>CM038144.1:444343201-445618201 GCA_021437245.1 Aegilops speltoides
AGCTACACTTGATCGATGAATCGACTTTGGTCGATCGATTTTGGGGTGGGGGCTCATCGGAGTTAAGGAAGAACCACCCGCGATGGGGAGGGAGATCGACGGAGAGGTACCCCACTATCTATCCTAGGGTTCAGGGTGGGGGCGGGGGGCCTAGAGGGCTGGCCGGGGTGGCGGACCGGCAGTGGGGAGTTGTTTCGGGGCGACGAGGCGGCGCTGGGGTCGGCGGTTCAGCCGGTGGCGGCTCAGGGGGTGCAGGTTGAAGATGAACTGCAGGTTGAAGATGAATTGCATTCAGTTTCGACAGTAACATTTGGATTCCACAGTAAATTTCAGTTTCGATAGTTAAGTTCAGAGTCAACAGTTTTACCTCATCTATTGTAGTCAGGTGGTTTTTGGTGATGTAAATTTTAAATCTATTTTACATCATCTATTGGAGATGCTTTAGAATCCCACTTCAGATTAACGATGTATGTCTTGTGCTGCTTCAGCCTTGACGTCTTACGGCTCACCGGGGCTGCTCCATACAGAATGATCCATCACAATAGAGCAGTGCCCTGGACGCCGTCTACAGATTCCTCAGATCTTCCTCCACACCTCCGACAGCCACCTCTCCCTCAGCTTCTTCAGCGACCAGCCAAATGATGCTGAGGTCGACACGGCTACGGCAAAGAGGTTGTACACTTGTTGCATCACTTATTACTCTGCATTCATGTCGATCCATTAGGGCTATTTTGGTTCAACGGAAAAACATAGCAATAGGGAATTTTCCTGTGGCACTCTACTATTCAGTTATTCATGCATTTTGTTGAAAGGAATGGAGCAAAACATCCACCTGGACTTACTTTTCGAAATCCTATGCATGAAAACAAGACCAAGTGCACTAGTGGCAGAATAACATTTTAACTGTACACGTTTTCATATGGTTTCACTTTATTTTGGCCATGTTTCTTTGCATTCCTTGCTCTTCCAATTCTTGTGAACCAAACACCCAAGTTGACAGAAATCCTGTGTTTACAAATGATCTGTTTACCATGTGCATTCCTATCCTATTCCGGTGTTTTTCCTATCCCTCATTTTTAGAATCATGCAAGCCAAATGAGCCCTTACAGAATTACTTCAGTTACGGGTTGGTGTCGAAGGGAACTTTGTGTGGTTTGTCCTGCTCCTGCTGCGGCGTCGTCGACCTCACCTGAGATGCTCCATCGACAGAAGCATCCACCAAACCAGATATCACAACTCCAGACCGTCTTTCGCCACCTCAGATCTCCTTCCCTGCCACCGGCACCCACCGTAATGGCATCACCATCATCAACTCAGCAGATGAACCTGAGGAGTACATGGGTCCACAAGAGAGGTTGCACTCTTTTGTTTCTTCTTGTTTTATGCATTGCTTAAAATTACCTGCTACTTTATCGTCCTATTCACCTCTTAGACTCCAAGTCAGGTCCAAATTAATGTTCAAACTTGAGTTCTAAATTAGTTGTGGGGCACATATCGAGGCAGCAATGAATAGTACCCCTGTCTAATATCTAGTTCACCTAGGGTATGTCTATGTTTTTAATCTTGGGTGGGAAACAAATAGTAAAGCAATCATCATCTGTCATTTTATTAAATTAAAGCAATCATCAGCCTGCTATCATTATTTTTGGATCCATCCACTAGTTGTTACCATCACTCTAAATTTCTGCATGCTCTCCTTACATAATCTCACCATATTTTTTTCGTATGCATGTCAGATATTGTACACAGTCATGCTGAACATGTAGAGAAAAAGAGAAGAGTTTTGTGCGGCAATACAATGTCATGCAGACATCGCTCCATGGTGGGTTCAATGGCAAACCCTCCCCCTCTCCAGATTGTAATCCAAAGGAAGATATCTGTTTTGAGGCGGATTTAGACGTAGCTGACCACTCCTATTTACCCCCCGAGGTGTTTGCTCTACCTTGGCATGATGATGTTAGTCATATCATGCACATGTTGCCTTGTAGTGCCTACTTTTGACATCATATATGTCATCTACTTAGTTTAGACATGTTCTATAATGCCACCTGTTTAGTTTCTATATCATATATGGGAATTATGCAGTCTCATGTCTTTTAGCTAGCCATAATATATGTGAAATGTGCAATGCCATCCTGTTTAACCAGGCATCATATATTTGACTGATATCTTGCCCATCCATTTCTTCATTACATTTCCATTTGTCGGCAATGTTTGTACATTAAACTACTCTTCCTGTGAATCAGCCATTTGGGTGGGAGATGGAAAAATCTAGAGTGAAAACAAGGCCTTCAGAGCAGACAGTGCCACCTGTCGAAGTAGATCTCTTATTGGGTCCCAATAGCTCCTCGGAGATGGATTCAGAGACAGATGACTAGTCCTATTCCCCCACCAAGGTGTATGCTCTAACTTGGCATGGTTATACTGCTCATATCATGCATATGGTGTCTTGCATTGCATAGTTTACACATCCTATACACAATATTCAACACCATGTTCTTAGTTCAGACATCATATCGAATGCCCTCTGTTTAGCATATAAATCACATATGTGAATTAAATCATGTGATCCTGATTACTTAGTTAACATGTAGGTGAATTATGTCATGCGATCTTGTTTAGTTATTCATCATATCTTTGAATTATGTTATGCTATGCTATCCAGTTTAGATAGACATCATATATGTGAAATTATGTCATGCTATCTGGTTTAGTTAAACAATATACATGTCAACTATTTCATGCCCTCTTTTTTCCACACTATCTATTGCATCTGTCTCTCATACAATGTATGTACATTCAACTATGTTTCGTGCTTATCACCCATTTGAATTGGAGCGGGTGATGCCAGTATCTAGCGGAGTAAAAACATTGTCTTCAAATAAAACTGTGCAACCTCTTGGTGGAGATAGCACCCCGGCTGTACATGCACGAGAACCAGCCCTACCACACATAACCCAAAATCTTGCAGATTGTACCCCTACTACGATGGACAGAGAACCAACTTCACCCAATCTAAGCCCAACCCTAGCAGATAGTAACCCAGTTCCTTTTGACACAGCACCATCTCCACCATAGAGCTCCCAAACAAGAGCAGTTAGTAAGGCAGCTCCAGTTCCCAAAGGGCCAGTACTACCACGGCGAACCCCAACTCCACCAGTTAGTACGCCTATTCCTGTGGAGGAAGCACAACCAGCTAGTCGTAGTTTAGCATCTATCGCACTTGATGTTGTTAAATCTTATGTGTGTATCTTCCCATCTTGGAAATATTATACTAAAGATGAAGGAAAATGCCAGTTGCAGGTGTTTGTCCAGGAGTTATGTGTAAGTAATGTTATTCATGGCAATTACTTTGGTTTGTCCCATACATCCTACTTCCATGATGGTTATAATACAGCAAATTTTTCCATTTTTCTCTATAGAGAAGGACCGATTTGGAAACTCAGGATGATGTAACATGTGCTAATACCTCTGCTATCTTCAAGAATGCTTGGTGGCGATGATCGAATTACTCAAGAAAACGTACTTCACCGGCAAAGAAACTCATCAAATTCCCTTACGTTCTCCTGAGACACATTTACTGGACGATGAATGGGAATGCCTTGTTCTATACTGGTCCCAAACCAAGAATGTGGTAAGGTCTAGGAGCTCATTTTCTATTTTTAGTATTATATTTGTGCATCTTGCTATACTCTATTCATGTAGAACAAGTTCCTAAACCTGAAGAACAAATGTTCTAATTTAAGATCCCATTGCTATCGTGCATACTATTTTGCTCTTGTATCACTATATTTACTCATACAAACTTATTTTTAAATTAAAGGATCCAATCGAAACTCTAATGGCACAGCAGGTATGTTCACGCTTGTTTCTTTAATAGGTTTGCTCTTATCAATAGCTATGTTGATTTCAATTTCAATTGTGTATACAGTTGACTTCTCATATCATGCACATTACTAGCATCACAACAGAGCCAATAGTGTTGTTGTACATGTAGACCCGTGGTACCCATCTGAAATCTTGTTGTGCCGTGTAGTTTCCCACACTTTGTATTCTTTCACTGCTGCTTTGTCTTGAACTGATATGATTTGTACCGTGTCTCTATTTTGATTTGGCAAGACAATGCAGTGACCATAGGACATAGATATATGTTTGTTTGATGCTTTTATTATGTACTAGTACTTGGCAATAGAAGAATTGATAGTTTAATCCTGTCCACCTTACTAATTAACTGGTTCACCGAAATGAGTTTCATATACTAGTACATGCTAAACCTATTATGTGTCTGCTTGTTTCTTCTTAGAATGCTGACAGAATATTGGGGAAGAGTGCCTTATTAAGCAATGGTAAAGGAAGTAATGCAAATAAGGTTCAGGATAGTGAGACATCCTTGTTGGTCTCCAACAAAGCTGATAAAACAGCTAAGGAGGACTATCTTGAAGACAGTGAGACAACCCCAAAGTCCTATCTTGGTTTAATGTTTGAGTTACTGGCCACTACTGCTTGCACAAGCTATTCAAACTCAGTGTCTGAATCAGTTCGGTTTCTTGAGCCTCAACTACAAGCTGAAAGACATCGATCACCGTGTCTTTGCAAGAAGCGGAAGGATCATGGAAGTCCCTGGAGCATTCAGATGCATACTTTCTGGTGCAACAACAAGCATTGGAGGATTTTAGTGCCAAATAGGACAAAGCTAATAAGCTTGCTAAGCTTATTGCCAGCATGGTGGATACCCAGGATAACATTTCTTGAGTTCTTCTGAAGTTGTTTGATTATGTTTTGTTTTGTTGCCGCGTTTATTTGTAATGGTGGCCAATTTTGATGGCCAGTGTATGTAATATGCTGCTTTGTTCCCTATATTTGCACTGGTGGCGAACTTTGATGCCCAGTGGATGTAATATGTGTAATAGCGGTAATAGGCTAGCGTTAGTTGCTTGCTTAATGATTTCCTTATTGTCTTGTTTAGTTGTTTGCTTGTAGTCATTGCAGTTCTTTTTCCGCATTTTTCTGGTGGCCATAATAACCTATCTTTGGTAACTAGGCCACAATAATCATGGCAACACACGGACTGTTGTAACCATGGGCCTCCTACGGGCCGTATGATCCATGGGCCTTCTACAAGCCGTAGGATCCATGGGCCTTCTACGGGCCGTAGGATCCATGGGCCTTCTACGGGCCGTAGGATCCATAGGCCTTCTACGGGCCATACAATCCATGGGCTTTCTACGGCCGTAGGATCCATTGGTCTTCTACGGGCCGTAGGATCCATGGGCCTTCTACGAGGCGTATAATCATTTCGCCAATCATGGGCCGTACTATTCGTGGACCATAACGGGTCGTTAGTAGGCCGTATTTGATAACTCTATGAAAACAGCCCAATGGTTTTTTTACATGAAAACGGCCCAACGTATTAACGGGCCACAAACGGGCCAACTGTAACCACAGGCTGAATTTGGCCCACAAGCAGAAAATGACAGTAACGGGGCATAAGTAACCGAATGCTAAAAATGAGCCCAAGAATAAATGGGCCCTGAGAAGGCCAAAAGATAACATGGGCTTGAAACGTCCCTATGGAATAATGGGTCGTTAATGGGTACAAAGTGATACACTGTTCATTATGGGCTAGTTTCACCACAGGTCGTTAATGGGCCAAGAGTTACAAAGGGCCTCATATGGGCCGAAACACGTCATGGGCCATACATGGGCCGGAAGTTAAAACGGGTTGGAATAATATTGGACGGCCCAGTTGATGCTACTGGGCCTAATTCGGATAGGTCGTAACGTGCCCTGGGTTAGCGGGCTGTAAGTGGGCTATATGTGAACAGGCCGTTAACAGGCTTTCCGCGGGACGGCCCGCCACCTTTTGACCAAGTCAAACGGGCCGGCCTTTTCACAGGAATGGGCCTCTGTTGGGTCGTGCCACATGTCGACGTATCATAGGCGCCTTTGGTCCAATGAGTGGATGACATCTATCCTAACGGTGAGCCGACACGTGTTTCCTCCAGCCAATGATGATTTTACACGTGCAAAATCCCCATTGGTCCGGGCTATTAACGGGTTATCAGATCCAAAACCGGACCCGATAGCTTAACGGTGTTTTGTTACGGTGGATGCCACATGTCGGTCACCCTTGACGCAAGCACTTCTATGACGCGGGATTTATCGTCATGGAAGTGGACACTTCCGTGATGATAATTTTGGTAATGTCATGGAACACTTCTACAACAACACAGGTATGACTATCTTGATTCTGTCATAAAATCGTCATGGATGTACATGCATGACAAAAAAACGCGACCTACTGTGACAAACACGTATCATCACAGAAGTGTATTTTTTTTGTAGTGCATGTAAAGAACAATTATCTAGAGATATAGTTCTATGACAGGTAAAGAACATCATGGTCATTTTATATTTTGGAAGAAATGACTAGTGCTCTCATGTCCATTTTGATACTTACAGTGGTATATGAATGAACTAGCCCGGACTTACTCTACATAATATGAGCTAACTATTTAATTCAAAAGAGCTTGGTAACAAGTCCAAAATAAGAATCATCTACCCAGGAGATTTTTATGATGTGTATAGTAGATTCCTTCCACCTTCTCTATGATTGGAATAAAGCCATGTGTTAGTTCATGGGGCGCTGCCCTGCCAATCTTTCCTTCTAAATGTCCAAGCAATACTTGATCAGTTGAATCAAACTTAACACTAGCAGGGAGTCCTGTCCATGCTGATGAAACCTACAATATAAAGCATGAAGTGCAACCAAAACATGCCCATAAATCATGATATTTTACAGCTTTAACCAAGACACAATTAAAAATGCATGATGCCAGTATTTAGGAACATATGGTCGCGTATTCTTCTTGGATGGTGTGTGTTATTATTAAATGGCATCATACATCGATAGGGGGAACGGTATACTATGGGGGAAAGGTGGTGCATAGTACACTTGGATCATAGAGTGACATGTATTAACAATTTTCAAAAACTAGAATGAGATGTATTCAGGAATAGAGAGAGTACTAGAAGTACCGGATCTTAATTGGGGGTGGACTAGAATGATATGTATTCATTTATAATGGTACTACATCACTGTTATCAATGTGGTATTTCCAGTTTGGGAATTCAATCTGGCAAGGCGGGTGATCAGTTGTATTTCTCAATGACCTGATGAATCTGTGAGATAAAGATATTTTAGGAATCAATGTTTGAACCCTAATAAATAAAAGTTCAATTAATGATACATGATAGAGATCCCACTTACTCAACAAAAAGCTATCTACCTTTTTGATTCACAAACCTATGTAATCGTACCATACAAAAGCATTGTCAATAAATCACCATGTTGAAAACTAGCTAGACAAATGCAAAATTTGTCAACTAAGCTCCCCTCTATCAATCACACGAAACCTTTAGTAAATCACAGTAGCGTACGTTGTAGCCAACAAAATCCAGGGTTCCTCCGCCTTCGTAACCCCTGCTCTACCGGTAGATTGTTGGCCTTCTCCTCTATCAGCTCCATTGGTGGGGTGTGTGGGGAGCCTCCAATCTATTGGTGGGATTTGTAGCTACCCATCTATTTACGTCCTTTGGTGATCCGTAAATGGAGCAGAAAGGATTCTCGCCTTTTTCCCTAGAGGTGACCCTGAGTTATGAAACCCACGAGAGGACAGTGCTCTTTAAGCTAAGGTCTCAAATAAGCTTTTGCTAGAGGATTAATTCCAGCTTTTAACCATATCATATATCAAGCTGACACTGAAAACACTTATAATAAAAATAGGCATGGGTATGAGAACTTATCCTTACAACCATACACTATTCAAGAATTCTTTCGATTAATCAGTTAATTGGCCAGTTGATCGCTACTCGTTGGGTCGCCGAATCGAATAACACCTATTCATCATGTTAACTTGTTAGACCGATTAATTGGCCTGTTAGACTGATTAATCGGTTGTTAGGACAATTAATCGTTGCTGGCCCATTAACTTGTGGGCAAACAAAGCCTAAAATGGTGGTGATGAAGGTCGTTTCTATGGAGATGGAAAAATGGCGGTGGCTAGGATTGATGGAGATGGCTATGGTGATGATGACGAGACAAGCTTGTTCTACGATGTTCTGTTGCTCATTTGGTGTCAGTCTATAACACCCTAACTTTTGACTCTCTTTTTTCTCGTGCAGTTGGGTTTTATTTGCCTTTTCCCGTCGCTCTTTCTTGAATTAACTTACTTTGACTTAGCAAACTGAAAACACTTGAAGTTTGGGCTAGCAACGAGCCACCACTAGCATCTAACCCTCTAACCCTTCTCTCTCAAATGTTTCCTCCCCAGCTTTCTTTTATGATTATTCTTTTTCATAAAAGAATAAAGCTCTTTTAGGTACTTGAGTTGTGAAGCAACTACCTCTTCCTCTCTTCTAAAAATTCTCAATTAGTTCACACAATGTCTATAGGTCCTAAAACCACTAGAAATGCAACCACTATGAAGTTTTTTCATTTGATCCCCTCTTCATCAAACCCATTTCTAGCCCAATCCCAACGTTACACTGCAAGTACCATTTATCTTACTCTACAGTTGCTGAAATTTGGTGAAGTTTATCACCTTATTAACTAACAGAGGACACCCAAAGATTGGACCAAAATCTCACTCCCTCCTCTCTCAGCACAGCACAAACACTTAGTGTCCAAAGAATTCTAGAAGGTCCAGTTTGCTTTACAAATCACCCTGGCCCCATCTTCAGCCTCACACATGACTAGTACACCCCCTAGCTACTGGACAAAGTTGTGCACACCCATGGCTACGCAGGGCAGGAATGTCTTGGTGACCAGGGGGTTGGCATGCCAGAGCGCACGCTCTATGCAGCGCCCAGCCCCTAGCCATGTGGCCAAATCCATAAACACGTCCTCAGCGCCCAAGGCCACTCGCAACCCTCTCCCTCGCGTGTTCGAGCCCCCAAGGATCCAGCCAACGACGCTCCGGCCAGGTCCCCTCCCCCGAACATGACTGTGGACAAGGCAACTATTCGTTTGTGATCCTACCGTCATCATGATGCGCTAGGCTGGTGCAGGAGCTTAGCAGCTTCCTCCTAGATCCCCATGACTCGCCTGAGCCTCAGGCGAAGCTAGTCGTAGGCTGACGCAAGCCTATAAATGCCACTCGAGCACCCCGGATAGACCTATAAATGCCACTCGAGTGCTCGCTACACCTTACACCCTCTCCACTCCTTTGTCTCGACTTCCTGATCCCGTAGAAGCTCCTCACCACAGCCCCTGACCACTGAATCGAGCCGAGCACTACCGCTCGAGCCTCACCGTCAGCAGCCCCACCCATGGCCCCTAGAGCCAAACCACCATCACCAAGAGAACTCCCATGACCCATTGGCCTCGCCCACCTCCTCGGTCAACGCAATTAGAGCCCACTCGCCGAAGTTCCTTCTCACCTAAAGACCACCACCGCGGGAGAAGAAGAAGACCATGCCATCCATCCACCTCAGGAGCAATGATAGGTATGAGGATAACCATCATGAAGCCCTCTCTCCAACAAGCCCACCCATACAAACCAATGAGATGTCCACACCCAAGAACCACCGTCGGTGAGCCGCCGGTACCCTCGGTTGGGTTGTAAAAAGGAAACATCACGGGTGGCCCCCACTTGTCACTGACTCACTTAAGTTCCGAAGTGGTACACTGTTAAAGTCGTACTTGGAAAATATGCCTTTGACATGGCCTGCTCTGGGAATTCTAATTTTAGTTTAAAAAACTGTTCTTAAAATCTTCTGTTGACTCAACTTTGACCAGGAATAACTCCTAAACCATAAGTGCAATTAAGTTGATTCTTTCTGCATTATTTTCCTTATTCATTTCTCCTTTTGTTGGCAAAGTTTTAGATTTGTTTGACATATCTACAATTTTTGGAAAAGTTTTAGTAGTTTTCTTTATATTGAAAATGCTTTGAAACTTATTTCAAGAGAGAAATAATTTAGGAGGTGAAGATCAGGAGTTTTGTGACTCTCCACTTGAGCAAGGCAAGCCACCACATCCGTTTGCTTGATGGCCATGCAAGGTCATGGGTTCAAACTTGTATTTTCTCTTTTATTCATTTTTGTTTTCAATTACTTGGCTTGCTATGCTTGTGTCAATATTTGTGTAGAGCTTAGAATTGAAGTTTAGTGTTACACTAGTAAAGTAACCGTTGGAATTGTCTTAAACATGCTTTAGTCTCATCAAAGTAGGCATTTACAGTTTTACCGGTAATTGCTTTCAACAACATAAACCCGAATAAAATGGATGACACCACTTCGTGGAAAGACTTTAGCACTAATGAATTCTTCTAGATCCACGGGACTGAATAGGGTTAGTTTTACTCTAAAGTTAAGTAAGTATAATCCAACCCCATTGACTGGTCAATTCATAGTGCCACGGAACTGAACCTTTCCGTGCGACCACATTTGCCTGAGTGGGAAGGTCTTGTTTTCACTTATAGTTATGTATCTCTTGTGTGTCTCCAAAGAGGGAAGTTGGGATGGGTAGACTTCCTTGCCCAGGAAGTTGTCATCCAGTCAAGAGAGCCTGGGTTGGTAGACGTGCACAAAAAAGTTGATAGATTCCCGGGGGATAATGGTTCCACGGGGTGGCAAGGTCCGAGATCCTCTCATCCAGGGCTAGCCTGCGGGAGGTCGGAGACACGGTCAGAGTGCCATGCTATAAGTAGGATATGTTGGACTGGGAGTCCATGGTGTGGGGAAAGTGTAAAGCCTTTGCAAAGTGTGTGTTAAATCTATTCGAATAGACGAGTCCCTCGTAATGGCACATCGTTTGGGTTAAGTCACACTATTTAACCAATCACCCTAATAAGTTAAGTGTTGAAAAGTTGTTGTGACAAGAGGAACGATCACATGGGGTGATCTTATGGTGAAAAGTCGAATAATCGGGGATTGTGTCGGAGAAAGGGTCCATGGGACGTTAAACGAGCAGACCAAGTTTTACAGTAGTATGTTAGTAGTTGTAAAAGTATTTAACATGTTGTTGTATTTTATTTGCCTTGTTCTTTCTTGCTTGATTTTTTGGATTGTTTGTGAGCTTGTGAGTACATTCAAAGTACTCACATGTCTTATCATGCCAGATGCAGGAGAACCCAATAGAAGGACGTTGAGACTGTGAACTAGATCATGTCCCAACATTGTACCTATGGAGGAGCCCCACCACCGTTACGCTTCTAGTTGTGTTATACCGCCTTTGTCACTAGTACTTCCATAGCAAGTAGATCTAAGAATAACAATTTGAGCTCGGCTGCTCCTATAATACTCCCTTGCCGAGCAAGAGTATTGTACCCTAACTCTTTGTACGATTAAGTACTCTATCGTATTGTGGTTTTATCTGTATCAAGCTATATCGTGTTTCAGAAGACATAGATCTCTGTGCTGAAACACGAGGCATTCGGTTCTTCGAATCGGGATGCCACACGACCCCTTTACAAAGGTTGTTCGGTTGGATCAGACACATTGGTTTCCACGCCATACGATCGCTCATATGAGCGGGCGCAGTCAAATGAAGCGTCATTTTGCTCTATTTCTTCTGGTGCACCTCCCACTTGATCTACTCTATCACCACTTTACTCCTTTCCATGTATTGGCTTGATTTCGTCCATAAATGGCCCATTCCATGTGGAAACAAAATAATGATAGGATATTTGGAATCATATGCATTCATTAGTCATTAGTAGCAACATCAGAGCGAATATCTCGGTTTTAATGAAATGTATCGATTTAAACTCGGGTTACAGGAGTGTAAAAATAACACTCATCGCCATCTCATAGTTCATTAGGAATGTCTCCGCTTGTCCAGTACTTCGACCATTCCAGTAGTGGCGGTAATAGTGTCCCATAATTATTTCTCCGCCTTTCTATTTAGCCTGCAGTACATGCACCACCGGAACCAACACCGAGATCCGGTGGGCAGGTTGGTCTTTGCCACCAACAGATTCGTCCTTACCGTGGTGGTGGCGACAGTATTCAATATATCAGGTCTAGTCTAGCCTCTTATCAAGCTTTGGCGGTGTGGGTGCTATCAGGTCTACTAACAAGATCATGTGGACATGTTTGTTTCCCCATTACGAACACATTGGGACTTGATTGTGTCTTCATTGGGTCATTGTAGCTTTGGCAGTAAGTCATCGATTTGGGAGTAAATTGCTCAAAACCACCACATTTGTTGCTAGGGTACTCTAAAACCATCGCCTTTGCCTAAAATCACAAAATACCACCACCTCTGTGGCAAGTGAGTAACAAATCGCACTAATTCAGAACTGAGCCGTGTCTAACAACAAAAATGACGGATGAGACCCACATGTCGAGCTGATTTGGCGTGCCAATGTGGACAATATAGTGAGGTGGAAGATAGCCCCACCAGTCAGTCTCTCATATCTCCCCCCTTTTTTCTTCTTCCCCATAGTCAAAGCCATGACTCACACCTGACTCACCCCCCTGCCGCCCAGGCGCCCAGGATCCTACCGTCGCCGGCGCCCACTGCTAACACGCCACCCCGTCTATGGCTAGCCGCCGCGACCTGGCACTGCGCCACCCAGGGAGGAACTACCCGCACTGCAATTCCCCGACGCCCCATGACCGCCGCCACTCTCCATGACGCGGGCGATGGATTCGAGCACCGCTGGCTTTCCTGCGGCGCCCGACAACGGAATTTTTTTTAGAATGAAGACGTTGGACGCGTCCGGCTTTAAATTAATAAAGCCCACAACTAGGCAGCGTATCATACATAGACTCGAACAAACGAAACGAGCATGGAGACTCAGGCCGGCGCCAACACACAGTTCACGGCAGTTTAGGACCCGACCAAATGAAGTAAGCAATGAAGCGTTTACATGGCTCGAAGCCAGAGCTTAGAGCACGCAGGCTCGCTCGATCGTGGGGCAAAAGGGCCACTATCAAGGCGGAGTAGTGGTGAGAGGCTCCCTAGCCAAAACGTAGACATGTCGCAGACGGTCTTGGGCATGCTTTAGTTTCTCAACATCCTTACACCTCGCCAACGGACTCCACTGCTACAAGAAAAGGTTGCATTTATAGATGATGTTAGTCGGGTGCATTGGGAAGATTCCCTCGATCGCTAGTTTGTTCCTGGTTAGCCAAAGAGACTAAGCCAAGGCTTTGAGACAGCTCCAAAGCACGCGGTTGTTGCCACCTTTAGTAGAAGCAACAATGGCCGCTAGATCGCTGGCAGAACGTGGGTTCCAGGAGGTGTTAGCGGCAGCACGGACCGCGCTCCAAGCAAAGCAAGCTAACGGGCAGTAGAAGAAAACATGGTTCGCATCTTTCGCGACGTTACAAACCGCACACAAACCAGACGACGGGTCGTTGCGTTTGGCAACGTTAGCGGAGGTGGGCAGACTGTTGCGAAACAGCTGCCAAAAGAACACCTTAATCTTAAGTGGTAGGCGAGCAGTCCATAAACCCTTCGGCACAAGGCAGGCCTGGTTCTGGCATAGCTTCCGGTACAAAGATTTGATCGAAAACTTGCCGAAAGGGGTCAGGGACCACTGAACGGTGTCCTCGGACGTGGAAAGCGAGACCGGCGCGATGAGATTAAGCAACTCCGCTAGGTGAGCTTGTTCAGTTCCCGTTAGCTCGCGCCGAAAGAAGATCGCAGGGGGTGAGAAGGCAAGCGCCGAAGCCACGCTCATCTCTGGGTTGACCGTCTGTACGTATAGATCCTGGAATTTGGACCAAAGAGGTTGGGTCCCACCCAGTGATCCAACCAAAACTGGGCCGAACGGTCGTTGCTGATGGAGAACTTGGCTCCCAGGGCGAAGGCCGGCCGCACCGCTTGAAGGTCATTCTAGAAGGGGGAACCTCTCGCCACTCCTTCGAAAAAATTCCTAGACGGGAAATACTTAGTACGGAGTAGATCCACCCACAGGCCCGTCGCTCCCTGCGACAGCATCCAAATCCACTTACACATCAGCGCGATGTTGAGGATTCTGGTGTACGTGATCCCTAGCCCTCCCTGGGCCTTCAGGCTGTTGGGGAACGCAGTAATTTCAAAAAATTTCCTACGCACACGCAAGATCATGGTGATGCATAGCAACGACAGGTAAGAGTGTTGTCTACGTACCCTCGTAGACCGAAGCGGAAGCCATCACAACGTAGTGGAAGTAGTCGTACGTTCTCCTCGCGATCCAACCGATCCCAGCGTCGTTACTCCGGCGCCTCGAGTTCTTGACACACGACAGCTCGGTGACGCCTCGGCTCCGATCCAGCAAAGCTCCGGGAGAGAGAGTTCCACAAGACGACGGCGTGGGACGATCTTGATGTTCTATCGACGCAGGCTTCGCCTAAGCACCGCCACGATATGACCGAGGTGGATTATGGTGGAGGGGGCACCGCACACGGCTAAGAAACGATCTCAAGGATCAACTTGTGTGTTCTAGGGTGCCCCCTGCCCCGTATATAAAGGAGCAAGGGGAGGGCGGCCGCCCTAGGAGGCGCGCCAAGGGGGGGGAGTCCTCCTCCTAGTGGGAGTAGGACTCCCCATTCCTAGTCCAACTAGGAAGGAGGAAGGGAAAGGAAGGAGGGAGAGGGAGAGGAAGGGGGGGCGCGCCTCCTTGTCCTATTCGACTCCCCTGGGGCGCCACCTCTGGTGCGGCCCTCTCTCTCCCTCTTGGCCCACTAAGGCCCATTACTTCCCGGGGTTCGGTAACCCCTCCGGCACTCCGTTTTCTCCGAAACTTCCGGAACCTTTCCGGTGTCCGAATACAGCCGTCAATATATCAATCTTTATGTCTCGACCATTTCGAGACTCCTCGTCATGTCCGTGATCACATCCGGGACTCCGAACTCCTTCGGTACATCAAAATACACAAACTCATAATATAACCGTCATCGAAACCTTAAGCGTGCGGACCCTACGGTTCGAGAACAATGTAGACATGACCGAGACACGTCTCCGGTCAATAACCTTAAGCGTGCGGGACCTGGATGCCCATATTGGCTCCTACATATTCTACGAAGATCTTTATCGGTCAGACCGCATAACAACATACGTTGTTCCCTTTGTCATCGGTATGTTACTTGCCCGAGATTCGATCGTCGGTATCCAATACCTAGTTCAATCTCGTTACGGCAAGTCTCTTTACTCGCTCCATAATACATCATCTCACAGCTAACTCATTAGTTGTAATGCTTGCAAGGCTTAAGTGATGTGTATTACCGAGAGGGCCAGAGATACCTCTCCGACAATCGGAGTGACAAAACCTAATCTCAAATACGCCAACCCAACATCTACCTTTGGAGACACCTGTAGTACTCCTTTATAATCACCCGATTCGTTGTGACGTTTGGTAGTACCAAAGTGTTCCTCCGTAAACGGAGTTGCATAATCTCATAGTTATAGGAACATGTATAAGTCATGGATAAAAGCAATAGCAACATACTAAACGATCGGGTGCTAAGCTAATGGAATGGGTCATGTCAATCGATCATTCAACTAATGATGTGACCTTGTTAATCAAATGACAACTCCTTTGTCTATGGTTAGGAAACTTAACCATCTTTGATTAACAAGCTAGTCTAGTAGAGGCATACTAGTGACACTCTGTTTGTCTATGTATTCACACATGTATTATGTTTCCGGTTAATACAATTCTAGCATGAATAATAAAATTTATCATGAAATAAGGAAATAAATAATAACTTTATTATTGCCTCTAGGGCATATTTCCTTGAGCCTCCCACTTGCACTAGAGTCAATAATCTAGATTACATAGTAATGATTCTAACACCCATGGAGTCTTGGTGCTGATCATGTTTTGCTCGTGGAAGAGGCTTAGTCAATGGGTGCGCTACATTCAGATCCGTATGTATCTTGCAAATCTCTATGTCTCCCACTTGGACCAAGTCCCCGATGGAATTGAAGCGCCTCTTGATGTGTTTGGTTCTTTTGTGAAATCTGGATTCCTTTGCTAAAGCAATTGCTCCAAAGATTGTCACAAAAGATTTTCATTGGACCCGATGCACTAGGTATGACACCTAGATCGGATATGAACTCCTTCATCCGCACTCCTTCATTAGCTGCTTCCGGTGCTATGTACTCCGCTTCACATGTAGATCCCGCCACGACGCTTTGTTTAGAACTCGCACCAACCGACAGCTCCTCCGCTTAGTGTAAATACGTATCCGGTTTGCGATTTAGAATCGTCCGGATCAATGTCAAAGCTTGCATCAACGTAACCATTTACGATGAGCTCTTTGTCACCTCCATATACGAGAAACATATCCTTAGTCCTTTTCGTATTTCAGATGTTCTTGACCGCTGTCGATGATCCACTCTGGATTACTTTGGTACCTCCTGCTAAGCTTATAGCAAGGCACACATCAGTGTCAGTACACAAGATTGCATACATGATAGAGCCTATGGTGAAGCATAGGAACATCTTTCATTTTCTCTCTATCTTCTGCAGTGGTCGGGCATTGAGTCTTACTCAACTTCACACCTTGTAACACAGGCAAGAACCCTTTCTTTGCTTGATCCATTTTGAACTTCTTCAAAATCTTGTCAAGGTATGTGCTTTATGAAAGTCCAATTAAGCGCCTTGATCTATCTCTATAGATTTTGATGCCCAATATGTAAGCAGCTTCACCGAGGTCCTTCATCGAAAAACTCTTATTCAAGTATCCCTTTATGCTATCCAGAATTCTATATCATTTCCGATTAGTAATATGTCATCTACATATAATATCGTAAATGCTACTGAGCTCCCACTCACTTTCTTGTAAATACAAAGCTTCTCCAAAAGTCTCATATAAACCCAAATGCTTTGATCACACTATCAAAGCGCTTATTCCAACTCCGAGATGCTTGCACCAGTCCATAAATGGATCGCTGGAGCTTGCACACTTTGTTAGCTCCTTTGGATCGATAAAACCTTCGGTTGCATGATATACAACTCTTCTTCCGTAAATCCATTCAGAATGCGTCTTTACATCCATTTGCCAAATTTCATAATCATAAAATGCGGCAATTGCTAACATGATTCGGACAGACTTAAGCATCGCCACGGGTGAGAAGGTCTCATCGTAGTCAATCCCTTGAACTTGTCGAAAACCCTTTGCGACAAGTCGAGCTTTGTAAACGATAACATTACCGTCGGCGTCGGTCTTCTTCTTGAAGATCCACTTGTTTTCTATTGCTTGTCGACCCTCGGGCAAGTCAACCAAAGTCCACACTTTGTTTTCATACATGGATCCCATCTCGATTTCATGGCCTCTAGCCATTTTATGGAATCTGGGCTCACCATCGCTTCTTCATAGTTCGAGGTTCATCATGATCTAGTAGCATGACTTCCGAACAGGATTACCGTACCACTCAGTGCGGATCTTGCTCGTTGATCTACGAGGTTACAGAGTAACTTGATCTGAAGTTTCATGATCAATATCATCAACTTCCTCACTATTTGGTGTAGATGTCTCGTAAACCTGTTTCGCGATAAACTACTTTCAAATAAGGGAGAAGGTACGATTACCTCATCAAGTTCTACTTTCCTCCCACTCACTTCTTTCGAGAGAAACTCCTTCTCTAGAAAGGATCCATTCTTAGCAACAAATGTCTTGCCTTCGGATCTGTGATAGAAGGTGTACCCAACTGTTTCCTTTGGGTATCCTATGAAGACACATTTCTCGATTTGGGTTCGAGCTTATCAGGTTGAAGCTTTTTCACATAAGCATCGCATCCCCAAACTTTAAGAAACGACAACTTTGGTTTCTTGCTAAACCATAGTTCATAAGGTGTCGTCTCAACGGATTTTGACGGTGTTCTATTCAGTGTGAATGCGGCCGCCTCAAGAGCATAACCCCAAAACGATAGCGGTAAATCTGAAGAGACATCATAGATCGCACCATATCTAGTAAAGTGCGACACGACGCTCGACACACCATTACGTTGTGGTGTTCCGGGTGGCGTGAGTTGCGTAAACTATTCCACATTGTTTCAAATGTAGACCAAACTCAGAACTCAAATATTCGCCTCCACGATCGATCGTAGAAACTTTATTTTCTTATTACGATGATGTTCAACTTCACTCTGAAATTCTTTGAACTTTTCAAATGTTTCAGACTTATGTTTCATTAAGCAGATATACCCATATCTCGCTTAAATCATCTGTGAAGGTGAGAAAATAACGATATCCGCCACGAGCCTCAACATTCATCGGACCACATACATCTCAGTATGTATGATTTCCAACAAATCTGTTGCTCTCTCCATAGTACCGAGAACGGGTTTTAGTCATCTTGCCCATGAGGCACGGTTCATAAGTGCCAAGTGATTCATAATCAAGTGACTCCAAAAGTCTATCAAGATGGAGATTCTTCATGCGCTTTATACCGATATGACCTAAACGGCGATTGCCACAAATAAGTTGCACTATCATTATTAACTCTGCATCTTTTGGCTTCAACATTATGAATATGTGTATCACTACTATCGAGATTCATTAAAATAGACCATTCTTCAAGGGTGCATGACCATAAAAGATATTACTCGTATAAATAGAACAACCATTATCTCTCGATTTAAATGAATAACCATCTCGCATCAAACAAGATCCAGATATAATGTTCATGCTCAACGCGGCACCAAATAACAATTATTTAGGTCTAAAACTAATCCCAAAGGTAGATGTAGAGGTAGCGTGTCGACCGCGATCACATCGACTTTGGAACCGCTTTCCACGCGCATCGTTACCTCGTCCTTTGCCGTTGTTAAGCAATCCGTAGTCCTGCTTCAAGTTGCAAATATTAGCAATGAACCAAGATCAAATACCAGTGCTATGCGAGCTCTAGTAAGGTACACATCAATAACATGTATATCACATATACCTTTGCTCACCGTGCCATCCTTCTTATCCGCCAAATACTTGGGGCAGTTCCGCTTCCAAATGACTATCCGCTGCGGTAGAAGCACTCGATTTCAGGTTTAGGTCCAGACTTGGGTTTCTTCTCCGAGCAAACAACTTGCTTGCTGTTCTTCTTGAAGTTCCTTCTTCTTCCCTTTGCCTTTCTTCTTGAAACTAGTGGTCTTATTGACCATCAACACTTGATGCCCCTTCTTGATTTCTACCTCCGCAGCCTTTAGCATTGCGAAGAGCTCGAGCATAGTCTTTACTAACCCTTGCATATTATAGTTCATCACGAAGCCTTTGTAGCTTGGTGGCGTGATTGAAGAATTACATCAATGACACAATCATCCGGAAGATTAACTCCCGCTTGAGTCAAGTGATTGTAATACCCAAACATTACGAGTATGTGTTCACCGACAGATCCATTCTCCTCCATCTTGCAGCTATAGAACTTATTGGAGACTTCATATCTCTCAATCCGCATTCTGTTGAAATATCAACTTTAACTCTTGGAACATCTCATATGCTCCATGACGCTCAAAACGTCGTTGAAGACCCGGTTCTAAGCCGTAAAGCATGGCTGCTTGAACTATAGAGTAGTCATCACTTTGCTCGCCAGACGTTCTTAACGCCGTCGGTTACATCGGAAGCAGTTCGCACCCAGCGGTGCATCCAGACGTAACTCTTACAGGCAGCAATGAGGATAATCCTCAAGTTACGGACCCAATCCGTGTAATTGCTACCATCATCTTTCAACTTTGCTTTCTCAAGGAACGCATTAAAATTCAACGGAACAACAAAGACGAGCCATCTATCTACAAACAAACATAGACAAGCAAGATACTATCAGTACTAAGTTCATGATAAATTTAAGTTCAATTAATCATATTACTTAAGAACTCCCACTTAGGCAGACATCTCTCTAGTCATCTAAGTGATCACGTGATCCAAATCAACTAAACCATAACCGATCATCACGTGAGATGGAGTAGTTTTCAATGGTGAACATCTTATGTTGATCATATCTACTATATGATTCACGCCGACCTTTCGGTCTCCGTGTTCCGAGGCCATATCTGCATATGCTAGGCTCGTCAAGTATAACCTGAGTATTCTCGTGTGCAAAACTGGCTTGCACCCATTGTAGATGGACGAGAGCTTATCACACCCGATCATCACGTGGTGTCTCGACACGATTTAACTTTGGCAACGGTGCATACTCGGGAGAACACTACTTGATAATTTTAGTGAGAGATCATCTTAAAATGCTACCGTCAATCAAAGCAAGATAAGATGCATAAAGGATAAACATCACATGCAATCAATATAAGTGATATGATATGGCCATCATCATCTTGTGCTTGTGATCTCCATCTCCAAGCACCGTCGTGATCACCATCATCACCGGCGCGACACCTTGATCTCCATCGTAGCATCGTTGTCGTTACGCCACCTATTGCTTCTCGACTATCGCTACCGCTTAGTGATAAAGTAAAGCAATTATGTATGCGTTGCATTTCATACAAAAGCGACAACCATATGGCTCCAGCCGATTGCCGATAACCGGTTACAAAACATGATCATCTCATACAATAAAATATAGCATCACGTCTTGACCATATCACATCACAACATGCCTGCAAAAACAAGTTAGACGTCCTCTACTTTGTTGTTGCAAATTTTACGTGGCTGCTACGGGCTTAAGCAAGAACCAATCTCACCTACGCATCAAAACCACAACGATACTTTGTCAAATAGACTCCGTTTTAACCTTCTCAAGGACCGGGCGTAGCCATACTCGGTTCAACTAAAGTGAGAGAGACAGACACCCGCCGGTCACCTTTAAGCACGAGTGCTCAGAACGGTGAAACCAGTCTCGCGTAAGCGTCACGCGTAATGTCGGTCGGGCCGCTTCATCTCACAATACCGCTGAACCAAAATATAACATCTTTGGTAGGCAAGTATGACTTGTATCGTCCACAACTCACTTGTGTTCTACTCGTGCAAAACATCAAACCATAAAACCTAGGCTCGGATGCCATTGTTGGGGAACGCAGTAATTTCAAAAAATTCCTACGCACACGCAAGATCATGGTGATGCATAGCAACGAGAGGTAAGAGTGTTGTCTACGCACCCTCGAGACCGAAGCGAAGCGATCTGGCGTAGAGGAAGTAGTCGACGTTCTCCTCGCGATCCAACCGATCCCAGCGTCGTTACTTCGGCGCCCGAAGTTCTTGACACACGTACAACTCGGTGACGCTCCTCGGGCTCCGATCCAGCAAAGCTCGGGGAGAGAGTTCCACAAGACGACGGCGCGGTGGCGATCTTGATGTTCTACCGACGCAGGGCTTCGCCTAAGCACCGCTACGATATGACCGAGGTGGATTATGGTGGAGGGGGGCACCGCACACGGCTAAGGAACGATCTCAAGGATCAACTTGTGTGTTCTAGGGTGCCCCCCTGCCCCCGTATATAAAGGAGCAAGGGGGAGGGCCGGCCGGCCCTAGGAGGCGCGCCAAGGGAGGGGGGAGTCCTCCTCCTAGTGGGAGTAGGACTCCCCTTTCCTAGTCCAACTAGGAAGGAGGAAGGGGGAAGGAAGGAGAGGGAGAGGGAGAGGGGGGGGCCCCCTCCTTGTCCTATTCGGACAGGGGCACGCCACCTCTGGTGCGGCCCTCTCTCCCCCTCTTGGCCCACTAAGGCCCATTACTTCCCGGGGTTCCAGTAACCCCTCCGGCACTCCGTTTTCTCCGGAAACTTCCGAACCTTTCCGTGTCCGAATACAGCCGTCCAATATATCAATCTTTATGTCTCGACCATTTCGAGACTCCTCGTCATGTCCGTGATCACATCCGGGACTCGAACTCCTTGGTACATCAAAATACACAAACTCATAATATAACCGCCATCGAAACCTTAAGCGTGCGGACCCTACGGTTCGAGAACAATGTAGACATGACCGAGACACGTCTCCGGTCAATAACCAATAGGGACCTGGATGCCCATATTGGCTCCTACATATTCTACGAAGATCTTTATCGGTCAGACCGCATAACAACATACGTTGTTCCTTTGTCATCGGTATGTTACTTGCCCGAGATTCGATCGTCGGTATCCAATACCTAGTTCAATCTCGTTACTGGCAAGTCTCTTTACTCATTCCGTAATACATCATCTCACAGCTAACTCATTAGTTGTAATGCTTGCAAGGCTTAAGTGATGTGTATTACCGAGAGGGCCCAGAGATACCTCTCCGACAAACGGAGTGACAAAACCTAATCTCAAAATACGCCAACCCAACATCTACCTTTGGAGACACCTGTAGTACTCCTTTATAATCACCCAGTTACGTTGTGACGTTTGGTAGTACCAAAGTGTTCCTCCGTAAACGGAGTTGCATAATCTCATAGTTATAGGAACATGTATAAGTCATGGATAAAAGCAATAGCAACATACTAAATGATCGGTGCTAAGCTAATGGAATGGGTCATGTCAATCGATCATTCAACTAATGATGTGACCTTGTTAATCAAATGACAACTCCTTTGTCTATGGTTAGGAAACTTAACCATCTTTGATTAACAAGCTAGTCTAGTAGAGGCGTACCAGTGACACTCTGTTTGTCTATGTATTCACACATGTATTATGTTTCCGGTTAATACAATTCTAGCATGAATAATAAACATTTATCATGAAATAAGGAAATAAATAATAACTTTATTATTGCCTCTAGGGCATATTTCCTTCACAGGCGGCACACCGCGTCCCATCGAACCATGTGATATTTGCGCTTGGGCCCCGCTCCTTCCCAAAAGAAACGGGACCGGGGCATGTCCATCTTGGCATGAACCCCTTCTGCCAAGAGGAAAAGCCCCATAGCGAATTGCGGCAGCGAGGAGAGGCTTGCATTCGTGAGAATCAACCTAGCCGCGGAAGAGAGGAACTTTCCACTCCACGGGCACACCCGCCCTCCCACCTTGGTCCATAAAGGAGCCCAGCCGTCGATCGTGATATGCTTCGCGTCTAATGGGAGACCCAAGTACGTAAACGGGAGTTTGCCTAACTTGCAATTCAGTAGGTCTGCAACGCGCCTACTATCCTACACGTCCATGCCCATAGACATCACTTCGCACTTGTGGAAGTTTATTTTAAGGCCCGACATGAGTTCGAAGCTAATGAGCAAGGCTTTGGCCGTTGCAATGCTATGCATGTCAGGTTGGAACAATAAAAGCGTATCGTCCACGTATTGCAGCAGTGATATCCCCGCTGGGATGAGGTGCCCCAACACCCCTTTTATGTGACCAGCCTCCACGGCTTTTTGCAACGTGGCAGCCAGCGCGTCGGCGACGAAGTTGAACAGGAGCGGTGACATGGGGTCTCCTTGGCGCAATCCACGCTTGTTCCTGAAGAAGTTCCCAACTTCTCCGTTAACCGAGACTGCAGTTTGGCCCCTCGAGACCAATTGCAAGACTCAATGGACCCAAACCGGCGAGAAGCCCCTACTGGAGAGGACCTGCCGGAGCAAATCCCAGTTGACGCAGTCATAAGCCTTCTCGAAATCAAGTTTCAAGAGGATCGCTGGTTCATGAGTGCGCCTAAGCTCGTGCAGGGTCTCTTGCAAGGCTAACGGACCCTCGAGGATGTTCCTACCGCGAATAAACGCCGACTGCGAGCGACTAATTATGCGATGAGCGATCGGTGATAGTCTGGTGGCATAGCCTTTAGCGCGTATTTTGAACGGAACATTAATGAGTGCAATGGGTCTGTACTGACGAATGTTGTCCGCACCAGGCACTTTCCGAATAAGCGAGAGCACACCATAGTTAAGCCTAGCTATGTCCACAAAGCCGTGCATAAAGCCGTTGCACACATCAAAAATAGGGCCACATAGCAGTGGCCAAAAATGCTTGAACATCGCCACCGGCCACCCGTCCGGGCCAGGGGCCGTATCGGATTTCATGCTAAGCAGGCGTTGTCGAGTTCCTTAGGGAGGAACGCAAGCCCCACCTCCTCATTCTCACTATCTAACACCCTTTGAGACGGAAGCCACACATCCGCACGCAAACGCGCGCACTGCGCCTCTTCCGTCCCCATCAGACTCATGTAGAAGTGGTAGATGTGGTGGGCGATCTCCGATTGCTGCAGCAGCAGCCCCTGCTCCGTCTGCAGCCTAAGGATTGAGCATTTCCTGCGCCGGCCGTTCGCATACGCGTGTAAATACTTAGTGTTCGCATCCCCTTTGAGCGTCCACTTGAGGCCTCCTCTACACCTCCAGTATTCCTCCTCGGCCCGCAGCAACGCTTCGACTTGCCCTTCCAAGGCATAGCGCTGCGCCCATTCTTGCCCTTCCAAGGCGTAGCGCTGCGCTGCGCCCATTCTTGCCGACAACGGATTCAAGCACCGCTAACCTCCTTGCGCCACCCGGCGATGGATCCAAGCACCCTCCCCCTTCCCCGCTCGCGCGCAACCCCGAAGATAGATCCGAGAGCGACATGAAGCGGGGAGGCCACCCGCCGGACACTCCTCCAGTTCATGACCTCGCCGGTGTCGTCGGGCTCGTCCTGGGCATGAGGAGACCTAGCCCGGCGCCACTCCGAGGGGCGTAACTGGAGGCGGTGGCTGGCACTGCCGGGGGACGGTAATGGACGCAGCTGCGCACCGCTCCACACGCACCGGTCGCATCTTGCCGCACCGTGCCGCCTGACTCGTCCACGACCAACCATGTCGCCACTTGCTTCCACCATGGCTTGGTGCTGCTTCCGCCAGTGCTTGATTCCGCCTCTCGCAGGCTTTGATGTGATCGCCGGGGAAGATTAGAGGTGAGGAAGAAGGACAAGAGGGGGAAATAAGATATGTGGCTGACAAGTGGGACCCCGTCCACCTCAGCAGGTCAACACATTGACTAGGACTAGTCTTTGCCACATCAGCCCGACAGACATGCCCCACCAGTCAGTTTTGCTGTTAGACGCGGCTCAGTTCCAAGTTAGTGTGATTTGTTACTCACTTGCCATGGAGTTGGTGGTATTTTGCATATTTTGGCAGACGCGGCGGTTTTGGAGTACCCTAGCCACAAATGTGATGATTTTGAGCAATTTACTCTCGATTTGGTTATTCCATCGATTTGGAGGGACGTTTGGCGAACTTTTAATCTAAACAAAACCCAGAGTCTAAACGATGCCCTAAGGGCTATATATATATGGGGGAGTAAGGGGGGAATTTTGTGACCCCTTGTAGGAGGGATCCGAAACCAATCCTAACTTTGTTTCCCCACACATACGGACTCTAAAAACAGCCAAGGAAGTTGTATTTCAAAATTACATGGGCCAGGCCCAAAAACAAGGTGGCACAGCACCTAAAATAAGCTATGGACGAAATTAATGAAGGGCATCTTGTGTATTTCGTCCATGTCCTTGTAGGTCATCACACAGGCTTCAAGGTGCTCAAATATGCACTAGAAATGCCATTTTGGATCCCTTCGCGCGCGCCTTCATCTTCATGCTTGATCTTGCTCCAGTGTTCATTCCACTTGTCCATGTTAGGCCCTTCATTAGTAATCAACACAAATGTATCCAATTTCGGCAGCAGCATATTCTCATGAACATTAGATTTGTTACCAAGAAACGAAAGTAACTGGTAATTCAATTGGCGTGCGCGAGCTCTAGTAATTGGTCCGGTATGTATAGCAATAAGGGTTGTGGGTGTAACAATGGTATTGATGTCCTCATCACTCCTCCTTCTGTCATGACTAAACCTGTAGTCTAGTTTGTAATGGATGGATGACGCATTGTTCTATATGTTCTCCGAGCTTACAATCATCCAAGATCAATGTTGCCAATGCTTCTCTCCAGAGATCGTGACTTCCCTACTGTCTGTGTGGATACTACTTTCTTGTTTGTCATGGAAATCCAATGGAGTAACATTGATGACCCCTCGAAAAGTGTTGAATGGAGAGCATGGGGTATTTAATGTGGACTAGATTGTATTTTCATTTAGGTATTTTCATTGCAGCGATGTGGCAACCTCATTTCCCTAACTGATTTCATACTAGTCATCTCTCTCGCAACGTCCCATGCACATCTAGATCACCTCCTCGATCGATGGACGCATACAAGTCAATAGCAAAAAATAGCCCCAATTTTTTGATTGGGTTTAAGAGATCGGTTAGAAGGGGAAATTTTGAGACACGTGGTAAAGGATGATGCAAAGGGGCGAAGCTGATTACGATTATGGACGATCCATTGTTTCTTGGCCAGGAGAGTGGAAACGTGTCGCCATGTCAATCAAAGACTTTTTTTCTCCAAATTGCTGTTCTGGGCGACACATTTTTAGTGATTTATGCCACCTGGACATCTACTAGCTGACATCAGCCTCGTGTAGCCCTTGATTTCTAGTAATTCTAGTTTCTTCACTAATCCATTTCTACATTTGCAATTTGTATCAACAAGTCGTTATTTCAAATATATGAGACTATGCAAAATAGTATTACATTAACTAGCAAGGTGCACCTAGCAAATGCAGGGCATCATGTTTAGTCCTTCGAAAACGTCAACAAATTCTTATCTTATGCAATACCTTTTTTTACTCATATTTATCCTTTCATTGCATAATAAAGAACATTTTAGGCATCAATATATTTCTAAATGGGTAATATTGTAAGGGGAGAATATCATACGGAAACCAATATTCAATGAAAACTTCGTGGAAACCATATTTTAAAGTTTCAAAAAAAGATGTGAGATATTAAGAAGGTGATGTTTTATTGCCACACAAAATTTCAAGTTGAAACACATTATGAGATGTGAAACATCATCCACTTAACATCCCGCATTTTTTTCAAATTATTTTAAAACTCCAAAACATCTTTTTCTCGTGGTTTTCACCGCTTTCCACCGAATGCTGGTTTCCGTACGATATTCTCCCATATTGTAAGAGAATATATGCTTATGGTATTGATACATAACTCAGAAGACTTATCTAATGATATTGTTTTTATTTATCTCAAACACAACAGTGAGGCGTCGAGCTGCAGTACACCAAACAAACTAATCTACAATCCTCTTGTCCGCTAGATAAGTTGTCGCATATGCTCTAGCATATGTTTCCATCTCTATGACTTTTTGTTGTTTTCTGCAATAATGCACAAATGAATCCTATTATGTTTATGTGTGGTCTCTCAAGGTTCCTGCTTTGAAATTCAAGAACTTTTATGAAACTCATGAACTTTTATGAAATTCCTGAACATTTTTACAGTTTGTATTAACAAGCATTTTTAAATTCGTGAATAATTTTCATATCCATGAACATTTTTTATTTCAGGAACATTTTTTCAAATTTTTGAACATGTGAACAAGTTTCGAATTCACATACATTTTCTGAATTAATGACAATTTTCAAATTCACAAACATAGTTTCAAATTCATGATTTTTTAAATGCACATTTGTCAAATCTGCAACATTTTATCAGATTTGTAAATATTTTCTGAACTCGTGAACATTTTTGTCGAATCCACGAACAATTTTTAAGTCTTATTTTTTGAATCCGTGAACATTTTCGTCAAATCGATGGAAAAAATTTGAAGTCTTATTTTTTGAATCCGTGACCATTTTTTGAATTCACAAACATTTTCAAATCATGCATAGTTGGAAAAGGCAAAAATACTAAAGGAAAAAAAACGTACGTACGATGGGACGTTGCGATCCGCGCGTGCACCAATGGGCCGGCCAACCCCACACGCTAGCAATCGACGTTTCCATGTTAGTCCTCTCTTGTTCTTTGCTATGAAGAAATATCTCTAATTCTTTTGCGGCCCTAGAGGAAAAACATGGGGACCTCCTTTTTTAGGGGTAAAGCCAAAATTTATTGATAAAAAACAACGGAGTGTGGAATACATCTCGAATCATGGGGTTGACCTAGCCACATATGACGCCTCTGACCTAATGAATGCCAAAACATGGCTAGACTATAAGATTCTTTGTTCGACTCGCGACCTTCAAAACTAAAAATACAATTAAACATAGATGCACGATGCTGAATCTCATCGATAATAGTGTCATATCTCCATTGATTTCCATTGAGGACGTCTCCCACTACTTGCTTGGAATCTGATGCAATCACAAAATTCTGCAAGAGTGGGACTTCCGCCAGTGATATAGCCTCCCTGCAAGCGACTGCCTCTAACGACATGGAAACTTCCTATATGACGTAGATAGGGAGCGCATCGCACATGGTTCCACCCCCGACTGGGTCGGCCCACTGGAGGAAAGCTCCGCTCTAAAGCGTGCAAGCATGAAAATCGTAGAAAAGCACACTGCATCGAGGTTTTGACCTCACAAACTCCAGCTTGTGTGAGCTCGTCGCTAGCCGGTTGATCAGCTTGGATTCTCAAACAAGCAACACTGTGTGTAAAGAACTAACAACAACGATAGTTCTAAAGTGTTATTTCTTGAAACGTCAACATTTTTTAATAAACAGGGACAACATTTGAAGCACCTGAACATTTATTGAAATTCTCATACATTTTTTTTCAAAAAGGCAATTTTAAAAAATTTGATAATGGCAAAATATTTTCAAATTCTGCAAAACAAATCCCAGAACATTTTTTAGTTATGATAAATTTTTGAAAAGGAGAACATTTTTTGACATTCCGAACAATTTTTGAAAACATGCACATTTGTTGAAATTACAGAATATTTTCTGAAAAATACGAACATTTTTGTATTATGAATTTTTGAACCACGGACATTTTTCAAATTTTTAACATTTTTTAAAAACATGAACATTTTTTAATATCACCTGATTTTTTAAAATGGCAAACATGTTGCAAAATTTCAAAATATTTGAAATTTAGATTTTTTTTTAAAGAAAATAAAAAAATTGAAAAAAAGAAACAAAAACAAAATAGAAGAATAGAAACCGAATAAAAGGAAAACCAAAAACCGGTAAAAGAAACGAAAACTGGTTCGGGGAACCATCTTCCAAAGCTGGTTGGCTCCCTGTGGCTAAGTGGGCCGACCCATTTCTCGCTCTAGGAGAGTTCTTGTGTGCATGCGCTCGACATTTTGACACAACACAGAGAGTGTCAAATAGAGTTTTCGAAAAACATGTTTGTATCTTGTTTCTCAAAGTTGCAGCCCAACAGGAAGCTCCCCCAACCCCTAGCTGGTACCTTAATGTGTGGGCTTAGTTTTGAGCTAGTGCCCCCCCTAGCTGGTACCTTGTGTGTGTGTGTGTGTGTGTGTGTGTGTGTGTGTGTGTGTGTGTGTGTGTGTGTGTGTGTGTGTGTGTGTGTGTGTGTGTGTGTGTGTGTGAACCTTGTTGTTTGGCATTGGCTTTATATATACAGCGGGGCAAAGCCTTTCCGTTACACCCCCCAACTGTCGATACTACTTTTTTTTTCCTTTTTGGTCGCATGTAGCAATGGCTTCTCCTTTGATGCGAGCAGATATTTCATTTTAGGGATGAGCGGAATTCAGCGATTTGTTATATATCTGCAGAGTTTAGAGTTCTATTGCATGCCGTTTTGGATCTAAATATAGGGTGGGTCCACTTTCAATAATATGAAAATATGATGGTCATGTTCTATTACTAATAGAGGGGCCACCAAATCAACAATCAAATGTCTCAGATTTTTGTGTAAATTTCTAGCATTTTCTCTATTTTTGACTAGCACCTACTTTTAGTATGTAATAGATAATCTAGAAACATCTACCAAAAGGAATTTGACTCTTGATGAATAATTTGTGAAGAAATACTTTATTTATCTTTGGTTACACTAAGGGCATGTTTTTATTATGAACATTGTATCTTATCTTTGCTGCTATGCTTCCTCTTTATCTAATTTGCTTCATTATATGTTTTACTTGAATTGTGTTATCAACTTCTAAGTTAGTTATGACATGTTATTTTGTTGGCCATGAATTCGTATGGTTTATATATATGGTCTAAGATACATTGTATTGTTCTAGTCTAGTTGTGATGCTCACTTGTTGCTTTGTTTGACTCGGTATTTCCGTTCATGTTTCCACGAACTCGTGTTTGAGTTAGTTATCTGAGTCAAGTTTGAGTTATTTTGCTTCTGATGGAGAAAACAAATTACGAATACTTAGGTGCCCTGTTCAAGAATTCGTCCGATTAACCAGTTAACTTGCCGACTAATCCCTATTCGTAGGGTCACCGAGTAGCCGATAAACCAATAAATCGTCCAATTAATTGATTAAAGGGCCGATTAACTTGCCGATTAGCCTATTAATCCCCTAGTTGTCAGCCGACCGAGCAGCTACAAGTTAACGATTTCCTCAACAATGCTTAGGTGTGAGTGGTAGAGGCAGCCTCCACATTTCCATAACCGATACCATGATAGCCATCTCTTCATAGCATCCCACGCACAATCAGATCTCCTCCTAGATTGACGGACGCATGCAAGACAATAAGTAAAAACGCTCTGGTTTTATCCTATTGATGATTTAACCGATCGGCTAAAAAAGGAGAACATTGGACGCGTGGTGAAGGATAATGAAAGTGCTCATAGAAGATGATCGATGCGTTATGTTTGGGCAAAAACGAGAAACTACAGGCAATTTCAGTAGTTCACAACAAACTGGGCCTGAAGTCCTTACTTTCTAGAGACCGAGGAGAACACCCTCTCTTTCCAACACGAACACAAAGGGACTAGCGTGTGGTTGCAGGGCAGTCGAGGAATTTTGTCTCTTTTTTTTGCACAAATGACAAATTTATTTTGAGGATTATCATACGAAGGTGCATCTCCAATGGGCATGGGATTGGCGAAGTGATGAGCGCTCATATGCCCATATAGACTGGTCGTTTGTTTACCTAATGTGTTGTATCTGCCGTCTGTACTATGCCAGGATTGTTGTATTTTTCGTTTATGAAGACGGGAAGGGCAGTGGCTAAGTCAAAATGCCAAAGTACACATGTGGGCAACTACGGTGCGGACAAAGAGGCCCGCGCACAACGATAAAATGACAATTGGGTGTAGCTAGTGTGTGGCAATGACAAGAGCTAGTGGATGTCGGTAGGTTCATTGTTCTTCTCATTTTATGTACCTATGTTGTTTGTGCACCGCCTTTTCTATAGGGACATTTTAGTATGTACCTATCTCGGCAAAAAATGTAACTTAGACTTTTTTATAAAAGTGCAACTTCGTGAAAAGGTATATGTTACACCTTTCACCCAACTATAGTTGCACTTTTATGAATCATGTAGTACTTGAGAACATCTCATTCGTTTTAGAAGTGGACGAAGCTAATCTCAAAAATACATGAGGTGACATTAACAATGAAGTTTGATATTAACAATAAAAGTGTCCTCCATGTTTCAAAACACGTTGTATGCTAGGTTTCGTTAAGATAAACTATTAACCAACAATTACTCTAGTATTCCCTACAATCACGAAGGAAGGGCATGGAATTCGTATCAGGAGTGTACAATACTTGGACCAAGAGAGTTACTTAGGGCCTGTTCGGAGTCCCTCCGCTCCACACGACCCGCTCCAGGAGCAGCCGGAGCTGCAGTTTAAAACAGCGGAGCGAGGAAATTGGTACTCCGTGGATTCTGTGATTTCCGGAGCGGTTGGGTTTCCGAACAGCCCCTTATTGTACCCTCTTGACTAGCTCCTGGAGTATGAGAATTTCCTTAATGCTCTGCGATTTTTATTTGAGAATAGTGGAGGTGAAGGAGGAAGGCATTAATACGCTACATACTTTATGGGAGAATAGCGGGGCAGATTGGAAAGGTCGGCAGATTACACCGTGTCAACAACCTACCTCGTAACAAATCATCCGTCAATATGATTCATGGATTGAGGGCAGGCTCAGAAGCTATGAGTTGCTCACTTCTTTATTATCATCTGCTGGAACTCTCAGGAGCTGCGTGCCTCACACGTCGACTCTAGCCTACGGCCACCCTTCTAGACTATGCACTTAGTGACAAGCATAAGTAACATATTTTCGCCAATATCAATATTTTCGCCTGAGTTGACGATAGTCGGGCGGGATAAATAGGAACTTAGAGTTATGGAGAAAAATCTTGGAATCGAAAGGGTTTAGACTTAGTAGGACTAAAACCGAGTACATGATGTGCGGTTTCAGTACTACTAGGTGTGAGGAGGAGGAGGTTAGCCTTGATGGTCAGGTGGTATCTCAGAAAGACACCTTTCGGTATTTGGGGTCAATGCTGCAGGAGGATGGGGGTATTGATGAAGATGTGAACCATCGGATCAAAGCCGGATGGATGAAGTGGCGCCAAGCTTCTGGCATTCTCTGTGACAAGAGAGTGCCAGAAAAGCTAAAAGGTAAGTTCTACAGGACTGCGGTTCGACCCGCAATGTTGTATGGCGCTGAGTGTTGGCCGACTAAAAGGTGACATGTTCAACAGTTAGGTGTGGCGGAGATGCGTATGTTGAGATGGATGTGTGGCCACACGAGGAAGGATCGAGTCCGGAGTGATGATATACGAGATAGAGTTGTGGTAGCACCAATTGAAGAGAAGCTTGTCCAACATCGTCTGAGATGGTTTGGGCATATCCAGTATGAGCCTCGAAGCTCCGATGCATAGCGGACAGCTAAAGCATGCGGAGAATGTCAAGAGAGGGCGGGATAGACCGAATTTGACATGGGAGGAGTCCGTTAGAGAGACCTGAAGGATTGGAGTATCACCAAAGAGCTAGCTATGGACAGGGGTGCATGGAAGCTTGCTATCCATGTGCCAGAGCCATGAGTTGATTGCGAGATCTTATGGGTTTCACCTCTAGCCTACCCTAACTTGCTTGGGACTAAAGGCTTTGTTGTTGTTGTTGTTGTTGTAGTATCAATTTTGGGTTTCTTCCTACTCGGAGAACGTGTAATGGATGAGCAGTAGCACACATGGATGTTCCAGGGAAGTCCAAGTATAGTTGGAACTAACACTTAATAGTCCCGACTTCAACCTATGGTGTGGGCGCCAGCCCGTGGCCTGTCGTTTACCGGCCATTTGTACAAACATACCGTCGAGTTGGATGATTCCCTTGCCAATGGTTAGTCCCTGTACACATGTGTCCTGGAGACAGGAGGATAGCAGCCACGTCCACGACATGTGCTAGCATGCTAGACCTTGAGCTATGGCTTAGACACGAGCCCATGATTTGCAGCTTTTCAACTGCGCTTATAACAAACCATTGAGTTGGTTAATTTCCATATCGATGGCTAATATATATACATGCACGCCATGGAGCAGACATAAAGTGGTCGTGTTTGTGACGTAGGCCTGGAAGGCTTGGCCTCTCGACCCATTCTTAGACACAAGACCGCGGTCAGCAATTTCCCGAACACTTCTATGACAGACCATCAACTTGGAGTTAGCTCTGTTTAGTCTCAATGCAATGATGATCGTAGGCGTTGGTTCTGCTTCCGCCCCGTTTTATATATAAAGCAACGATTCACAACTATTGGTACAAACGCACGCCATTACAACACACGCGCACACCCAAGGCAGGATACGTAGGCGCTAAGCGCAGCAACACCACTCCTATCTACGAAGAGATGAAGTCGCATACAGCGAATCGTGGACTCCAAGGCGGCGTCTTCAGGAAGTATACGACACCGGAGCGCCGCCACCGTCCAACCCGAGGATCAAAGTTTCTCCTGGAGCAACGCAACGGGCAACGAGAGCCGCGATGACGCCTTCAAGAAGGGAGCGAGCTTCGCTGTCGCCGGTCCCTCCGAGGATAGAACAGGTTTTCACCCTGGCCAACACTCACCGCCACTGAACGTCACACCCCCGCAACCACACCGCCCAAACGGCCAAGGCCACCGGGCAGCACCAAGCAACGGCCTCTGCCCACGAGCACCGTGCTACCACCACCAGGGCCGCCGCCCCGGCATCCAAGACCAAGACACCACCTCACTCGAGACCCATTGCTATCCCCACCAAAGGGACGAGAGGAAAGGCCCGGCCTTTCGCACCCCTGGGCGGCCCCCAACGCCGAGAACCAGTAGGCCGGAACAAACTGGCCACCATCGCCGCGTCCTGCAGCATCGGGCACGAGGCGATCTTGGTTCTGCCGTCGGGCGCGAGACGAGCTCGGTCCTGCTGCCGGGCGCGAGACGGGCAATGGACCGCAGCTGGGAGTGGGCCAGCCCTTCAATGCAAGTAGTTCCCAGACGACGAGGAGATGAAGCGAAGGCCGATACGGCCTGATCGCAGACGAGCCGACGCCGGAGAAGCCGGCCGCCGCCGCGGGTAGAGCCGCCAAGCCACTGTGTAGCTGCAGCTCCACTAGGTTGCCACAACCCATGCCAGACCTCCCCGCGCCGCCGCCCACGGCCGGAGCAACAGCCACGCTCGGCCGCTGCCCCTATCCCGCGTCGCCCGCCGAGCTCAAGGCGTCAGATCCGGTGGGCACGCACCTCCAGACCACCACCGTCAACGCCCACAGCCGAGAAGGCCGCCGCCGTTGGTCCACGCCGCTCGCAGTCCGTAGCCCGCGCCTGACAGATCAACAGCCTCGAGCCGCCCTGGAGGACGCCCCGGCCCAGCCAGGAATCGCGGCCCCTAGCACCACTGCGCGCCGGTCGCCGCCGGCGTGCCTCATGCCACAGACGACGTCCTCACCGAAGCGCGCCCGCGTCGCGAACCGCAACAGGAGGAGGAAGAGAGTCCCGCCGCCGCCAACGCCGGCGGGCTTCGCCCGCAGCGCCTCGGCGGCGGCGGGAAGACGGGGGAGGTGGCTAGGGTTCGCCCGGCCTCTCGCGGGAGAGGCGCGGGGCGAACGAGGGGAGTGCAAGGAAACCGGTGATGGTTCGTGAACTGAAATTAGTGATGAGGGCCTATCCTCCCACTAGTTTGGTTTCTACTGATGGGCGGTGTTTGGTGGTGTAGAACTCTGGATGGGTTTCTTAATGAAAATCGGGGGGAAACCCCTTTTTCAAAAAAACATCAATTGGGGTGATTTCCGAATGGATGGCTAATCTGCTTTTGCACGCTCGCGAGGCAGAAGAAACAATTTTTTTTGAGGAATTGGCAGCTTGTACTGCCTATATATTAAGGAGGAGTATATGAAAGTACAAAAGTTGCATTACATGGTCGGTTTTTAAGGTGTCCCCCACCATAATATGAAAAGAGTGGAGTTAATCTGGCTAGGTTCTGGGCTATTCTCAACATCAGAAAGCCAATGAGCGGAAAGTGTTGGTTGTAGAATGTCTTGCTTGACGAGCTGGAGGATAGCAGACTCTTGTAAGGCCTTGTGCTCGAAGACGCGCCGATTTCTTTCCTTCCATATGTTCCATGCCGTGTAGATTGCTGCAGTTTTTGCCCGCTGACCCAGGCGGGAGGCGAGGTCATTCCACCACAAAGGGATGGGGGTTGCAGGTTGCGTAGGAGGAATGAGCATGGGGTGCCCAGATCATCAGCCACTAGGAAACAATCATGTCTATGGTGTGGAATAGGCCAAGCACACGCTAAGCCGGGCACTAGACTTAAAAAGTCTGGGATGTGTGAGAGGCTCTATTCGTTTCCATAGACGCCCAGGGGCTATAAGTCTCATTTTCGGCAACAAACATTCACATGTGGTCAGGGGGCAACTAACCCATCTCGACCGCTTGAGCACCACATAACCTCTCCCATCCATGGTGAGAGCCTGAGAGGATGTACCGGGGCGCCGAACTAGAGTTCCTCTCCTCCGATAAGAGAGTGGTTCAGAAAAGTGATGTCATATTTCCTACTCAGAGAAACAAGTGTTTCCCAAGTGGCTCACGCAATCACTTAGGTTGATTCGTATTGTCTGACTAGATGACTAGATTTTCTATGACGCCCCGACTTAATCATGCATTAATCATACACACAAATGCGCACGATCAAGATCAGAGACTCACGGAAAGATATCACCACACAACTCTAGACACGAATTTAAAATAATACAAGCTTCGTATTACAAGCTAGGGGCCTCGAGGGCTCGAATACATAAGCTCGAACACACAAGCGTCAGCGGAAGCAACAATATCTGAGTACAGACATTAGTAAACAAGTCTGCCTTAAGAAGGCTAGCAAAACAACGACAACATAGATCGAAAAGGCATAGGCCTCCGGCTTGGGAGCCTCCTAACTACTCCTGGTCGTCGGCGGTCTCCACGTATGTAGTAGGCTCCGTCGGGATAGTAGCAGTCGTCAGCGGGATCAGTTGGCTCATGGTCTCTATCATCTGATCGCAGCAATCGGGTAGAGGAGAAAAGAGGTAGCAAAGCAACCGTGAGTACTCATCCAAAGTACTCGCAAGTCTTACATCAGATCTATGCTAAGTATGCATCAGTATCAAAGGAAAAAGGTTGTATCTGTGAACTAAACTGCAGAATGCCAGAATAGAGGGGCAAGGGCTAGCCTATCGAAGACTAGCATGGAGTCCAAATTTATTCCACAAAAAAAAAGAGCGAGGCTTTTTGGCTCTTGGGCTACATGGAGTCCAAATTTTTTTCAAAAAAATAAATCAACTTTTAGGTTAACAAAATTCTGAAAATAAATACATAAGTACTTATAGATGTATACTAGATGCGTGTAAAATTTCATTATGAAGGATGTTTTGATGTGAGCTATAAAAAATGTACTTTTATAGTGAATAGTATGTGTGCTAGAAATACACAATTTTGTTATTTTTATGTAGCTCGCATAAAAATGTATTTACCATAAAACTTTACAAACAAGTAGTATACATCTATAGGTATGTATGCATTTTTCAGAATTTATTGAAACCTAAAATTTTGAATTTTTCAAATTTTCGGGTTCCATGAAGTTCGAGCTCCATCAGCAATTTCTGGAAAAGAACAAGTGAAGTTTTTTGGCTCTCGGACTCCTTGGTGCCCGAAATTTTCAATAATACAAAATTTGAATTTTTATGTTTTAATTTTTTTGGAAATGAATGATAATCACTTTTCCAAAATAATAATAATAACAATACACAATTACTTATAGATGTATACTAGATGTGCGTAAAATTTCATTATGAAATACTCCTTCCGTCTTAAAATAAGTGACACAACTTTGTACTAGCTTTAATTGAGTCACTTATTTCGGGATAGGAGGAGTACGTTTTTTATGTGAGCTATAAAAAACAAAATTATGTACTTTATGATGAATAGTACTTCTCCGTTCGGAATTACTCGTCCAAGAAATAAATATATCTAGATGTATTTTAGTTATAGGTACATCCCTTTTATTCATTTTTATGACGAGTAATTCCACTCACGTCCGGTGGCACTATACCATACCGATCCTCGTTGAAGCTGATGTGCCTGCCGCATCTCTACCGGTTGCACTATGCAAGGAACGATCACTCTGCTTTTCGTTTCTGAAGACGAGAGAACCAGCAGTGGCCGAGTCTGAACCCCAGGAAACACAGGTGGACACCACGGCATGGCCGACGGCCCCCGGCGCACAGAGATTAAACCACCACCAAGTTTAGCCCGCGCGTGGCTACGGCGAGAGCTAGCGGCGGTCGGTGGCTCGGTGCAGTTCTCGTTTACCTACGTCTGTGGGGGGAGAATATCACATGATACCAACACTTATATGCTCTCATGGTACCAATTTCAAAAATTTAAATTTAAGGCCGCGTTCGGCAGTCCTCGCGGAGCGGGGTTTAACCAACTCCGCAAATTATGGCGTTAAATTAACTGGATTGCCGCTCCGCTCCGGCGCGGAGCCGCGGAGCGGAGGGAATCCGAACGCGGCCTAAGTGTGCCAAAAAACTCCAAAAAAAAAAAATCATAGATGTTCTCAACATATGTGCCTACAAGCCCTACAAAAATCAGATCGAAAATACAATATACACATTGTGAAACAAAAAAGACAAATCTGTTGTGAATAGTGTAGGTTTTCTACACTATTCATGTTTTGTCTTTATTAACACTATTCATGCTGAATTTGTCTTTTTTGTTTCTCACTGTACAATTTGAATTTGGATCTGATTTTTTTAGGGCTTGTAGACACATATGTTGAGAATATTTATGATTTTTTTCAGATTTTTTTGACATGTTTAAATTTGAATTTTTCAAATTGGTATCATGGGAGCATGTAAGTGTTGGTATCATGTGATATTCTCCCGTCTGTGGGTACGCGTTCTGCGTGTGTGTAGGCATGCGAGCGCACAGGCGCGTCTTTGCCCGAGTAAAATTCAGAGTTCGCGCGGTCAGAGACAGTTCCTCTGTCGACTTCTGCTATTATCGCTCGTCATGTTTGAGATAGCGCCAGCCAAAATAGGGTCATGACTGGATTATTTTGCGTCTGCAGGTCCTAAACTCTTCGTTCTGAAATAGTGCAAGATCAACTGCATCTTATCTGATATAGTAGCAGGTTACGGAAATACATACATGGAATTGACCTGAAACTTTCCAGGACAGTGTGCGTGGGTCCTTGGGTGTCTCTACCATGTTCCTAGCCAATAGTCGCAAAGATCGTGTAGAAGCTAGAGAAGATCTCGAAGCTCGCCGATCAGCCCCCACACAGGAGGCAGCGGGGCTTCTTCCCTTCTCCCATAGGACGAAAAGCGGTTCTTCTTCTCTGAAAAAGAGAAACAGACCTCGGCCCTGAAGGGTCGCATCCCGATCTAGCCTTGTCGCCTCCGCGTAGCGGCAGTACTCCGGCCTAGCTAGGGGCTGCCCAAAGTCAATACTGAGTGGTCGTTGATTTGTACTGAAAAGGCAGCACTGTGTTAAAACTTGCAATCAGTTTCCTTTTGCGGTACTATGTGACTTGTGACTAGTCGAGCAGAAGATTGCTTAGACTTATGGTCTGTGGTTTGAGTTCTGTGGGAACATTGGGAAAGTGCATGGATAAATCCGGGTACATATGAACCTACTTTGAAAAATACATTTCTAAATGATAAAAAAATATGTAAAAGGCGGCATGGATAGTATTCATGTTCTATGTGCGTGCATAGAGTTTCACGGAAATTTTTTTGTGGCTTGTGCAAAAAAGACAAAAATTGGGTCGTGAAACACTATTTAGAAGCACTGAAATTTGTCTTTTTTGCGGAGACAAAACAAAAAGACATTTTTTGCGCCGCGCACACACATTTGTGAACATGTATGCATGGAATTTTCTTTTGATTTTTTGAGATTTTAAAACGTACTTAAAATGCTTTTTTTAAAGTGGGTGCAGATACCCCTGGGTTCATATCGTGCCCACTCGGGAACATTGCTCATAGTTTTTCGCAGTCCTTGATTTTGCTATGCATTTCTAAGATACTTATAGCAACTTCGGCGGATGATGTAAATGTTGATGCCCTAAAAATGGTTGTAGGGTACGAGAGATAAGGTTTTTGGACACCGTTATTTTATTTTATTTTTGCAAATTTAGGGCAGCGGTAAAAAAATACACTGCAGACATAGAGGGCCTTTTTTTTTATCCAAAGTGTCTCATATGACAGTTTTTGGGCATGGCACCTGTCAGAGATACTTCGAGATACCAAGGGTGGGATCATCTTTTCTGCTTGCAGAGCACTATTCTCTCGCAAAGGTGCCTTAGAAGCTTAATTATGTGCATTTATGGAATGTCTACCTTAAGCCATTTAGAGAACTGAACTTCCCATTTTGCTATCGAAACGGATTCGAGTATGGCGGTGTCTATGATCTCTTGTGACGAAGTAGATCGTCAGTTTATGCCTCCTTGGTGAATGAAATAAGATTGCTATTGCGTCTTAGGCAAACTTGTATTCCTCATGTTTCTCATTCTCAGAATAAGGTTAGTGATAGTTTAGCTATATTTGCTAAAATAGAAGAGCGGACTATGACTTGGTTAGGGTCCGGTCTGATGAAGTCTTGGGAATTGTCCTTGATGACTGTAAAGACATTATGATTGAGTAATACAAGTATTTCTCCCACACACACAAAAAGATGCTCATACTACTTATTTGCAATATTTACTCTGGCTGACTGCCACGTGTTGCTCGAAATCATAATCACAGAGGACAGTGGAGCAATTGTGCCCCGGCCCTGGGGGGTCCTGGCACGACTCCTGGAGCCCATGGGCCGGGCCTGGTCATCATTCTGGGTCCTCCACTGTCTGGATCCCGGGCCTGGTCATTTTGGGGCCAGTGTCGGGAGCCCGGGCCTAAATGAAGGGGCAGTGGGCCCATGGCCCCTTTTCGCCATCAATGTGCTAGACGATCTCTGCCCCGTTCTCCTTCAAATAGCCACCCCGGCTGCGCTGCCTGCCTACCTCCTCGTTCTCTCTGCTCTCCTCTCACTCAGACACTCGCCATCACAGTCACACGCAGACGCTTCATCGGCTGAATCACCAGCCAAGGTAAAGCATCAACACATACACGAGCAAGCAAGGAAAGCCAAGCGTTAGCTGTCTCCGATCAGAGCCGGCCGGCCGCAGAGAGAGAGGGAGATGTCGAGCCGCCGTGGCAGGATCACCGACGAGGAGATCAACGAGCTCATCTCTAAGCTCCAGGCGCTGCTCCCGGAATCATCCCGCCGCCGCTCCGCGAGCCGGGTACGTACTCACGCGAGCGCGCATTGGTCCTCCTGCGAGTTGCTTGTTACATGCGTGCGTGCGTGCAGTGCACCGTCACTGACAGGCCGGCCGCGACAGTGCATTTCGTCACGGCGGCGCCGCCAAGTCTACCCTGAGAAGGATTAGCACTGTTATTTTTCTTCCTCACTGTTCCTGACATGAATGCTATGCTGTGCTGTGCAGTCGTCGGCGTCGAAGCTGCTGAAGGAGACGTGCGGCTACATCAAGAGCCTCCACCAGGAGGTCGACGATCTCTCTGAAAGGCTCTCCGAGCTAATGTCGACCTTGGACGAGACCAGCCCCCAGGCCGAGATCATCCGGAGCCTTCTCCGCTAGCCGGACTTTATCCTACCACGCCAGTAGGCAGTAGCTACATACTATATATTAGCTTCAATTCATCGACCCAAGAGGGAGACGGGGAGGCAAGACAAGAGAAGAGAAGACAACGAGAGAGGCATAGCATTTTTTAGCTGCTGCTTGTTTCTTTTCCTTCCTGCTCCCCCGTCTCCTGGTACGTCGTCGTCTGTGTGTGTTTGTGAGGCCCTCATTTAGCTTCCGGTATACTCCACTGTGTTTCATTTACTCACCAGGTTGGTAGAGGTTAATAATATATACGGTACTTCTACCGATTAGCTGAGTGTATTACTACTAGCCTGTAGACGTGTGTGTTTGTGCTGTTGTAGGCCTGTAGCTTCACTCAGACTGAGATGCATCCTCTAGCTATAGAGGTGTTGTTTTGTACTACTAGTACTATCTATTGCTAGCTTTGTCCCTGTTTTCCAACGGACAAGCTAGGTTAACGACGACCGTGGACTACGGAGAACTGTCTGTTTTTGTACTATCTGTTTAATTACTGCCATGTCTTCTCTGCATAACTTACTACTACTACTACGTACGGTCAAGTTAGGCCCTGTTTGGTTCATAAGTTCTAGGACTTTTTTTAGTCCCAACTTATAAGTCACAAGTTCCTAAAAAGTCCCTGCATGTTTGGTTCATGGGACTTATAAGCCCCTATAAGACCATATTACAACTACAAGTCCCTATAAGTCCCTCCTTGAGAGTCTTATTTTATAAGTCTCAAATGCCCACTTTAAGTCCCTATAAGTCCCTCCTGTTTGGTTTAGATGGGACTTATAGGGACTTTTTTAAGTCCCTAAACCAATAAGTCCCTGAAAACAAACGCCCTCTTATTTGGAGCAACGTGCAGGTGCCACATAGAAAACTGAAGAACCTCTCGTGCGTGCTAGGGGCGTGCGCATGTAACGTCGAAATAGTCGGTGTACTTGTAAATGTAATAAGAAGATATAAAAATGAGCGAGACGTTCCATGGTGCAAAAGAGCCCTATTACCTAGAGGGTCAAACATTTGGCTTCTCGAGTGATAGGCCCCAGGAACAGGAGGTGTCTTCATCTTTTGTGAACTTGGCCCCATGAAGTGTCAACTTTTCGCCTACAAGATCTCCGCAATCAAGCACGGCGTCGGATCCCTCCAAACCAACTAGTCGATCGACATGGCAGTCCACGAACGAGAGCCGTCCGATCAGCAGCCAACGCATAAGATCCGTAGTGTTTTCTTCTGATTATTTTGGTTTATAGAGACGTGTCACGTTCGAAGTGGGTCACATACATATATATACTACAAATAGAAAACACTTGCATTCCGTCACCTGCGTTTTCAGAGACAAGCACGCAGTTGCAAGCGCGTGCACAGTGTGGCCTTTCTTTGTCCGTATCTACATCGTCGTCTCCAGTGGAACGGATTGCTCTCGCCTCCACTGTGATGGTGCCCACGGTTTTGCTTTCTCCGATCTCACGGACTGTGCAGGTGTATCCCCGGCTTTTGTTCTCGATCAAATAGCCTGGTCAAAATCTCTCGGCCTGTGCAGAGCTACAGACAGTATACTATACTCCATCGAACACGCCGATTATCGATTATCTTTTTTTTTAATAAAGAAGGGCTTCCCCCTTCAATTTTCATTACTGAAAACAAGTTTACATAGTTCAAAAGGACGAGCAGCATACGGACAGGTTCAACAGCATAACAAAAGACGAATGCACCCGGTCAACAAGACCAACACAGGCCCAGCATGAACAAGGTCCATCAACACAACTAAACAGAGATATAGATTTAACTAGCGACTAGCAGGGCTAAAAGGACTTAGAACAACAGCAGAAGAAGGAGTTGCAGCCATCATCCAGGGAGCCTTGCCACATTGATTCGCCATCCCTGCCCAGCTGTGTACACCTCACTTGCTGCCCGTTCTAGTACTCTTGCCCCCAGTTCCAGCATTTTTTTTGGCGGCTCCTTTGTCTGCAAAATGGACCAATCAAGCAACCATCGAACCATTAATTTGATAATCTCTAAAGGATCATTAATCCTTTTTCTCTCAAAGACAATTGCATTTCTACTTTTCCAAATAGCCCAGAATAAAGCAGAAACCCCTATCATCACCATTTTCTTGTCTTCTTTATTGAATTTATTAATCCACCCCCAAAACAGTCTTTTACACTTAAAGGACTAGACTTCAGGCCACAAACGCATCTGACCAGATTCCACAGCAAGGATGCCGCAGAGCAAGTGAACAACAAATGATCAATTGATTCATTTTGTCCACAAAAAACACATTTTTTTTCCTCCTTTCCACCCTTTTTTGAGTAAAACATCCCTAGTCAAGATAGTCTTTTTATTCACTAGCCACAAGAAGACTTTTATTTTAGCAGGAACTTTGATTTTCCACAGATATTTCTGTGAAAATTTAATCCCAGACGCGATCAATTCCTTGTATAAAGATTTAACAGAGAATTTTTTATCAACAGTGAGGGTCCATTCAATTTTATCTTTTTCCCCATTCATTTTAATTGTTTCACATCTACTCTTTAAAGCATTCCACAACTCTAAAGTTTCTCCATGCAAAGTTCTTCTAAATTTGAAACACTTCCATCCTTTTTGGAGGCCTCATACATAGTAATTTTATGATCAAAGCAAATGTCATATAATCTAGGGTAAGCATCTTTTAGGGGCTTGTCATCCACCCAAGTATCTTCCCAAAACCTAATGTTCTTCCCCTCCCCAGGTTTTTTCTTGACAAATTTGTAGAAGATATTCTTGATGTTGGAAGACCGGTCGAGCCCGGGAGTCTCGTGTTTTTTTCCATCAGAGCTAGACATTCATTCTTCCCATATTTTTCTTTCAAGACATCTTGCCACATCCCCTCCTCTGTTTCCATTTTCCAGAACCATTTAGCTAATAAAGCTATGTTCATTACTTCTAAATTCAGAATCCCTAACCCCCCTCCCCATCTCTTTGGGCAAGCAACATTCTTTCCAGTTGACTAAGTGGTATTTTCTGACATTTTCATCTTCTTGCCATACCAGTCTTGCCCTGAAAAAATCAGCTTTTTTAATGATTCCTTTTGGAACAGCATAGAAGGACATCATAAACAAAGGGATATTGGTCAAGTAAGCTTGCACCAGGGTGATCCTACCAGCAATAGACCCTAGCAGTTTCCCCTGCCAGCACCCACATCTTTTCTCAATTTTATCTGTCACACAACTCCAATGTGTGTTCCTGGTCCTAGAATCAGATACAGGCATTCCCAAATACCTAATATGTAGATTTCCCATTTTGCATGTTAAATATTTCCTGGTAAAGTAATTGTTTTCCTTTAGCTTTACCAAACAGCATCAACTCACTCTTGTGGAAATTTATTTTTAGCCCAGACATCCGCTCAAAAGCCCCTAAAATGAATTTGAGGTTTCTTACACTAGCTTCATCATCTTTGACCAGGAATATAGTGTCATCAGCATATTGCAACATATTTACCCCCTTGTTTTCATTTTTTCCCAGGACTCCCTTAACAATGTCCATCTTTAGGGCATTATTCATTAAAATTTGCTAGGGCATCTGCAGCCACATCAAATAGCAATGGTGACATAGCATCTCCCTGCCTTAAACCTTTATAGGTCTTGAAGAAAGGACCAATTTCATCATTAACCTTGATTCCTACATGCCCCCCTCTCATTGTTTCCATCACCCAATCACACCATTTATCAGGAAAGCCTTTTTGCTTTAGCATCTGTATAACAAAGGGCCATTTAATTTTATCATAGGCTTTTCCAAAATCAACTTTAAACACCAGAGCATCTTCTTTATCTTTATGAAAAGTGTTCAAAGCTTCATGCAAAATAACAACTCCCTCCATAATGTATCTCCCTTTGATGAATGCAGTTTGTGTTCTGGAGATGACAGGTGCAACCATTTTGTCAACCTATTCATCAAAACTTTAGTAATAATTTTGAAACTCACATTTAGCAAGTAAATAGGCCTGAATTTTTGTATTTGTTTGGCATCATTGGTTTTAGGAACCAGGGTAATAATGCCATAGTTAATCCTAGCAATGTTGATATCCCCCCTGGCAAATCCTTCAACTAAAGCTTTCAGATCCCACTTAACCATATCGCAGAAATCCTGATAGAAATCAGCAGGGAATCCATCAGGTCCGGGGCTTTTGTTTCTTTTCATACCAAAAACTACTTGATGAATTTCATCCAAGGAAAAGGGGGACAATAATTCCTCTTTGTCCTGGGTAGATATTTTTTCCATTTCCATATCTCTCAAGGATATGTTAGATTCCTCAGGATGTCCAAAAAGATTTTTATAAAAGTTAGTAATATACTCCATCAGACTGTCATCTCCTTCTATGATCCCTTCATCTTGTTCTAAAGAGATTATTCTGTTTTTTCTTCTCCTTCCATTTACTTTTGCATGATAGTATCTAGTGTTTCCATCTCCATCTTTTATTTCTTTGTCCTTATATCTCTGTATCCACTTCATTTCTTCTTGTGTCATGATTCTTTTCAGTTGCAATCTAAGCTCTTTTTGCTCAGCTCTATCTGCAGCAGTCAGCCCCATTCTTTCTGCTCTCTTATCAATATCATCCAATTCCTTTATGATTTCTATTTTAATTTTTTTGTACCAATCATCCATATTTTTATTCCATCCCTTAGCTTTTTTCCTCAATTCTCTCATCCTTGACTGCCATCTGTCCAACACATCTCCTCTATACCTTTTATTCCAGGTTTTATATATTAGTTCCTTAAAGCCTTCTCTCAAAAACCACCCATTTTCATATCTGAAAGTGTATCTGATCATATGTGTTTTCCCTGTATCTAGGAACAGAGGAGTATGATCAGAAATCTCCCTAGCCCATGCTTGCAATATAGCAAAAGGATATTTTTTTTCTTCCCATGCAGGACACATCAGAACCCTGTCCAGCTTCTCATAAGTGGGGTCCTCCTGGTTACTAGCCCAAGTGTATTGTCTTCCATTTAAAGGAAGTTCTCTTAATCTAGCTTGTTCAATAATAGCATTAAACATAAAGGACCATTGTTCATTTATCATAGGTTTGTTTTTCTCTCTATTGTTTCTGATGATGTTGAAATCCCCTCCAACCAAGCAGGGTAAAGGATTGTTATGATAAAGCCTAGCTAATTCAGCAAGGAAACTAGCTTTCCCTTCCTTCTGTGCATCCCCATAAACTGTGACTAAATTCCAATGCATTTTAATATTCTTGTCAAAAACTAGAACTCTCAGGAAATATTTTCCTTTTTCAATATGTTCAATATCAAACATATCTTTATTAGTGCCCACTAGTATTCCCCCTGACATTCCTCTTGGGGGATTCCAGCACCATTGGTAAATTTTCCCCCACACAAATTATGTAATTCATTTTTTGTGAGGTCTTGCTTGATTGTTTCAGAAATCCCCACAAAGTCCATCTTATGATCTATGATCATTTCTCTAATATATCTTTTTTTTGTGATCTTGCCCAATGCCTCTTACATTCCAGAAAATCCCCTTCATTTTAAGTAGTTTTATATTTTATAATATCCCCTCTCCTCAAGAATCTCTTATCTGTCTACCCAAATCCAATATATCTCAAGATTAAAAGACTAATCAACCTTCTTTCCTTTTTTCCTTCTCAAAACCCCAATCCCAACAGATTGCTTCACACAGCTCAATGCTGGTGAGCTTTTTCTGCCTCCTTTCCTCCCAGAGAAGAATCCCTTAAGATTTTTATATTGTTGCTCCTTAATCTCAACATCAGAGTGTTCCAAATCAGAACATAAATCATCAAAATTCACATCTCCGGTATTTATGTATATTGGTGTGTCACTACTCTCTTCCATTGCTCTTTTTGTTTCACCCATCTCATCTATATTTTCTCTTTTAACACTTTGGAAGTATATCTCCCTTCTAGCTCTCTCCATTTTGTTGATAATATCTACATTCTTTTCAATCATATCAATAGAACACCCTAAATCAATCCCCACCATAGAACTAATTTGTAACAATGAGGGGTTAGCAAATTCAAAAATAGAATCCTTACCATAATTATCCCTTTCTTCAGCTCTGATCTTAGCCATCTCTTATATTTTCTGATCTTCCTTTCCTTTGTTCCTAAGGCTCCTTTTTATTTCCACTTCTTTCTCCTCCCCCTCTTTTTCTGTGACCTCAACACCATGAAGGTCTGCCGTTTTCTCACCCAGGGTACCTATTGATTCCTGACTGGCATTATAGTCAGTTGGTTCATTATATTTCCCAGATCAGTTTCACTTTTCCTGTGTTGGTTTTCCTTCTCATAGTCTTCCAAATCCATGTTAGCCAGCTCCATTTCATATTGCTCCCTGTTAACTGCTTCTTGAATTAACTTCTGAATCTCCTCTTTTTGATGGTTGATCTTTGTCTGCATAGTGTATTGATTTTCCTCAAGCTCCTTAATTTTCTGCTCAGTTTTAGCCCACAGTGCTTGATGTCTAGCTTTATCTTCTTCCAGGATCTTGATCTTGTTGAACATAATGTCATTCTCTTTTTGCCACTTCCTTTTCTCAGCATGCATTTCATCTTGCCACTGTAACATACTCTCCTCCATTTGCTTCTTCATTTTGTTCATTTTCCCATCCACTTCCTCACTCTGTTTGAGAGACAAGCATCCCAATGAAATGCTCCTGTGATCATTTTCCTCCATCCTGGTTCTCTTTCTGTTCTCTATATCTCCATCTCCATCTTCTAAATTATGTAGATTTTCATTTTTCCTCTTGTCCTCCTTATACCAGCCAACTTCTACCACCATCTCTACTTCCACCCCAATCCTGAACATGAGCAGATCAGGGGCAGTGATTTCTACATGGGGTGGGATTTTCTCCACATCTCTAATCCCACATTTGACCCTCACTTTTCTTCATTGATCGTGTCCATGTCCACTTCAAAGACAGCCCCCTCGCAGCAGAAACTTCACATATACCTAAAAAATGTCTGAAGCAGTCAGGCACCTTACTTATTTTAACCCAGACAGTATGCATTTTCCCCATAGCTTGGTGATCCAAGGACCAGGGCTGAACCTTGATGACCACCCCAGTCCCAAGCAGATTGAAGTCATTAAATTTAGCCAGTTCTACCAGTTTTGCCTTGTTGGGGAATCTCATCATGAAACCAGCTTGTCCATATTCTTTAACTCTCCACTGCCACCCCCAATCAAACATCTGTCCCATAGCCTTTGTGAGCTCAGTTTCATTAATCTTTCCCTCTCTAACAATCACCACTCCCAAGGGGTTGGTGTGTTCAGCAACAAGCACATCTTTGTAACTTTGAACCAGAAGGATCCCCAACCCTTTGGCAGCATATCCAACATATTTTGGGACTGGTTTTATTTGCTTCAGCAGGTTACATTCACTAGTGATATGATTTTCCCTACCACAAACCAAACAGTGCCCCACTCTACACTCCCTGGTGGAGTGTCCTGGATCCTTGCATTTGCCACAAGCTTGCTTGTTAGCTCTCTCCCCTCCCTTCCTGTTCTCATCCAAATTGAGCTGCCAATTGCCTCTTCCTCCCTGTTTCTTCATATCTGTAGCTGGATCTTGGTCACCTCTCCTATCAGCTTTCTGCAGGGTATCACTCTTCCTCTCTTCTCTCCTCAAGGTCTCTCTACCAGGCTGACATTCCATTGATTTTCCAATTGATCTTTCAACAATCTCCTTTTCTCCTCCTTTCAGTCCTTGAACTAACTGGGACAGCAGGGAAGTCAACAGCTGTTGCTGAGGACTCTGATCTTTCTGTGCCACCCCCTCTTTCTCCTTCTCCTTTTCCACACCCGAACTCTCTGCGACATCAGTTTCCCTCTCACTTCTGTCTTCCATCGCCTCTTTCTTCCCTGTCTTGGCTTGCCACTTCAAGTTTTCACCCCTATCCTCTGCAGCGAATTCCTCTTCCTCTCCATCTCCTCTGCCACCCCCATTTCCAACACCAAACCTGCCATTGCCTCTTCCCAAACTTCCAAATCTGTCAGTCATCGCGTGTCTTCCTCCAGCCCAGCCCCCTCCCCTGTTGCTGTAGTTGAATCTACCTCTGGCAAATCCTCCTTCTCCTGCATGATTAAATCTAGGGCATTACCCTCAAATCCTCCTCAAATGTTCGTGAACTATCCTCAAATCCTCCTCAAATGTCCACGAATATACCCGATCAGTGTCCGGACAAAAGAGAGAAAGAAAAAGTGACCCAATCAAACACCTTGTATTATTTTTATATGTCCGGATGTCTGCAAACCCTCGTATCCAGATCATAGGACAGTCAGTCCGCCACGTAGGACGCGGCCTAACCCGAACCATCATTTCTCTTTTTTTTCATCTCCACCAAACACATGCATGTGACTAGACGTATAAGAGCATCTGCAACGGCAACCCAAAAATCCTCATGGAGATCCAGATGAGGAGGCTTGATCTCGATGCGGAGAAGCAAGCAAAGTTGCTCGAGATGGAGGCAGAGAAGCAAGTGAAGATGTTGGAGATCGAGGTCGCCAATGCCATGACCAAGGCAAAAGAAGTGGCGCTTGCTAGCATGATGATGGGGGTGGAGATCATGAAAGTGGACTTGAGCACGATATCCCCGAGTAAGGGGCATTGGTTCGAGAAGATGCAGGCCGACATGCTCAATTTCGATAACGAGTGATCTATGTGGAGAGCGCCATTCTTTTTTTTATGCCCACAAGTTTCTCGCATGAGCACGGCCAGTGGCGGAGACAGGGGGGACCAGCAGGGGCCCTGGCCCCCCCTAACACCATGGATTTAGTGGTACTTTGTTGATGAACAGTGCGAAAATTAGTTATAATTTGCTGTTAAAAGCCCTTTTCTCGTTGGATTGGCCCTCCCCAACTAGTTTTCACAGCATTTGGCCCCCCTAATGCTATTTTCCTGGCTCTGCCACTGAGCACGGCCGAGATGACGTGGTTGAACTCCCGCCCCTTTTTTGTGTGTTGTCATGTGTGCGGGCGCCAGCATGAACTGTGTGGTCGTTTTTTTTTAGGCTGGCATGTATGCCGGCCGCTGGCATGACGCCGGCATGAACTCTAGGCGATGGCAATGACCGCTGACATGATCTATGGTCATAGTCTTTTTAAAATTGTGCGCCGACTTGAAATAAGTCGGCGTGTTGGGCGCACGGCCGTTCCAAACGTAAAATGAGGACGGACGACGAGCAGACGGCTGATCAAAGCGGACAGAATGCGAACAAAGCACGTGTTCGTTTGAGTTCAAGTTGCTCTTAGGAAAATGGCTCACCCACCGCTCAAGAAACCGTGCAGGGAACGGGCATCTGAGCAGAGGGGAAAGCCTGCTCGATCTCTCTTCAGGCTGGTTGTAATGGGGAGTATTATATACTAGTATCATGCATATGATACTAGTGTATGATACTACCTCCCTAATGCATAGTATCATATATTAGTATCATGTTGTATTCTATTTATTGCCATGCATGACACAAAGTAGCATAGCATTTAACATGATACGGTATCATGATATGATACTACACCCTCTTTTTCTTCATTTAATGCTATGCCACCTCAGCAAAATTGCCTAGTTGGCATGCATGATACTAGCTATGATACTACCATTACGACCAGTCTCAGAGAGACGCATAAACTAGCTGTTTGTTTATGAGTTCCAAAACCCTGGATAGGCCGCCGGTGTTCAGGCCCAGGTTCTGGCTGATGCGTGGAAAGCAGAGCTGGAGATGCGTGCATCCACCCGAGGCGTGTGTGCGTGCGTGCGGGTGTGTCTGCAGGAGCAAGGCATGGAAATGGTCTCGGCCTAGGAGCGAGCGATTCGTGGAGGAAACAAACTTTCTGTCTGCGACGTGAAGCCAGCCAGCCCGGCCGCCCTCCCGGCCGGTGCGGTGCGGTGCGGTGCCCCTGTAACGAGGAGGCGTGTCCAGTCTCAGTCAGTCTCCCCCTAGAAATGTGCCTCACTTGTCTTGTCAGGCCGGTCAACACATCGGCGAGCTGCGAATCACACAAGTCACAGCTGAACCAGTGCTAATCAATTACTCGATCCACGCGTACGTGCCTGGTTAGTGCGCTGAAGCAAACTGCCCGGTGGCTCGTGCGCATTCAGTCCCGAAATACTTATCGTAGGAACGGTTGTATCTAGACTTATTTTAATTATAGATACATCCATTTTATTCAAGGGAGTACTATGGCGTACTACGAGACGTACACGAGAAACGCATGCCCGTCCGGTGTACTGCTCGCACCTTTGCATGTGTGGTGCGAAATGACGTGATGTGTATCTGCATGCGGAGTCTGTCAGAGACGTGGTGGCACGAGAGATCTGGGAGGTGCGCGGCGCTGCTCGCTATTACTGTTGCAGCTACCGGCGGCCGGCGGTTGGACTGGCAGGTGGTGGCCGGTCGCCGATCGGTTGGTTTGGTTTCCTCCCCGGCGATCCACTTGCCGGACAGCAGGGGGTCCGGCGGTGGTACTGTGCAGGGCCGGCGGGGTCGCTGTCGGCGTACCGTTGGATCCGGCGCGGCAGCTGCTCATAAAAGGCGAATCTGTCCCGGCGCGCGTAGGGGCCGGCCAGTCGGTCGGGCGGGCAACGAGGCAACACAGACACAGGCACGCGTTGCTGCTGAACGCCGATGACTGGTGAGACAGATGGCCCTGCCCTGTCCTGGCCACCCACACAGATCTCACTTTCGCTGTTCCTGTGCGTCAGTCCGGGCCATGTAGGCGGCACAGCGGCCCGACTGACTCATCCATCAGGGCTGTGTGTGTTTTGCGCTGCACGCGACGCGAGCGTCAGGAATGGCCAGCCCGTCCGTCCGTCGTCATGGACAAGCCACCATGCCATGGGGCGCGCACGCTCCTGGGCAACAGGTCGTCTCAAACTCAAAGCATCACGAGCAAGAACTTTCCGAAGGACAGCTTTGTGGACTTGTGCGCCGCGCCCGGGCCGGTGTCTTGCATCGGCACCGCGAGACACCGCAGGACGGCCCCGAGGCGACTCGTCGGCATCGGAAAGCGACGGAGAAAAGGTGCCTCGACCGACCGGCTCTCGGTCTCGGCGGAGGGCGTACGTGGTGGAAGCTGCGCCGCGCGCGCGTGCATGGTGCGGCCGCGGCGGTATGGCGCGCGACGCCTGGGATGCGTTGCGCCATTGACCGAGCTGAGCAGGGCATGGGCGCGTAGACGGTGTCGGATCTAGTCTCCCGCGCCGGCGCCGTCGGTGGCCCGCTTGTCGCGCCCGGCGAACGACATGGCCCGGGCGGGAGGGGGCGGACCGGTGAGCGATTGATTGCGCTGCCTCCCGAGATCTGATTAAGGCCCCTGCAGCCGGGCCGGCGAGACGGAGCCCACACGTAGTGGACGAGCAGGCCCGTATTGGGTATTCGCCTAGGTATGCATGCCATGCAGATCAACGCGTGGATCCTATTTTTGCGGTACACCGAAACTCCAAAAGTGTGTTCCACATCATCATCACACCTGGCTTTGGCCATTTATTAGGCACACATGTTATCGTACCGCTGATAGATACGCACACGTCTCTTTCTGTACTGCCGTGTAAGTATGCACGTGCCGGGAGTAGTACCAAGCTGGAGCACCAGCTAACTTTTTGTCAAGGTGATGGGGACGGCCGGGGTGGCGGTGGTGGCGACCGTGCTACATTCCTGGGAAAACGAAGCAATGTCAAGGCGTGTTGCGCTCTTCCCGGGTGTACACTGCAACACAACAATCAAACGCAGTCGTCCGTCGTCGTGCATATTGCAATCGAACAGTGCGCAGGGAAAAGCTAGGGCTCCCGAGAACGTCCGACCGACGTGGGGATGATCTCACCGATGGCCATTACATTACCAACAATGCATGTATAGAAACTGCTTCTCCGAAAATCTGATGAAAAATGGAACACATGTATGTATTGTCTGGTCTGACGGTTTTACGGACGAGGGTCCCTCGCCTTGCCACTGGAGAAGGCGTCCCTATGCATCGTTTATCCTGGCGCCTATTTGGGGGAGCTCCTATTCGCCGTGTTCTGCATGTATTGGGTTAACCAGTCCACCTGATGACTATTCTTGACATACAGAGCAGAAGTAACTTAAAAGAACTTTCTTCAGCGGCGGAAACTAAACATTACTTAGAAATTGCGAACAATGTTACAAATTTCGAACGTTTTATTGAAGTTACAAATAAATTAAGAAACGAGAATAAATTTATAAATTGCTCATCATCTTTTTAAACTACGAAGAATATTCCAAATTCTGGAACAATTTTCAAATTTGTAAACAAAACTTGAAATAATGGAACATCTTCTGAAATTTTGAACAATTCCCCATCTGGGGCCTGGAATCGAATGGGCATTATTCTGTTAAATCATTCTATAAATTGATCAACTTTGGTGGGGTCTCCTCTGAGATTAGAGATTGTATTTGGAAAATCAAAGTCCCTCCAAATATCCATGTTTTCTTATGGCTGATGTACAATAATAAAAGCCTAACAAGAGACAATTTGGCCAAAAGGAGACATGTAGAGGATAAAACTTGTGTTTTTTGTTCTGAACCAGAATCTATTCAACACCTTTTGTTCGATTGCATTGTTGCTTCTAACGTATGGGCTGTGGTTGCTGAAACACTTAATATTATCCCTCCTGTTTCATTTGCATCATTGGCTTCCTTCTGGAAGAAAAGAAAACAATATGAAGCTGTTAATATTGTTACATCTGCTACCTTGTGGTGCTTATGGCGCTTGCGCAATGGTTTTGTGTTCCAGGGGGGGAAGATGGCGAGATATCTGTTGTGTCTTTGGGACAGTGGCGTCGACGATCGGCAATGGAAGATCCTTTCTTGAGAGGCCTGTGGTGCTCTAATTCTCCGGTGCTTAAGGCTTTTGGAGCGTCAAGAGGGGAACTGCTTAGAATTGCTTGGGTTTAGCTGTCGGAAGTGACTTATCATCTTTTGGTTCTATCTGTGGGAGTGATGCTTTTATGGTATGATGTAATAGGGAGGTAGTTTAAGACCCTGATGTTGTTCTGTGGCAGCTACTTCTGGTTGTCACCGAGAGCTGCTTAACAGTCTGGTACCATCGTTGCCTTGGCTTAATAAAAGTTGGGGCGGGGGGCGACCCCTTTCTTTCAAAAAAAAAATTGAACAATTTATTTAAAACTCAGTCATTTTCCAAAATTTTGTAACATTTTTCGAAACATGAACATTTTCCAGAACATTTTTTGAAAACTTAATTTTTTTGAATTGGTGAACAAAATTTAAAAACGGGGACAACTTTTTAAATTCAGAAGAAATTTTTAAACTGAGTTCAATTTTGAAAAGGAGAACATTTTTTATTTACATGACCAAACAGTTGAAACGGAAACTTTTTCCTAATGCTTGAAACATTTTTTGAAAGTGCAAACATTTTTTATATAGGTGAACATTTTTCAGCTGCGTAAACTGAACATGATTTAAAAAAATTGCAAACAATGTTTTAAATTTTGAATACTTTATTAAACTTATGATAATTTAATAAACGTGAATAAAATTTGAAATTTCTCATCATATTTTGAAACTATGAAGAACTTTTCAAATTATGGAACATTTTTTGAAAAGGTTAAGATTTTTCAAATTTGTAGATAAAACTCGACAAATGGAACATCTTTTTAAAACAATTTATTAAAACGCCAAAGGTTTCTAAATTTTAGAATATTTTACTGAACATTTTTTGAAAACGTGATTCTTTTAATTGGTGAACAAAATTTTGAAATGGGGACTACTTTTAGACTGAGAACAATTCAAAAATCCTGAATAATTTTCAAAAGGAGAACATTTTTTATATACGTGAACAAACTGTTGAAACAAAAAAAAAATCTAATCCTCTGAACATTTTTTGAATTGGTGATATTTAAAAAAAATGGGAACAACTTTTGAATTTCAGAACAAAATTTGAAGCTGAGAACAATTTGAGAATCCCAAACATGAAATTTTCTACTTTGTAAATAATTTTTGAAAATATGAACATATTATGAATTTGTAAACAAATTAAAAAAACAGGAACATTTTTTGAAAATCATGAACAATTTTTGAAATTATGATCAATTTTTCACAAAACATGAACATATTAAGTAATTCCCCAAATATTATTTGAATTGTGAACAAAATTTTGAATTATGAGTATTTTCCCAATTTGTGAACAAAAATTCAAAATGGGAACAATTTATAAAATCATGAACATATTTTTTATTTTTGGACCATTAGAAACGGAGAACAATTTTAAAATTTCTAAACAAGTTTGAAATGTGAACATTTTTTGAATACGTGAACAAAATTTGGAAACAAGAACAATTTTTGAAAATATGAACTTTTTTTAAATCCCGGTCATTATTTCAAAAGTTCTAAAAAAACTGAACAGAAACATACCGAACATTTTTTGGAAAATGAGAACAATTTTAGAAATGCCCGAAGAATTTTATGAAAATGCGAAAATTATTTGAATTTATGAACAATTTTTGAAAGTGTGACAATGGTTACAAAATTGAAAATATTTTAACAGTACCAACATTTTTTTAGTTTCTGAACAAAATTTGAAACCTAATTTATTTTTGTAAAATGGACTTGAAATGTAAAGGAAACGAAAAAAGAAATAGAAAAGGAAGAAAAAAAGAGGAAAAAATAAACAGAAAAATCAAGAAAGGAAAAAAGGTTCAAGGGACCTTCTAGAAGTTTCCCAAAACCAGAAAAACCGGCTGGGAAACTCTAGAAGGTTCCCATAACCGGAAATTGCCAGAATTGATTAACGGGCCGGCCCACGTGAGTCCTTCGATCGCCAGATCTGTGCGTTGCAACGACAGTTCGACGCAACGTGCGGCAAATAAAGAATTTCCCTATTAGGCGCCTTAAAAGTTATGGTTAAAGGCAATTTTGCGAACAGGTGGCCGGCGCGACCCCCACTCCAGCCCATTCCACCTTTTAAAGGTGGAAATGTGCAGTCCATATGTTCAGACTCGCGACCGCCATGTTAAGTATAACTAGCAAAATGCCCGTGCGTTGCCACGGGCCTTTTAATTTCTTTTAATCCGATTGCACCTATAAATATAATGCATATCTTATCTCGTTCCCCACTCTGTCTACCACCCTCCATCTCTATCCCTACCCTTCTATTTCCCACCCTCGCTACCTCTTTCTTTCTAGACCCCTCTATGTCTCCATGACACAATCCCCTAATGACGAAAAAGCCCCCTGCTTTATATTATAAAGCAACAATCACTGCATACATCCGATAAGACCGATACAAACACACACCACCACCGCACTCAACACACACCCAAAGCAAGATACAAAGGTGCCGACAAACCACCCCAACGACTACCAAGCATACTAAGAATGAGCAAAAAAGAACCGCTTCTAGCCGACGGACCACCGCATGAGTGATCCACCAAGGAGAGGTGAGGCGGCAACGCCAGAGCGAGGACTCCAAAACGGTGCCTCCAAGAAGGGCGGGACCACCGATAGCCGCCATCATCTCATCCCGTGGATCAAGTTTTCACTCGGAGCAACACAAACGGAGTGAGAGCACCACGACGGACCCTGCAAGGGGGAAACAACGCCTGCGGACGCCACCGCCGACGGCTAGTACAAAGATATGGCAAGTGATGTACCCGGTGCTCGACCCCTCTTCGCACCCTCGCCCGCCAACCACCCACATCCATCTTTGCCCGGCGTCCTTGTTCGCTCTCCGCTCTGAGTCGCAGAATCCACCCAAGATCAACGCGCCTCCCACTGCCAGGGCCGCCACCTTGTACCCAGACCACCCTGAGAACATCAAAGGGGGTGGCTTTCAATAGCTCCTCCAAATCCAACCACCGCCGGAACCGACAACGACCGTCCAACCTCAAGCATCGCCAGAAAGAACCAGGCTGGGGAAAAGGTGAAGGGGAAGGACCGGCACACGACCACGACCGACACCCCCACCAGCGACAGGCGACTCAACAACAGCAGAGCCCCGATCCCTCCTACCGACTTCCCCCTCCCCCCGAAGCACCCCTGCTTCGTCCCACCATGGCTACTGGCGCGGACTGGCGAGAGGCCACCAGCAGTGTGATCTCCGCCAAGAGGGGGTAGATCCACCGCCACCACCACCAAAGATGGGCACAAGAGAAGCCCGCCCGCGCCGCACGCTGTCGTCCAGAAGCCGGGGAAGAAGTCCCGACCGGACTCCAGGACGCGCACGCACCTCCACCACCTCAACCACGCCACCAACACTGCCCGACGTCCACGACCCCTGTTGGCCTCAGCCATCGCCGCCAGACGGGCTGCCAGCGCCAGATCTGGCTGGATCAGACCAGATCCATGTTGCATGATTTGCCCGAAGGACGAAGCCCCGCCTCACAGCCACCACGACACCGATATAGCATCGTCTGGGAGTGTAGGATCGAAGAAGGTGAGAGTGTCTAGAGGGGGGGGGGTGATTAGACTACTCGACAAGATAAAAATTATGCCTTTTGACAAAGACAAGTTTTTGGCAGTTTTTGCATATCACACAAGTCAAGTAGCATACTACACATGCAATTCTAGAGTATGGGCAGCGGAAAGTAAATTGCACAAGTAGTAAAGAGAAGTGGAGAAGATCAGACGTAATTTGGAGACACGGAGATTTTTCTCGTGGTTCCGATAGGTGGTGCTATCGTCATTCCACGTTGATGGAGACTTCAACCCACGGAGGGTAACGGCTGCGAGAGTCCACGGAGGGCTCCACCCACGAAGGGTCCACGAAGAAGCAACCTTGTCTATGCCATCATGGCTCACGCCCACGGAGGGCTAGCCTTACTCGGGTAGATCTTCACAAAGTAGGCGATCTCCTTGCCCTTACAAACTTCTTGGTTCAACTCCACATCTCGACGGAGGCTCCCAAGCGACACCTAACCAATCTAGGAGGCACCACCCTCCAAAAGGTAATAGATGGTGTTGATGATGATGAACTCCTTGCTCTTGTGCTTCAAATGATAATCTCCCCAACACTCAACTCTCCTCACCGATTTGGCTGTGGTGGAAGAAAGGATTGAGTGGAAAGCAACTTGGGAAGGCTAGAGATCAAGTTTCATATGGTGGGAGTGGAGCAACTTGATCTCAACACAAGGGTAGGTAGTTTTCTTCTCGAAATGTAAGGTAGGAGTGGTAGTTCTTTCGATGGCTCTCTCCACGAATGAAGAGGGGGTGGAGGGTATTTATAGCCTCCACACAAAATCCAACCGTTACACACATTTGACCAATCTCGGTGGGACCGAAGTTGACAACTCGGTGAGACCGAAAGTTCAAATCATGTGAACGTTGGGATTTTCGTGGGACGAAAATACAATCTCGGTTAGTCCGATTCTTCCAAAGACAAGAGCTTGCCAATCTCGGTGGGACCGACTTCATCATCTCGGTGACACCGATTTGATGATGAAGGTTCTGAAGCTTGGCAACTCAAGTTTCGGTGAGATCGAGTTCGAATCGGAAAATCCAAATTTCTAGGGTTTGGCTTTGTGGTGAGGTGGTTCATCTCGGTGTGACTGGTTTGGAAAATCGGTGGGACCGAGATTACTTATGAGTGTATAATGCAAGTGAGAGTTGCTGATAGTTTAGGAGATGTATCACTAAGCACTTTGAGCAACCAGATCATTAACATAACCTCATCCCCTTTTAATAGTATTGGCTTTCCTATGGACTCAATGTGATCTCGGATCACTAAACCAAAAAATGGAGTCTTGAGCTTTTGCCAATGCTTGCCTTAGCATTTGAGGGGACCACCTCTTCAGTCCTTTTGCCATGCCAATGTGATTGACCTTCCTGAAACATACTTGATAAAAGCATTAGTCCAACCACAAAGTATGTTGTCATTAATTACCAAAACCACCTAGGGAGCAAATGTGCTTTCAATCTCCCCCTTTTTGGTAATTGATGGTAACACACAAAACAAGATATCAAAGCTTACTGAAAGAAAGACAGAATTATCACGAAAGCTTTGACAAACATGTACTGCACAGGCTCCTCCTACAAGTGTGCAAGATTTTCATAAATTATGGTTTTGGACTACCACAAGCACACAAGAGAGAAAAGCAAGATGTGTTACATGCAGCTTGGCTATATGCATCAGAGCATATGAAAAGAAGTGAGTGATAATGCATATGTGCATGGTGATTTCTTGCAAACAAGTATTCACAAGCAAGTCACCATCATGCACATTCTGCAAAGTGCATATACTTACCTTGAGGTTCCTTGGCATTGTTCCTGAAGAAATGAACTTGGGAAAACAAGGTTAGATAACACAAGAATATTTCTTCAACCAATAGCAAGAACATCAAGAGTACCAAGCCAGGGAAGACATGCATAAAGGGTGTCTCATATTGAGCACAAGCTTGAATCAGCAAACATGTCTCCCAAAACTAAAAGATTTTCAATGAACTCTGAGAGATTTTGCTTTCCATAAGATGTCAATTGTGAAAGCAATGAAAGCAAAATCAAAAGAATGATGCCAAATGTAATATCCAATGTGGAACACGGCAAAGCTTTGATGTGATTCTCTCCCCCTTAAGGTAAGATTGCTCTTCTTCTCCCCCTAAATCTTCTCTTCTCCCCTTATCTCCCCCTAAATCTTCTCCCCTTTGACATCAAGTGCGAAAAGGACAGCAGACTAGGAAGGTCAGGGAAGATGGAAGGAAAGAAGTGGGATCCTTAAGAATCACAACTGGGCAATAAGAAATATGCATAGAGAATCATTGAGTGGGGCTGCAGAAGATGATATCCTGAAAGAAAATCGGTGACACCGAATTAGATGGATCGGTGGGTCCGAAAGTCAAGGACTTAGGGCAGATCCTTTTTCGGTCAGACCGAAATACTTAAGTCGGTGACGCCGAGTTTAATTCCAAGGAAATACAGAAATAATTCAGCTCACTTTGCAAGGAATGTTTCAAAGTTTTTGCAATGAATTGGTAAATGATTTTCAAGGAATTGATCAGAGCCAAAAGGATATTCACAAAGACAGAAGAATGAAAAAGATTGCTAGATGAAGTTTTTTAAAAAAAAAATGAAAACTCAATGAGAGAACATAAGAGAAACAAGAAAGACTCCAAAAAAAAACATATGTACTTCATCTAGATAGGGGTCGGCGACAAAGTCACCTATGTTTGAGTATATTGACTTAGGAGTCAAATGAGGACATTTGATCATAGGTCATACTCATCGTTTAAGCTCAAAATGGGGTTGCCATTTTTCGATTAAGCATTTGATGTGATCACATCTTATGAGGCTGCTTGTACTCATGACTTTGAGCAAAGCTCCTTAAAGATGTGAGAAACATACCTTGGGCTTGTTGTTGCTTTTGCTCATGTAGGTGAACTTGATGTAGGTGCTCATTGAATGTGAAGTTGGAGCGCCATTTCCACTTGTGTAGTTCATCTTCCTACATGGGTTAGGCAAGCAAGGAAATACTCAAGAATATCCAAGATGACGAGTGAAATACTAGATGTATAAGGTGTCAAAAAGGATATGTGGAATTTTGTTCCTTGAACTCAACATCCCAAAGGGCTAGATACTTGGTCAATGACAAGATTACTCATGATTTGAGTGTGTGGTAATCTTGTGGAATGTAGATCATCCAAGTACCTGCAAGGAGTTAGATGCAATACAAGGAGGCAAATGTGTCCAAGACATATGATCATCATCATAAGAGAAATATCAAGGATTAGTCAAGTAGGCTCATGCCTTGCATGCATCAATGGAGTTTTCACTCCAAGTTTGAAGCATCAATGATGTTCAACTCACTCCTTAAGCGACAAAACACCTTCTCATCAAGAGGTTTTGTAAAGATATCAACAAGTTGTTTGTCAGTTCAAACATGCTTAAGATTGATGTCACCCTTGGCAATGTGATCACGAATAAAATGGTGACGAACTTCAATATGTTTCGTTCGAGAGTGCTGCACGGGATTATGTCCAATCTTAATCGCACTCTCATTGTCACAAAGCAAGGGAACATGTCTCACATGTATCCCATAATCCTTAAGCGTTTGTGTCATCCATAGCAATCGAGCACAACATGAACCAGCAGCTATATATTCGCTTGGCGGTGGATAATGATACGAATTTTGTTTCTTGGAGGACCAAGATACAAGGGATCGACCAAGGAATTGACACGCACGAAGTTGACTTTCTATCAACCTGTCACCGGCATAGTCCGAGTCGGAATAGCCAACAAGATCGAAAGAGGCCCTCTTAGGATACCAAATGCCAAAGTTTGGTGTGTGTATCAAATATCTCACAATTCTTTTAACAGCTTTAAGATGACATTCTTTAGGGGCTGCTTGATATCGAGCACACATGCATACACTCAACATTATGTCAGGACGAGAAGCACAAAGGTATAGTAGAGAACCAATCATAGATGGGTAAACCTTTTGATCAACAGGTTCTCCATCTTTTGTCAAGTCATTATGTCCACTTGTAGGCATGGGGGTTATCATACCTTTGCTTTCTTGCATGTTGAACTTCTTGAAGAGATCCTTGGTGTACTTTGTTTGTGAAACAAAGGTACCCTCCTTAGATTGCTTGATTTGCAACCCAAGGAAGAATTTGAGTTCACTCATCATGGACATCTCGTACTTCTCCGACATGAGCTTTCCAAACTTCTCGCTAAAATGAGGCTTAGTTGAACCAAAGATAATATCATCAACATATATTTGGCACACAAATAGTTCACCATCAACCCTTTTCGTGAATAGCGTTGAGTCTATTTTTCCAATCTCAAATCCTTTTTCAAGAAGAAAACTAGTCAAGCATTTGTACCAAGCTCTAGGAGCTTGTTTAAGACCATAAAGAGCTTTGTGAAGTTTGTAAACATGATTAGGCTTTTTAGGATTCACAAATCCGGGAGGTTGTTTCACAAATACTTCCTCCTCAATTTCACCATTTAGGAAAGCACTTTTAATATCCATTTGATAGAGAGTAATATCATGGTGATTGGCATAAGCAAGAAGAATGCGTATGGACTCAAGTCTAGCAACGGGGGCATAGGTCTCACCATAGTCCATACCTTCGACTTGTGTGTAACCTTGAGCTACGAGACGAGCCTTGTTGCGAATGACTTGTCCATCTTCATCTTGCTTGTTCCGAAACACCCATTTGGTTCCAATGACGTTTTGATCATCATTGGGCTTCTCTACCAAAGTCCATACATTGTTTCTCTCGAAGTTGTGTAGCTCTTCGTGCATAGCGTTCACCCAATCCGGGTCTTCAAGTGCTTCTTCTACCTTCATAGGTTCAATACTAGAGATGAATGAGTAATGCTCACAAAAGTTAGCTAAGCAAGTTTTAGAGCGAGTAATTCTCCCGGAGTCGATGTCGTTCATCATTTGTTCCATGGGATGATTTTTCTTGACTCTTGCTCGAACTCGGGATAGCTTTTGTTGAGGTTGTGGCTGAGCTTCCTCATCATCCTCATCTTCCTCTTCTTCTTCATTGTTGTTGGTGTTGTCTTGAGGCGGTGGAGAAGGAGGTTGTGGTGGTTCTTCTTGTTGCACTTCCTCATCTTGGTGAGTTCCACTTGTGGAGGCCTCCATGTTGCCTTGAGGTTCATCTTGCTGTGAGGTAGGAGGCTCCACATATGTAGATGAGGTACTCTCCTTCACTTCCATGGGACGAATCTTTCCAATAGATAAATCTTGGATGGCTTCCGATGGGTCCTTGTCTCCTACATCAATAGGCATTTGCTCTACTTGCGAGCCATTAGATTCATCAAACTTCACATCTACCGTCTCTTCAACCTTTCGGGTGAAATTATTGTAGACATGGTAGGTGTGGGAGTTTGATCCATAACCGAGGAAAAAGCCTTCATGAGTTTTAGGAGCAAATTTAGACCGACGATGCTTATCAAGGATATAGCATTTTGAACCAAAGACACGAAAGTATCCCACTTGGGGTTTGTTACCGGTGAGGAGCTCGTATGAAGTCTTGCCGAGAAGCTTATGAAGATAAAGCCTGTTGATAGCATGACAAGTTTGTCTCGACGGCTTCACCCCAAAAGTGCTTCGTGTCTTGTATTCGTCAAGCATCGTTCTCGCCATCTCTATGAGCGTTCGGTTCTTCCTCTCAACAACTCCATTTTGTTGAGGAGTGTACGTAGCCGAGAACTCATGTAGAATCCCTTCCTCATCGAGAAAAGAGTCTACATTGGCGTTCTTGAACTCCGTTCCATTGTCACTCCGAACTTTCTTGATCTTCACGTCAAATTGATTTTGGGCCTTTCTGGCAAAGGTTTTAAAGATTCTCTGAACCTGTGATTTGTCATCAAGGAAATATACCCACGTAAATCTGGAATAATCATCAACTATAACTAGACCAAAGGAGTTACCACCAAGGCTTTTGTAAGCATTGGGACCGAAGAGATCCATATGAAGAAGCTCAAGCGGTCTCCTTGTGGTCATGATGTTCTTCACGGATGACTTCCACCTACTTGTTTTCTGCTCGACAAGCACTACAAAGTCTATCTTTGTCAAAGAGAACATCTTTAACACCAAGAATATGATCACCTTTGATTAGCTTGTCTAGATTACGATACCAACATGTCCAAGCCTTCTATGCCATAACCAACCTTTAGTGGATTTAGCAATGAAGCAAGTTCTAGGTTGGGCTTTCTTAGTGAAATCAACAATATATAGATCACCTCTACGGATACCGGTAAATGCCATGTTATGATTGTCACGACGAAAGACTTGGCAATCTACTTGATGAATAGCACATTGAATCCAAAGTCGCTAATCTAGACACGGAAAGTAAATTGTATCCAAGTGATTCAACAAGCATGACATTTTGAATAGAGCTATCATGAGATATGGCCACCTTACCAAGGCCAAGTACCTTACCCTTGGAGTTGTCTCCAAAAGTCACATACTTGCGTGGACCATCGTTCTTTGCAAGCTCTCAAAACATGTCTTCGTCTCCGGTCATGTGATCGGTGCATCCACTATCAAGAATCCACTCTTTTCCACCGGATATGTAGTCTCTCAGATTTGCCATAAGACTGAGACTCTTCATGATCTTGTCTAGCTCGGTGTCCGAATCGGAGTAATCATCATCATGCTCATGTTTATCATCATATTGACCCATAGATAGTTCATCATCAACACCTAGGTCAATTTGACAACAACTTGCATTAGTTTTGTCAATGTGACAATAATCATCGGAATGCAATTCAAGAGCATTTCTAATTAGAGCATTGATAAGACAAGGATCACCCTTCTTTTTCATAAGATCACGAAGCTCAAAGAAGCATTTATCAAAGTTGGTATCATTGAAGCATCATATCAAATTCAATAGTCTTGTATAGAATTTCATCAAGACCTCTCAAAGAGTAGTCCGGATAAAGTTCTTCCAAGAACTTCCACATAGCATAGGCACACTCAAAGTTTGTAACGAGCTTAAGCAAGTTATCGGGCAAACCTCTAATGATAAGATTTACAGTTCTAAGGTTACTGAAGCAAATCAAGCTCTTCATCCATGGTAGGGTGCAAGGGGTGAATGGAGGCACATATGGGGTTTCAACATATTTTGCAAGTTGTACATCTTAAAGATAATAAGCATTTCAATCCTCCACGAGTTATAGGACACTCCATTAAGAATAGGCACTCTATGGCTAACACTCCCAAACGTAGACACGTCCATCTTCCTCCAATGGTGTGTAAACCAAAGCAATGGAGACCAATGCTCTGATACCAATTGTAGGATCGAAGAAGGTGAGAGTGTCTAGAGGGGGGTGATTAGACTACTCGACAAGATAAAAATTATGCCTTTTGACAAAGACAAGTTTTTGGCAGTTTTTGCATATCACACAAGTCAAGTAGCATACTACACATGCAATTCTAGAGTATGGGCAGCGGAAAGTAAATTGCACAAGTAGTAAAGAGAAGTGGAGAAGATCAAACGCAATTTGGAGACACAAAGATTTTTCTCGTGGTTCCGATAGGTGGTGCTATCGTCATTCCACGTTGATGGAGACTTCAACCCACGGAGGGTAACGGCTGCGAGAGTCCACGGAGGGCTCCACCCACGAAGGGTCCACGAAGAAGCAACCTTGTCTATGCCATCATGGCCTACGCCCACGGAGGGCTAGCCTTACTCGGGGTAGATCTTCACGAAGTAGGCGATCTCCTTGCCCTTACAAACTTCTTGGTTCAACTCCACATCTCGACGGAGGCTCCCAAGCGACACCTAACCAATCTAGGAGGCACCACCTCCAAAAGGTAATAGATGGTGTTGATGATGATGAACTCCTTGCTCTTGTGCTTCAAATGATAATCTCCCCAACACTCAACTCTCCTCACTGATTTGGCTGTGGTGGAAGAAAGGATTGAGTGGAAAGCAACTTGGGAAGGCTAGAGATCAAGTTTCATATGGTGGGAGTGGAGCAACTTGATCTCAACACAAGGGTAGGTGGTTTTCTTCTCGTAAATGTAAGGTAGGAGTGGTAGTTCTTTCGATGGCTCTCTCCACGAATGAAGAGGGGTGGAGGGTATTTATAGCCTCCACACAAAATCCAACCGTTACACACATTTGACCAATCTCGGTGGGACCGAAGTTGACAACTCGGTGAGACCGAAAGTTCAAATCATGTGAACGTTGGGATTTTCGGTGGGACCGAAAATACAATCTCGGTTAGTCCGATTCTTCCAAAGACAAGAGCTTGCCAATCTCGGTGGGACCGACTTCATCATCTCGGTGACACCGATTTGATGACGAAGGTTCTGAAGCTTGGCAACTCAAGTTTCGTGAGACCGAGTTCGAATCGGAAAATCCGAAATTTCTAGGGTTTGGCTTTGTGGTGAGGTGGTTCATCTCGGTGTGACTGGTTTGGAAAATCGGTGGGACCGAGATTACTTATGAGTGTATAATGCGGTGAGAGTTCTTGATAGTTTAGGAGATGTATCACTAAGCACTTTGAGCAAACGGATCATTAACATAACCTCATCCCTTTTAATAGTATTGGCTTTCCTATGGACTCAATGTGATCTCGGATCACTAAACCAAAATGGAGTCTTGAGCTTTTGCCAATGCTTGCCTTAGCATTTGAGGGACCACCTCTTGATCCTTTTGCCATGCCAATGTGATTGACCTTCCTGAAACATACTTGATAAAAGCATTAGTCCAACCACAAAGTATGTTGTCATTAATTACCAAAACCACCCAGGGAGCAAATGTGCTTTCAGGGAGTCTCAGTCGTGAGACTGGGCAAGACTATATCACAATCCCCTAATTACTGCCATGAAAGAAAAACAAAAAATCAGCATGCAATCCCCTAATGCCGTCGATTTGATTTGATTGAAGCATGGAATCCAAAAGAAGCGCTGCGCAGATAGGAAAGAAATAGAGCAAACGAGCTACGGCGACATTACAAGAGAAAAAACGGAGATATAAAAGCCCGTGCCTTGCTACGGGCGAATGCATGTAAATAAATCAAACAGTAAATTATTTCAAAAAAATCAAGCAAGTGATTAAGCAACAATACTTTATTCGGACTTATACTTCACATCACAACACCATCATCTTCTCCATTGTAATCAGTCACATCCAACGTTCATATGTAACATGGATATGCATGAAAAAGAAGGTGATTTTACAAATTTATCAATTACTCATGGCTTGCCCTCTTAATTTGTGGCGAGACTACTCCACCAGAAATTGAGCTTAACAATGACCCCAATGATCATCCTCAATGAGTTTGCCATCTTCCTTGACAACGAGCTTCCGAAGCATGCACTTTAAAAACGATAGTGAACGTGAGCCTTGATAATAGGGAACAAATACAACACGATCCACTCTAGCCTTGGGGCCCAACTAAGCTTTCTTTCCATGCCAGCTCCCTTGGTATTTTCCTCCTATCTCTCAGCTCCGACATCTCGGTCCCTCGTTCCTTCTTTCTCCTTCCCTTCTCGCATGTCCACCACTCCTGCAGCTCCGCTGCCGCAATTAGTTCCCCAACCTGTCCGGAACTTGATTGGTGGACAAATCTGGTGGATTGGACATAAAAACATACACATTGATTTTATCCCATATTTGAAAGACTTAAGGAAGCTGACTCTCGTTCTTTGGCCCAACCAACCGCAGTAAGAAAATAAAGTACATTCAATCGACATGATTTGATGTTACAACTGTACGCAATACCTACGCAAATGCCTAACATGAATACATGTCACTGTTCAAATGCAAACCAAAAAACCACAACATAGCATCATGCTCCCAGACAACAAGTAAGTTTGTGTTATCTTCATATATGTTCGCACCAACCATAGAATAAAAAGAAAACTGAAAATAATGCACAAACTAACAAAATTGTCTTAGCAGATAATGTTTATACAAAACAACACCAACTTCATTTATCTTTATTATGAAGACAATGGAGCTGAGAGACTGAGAGGCAAAATAATGTTGATAGGAGAGGCAAAATTAACTCAGATCTTCAATGGCAGGATTAACAGTTAGTCGTTGCCTCTCCAACTCTCATCTTCCCAAACTCCATCTCACACGATAACCACCCCACAACCTCGCGCCATGTCGTAGTCACCGAGCTCTGCAACCTCCACACCACAAGACGTTGATCCGCCTCCCTATGGGGCTCCCACTGCTCCTTTCCCTTCAGATGCACCCTGATGGCCCCCTCCATCACAACCGCAGACTCCCCTTTTTCACCCATGATACCTCTCTCGTGCCGCATCGATTTGGCCTCATGGTCGATGATCAAGCCGAGAGGGGATGTAAAAGCTTCGTCTTGAGGTCGACCGCCCACGGCGCTAAAAGCGTCAGATATGGTTGGGGTAACCTAGAGGAGAGTGTATAGGCGAATATGTGTCGCTGTACATCCACTTTGTGTGGGGTTCATAGAAGGATGAAGCTCTCATGCCTGTCGACACAACGAAATGCTTCGGATCCCTTTTACACCCACCCTCCCTCTTCCTTTTGGTAGCTTATTAGTTAATTGATACATAGACTAACTAATTATATGAATATCAATATTTAATTTCTTATTGATTTAAAATTTATATTTCAAACAATAGATAGTTTGTGTTGGCGCCGAGCCCTAGCTTGCTCATTGTGCCGGTGCCCAGCTCCCTCCGCTCTCTCAAGGACGGAGGTAGAAGAAGAACCGGAGGAGACAGCACAGAATTTTGCCAGCGACGAACGCCGCCACGGGCGCACCAACACCCTAATCTTTTCTCTTTTTAGCCAGCTCAAACCAAGGGGAACAATATGAAGGCTATATTATGCTGCAACTACATATCAGATAACAAAAGCAGTATTTACTTTACAACTGGCATATATATACAAGAACTTTCATGCATATATAATTGGAGGGATGTAGACCATAGTTATGAATTTATGTGAATAACAATTTGAAACATATGTTAATTCTACAAGAAAACAACATACCATATGGGGACAGAATATGTATATCTCTCCCCCACCCCAATATGCAGGCACATTCTGAACTTCTCATAGATTAATGTGACAAATATGACATCCATCATAACAGTGAGATAATGTTCCATTGTGAGGTTCAGATAGCAAGAAAACAACGTACCATATCCAAATGAGCTCAAGATAGATGCCGAAATAAAGGGAATAGCTTTCGGTGCCGAGTTGATTAAAATATTAAGACTTATGCTTCATATATATCAATTGACCATGAGTGTGTGGAATTTCTGCTGATTCACAACCATCCGTAGAGGAAGGAAGAACCAAAGGGCACTGATGTTTCATGGACCAGCACCTGCAACACAAGAAATCGACATCAATGACCATACAACGAATGGATCTGAAAACTCACAAAAATTAGAACTTGGAGGCAAACACAAATAGAAGAGAATAAGGAAACCAACTCTTCCGGTCCAATCGACCATGGGCGAGCCTCAAGTTGTTGAATCTATACGACCTGACAAAAGAGGATGACATGGGAGGACTAACGAAATAAACAAACGACCTGACAGGGACATGTATCACAGTGCCCTACAAACAGCAAAAAGTGAAGATGTTTAGTTACATGCCATTATTTTCTCTTCCAACTTGTGTGGAAAACAGTGGAGAGACTATCAATTGTCATATTATTATTTTGCACTGATGTGCCTGAAGAAATTCACCTGTGGACTCGGCTTGCTTGTGACATTTTATCCAATAAAAACACAACTCATGCGGAAATCAGTAACTGGAACCTGCCAACTTTTTTCAAGAAAATCAATCTGACCAAGCATGACACACACACACATGCTCAATGCCTCCTATGCAGAATTATAAACAAAAGATTGATTACAAAGATCAGCAATTTGAAGTTCGTTAAGTATGATGCCGAAATCATGAGGCGCGAATGCTTCTGTGTTCTCCCTGAAATTTTCAGATACAAAGAAAAATTATGTTGCCATACAACAAAGTTAGCCAAAATTGTAAGATATCGCTCCTCCTCCATCGACTTTTTCTATAACAAAACACCGAAATACAAACCAAAATTAGGAGAAACAGAACCAGAACCGAACAGTGGGGTTAAGATCGTTGGTCCTGTCAATAGTCTCCTAAAGTTCTCCGTCTGAAATCTGAACCCAATGTCCGCTGCAAACAAAACCACATAAATCACACTTCAGTTAGAGCCAAATGTCTGCAGCAGTACTACTCTAGGAGAAACGCAGGAGTGAGAGGGGATATATGTCAGCGTGTAGGCATGGGCATACTTCACATTGGGTACCGGACGGAGACCCTGTCTGCGGCGTCGATGAAGTCCAACGTGACGAGGAATTTCATCCCCTCCTTGCGGACCTTGAGCCCCTCATCACGCGTCACCATCTTCTACAAATACACGATGGAGGTCGGGGCAGGAGTTGACTAACACTGCGATGATGGCTGCGACGGTCGTGAGAGGGAGGGATGTGTGGGGAGGGGCAGAAGGCGCCGGCGGTAGAGAAAACCAGGGACGGCTGGACCAGAGGGCCTAGCCGCCGACATGGAACACACAAGGAAGAAGCGACACGAAGATTGCGTGCGCATTAGGTTTCGGGTGAGGGCAAATACGGGACGACAACGGCGAGGCCGGAGACGATGAACGCCCGTGCGATCTGGAGAGACGGCTGCAGCCATCCCGACGGCGACGGCGGCGATCCGGACGGCGGCGATCTGAGGCGACAAGACGTTGGCGGCGATTCCAACGGCGACAGCGGCGATCCGAATGATAGCGAAGGCAGCGATCCGGAGCGGTGACGGCGGCGATCCGGAGGACGCTGGGCTGGTCGACAAGCTCCCGTGTGGCGGCGGCGCAGGAACCCTAGCGCGTGCGAGGGTACCGAGGAGAGGATGCTTGCGCGAGGTGAGGGAGGGGAGTGGTTCGTGCGTGGGGTGGTTTTTTTTGGCTGCATGAGTGGGCGGGGGCAGCAGAGATGAAAAAAACCGACGAAAAAAAATCGTGGAGCAAGGGGGAAGCGCTGGGACGTGGGACTGTGGGAGGTGGTCGGAGGGGCGTGTGCGGGACTCGATCGCGGGGTTTTCCTTGGTTTTTCGCGGTTGAGGGGATGGTGGGAGGAAGTATCAAAGAAGTACCAAAAAAGACCGGATGAGGTGGGATGAAAATAAAACCCGGAACGCGACCTACCAACTGAGACATTAGGAGCAGAGATTGTATATCTCACAAGAACCAACCAGGCATGCCTCACGTTGTGGTAACATACTTCCTTCTTTACTTTTATACTTTCCTCTATTCATGGAAGCTCCGGGAAGCTTCCCAGCAGTTTTTTTTTCTTTTTTCGTCTCTTGGATCGTTTTTTCTTCGCCTTTTTCTTTCCTTTTCTGTTTTTTTATATTTTTTGTTTTCCTTTTTCTTTATTTTTTTTCAAAATGCACAAACTTTTTCAAATTCAAGGAATGTTTTCTCAAATATGATAAAAGAAAATTCACATTTGATGATTTTTTTCCAAATTCATTGAACTTTTTTCAAAACAACTGAAATTAATTTCAAATTATATGAGCTTTTTCAAACTTCTATAATTTTTTTTAAATTTAATGAAAATTTCAAAATTTCATGGAGCTTTTGCAATTTTCATTATTTTTTAAAATGGTGAACTTTTTAAAAATCAATGATTTTTTCAAATTTGTGAACTTTTTCTACAAAACTCATGAAATTATCTAAAAATCAATGAACATTTTTTTAATTTGTGAACTTTTTTCTAAAGTGATGAACCGTCTCTGAATTTGGAGAACTTTTTTTTAACTTTTCGCGAACTTTTCTAAATTTGTGATTTTTATAGTCAATGGTCGACTAGTCAAGTAAACAATTGACCGACCGAAAGAAGCAGACCAGGGTGATGACCGAGCTTTCCTGCACAGCAAGCGTTGATGGGCCTCACCGCTCTAGCCAGCACGTGCGTGCCTGTTTTGCTCCACAACGCTTAAAGCACAGAGTAGGAGAGAGCAACTAGTTAACGAGCACTGCTTTAGAAGCCTCGCAATGATCAACGTCCCTTGGCTCGCTCTCAGCCATTAGCCATGTGTCGTGCTCTGGACGCTCCTTCTAGATTTTTTTTTTGCAAGCGTTTTTGTCTTTTTAAACGTTTTTTTCCGGGGTTTTTCGACGTTTTGGTTTTCCATTGGTCTTTCTTAGCTTTTCGATAAAAAAATATTTTTACACGAAAAGACATGTTTTCTTTTTTTTCTTTCACGAGAGTCACGATTTTGCTTCCGCGAGAGGCACGGTTTTGCTTTCACGAGAGTCACGGCTGTGCCTTCTGGAAACGAAAAAAAACATGTTTTCTGTTTTTTTTTCTTTCGCGAGAGTCACGGTTGTGCTTTAGCGAGAGTCACGGTCGTGCCTCTCGAAAATGAAAAAAAAAATGTGTTTTCTGTCTTTTTTCCTTTCGCAAGAGTCACGATTTTGCTTCCGCGAGAGGCACGGTTGTGTTTTCGCAAGAGTCATGGTCGTGCCTCTCGGAAACGAAAAAAAAATGCATTTTTTGTTTTTTATCCTTTCGCGAGAGTCACGGTTTTGCTTTCGCGAGAGGCACAGGGGTGCTTCGCAAGAGTCACGGCCGTGCCTCCTTGAAAACGGAAAAAACGTGTTTTTTTCTTCCACGAGATTTGGACGCACGGTTTAAGAGATAAAACATTTTGAATAAACAGATCTACAAAAATAGGAAAAACTCCCAGGTTGCGACAAGCGGCGCACATGCAACGCGCCACTTGTCGTAACCTGGGGAGGTTGGGATGATATTTGCAACGAGTACTCCTCAACTAGTGATTATGAGAGTAGGAGCTCTCCTTGTTTATAGCGAGATATAGAGAACCATCGCGTCAATACAAGCGCTAGATGGGCCAGCCCAGCTCCTGGATGCCACAGCCTCATTTTTTGTATGTTTTTTTGTTTTTTGTTTTGCGTTGTTTTACTTCAAAACACTTCACCTACAAACATTTGAAAAAAAAATTAACCACACATTTGAAAATTGTCAAATGTGTATAGAGAAAATGTTTCCAAATAATACAAAAAATTGCAACATGTGTGAATTTTTTGCTGATGTATTTAAAAATGTTAATCATTTAGAAAATATGTGCATGAAGTATTTGAAAAATATTAGTCAAGCATTTGAAAAATTTTAAATGTGTACAATTTTTTTTCCGTGCATTAAAAAATATTAATCAAACATTTAAAAATGTTAATATGAATGGAAAATGTGGAACATGTACTAAAAAACATTGATCTTGTATTTGACTTTTTTGATAAATCATTCAAAAATGTTTAAACGTGTATAGAAAAATGTTGACCATGTATTTAAAATTGTTAACCTTGCATTTACAAAATGTTATTGAAGCATTTGAAAATTGTTATTCAAGCATTGAAAAATGTTAAGACATGTATGGAAAACATGTCGACAATGTACTAACAATGTTAAACCTCTATTTGTAAAATGTTAAACATGTATTAGAAAAATATTCTTGGCGTATACGCAAAATGTAGCATGGCACACAAAAACAAAGGAACATGAAAAAAGAAACCCATTGAAAACCCAACAATAAAAAAATAAAACCAAAGAAACAAGTGCAAAGGGATGGATGAAAAACAGTGAATACATATAAAGAAACAAAGAAAAAACAAGCCATTCAAACCAACAAAGAAACAAAAGAAAAAACAAAGGTAACTGTTGGGGATATAACTATTGGTATGACCCGCCCAAGAGGGGCCGGGTCATACTTGCAAATATTCTTGAAGCCCAAGACCCAGGTTATGGATGGCGGTTTAGTTAAAGGCCCATGGCCCAGAGACGACTTAAGGCCCGTAGTGATAAACCGCCATATATGCGTGACTTGTATTGTAAGGCAAGAATAGTTAAGAGACCGAGCCGGACACTGTTTATGAGCCGGTTGGGAGTCTGTAGAGCCGCTGGGCGTCGGCCTCTGTATATAAAGGGATGACCCGGCGGCTGTTCAGGGCAAGTAACATCAACTCGAGAGCTAGGTCAGTGATTCGCTCCCTGGTTATCGAGACATAAGCAATCCCACTCAGAACTGGATCATAGGCTTTTACCTTCACCGTAAGGGGTCGAACCAGTATAGACCTCGTGTCCTTTGTCCCGATTAACCCCTTCAAGCTTCCTAGTTGCAATGGCAGCTTCGAAGGGCTTAAAGGATATGCTGTGGGCCGGATGACCAAGAGTCGTCGCGGCAAGCTCTACATCGACGACGCAGGCTGGGGCCCCGACGCCGGCTCAATTGAGTACGGGTACCGAGTCCCCTTCGGCGGAATTCACGTCTTCATCGGCAAGATCGGTGAGCCGGGCCCTGAGTCGGACATCTGCACCGACCTCGTCGAGACGGCTCAGTGCGTGAGACCCGCCCGGGCTCCGCCTGCTATGAAGCATGCCTTCGTGGGATGCATCCATGAAGGGCTCTCTAAAGGATCTGCATCTTGCGGTGAGACGGCCATCTACTCCGATGGCAGGTCATCCACAGGTGAGACAGATTCATTGTATCAGCTGCAAGACGGCGGGCTTGGGGGTTGTTCCGATGGCAGCAGTATTCCGGATTCCTTCGAGCCGCCGAGCAGGGTTGGGATCTTCATGGCCGGCACACAACCTATCCAAGACTCCACAACTGCGGCAGCCATGACCTCCGGTCGGCAGCAGTGGGGAGAGGCCTGCGGCGCCGCCGGCTCAGGTGTTGATGGATCTCACAGATAAGCTGACCACTCTGTTAACCGTCGTGGTCAACCCGGTGGATCAAGCTCGTCATGATGCGGAGGTGGCACACTTAAAATTGGATATGGTGCAGGCTAAGGAAGACCTAGCAACGGAAGATGTCAGGATAACCGCAGAGCGGGCAGCTTTGGATGTTCAGGCTCAGCGGATTCAGGCACATACTTTCTGGCTCACGCAAGATCAGAACGCGTCTAATGAGGTCATGAGGAGAAGACATCAGAAGACTCTGTCTCGACTCCCCTCGGTTTATGATCCTCGAAACCTCTTTCACACACCGGGGACAAGGCCCAGTAACCCGCCGTGGCTCTCCCCGCGTACAGGGGCGGACCGTGTTGCAACACCCGGGGACGGCGCGCCGGTTCAACCGCAGGTGATGGGACCTCCCCGCGTAAACACGACTCCACCTCAGTATGTACCAACACCTCCGGGTCACTATTCTAACCCGTTGAGAACATGATAGCGACAACGGCACAGTTGGCGGCTCTCCCAATTGATGGCGACTCTCCGGCGGCGGTTGAAACCCGTTGGGTCAGAGAACTTCTTCAGATGGCCTTAGCACAATAGGAGGCATACTCATACAGCCGGGACAGGATCCATTCGACCCCTCGTCCAAGCCGAAGCCCGAGTTATAGCAGGCACATGGATTCAGCGGCCGTTTCAAGCAACGTCCGACGCCATAACCAGCCAGGTGGGCATGACCCAACGCGCCATGAGGCCTTTAACTTGGTATATCAAGATAGAATACGTCAAGAGGTGGCGGGCGGCTCGGCGAAAGCGGTGAGCAGCGGCTCGATTGACGGCTTACCAGCCGTATCCGGCTTATCCGACGACTTCTATCGAGGCAGGTGTGGCCACCAGGACCGGAGGAGTCCCCTGTCTAATGCCGGCTCTATGTAACGAGTGTTTGCCCAAAGATTTTAAGGGACCTAGAAAGGTGCCGAATTACACCGCCGACTTACAGCCCGGGGCATGGATCGAAAGTTACGAGATGGCTATGGAGTTATTGGAGGTCAGTGATGCTGCGATGGCCAAGTACTTTACCATGATGTTGGACGGGACCGCCCGCACTTGGTTGAAAGGCCTGCCACCTAATTCAATCAGTTCATGGGCGGAGCTAAAGGCCCGGTTCATCCAGAATTTCAAAGATACGTGCAAGCAGCCCATGTCAATTGTGGATTTGACGAATTGCAAGCAAGAGGAGGGCGAGTCTACAACCCATTGGGTGCGCCGGGTTAAAGCCATAATACATTCATCTGATAAGATAGATGCCGGCTTTGCAATCTTAATGTTGGAGAAAAATTGCCTTTTTTTGCCTCTGAAACAAAAGCTGGGGCGGCTCAAGCGCGATTGTAATGATATGGGCACACTGATGGCGGCTCTGGTCAAGTACGCCGACTCTGATAGTACCAAGGATCCCGAGACTGATGATGACCAGACAGGGAAGGGAAAGAAGAATGGCAACGGCAAGGGCCCTCAACACATCCCGTCAAATCAAGGAGGTAATAAACGTAAGGCTGACGGTAGATTGGATTTTGTGGCTAACACTAGTGCGCAGGGTAACAACCAATGGTGCAAGGGGAGGCCGCCTCCCCGGTCTGGCAGGTCAGGCCCCACACTTGAGCAATTGTTGAATGAGCCCTGTCCGAGACACGGTACCCAACAGAAGCCGACTACCCATCTATGGAAGGACTGTACGATCATGAAGGCCTTCAAAAATTCCAACATGTTCGATGGTAACAATGGGCAGGGCGGCGGCTCAGGTGGCGGCGGTTATCATGTCCCGGGCCACGGTTCAAACCCCAATTTTCAAAATTCTCAAGGCAGTCAAAAGTGGATATAACCAACAATCTGGCCATGGTGGTCAGCAACAGCAGCAAGGCGGATACCAGAGCAATCCAAAGCAGCTGAATAGTGGGCAATATCATGTGTTTACCACCAGTTTATGCAAACGAGATCAGAAGCTTCATAAGAGGGCTGTGAATCTTTGTTGAGCAGCGGTTCCTCGTTATTTGAGATGGTCTGAGCAGCTTATTCTATGGAGTAGGGACGATCACCCTCCCCGGGTTGATAATCCGGGTCACTTAGCCTTGGTGGTGGCCCCTCAGGTGGGTGGATATAAATTGACCAAGGTACTCATGGATGGAGGCAGCAGCATCAATATCCTCTATTATGAGACCTTCCGTCGCATGGGGCTAACTGATAAGAGCCTTAAGCAGTCCAACACTGTCTGCCATGGAGTCGTGCCTGGTAAATCGGCGTATCCCGGCGGTAAGATCGAATTGGAGGTAGCCTTTGGGGATGAATATGACTCCAGGGCCGAGAAATTGACGTTTGAAGTAGTCAAGATCAAGAGCCCATATCATGCTCTATTCGGGCAGCCGGCTTATGCCAAATTCATGGCACGGCCGTGTTATGTGTATTTGCAGCTCAAGATGCCGGGTCATAAGGGAACCATTACAGTGCATGGGAGCCGGAAGGTGGCCTTGGAATGTGAAGAAGGTGACGCGGCTTATGCTGAGTCGGTCTGTGCAACAGAAGAGTTAAAATTCTACAAGGACAATGTTGACTCGGCGGATATGACATCTTTAAAGAAGCAAACCATAGAACATGAGCCGGTCATGAAGTTTAAGTCCGCCGATGATACTAAGCTTGTTGATTTTGTTCCAGGCGACTCATCCAAATAGTTCAGTATCAGTGCTAATTTGGATCCCAAATAGGAAAGCGCGCTCATCGAGTTCATCCATGAGAACCGGGACATTTTTGCATGGAAACCTTCTGACATGCCAGGTGTACCGAGAGAACACGCTGAGCACACTCTTAATATTGATCCAAAGTTTAAGCCGGTCAAGCAGTTTCTTCAGCGATTCAATGAGGAGAGGCGGAAGGCCATTGGTGAGGAGGTATCCCGGCTCTTAGCAGCTGGGTTTATCATTGAAGTGTTTCATCCAGGGTGGTTGGCTAACCCGGTGCTTGTGCTTAAGAAAAATGGCACTTGGCGTATGTGTGTGGATTACACGGATTTAAACAAGGCTTGTCCAGCTGATCCTTTTGCTCTCCCTCGTATTGATCAAATCATTGATGCTACGGCGGGTTGTGAGCGTTTGAGTTTTTTGGATGCTTACTCTGGTTATCATCATATCAAGATGGCAGTTAAGGACCAGGAGAAGACGGCGTTTATTACTCTGTTTGGAGCCTTCCGCTATGTATCAATGCCTTTTGGGCTCAAGAGTGCCCAGGCGACTTACCAGCAATGTGTGCAGAGTTGTCTCCATAATCAAATTGGGCACAATGTTCATGCTTATGTGGATGACATAGTGGTGAAATCCAGAGAGAAGGAGACCTTGATTGATGATCTTAAGGAAACCTTTGGCAATCTTCGGGTTTACAAGATGATGCTTAATCCGGCCAAGTGGTTTTTGGTGTGCCTGCAGGCAAGCTTTTGGGTTTTCTGGTTTCTAACAGGGGCATCGAGGCTAACCCGGAGAAGATCAAGGCCATCACCTCTCTGGCCAAACCAGTGTGTATCAATGACGTTCAGCATTTGGCGGGTCGTATCGCCGCTCTAAGCCGGTTCATAAGCCGGTTAGGTGAGAAGGCCATACCACTGTATCAAATGATGAAGAAGACAGATAACTTCACCTAAAGTGACGCTGCCAACGCTGCTTTTGAAGATCTGAAGAGACAGCTGACTGAGCCGCCAGTTCTTGCTGCTCCCATTGATAAGGAGCCCTTGTTATTGTATGTGGTTGCTAACACGCGCGCCGTCAGCATGGCCATCATGGTGGAGCGCAAGGAGGCTGGCAAGGAACACCCGGTTCAACGGCCGGTTTACTACATCAGCGAGGTGCTTATTGAGTCCAAGCAACGGTATCCGCATTGGCAGAAGCTCGTTTATGGGGTGTTCATGGCAAGCCGGAAGCTTAAGCAATACTTCTTGGGTCACCCCATCACTGTGGTTAGTTCTGCTCCTTTGGGGGATATCATTCAAAATAGAGAGGCCACATGACGAGTCGCCAAGTGGGCCATTGAGCTTGGGCCTCATGGCTTAAAGTATGTGCCATGCACAGCTATCAAATCTCAAGCAGTAGTGGATTTCATCAACGATTAGATAGAGCTGCAGATGCCTGAAGAAAAGCCGGACAACACGTATTGGACAATTCATTTTGACGGGTCCATGCAATTGGAGGGCTCGGGGGCTGGAGTTGTTTTGGCTTCCCCTCGAGGTGACAAATTTTGTTATGTGCTACGGTTGATGTTTCCATGTACTAACAATGCAGCTGAGTATGAGGCCTTACTCCATGGTCTCTGGATGGCTAAGGAGATGAGCTTAAGCCGGGTAAGGTGCTTCGGCGACTCAGATCTGGTGGCTCAGCAGGTATCAGGCAAGTGGGATTCTAAGGATCCTTTCATGGCGGGTTATCGTCGTGAAGTTGACGCAATTGCTGGACACTTCAAGGGTTATCAGGTGGAGCACATTGACCGCAGAAAGAACGAGGCGGCTGATGTTTTAAGCCGGCTGGGATCTCAGTGTAAGCCAGTGCCACCTAATACTTTCTTGGATATTCTACATAACCCTTCTGCTAGGCTACCCACAGAGGAAGACTTGGCTATTCCTGACCCGGAAGCACAATTGGTGGCGGCTCTTCATGTCATTCCAGATTGGACGGTGCCATATCTGGCTTACATGACTCGGGGCGAGTTGCCTGAGGATGAAACCTTGGCCAGGCAGATAAACTGGCGGTCTAAGTGTATGACGATTGTCAATGGCGAGTTGCATCATCGCAGTGTTACAGGGGCGTTTCAGTGTTGCGTCTCTCCTGAAGAAGGCCAAGAAATTCTGCGTGAGATTCATGAAGTGGATTGTGGTCATCACGCCGGGTCAAAATCGCTTGTGGCTAAGGCTTTCCGTCATGGATTCTATTGGCTGACGGCTCATGTTGATGCAGAGGACTTGGTCAGTAAATGTGATGGTTGTTAGAAGTTCTCAAGACGTGCTCATGTGCCGGCTTAAGAATTGAGGATGATTCCAATTACATGGCCATTTGCAGTCTGGTGGCTTGACATGGTTGGGCCTTTTAAAAGGTCCAAAGATAAAAAAACACCTCTTGGTGGCGGTGGATAAATTTACAAAGTGGGTTGAGGCAGAGCCAGTCAGTAAGTGTGATGCAGCTACGACGGTTCAATTCATGAAGAAGGTGATATTTCGCTTCGGCTTTCCACACAACATTATAACTGATAATGGCACCAATCTGTCTAAAGGTGCCATGGAAGAATTTTGTCAACATGAGCATATTCGGCTTGATGTTTCATCAGTAGCTCACCCCTAATCCAACGGTCAAGCCAAGAGAGCCAGTTAGGAGATCTTGAAAGGCATCAAGCCCCGGCTTTTGGTCCCTTTGCAGCGGACGCCGAGTTGCTGGGTTGGGGAGTTACCTTCTGTGTTATGGAGTATTAACACTACTCCCAACAGATCTACGGGTTATACGCCTTTATTCATGGTCTACGGAGCTGAGGCGGTTCTCCCTAGCGACATCCGTCATGACTCGCCTCGCGTGGCGGCTTATGTTGAAGCGGACAATGAACAGGCGTGTCAGGATGCTCTTGACTTGTTAGATGAACAGCGGGACTTGGCAGCAGCTCATTCGGCGATTTACCAACAGGACTTGCGCCGATATCACAGCCGCCGGGTTAAGTCTTGAGCCTTTCAGGAAGGTGGTTTCGTGCTCCAGCTCATCCAGGATCAAACTGATGCGCACAAGCTATCCTCACCTTGGGAAGGGCCCTTTGTGGTCAGCAAGAACTTGAACAACGGGTCATATTACCTTATTGATGTTCGAGAGCGCAAAGACTCACGTAAGTCGGAGGAAGAGACCCGCCGGCCGTGGAATATCGCTCATCTTCGGCCCTACTACACTTGAGCCATAGGCTCTCATGATATACATATTTTGACAATGTATATATTATGATAAATAATAAAGCAGGACCTCTGTCCTTTTTTCCTTCCCCAAGGTAAATTTGTCATTGTTATTGTCATTATTTTCTCACATGATCACTTGGAGGCTGATCACATTTGATCCGGTTTAACCCGCTTGATCTGGCTTACGATCGTATTCGAATCTAGCCGTTAAAAAATAGGGATAGTTAATTTGGTGCCCTTAGTTGTGTCACCCTCGGCAGGTTTGCCCCTAGTTTCCAAAAACCCTCGTTCTTGCCCAATTCAATTTGGTATCTTTGTGCTTCTGCCCTCCCGTCACGATTCCGTCCAGTCAGCGCCGTTTGACCGCTACCGCCGCTAGATTTAGGACACGGCTTGCCCCCCGTGCTCACTTTCTTGTCCCCCCCTCACTCTTTCGTTCCCCATTCCTCCCATCACTTCCTCTCCCTGTCCAAACCCTAGTTCGTCGGCGCCACCACCAGATCTAGAAACCCTAAGGGCACCACCACCAGAACGTCGTCTGCAGCACCAGCACATCCAGTTCCAGGCAATGGGGGAGAATGGAGAAACCCTAGGCGGCGGCCACCGCCCAAAGAAGGGAATAGCATCAGCGCGGGAGGGCGATGGCTGCGCGCACGGCCATGGTGGCGGTGGCCTCGTCGACAGCGACAAAAGCTTGCCATCAGTTACGGGGAGCATTGAAGGCGGCTGTGGTAGCAGTCAGGGCGATAAGGGCAAGGGCACCGCATCTGCACGGGAGATCCCGACGGGGTAAGTCTCAGATCTGCTTTTCCATAGTATCGTAGGCTTGATTCAGAGAAGATTTAGTCATGGTAGATGTTGTATTCAGTATTGTAGGATGGATCCAGCTGTTGCATTCTGTCTGTCTATTAGAATGGAGACCACAGTCATAGTTTCTGCTGGTACCAGAGGAAAAGAAAGCAGCTTCACATTTCCATTAGTTGTGGACAACATTAGTAGTTCATTTAATGATTTTAGGGCTAGTATTTGTGCAAAGTATCCATGGAGATTGTTTGATGCTGTTGAAATAAGATATTGGGACAGTTCACAGGAGAGTTGGAACCCTCTACAGTGTGATGATGAGTTAGGTTTGATGTTTGCAAGAAATGCAGAGATAAGGTCATGCAATTTGGAAATTACAGTAATTCCGAGAAAGAGAGGAGAAAGGTGTGAGAAAACACCTGCATCTAGGACAACTGCTGGAGGGACCAGAGGTAGAAGAAGGGTAGACCATGTGCATCTAGGACAGGAGCTAGCTGTACTCCGAGTGCTCCTAACACTAGTGCAGCAAGTGCTAGTACCACCCCAACTGCTCCTGGCACTGAGAAAGAAGATGATCAACCTGATCCAGTTGTGGAGGAAGCACTGCGTGATGCACAACCTGAGGAGGATGAGAAGCTTTATCCAGGTTATGTACAACAAAATAATTAGGAACATGCAATAAATGAAGACTACATACCTGCAGAATTTTCAGATACTGATGAAGATGAAAGGCAAGAGGATCATGACATGGGAGCTTTTGAGGATGCAGATGAGGACAGACCTGTCATGATGTATGATAGAGATAACCCAAGCATTGAGGAAGGTGTGGTCTTTCCTGGGGAGTTGATTGCAGAAATGCAGTTGGAACATTCTCAATCAAGTCTGAAACTGAGTACATCACACTGAAGAGTGACCAGAGTAGGTTCACTGTTAAATGTGCCTATGACAGGTGTAAGTGGAAGCTGCATGCATCTTTGATGAGGAGGAGCACTTTGTTTCAGGTACTAGCTATTTAGTTTACTAGTATTTGTTTTAAAATTGTGACTTTTTGTTTTACTAATGTTGTACTGACAGACAATTTGTTTCCTTGTTTTATTTTCAGATCAAAGTGAACCCCCACCCTCACACATGTCCTAGTGTGAACAGATCTCAGAGATTGAGAGCTGCAAAAAAGAAGGTGGATTGCACATGCTTCTATGGCTTGGATTAGAAAAAAAATCCAGGGATTGGCACAAAGGAAATCCAGGGTAGGTTGTTAGAGAAGTATGGTCTTGAGGTGCCTTATAGTAGATGCTATTATGGTAAGGAAATAGCACTTGACAAGTTATATGGTAAGTACAATGACAGTTTTCAGTTACTTTTTGCTTTCAAAGCATAAGTAGAGAGGGCATCACCAGGCAGTGTTGTTGACATTGACCATCACACAGTGGAGTACAAGTTAAAAGGAAAGAAATTCTACAAAGAGTGTTTTAGAAGGGTTTTTGTTTGTTTCAAAGCTTGTCAGAAGGGGTTTCTACAGGGGTGCAGTCCATACTTGGATGTAGATGCAACTGCATTGCATGGTAGGTTTAGGGGCCAACTTGTAGCAGCACGTGCCCTAGATGCACACAATTGGTTATCTCCTGTTGCATATGGTGTTCTTGAAGTGGAGTCCACTGAGAGTTGGACATGGTTTTTCAATAATTTAAAGAAAGTTATAGGACATCCTGAAGGATTAGTTATCCATACTGATGCTTGCAAAGGACTGGAGAGTGCTGTTGATGATGTTTATCCTGGAGTTGAGCATAGAGAGTGCATGAGACATTTGTCTCAAAATTTTGGCAAGAAATTCAAAGGGAAATTTTATGATGACAATCTGTGGCCTTGCTCACTTACTTACAGCATCAAAAAGCACAATTATCATCTGAACCCGTTGAAAAGCAAGCTCAAAGTGAAGGACTATCTTGAGAAGCACCACACCAAAATCTGGGCTAGAGCTGATTTCACTGAGTTGAGCAAGGTTGACTATGTAAATAACAATCTAGCTGAATCATTCAACTCTAGAATCAAGAAATACAAGGGCCTACACCTAGTTGACCTGCTTGACAAGATCAGGCAGTATATTATGGAGAAGTTTGACCTAAGAAAAAGAATTTGCATTGACCATTTCATTGGGCACAACATCATACCAGCAGTAATGAAGGCATTAATGGAGAAAACTAAAGGTTTGGAGATGAGCATTGTGAGGAGAAGCCCAACAGAGGCTGAGGTAACTGCAACTGACAGAGAGAAGAGAGAATGGAGGTATCCTGTGGACCTGGAGAAATGGAGTTGCAGTTGCAGGCAATGGCAGGTCACTGGTAAGCCATGCATCCATGCACTTTTCTTCATCACTTCTCTAAGGGGTGATGCTAATGCAATTGATAAGTATGTCCATAAGTACTACTCTGTTGAGATGTTTAGAGCCACTTATGCTGAAAACCTACCAGCTTTGGAAGGCAAGCAGCAGTGGGACATTGTAGATCCTGGATTCAAGTTATGTGCTCCTGTTCAGAAGCAAGCACTAGGCAGGCCAAGAAAACAGAGGATTAGAGCAAGCAGTGAAGGAAAGGGCCTTGGGCCAAGGAAGAAGAAGTGCAAAAGGTGTGGTAGATGTGGACACCAAGCCAAGGGATGCACACAGTCTGTTGATCCAGCTTTTGGAGAAGAAGAGCATTGGGGGTGCACAAAATGCAGATGATCATCCAACAACAGATGAGCCAGCAATAGCATAAGTGCAAGATGAGGATGAGGATGAGGATGAGCCAATACCTGATGTAGTCCAGCATGAAATGAGACCACCAAGGGAACCATCTCATGAAGCATCTACACAAGGAAGTGTAGTAAGGTATGTGCAATTCTCACATCCATTTCTGTTCATGCATACATTACAATTTGTGACATATTTGCAATTTTTAGCCCTAGGAAAAACTATAAAAAAGCAGCAGAGAGAGGAGCTTCTCCAAGGTTTGTGAAAGAGAAGAGAGGTGGAGATGTACAACCAGCAACTACATTGTTAGCTACTGGAAGCAGTGTTGACAGCAAGCTTGTTCCTCCTGCATCAAAAGAACCAGCACAAAACCAAGCTCCACCAACTGGCCCCAACCCAGCCAGAAACACTAGAAGCAAGGCAAGGGAAGCTCCAAACCCAGCTAGAAACACCAGGAGGAAAAAACTGAAGTTCTAGATGCTGTTATCAACTAGATGGTGTTATGTGTACTGTGTGATGTTGCTAAACTTCTGAGATGCACCTGTTATGTCTACTGTCTGCTATGGTGTTGTTATGTACTTGGTGTTTTTATGCACAATGTGTTCTAATCTTAAGGTTGTCGAACTTGTGTCATTCATATGTGATGCACAATGTTGTGTCATTCTAGTTGTTGTTGAACTTGTGTCATTCATCTATCATTTCACAAGTTTACGATCAAATTGAGCTGGCAAGATCAAATTCAGCAGTACAATATCAAATTCATTCACCAAACCACATTTGACAACATCTTGGAATACCAAACTACTATAGCTAACATCGAACAACTGCATAATTTCTTCGACAATTACCATAGTAGTGCAACTATCATACTAATTCCCACAAGCAACAGTGCCCACAACAACAACATCTCATCTCTCTCTCTAAGCTTCTTCTTCAAAGCCTTGTTCTTCCTTGCCAGCTCAATGTTTTCCTTCTTCAAATGGTGGCACTTGATCCAACTCACTTAAACCTCAGTGTGCAAGTCTTCAAAAGCTAGTCCAACACGCAATGGAGGAGCTGGGTCAACCCAAACCACCCAGTCACACTCATCTGGTAACTAATTGTAAATCAAGAGTCATAATTACAAAAGTAAAAATTAGAGAGTAAAAATCAAGAGTCATAATTTGACATGAACTTACATCCAATGGGCAACCTAAAAAACGGCGGCCACTGCTTGCACCACCCCATGATACATGGCGGGCAGGAACAAGGCCATGACCGGGGCATCTATGCTTCGACAGAAACTCCAAGCCGGAATAAGACTCGTCGGGGAAGATAAAACTCTGATGAATGCTGCACAATCCCGACCCCGTTGACCTAAAAAAAATTCAAATTTCCCCCCAAAATGTCACAAACCCTAGCTTTGAACCCCAAAATGTCGGGTAGGGGTGGAGAAGCACGACCCCACCATATTGCTTACCTCTCCGGTCGCCAGCGAGAAGCTGGATGAGCCCGAGCTCGCCATGCGCACCGGCTCCTTCTTCTCCTGCGTCCCGCTCCCCCCTCCAATCTGGCCGCGCCTTCCTTTCCTCTGTTTTTCGTGAGAGCTGGAAGAGGATGAAGGGGTACTGAAGTTAGCAGCCACTGGGGAAAAAATGTCCAAAATCTAGCGCCGGTAGCGGTCAAACGACGCTGAATGGACGGAACCGTGCCGGAAGGGCAAAAGCATAAGAAAACCAAAGTGAGTTGGGCAAGAACGAGGGTTTTCGGAAACTAGGGGCAAACCTGCCGAGGGTGACACAACTAGGGGTATAAAATCAATTTTCCCTAAAAAATATGATCACTAGGGGGCTTCCTGTTCAAACATAGGTCGTATTCGAACCAAAGAGAACACAGCTGTCGGTACCCTTTTGATTGGCACACTTCCGAGATCACTAGGGGGCTTCTTAATCATATTCGAATCATAGCTTAACCCCTTTTGGGAATCGACTTTGATCTATTCGAATCAGAGTCGTTAAAAAGCTCTCAAGGTCATTAGGGGGCTTCCGGTTCAAACATAGGTCGTATTCGAACCAAAGAGAACACAGCTGTCGGTACCCTCTTGATCGGCACAATGCCAAAGCCACTGGGGGCTATATGATCGTATTTGAATCATAGCTTAACCCCTCTGGGACGGTTTACTGATCGTATTCGAATCAGCAGCCTTGGAATTTTTTATATTCTATTTCGGTTCAAGTTTTCTTTGAAAACACCCTTTATTTGACTTGAGACTTTTTCTGAGGTTTACAAGTTTAAGTATGGTTGCTTTTGACCCGGCTCAATATCGACTGATGAGACGCCGGTACATAAGCATCATTATACCTTTGAAATTTTGGTTGTCCAAAGACTGGGTTATCGCCCTTACCGACCGGGTCATATAAGCCGGCAGTGCAAATCTAAGAAGTCATAGGTATAAGATCATAGTTGTGTTTTTTACAACAAGCTAATCTATGACTCTTTTTAGTCCTTTTGACCCGCCTGGTGGTAAGCTGCCAAGGGATTTTGCGGTTTGTTTTCATATGCAGGACAGTTTAAAAAGTCTGATCAAGCATACGGTAAGCAGATGAAAAGTAACACGGATGGATATAACACGGCGGTTTAATGGCGTTAAGCATTAAAACATGCACGATGGCACGACCAAAATAAAGTTATTTCTATCCTATTACAGGACTCCCTGAGTCCAAATAATTCACATTGTTTTTTAAGTACATCCCAGGTATGAGCCGCCACGGCAGGTTCACCTTCATGATTGGCCTGAAGCATCCGGGTTAGCCCTCTCCGCGTCTTCGCCCTGTTCCCTTTTCCGGGAAGGTTGAGGATGACCAGTCAATGTTGTTCAAAGCTTCAAATTCAGCTTCAACATCAACAAGGCCGGCCGGGTCAAATTTAGGAGCGAAGGTGTGCTTACGGAGTGGGGGAATCAGACTGGTTACTTCATAGTGAGGCATTGGAATTCTCCGGTTCTCTTCATCATAACCCGCCTGGTACTTGGTAAGATCCACTTCATTTGCTATCAGAGTAGCCACGGGGCGTATCTCTTTGACATAGGCGATAAAGTCTGCCTCTTCAAAAGGAGTGCCATCTTCCTTCAGGCTTGGATAGCCGGTAGCAATGTCAGCCGGGTCTAATTCTGCTAACCAAGCCTTGGCCCGGCTTAAAGCGTTTACCGCTCCGGCTCTTGCAGCTGACCGCCTCAGTTCATTGAACCGTTGAGGGATAACGGAAAGCTTCTTCAAGACCTTTACCAGGAGGGTTGGCACTTCATTCGACAAAGCCACCGTAGCTAATGCACGTTGAGACCCGGTGTACAATTGCTCCACCAAAGTGTACACTGCCTTCAGTTTAATCAGCATGTCTTGGTTCAAGTTTGAGCTTCTGGGGCCTGCATAAACGTGATCAGATGAGTTAATTCCAGTTTTATCATCAACTGAAAGGCTTAGATATTTAAACACTTGCAGGGCGACTTACCAAAGATCGCTGAGACCATTTGAGAGACATGGTGCTTTAAACCGGTTAATTCACCGATGACTTCTTCCAGAGCCGCCTCTGCCTTTTCAGCTCGGTTAATTAGTGTAGTCTTTTCGTCGGCCCGGGCCTTCTTTTCAGCTTCAAATTCTTTCTTCAGTTTTTCTTGTTCAGAAATGCTGAATTTGAACTTGGTGTTGGCCTTTTCAATTTCCGTCTCTTGGGTCTCAAGGCGGCTTTTCAGATCAGTCACCTCGGATTCGAGTTGGCTCGTGGTGGCCTATACAAGTACTGAGTCAAAATCAAGCCAATTTTTTATGCAATATTAAAGTCCCAAGCATTTTGCCAGCAATAACACTTGGCACTTGGGGGCTAATGTTACCAAAGAGTTTTATTTTCAATGGCGGTTCATAAGATGGCGATTCATAAGAGTAAGTCCCAAGCATTTTGCAATCAATAATACTTGGCACTTGGGGGCTAATGCATATTGCTGTTCAAAGACCAGTACGTATTTTTATAGATAAGGACCGACTCAACCATATTGGTTAAGCCGCCCCTTGGGGACTACAGAGTAAGCCGAACTTCTTATATGTTTTATTCATCTATGTTACTAATATCATTAAGATTGTTTCTAAAAGTCTACAACATAAACATTATAAGCACTAGACTTAGGGACTATCATTGTAAAGATGAATGAATGAAAGAGAACGGGTTATACCTCGAATTTTTGGTGCATCTACTTCACCATATCAATCTCGAGGTTCCGGCTGCTGTGCACTTGGCTCATATAGCCAGAAAAGATGTATCCAATACTCATATGAGCATAGTTGGCAACATCCATCTTGACCCGACGGTGGTCCAGAAGTTCTTCCTTGGCGGGGCACTTGGCCAGTACAGTCGGCCTTCCCGGCTCAACATAGCCAGTTCTGGTGATCTCCACATCAGCATTTGAAGGGTCATCAGTCCGTACCGGGTTAGGAACCTTTGGATTCTCTGACTCGTCGGCGGCTCGATCAGTGGGCAGGCCAGTAGCAGGAGTTGGTAAGTCTTGAGCTGGCTCAGATGGCGTCTCATGAGTGGTCGAGTCCGGCACGGCTGTTTCAAGAACCGGCTCAATCGCAACTGTATCTTCAGCTGGTTTATTTTTCCTAACCCATTTGCTGGGTTTGGCTTGACCACTACGTCAAAACAAAGGTTAATACAGATGCAAGGGATTAAAATAAATACAAGATGAGCGGATCATCATACCCTGGTGCAGTCTTGAAAGCCGGCAGGTTGGACTGTAGTGACTCGCCGGAGGAAGGGGAAGTGTCTTGGTAATCCGAGTCAGAAGAATTGAGTGGTTGACGAAAGAGACCCGTCAAGGGGTAAAATCTATTTAAAACAGAAGTGACCTCATTACGGTGCTTCCTTGGAGTGTTTGGTAAGCCGGAGGAGAGCTCCACATCCTTGCTAGTCCGGGTCTACCTCCGGCTCTCTTGAATTTGCCGCTTCAAAAGAAATTGAGGATCATGATGAGCTAAAGGATGAGAAAACCTTACTTTCCGGGTCACTCTGCGGATTTTCCGTCTTGGCAAAGGCTCGGAGTCGGAGGAACGGATAGTTACCTCATCAGCCTTGTTACGGCTTGCTCCTGTGTCCTCCTGCTGGTAATCAGTGTTAATAGGATGGTTAAAAATGAGCCAAGGGAATCAAGGGCTACCTCCGACTCAGAAGAATCCGCTTGCCGAAGTAGGTCAGAAGCGGTGGCCTTCTTGCCCTTCCTTTTGGCAGCTTCTTTCCTGGCGGCTTTCTTCTCTTTTCTAGCTTTCTTGGCAGCTTCATGGTCATATTTGACTTTCCAAAATTTATCACCTGCCTGCAAAGATTAGCATATGCATGAGTATGGGTGAAACATTAAGAAATTAAAGAAATTATTTCACATGGGCGGTTTACCTTTGGAGCCGGGTTAGCTTTGCAGAAGGGGGCTAAGCCCACCTTACCACAATCCGCCAGGCTTTCGTTCAGAAGAGACTTGGTCATATCATCAATGACATCGTCAGGTAGGTCATCAGGGCTGTGACGCAGAGGATCATTCTTTGCGCCAGTGTACTTGCACATCAAGCCGGTGCGGCGGCTCAATGGAATAATCTGCCAGGCGAGCCAAACCCGGACTAGGTCAATGCCTGTCAACCCGTTCCCCAGAAGAGCCTTGATCTTGGCCAAAGTGGGGGCAAGCGATTTACGTTCGGCGGCTGTAATCTTGTCAGGAAGATGATGGTTGGGTCTAAGACGAAGAGCACGAAAGCCGGGCAGAGGATTTTCACCAGCCGGAGAGGTATCTTTGCAGTAAAACCATGTCATATTCCAATCTTTGGGGTGGCTTGGCGGGTTAGCGTAAGGAAAGATCACATCCCTACGACGCTGGCTCGAGACTCCGCCAAGCTCTAAGCTCTGGGCGCTAGCACATTCATTCTAACGGTTCAAATAGAACAGTTCTCTGAAAAGCAGCAAATTGGGTTCTTCTCCAAGGTATACTTCGTTGAATACTTGGAAATTGCAGATATTAGACACAGAATTGTGTCCGATGTCTTGTGGGTGAAGATCAAAGAAATTCAGCACGTCCCTGAAGAATTTCGAGCCAGGAGGGGTAAATCCCCGGTTCATATGATATGTGTAAACAACAACCTCTCCGTCTTTGGGTTGAGGAAATTCTTCTTCCGGGTTAGGAGCACGATAAGGCATGACTTCTTTCTTTGGCAGATAGCCGGTCTTCATAAAGTCATCCAAGGTGCTGTCAGTGACAATGGATTTAACCCAGTTGCAGGAGGTGGGTGCCTTTGGTGCCATTCTGATTGAAAGCCTAAGACAAAGTAAAAGTGCCGATTCAAATTTAAGCCAGGCAGGAAAAATATTATTATGCATATTCACATGGCGGCTTATGAAGGGGGCTAATGGTATAAGGAGGACTATGTCAAGATTACTTAAGCCGCCATAGGCTCTATAAGCCGTCAAGACTATTTAAACCGCCGAGGATGGTTCAGATTATTAATTGAGCATTGCCTCCTTAAAGCCGGTGATCAAAGTCGCCATGGCTAGATAAATCTAACAAGTGCAGATTTTTTCCTAAGTGTTGTACAAATAGGTTTTATAATTTGCAGCTGTTATTTTGGATCAAACATACGTTCAGACAAGAAAAATTCTAGACCTAAAAAAATGGTGCGGAGAAGTTCATACGTTCTACTGAGGATTCCTACAAAGAAAGAAGATCTGCTACTACTAAAAATGGATGCGAAACAACAACCGCATGAGATCTACACTGTTACTGGATCAAACAAGCTACGACAGAGCAAGTGCGAGGAACTAGGATGAACGATGAACTGTACAGAAGAACATACTAGCCCTAGCATAGATCTATGGCACAGAAAGGGGAAACACTTACTACGGAAGATCTGCGGAGGAGGGACGTTGTCGTTCTCTGGTCAAGTTCAGGTGGATGCAGCGGCCAAGCTCGATGGAGACGAGGTGCGCTGTGGCGACGGCGACGGAGCTCCAGTGACAGATGGGAGCGAGAGGAAGAAGATGCGGAACACGAAGATGAAAGAAGACCTAATCGTGTCTATTTATAAGGAAGGGCCACTAATGAGCGCAAAAAACAAGGAGGCCGAAAACATGAGTTATCCAACTACAAGGACGCCTCGATTTTCGGGATGGTCATCAAGACAAAGATCCGTTGGGATACATTGGATAAAACGTGGTTTTATGACAGGTGACGTCATGGCAGGTTACCACAAATCCAGAAGATGACGTCATGGCGGGTTACAAAAATTTCATAAAGGCAAAAGATTTTTTCCTTAAATGTCGAAGATTAACATGAAACCAGTTCAAATCAATCTGGGACATAATGTTGGGGATATAACTATTGGTATGACCCGCCCAGGAGGGGTCGGGTGATACTTGCAAATATTCTTGAAGCCCAAGACCCAGGTTATGGATGGCGGTTTAGTTAAAGGCCCATGGCCCAGAGACGACTTAAGGCTCGTAGTGATAAACCGCCATATATGCGTGACTTGTATTTTAAGGCAAGAATAGTTAAGAGACCGAGCCGGACACTGTTTATGAGCCGGCCGGGACTCTATAGAGCCGCTGGGTGTCGACCTCTGTGTATAAAGGGACGACCCGGCGACGGTTCAGGGCAAGTAACATCAACTCGAGAGCTAGGTCAGCGATTCGCTCCCTGGTTATTGAGACATAAGCAATCCCACTCAAAACTGCATCGTAGGCTTTTACCTTCACCGTAAGGGGCCGAACCAGTATAAACCTCGTGTCCTTTGTGCCGATTAACTCCTTCAAGCTTCCTAGTTGCGATGGCTCCACGACTAAGTCTTTTCACTAGGACATCTGCCGTGACAATTCCACGACAGTAACCATGAAATAAGCAAAGATAAAAAATGGAAGAAAACACACACAAAAAAAGAAGTATAACAACAAAACAAAAAAAAGAAAAGAAAACTAGAAAATTAAGAAAACCAAAATAAACAGCAAAAGAATTGAAAACAAACTAACACATCAGCGAATAGACCGGACAAACGTGTAGCACGCTACTGGTCCGGCTTATATGTGTGCATGCTGCAAAAAAGTTATAGGCGAGATGGATGACGGAATCCTATTTATCACGCGGGTCGCTTGTTAGCAACCACTTGCACGCACCCCCAGCTTCCTCCTGCGTACGATTGGACCGGCCCTACTAGCTTGTTTCCGAATTTGGAAAGTTTGTCGAACCTACCCAAACCGTTTTTTTATTTTTATTTTCAAATTTCGATTTTTCTTTTCTTATTCGTTTTTTACTTTCTTTTCTTTTCCTTTCTTATTTTGTTACTTCTATTTCCGTTTTATAATTTTGTTACGCGAACTTTTTCTATATTTGACATTTTCTTAATCAAGAACTTTTCTGCAAATCATGAACAAGTTTCAAATTTGTTAACATATCTTTACTAATTCTTGAACAATTTTTAGAACACGTGAACATGTTTTTGAATCGCTGAGCATATTCTTTTAATTTTTTCTGAAATTAGCGAACGTTTTTTAGACGTTCTTGACATTTTTTCAAATTCATGAACAATGTTTTGCAAGTTCAAGAACATATTTTGAACCGTTGATCTTTTATCTAAAATTGGGGAATATTTGTTGGAGTTTGCAGAAAAAGTTAAATTAATTAATATTCTAAAATATGCGAACATTTTTTTATTGTCACGGATATTTTTCATTAAATTGGACATATTTCTTGAATGTGTGTGCAACTTTTACAAATTTGTGAGCGTTTTTCGAATTCACGAATATTTTTTGAAACTTGTGAACAATTTTTAATATTTTAACAATTTTTCTAAAAGTACAAAAAAAATTAAATCATTATTTCTGAAACATTTTGTTTTAAAATTCATATTTTTTGAATTTTGGAACTTTTGTAATGCCGGACTTTTTAAAAAAAGAATAAGAAAAAACGAAAAAACTGGGCGTTTCCAACCCCGCAAATGTCCCAGCCCATAGTGACGCGCTGGGGAATAGAGGGTGCGCGTTAGCTTGTTTGCCAGCGTGCACCGCACTAAATAGTAGTAGCTCACAGACGGATGCTAGTCTCACTGAAGGAGAGACATAACTGTCCCGACCACTGTAAGCCGGCTTGACAAGGCCCGCCAAAGCTATGTAATGTGGGAGCTCCTATTCGGGCTTAGTATGCGCCGGGAAGCCACCGCGCACGCACAACCCCGCTGCCCCGTGCGCCCATTTGGGCCGGCCCATGAACGGCGGAAGGACGCCCCCTATTTTCTTTTTTTTTTCATTTTGTTTTTTTATTCCTTTAGTAATTTCAGGATATGAAAAGTTCATATATTCAAAAATTTGCGAATTTCCAAAAATTTCGTCGAGTGAAAAAGTTTCCATGAATTCGAATAACGCTCATGAATTAGATTTTTTTTTTTGCAATTTTAGAAAATGATCAAAAAATTCGAAATTTTTTCATTGATTCAAAAACTATTCATGAACACAAAAAATGTTCGTCCAAAACTATCCTAAATATAAATACTTGTTCCCAAATATTCAAAAAATGTTTGCCTCGTCGAAAAAAACTGTTCATGTGTTCAAAAAATGTACGCAATTTCAAATAATGTTTTTTTATTTAGAAAAAAATCACAATTTTAAAATTTAAAGATTTTTTTAGTGTTCATGACCATTTTTGTATTTCACGAATAAAATTTGAATCTTTGATGATATTTTGTTTACCAGTTGAACAAATTTTAAAATTGATGAACAAATTCTTAATTCTAGATTTACAAAATCAGATTAACTTTTTGAAAAATAGAGGAATATTTTTTCAGTTCGATGAACATTTAAAAAAATTGTGGCGAACGAAAGTTTCATATAATGAACAAATTTTGAATTTCATGAACATTTTTAAATTTAGATTAATATTTTTTGGATTCAATGAACAAAAAATGTTCGTGATTTTTAAAAAATAGTCCCAAAAGCAACAAAAGGGGAAGAAGAAGAAGAAGAAGAAAAGGCAAAGAAAAATAAAAGAAAAATGGAAAAGAAAAGAAACAAAATGAAAAAACAAAAACAAAAAGGGAAAACGAAAAAAATGAAAAAGGAGAAAAAACCCTATGTGGGTAGGGCGCCCCACGTGCCGAGGAGGGCGTGGTGGCCAAGGGGGGAGTCCTTGCCCCCAAGGCAAGTGGGGCGCCCTCCGCAGTTAGGGTTTTTCCTCCTAGCCGCATGGGTCCATGGGGGGCTGGTGCGTCTGGCCCAACTAGGCCAAGGGGCCTCCCCTCAGTCCATGTTGCCTTCCAGGAGTGGTGGGGCCCACTAGTGGTCCCCCGGAACCCTTCAATGACCCCGTACAATGTCGGCATACCCCCCGAACTTCTCAGGTTTCCTAAAAACAACTTTTCTTATATAAATCTTTACCACAGGAATCTTCTGGATCTCCTCGTGATGTCCGGGATCTCATCCGGAACTCCGAACAACCTTCGGTCACCAATGCAAATATCCCAATACTACTCTAGTGTCGCAAATGTTAAGCGCGTGACCCTTCGGGTTTGAGAATCATGCAGTTATGACAAGGACACCTCTCCGGTCAATAGCCAATAGCGGGACCTGGATTCCCATGTTGGTTCCTACATATTCGACGAAGATATTTATCGGTTGACCACGATGTCAAGGATTCAGATAATCCCATATATAATTCTCTTTGTCCGGCGATATGTTACTTGCTCGAGATTCGATCGTCGGTATTTCCATACCTAGCTCAATCTCTTTACCAAGAAGTCTCTTTACTCATTCCGTAATACAACACTGGTGCAGCGCCCTGCTATACAAACGGTTTTTACCTCCTTTCCGCGATGAAGTTTTAAACCGTCACCTTGTTAGTGTGTGTGATAGGGGGTCCTTTCCACATGACCTAGAAACCGTCGGGGATAGGCCCTCCAGTCACACACGCGGGGCAAAAAGATCTCATGTGCGGTCGGGCTAGCCATCGCATACAATTATACATGCAAAACGTTTTCGTTCGTAAGTACATCCCACACAGTGAATCAAAGCCATACGTTTTCGTTCGTGTGTACATCCCACACAGTCAATCCAAGGAATACGTTTCCGTTCATATGCACATCCCACAGAGTCAATCCAAGAAATACTTTTCCGTTCGTATGTACATCCAAAATGGTGAATCCCAGACAAACATTTCCGTTCGCACGTACATCACACACAATTTTCCCCATCAACACGTATGTTATAGCGTTGCCATTGCAGACGATATTAATAATTTATCATTTGCGTTACTGAATGCATCACGCACAGTGCCTGGAAGAAAATGTGTGGCGTAGGTGAAGAAAATATGCCCTAGAGGCAATAATAAAGTTGTTATTTATATTTCCTCATGTCATGATAAATGTTTATTATTCATGCTAGAATCGTATTAACCGAAAACTTCGTACATGTGTGAATACATAGACAAGACATAGTGTCCCTAGTATGCCTCTACTTGACTAGCTCGTTAATCAAAAATGGTTATGTTTCCTGACCATAGACATGTGTTGTCATTTGATGAACGGTATCACATCATTAGGGAATGTGTGATGGACAAGACCCATCCGTTAGCTTAGCATTATGATCGTTACAGTTTTATTGCTATTGCTTTCTTTATGACTTATACATGTTCCTTTGACTATGAGATTATGCAACTCCCGAATACCGGAGGAACACCTTGTGTGCTATCAAATGTCACAATGTAAATGGGTGATTATAAAGATGCTCTATAGGTGTCTCCGAAGGTGTTTTTTGGGTTGGCATAGATCAAGATTAGGATTTGTCACTCCGTGTATCGGAGAGGTATCTCTAGGCCCTCTCGGTAATGCTCATCACTATAAGCCTTGCAAGCAATGTGACTAATGAGTAAGTTACGAGATGAAGCATTAGAGAACGAGTAAAGAGACTTGCCGATAACGAGATTGAACTAGGTATAATGATACCGACGATCAAATCTCGGGTAAGTAACATACTGATGACAAAGGGAATAACGTATGTTGTTGTGCGGTTTGACCGATAAAGATCTTCGTACAATATGTAGGAGCCAATATGAGCATCTAGGTTCCGCTATTGGTTTTTGATCGGAGATGTGTCTCGATCATGTCTACATAGTTCTCGAACCCATAGGGTCCGCAAGCTTAACGTTCGATGATGGTTTGTATTATGAGTTATGTGTTTTTGATGACGAAGTTTGTTCGGAGTCCCGGATGAGATCACGGACATGACGAGGAGTCTCGAAATGTTTGAGACATAAATATTGATATATTTGAAGGTTATGCTCGGACACCGGAATGGTTTCGGAAAGGTTCACATTTTCCGGAGTACCGAGAGGTTACCGGAACCCCTCGGGGGATTAATGGGCCTTCATAGGCCTTAGTGGAAGAGAGGAGGCGGCGGCCAAGTGGAGGCGTGCGCCCCCGTGGCCCAAACCGAATTGGACTAGGGGTGGGGGCGCGGCCCCCTTTTCCTCCTTCTCCTCCACCTCTTTCCCTCTTCTCCTATTCTGGAAAGAAAGGGGAATCCTACTAGGACTAGGGAGTCCTAGTAGGATTCCCCACACTTGGCGCGCCCCTCCTAGGCCGCCGGCCTCCTCCTCCCCTCCTTTATATACGGGGACGGGGGGCATCCCAAAGACAGATCAAGATTTCTCTTAGCCGTGTGGGGTGCCCCCTTCCAAAGTTTACTCCTCCGATCATAGTGTCGTAGTGCTTAGGCGAAGCCCTGCGCGGATCACATCATCAACACCGTGACCACGCCGTCGTGCTGACGGCACTCTCCTTCGATCCTCTACTGGATCAAGAGTTCGAGGGATGTCATCGAGCTGAACGTGTGCTGAACACAGAGGTTCCATACGTTCGGTACTTGGATCAGTTGGATCGTGAAGACGTTTGACTACATCAACCGCGTTAACTAATGCTTCCGCTTTTGGTCTACGAGGGTGCGTGGAAACACTCTCCCCCTCTCGTTGCTATGCATCTCCTAGATAGATCTTGCGTGATCGTAGGGAATTTTTTAAAATTGCATGCTACGTTCCCCAACAGTGGCATCTGAGCCAGGTCTATGCGTAGATGATATGCATGAGTAGAACACAAAGAGTTGTGGGCGATAATAGTCATACTGCTTACCACCAGCGTCTTACTTTGATTTGGCGGTATTGTTGGATGAAACGGGCCGGACCGACATTACATGAACGCGTTCATGAGACTGGTTCTACCGACGTGTTTTGCACACAGGTGGCTGGCGGGTGTCTGTTTCTCCAACTTTAGTTGAATCAATTTTGACTACGGTCGGTCCTTGTTGAAGGTTAAAATAACACACTTGATGAAAAATCGTTGTCCTTTTTATTCGTAGGTAAGAACGATTCTTGCTAGAAGCCCGTAGCAGCCACATAAAACTTGCAACAACAATATAGAGGACGTCTAACTTGTTTTTGCAGGGCTTGTTGTGATGTGATATGGTCAAGACATGATGTGATATAAATTGTTGTATGAGATGATCATGTTGTGTAACAGAATTATCGGCAACTGGCAGGAGCCATATGGTTGTCGCTTTATTGTATGAAATGCAATCGCCATGTAACTGTTTTACTTTATCACTAAGCGGTAGCGATAGTCGTAGTAGCAATAGTTGGCAAGACGATAACGATGCTACGATGGAGATCAAGGTGTCAAGCCGGTGACGATGGAGATCATGACGGTGCTTTGAAGATAGAGATCAAAGGCACACTACAAGAAATATGTCAACTTGTGACCTTGACTATTGGTCACTGAAAGGTCACAAATTTCCATTTACGACCTTTTTGTGACCAAAAACAGAAGGTCAAAAGCTGGCGGTCGTAAACTGACTATAGCGACCTTCTCTGTGAGAAGGTCGTAGATGTTTATGACCAAAATATGCCTACTGTGGCGTTTTGGTCACTAGCAACCTCCCCAGGCCACGTAGGCATCCAGCGTGGCAAGCTGATGTGGCACAAGATTCAGCCCGGTCCAATTCGGTTTTGTACATGGGCCGAGCCCATTAATTCAGCCTTTTAGGATTTTTTTTCCTTGTTAATTCGGTCGGCTTCATGGGCCAAGCCCAACGTTGTAGCCTTTTTATTGTTGGCCCGTGGCCTTTTATTATTTATTGCTTTTCTATTTTCAGCCATTATATATTCAAGTTGGTCCCACTAGTCAGATGGGTCCCACTTGTCATGATCATCTCTCAAATTGGTCCCACATATCAGAAATGTACAAATTTGACAGATTATTTTCATAAGTGGACCCATTGGTCAAGTTTCCATTTCACAAGTTTTCAGATCACATACATAATAAAAAAGAACACATAAATTTCATCAAATATACCACTAAATAAATCTATTACAATCTTTATAACACATATATGCTAACAATATGCTACTCTTCACTAAGTAGAACTTGACGGCTTCACACTTCACAGCTTCACACTTGCTTCACACTTCACACTTGAGCATCTGTAAAAGAGGAACAACCACAAATTTAAATCTCAATTGCAGTATAGGCCATACGCAGAAGAAGTTCAAAGTTGAAACAACATCAATTAAACACACGTGCACAGAAACATAGGAGTCAAAATGCAGTATAGGACCAGGACAAGGAAACTCATGTTATCAAATCAACACACAGCTTGTAGCAAAACAGCAACATAATACATTATAACAAGAGCATCATGCTGGAAAGAAACAGCACAGAAACATGTGGATATCTCATGTGAGTATCATGCATGGTTTTATTAAACAATGATACAACAACAGAATACAATATCTTCAATGCAAATTATGGTACTTGTAGCAAAACAGTTTGAAACAACAACTACATAATACATTATAACGAGAGTAAGCTTGAATCAAACATTGATGATTGTCGCTAGTGCATACTACTATGATTCACACTAGAGCAAATTTTCGAAGAACAAATAATGAAAACGGTGCAAATGCTCAAGAAGCGATACTTGTTGTACCAGAATAGGTACTTGCATCTTGAAGTTTTCGAGAAGAAAAAATAATCAAGCGATTATTCATGAACATGCGTATTAAAGGAACAAGAATGTAAAATTTTCAGTAGCACTTGTCATTGGAATTCAAAAGCATTTATCACACAAATTCAGAACTGGAGGTAAGTGATGAGGCAACAACGGAATAATGACCTCCTGCCAGCTCTCAAGTGGAAGATGATCCATAGACAAGCAAAGTGCCAAGATTCGGAAGAACAAAAAATCAAGATAATTAATTAGATTATCTTTGCTAAGTGCCAAGTCTCAAGGAGGCCACCACACGGGAGCAGATCCGAGAAAGAACAAAAAATTATCAAGAACATGGTTTGGTTTACTATGCCAACCAAGTATCTCATATAACGAGTATACTTCTATGGAAACTAAGCTCTTGTTTGACAAGTCCCAAAGACTCGCTATGCTAGAAAATCAAGGAATTTCGCAAATGCCACATAGCGCTGTTGCAACTTCTTACTACCATATTTAAAATCCAATGAGTTATTAATCAAAACTAAACCATTTCATCAAAGAAAAGTGGAAACATTAATTAAAGTAGCCTGTGTGGTTATTATACAAATTACAGTCACCTACTTCATTAAGTAAATTACCATTCTTCTCTGAATAGTATGCGCTTTAGAATTCCTATTTCCAAATATCTCTGTCAGCGTACTAATCACCCATTAGTGCAATAGGTACTCGTTGGTCCAGATTTTGCCTTGGATTAAAGGTGATATAAGGAGGAAACATTGCGTAGGCACATGACAGTAGATGACTTAATTAGGTAGTACTAAAACGACTTGCAACACACAACAAGATTTGCATGAACAGGTAAAACCTAGCAAGTACTTGTACTGGGATGTTGTCCATCCAACAGAGACAACAGGATAGCAGTACACAAAAACATAACCATGTATTCAGGCTAAGCAAATCTTGTTAGTTTTCAGGAACATGAGACCACTAGCAGCAGCTAGCAAGTGCAAGTGATTAGCAGCAGCTTGCAGGCATTCTGTTGAACAGAAGCTTGACATAACACAAAGAACAGGGCTCGATGGCCGGACATGGACAGAAAGAGCACTGGAGAAAACAAAGGAGGGGAAGGTAGTGGCTCACCTACGTCCGCAGAGTCAGACTGAGCGGCCCTGAGTAGCACAAGGAAGAATCGAGAGGAGGGAGCTCGGGGACCAGCAGAGGCACGTCCATCTTGTCCCCCCGAGTTCTAGCGATGATTGATCTTGGTGAAGCCAGGATCTGGACCCCTCCTCTGGCACGGCACGGCCCGAGCGAGCGGCTTTAGAGGGCACCGACCGCACGGCCGCATCGTCGTCGTCGTCGTCGTCGTCGTCGTGGTCTCCTACTTGGCTGTGCACCTGTGCGCATGCATTAGGGAGGGGAGAAAGGAAACCGCATCAGCAAAATCAAACCAAGCAACAGAGAGAGACTAGGAGGAGGAGAGAGAGGCGGACCTTGCATGGCATCGAGCATGGTGAGGGAGGTGGAGAGCAGCGCGAGGAGGCGGCGGCTGTGCTCCCCGTCCTCGGCCTGGTAGAACACGCTCACGATCTTCCCCAGATCCGTCCCCGCGGTGGAGTCCATGGCGGCAGCGCGTTCTGGGCCTGGGCGTTGGGTCGATGGGGTCGAGACGTGCGGGCATGGAGGGAGGAGGATTCGTCAGGGGACCGAGCCCTTCCCCGCCATCGTCTCCGGCCGCCGTGGGGTGCGGGGTCGGGGCCCGCACGATGGTGGCACCCTGATCCGACGACGCAGGAGGCCATGGTGGCGGGTGATGCGGGCGATGTAGAGGGACAAAGCAGGGGCGCGGCACCACACTCAGGAGATTGGGTTGGGGATTGGGTTTGGGCGGCGGCGGAGAGATCTGGATCGGGGAGAGGGGGAGAGACAGGCGGCGGCGGGAGAGGGGGAGAGGGGGATTGGGTTGTTGCTAGGGTTTGGGTTGGATCGCTATGACCTGAGAGGTGAATTATAGACGTTGGATCCTTCGGATGCGGACGGTTCAGATCGACTATAGTGGGGTGATCCGTGAGAAGAGCCCTGATTGGTTCAGAAATTTTGTGATTTAAAATAGTTTGTTAGTACTAAAACTAGGGGAATTTGGTGAAGCAACTATCAAAATATTTGCAAAATGCCACAACCAAAATTTCCACTCAAGTTAGACCCCATTTTATGGATGATCACCGATTTCCATGCATTTTTTTATCTTTCTATATATTTTTAATCATTTTTCTTGTGGCAAAAATGGTTTTTTTTGTGAAGAACCTACCAAATAATTGTTGCAAAATTGGAACAAATCATTCTTATAAAATACTAGGCCATATTTAATGCACAATTGACCAAATGGCTGGGTGTAAAAAGTTTTGATCCACCTCTCGTAAAAAAGACAAATTTCCGCCAATTCAGTTGGAAGCGGGTCAAATTTGAACTGTAGCTGCCTTGTAGTTTGCTATTTATTTTTTCCAATGATCATTTCTAGGTACGTATATCTATTTAATCGAGAAACACCAAAAAATTCCAAGATTCAACCACTAGCTAGGAACGGTCATTCCGCCGTTTTGACCGCATTTTGAAACAGGCATAAAAATTCAAAAAATCAAAAATTGGGAAACCTTCGCGTTGTGTCATTATATGTGGCCAAGTTCCGTGAAAAATAACAAACTTGTGTACGGCAATTATTTTAAAAAAGTGTTCTCGAAACGAGCTATCACGTGTGGAGATCAATGGCTTCCAAGCCAAATGATCAATCTTATGGCCACATTCATGGCATAGTTTGTTCAAATGATCTCATATTGTGCACAAGGGTGCATATTGGAATGGAAAACAATGTTGCCTAAGGAAGTTTTCATTTCCTTTGGACGAAAAAACCATTTTCCATTTTCTGAGTGCCTGAAATGAGTTTTTTTTGTGAAGGACCTACCATATATTTGTTGCAAAATTGGACCTAATCAATTTGATAAAATACTAGGCCATATTTAATGCACAATTGACAAAATGGTTGGGTGTCAAAATTTTTGATCCACCTCTGGTGAAAAACACAAATTCCCATTGATTAATTTGAAGCGGGTCAAATTTGAACTGCTGTTGCCTCATAGTTTGCTATTTATTTTTCCAAAAATCATTTCTAGGTACATAAGTATCTATTTAATCAGATAAACATCAAAAGTTTTCCAAGATTCAACCACTAGCTAGAACGGTCAAGCCCGCCGTTTTGATTGCATTTTGAAACGGGCATAAAAATTAAAAAAATCAAAAATTGGAAAACCTTCGCATTGTGTCATTATATGTGACCAAGTTTCCAGGAAAAATAATAAACTTGTAATACGGTAATTATTTTAAAAAAGTGTTCTCAGAAATGAGCTATCAAGTGTGAAGATTCATGACTTTCAAGCCAAATGATCAATCTTATGGCCACATTCATGGCATAGTTTGTTCAAATGATCTCATATTGTGCACAAGGGTGCATATTGGAATGGCAAACAATGTTGCCTAAGGAAGTTTTCATTTTCTTTGGACGAAAAAACCATTTTCCATTTTCTGAGTGCCTGAAATGAGTTTTTTTTTGTGAAGGACCTACCATATATTTGTTGCAAATTGGACCTAATCAATTTTATAAAATACTGGGCCATATTTAATGCACAATTGACAAAATGGTTGGGTGTCAAAATTTTTGATCCACCTCTGGTGAAAAAGACAAATTCCCATTGATTCAGCTGGAAGCGGGTCAAATTTGAACTGCAGCTGCCTCATAGTTTGCTCTTTATTTTTTCCAAAAATCATTTCTAGGTAAATAAGTATCTATTTAATCAGAAATACATGGTTTGATGGCGAGACCTTGAGGTTTGGACGGTGGCCGAGGGCCCCAACTCTAGAGCGCGTAAGCTCACATGCCCGCCGCGTGGTCACCGCGTGACCGTGGCATTGCCATGTGTTATGTGCGGCCTAGGCATGTCTAGTGGGTTGGGCACTCCCCAGGTAGGTGCTAGGAAGAAAATCACAACATAAGATTCTCACGAGAAGACCGATCGATGCTCAAACATGAATAAGCAGCCAAGTATTTGATTTGCGGTACGGGAAATGCACATGGCCAATGGGCGTGAGTTTTGGCCGAGGATGATCATCTACTAAGGAGAATGTATTCACAAATTTTCACCTCAAAAAGAGGAGCCTAGGTGGTACTTGCTTTGCAAAGTACCACACTGGACAAAAATATGAATGTTGAAGCTGGGCTCAAAATAATGAATGGATTGAGCTGAAATTTGGTGGAGGATGGTTATTTGGGCATATGAAAGCATTGTAGAAAATTGATATCATTTTGACATGCCAAAGTAGTACTTCCTTCACAATGCTCTTCTATGGACAAAAACTTGGGAAAACTAGTGAGAGAGATTGGATGAATGAAATAAGCTAAAAATTGGTGTAGGTAAGTTACATAGGTATGGTCATGCGCTGGTAAATTTTCAGATCATTTGGGTAAGCCTAGCTAGTACTTACTTCACAAAGCTTCTCTCGAGGTAGAAACTTTGGAAATTTCTGAGAAAGATTTACTAGGAAAATTGAGCTGAATATTATCATGTGGCAATGATTTGGGTATGGAAGAGTGTCCAAAAGTTTGAGGGTAATAGGAGGGTCTATATAACACTTGCTTTGCAATGTGCCAATTTGGCCATAAAATATAAATTGAACCTGGGCTCACATAGATGATTTGACTGAGCTACAATTTGGAGGAGGGTGATAATTTGGGCATATGAAGGAACTGTATAAATTTCATGTCATTTAGAGATATAAAAAAGGTACTTCCTTCACAATGCTTCTAGGTGGACAAAATTTTTGGAAATTTGCCGAGGAAGATTTGCTAGGCAAATGGAGCTGAATTTTGTCATGCGGTAATGATTTGGATAGGAAAGAGTGCGCAAAAATTCCGAGGGCAATCAAGAATATAAAAATAGCACTTCCTTCATAAAGTGTTGTTGTAGAATAGGAAAATGAATATTGTTGAATCAGTTTTGAACTAGGCAAGGAAGGATTTTTACATATTTGATGAAGATATGCCCCAAAGAATTTATGAGATTTTTTTGGGAATTTTGGGAATGATATAAATATAGGTTGCTTCACAACCTGGGCAAAACTCGCCACATGGACATGACACATAGGCAAAACCGATGAGATGGCGCCTAGTCATCACAACCCACCACAATCTACAAGGCTATGACCATCTATATTGGTCATTAACAACTAGAAATAAGGCAATGGACTAGCTTTGTTTGCTTTGTGACCATTTCATGTAAGGAAATTACGACCTTTCTGACCAAAATTGTCGCAATGGTTTAGGGTTTGGAGCCCCCTGAACAGCTTTTGACCAATTGGTCTAAAATGGTCATAAATTTATGACCAATTCTTCGAGGGTCACTGACAGAAGGTCATAAGTTGACATATTTCTTGTAGTGGCACAAGATGATGATGGCCATATCATGTCACATATTTTGATTGCATGTGATGTTTATCTCTTATGCATCTTATTTTGCTTAGTACGGCGGTAGCATTATAAGATGATCCCTCACTAAATTTCAAGGTATAAGTGTTCTCGCAGAGTATGCACCGTTGCTACAGTTCGTCGTGCCGAGATACCACGTGATGATCGGGTGTGATAAGCTCTACATTCACATACAACGGGTGCAATCCAGTTTTGCATGTGTAGAATACTCGGGTTAAACTTGACGAGCCTAGCATATTCAGATATGGCCTCGGAACACTGAGACCGAAAGGTCGAACGTGAATCAATATTGTAGATATGATAACCACAGAGATGTTCACCATTGAAAACTACTCCATCTCACGTGATGATCGGACATGGTTTAGTTGATATGGATCACGTGATCATTTAGATGACTAGAGGAATGTCTATCTAAGTGGGAGTTCTTTAGTAATATGATTAATTGAACTTTAATTTATCATGAACTTAGTCCTTATAGTTTTTTGCATATCTATGTTGTTGTAGATCAATGGCCCGTGCTACCATTCCCTTGAATTTTAATGCGTTCCTAGAGAAAGCTAAGTTGAAAGACGATGGTAGCAATTACACGGACTGGGTCCGTAACTTGAGGATTATCCTCATTGTTGCACAAAAGAATTACGTCATGGAAGCACCGCTAGGTGCAAGGCCTGCTGCAAGAGTAGATGCTAGCGTTATGAACGTCTGGCAGACTTGATCTGATAACTACTCGATAGTTCAGTGTGCCATGCTTTACGGCTTAGAATCGGGACTTCAAAGACATTTTGAACGTCATGGAGCATATGAGATGTTCCAAGAGTTGAAGTTAATATTTCAAGCAAATGCCCGAGTTGAGAGATATGAAGTCTCCAACAAGTTCTATAGCTACAAAATGGAGGAGAATAGTTCTGTCAATGAAAACATACTCGGAATGTCTGGGTACCATAGCCACTTGACTCAGCTGGGAGTTAATCTTCCTGATGATAGTGTCATTGACAAAGTTCTTCAATCACTGCGACCAAGCTATAAAGGCTTCGTGATGAACTATAATATGCAAGGGATGACGAAAATGATTCCCCAGCTCTTCGCAATGCTAAAGGCTGCGGAGGTAGAAATCAAGAAGGAGCATCAAGTGTTGATGGTTAACAAGACCACTAGTTTCAAGAAAAAGGGCAAAGGGAAGAAGGGAAACTTCAAGAAGAATAGCAAGCAAGTTACTACTCCCGGGAAGAAGCCCAAGTCTGGACCTAAGCCTGAAACTGAGAGCTTCTACTGCAAAGAGACTGGTCACTGGAAGCGGAAATGCCCCAAGTATTTGGCGGATAAGAAGGATGGCAAAGTGAAAGGTATATTTGATATACATGTTATTGATGTGTACCTTACTAATGCTCGTAGTAGCGCCTGGGTATTGATGCTGGTTCTGTTGCTCATATTTCCAACTTGAACCAGGGGCTACGTATTAAACGAAGACTGGCTAAGGATGAGGTGACGATACACGTCGGAAATGTTTCCAAGGTCGATGTGATCGCCGTGGGCACGCTACCTCTACATCTACCTTAGGGATTAGGTTTAGACCTGAATAATTGTTATTTGGTGCCACCGTTGAGCATGCACGTTATATCTAGATCTTGTTTGATGCGAGACGGTTATTCATTTAAATCAGAGAATAATGGTTGTTCTATTTATATGAGTAATATCTTTTATGGTCATGCACCCTTGTTGAGTGGTCTATTTTTGTTGAATCTCGATCGTGGTGATACACATGTTCATAATATTTAAGCCAAAAGATGCAAAGTTGATAATGATAGTGCAACTTATTTGTGGCACTGCCGTTTAGGTCATATTGGTGTAAGCGCATGAAGAAACTCCATGTTGATGGGCTTTTGGAATCACTTGATTATGAATCACTTAGTGCTTGCGAACCATGCCTTATGGGCAAGATGACTAAAACTCTGTTCTCCGGAACAATGGAGTGAGCTACTGACTTATTCGAAATAGTACATACCTATGTATGCGGTCCAATGAATGTTGAGACTCGTGGTGGGTATCATTATTTTTTGACCTTCACAGATGATTTTAGCAGATATGGGTATATCTACTTAATGGAACATAAGTCTAAAATGTTTGAAAAGTTCAAAGAATTTCAGAGTGAAGTGGAAAATCATCGTAACAAGAAAAAAAAGTTTCTATGATCTGATCTTGGAGGCGAATATTTGAGCTACGAGTTTGGTATTCATTTGAAACAATGTGGAATAGTTTCACAACTCACGCCACCCGGAACACCACAGCGTAATGGTGTGTCCGAACGTCTTAACCGTACTTTATTGGATATGGTGCGATCTATGATGTCTCTTACTGATTTACCGCTATCGTTTTGGGGTTATGCTTTAGAGACGGCTGCATTCATATTAAATAGGGCACCATCTAAATCCGTTGAGACGACACCATATGAACTGTGGTTTGGCAAGAAACCCAAGTTGTCGTTTCTTAAAGTTTGGCGCTGCAATGCTTATGTGAAAAAACTTCAACCTGATAAGCTCGAACCCAAATCGGAGAAGTGCGTCTTCATAGGATACCCAAAGGAAACTGTTGGGTACACCTTCTATCACATATCCGAAGGCAAGATATTCGTTGCTTAAAATGGATCCATTCTAGAGAAGGAGTTTCTCTCAAAAGAAGTGAGTGGGAGGAAAGTAGAACTTGATGAGGTAATTGTACCTGTTGGAAATATGCCCTAGAGGCAATAATAAAATGGTTATTATTATATTTCCTTGTTCATGATAATTGTCTGTTGTTCATGCTATAATTGTATTGACCGGAAACCGTAATACATGTGTGAATACATAGACCATAACAAGTCCCTAGTGAGCCTCTAGTTGACTACTCGTTGATCAACAGATGGTCATGGTTTCCTGACTATGGACATTGGATGTCATTGATAACGGGATCACATCATTAGGAGAATGATGTGATGGACAAGACCCAATCCTAAGCATAGCACAAGATCGTGTAGTTCATTTGCTAAAGCTTTTCTAATGTCAAGTATCATTTCCTTAGACCATGAGATCGTGCAACTCTCGGATACCGTAGGAATGCTTTGGGTGTACCAAACGTCACAACGTAACTGGGTGGCTATAAAGGTGCACTACAGGTATCTCCAAAAGTGTCTGTTGGGTTGGCATGAATCGAGACTGGGATTTGTCGCTGTAACACCCCAAGAATCATGCTACAGTAATCTCCCCCCTAATGGTGGCCATGTCATCATGATTACTATGCAGCTTGCCACTTGTCCAAAAATCAAAGCCTTTTTCAAGTATAAAATAAGTAGAATAAATTATTTTCTTTGAGCAATAGGAATAAAATATTCACCTTATCCTATAAATTTCCCTGATCACTGTCATGTTGAAACCAACCACTTATGGATTCCCAAAATGCCCACGGGAAGTAATTCAGTGCTCCAGCATCATTTAAATTGGATTTTTCAATTTCTAAAATTGATTAGGCAACTCCTTTGACCCCAAACTTTTTGTTCCATCTCAAGGTATTGTGTTAGTTTTATGTGCCAAGTTTTGTTCAAAACAAAACTCTTTTGGTACTAAAAGAAAAATGCAAAACAGAGCAAATAAAAGAAAACAAATACAAAAAGAAAAGGGAAAAGTCAGAGGAGAGAGAGAGAGAGAAAGCCCCCATGTCCCCTTTGGGCCTCGGCCCACATCCACCACCGCCCAGCCAAATTTCCGGACACCCCGCCTCCTGTTCCTTGGTTGCGCAAGATCACACAGCACAGTTGCCACCGGACTGCCTCGCCGGTGACGCCCCCGTGCGGATAAGGTAGCCCCGCGCCCCCTCGAACTCCCCCTCGATCTCATCCACTCACCTACTCGTCCCCACGCCGTCTCCTCTTGCCCCTCCCCCAGATCCACCTCTCCCCTCTCCCTCAGCTTCGCCGTGGAGAGGAGACCAACGCGGTGGCCGCCGTGCCTCGCCCATCCTCGCGGCCACCGAGCCCCGTTCGCCTCGCCACCGTGCCTATCAGCTCTGCCGCCGTCAACTACCTCGTCCCCGTCCACGAGCGCAAGTCGGGGGCATCGCAGGCAGCGGATCGAGCCGCCCTCCTTTCGGCACTACTCCGGCGATCCCCTTCAACTCCGGCGACACCTTCTGCTGCTACTAACCTTCCAGGGGCTTTACGTAGCCGCCCGGTGAGCCTCACCTCTCTTCCCTCCGTCTTCCTACCGTTGTCGCGCCCGTAGGTGCCGTTCCCCACATGTCCGAGCTCACCTCCACCGAGCTCATCGCCGGCCACGTTCCGGTGACCGAACGCCCGCGCAAGCGTGTCCATCATGTTCTCCTGCACACGTGGACGCCGTACGTGCTCAGCATCGCTCGTTTTGCTCGCCGTTGCACCGTTAGCGAGCTCGCCGTGCCTTGGGTCTCCGCCGTCCATGTCGCCGGCGGCGACTCCGGCCATCCTAGCTCGCGTGACCACCCGCGTTGAACGCGGCGTTCTGCGCTCGTTCGAACACAAGTCACGGCGCGTGATTTGGCGCTCTGTAGCATAAATCCGAGCCTCTTCGGCGAACTCGCCGCCGCGGAGAGCTCGCCGCCGCAGCTCCGGCGCCGGCCGCCGACGTGGCCGACACAGGGCCACCCTAAGGGTCATTGCCGGTGGCCCATGGCCCTAAGTTGACAGTTGACCCAATCGCCGATCAAGCAGCCCAAGACAATCGACGTGTAGGCCCCACCACATAATTAAGCTAATTAAAATGGTTTTATAATTAATAGTAATTAGTTTAGCTAATTAGTCACTGACATGTGGGGCCCAACTGCTAATTAACACCCTGTTAATTTAAAATAACCCACTGTTAGCCCTTTGTCTATGACATGTGGGACCCGCTGGTCAGTTTGACCTGGTCAGCGAGTCGGCTGTTTGCTGACGTCATCAGCACGTCATGCTGACGTCATTTTATCTTTTCTGTTAATTTAAATAAATCCAAAAAATGGTTTAATCTTTGAAAATTCATAGAAAATAAACCGTAACTCGGATGAAAATGTTTTCTATATGAAAGTTTCTCAGAAAAATCCAACGAATCTGAATACGCGGTCCGTTCATCTGTCACATGCCCCTAGCATGCTGAACATGGAACTTTCCCCCTCCGGTCATTTGTCTAACACAGGTCGAGAACCGGGAAAACATTCCCGGTTGACTTCCCCCCTCGCCGGTATCGTGTAGCACCGCGTTAGAACATGTCCAGCTCTGCCTGTTGTCCTGTTATGCTATGTTTGCTTTATATTTACTGTTTCTCCCCCCTCTTCTCTCCGGTAGACCCCGAGACCGATGTTGCCCCTGTGATCGACTACGTCGACGACGACCCCTCCTTGCTAGAGCAACCAAGCAAGCCCCCCCTTTGATCATCCCGATATCGCCCATTCCATTCTCTCATGCTTGCATTAGATTTTGCTACTGTTATTGTTTGCTCCTATTCTGATGCATAGCTTGCTTTTGTAACCTGCTTATTGGTACCTTACCGGCTTATCCTAAACTTCTTAGTATAGGTTGGTTAGTGATCCATCAGTGACCCCCACCTTGTCCTTGTTGCCCCTGCTTCATCATTGAAGACCCGATCAACGGGATCGAAGACCAGGCCCCGACACCGCACATCACTTTCCCCTTAGTTGCTTGACACTACTGGGATACTATCAAGTGCCGAGGGTGAGACATCTACAGCACTTCTGATGTTAACCCTATAGTGTAGCTATTCGGTCGTGGTCATCGAGGGTGATTTCCTCTTTAACCACTTCCGATACGACTCTGTCGTGCAACCCCTCAAGTGTGAACCTCGGGGGTGATTCCTCTTACATTCATCTTGATGATTACATCGAGTGGAATTCATCGAGGGTGATTCCTTGGGTTTCCCCTTGATGTTTGGACACATGGATACTTGGACTTTACAACTGTTACTTGGAAGGGCGGGTCGACCCTGAGGGGTACCCGCGAGTGATGTGGAGACGGGTTGACCTGGAGGGTGCCCGCGAGATAATTATGAGGCGTGGCGGGCATTCCTAGCCCTTGCCGCAAGTCCTCGAGACAGGCAACGGGTCACATCTTCGTGAGTCTCGCTTGTTACCGCGTTCCTAATCCACTACAATTTGGATATTTGATCCGAGAGGCCTCGCCCGATAGCACTAACCATCACGTGGGCATAGTATGCTGCGTTACGTCGTATACATCGGTGAAGCTTAATAGACGTCGGCGACTAAGCGGCGCTACCTGGTTGGATCTGCGTAAGCACCGCCTTGTTGAAGGAGGTAGCTAGGTCGCCACCGCCGCGACACGCAACGTGCAGGAGTTCCGGGAGATGGCCCATGACCCCTGGGGGCATAGGTTTAGTCCGGCGTGCTGGCCTCTCTATTAAGCCTAGGTCGGGTTGCGGCGTATTGTTTGGCCGACGCCGGGCATGACCCAGGAAAGTGTGTCCGGCCGGAGTTAAGCGAGCGTGGTGGGTAAGTTGGTGCACCCCTGCAGGGAAGAACTAATCTATGCATAGCCTATCCTACGGTAACGAACACTTGGAGTTGTATCCTGGTCGATACAACTAGAACTGGATACTTGTGATGAGAAATGGATTCTGATGATAACTGGATAGTATGGCTCTGGGATTGCTTTCTCGCAGGGAGTCGAGAAAGGATCTCTGGCCGAGGTTGATAACACTACTAGTACTTCACTTTATGCTACTCTACTCCCTCCTGTTTGCTGCAAGATGGTGGTTTCCAGAAGATGCTAGTCTTCGATAGGACTAGGCCTTCTCTCTATTCTGGCATTTTTGCAGCCCAGTCCACATATACAACCTTCCTTTGATAATGTTGCATATGTAGTGTAGATCCTTGCTTGCGAGTACTTTGGCTAAGTACTCACGGTTGCTTTGCTCCCCCCTTTTCCACCTTTCTTTTTATTTCTGGTTGATGCAACCAGAGGTCGGAGCCCAGGAGCCAAATGCCACCTGTTGGAAATATGCCCTAGAGGCAATAATAAAGTATTATTATATTTCATTGTTCATGATAATTGTCTTTTATTCATGCTATAACTGTATTATCCGGAAATCGTAATACACATGTGAACACATAGACCACAATATGTCCCTAGTGAGCCTCTAGTTGACTAGCTCGTTGTGATCAACAGATAGCCATGGTTTCCTGACTATGGACATTGGATGTCATTGATAACGGGATCACATCATTAGGAGAATGATGTGATGGACAAGACCCAATCCTAAGCATAGAACAAAGATCGTGTAGTTCGTTTGCTAGAGCTTTACCAATGTCAAGTATCTCTTCCTTCGACCATGAGATCGTGTAACTCCTGGATACCGTAGGAGTGCCTTAGGTGTATCAAACGTCACAACGTAACTGGGTGACCATAAAGGTGCATTACAGGTATGTCCGAAAGTATCTGTTGGGTTGACACGGATCGAGACTGGGATTTGTCACTCCGTATGACGGAGAGGTATCTCTGGGCCCACTCGGTAATGCATCATCATAATGAGCTCAAGGTGACCAAGGTGTTGGCCACGGATCATGCATTACGATGCGAGTAAAGTGACTTGCCGGAAACGAGGCGAACAAGGTATTGGGATACCGACGATCGAGTCTCGGGCAAGTAACGCACCGATTGACAAAGGAATTGTATCTGAGGTTTTGACCGAATCCTCGACATCATGGTTCAACCGATGAAATCATCGAGGAGCATGTGGGAGCCAACATGGGTATCCAGATCCCGCTGTTGGTTATTGCCTGAGAGTCGTCTCGGTCATGTCTACGTGTCTCCCGAACCCGTAGGGTCTACACACTTAAGGTTCGGTGACGCTAGGGTTATTAGGAAGACTAGTATGTGACTACCGAATGTTGTTCGGAGTCCCGGATGGGATCCCGGACGTCACGAGGAGTTCCGGAATGGTCCGGAGGTGAAGTTTTATATATGGGAAGTTGTCATACGGACACGGAAAGATTCGGGGTCTATCGGTAATGTCTGGGGCCACCGGAGGGTTCCGGGTCCACCGAGGGGCCACCTCCGGAGGGCCACATGGGCATGAAGGGAGGGAGCCAGCCTGGAGGGCTGGGCGCGCCCCACCTTGGGCCCATGCGCCTAGGGTTGGGGGAAACCCGAAGGGGCCCCTTGCTTGGGGGCAAGCCTCCTCCTGGCCGCCCCCTCTAGATCCCATCTAGAGGGTCGGCCCCTGCCCCTTCCCCTATAAATAGAGGGGTGGGGAGGCTGCTGTACCCATCTCCAAGGCGCAGCCCCTCCCCTCCCCAACACCTCTCCTCCTCCATAAGCGCTTGGCGAAGCCCTGTCGGAGTATTGCTGCACCAACACCACCACGCCGTCGTGCTGCCGTTGGAGCAAGCTTCCTAAACCTCTCCTTCCCCCTTGCTGGATCAAGAAGGAGGAGACGTCTCCTGTCCCGTACGTGTGTTGAACACGGAGGTGCTGTCCGTTCAGCACTTGGACATCGGTGATCTGAATCACGTCGAGTACGACTCCATCATCACCTTGCAAGCTTCCGCACGTGATCTACAAGTGGTATGTAGATGCAAACTCTCTCCCATGACTCGTTGCTTAGATGAACTCATAGATGGATCTTGGTGAAACCGTAGGAAAAATTTTAATTTTTGCAGCGTTCCCCAACAAAGTGGCATCATGAGCAGGTCTATCGTAGTTCTCTAATGCACGAGTAGAACACAATTTTGTTGTGGGCGTGGATCTTGTCAACTTACTTGCCTCTACTAGTCTTTTCTTGCTTCAACGGTATTGTGGGATGAAGCGGCCCGGACCAACCTTACACGTACGGTTATGTGAGACCGGTTCCACCGATTGACATGCACTAGTTGCATAAGGTGGCTGGCAGGTGTCTGTCTCTCCCACTTTAGTTGGAGCGGATTCGATGAAAAGGGCCCTTATGAAGGGTAAATAGAAGTTGACAAAATCACGTTGTGGTTATTCGTAGGTAAGAAAACGTTCTTGCTAGAACCCAATCGCAGCCACGTAAAAGATGCAACAACAATTAGAGGATGTCTAACTTGTTTTTGCAGTGATTGATCATGTGATGTGATATGGACAGAAGTTGTGATGAATAATGAATTGTGATGTATGAGATCATGTTCTTGTAATAGGATTCACGACTTGCATATCGATGAGTATGACAACCGGCAGGAGCCATAGGAGTTGTCTTTATTTTTTGTATGACATGCGTGTCATTGAAGAACGCCATGTAAACTACTTTACTTTATTGCTAAACGCGTTAGCCATAGAAGTAGAAGTAGTCGTTGGCGTGACAACTTCATGAAGACACGATGATGGAGATCATGATGATGGAGATCATGGTGTCAAGCCGGTGACAAGATGATCATGGAGCCCCGAAGATGGAGATCAATGGAGCTATATGATATTGGCCATATCATGTCACAACTATATAATTGCATGTGATGTTTATTATGTTTATGCATCTTGTTTACTTAGGACGACGGTAGTAAATAAGATGATCCTTACAAAAATTTCAAGAAGTGTTCTCCCTAACTGTGCACCGTTGCTACAGTTCGTCGCTTCTAAGCACCACGTGATGATCGGGTGTGATGGATTCTTACGTTCACATACAACGGGTGTAAGACAGTTTTACACAGCGAAAACACTTAGGGTTAACTTGGCGAGCCTAGCATGTACAGACATGGCCTCGGAACACGGAGACCGAAAGGTCGAACACGAGTCCTATGGAAGATACGATCAACATGAAGATGTTCACTGACGATGACTATTCCGTCTCACGTGATGATCGGACACGGGCTAGTCGACTCGGATCGTGTAACACTTAGATGACTAGAGGGATGTCTAATCTGAGTGGGAGTTCATAATTTGATTAGAACTTTATTATCATGAACTTAGTCTAAAACCTTTGCAAATATGTCTTGTAGATCAAATGGCCAACGCTCATGTCAACATGAACTTCAACGCATTCCTAGAGAAAACCAAGCTGAAAGATGATGGCAGCAACTATACGGACTGGGTCCGAAACCTGAGGATCATCCTCATAGCTGCCAAGAAACAATATGTCCTAGAAGCACCGTTAGGTGACCCACCTCATCTCCCAGCACTGCAAGACGATTTGAACATTTGGCAGACTCGTGCTGATGATTACTCCCTCGTTCAGTGCGGCATGCTATACAGCTTAGAACCGGGGCTCCAAAAGCGTTTTGAGCATCACGGAGCATATGAGATGTTCGAAGAGCTGAAACTAGTTTTCCAAGCTCATGCCCGGGTCGAGAGATATGATGTCTCCGACAAGTTCTACAGTTGTAAGATGGAGGAAAACAGTTCACAAGTGAGCACATCCGAAGATGTGCAGGTTGCACAACCGTATGACCCAGTTGAACATTAACCTCCCAGATGAGGCGGTCATTGACAGAATCCTCGATCGCTCCCACCAAGATACAAGAGCTTTGTGATGAACTACAACATGCGGGGGATGATGAAGACCATTCTGAAGTGTTCTCGATGTGAAGTCGCAGAGGCTGAAATCAAGAAAGAACATCAAGTGTTGATGGTCAATAAGACCACTAAGTTCAAGAAGGGCAAGGGTAAGAAGAACTTCAAGAAGGACGGCAAAGATGTTGTCGCGCCTGTAAGCTGTTGCTTGCCGGAAGAAGTCAAAGAATGGACCCAAGCACGAGACCGAGTGCTTTTATTGCAAGGGAAGGGTCACTAGAAGCGGAAGCGCCCCAAATACTTAGCGGATAAGAAGGCCGCAACACCAAAGGTATATTTGATATACATGTAATTGATGTGTACCTTACCAAGACTCGTAGTAACTCACCGGTATTTGATACCGTGCCGTTGCTCATATTTGTAACTCACAGCAGAGCTGCGGAATAAACGGAGGCGGCAAAGGACGAGGTGACGATCTGGCGTCGGGAATGGTTCCGAGTCGATGTGATCGCCGTCGGCACGCTGCCTCTACATTTACCCACGGATTAGTTTTGAACCTTAATAATTGTTATTTAGTGCCAAGTTTGAGCATGAACATTGTATCTGGATCTCGTTTAATACGAGATGGCTACTCATTTAAGTCGAGAATAATGGTTGTTCGATTTATATGAGAGATATGTTTTATGTCATGCTCCGATGGTCAATGGTTTATTCTTAATGAATCTCGGCGTAATATTACACATGTTCATAGTGTGGATGCCAAAAGATGTAAAGTTGATAACGATAGTCCCACATACTTGTGGCATCGCCGCCTTTGGTCACATTGGTGTCAAGCGCATGAAGAAGCTCCATCTTGATGGACTTTTAGAGTCTCTTGATTATGAATCGTTTGACACATGCGAACCATGCCTCATGGGCAAATGACCAAGACTCCGTTCTCCGGAACAATGGAGCGAGCAACCAACTTGTTGGAAATCATACATACCGATGTGTGCGGTCCAATGAGCGTTGAGGCTCATGGAGGATATCGTTATGTTCTCACTCTCCGATGACTTAAGTAGATATGGGTATGTCTACTTAATGAAACACAAGTCTGAGACCTTTGAAAAGTTCAAGGAATTTCAGAATGAGGTGGAGAATCAACGTGACCGAAAGATAAAGTTCCTACGATCAGATCGTGGAGGAGAATACTTAAGTCACGAATTTGGTACACACTTAAGGAAATGTGGAATCGTTTCACAACTCATGCCGCCTGGAACACCTCAGCGAAACAGTGTGTCCGAACGTCGTAATCATACTCTATTGGATATGGTGCGGTCTATGATGTCTCTTACCGATTTACCGCTATCATTTTGGGGATACGCTCTAGAGACAGCTACATTCACTTTAAATAGGGCACCGTCTAAATCCGTTGAGACGACACCGTATGAATTATGGTTTGGGAAGAAACCTAAGCTGTCATTTCTAAAAGTTTGGGGATGCGATGCTTATGTCAAGAAACTTCAACCTAAAAAGCTCGAACCCAAGTCGGAAAAATGCGTATTCATAGGATACCCTAAGGAAGCCGTCGGGTATACCTTCTACTTAAGATCCGAAGGCAAGATCTTTGTTGCCAAGAACGGATGCTTTACGAAAAGAGTTTCTCTCGAAAGAAGTAAGTGGGAGGAAAGTAGAACTCGATGAAGTACTACCTCTCGAACGGGAAAGTGGTGCAGCTCAGAAAATGTTCTTGTTATGCCCACACCAATCAAGAGGAAACCAATGATGATGATCAAGGTACTTGGATCAAGTTGCTCTTGAACCCGAGGTCCACAAGGACACGTTCCGCACTGAGTGGTATGGCAACCTGTCACGGAAATCATGTTGTTAGACAACGGTGAACCTTGAACTATGAAGAAGCGATGGCGGGCCCAGATTCCAACAAATGGCTTGAAGCCATGAAATCCAAGATAGAATCCATGTATGAAAACAAAGTATGGACTTTGACAGACTTGCCCGATGATCGGCGAGCGATAGAAAACAAATGGATTTTTAAGAAGACAGACGCGGATGGTAATGTTACCATTTATAAGGCTCGACTTGTCGCTAAGGGTTATCAACAAGTTCAAGGGATTGACTATGACGAGACATTCTCTCCCATAGCGAAGCTGAAGTCCGTCCAAATCATGTTAGCAATTGCCGCATACTATGACTATGAGATATGGCAGATGGACGTCAAAACGGCATTCCTTAACGGACATCTTAAGGAAGAGCTGTATATGATGCAGCCGGAAGGTTTTGTCGATCCTAAGAACGCTAACAAAGTATGCAAGCTCCAGCGATCCATTTATGGACTGGTGCAAGCATCTCGGAGTTGGAACATTTGCTTTGATGAGATGATCAAAGCGTTTAGTTTATGCGACTTATGGAGAAGCTGCGTTTACAAGAAAGTGAGTGGGAGCTCAGTAGCATTTCTCCTATTATATGTAGATGACATACTCTTGATGGGAAATGATACAAAACTTCTGGACAGCATTAAGGCCTACTTGAATAAGTGTTTTTCAATGAAGGACCTTGGAGAAGCTGCTTATATATTAGGCATCAAGATTTATAGAGATAGATCGAGACGCCTCATAGGTCTTTCACAAAGCACATACCTTGATAAGATTTTGAAGAGGTTCAAAATGGATCAGTCCAAGAAAGGGTTCTTGCCTATGTTACAAGGTGTGAGATTGAGCTCAGCTCGACCACCGACCACGGCAAAAGATAAAGAAGAGATGAGTGTCATCCCTATGCTTCAGCCATAGGATCTATTATGTATCCATCTTTGTGTACGGACCGATGTAAACCTTGTCGTAAGTTTGGTAGCAAGATACCAAAGTAATCCCGCAAGGAACAACTGGACAACGGTCAAGAATATCCTGAAGTACCTGAAAAGGACTAAGGACATGTTTCTCGTTTATGGAGGAGACGAAGAGCTCGTCGTAAAGGGTTACATCGACGCTAGCTTCGACTCAGATCTGGATGACTCTAAGTCTCAAACCGGATACGTGTATATGTTGAATGGTGGAGAAGAAGATGGTAGTGCGGTTGCAAGTAGAGCGTCGTGGCGGGATCTACATGTGAAGCGGAGTACATGGCAGCCTCGGAGGCACCGCAAGAAGCGATTTGGGTGAAGGAGTTCATCACCGACCTAGAGTCATACCCAATGCGTCGGGGCCGATCAAACTCTTCGTGACAACACTTGGAGCTATTGCCCTTGCCAAGGAGCCGGGTTTCACAAGAAGACCAGCACATCAAGCGTCGATTCAACTCCATCCGTGAAAATGTTCAAGATGGAGACATAGAGATTTGCAAAGTGCACACGGATCTGAATGTCGCAGATCCGTTGACTAAACTCTCTCATGGGCAAAACATGATCAACACGTAACTCTATGGGTGTTCGATTCATCACAATGTAACTAGATTGGGGACTCTAGTGCAAGTGGGAGACTGTTGGAAATATGCCCTAGAGGCAATAATAAAGTATTATTATATTTCATTGTTCATGATAATTGTCTTTTATTCATGCTATAACTGTATTATCCGGAAATCGTAATACACGTGTGAATATATAGACCACAATATGTCCCTAGTGAGCCTCTAGTTGAGTAGCTCGCTGTGATCAACAGATAGTCATGGTTTCCTGACTATGGACATTGGATGTCATTGATAACGGGATCACATCATTAGGAGAATGATGTGATGGACAAGACCCAATCCTAAGCATATCACAAAGATCGTGTAGTTCGTTTGCTAGAGCTTTACCAATGTCAAGTATCTCTTCCTTCGACCATGAGATCGTGTAACTCCCGGATACCGTAGGAGTGCCTTGGGTGTATCAAACGTCACAACGAGCTGGGTGACCATAAAGGTGCATTACGGTATCTCCGAAAGTATCTGTTGGGTTGACACGGATCGAGGCGGGATTTGTCACTCCGTATGACGGAGAGGTATCTCTGGGCCCACTCGGTAATGCATCATCATAATGAGCTCAAGGTGACCAAGGTGTTGTCCACGGATCATGCATTACAGTGCGAGTAAAGTGACTTGCGGAAACGAGACCGAACAAGGTATTGGGATACCGACGATCGAGTCTCGGGCAAGTAACGCATCGATTGACAAAGGGAATTGTATCTGAGGTTTTGATCAATCCTCGACATCGTGGTTCAACCGATGAAATCATCGAGGAGCATGTGGGAGCCAACATGGGTATCCAGATCCCGCTGTTGGTTATTGCCCGAGAGTCGTCTCGGTCATGTCTGCGTGTCTCCCGAACCCGTAGGGTCTACACTTAAGGTTCGATGACGCTAGGGTTATTAGGAAGACTAGTATGTGACTACGAATGTTTTTTGAGTCCGGATGGGATCCCGGACGTCACGAGGAGTTCGGAATGGTCCGGAGGTGAAGTTTATATATAGGAAGTTGTCATACGGACACCGGAAAGATTCGGGGTCTATCGGTAATGTCTGGGGCCAACGGAGGGTTCGGGGTCCACCGAGGGGCCACCCCTCGGGAGGGCCACATGGGGCAGAAGGGAGGGAGCTAGCCTGGAGGGCTGGGCGCCCCACCTTGGGCCCATGCGCCTAGGGTTGGGGAAACCTCAAGGGGCGCCTTGCTTGGGGGTAAGCCTCCCTCCTGGCGCCGCCCCCTCTAGATCCCATCTAGAGGGGTCGGCCCCCCTTGCCCCTTCCCATATAAATAGAGGGGTGTGGGGAGGGCTTCTGTACCCATCTCCAAGGCGCAGCCCCTCCCCTTCCCAACACCTCTCCTCCTCCGTAAGCGCTTGGCGAAGCCTCAGCCGAGATCTTCTTGCACCAACACCACCACGCCGTCGTCTTTGCCGTTGAGCGAGCTTCCTCAACCTCTCCTCCCCCCTTGCTGGATCAAGAAGGAGGAGACGTCTCCCATCCCGTACGTGTGTTGAACGCGGAGGTGCTGTCCGTTCAACACTTGGACATCGGTGATCTGAATCACGTCGAGTACGACTCCATCATCACCTTGCAAGCTTCCGCACGCGATCTACAAGTGGTATGTAGATGCAAACTCTCTCCCATGACTCGTTGCTTAGATGAACTCATAGATGGATCTTGGTGAAACCGTAGGAAATTTTTTAATTTTCTGCAACGTTCCCCAACACCACCGCCGGTGCCTACTACTACATGGAGACCGCTGACGACCAGGAGTAGTTAGGAGGCTCCCAGGCAGGAGGCCTTGCCTTTTCGATCGTAGATGCTTTTGTGCTAGCCTTCTTAAGTCAAACTTGTCTAACCTATGTCTGTACTCAGATATTGTTGCTTCCGCTGACTCTTGTGTTTTTGAGCTTATGTATTCGAGCCCTCGATGCCCCTGGCTTGTAATATAAAGCTTGTATTATTTTAATTTCTGTCTAGAGTTGTGTTGTGATATCTTCCCATGAGTCCTTGATCTTGATCATACACATTACGTGTATGATTAGTGTATGATTGAATCGAGGGCGTCACAAGTTGGTATCAGAGCCGACTGCCTGTAGGTAGCCCCCTTTCCAACTGCTTGACCGAAGTCGAGTCTAGTCACTAAAAAAACTTTTACTAACATTGGTTGTGTGTCTTACGGGCCCATGTCGCCATTGTGTGGTATTAGGATCTTTTATTCCTCGTCTATACTCTGGGATTCTGATCTCTCTTCTATTCGGGTTAAATGATTTTGCTAAAATCTAACTTTAGGTTCTCGAAAATACTTTCTCCCGGAGAGCCCCTTCAGTCCAGATGATCGCTTGCTGCACCAGAAGATTTCGAAGATACTCTCTCATGTTTCCCCAAAACCCTTCTGCCCTTCGCCGTTGCAATTCCAGATCACCGATAAATCCCTATGGATAGCTGCACACACTTGTCGTCCATACCTTCTTTTTCAATTGTTCTTGTTATTACAAGATACCCTGAAATACTTTGGGATATTACGAGAATCCTTTGTCCCTGGTACCTTGCAGCTCTTTTCCGCCTGAATAACCCTACGAATAATTCCTCACACTTATCGGGGACTCGTTCATCCCCAGTTGATCATATGTCTCACAAAATTCTTCGAATGCGATTCAATCTCCGAAAGATCCTCTGCAGCCAACTGCTTCCGAAAGTCTTGCCTACCAGCATTATGGTTAAATCCATATGTCCGGCAATATTCATTAACATCCTTCATCATTGTCATCTTGAGCCTATTGATTCATTATGTTGCGATTACTCGCAATCATCAGCCGAACCCTGAAATTTGACCTTCCTACTCGTATGTCATTCTGGACATGAGTTGGATCTCGGCCAATCATGTTGTAATTGATTGTCCACCTAGTTCCCTTCAACTTGAACGTCGGATTATTCAACTATTTCTATAATCTGATGCCTTTGCTTTCTTTCCTTCTTTTGTTTGAGTACTGATAATCACATCAGATCCATTGAGGATCGCTGAATCCTTTGTTGGATTATTATCCGGCAATGTCCTTCATACTCAAAATCTCGTGCGCTCTTCCCCTGATACATATTGCCTTCGGTAAATTGTATCCTCTGCTTATTGTCAACCATGCTCTACTATTGAGCTGATGTTATATGCTCTGGACGTTAGTGGTATATGTTCCTAAGATACCCCTACGGGTTGAATCTATGCCTTCCCTAATCCATGTGAACTCGAAAGAGATGCGAGTCATACTCTTCTGGTGCTTCACCAGATAAATCTTTCGCACTACAAATTCTTCGAAAATGAGGAGTGAATGAAAGGTTATGCATTGAAGAAGTGGGAGTCGACCTTGAACTTTGTGTTCATGCCCATGGACCCGATGTAGAATTTATCATGGAAGCTGCTCATAAAAATAATTATTTCTTTTGTACAAGCCCATCTGGTATATATGAATTGATCCTTTGCAACCGTGGTTCCGACCATGATTGTTCTCCTTTGATTCCATTTCTCAGACAAGTTAAATCACTTGTCTTCTACAGATCAATACATCTCCGCAACCTCTATCTTGACCTTCCTTCGAGTATTACCCTCCGGTATCTCGAGCCTACGAGTCTTCATCTGGTATTGCTTCTAACCGATTTCAGATTTTCCCTTGGGTTCTGATTTATTAGCCACTCTAGAACACCGATAAGTGAATCGATCCCGCACCAAATCAATAATTCTAAGTAATATTTGTTGCTTACGAGTTAAATAATCCTTCAAGTCATTCCTAGCCTGATCGGGTATATCATTATCGTGCTAATTTTAACTGTGCTACCCGGTCCTTATTCTCGGAGCACAATTTTCGACAATGAGCTAAGCCTACATCGAATTTCCTCGTCATATCATTTTGTCTTGAATAGCAAGCTTAATTTCGAGTTTGTGTCGTACCCGTGGTTCCAATAACCTTTCGCTTCATCATTCCTTTGACTTGATGTCATCGCCGATCGATTACATCTTCATGAAATCTCTCGACAAATGTGTCGTGATCATCACCAACATTCTGAGCTGTTCTAGTATATCAATCGAATTCTTGATGAGAAATACCATCCTTGCCCCCTCGATGAATTGTTCCTGGGCCCACCGGCCGCAAAATCATTTCTTTCTCACTGAAATTGTATGACTTATTTTATAAGATGTTCCGATGGAGCCTTTGTGTATCCAAAGTCTGACCTTTCCCTGATGACCATGTCAACACTATCCCGAAGCATGTGTGTGGTACTCCGATCATCAACAAGAACATTGGGAACGCAATGCTAACTGTTCTTGATCAATTATCCAAACACCATTGTATGGGTAAACCTCATAAATTCCTTGCCCCTTTGTCTAAATGGTTTAATACATGGAACCCTATCATGCTCTGCCTTTCCTTGGGAAAGTTATACTCTAAAACTTGGGTATAAACACCTTACCTTTCCATTGGCCTGATTATCATAATAAGCACATTTTCCTTTCCATTGTTTTGTTTCACCTTTCTTGTAATCTAACTTGTCTGAGCAGAGATAAATCCTTGCTTAAGTAAGCACCTCGGTGTACAACTCTGTCAGTAAGACCCTGTTAGTATTGTTGATGACATTCCGGTAACCACCGATGGACGAGAACTTTGCCTATTGGTCTGCCTCGTCTTACGAGCAGGAAAATGGTTCTCTTCGTCCCACGCCCTTGGTGCCAAACTTTGTTGCCAGCATAACTGACACAATATCGTCTGAATTGCCTTGCTATCATGACTGTTGAAGATGTTAGCGCCTTCCTGCTTTTAACCCACATGTTGGGCCCATAACCCACAGTTCCACAAGATAGAAACCTGACTCTCCTGTACACCCTTGTTTCTAAGGTTAATTCTCACGCTTGGCTTCATATGAAAAATCCCGAGCCGCCTTCCGAGAGGCAATCTATTCTGGTATCGGATGCAATACTTATTACCATTTCTCTGAACCCCTTTCACCCCTTGTTTCAGGCAACAAACGATTGCCTACCCGGTTGGAGCTTCTTATTGCACCTCACTTTGCTCTCGATGACTTTCCTGAATTTCAACTCGAGAGATGCCTCTATAACATGTTCACTGAGATAGTCTCCACGTACCTATCTTGTGTTGAGCTCCGTCCTTCCCGAGTCTTTCCCCCTTACTCCACCTCTTAAATCTCGGGACAAGATTTCTTGTAGTGGAGGAGATTTGTAACACCCCGAGAATCATGCTACAGTAATCTCCCCCCTAATGGTGGCCATGTCATCATGATTACTATGCAGCTTGCCACTTGTCCAAAAATCAAAGCCTTTTTCAAGTATAAAATAAGTCGAATAAATTATTTTCTTTGAGCAATAGGAATAAAATGTTCACCTTATCCTATAAATTTCCCTGATCACTGTCATGTTGAAACCAACCTCTTCTGGATTCCCGAAATGCCCACGGGAATTAATTCAGTGCTCCAGCAGCATTTAAATTGGATTTTTCAATTTCTAAAATTGATTAGGCAACTCCTTTGACCCCAAACTTTTTGTTCCATCTCAAGGTATTATGTTAGTTTTATGTGCCAAGTTTTGTTCAAAACAAAACTCTTTTGGTACTAAAAGAAAAATGCAAAACAGAGCGAATAAAAGAAAACAAATAGAAAAACAAAAGGGAAAAGTCAGAGGAGAGAGAGAGAGAGAGAGAGAGAGAGAGAAAGCCCCCCTATCCCCCTTGGGCCTCGGCCCACATCCACCAGCCGGCCCAGCCCCTCGCACCGGACACCCCCGCCTCCCTGTTCCTTGGTTGCGCACCGCTACAGGCACGGTTGCCACCGGACTCCCTCGCCGGCGATGCCCCCGCGCGGATAAGGTAGCCCCGCGCCCCCTCGAACTCCCCCTCGATCTCATCCACTCACCTACTCGTCCCCACACCGTCTCCTCTCGGCCCTCCCCCAGATCCACCTCTCCCCTGTCCCTCAGCTTCGCTGTGGAGAGGAGACCGACGCGGTCGCCGCTGTGCCTCGCCCGTCCTCGCGGCCACCGAGCCCCGTTCGCCTCGCCACCGTGCCTATCAGCTCTGCCGCCGTCAACTACCTCGTCCCTGTCCACGAGCGCAAGTCGGGGGCATCGCAGGCAGCGAATCGAGCCACCCTCCTTTCGGCACTGCTCCGGCGATCCCCTTCGACTCCGGCGACACCTTTTGCTGCTACTAACCTTCCAGGGGCTTTACGTAGCTGCCCGGTGAGCCTCGCCTCTCTTCCCTCCGTCTTCCTACCGTTGTCACGCCCGTAGGTGCCGTTCCCCACATGTCCGAGCTCACCTCCGCCGAGCTCATCGCTGGCCACATTCCGGTGACCGAACGCCCGCGCAAGCGTGTCCATCATGTTCGCCCGCACACGTGGACGCCGTACGTGCTCAGGACCGCTCGGTTTCCCTGACGCCGGCGGCGACTCCGGCCATCCTAGCTCGCGTGACCACCCGCGTTGAATGCGGCGTTCTGCGTTCGTTCGAACACAAGTCACGGTGCGCGATTTGGCGCTCTGTAGCATAAATTCGAGCTTCTTCGGCGAACTCGCCGCCGCGGAGAGCTCGCCGCCGCAGCTCCGACGCCGGCTGCCGACATGGGCGACCTGGGGCCACTCCCAGCGTCGCTGCCAGCGGGCCCCATGGCCCCCAGTTGACCCGATTGACCCAGTCAACTGCTGACTGGGCAGCCCAGTACCACTCACGTGTAGGCCCCACCACATAATTAAGCTAATTAAAATGGTTTTATAATTAAAAGTAATTAGTTTAGCTAATTAGTCACTGACATGTGGGGCCCAACTGCTAATTAACACCTGTTAATTTAAAATAACCTTTATTAGCCCTTTGTCTATGACATGTGGGACCCATTGGTCGATTTGACTCGTCAACGAGTCATTGATCACGACATCATTAGCACGTCATGCTGACGTCATTTTATCATTTCTGTTAATTTAAATAAATCCAAAAATGGTTTAATATCTGAAAATTCATAAAAAAATAAACCATAACTCGGATGAAAATGTTTTCTATATGAAAGTTGCTCAGAAAAATCCAGCGAATCCAAATACGCGGTCCGTTCTTCTGTCACATGCCCCTAGCATGCTGGACATGGAAATTTCCCTTCCGTCATCTCATCTAACACAGTCGTAGGCGGGAAAACATTCTGGTTGACTTCCCCCTCGCCGTATCGTGTAGCACGGCGTTAGAACACGTCACCGCCGTTGTCTGTTATGCTATGTTTGCTTCATATTTACTGTTTCTCCCCCCTCTTCTCTCCGGTAGACCCCGAGACCGATGATGCCCCTGTGATCGACTACGTCGACGACGACCCTTCCTTGCCAGAGCAACCAGGCAAGCCCCCCCTTTGATCATCCCGATATCGCCCATTCCATTCTCTCATGCTTGCATTAGATTTCGCTACTGTTATTATTTGCTCCTATTCTGATGCATAGCCTGCTTTTGTAACTAGCTTATTGTTACCTTACCGGCTTATCCTAAACTGCTTAGTATAGGTTGGTTAGTGATCCATCAGTGACCCCCACCTTGTCCTTGTTGCCCCTGCTTCATCATTGAAGACCCGATCAACGGGATCGAAGACCAGGCCCCGGCACCGTACATCACTTTCCCCTTAGTTTCTCGACACTACTAGGATACTATCGAGTGCCGAGGGTGGGACCTCTACAGCACTTCTGATGTTAACCCTGTAGTGTAGCTATTCGGTCATGGTCATCGAGGGTGATTTCCTCTTTAACCACTTCCGATATGACTCTTTCGTGCAACCCCTCAAATGTGAACCTCGGGGGTGATTCCTCTTACGTTCATCTTGATGATTACATCGAGTGGAATTCACTGGGGGTGATTCCTTGGGTTTTCCCCTTGATGTTTGGACACACTGATACTTGGACTTTACAACTGTAACTTGGAAGGTCGGGTTGACCCTGAGGGGTACCCGAGAGTGATGTGGAGACGGGTTGACCTGGAGGGTGCCCGCGAGATAATTACGAGGCGTGGCCGGGCATTCCTAGCCGTTGCCGCAAGTCCTCGAGACGGGGCAACTGTTGGGGAACTTAGTAATTTCAAAAATTTCCTACGCACACGCAAGATCATGGTGATGGCATAGCAACGAGAGGGTAGAGTGTTGTCCACGTACCCTCGTAGACCATAAGCGGAAGCGTTATGACAATGCGGTTGATGTAGTCCGACCGATCCAAGTACCGAACGTACGGCACCTCCGAGTTCAGCACACGTTCAGCTCGATGACGATCCCCGGGCTCCGATCCAGCAAAGCGTCGGGGATGAGTTCCGTCAGCACGACCGCGTGGTGACGATGATGATGTTCTACCGGCGCAGGGCTTCGCCTAAACTGCGCGACGATATGACCGAGGTGGAATATGGTGGAGGGGGGCACCGCACACGGCTAAGGAACGATCCGTAGATCAACTTGTGTGTCTATGGGTGCCCCTGCCTCGTATATAAGCGAGTGGAGGAGGGAGGGCGGCCCTCTCTATGGCGCGCCCTAGGGGAGTCCTACTCCCACCGGGAGTAGGATTCCCCCTTTCCTAGTCCAACTAGGAATCCTTCCAAGTAGTAGGAGTAGGAGACAAGGAAGGGGAAGAGCGAAGGGATGGAAGGAGGGGGTGCGGCCCCTCCCCCTAGTCCAATTCGGACTACGCCTTGGGAGGGCGCGCATCTTGCCCTAGGCAGCCCCTCTCTCTTTCCCGTATGGCCCATTAAGGCCCAATACTTCTCCCGACGAATTCCGGTAACTCTTCGGTACTCCGAAAAATACCCGAATCACTCAGAACCTTTTCGAAGTCCGAATATAGTCGTCCAATATATCGATCTTTACGTCTCGACCATTTCGAGACTCCTCGTCATGTCCCCGATCTCATCTGGGACTCCGAACTCCTTCGGTACATCAAAACTTATAAACTCATAATAAAACTGTCATTGTAACGTTAAGCGTGCGGACCCTACGGGTTAGAGAACTATGTAGACATGACCTAGAACTACTCTCGGTCAATAACCAATAGCGGAACCTGGATGCCCATATTGGCTCCTACATATTCTACAAAGATCTTTATCGGTCAAACCGCATAACAAGATACGTTGTTCCCTTTGTCATCGGTATGTTACTTGCCCGAGATTCGATCGTCGGTATCCAATACCTAGTTCAATCTCGTTACCGGCAAGTCTCTTTACTCGTTACGTAATGCATCATTCCGTAACTAACTCATTAGCTACATTGCTTGCAAGGCTTATAGTGATGTGCATTACCGAGGGCCCAGAGATACCTCTCCGACAATCGGAGTGACAAAACCTAATCTCAAATACGCCAACCCAACATATACCTTTGGAGACACTGTAGTACTCCTTTATAATCACCCGATTCGTTGTGAAGTTTGGTAGTACCCAAAGTGTTCCTCCGTAAGCAGGAGTTGCATAATCTCATAGTTACGGGAACATGTATAAGTCATGAAGAAAACAATAGCAACATACTAAGCGATCAAGTGCTAGGCTAACGGAATGGGTCATGTCAATCACATCATTCTCCTAATGATGTGATCCCGTTAATCAAATGACAACACATGTCTATGGTTAGGAAACATAACCATCTTTGATTAATGAGCTAGTCAAGTAGAGGCATACTAGTGACGTTATGTTTGTCTATGTATTCACACATGTATCATGTTTCCGGTTAATACAATTCTAGCATGAATAATAAACATTTATCATGATATAAGGAAATAAATAATAACTTTATTATTGCCTCTAGGGCATATTTCCTTCAGTACCCCACTTGCACTAGAGTCAATAATTTAGTTCACATCGCCATGTGATTTAACATCAATATTCATATATGTGTATGATAAACACCCATAGTTAACATCGTCATGTGACCAACACCCAAAGGGTATACTAGAGTCAATAATCTAGTTCACATCGCTATGTGATCAACACCCAAAGAGTACTAAGGTGTGATCATGTTTTGCTCGTGAGAGAAGCTTAGTCAACGGGTACATCATATTTGAGCCGTATGTATTTTGCAAATATTCTATGTCTACAATGATCTGCACGGAGCTACTCTAGCTAATTGCTCCCACTTTCAATATGTATCCAGGTTAAGACTTAGAGTCATCTGGATTAGTGCCAAAATTTGTATCGACGTAACCCTTTACGACGAACCTTTTGTCACCTCCATAATTGAGAAACATATCCTTATTCCACTAAGGATAATTTTGACCAATGTCCAGTGATCTACTCCTAGATCACTATTGTACTCCCTTGCCAAACCAGGGTAGAGTATACAATAGGTCTGGTCCATAGCATGGCATATATTATATAACCTATGACTGAGGCATAGGGAATGGCTTTCATTCTCTTTTCTATTTTCTGCCGTGGTCGGGATTTGAGTCTTACTCAATTTCACACCTTTGCAACACAGGCAAGAGCTCCTTCTTTGACTGTTCCATTTTGAACTATTTCAAAAATTTATCAAGGTATGTACTCATTGAAAATCTTATCAAGCGTCTTGATCTATCTATATAGATCTTGATGCTCAATGTGTAAGCAGCTTCACCGAGGTCTTTCATTGAAAAACTTTTATTCAAGTATCTCTTTATGCTATCCAGAAATTCTATATCATTTCTGATCAATAATATGTCATCTACATATAGTATCGTAAATGCTCTGAGCTCCCACTCACTTTCTTGTAAATCTGAGCTTCACCGCAAGTCTCAGTATAATACTATATGCTTTGATCAACTTATCAAAGCGTATATTCCAACTCGAGATGCTTGCACCGGTCCATAGATGGATCATTGGAGCTTGCACATTTTGTTAGTACCTTTAGGATTGACAAAACCTTCGGTTGCATCATATACAACTCTTCGTTAAGAAAACCATTAAGGAATGCAGTTTTGACATCCATTTGCCGATTTCATAAAATGTGGCAATTGCTAACATGATTGAGACAGACTTAAGCATCGCTACTGCTTGAGAAAATCTCATTGTAGTCAACACCTTGAACTTGTCGAAAACTCTTTTGCGACAAGTCGAGCTTTGTAGATAGTAACACCACTATCAGCATCTGTCTTCCTCTTGAAGATCCATTTATACAATATGGCTTGCCGATCATCGGGTAACTCCACCAAAGTCCACACTTTGTTCTCATACATGGATCCCATCTCAGATTTCATGGCCTCAAGCCATTTCGCGGAATCTGGGCTCATCATCGCTTCCTCATAGTTCGTAGGTTCATCATGGTCTAGTAACATGACTTCCAGAATAGGATTACCGTACCACTATGGTACGGATCTTAATCTGGAAGATCTACAAAGTTCAGTAGTAACTTGATCTGAAGCTTTATGATCATCATTAGCTTCCTCACTAATTGGTGTAGGAATCACTGGAACTGATTTCTGTGATGAACTACTTTCCAATTCAGGAGAAGGTACAAATTACCTTATCAAGCTCTACTTTCCTCCCACTCACTTCTTTCAAGAGAAACTCCTTCTCTAGAAAGGATCCATTTTTAGCAACGAATATTTTGCCTTCGGAGCTGTGATAGAAGGTGTACCCAACAGTTTCCTTTGGGTCTTCTATGAAGACGCACTTCTCCGATTTGGGTTTGAGCTTATCAGGATGAAACTTTTTCACATAAGCATCACAGCCCCAAACTTTAAGAAACGACAACTTGGGTTTCTTGCTAAACCACAGTTCATATGGTGTCATCTCAACGGATTTAGATGGTGCCCTTTTAAACGTGAATGCAGTTGTCTCTAATGCATAACCCCAAAACAATAGTGGTAAATCAGTAATAGACATCATAGATCGCACCATATCAATAAAGTGCGGTTACGACGTTCGGACACACCACAACATTGTGGTGTTCCAGGTGGCGTGAGCTGTGAAACTATTCCACATTGTTTTAATTGAAGACCAAACTCGTAACTCAAATATTCGTCTCCGCGATCAGATCGCAGAAACTTTATTTTCTTGTTACGATGACTTTTCCACTTCACTCTAAAATTCTTTGAACCTTTCAACTATTTCAGACTTATGTTTCATCAAGTAGATATACCCATATCTGCTCAAATCATCTTGTGAAGGTCAGAAAATAACGATACTTGCCACAAGCCTTCATACTCATTGGTTTGCATACATTAGTATTTATTATTTCCAACAAGTCAGTAGCTCGTTCCATTGTTCCGAAGAACGGAGTATTAGCCATCTTGCCCAAAAGGCACGGTTCGCAAGCATCAAATGATTCATAACCAAGTGATTCCGAAAATCCATCTTTATGGAGTTTCTTCATGCGCTTTACACCGATATGACCCAAACGGCAGTGCCACAAATAAGTTGCACTATCATTATTAACTTTGCATCTTTTGGTATCAATATTATGAATATGTTGTTGGAAATATGCCCTAGAGGCAATAATAAATTAGTTATTATTATTATTATATTTCCTTGTTCATGATAATCATTTATTATCCATGCTATAATTGTATTGATAGGAAACTCAGATACATGTGTGGATACATAGACAACACCATGTCCCTAGTGAGCCTCTAGTTGACTAGCTCGTTGATCAATAGATGGTTATGGTTTCCTGACCATGGACATTAGATGTCGTTGATAACGGGATCACATCGTTAGCAGAATGATGTGATGGACAAGACCCAATCCTAAGCCTAGCACAAAGATCGTAGTTCGTATGCTAAAGATTTTCTAATGTCAAGTATCATTTCCTTAGACCATGAGATTGAGCAACTCCTGGATACCGTAGGAATGCTTTGGGTGTACAAAATGTCACAACGTAACTGGGTGGCTATAAAGGTGCACTACAGGTATCTCCGAAAGTATTTGTTGGGTTGGCACAAATCGAGACTGGGATTTGTCACTCCGTGTAAACGGAGAGGTATCTCTGGGCCCACTCGGTAGGACATCATCATAATGTGCACAATGTGACCAAGGGGTTGATCATGGGATGATGTGTTACGGAACGAGTAAAGAGACTTGCTGGTAACGAGATTGAACAAGGTATCGGTATACCGATGATCGAATCTCGGGAAAGTACAATACCGTTAGACAAAGGGAATTGTATACGGGATTGCTTGAATCCTTGACATCGTGGTTCATCCGATGAGATCATCATGGAACATGTGGGAGCCAACATGGGTATCCAGATCCCGCTGTTGGTTATTGGCCAGAGAGCTGTCTCGGTCATATGCATGATTCCCGAACCCGTAGGGTCTACACACTTAAGGTTCGGTGACGCTAGAGTTGTTATGGGAATTAGTGTGCAGTTACCGAATGTTGTTCGGAGTCCCGGATGAGATCCCGGACGTCACGAGGAGTTCCGGAATGGTCCGGAGATAAAGATTTATATATGGGAAGTCCTATTTTGGCCACCGGAAAATGTTCGAGATTTTTCGGTATTGTACCGGGAAGGTTCTAGAAGGTTCCGGAGTGGGGCCCACCCGCATGGGGGGACCCACATGAACGTGGGTAGTGGGGTCAAGGCCCCACACCCCTGGTCAAGGTGCACCTAGATCCCCCCTTAGAAGGAATAAGATCATATCCCGAAGTGATAAGATCAAGATCCCTAAAAAAGGGGGATAACAATCGGTGGGGAAGGAAATGATGGGATTTGTTTCCTCCCACCTTTGCCAACGCCCCAATGGACTTGGAGGGCAAGAAACCAGCCCCTCCACCCCTGTATATAGTGGGGAGGCGTATGGGAGCTTCAACCTTGCCCCTGGCGCAGCCCTCCCCATCTCCCAAGTACTCCTCCTCTCCCGCGGTGCTTGGCGAAGCCCTGCAGGATTGCCACGCTCCTCCACCACCACCATGTCGTTGTGCTGCTGCTGGATAGAGTCTTCCTCAACCTCTCCCTCTCTCCTTGCTGGATCAAGGCATGGGAGACGTCACCGGGCTGTACGTGTGTTGAACGCGGAGGTGCCGTCCGTTCGGCACTAGGATCTCCGGTGATTTGGATCAAGAAGAGTACGACTCCTTCAACCCCGTTCTCTTGAACACTTCCGCTTAGCGATCTACAAGGGTATGTAGATGCACTCTCCTTCTCTCGTTGCTAGTATCTCCATAGATTGATCTTGGTGATGCGTAGAAAATTTTGATTTTCTGCTATGTTCCCCAACAGTGGCATCATGAGCTAGGTCTATTGCGTAGATTCTTTGCACGAGTAGAACACAAAGTAGTTGTGGGCGTTGATTTTGTTCAATATGCTTACCGTTATCCAATCTTGTTTCGACGGTATTGTGGGATGAAGCGGCCCGGACTGACCTTACACGTACACTTACGTGAGACAGGTTCCACCGACTGACATGCACTTGGTGCATAAGGTGGCTAGCGGGTGCCAGTCTCTCCCACTTTAGTCGAAACGGATTCGATGAAAAGGGTCCTTATGAAGGGTAAATAGCGATTAGCATATCACGTTGTGGTTTTGCGTAGGTAAGAAATGTTCTTGCTAGAAACCCATAGCAGCCACGTAAAACATGCAAACAACAATTAGAGGACGTCTAACTTGTTTTTGCAGGGTATGCTATGTGGTGTGATATGGCCAAGAAGAATGTGATGAATGATATGTGATGTATGAGATTGATCATGTTCTTGTAATAGGAATCATGACTTGCATGTCGATGAGTATGACAACCGGCAGGAGCCATAGGAGTTGTCTTAATTTATTGTATGACCTGCGTGTCATTGAACAAACGCCATGTAATTACTTTACTTCATTGCTAACCGGTAGCCATAGTAGTAGAAGTAATAAGTTGGCGAGACAACTTCATGGAGACACGATGATGGAGATCATGATGATGGAGATCATGGTGTCATGCCGGTAACGATGATGATCATGGAGCCCCGAAGATGGAGATCAAAAGGAGCAAAATGATATTGGCCATATCTTGTCACTATTTGATTGCATGTGATGTTTATCATGTTTATGCATCTTATTTGCTTAGAATGACGGTAGTAAATAAGATGATCCCTCATTAAAATTTCAAGAAAGTGTTCCCCCTAACTGTGCACCGTTGAGAAAGTTCGTCGTTTTGAAGCACCACGTGATGATCGGGTGTGATAGATTCTTACGTTCACATACAACGGGTGTAAGCCAGATTTACACACGCGAAACACTTAGGTTGACTTGACGAGCCTAGCATGTACAGACATGGCCTCGGAACACAAGAGACCGAAAGGTCGAGCATGAGTCGTATAGTAGATACGATCAACATGAAGATGTTCACCGCTGATGACTAGTCCGTCTCACGTGATGATCGGACACGGCCTAGTTGACTCGGATCATGTAATCACTTAGATGACTAGAGGGATGTCTATCTGAGTGGGAGTTCATAAGATGAACTTAATTATCCTGAACATAGTCAAAAGATCTTTGCAAATTATGTCATAAGCTCGCGCTTTAGTTCCACTATTTAGATATGTTCCTAGAGAAAATATAGTTGAAAGTTGACAATAGCGATTATGAGGACAGTAGAAAGCTTATGTCCTTAATGCACCGCTCAGTGTGCTGAACCTCAAATGTCATTTGTGGATGTTGCGAACATCGGACATACACGTTTTGATAACTACGTGATAGTCCAGTTAAACGGTTTAGAGTTGAGGCACCAAAGATGTTTTCGAAACATTGCGGAACATATGAGATGTTACAAGGGCTGAAATTGGGATTTCAGGCTCGTTCCCACGTCAAGAGGTATGAGACCTCCGACGATTTTCTTAGCCTGCAAACTAAGGGAGAAAAGCTCCATCGTTGAGCTTGTGCTCAGATTGTCTGAGTGCAACAATCACTTGAATCGAGTGGGAGTTGATCTTCCAGATGAGATAGTGATGTTTCTCCAAAGTCATTGCCACCAAGCTGCTAGAGCTTCGTGATGAACTATAACATATCAGGGATAGATATGATGATCCTTGAGGTATTCGTGATGTTTGACACCGCGAAAGTAGAAATCAAGAAGGAGCATCAATTGTTGATGGTTGGTGAAACCACTAGTTTCAAGAAGGGTAAGGGCAAGAAGGGATACTTCATGAAACGGCAAATCAGCTGCTGCTCTAGTGAAGAAACCCAAGGTTGAACCCAAACCCAAGACTAAGTGCTTCGTAATGAGGGAACAACCACTGGAGCAGGATTACCCTAGATACTTGGTAGATGAGAAGGCTGGCAAGGTCGACAGAAGTATATTGGATATACATTATGTTAATATGTACTTTACTAGTACTCCTAGTAGCACCAGGGTATTAGATACCGGTTCGGTTACTACGTGTTAGTAATTCGAAATAAAAGAGCTACGGAATAAACGGAGACTAGCTAAAGGTGAGCTGACGATATGTGTTGGAAGTGTTTCCAAGTTTGATATGATCAAACATCGCACGCTCCCTCTACCATCAAGATTAGTATTAAACCTGAATGATTGTCATTTGGTGTTTGCGTTGAGCATAGACATGATTGGATTATGTCTATCGCAATACGGTTATTCATTTAAGGAGAATAATGGTTACTCTATTTATTTGAATAATACCTTCAATGGTCTTGCACCTAAAGGAATGGTTTATTGAATCTCGATCGTGGTGATACACATTTTCATGCCAAAAGATATAAGATAGTAATGATAGTACCACTTACTTGTGGCACTGCCATGTAAGTCATATTGGTATAAAACGCATGAAGAAGCTCCATATTGATGGATCTTTGGACTCACTCGTTTTTGAAAAGTTTGAGACATGTGAACCATGTCTATTGGTGTATACGCATGAAGAAACTCCATGCAGATGGATCGTTTGGACTCACTTGATTTTGAATCACTTGAGATATGCAAATCATACCACATGGGCAAGATGACTGAAAAGCCTCGTTTTCAGTAAGATGGAACAAGGTAGCAACTTGTTGGAAGTAACACATTTTGATGTGTGCAGTCCAATGAGTCTTGAGGCATCTGATGAATATCGTTATGTTCTTACTTCACAGATGATTCGAGTAGATGTTGAGTATATTTACTTGATGAAACACAAGTCTGAATTATTGAATGGTTCAAGTAATTTCAGAGTGAAGTTGAAGATCATCGTGACAAGAGGATAAAATGTCTATGATATGATCATAGAGATGAGTATCTGAGTTCTGAGCTTTGCACATAATTAAGACATTGTGGAAATTGTTTCACAATTAATACTGCTTGGAACACCATAGTTTGATGGTGTGTCCGAACATCATAGTTGCACCCTATTGGATATGGTGCGTACCATGATGTCTCTTATTGAATTACCACTATCGTTTATGGGTTAGGCATTAGAGACAACCACATTCACTTTAAATAGGGCACCACGTAATTCCGTTGAGATGACACCGTATGAACTATGGTTTAGAGAAACCTAAGTTGTCATTTCTTAAAGGTTTGGGGCTGCGACGCTTATGTGAAAAAGTTTCGGGTTGATAAGCTCGAACCCAAAGTGGATAAAATGCATCTTCATAGGACACCCAAAACAGTTGGGTGTACCTCCTAATTCAGATCCGAAAGCAATAGGGATTGTTTCTTGAATCAGGTCCTTTCTCGAGGAAAAGTTTGTCTCGAAAGTTGAGTGGGAGGATGGTGGAGACTTGATATGGTTATTGAACCGTCACTACAACTAGTGTGTAGCAGGGCACAGGAAGTTGTTCCTGTGGCACCTACACCAATTGAAGTAGAAGCTTATGATAGTGATCATGAAACTTCGGATCAAGTCACTACCGTACCTCGTAGGGTGACAAGGATGTGTACTGCTTCAGAGTGGTACAGTAATCCTGTCTTGAAGGTCATGTTGCTAGACAACAATGAACGTATGAGCTATGGAGAAGCAATGGTGGGCCCAAATTCCGACAAATGGTTAGAAGCCATTAAATCCGAGATAGGATCCATGTATCAGAACAAAGCATGGACTTTGGTGGACTTGCCTGATGATCGGCAAGCCATTGAGATAAATGGATCTTTAAGAAGAAGACAGACGTGGACGGTGATGTCACCGTCTATGAAGCTCGACTTGTGGCGAAGAGTTTTTCACAAGTTCAAGGAGTTGACTACGATGAGATTTTCTCATCCGTAGCGATGCTTAAGTCCGTCGGAATCATGTTAGCATTAGCTGCATTTATGAAATCTGGCGGATGGATGTCAAAACGAGTTTCCTTACCAGTCTTCGTAAGGAAAGGTTGTATGTGATACAATCAGAAAGTTTTTGTCGATCCTAAAGATGCTAAAAGGTATGCTAGCTCCAGCGATCCTTCTAAGGACTGGAGTAAGCATCTCGGAGTTGGAATGTGCGCTTTGATGATCAAAGATTTTGGGTTTATACAAAGTTTATGATAAACTTGTATTTCCAAAGTGAGTGGGAGCACTATAGAATTTCTGATGAGTATATGTTATTCACATATTGTTGATCAGAAATGATGTAGAATTTCTGGAAAGCATATAGGGTTATTTGAAAAGTGTTTTTCAATGGAAAACCTGGATTAAGCTGCTTGAACATTGAGCATCAAGATCTATGAGGATATATCAAAAACGCTTAATGGTACTTTCAAATGAGCACGTACCTTGACATGATCTTGAAGGTGTTCAAGATGGATCAGTCAAAGAAGGAGTTCTTGCCTGAGTTGTAAGGTATGAAGTTAAGACTTAAAGCTCGACCACGGCAGAAGAAAGAGGAAGGACGAAGATCATCCCCTATGTCATAGGCTCTATACGGTATGCCATGTTGAGTACCGCACCTGATGTGTGCCTTGCCACATGTCTGGCAAGAGGGTACAAAGGTGATCAAGGAGTGGATCACTAGATAGCGGTCAAAATTATCCTTGAGGAATAAGGACATGTTTCTCGATTATGGAGGTTATAAAGAGTTCGGCGTAAAGGGTTACGTCGATGCAAGCTTTAACACCTATCCGAATGGATCTGAGTAGCAAACCGGATACGTATAGTGGATCAACCATTTGGAATAGCTCCAAGTGGAGCGTGGAAGCAGCATTTACAATATGACCAAGAGATTTGCGAAGTACATACGGATCTGAATGTTGCAGACCCGTTGACTAAAACCTCTCACACAAGCAAACATGATCAAACCCCAGAACTCATTGAGTCTTAATCACATGATGATGTGAACTAGTTTATTGACACTAGTAAACTCTTTGGATGTTGGTCACATGGCGATGTGACCTGTGAGTGTTAATCACATGGCGATGTGAACTAGATTATTGACTCTAGTGCAAGTGGGAGACTGTTGGAAATATGCCCTAGAGGCAATAATAATTTAGTTATTATTATTATATTTCCTTGTTCATGATAATCGTTTATTATCCATGCTATAATTGTATTGATAGGAAACTCAGATACATGTGTGGATACATAGACAACACCATGTCCCTAGTGAGCCTGTAGTTGACTAGCTCGTTGATCAACAGATGGTTATGGTTTCCTGACCATGGACATCAGATCTCGTTGATAACGGGATCACATCATTAGCAGAATGATGTGATGGACAAGACCCAATCCTAAGCCTAGCACAAAGATCGTAGTTCGTATGCTAAAGCTTTTCTAATGTCAAGTATCATTTCCTTAGACCATGAGATTGTGCAACTCCCGGATACCGTAGGAATGCTTTGGGTGTACAAAATGTCTGGCAAATCGGGTGGCTATAAAGGTGCACTACTGGTATCTCCGAAAGTATCATTGGGTTGTACGAATCGAGAGGATTTGTCACTCCCGTAAGCGGAGAGGTATCTCTAGGCCCACTCGGTAGGACATCATCATAATGTGCACAATGTGACCAAGGGGTTGATCACGGGATGATGTGTTACGGAACGAGTAAAGAGACTTGCCGGTAACGAGATTGAACAAGGTATCGGTATACCGACGATCGAATCTCGGGCAAGTACAATACCGTTAGACAAAGGGAATTGTATACGGGATTGCTTGAATCCTTGACATCATGGTTCATCTGATGAGATCATCGTGGAACATGTGGGAGCCAACATGGGTATCCATATCCCGCTGTTGGTTATTGGCCAGAGAGCTGTCTCGGTCATGTCTGCATGATTCCCGAACCCGTAAGGTCTACACACTTAAGGTTCGGTGACGCTAGAGTTGTTATGGGAATTAGTGTGCAGTTACCGAATGTTGTTCGGAGTCCCGTATGAGATCCCGGACGTCACGGGGAGTTCCGGAATGGTCCGGAGGTAAAGATTTATATATGGGAAGTCCTATTTTGTCCACCGGAAAATGTTCGAGATTTTTCGGTATTGTACGGAAGGTTCTAGAAGGTTCGGAGTGGGGCCCACCGCATGGGGGACCCACATGAACATGGGTAGTGGGGCAAGGCCCCACACCCCTGGTCAAGGTGCACCAAGATCCCCCTTAGAAGGAATAAGATCATATCCAGAGGGATAAGATCAAGATCCCTAAAAAAGGGGGATAACAATCGGTGGGGAAGGAAATGATGGGATTTCTTTCCTCCCACCTTTGCCAATGCCCCAATGGACTTGGAGGGCAAGAAACCAGCCCCCTCCACCCCTATATATAGTGGGGAGGCGCATGGGAGCTTCAACCTTGCCCCTGGCGCAGCCCTCCACCTCTCCGAAGTACTCCTCCTCTCCTGCGGTGCTTGGCGAAGCCCTGCAGGATTGCCACGCTCCTCCACCACCACCACGCCATTGTGCTGCTGCTGGATAGAGTCTTCCTCAACCTCTCCCTCTCTCCTTGCTGGATCAAGGCATGGGAGACGTCATCGGGCTGTACGTGTGTTGAACGCGGAGGTGACGTCCGTTCGGCACTAGGATCTCCGGTGATTTGGATCACGAAGAGTACGACTCCTTCAACCCCGTTCTCTTGAACGCTTCCGCTTAGCGATCTACAAGGGTATGCAGATGCACTCTCCTTCCCCTCGTTGATGGTTTCTCCATAGATAGATCTTGGTGACACGTAGGAAAATTTTGAATTTCTGCTACGTTCCCCAACATATGTGTATCACTACGATCGAGATCCAACAAACTATTTTCATTGGGTGTATAACCATCGAAGGCCATATTCATGTAAACAGAATAACAATTATTCTTTAACTTTAAATGAATAATCGTGTTGCAATAAACATGATCAAATCATATTCATGCTCAACGCAAACGCCAAGTAACATTTATTTAGGTTTAACACTAATCCCGAAAGTATAGGAGTGTGCGATGATGATCATATCAATCTTGGAACTACTTCCAACACTCATCATCACTTCCCCTTCAACTAGTCTCTATTTATTCTGTAACTCCTGTTTCAAGTTACTAATCTTAGCAACCGAATAAGTATCAAATACTCAGGGGCTACTATAAACACTAGTAAGGCACACATTAAACACCTGTATATCAAATACACCCTTGTTCACTTTGCCATCCTTCTTATCCACCAAATATTTAGGGTATTTCCGCTTCCAGTGACTATTTCCTTTGCAGTGTAAGCACTCAGTTTCAGGCTTTGGTCCAGCTTTGGTCTTCTTCACGGGAGTGACAACTTGTTTGCCACTATACTTGAAGTTTCCCTTTCTTTCCCTTTTCTTGAAACTAGTGGTCTTGTCAATCAACATTTGATGCTCTTTCTTGATTTCTACCTTCGTCGATTTCAACGTCACGAAGAGCTCGGGAATCGTTTCCGGCATCCCTTGCATACTATAGTTCATCATGAAGTTCTAGTAACTCAGTGATGGTGACTAGAGAATTCTGTCAATCACTATCTTATCTGGAAGATTAACTCCCAATTGATTCAAGTGATTGAAGTACCCATACAATCTGAGCACATGCTCACTAGTTGAGCGATTCTCCTCCATCTTTTAGCTATAGAACTTGTTGGAGACTTCATATCTCTCAACTCGGGTATTTGCTTGAAATATTAACTTCAATTCCTGGAACATCTTATATGGTCCATGACGTTCAAAACATCTTTGAAGTCCCGATTCTAAAGCCGTTAAGCATGGTGCACTAAACTATCAAGTAGTCATCATATTGAGCTAGCCAAACGTTCATAACGTCTGCATCTACTCCTGCAATAGGTTTGTCACCTAGCGGTGCATCAAGGACATAATTCTTCTGTGCAGCAATGAGGATAAACCTCAGATCACGGATCCAATCCGCATCATTGCTACTAACATCTTTCAACACAGTTTTCTCTAGGAAGATATCAAAATAAACATATGAAAGCAACAACGCAAGCTATTGATCTATAACATAATTTGCAAAATACTACCAGGACTAAGTTCATGATAAATTAAAGTTCAATTAATCATATTACTAAAGAACTCCCACTTAGATAGACATCCCTCTAATCCTCTAAGTGATTACGTGATCCATATCAACTACACCATGTCCGATCGTCACGTGAGATGGAGTAGTTTCAACGGTGAACATCAATATGTTGATCATATCTACTATATGATTCACGCTCGACCTTTCGGTCTCCGTGTTCCGAGGCCATATCTATTATATGCTAGGCTCGTCAAGTTTAACCTGAGTATTCCGCGTGTGCAACTTTTTTGCACCCGTTGTATTTGAACGTAGAGCCTATCACACCCGATCATAACGTGGTGTCTCAGCACGAAGAACTTTCGCAAAGGTGCATACTCAGGGAGAACACTTCTTGATAATTTTAGTGAGAGATCATCTTATAATGCTACCGTCAATCAAAGCAAGATAAGATGCATAAAGGATAAACATCACATGCAATCAATATAAGTGATATGATATGGCCATCATCATCTTGTGCTTGTGATCTCCATCTCCGAAGCACCGTCGTGATCACCATCGTCACCGGCGTGACACCTTGATCTCCATCGTAGCATCGTTGTAGTTACACCATATATTGCTTCTACGACTATCGCTACCGCTTAGTGATAAAGTAAAGCAATTACGATGCGTTTGCATTTCATACAATAAGCGACAACCATATGGCTCCTGCCGATTGCCGATAACCGGTTACAAAACATGATCATCACATACAATAAAATATAGCATCACGTCTTGACCATATCACATCACAACATGCCTGCAAAAACAAGTTAGGCGTCCTCTACTTTGTTGTTGCAAATTTTACGTGGCTGCTACGGGTTTAGCAAGAATCGTTCTTACCTACGCATCAAAAACCACAATGATAGTTCGTCAAGTTAGTGTTGTTTTAACCTTCGCAAGGACCGGGCGTAGCCACACTCGATTCAGCTAAAGTGAGAGAGGCAGACACCCGCCACCACCTTTAAGCACGAGTGCTCGTAGCAGTGAAACCAGTCTCACGTAAGCGTCACGCGTAATGTCGATCCGGGCCGCTTCATCTCACAATACCGCCGAACCAAAGTATGACATCTTTGGTAAGCGGTATGACTGTATCGCCCACAACTCACTTGTGTTCTACGTGCATATAACATCTACGCATAAAACCAGGCTCGGTTGCCACTGTTGGGGAACGTAGTAATTTCAAAAATTTCCTACGCACACGCAAGATCATGGTGATGGCATAGCAACGAGAGGGGAGAGTGTTGTCCACGTACCCTCGTAGACCGTAAGCGGAAGCGTTATGACAACGCGGTTGATGTAGTCGCACGTCTTCACGATCCAACCGATCCAAGTACCGAACGTACGGCACCTCCGAGTTCAGCACACGTTCAACTCGATGACGATCCCCGGGCTCTGATCCAGCAAAGCGTCAGGGATGAGTTCCGTCAGCACGATGGCGTGGTGACGATGATGATGTTCTACCGGCGCAGGGCTTCGCCTAAACTCCGCGACGATATGACCGAGGTGGAATATGGTGGAGGGGGGCACCGCACACGGCTAAGGAATGATCCGTAGATCAACTTGTGTGTCTATGGGGTGCCCCCTGCCCCCGTATATAAAGGAGTGGAGGAGGGGAGGGCCGGCCCTCTCTATGGCGTGCCCTAGAGGAGTCCTACTCCCACCGGGAGTAGGATTCCCCCTTTCCTAGTCCAACTAGGAGTCCTTCCAAGTAGTAGGAGTAGGAGACAAGGAAGGGGAAGAGGGAAGGGATGGAAGGAGGGGGTGCGGCCCCTCCCCCTAGTCCAATTCGGACTACGCCTTGGGAGGGCGCGCAGCTTGCCCTAGGCAGCCCCTCTCTCTTTCCCGTATGGCCCAATAAGGTCCAATACTTCTCCCGACGAATTCCCGTAACTCTCCGGTACTCCGAAAAATACCCGAATCACTCAGAACCTTTCCGAAGTCCGAATATAGTTGTCCAATATATCGATCTTTACGTCTCGACCATTTCGAGACTCCTCGTCATGTCCCCGATCTCATTCGAGACTCTGAACTCCTTCGGTACATCAAAACTTATAAACTCATAATAAAACTATCATCGTAACGTTAAGCGTGCGGACCCTACGGGTTCGAGAACTATGTAGACATGACCTAGAACTATTCTCGGTCAATAAAAAAAAGCGCAACCTGGATGCCCATATTGGCTCCTACATATTCTATGAAGATCTTTATCGGTCAAACTGCATAACAACATACGTTATTCCCTTTGTCATCGGTATGTTACTTGCCCGAGATTCGATCGTCGGTATCCAATACCTAGTTCAATCTCGTTACCGGCAAGTCTCTTTACTCGTTACGTAATGCATCATTCCGTAACTAACTCATTAGCTACATTGCTTGCAAGGCTTATAGTGATGTGCATTACCGAGAGGGCCCAGAGATACCTCTCCGACAATCGGAGTGACAAAACCTAATCTCAAAATACGCCAACCCAACATATACCTTTGGAGACACCTGTAGTACTCCTTTATAATCACCCAATTACGTTGTGACGTTTGGTAGTACCCAAAGTGTTCCTCCGGTAAACGGGAGTTGCATAATCTCATAGTTACAGGAACATGTATAAGTCATGAAGAAAGCAATAGCAACATACTAAACGATCAAGTGCTAGGCTAACGGAATGGGTCATGTCAATCACATCATTCTCCTAATGATGTGATCCCGTTAATCAAATGACAACACATGTCTATGGTTAGGAAACATAACCATCTTTGATTAATGAGCTAGTCAAGTAGAGGCATACTAGTGACGTTATGTTTGTCTATGTATTCACACATGTATCATGTTTCCGGTTAATACAATTCTAGCATGAATAATAAACATTTATCATGATATAAGGAAATAAATAATAACTTTATTATTGCCTCTAGGGCATATTTCCTTCAGCAACGGGGTCACATCTTTCGTGAGTCTCTGCTTGTTACCGCGCGTTCCTAATCCACTATGATTTGGATATTTGATCCGAGAGGCCTCTGGCCTGATAGCACTAACCATCACGTGGGCATAGTATGGGCGTTTTGCGTCGTATACATCAGCCAAAGCTTAATAGACGTCAGCGACTGAGCGGCGCGCGCCGGGTTGGACTGCGTAAGCACCTGCCTTGTTGAAGGAGGTAGCTAGGTTTGCTCACCGGCCAGCGTCATAGCGTCTGAGGAGTTCGGGAGATGGCCCATGACCCCTGGGGGCATATGTTTAGTCCGGCATGCTGGCCTCTCTATTAAGCCTAGGTCGGGTTGCGGCGTATTGTTTGGCCGAGGCCGGGCATGACCCAGGAAAGTGTGTCCGGCCGGAGTTAAGCGAGCGTGGTGGGTAAGTTGGTACACCCCTGCAGGGAAGAACTAATCTATGCATAGCCTATCCTACGGTAACGGACACTTGGAGTTGTATCCTAGTCGATACAACTAGAACTGGATACTTGTGATGAGAAATGGATTCTGATGATAACTGGATAGTATGGATCTGGGATTGCTTTCTCGCAGGGAGTCGAGAAAGGATCTCTGGCTGAGGTTGATAACACTACTACTACTTTACTTTATGCTACTCTACTCCCTCCTGTTTGCTGCAAGATGGTGGTTTCCAGAAGATGCTAGTCTTCGATAGGACTAGGCCTTCTCTCTATTCTGGCATTTCTGCAGCCCAGTCGACATATACAACCTTCCTTTGATAATGTTGCATATGTAGTGTAGATCCTTGCTTGCGAGTACTTTGGATGAGTACTCACAGTTGCTTTGCTCCCCCCTTTTCCACCTTTCTTTTTATTTCCGGTTGATGCAACCAAAGGTCGGAGCCCAGGAGCCAGATGCCACCGCCGGTGCCTACTACTACGTGGAGACCGCTGACGACCAGGAGTAGTTAGGAGGCTCCCAGGCAGGAGGCCTTGCCTTTTCGATTGTAGATGCTTTTGTGCTAGCCTTCTTAAGGCAAACTTGTCTAACCTATGTCTGTACTCACATATTGTTGCTTCCGCTGACTCTTGTGTTTTTGAGCTTATATATTTGAGCCCTCGAGGCCCCTGGCTTGTAATATAAAGCTTGTATTATTTTAATTTGTGTCTAGAGTTGTGTTGTGATATCTTCCCGTGAGTCCTTGATCTTGATCGTACACATTGCGTGTATGATTAGTGTATGATTGAATCGAGGGCGTCACAGTCGCTCCATATGACGGAGAGGTATCTTTGGGCCCACTCGGTAATGCATCATCATAATGAGCTCAATGTGACTAAGTAGTTGGTCACAGGATCATGCATTGCGGAACGAGTAAAGTGACTTGCCGGTAACGAGATTGAACAAGGTATTGGGATACCAACGATCGAATCTCGGGCAAGTAACGTACCGATTGACAAAGGGAATTCTATACGGATTACTTGAATCCTCGACATCGTGGTCCATCTGATGAGATCATCGTGGAACATGTGGGAGCCAACATGGGTAACCAGATCCCGTTGTTGGTTATTGGCCAGAGAGCTGTCTCGGTCATGTCTGTGTGATTCCCGAACCCGTAGGGTCTACACACTTAAGGTTCGTTGACGCTAAGGTTATAAGGAAGATTTGTATGTGATTACTGAATGTTGTTCGGAGTCCCGGATGAGATCCCAAACGTCACGAGGAGTTCCGGAATAGTCCGGAGGTGAATATTTATATATGGGAAGTCATCATACGGTCACCGGAAATATCTGGGGGTATACCGGTATTGTACCGGGACCACCGGAGGGGTTTCGGGGGTCCACCGGGAGGGTCCACCTGCCCCGGAGGGCCTTATGGGCTCTAGGTGGAAGGGAACCAGCCCCTAGGTGGGCTGGGCGCCACCCCCCTAGGGCCCATGCGCCTAGGCTTGGGGGTAACCCTAAAGGGGGCGTCCCCCTTGCTTGGGGGGCAAGCCCCCTCCCCCTTGGCCGCCGCCCCCCTCTAGATCTCATCTAGAGGGGCCGCCCCCCTTCCCCTTCTCCCTATAAATAGAGGGGTGGAGGGAGGGGTGCAACACCACATCCAAGGCGCAACCCCTCCCCTCCCCAACACCTCTCCTCCTTCGCGTGAGCTTGGCGAAGCCCTGCCAGAGAACTGCCACTCCATCACCACCACGCCGTCGTGCTGCTGCTGGAGCCTTCTTCCTCAACCTCTCCCTCGTCCTTGCTAGATCAAGGCACGGGAGACGTCACCGGGCTGCACGTGTGCTGAACGCGGAGGTGTCGTTGTTCGGCGCTTAGATCAGAATCCACCGCGATCTGAATCGCTACGAGTACGTCTCCTTCATCCGCGTTCTTGTAATGCTTCTGACTCGCGATCTTCAAGGGTATGAAGATGCACTCCCCTCTCTCTTGTTGCTAGTTACTCCATAGATTGATCTCGGTGATGCGTAGAAATTTTTTAATTTCTGCAACGATCCCCAACAGTGGCATCATGAGCTAGGTCTATGCGTAGTTTCTATGCACGAGTAGAACACAAGTTGTTGTGGGCGTTGATTTGTCAATTTGCTTGCCACTACTAGTCTTATCTTGATTCGGCGGCATCGTGGGATGAAGCGGCCCGGACCGACCTTACACGTACGCTTATGTGAGACAGGTTCCACCGACTGACATGCACTGTTTGCATAAGGTGGCTAGCGGGTGTTTGTCGGTCCCACTTTAGTCGGATCGGATTCGATGAAAAGGGTCCTTATGAAGGGTAAATAGCAATTGGCATATCACGTTGTGGTTTTGGCGTAGGTAAGAAACATTCTTGCTAGAAACCTATAGCAGCCACGTAAAAACTTGCAACAACAATTAGAGGACGTCTAACTTGTTCTTGCAGCATATGCCGTGTGATGTGATATGGCCAAAAGGATGTGATGAATGATATATATGTGATGTATGAGATTGATCATGTTCTTGTAATAGGAATCACGACTTGCATGTCGATAAGTATGACAACCAGCAGGAGCCATAGGAGTTGTCTTAATTTATTGTATGACCTGCGTGTCATTGAATAATGCCATGTAATTACTTTACTTCATTGCTAAACCGTTAGCCATAGTAGTAGAAGTAATAGTTGGCAAGACAACTTCATGAAGACACGATGATGGAGATCATGATGATGGAGATCATGGTGTCATGCCGGTGACGATGATGATCATGGCGCCCCGAAGATGGAGATCAAAAGGAGCAAAATGATATTGGCCATATCATGTCACTATTTGATTGCATGTGATGTTTATCATGTTTTACATCTTATTTGCTTAGAACGACGGTAGCACAAATAAGATGATCCCTCATAAAATTTCAAGAAAGTGTTCCCCTAAGCGTGCACCGTTGCGAAGGTTCGTTGTTTCGAAGCACCACGTGATGATCGGGTGTGATAGATTCTAACGTTCGCATACAACGGGTGTAAGCCAGATTTACACATGCAAAACACTTAGGTTGACTTGACGAGCCTAGCATGTACAAACATGAACTCGGAACGCAAGAGACCAAAGGGTCGAACATGAGTCGTATAGCAGATACGATCAACATGAAGATGTTCACTGATGATGACTAATCCGTCTCACGTGATGATCGGACACGGCCTAGTTGACTCGGATTATGTATCACTTAGATGACTAGAGGGATGTCTATCTGAGTGGGAGTTCATTAAATAATTTGATTAGATGAACTTAATTATCATGAACTTAGTCTAAAATCTTTGCAAAATGTCTTGTAGATCAAATGGCCCACGCTAATGTTACCCTCAACTTCAACGCGTTCCTAGAGAAAACCAAGCTGAAAGACGATGGCAGCAACTATACGGATTGGGTCCGGAACTTAAGGATCATCCTCATAGCTGCCAAGAAAGCATATGTCCTAGATGCACCGCTAGGTGAAGCACCCGTTTTCCCAGCAACTCAAGACGTTATGAATGCCTGGCAGTCGCATAGTGATGATTACTCCCTGGTTCAGTGCGACATGCTTTATAGCTTAGAACCGGGGCTCCAAAAGCGTTTTGTGCAGCACAGAGCATATGAGATGTTCCAAGAGCTGAAAATGGTTTTCCAAGCTCATGCCCGGGTCGAGAGATATGAAGTCTTCGACAAGTTCTACATTTGTAAGATGGAGGAGAATGGTTCTGTCAGCAAGCACATACTCAAAATGTCTGGGTTGCACAACCGCTTATCTCAGCTGGGAGTTAATCTCCCGGACGCAGTAGTCCACAGAATCCTCCAGTCGCTCCCACCTAGCTACAAGAGCTTTGTGATGAATTTCAATATGCATGGGATGGTGAAAACCATTCCTGAGGTATATTCAATGCTGAAATCAGTGGAGGTGGAGATCAAAAAGGAACATCAAGTGTTGATGGTCAATAAAACCACTAATTTCAAGAAAGGCAAGGGTAAGAAGAACTTCAAGAAGGACGGCAAGGAGTTGCCGCGCCCGTAAGCCGATTCTTGGGAAGAAGCCAAAGCATGGACCTAAACCTGAGACTGAGTGCTTTTATTGCAAGGGAAACAAACACTGGAAGCGGAATTGCCCCAAGTACTTAGCGGACAAGAAGGACGGCAACACCAAAGGTATATGTGATATACATGTTATTGATGTGTACCTTACCAGTACTCGTAGTAGCTACTGGGTATTTGATACTGGTGCGGTTGCTCATATTTGTAACTCAAAGCAGGAGCTACGGAATAAGCGGAGACTGGCGAAGGACAAGGTGATGATGCGCGTCGTTTCCAAGGTCGATGTGATTGCCGTCAGCATGCTACCTCTACATTTACCTATGGGATTAGTTTTAAACCTCAATAATTGTTATTTAGTGCCAGCTTTGAGCATGAACATTGTATCTGGATCTCGTTTAATAAAAGATGGCTACTCATTTAAATTCGAGAATAATGGTTGTTCTATTTATATGAGAGATATGTTTTATGGTCATGCCCCACTGGTCAATAGTTTATTCTTAATGAATCTCGAACATGATGTTACACATATTCATAGTGTGAATAGCAAAAGATGTAAGGTTGATAATGATAGTCCCACATACTTGTGGCACTGCCGCCTTGGTCACATTGGTGTCAAACGCATGAAGAAGCTCCATGCAGATGGACTTTTGGAGTCTCTTGATTACGAATCCATTCCTCATGGGCAAAATGACCAAGACTCCGTTCTCCGGAACAATGGAACGAGCAACCAACTTATTGGAAATCATACATACTGATGTGTGCGGTCCAATGAGCGTTGAGGCTCGCGGAGGCTATCGTTATGTTCTCACCCTCACTGATGACTTAAGTAGATATGGGTATGTATACTTGATGAAACACAAGTCTGAGACCTTTGAAAAGTTCAAGGAATTTCAGAGTGAGGTAGAGAATCAACGTGACAGAAAAATAAAGTTCTTACGATCAGATCGTGGGGGAGAATATTTGAGTCACGACTTTGGCACACACTTAAGGAAATGTGGAATTGTTTCACAACTCACGCCGCCTGGAACACCTCAGCGTAACGGTGTGTCCGAACGTCATAATCGCACTATATTGGATATGGTGCAATCTATGATGTCTCTTACCGATTTTACCGCTATCATTTTCGGGATACACTCTAGAGACAGCTACATTCACTTTAAGTAGGACACCATCTAAATCCGTTGATACGACACCGTATGAATTATGGTTTGGAAGAAACCTAAGCTGTTGTTTCTAAAAGTTTGGGGATGCGATGCTTATGTCAAGAAACTTCAACCTGAAAAGCTCGAACACAAGTCGGAAAAATGCGTCTTCATAGGATACCCTAAGGAAACCATTGGGTATACCATCTACCTCAGATCCGAAGGCAAGATCTTTGTTGCCAAGAACGGGCCCTTTCTGGAGAAAGAGTTTCTCTCGAAAGAAGTAAGTGGGAGGAAAGTAGAACTTGATGAAGTACTGCCTCTTGAAGCGGAAAGTAGCGCAGCTCAAGAAGATGTTTCTGTGGTGCCTGCACTGACTAGAGAGGAAGTTAATGATGATGATCAAGGTACTTCGGATCAAGTTGCTACTGAAATTCGTAGGTCAACAAGGACATGTTCCACACCAGAATGGTATGGCAACCATGTCCTGGAAATCATGTTGTTAGACAACGGTGAACCTTCGAACTATGAAGAAGCGATGGCGGACCCAGATTCCAACAAATGGATTGAAGCCATGCAATCCGAGATAGGATCCATGTACGAAAACAAAGTATGGACTTTGACAGACTTGCCCGATGATCGGCGAGCGATAGAAAATAAATGGATCTTTAAGAAGAAGACGGACACGGATGGTAATGTTACCATCTATAAGGCTCGACTTGTCGCTAAGGGTTATCGACAAGTTCAAGGGGTTGACTACGATGAGACCTTCTCACCCGTAGCGAAGCTGAAGTCCGTCCGAATCATGTTAGCAATTGTTGCATTCTATGACTATGAGATATGGCAAATGGACGTCAAAACGGCATTCCTTAACGGCTTCCTTAAGGAAGAATTGTATATGATGCAGCCGGAAGGTTTTGTCGATCCTAAGAATGCTAACAAGGTATGCAAGCTCTAGCGCTCCATCTATGGGCTGGTACAAGCATTTCGGAGTTGGAACATTCGCTTTGATGAAATGATCAAAGCGTTTGGTTTTATGCAGACTTATGGAGAAGCCTGCATTTACAAGAAAGTGAGTGGGAGCTCTGTAGCATTTCTCATATTATATGTGGATGACATACTATTGATGGTAAATGATATAGAAGTTTTGGAAAGCATAAAGGCCTACTTGAATAAGTGTTTTTCAATGAAGGACCTTGGAGAAGTTGCTTACATATTAGGCATAAAGATCTATAGAGATAGATCGAGACGCCTCATAGGTCTTTCACAAAGCACATACCTTGATAAGATATTGAAGAAGTTCAATATGGATCAATCCAAGAAGGGGTTCTTGCATGTATTGCAAGGTGTGAAATTGAGCTCGGCTCAAAGCCCGACCACGGCAGAAGATAGAGAAAAGATGAGTGTCATCCCCTATGCCTCAGCCATAGGGTCTATTATGTATGCAATGTTGTGTACCAGACCTGATGTAAACCTTGCCGTAAGTTTGGTAGGAAGGTACTAAAGTAATCTCGGCATGGAACACCGGACAGCGGTCAAGAATATCCTGAAGTACCTGAAAAGGACTAAGGATATGTTTCTCGTTTATGGAGGTGACGAAGAGCTCGTTGTAAAGGGTTACGTCGATGCTAGCTTCAACACAGATCTGGATGATTCTAAGTCACAAACCGGATACATGTATGTTTTGAATGGTGGGGCAGTAAGCTGGTGCAGTTGCAAGCAAAGCGTTGTGGCGGGATCTACATGTGAAGCAGAGTACATGGCAACCTCGGAGGCAGCGCATGAAGCAATCTGGATGAAGGAGTTCATTACCGACCTAGGAGTTATTCCCAATGCATCGGGCCCGATGACTCTCTTCTGTGACAACACTGGAGCTATTGCCCTTGCCAAGGAGCCCAGGTTTCACAAGAAGACCAGGCACATCAAGCGTCGCTTCAACTCCATTCGTGAAAATGTTCAAGATGGAGACATAGATATCTGTAAAGTGCATACGGATCTCAATGTCGCAGATCCGTTGACTAAACCTCTACCACGAGCGAAACATGATCAACACCAGAACTCTATGGGTGTTCGATTCATCACAATGTAACTAGATTATTGACTCTAGTGCAAGTGGGAGACTGTTGGAAATATGCCCTAGAGGCAATAATAAAATGGTTATTATTATATTTCCTTGTTCATGATAATTGTCTGTTGTTCATGCTATAATTGTATTGACCGGAAACCATAATACATGTGTGAATACATAGACCACAACAAGTCCCTAGTGAGCCTCTAGTTGATTAGCTCGTTGATCAACAGATGGTCATGGTTTCCTCACTATGGACATTGGATGTCATTGATAACAGGATCACATCATTAGGAGAATGATGTGATGGACAAGACCCAATCCTAAGCATAGCACAAGATTGTGTAGTTCATTTGCTAAAGCTTTTCTAATGTCAAGTATCATTTCCTTAGACCATGAGATCGTGCAACTCCCGGATACCGTAGGAATGCTTTGGGTGTACCAAACGTCACAACGTAACTGGGTGGCTATAAAGGTGCACTACAGGTATCTCTGAAAGTGTCTGTTGGGTTGGCACGAATCGAGACTGGGATTTGTCACTTCTTATGACGGAGAGGTATCTCTAGGCCCACTCGATAATGCATCATCATAATGAGCTCAATGTGACTAAGTAGTTGGTCACGGGATCATGCATTGTGGAACGAGTAAAGTGACTTGCCGGTAACGAGATTGAACGAGGTATTGGGATACCGACGATCGAATCTCGGGCAAGTAACGTACCGATTGACAAAGGGAATTGTATACGAGATTACTTGAATCCTCGACATCGTGGTTCATCTGATGAGATCATCGTGGAACATGTGGGAGCCAACATGGGTATCTAGATCCCGCTGTTGGTTATTGGCCAGAGAGCTGTCTCGGTCATGTCTGCGTGATTCCCGAACCCGTAGGGTCTACACACTTAAGGTTCGTTAACGCTAGGGTTATAAGGAAGATTTGTATGTGATTACCGAATGTTGTTCAGAGTCCCGGATGAGATCCCGGCCGTCACGAGGAGTTCCGGAATGGTCCGGAGGTGAAGATTTATATATGGGAAGTCATCATACGGTCACCGGAAATATTCGAGGGTATACCGGTATTGTACCGGGACCACCGGAGGGGTTTCGATGGTCCACCGGGAGGGTCCACCTGCCCCGGAGGGCCTTATGGGCTGTAGGAGGAAGGGAACCAGCCCCTAGGTGGGCTGGGCGCCACCCCCCTAGGGGCCATGCACCTAGGGTTGGGGGGAACCCTAAAGGGGGCGCCCCCCTTGCGTGGGGGGCAAGCCCCCTCCCCCTTGGCCGCCCCCCTTCTAGATCTCATCTAGAGGGGCCGGCCCCTTCCCCTTCTCCCAATAAATAGAGGGGTGGAGGGAGGGGTGTAGCACCACATCCAAGGCACAACCCCTCCCCTCCCCAACACCTCTCATCCTCCGCGTGAGCTTGGCGAAGCCCTGCCGGAGAACTGCCACTCCATCACCACCACGCCGTCGTGCTGCTGATGGAGCCTTCTTCCTCAACCTCTCCCTCCTCCTTGCTATATCAAGGCGTGGGAGACGTCACCGGGCTGCACGTGTGTTGAACGCGGAGGTGCCGTTGTTCGGCACTTAGATCGGAATCCACCGCGATCTGAATCGCTACAAGTATGACTCCTTCATCCGCGTTCTTGTAACGCTTCCGACTCGCGATCTTCAAGGGTATGAAGATGCACTCCCCTCTCTCTCGTTGCTAGTTACTCCATAGATTGATCTTGGTGATGCGTAGAAATTTTATAAATTTCTGCAACGATCCCCAACAGTACCTTCTCCCGAATTGGAAAGTAGTTCATCACAGAAATTAGTTCCACTGATTCCTACACCAATTAGTGAGGAAGCTAATAATGATGATCATGAAACTTTAGATCAAGTTACTACCAGACCTCATAGGTCATTCAGAGTATGGTCCGCACCAGAGTGGTACGGTAATCCTATTCTGGAAGTCATGTTACTAGACCGTGATGAACCTACGAACTATGAGGAAGTGATGATGAGCCCAGATTCCGCAAAATGGCTTGATGCCATGAAATCTGAGATGGGAACCATGTATGAGAACAAAGTGTGGACTTTGGTGGACTTGCCCGATGATCGGCAAGCCATAGAAAATAAATGGATCTTCAAGAAGAAGACTGACGCTATCAGTAATGTTACTGTCTACAAAGCTCGACTTGTTGCGAAAGGTTTTCGACAAGTTCAAGGAGTTGACTATGATGAGACCTTCTCACCCGTAGTGATGCTTAAGTCTTTCCGAATCATGTTAGCAATTGCCGCATTTTATGATTATGAAATTTGGCAAATGGATGTCAAAACTGCATTCCTTAATTGATTTTTTGAAGAAGAGTTGTCTATGATGCAACCAGAAGGTTTTGTCAATCCAAAAGGTGCTAACAAAGTGTACAAGCTCCAGCGATCCATTTATGGACTGGTGCAAGCCTCTCGGAGTTGGAATATACGCTTTGATAATGTGATCAAAGCATATGGTTTTATACAGACTTTTGGAGAAGCCTGTATTTACAAGAAAGTGAGTGGGAGCTCTGTATCATTTCTAATATTATATGTGGATGACATATTGTTGATTGGAGATGATATATAATTTCTGGATAGCATAAAAGGATACTTGAATAAGATTTTTTTCAATGAAAGACCTCGTTGAAGCTGCTTACATATTGTGCATCAAGATCTATAGAGATAGATCAAGACGCTTAATTGGACTTTCACATAGCACATACCTTGATAAAGTTTTGAAGAAATTCAAAATGGATCAGTCAAAGAAAGGGTTCTTGCCTGTGTTACAAGGTGTGAAGTTGAATCAGACTCAATGCCCGACCACTTCAGAAGATAGAGAGAAAATGAAAGTCATTCCCTATGCTTCAGCCATCGGTTCTATCATGTATGCAATGTTGTGTACGGACACGATGTGTGCCTTGCTATAAGTATAGCAGGGAGGTACCAAAGTAATCCAGGAGTGGAGCACTAGACAGTGGTCAAGAACATCCTGAAATACCTGAAAAGGACTAAGGATATGTTTCTCGTTTATGGAGGTGACAAAGAGCTTGTTGTAAATGGTTACGTCGATGCAAGCTTTGACACTGATCCGGATTACTCTAAGTCGCAATCCGGATACATATTTATATTAAATGGTGGAGCTGTCAGTTGGTGCAGTTCCAAGCAGAGCGTCATGACAGGATCTACGTGTGAAGCGGAGTACATAACTGTTTCGGAAGCAGCAAATGAAGGAGTCTGGATGAAGGAGTTCATATCCGATCTAGGTGTAATACCTAGTGCATCGGGTCCAATAAAAATCTTTTGTGACAATACTGGAGCAATTGCCTTGGCAAAGGAATCCAGATTTCACAAGAGGACCAAACACATCAAGAGACGCTTGAATTCCGTTCGCCATCAAGTCGCGGAGGGAGACATAGAGATTTGCAAGATACATACGGATCTGAATGTTGCAGACCCATTGACCAAGCCTCTTCCACGAGCAAAACAGGATCAACACCAAGACTCCATGGGTGTTAGAATCATTACTTTGTAATCTAGATTATTGACTCTAGTGCAAGTGGGAGACTGAAGGAAATATGCCCTAGAGGCAATAATAAAGTTGTTATTTATATTTCCTCATATCATGATAAATGTTTATTATTCATGCTAGAATTGTATTGACTGAAAACTTAGTACATGTGTGAATACATAGACAAAACATAGTGTCCCTAGTATGCCTCTACTTGACTAGCTCGTTAATCAAAGATGGTTATGTTTCCTAACCATAGACATGTGTTGTCATTTGATGAATGGGATCACATCATTAGAGAATGATGTGATGGACAAGACCCATCCATTATCTTAGCATTATGATCGTTACAGTTTTATTGCTATTGCTTTCTTCATGACTTATACATGTTCCTCTGACTATGAGATTATGCAACTCCCGAATACCGAAGGAACACCTTGTGTGCTATCAAACGTCACAACATAATAGGGTGATTATAAAGATGATCTACAGGTGTCTCCAAAAGTGTTTGTTGGGTTGGCATAGATCAAGATTAGGATTTGTCACTCCGCGTATCAGAGAGGTATCTTTGGGCCCTCTCAATAATGCTCATCACTATAAGCCTTGCAAGCAATGTGACTAATGAGTTAGTTACGAGATGAAGCATTACGGAACGAGTAAAGAGACTTGCCAATAACGAGATTGAACTAGGTATAATGATACCGACGATCGAATCTCGGACAAGTAACATACTGATGACAAAGGGAACAACGTATGTTGTTGTGCGTTTGACCGATAAAGATCTTCGTAGAATATGTAGGAGCCAATATGAGCATCCAGGTTCCGCTATTGGTTATTGATTGGAGATGTGTCTCGATCATGTCTACATAGTTCTCGAACCCTAGGGTCCGCACGCTTAACGTCCGATGACGATTTGTATTATGAGTTATGCGTTTTTGATGACCGAAGTTTGTTCGGAGTCCCGGATGAGATCACGAACATGACAAAGAGTCTCGAAATGGTCGAGAAATAAATATTGATATATTGGAAGGTTATGTTCGGACACCGGAATGGTTTCAGAAAGGTTTGGACATTTTCCGGAGTATCGGGAGGTTACCGGACCCCCCCTCCCCCCGGGGGATTAATGGGTCTTCATGGGCCTTAGTGGAAGAAAGGAGGCGGTGGCCAGTTGAAGGCGCCCCCCCCAGCCCAAACCGAATTGGACTAGGGGTGGGGGCGGCCCCCCTTTCGTCCTTCTCCTCCACCTCTTTCCCTCTTTTCCTATTCCAGAAAGGAAAGGGGAATCCTACTAGGACTAGGGAGTCCTAGTAGGACTCCCCACACTTGGCGCGCCCCTCCTAGGCCGCCGACCTCCTCCTCCCCTCCTTTATATATGGGGGCGGGGGCACCCCAAAGGACATCAAGATTTCTCTTAGACGTGTGCGGTGCCCCCTTCCACAGTTTACTCCTCCGGTCATAGCGTTCTAGTGCTTAGGCAAAGCCCTGCGCGGATCACATCATCAACACCGTCACCATGTCGTCGTGCTGACGGAACTCTCCCTCGACCCTCTACTGGATCAAGAGTTCAAGGGACGTCATTGAGCTGAACATGTGCTGAACACGGAGGTGCCGTACGTTCGGTACTTGGATCGGTTGGATCATGAAGACGTTCGACTACATCAACCGTGTTAACTAACGCTTCGCTTCGGTCTCACTGCAGTGCGTGGACACACTCTCCCCCTCTCGTTGCTATGCATCTCCTAGATAGATCTTGCGTGATCGTAGGATTTTTTTGAAATTGCATGCTACGTTCTCCAACAATAGGATGTCCATAACACACAATTTTTATGCGGAAAACGTTTGCGCAAGGTGTCCTAATGCAAACAGTTTTCTAGGGAAAGTCGTATGTGATTGTTCATTGATCCAACACGTTTACTTCCTAGAAACTGTGTGGGTTGTCTGAGGTCATCGCCCACGGTGTTGTCTCAGTAACCGTTTGCAATAGCAAACCCCCAATAAGCAATCTAATTGGCATATTATTATTAATCCATTTAGTAATCAAATTGACATTTCATATTAAGCACACAATATATTTCATTTTTGTATTACGGAACAAGGATTTCATAATTGAAATATATCAGAGTAGAACATCATATAGTTTTAGCACTCAGTTACACCATATAGCTAGGCATATAGCTAGCTACACCATTACAAAATTGCACCATCACCAAGTTTTACATGCAACATCTATAACCTTTGAAATTAGCATCATAGACGATAGGTAGACACATGAATCTCATCTGGAAAACTGCTGAAGCAGAAGGTGAATATTGAGCCTTCAATGATGTTGAAGGTCCTTGCAACTTTAGACTAGTGACTGTGCATGATTGACCGTCCATCATTCGTCCTCTTGAATGGCTTGAATGTGCAAGATATTAGAGGCCAGGGATATGACAGGGCAAGCAACATGAGGGGGGAGTGGAATGGGCTGAAAGCTCTAATTCTCAAAGAGTGCCCTTATGCTGTTATGCACACTACATATATTGTCTTGCACATCAACTCCAATTGGCTCTTGTTGTTGCTTCAAGGGGGGTACACGAGGTCCATAATTTTTTTCAGCATGCAAATTTCATTGTAAATACAGTTAGTGCATCTCCCAAACGCAACGATGAACTATTAGGAAATCAGGCTGTTGAAATTGCTAGAGAGATTGAATTGGGAGAGCTTGACACAAGAAGAGGGGCCAATCAAATAGGATCTTTACAGAGGGCCGGAGACACGAGATGGAGTTCCCACTACAAATCTATCAAAAGTTTGTTAAAGATGTTTGCCGCAACTGTTTCAGTGCTAAGAAGTGTGGCAGCTGATCGTTCAACTACAAGGAACTCAAGAGGTGATGCTGGAGGTTCCCTGAAAATCCTACTCACATTTGATTTTGTGTTCATTCTACACTTAATGGAAAGAATCATGAAAATCATGGATGTCTTGTATCTCAAACTTCAACACAAATCTTTGGACATTGCAAATGCATTAGATTGTGTTTCTAACACAAAAGTGTTGCTTGATGAACTAAGAGAAGATGGATGGGACAACCTTCTTGAAGATGTGAAATCCTTTTATGTGAAACATGAGATTGACATTCCGGACATGGATCAAAAGTATCTATCTTTTCCTATCTCTCTATGATTATTTAAATTACAGATTTAGCCACTTACATACTTACTCATTAATGTGTAAATCATGCAACTAATTCATATTTTTCAATATATATTAATTTTAGGTATGTTGATGTGACAAAATCTCAAAATAAGCATGACAACACCACGGTTATCCATCATTACATAGTAGATGTGTTAATGTTGCAATTGATCAACAAGTGATAAAGTTGAATGACTGATTCAATTTTCAAGTAACTGAGCTTATAGATCTTTGTTCATCATTGGACCCGAGGCATGATGCCTTCAACAAGTCAAAGATATGTAGACTAGTGGAGAAATTCTATCCTGCGGATTTTTCTAGTCAAGAAAGAGATCGGTTGGAGTGCGAGCTACCACATTTCCAGCTTGATACATTCAACCATCCAGAGATCAAGAACTGCAAATCACTTGCTGATCTAACAAAATGAATAGTTAAGACTGGAAGTCTTCTGACTATCCAATGGTTGAAAGGTTGTTACGATTAGTGATAACTCTCCCGGTGTCAACTGCAACAGCAGAGCGAGCTTTTTTTGCAATGAAACTAGTCAAGACATGGCTTCGAAGCAAAATGGGAGATGATTTTCTCCGCCATTGCACGCCAGTTTACATTGAGAAGGAACTTGCAACCAAGTTTAGCTCTAGAGAAATAATCGATATCTTCGATACTGGTGCTCGTAAAGTAGAATTCAAATTGATAGAAATGTAATTTATTCTTACTATTGAACAACAGACATATATTTACTATCCAGATGTCCTACATCATATTATTTACTATGTTATCCTTTCATATATCTTATGATTTTCAAGCTTTTGGTTCTTGCCCTCCCCCTATCTCAATTTTCTAGCTCCGTCCCTGTCCGCCTCAAATTTAGACCGGAGAGGGGTGACGGCCAGGTCGGGCGTTTAGGACCGGTACGAGACGTCCGACTAGATCGTTTTCTTTTAACCGATTAGCTATTGGACTGTCCCTCCAGACGTTTAAGACCCAGTTCTTTTGCCAGAATCTAGGGATTCTCCCAGAATCCGACCCCTACCTAGCTTTTTTCGGAATCTTTGTGCCTCATTTTTTTTACAATCTTATCTAGTTAGGGTCTAATTAGATAGGGTTGTAAAATAAATGAGACTCGAAGATTCTGGAAGGAGAGAATCCCCATGTTCTGGCTAAGACTGATTTGAGACACATCTCTCGGCCAATTCCGAGCACTGAGCTGCCTCCCTCGGCCCGCCGGGTGGACAGGAGATAGCGACGGAAGACCGGCCGGGAACTCCACCTCAGGCGTGCCACCCGTGGGGCGTTTTTTAAGGAACACATATGGTTGTCTTGTCACCACGATGAACGTATCTACCCGCTCACGAACCCCAACGACGATTCCTTGTCCCGTGGCCGCACGTCAGTGACACGAGGCCCCGTCAGACAGCCAGATCCCGCACCGAGAGTTTCTCAGTCACGCATCGCTATCGGATTCCGGACCATTTCCACGTCACTGCCAACTACGGGAGAGCCCGACCCGACCCAGCCGCCATTGGCATTGGCACCAGCACCACTCCACTCCACCACCAGAGACCCGTGCCAATCCCACACTCCACTCTCCTTCTCATCCATCTATCTAACCACCCCCGAGCTAATCCAGCGCCGTCTCCCTCGCTGTTCGGTTGTGGAGTACTGCAGCTCCTACCCTCTAGCTAGCTGATCCAGCCCATGGCCGCCTCGCTGCTTCGCCGCGCGGCCGCCGGCCGCGGGCGGTGTCCGTCGCCGGCGGAGTCGCTGCGGAGGCTGGTGTCCTCGGAGGCGGCGCCGGAGCAGGCCCTGCCGCGGCCTCTGCCGGAGATGCCGCCGTTCGAGCACCGGCCGAGCCCGTACGCCGGGATGGGCGGCGCCGAGATCCTCGAGAAGCGGAAGAAGTTCCTTGGCCCCTCCCTCTTCTACTACTACCAGAAGCCGGTACATACATCGTATACTTATCTTCTGCTGCTTCGTCATGGCGATTGTCCGCTGTAGGAAGGCGAGACCTGTGCTTGAAACCAACCCTCTTAATCAGTAGGAGAATAAATAAATTTTGATGTAGAGGATGATGTATGAACTGCATCAATCATCATGTAAGATCAGGTTCGATATTTTGCCACTCCCATCATTGTCTCGCTCACACGTTGTCCCAGGACCCACACGCCAGTGAAACATCAAGTGGCACTTTTTTTTTTGAAGGCATCAATATCAAGCGATACCTATTAAAACGCCAAATAAGTGTCAGTGCCAAATTCCCAAAGGCCCCGATCGAAATCAATAGTAGTCCCTCTGTAAACAAATATAAGAGCGTTTAGAACACTGTTTTAGTGATCTAAACGCTCTTATATTTCTTTACGGAGGGAGAATACTATGTGTGAAATATGGTAAGAGATGTCTGATGATATTTTTTATGGCAGTATAAAATTAAAGTACTACCGTCTTGATTCCATTGTGATCTGTATTCGCAGCTCAACATCGTCGAAGGGAAGATGCAGTACCTGTACGACGAACAAGGCAAGAGATACCTCGATTGCTTCGGAGGCATCGTCACGGTGTCATGTGGCCATTGCCACCCTGATATTGTCGAGGCCGTGCAGGAGCAGACTGAGTTGCTTCAGCACACCACCACCATATACTTGCATCATGCCATCGTCGAGTTTGCCGAGGCGCTTGCCTCAAAGATGCCAGGCAATCTCAAGGTATACTTCCTTCCTTCAGTGGCTCAGTGCTACTAGAAGTTACAACATGGATGGACTCGATGACGAGAAAGGGAGTGTGAGTGTCTCATATTTTGGGATGGTATGCAGGTTGTGTACTTCGTCAATTCTGGGACCGAAGCGAATGAATTGGCAATGTTGATGGCTCGGCTGTACAGCGGGAATCTCGGTATGGTTGCATTGAGAAACGGATACCACGGTGGGAGTGCTGGAACAATAGGTCTCACGGGTTTGCAGACGTGGAAATACCCGATTCCTCAGGTGTGTGTCCGATTGTTAAGAGATACAAAATGACACACATTTTCAGTGCAAGTCTTTTTTCCAGTTCAATTGTTGTACTCCTACTTGAAAAGATTGACCTATTGTTAGAATTCACATTTTAGCGATGCTAAAATTAACACTGAAGCACAAAAGTATTTCAATATCCCTATTTTCTATGTCAGGTGCATTATGGGCTTCAGCTTGGTTAGTTAATCCGCTCATGTCGTATGCAATGTGTTGCGTAATATAATGAGCGCCCCTTACTACTTTAAAAAATATATAAAAAGTGAGGGGAAGGTATTGTTTCAATATGACCATCTGTAGTTGTTTAAATTGTTTCTTACTCCCTCCGCTCACAAATATAAGATGTTCTAACATTTTTATGAATTGGATGTCTATAGACACGTTTTAGTGTGTTTGTTCACTCATTTCAGTCTGTATCTAGTCCATATAGAAATATCCAAAACTTCTTATATCTGTGAAGGGAGGAAGTACTTATGACCCATTTTTTCTCATTCGCAGGGTGAGATTCATCATGTCATGAATCCGGATCCTTACCGTGGAGCTTTTGGGTCTGATGCTGCAGCTTATGCCAGGGAAGTCGAAGAACATATAAATTTTGGCAGTTCAGGAAGGGTTGGAGGTTTTATCGCAGAAACTTTCCAAGTATGACCAATTTAAAGTTGTACAATACATTATACTGTAAAAAAGCTGATAATATAGTTTCATCCAGCTTTTATTCAGATGCTTTTTTTTCTTGTACTGGGGAATCTAGATGAACGTACTCATATATCAGCTTTCTGATTATTGAACATGAATGCAGGGTGTAGGAGGTACTGTTGAACTAGCTCCTGGATACCTGAAGTCGGTATATGATACTGTCCGGAAGGCGGGTGGTGTCTGTATAGCTGATGAAGTCCAAAGTGGGTTTGGCCGTACTGGAAGTAACTATTGGGGATTCCAGACGCAGGATGTCATCCCTGACATTGTAACGATGGCAAAGGTTCGTGGTAACTGGAAAGTCTCTGCCTCGAAGGTTTCATTATGTTGACAGTATCAATCAATATTAATGAAATTTTTCTTTATTTCTAGGGAATCGGCAACGGTCTACCACTCGGTGCAGTTGTAACAACTCCTGAGATTGCAAGCGTGATGGCTCAGAAGATCCAGTTCAACACATTCGGTGGGAACCCTGTCTGTTCTGCTGGTGGATTGGCTGTGCTCAAGGTTCTCGACAAGGAGAAACGGCAGGCGCATTGCGCAGATATCGGCGCTCACTTGGTGGAACGTCTGAAGTCGCTTCAGCAGAAGCATGAAAGTAAAGTTTCCCCTATTTTGGTCCATTTGAAGTAACCATTTCGGTCAACTGTTTGATTTTGGGTTCGAGTTAATCTAATCTATCGGTGATTATCCATCCCTTGGCCTTGCTTCTGCGCAGTCATTGGAGATGTCAGAGGAAGGGGGCTGATGCTTGGGGTGGAGCTTGTCACTGACAGGACGGAGAAGACTCCGGCCAAGGCTGAGACCGCTGTTCTGTTTGAGAAACTCAAAGGTAATAGCCCACAATCCCTACCTCCATGATCGCAAAATGTTTACTTCTACAGCTCCTCATATGGTTCTCTTGTTCTACCAGATCTTGGCGTTCTAGTCGGCAAAGGCGGTCTGCACGGCAACGTCTTCAGGATAAAACCACCGATGTGCTTCTCCAAGGACGACGCAGGTCAGTAGCTCAACTATCTCCACAGGATCCCCATTGCTTTCTGCATTGCTCGTAGTCGTAGAGACTAACTGAACTCCGGATCCTGCAGATTTCTTGGTGGACGCCATGGACTACGCCATGTCAGGGTTCTGAGGACCATGAACGTTCTTGTGCCTGCCCCTGAACCGTCACCGGGGCGGCGGCGCGGAGTGCATGGGGATGCCCTGGTGCTGGTAGCATGGTACGTTCCCATCGCTGGGCTGCGTCACCGCGTGTTTGCACGCAACGCATGTATGCGTGCCCGGTGTCTATGTTCGTGATGATGAAACACAACCCTTACCCAGGGAGAAGGGATGAATAAATGAAGGGAGGAAAGCATCAGAAATGCGCAATGTGCTGTCTGGCTTATCTGCTGTTTTTTGGTAGGGATATCTGAAATCCAATGGGCAAGGAAAATCTACGCTTCCTTGTCAGAATAGGAAAACAATACGCTAAGAGCATCTCCACTCGTTCGGCCCCCAGGGGCTTGAAATAGCGCCGCCTGGGGGCACCGGCGTAAAAATCGGCGTGGGGGCGGTCTGTTTCCCAGCCACCCCCTCAAGATCGCCCACAGGCGCTGATTTCGGCCCACTTTTGGCATAAATTGGACCAATTTTGGCCCATATTCGGCGTACTTCGGCACAAATTCAACCGAAGCTAATTTTTGTCACATAGTTCATCATGGAAAATCAATACAAATCAAATAGTTCAACAAATTAAATAGTTAAACAAATAAAAACTCATGTGTATGATGGCGGAAGCTCCCTGAATGTATACGCGCCCCCTGCCCCCCCGATACAACCAACGGAAATCGTTCACGCAATCCCCTGGCGACTACGCTAGGGTTCCCCTCGATCTAGCCAAATCCACTCAAACCTCATGACGGATCTCCGTGTAAAGGACTTTGGTGTGATCCCCTGCGTCTGCGCTCATCAAGGAGGTGACTGCATGTCGGCTGCAGGGAAGGAAACGATGGCCCCGGAGCCCGCGGCGGGGGAACATGCATCTGGAAGTTGCAAGGATGATGGGGCCCGAGATCATGGTGCGGTACTAGAGGACAGATTCGCTGGACTTAACCTCCGTGGGGAGGAAGATTAGGAATTAGACCTTTTTGGTGAGATTGAAGATCTGATCGCTGAGACAAGATGGGCGGCGATTTTTAGGGTTCACACCCAAAAGCCATTCAGCCATGTGGCTCTTTACAAGGCTATGAGAAACGCATGGATCCCTGAACAGGGGGTGACCTTCAAGGCTAAGAAGGATAATATTTTCCTGGCTCAGTTTATGTGCTTGGGGAATTGGAATCGCGTTATGAATGGTGGTCCATGGATATTCAGGAACTCAGCTGTTGTTCTGGAGGAGTATGACGGATTGACGAATGTAGAAGAGTACAAACTGGACCGTATTCCGGTATGGGTGAGGATTATGGGTCTCCCAGAGGGCCTGATGAAAAAACCGAGATCGCAGAGAAGATGGCAAAGAAGGTGGGTGCCCCCCCCCATCAAGGTCATTGTGAATGAAGGCCGTATAAACCCAACGAAATATCTGCGAGCTCGAGTATTTGTTAAGCTGGAAATACCCCTGGTCCGCTTTGTTCCCCTTACTCTTAAGGAGCTAAAGAGATACCCGGTGGAGTTTGAAAATGGGGAGAGTGGTTACTTGTGAATGGGGAGAGTGGTTACTTGTGAATTTTGACACACGGTACCTGAATGTGGTGATGGCATACATAGGCCTGAAGAACGCGAATGGGGAGAGTGTTTACTTGTGAATTTTGATGCTCCCAACGGCCGAGGCAGGGGAGGAGGCCGAGAAGAGAGGACTGCAGGAGATGGAAGGGGCTTTGATAACCCACAAGTATAGGGGATCGCAACAGTTCTCGAGGGTAGAGTATTCAACCCAAATTTGTTGATTCGACACAAGGGGAGCCAAAGAATATTCTCAAGTATTAGCAGCTGACTTGTCAATTCAACCACACCTGGAAACTTAGTATCTGCAGCAAAGTGTTTAGTAGCAAAGTAATATGATAGTAGTGGTAACGGTAGCAAAAGTAAAGACAACAAAAGTAATGTTTTTGGTATTTTGTAGTGATTGTAACAAAGAGTAACGGAAAAGTAAATAAACGAGAACCAAGATATGGAAAACTTCGAGGCACCGGATTAGCAATGGATAATTATGCCGATGCGGTTCGTCATGTAATGATCATAACATAGGGTGACACAGTAACTAGCTCCAGTTCATCAATGTAATGTAGGCATGTATTTCAGTATATAGTCATGCGTGCTTATGGAAAAGAACTTGCATGATATCTTTTGTCCTACCCTCCGTGGCAGCGGGTCCTATTGGAAACTAAGGGATATTAAGGCCTCCTTTTAATAGAGAACCGAACAAAGCATTAGCACATAGTGAATACATGAACTCCTCAAACTACGGTCATCACCGGAGTGGTCCCGATTATTGTCACTTGGGTTGCGGATCATAACACATAGTAGGTGACTATAGACTTGCAAGATAGGATCTAGAACACACATATATTCATGAAAACATAATAGGTTCATATCTGAAATCATGGCACTCGGGCCCTAGTGACAAGCATTAAGCATAGCAAAGTCATAGCAACATCAATCTCAGAACATAATGGATACTAGGGATCAAACCCTAATAAAACTAACTCGATTACATGATAAATCTCATCCAACCCATCACCGTCCAGCAAGCCTACGATGCAATTACTCACGCACGTCGGTGAGCATCATGAAATTGGTGATGGAGGATGATTGATGATGAAGACAACGACGAATCCCCCTCTCCGGAGCCCCGAACGGACTCCAGATCAGCCCTCCCGAGAGAGATTAGGGCTTTGCGGCGGCTCCGTATCGTAAAACGCGATTATTTCTTCTCTCTTATTTTTTCTTCCCGAAAGCCAATATATGGAGTTGGAGTTGGCGCGGAGGGCCGCCAGGGGCCCACGAGGTAGGGCGCGCCTGGGGGGGCGCGCCCCACCTCGTGAACAGGGTGTGGGCCCCCTAGTCTTCATCTTTGGCGAGGATTTTTTATTATTTATTCTAAGATATTCCGTGGAGTTTCGTGTCATTCCGAGAACTTTTGTTTTCGCACATAAAACAACACCATGGCAATTCTCTTTGAAAACAACGTCATCCGGGTTAGTTCCATTCAAATCATACAAGTTAGAGTCCAAAACAAGGGCAAAAGTGTTTGGAAAAGTAGATACGACGGAGACGTATCAACTCCCCCAAGCTTAAACCCTTGCTTGTCCTCAAGAAATTCAGTTGACAAACTGAAAGAGAAAAAGAAAAACTTTTACAAACTCTGTTTGCTCTTGTTGTTGTAAACATGAAAGCCAGCATTCAAGTTTCAGCAATTATTATGAACTAGCCATACTCACAATAACACGTAGGTCTCACAATTATTCATATCAATAGCATAATTAGCTAGCGAGCCATAATAATAAAACTCGGATGACAACACTTTCTCAAAATAATCATAACATGATATAACAAAATGCTATCACGCTAGCCCTTTCCGAGACCGCAAAACATAAATGCAGAGCACCTTTAAAGATCAAGGACTGACTAAACATTGTAATTCATGGTAAAAGAGATACAGTCAAGTCATACCCAATATAAACCAATAATAATGAATGCAAACGACAGTGTGCTCTCCAGCGGGTGCTTTTTAATAAGAAGGGTGATGACTCAACATAAAAGTAAATAGATAGACCCTTCACAGAGGGAAGCGGGGATTTGTAGAGGTGCCAGAGCTCGATTTTGAAATAGAGATAAATTATATTTTGAGCGGCATACTTTCATTGTCAACATAACAACTAAAAGACGACGATATCTTCCATGCTAAACAGATTATAGGCGGTTCCCAAATAGAATGGTAAAGTTTATACTCCCCCTCCTCCACAAGCATCAATCCATGGCTTGCTCGAAACAACGAGTGCCTCCAACATTCAACGGGTCCTGGGGGGAGTTTTGTTTGCAGTTATTTTGATTTAGTTTGCATAAAGCATGGGACTGGGCATCCCGGTTACCAACCATTTTCTCGTGAATGAGGAGCGGAGTCCACTCGTCTTGAGAATAACTCGCCTAACACGGAAGATAAGGGCATCTCTAGTTGACATATGAGCTAATCGAGCATGCAAAACAGAATGTTTATTTGAAGGTTTAGAGTTTGGCACATACAAATTTACTTGGAACGGCAGGTAAATACCGCATATAGGTAGGTATAGTGGACTCATATGAAACAACTTTGGGGTTTAAGGAGTTTGGATGCACAAGCAGTATTCCCGCTTAGTGCAGGTGAAGGCTAGCAAAAGACCGAGAAGCTTAATTAAGCGAGAGAGCGACAACGATCGTAAACATGCATTAAAATTAATTTTACATTGAATACAAACATGAGTAGGATATAATCCACCATGAACATAAATATCATGAAGGCTATGTTGATTTGATTCAACTACATGCGTGAACATGTGCCAAGTCTAGTCACTCAATTCATTTAAAGGAGGATACCATCCCATCATACCACATCATAATCATTCTAATAGCATGTTGGCATGCAAGGTAAACCATTATAACTCATAGCTAATCAAGCATGTCACAAGCAACTATAATCTCTAAATGTCATTGCAAATATGTTTACTTCATAATATCTGACTCAGGAACAACGAATCATCATATTTACAAAAACAAGAGAGGTCGAGTTCATACCAGCTTTTCTCATCCCAATAAGTCCATCATATATCATCATTATTGCCTTTCACTTGCACGACCGAACGATGTGTATAATAATAATAAGAGTGCACGTGCATTGGACTAAGCTGGAATATGCAAGCATTCAACTCAAGAGAGAAGACAAGTAATATGGGCTCTAAGTTAAATAAACAATCATGCATACGAGAGCCACTAAGCATTTTCAATATGGTCTTCTCGACCCCCAAAGAAAGGAAAAGAAAATAAAAACTATTTACACGGGAAAGCTCCCAACAAGTAAAAAGAAGAACGGGAAATATTTTTGGGTTTTCTTTTTAATTCTACTACAAGCATGGAAAGTAGACTAACTATTTTTTTTGGTTTTTCTTAAAGTTTATCAAACACACAAGAAGAAAGCAGAAAAAAGAAATTTAAACTAGCATGGATATTACAGTGAAAGAGTATGAGCACCGACATCTAGCAATGAGTGTGTGTGTGAACATAAATGTAATGTCGGTGGGAAATACATACTCCCCCAAGCTTAGGCTTTTGGCCTAAGTTGGTCTATTGCCAGGGAGGGCCTGGCGGGTATCCGTAAGTGAAACGGGGGTCATAGTATGATGAAGAAGACTCTGACTGCCACTGGCTGGCAGCCTCCTTAGGATCCCAATGTAATAGCCTGGCTTATTAGGGATGATAGACTACTCATATCAATAAGGAATTCCTTCTTTTCCGGGAGCCCATTCGGACAGAACTCCAAAGTTAAGCGTGCTCAGCTTGGAGTAGTCTCGGGATGGGTGACCGGCCGAAGTTGCTCTGGTGCGCATGAGTGAGGACAAAGTGCGCAGAAAAGGCTAGTATTGATCTGTGGGGCCAGTCTAGATCCCGCCAGGAGTAACGACCACCGGCGGGTGTGTCCGGGGCGTTACAAGTTGGTATCAGAGCCGACCCTCGCGGTTACACGGATGGTTGCGGACAGGTGTGCGGTCATATTCTTCATGACGTTTGTGACCCGTCGTGGCACACGGCATGGCACATGTACCGGACTGGATGCACAGACGGTTGTGCCAAGAGGGAACGTTCTTGTGGCCCGACGAGGACGTCGGTTCCTCTGAGTGGGGGTGTATGTAATAGCCTGGCTTATTAGGGATGATAGACTACTCATATCAATAAGGAATTCCTTCTTTTCAGAGCCCATTGGACGAACTCCAAAGTTAAGCGTGCTCGGCTTGGAGTAGTCTCGGGATGGGTGACCGACCGAAGTTGCTCACAGGTGCGCATGAGTGAGGACAAAGTGCGCAGAAAAGACTAGTATTGATCTGTGGGGCCAGTCTAGATCCCGCCAGGAGTAACGACCACTGGCGGGTGTGTCCGGGGCGTTACACCCAAGAATAGACAGATAGTCGTGGAGGCTCATCTTGTGGCTCCTGCTCCGGGGCTGGTGCAGGGTTCCGATAGGCTTGAACAGCCGACCATGAAACGATGTGAGGTTCTGCAAACAAGTTAAACAAAGAAGGAGTAGGCAAGGTAATAGTCTTCGGGTGATGTTTATCAAAGTATAATTTGTATTTGAGCTCCCCATCGCGACTCTTAACAAGAAAATCATGCGCTATCATACTCTTATAATCTAAATAAGCACGGGGCAGCGCTGTTTCTTCTTTCTCTTCATGCTTGATAGGTATTTCAAAATGTTCAGCTAGGCGGGAAGCATAAATGCCTCCAAAGATGGGGCCCTTAGTACGGTTCAGACTTAACCATCTAGCAACAATTCCACCTATACTAACAGAGTTATTGCGGTATAAACCATGGAGCAAAATAATAATATCAGAATACTAAGGTTCCCACAGCCAAGGCGTCAATCAAGCAACGACTAGCAAATAAGTCAAAGTAACGTAAAACCGGAAAATGTATGCTAGTGATTCTTGCATCAGAAACCTTCCTGGTTTCTCCCACCGTGATGGTGTTAATAAAAGCTTCTACTTCATTACGGTGGGGTTCATCTAAGATGCCCTCAAAGGGTATTCTGCAAACCTCGCAGAATTCAGCTAATGCCATCTCTTTAACAACGTCATATAAATGAAACTCTCTTTGTTGGAGGTGATTTCTTAGGGAAAAAGTAGAAGTTTTGCACAAAAGTATTTGTGAGTAAGAATCTTGATGACGTTGGTCGTGGAGGAAGTTGGTGAGGCGGCGTTCTCAATCAATAAATAGAAATCATCATAAATCCCAGCTCTCCTCAAGAAGTCATCGGAAGGCCATTCACACGGCGGGACCTCCATGATCTTGAGGTAAATTAAATTTGGGCTTCTCCTCTTCTTCCGTTTGTTTTTCCTTAGAGCTTCGGCTCGACGAGCCCCTCAAAAGTCTCTTCATTATTTCTGAAACAATCTGAAATTTTTAGTAACCTCAAATAAAAGTGAACCAACTTCAATAAAAATGATAGCAACAACTCCCACAAGTGCCTAGAGCCTATATAAAGCATTGCAACTACTTGGAACCATATAAATTTGACATGCAAGCTCAAGAACATGGTCACCTATGCAACACAAATTTGCAATGAATAAAGCACTAGAACAAAAACTAATTGGACCAATGGAGGAGCCACATACCAAGGAACAATCTCCCCAAGCAGTTTTGCGAGAGGTGCTTTGAGCAAGGAGATCAAAATCACAAAGAACGGAAAGTGGAACTCGTGCTTGAGTTGGTTTTTCGTGTTTGTGTGAGGCAGAGGAAGAAGATGGGTGCGGGAATAAATGGAGGAGGGCCACCGTGGTCCCATGAGGCAAGGGGGCGCGCCCTCCACCCTCGTGGCCAGGTGGCAGCTCCCCCGTGGTAATTTTTGCACAGTAAATCCTCAAATATTGCCGAAAAATCATATTAAATTGGCATGGCATTCTGAGGACTTTTATTTTCGGGATACTTTTATATTGCACGGATAAGTCAGGAGACAGACAGAAAAATGTTATTTTACTTTATTTCTACTAAATAATAGAAAATATAAAAAGGGTACAGAAGGTTGTGCTTCTAGTTTCATCCATCTCGTGATCATCAAAATGAACCCACTAACAAGGTTGATCAAGTCTTGTTAACAAACTCATTCGAATAATCACGGAACCGAGAAATTTGAATAACACTAAGTTACCTCAACGGGATATGAAAATCCCCAACAATAAGAATATCATACTTTTTCTTACCAGTAGGGAGAGGAAATTCAAAACCTCCAAATATAATCGATGGAATTTTTCCAATAGAGTTGATACTATAAACTTGAGGTTGTTTCCTCGGAAAATGTACCGTGTGCTCATTGCCATTAACATGAAAAGTGACATTGCCTTTGGTGCAATCAATAACAGCCCCTGCAGTATTAAGGAAAGGTCTTCCAAGAATAATAGACATACTATCATCCCCGGGAATATCAAGAATAACAAAGTCCGTTAAAATAGTAACGTTTGCAACCACAACAGGCACATCCTCACAAATACCGACAGGTATAGCAGTTGATTTATCAGCCATTTGCAAAGATATTTCAGTAGGTGTCAACTTATTCAAGTCAAGTCTATGATATAAAGAGAGAGGCATAACACTAACACCAGCTCCAAGATCACATAAAGCAGTTTTAACATAACTTCTTTTAATGGAGCATGGTATAGTAGGCACTCCGGGATCTCCAAGTTTCTTTGGTATTCCACCCTTAAAAGTGTAATAGCAAGCATGGTGGAAATTTCAGCTTCAGGTATCTTTCTTTTATTAGTAATAATATCCTTCATATACTTAGCATAAGGATTTGTTTTGAGCACATCAGTTAATCGCATACGCAAAAAGATGGGTCTAATCATTTCAGCAAAGCGCTCAAAATACTCATCATCTTTTTTCTTGGATGGTTTAGGAGGAAAAAGCATGGGTTTATGAACCCATGGTTCCCTTTCTTTACCGTGTTTCCGAGCAACAAAATCTCTTTTGTCATAACGTTGATTCCTTGGTTGTGGGTTATAAAGATCAACAACAGGTTCAACTTCTACATCATTATCATTACTAGGTTGAGCATCAACATGAACATTATCATTAACATTATCACTAGGTTCATGTTCATCACCTGATTGTGTTTGAGATCGTAAGCAGAGATGTCATTTGGATTCTCGGTGGTTCAACAATAGGTTCACTAGAAGTTTGCAAAGTCCTATCATTTTCTTTTCTTCCTCTTAAAAGAACTAGTCATATCAATATTATTTCTCGAGAATCTTGCTCGATTCTCTTAGGGTGGCCTTCAGGATACAAAGGTTCTGAGTCATTCTACCAGTTCTAGTAGCCACCCTAACAAGCATAATCATTTTCTTACTATTCATTTCATCAAGCACTTCTTTACGAGCTTTAAGTACTTGTTCTACTTGAGTGGTAACCATAGAAGCATGTTTGCTAACAAGTTTAAGTTCACCTCTAATATCAGCCATATAATCACTCAAGCATTTAATCATAAAGGTACTTTGTTTTAATTATCTACCAAAATAAGCATTAAAGTCATCTTGCTTAAACATAAAGTCATCAAACTCATCCAAGAACTGGCTAGCAATTTTAGTAGGAGGGACTTCAGCTTTATCATACCTATAGAGAGAATTTACTTTTACTACCTTTGTCGGGATATCGGGAGGTTCTTCAGTAAATAAGTAATTGAGATCATATACTTCTTCAACAAAGTGTAAATTAAGACCATGTATTTCTTCAATAGGAGGTAAATTCTTAACATCTTCAGCTTTAATACCTTTTTCTTTCATAGATTTCTTTGCCTCTTGCATATCTTCGGGACTGAGAAATAGAACACCTCTCTTCTTCGGAGTGGGTTTAGGAATAGGCTCAGTAATTGGCTCAGGAGCTGGCTCAGGAGGTAGCTCGGGAGGTGCCCAATTGTTTTCATTAGCCAACATATTATTCAATAGAATTTCAGCGTCATCCGGTGTTCTTTCCCTGAAAAGAGAACCAGCACAACTATCCAAGTAATCTCTGGAAGCATCAGTTAGTCCATTATAAAAGATATCAAATATTTCAGGTTTCTTAAGAGGATGATCAGGCAAAGCATTAAGTAACTTGATAAGCCTCCCCCAAACTTGTGGGAGACTTTCTTCTTCAATTTGCACAAAATTATATATATCCCTCAAAGTAGCTTGTTTCTTATGAGCAGGGAAATATTTAGGAGAGAAGTAATAAATCATATCCTGGGGACTTTGCACACAACCAGGATCAAGAGAATTAAACCATTTCTTAGCTTCACCCTTTAATGAGAACGGAAATATTTTGAGTAAATAAAGGTAGCGCGATCTCTCATTATTAGTAAACAGGGCAGCTATATCATCTAACTTATGAAGATGTGCCACAACAGTTTCAGATTCATAGCCATTAAAAGGATCAGATTCAACCAAAGTAATTATATCTGGATCAGCGGAAAAATCATAATAATCCCGATCAGAACACGATAGGTGAAGTAGCAAAAAGGTGGTCGGGTCTCATCCTATCTCTAAAAGATTCTTTACTCCACTTAATTAGCAACCTCTTACGTTCAAGACTATCCTGGCAAGCAAGAACAGCTTCAATAGATTCAGCATTAAAAAGATAACCCTCAGGAATAGAAGGCATAGGTTCATCATCACTAACATCATCGTGTTCAGGTTCAATAATTTCTCTTTCTCTAGACCTAGCAATTCGCTCATCAAGATATTCACCAAGTGGCACAGTAGTATCAAGCATAGAAGTAGTTTCATCATAAGTATCATGCATAGCAGAAGTGGCATCATCAATAACATGCGACATATCAGAATCAATAGCAGTAGTAGGATTAGGTGTCGCAAACTTACTCATAACAGAAGGAGAATCTAGTGCAAGGCTAGATGGCAGTCCCTTACCTCCCTCGTAGTTGAGGGCAAAATAGTAGTTCGATCATCTTTCAAGTTCTTCATAGTGTTCCAGCAGATATAAATCCCAAGTGACTCAAACAATAGAGCTATGCTCCCCGGCAACGGCGCCAGAAAAAGGTCTTGATAACCCACAAGTATAGGGGATCGCAACAGTTTTCGAGGGTAGAGTATTCAACCCAAATTTGTTGATTCGATACAAGGGGAGCCAAAGAATATTCTCAAGTATTAGCAGCTGAGTTGTCAATTCAACCACACCTGGAAACTTAGTATCTGCAGCAAAGTGTTTAGTAGCAAAGTAATATGATAGTAGTGGTAACGGTAGCAAAAGTAAAAACTGACAAAAGTAATGTTTTTGGTATTTTGTAGTGATTATAATGAGAGTAACGGAAAAGTAAATAAGCGAGAACCAAGATATGGAAAACTCATAGGCACCGGATTAGCGATGGATAATTATGCGGATGCGGTTCGTCATGTAACAGTCATAACATAGGGTGACACAGAACTAGCTCCAGTTCATCAATGTAATGTAGGCATGTATTCCCTATAAAGTCATACGTGCTTATGGAAAAGAACTTGCATGACATCTTTTGTCCTACCCTCCCGTGGTAGCGGGGTCCTATTGGAAACTAAGGGATATTAAGGCCTCCTTTTAATAGAGAACCGGAACAAAGCATTAGCACATAGTGAATACATGAACTCCTCAAACTACGGTCATCACCGGGAGTGGTCCCGATTATTGTCACTTCGGGGTTACCGGATCATAACACATAGTAGGTGACTATAGACTTGCAAGATAGGATCTAGAGCACACATATATTCATGAAAACATAATAGGTTCAGATCTGAAATCATGGCACTCGGGCCCTAGTGACAAGCATTAAGCATAGCAAAGTCATAGCAACATCAATCTCAGGACATAATGGATACTAGGGATCAAACCCTAACCAAACTAACTCGATTACATGATAAATCTCATCCAACCCATCACCGTCCAGCAAGCCTATGATGCAATTACTCACGCACGGCGGTGAGCATCATGAAATTGGTGATGGAGGATGGTTGATGATGACGACGGCGATGAATCCCCCTCTTCGGAGCCCCGAACGGACTTCAGATCAGCCCTCCCGAGAGAGATTCGGGCTTGGCGGCGGCTCCGTATCGTAAAACGTGATTATTTCTTCTCTCTTATTTTTTTCTCCCCGAAAGCCAATATATGGAGTTGGAGTTGGTGTCGGAGGGCCACCGGGGGCCACGAGGTAGAGGCGCGCCCGGGGAGGCGCGCCCACCCTCGTGAAGCAGTGTGGGCCCCTGGTCTTCATCTTTAGCGAGGATTTTTATTATTTATTCTAAGATATTCCGTGGAGTTTCGGTCATTCCGAGAACTTTTGTTTTACGCATAAAACAACACCATGGCAATTCTCTTGAAGCAGCGTCGATCCGGGTTAGTTCCATTCAAATCAGTCCAAAACAAGGGCAAAAGTGTTTGGAAAAGTAGAAACGATGGAGGCGTATCAGGCTTTGACAGAAGGGATAGAAACCCTCGAGAGTAGAATCTGAATGAGGACAGAGACATGGAAGTGGACTTAAATCAGGGGCCAATTATGCCCAGTGCTCGGAAGAGGTTAATAGGACAGGATGGCAAGGTTAATGGTTCGAATGGTGGCACATCTTGGCTACCTGGTGCCCCTCCATCACCGGGATTTGTCAATGACAAGGTGCAATTACTGGAGAACAGTGGAAGTGAGACTATTGATAAGAGCATGATAAGCACCCCACAGAATTCACGATCCAAAGCGGATGAGAGAAAAAAATGAGGGCGAGACCGCTTCAACCAGCATATTGGTGACACCCCTAGAGGGTGTTCGCAGGACCAATGAAAATTATTAGTTGGAACTGTCGGGGTATCCTAGGGGCCCCGACAGTTCGCTTGCTTCTGGATATACAGAGGCGACATGAACCGAATGTGTTTTTCCTGTCTGAGACACATTTGGATGACGCAAGGGCGGAGGTTTTGATGAAAAGGATGTGGATGGATCATAGAATTGTGGTACCTAGCTTAGATGGAAGAAAGGGTGGCTTGCTTTTAGTCTGGAAGAAGGAGGTGAGGATCTACTCCCGGGCTACTACCCTTGATTTCATTGATGTTTCTATGGAAGAGGACAATGGAGATGTGCGGAGGTTAACTGGGATCTATGGTGAACCAAGTTGGGATAACAAGACTCACACATATCAGTTATTACGAGATCTTCATGCCCAATCCAGATTGCCATGGGTTGTGATTGGTGACTTTAATGAGATCCTTCTCTCCTCAGAAAAGGACGAAGGTGCCCCTCGACAACAATCGCGCATGAAAGACTTTCAGGACGCCTTATCTGATTGCTCGCTAGAAGACTTGGGATACGAGGGCGATGTCTTCACGTGGTTCCATGGTGGACTACGGGAAAGGCTAGATCATGCAGTATCAAATTCAGAATGGATGAGGCTCCATTCGTTGGCAGGTCTGTGCAACTTGGAGCTAGGTAAATCCAATCATAGGCCGATCTGTTTGGACACTAACCACCTGGTTGGAGTGGCAGAACATACCCCATCATATGGAAGGAAATTTGAGGCAAGGTGGCTAGCTGAGGAGACTGTGGAGGAGATTGTAAAAATGGCGTGGTGAAAGTCTGCCGCTCAGGGCATTGGACCGGGCGTGGGCGCTAAATTTTGTACAGTGCACCAGGATCTGCATGCCTGGGGTCGGAGGGTGTTGAAGGAGCCTCGCTCGAGACTCAGGAAGGCACAGAGAGAGCTCGAGCTGCTATCAAGGGCAAGCCCGACACCTGACGTTCGTATTCAGCAGAAGGAGTTGTCTCTGTTTATAGAAAACTTGCTCGAGCAAGATGAAATCTACTGGATGCAGAGAGGCAAAGTTAGCTGGCTTGGACGAGGAGACCGTAACACTGCTTATTTCCATCAATCTGCTTCAGTTCATAGACGGAAGAACTTAATTAAAAAGCTGAAAAGCAGTAGTAATACTTGGGTAGAAGGAAATGACAACCTGAAGCCATTGATTCGTGATTATTTCCAGGGTCTCTTTACATCAGATATGGGGAAGGTAGATAAGGGCTTGTTCAATTCTGTAAAACCTGTGGTGACCAGTGATATGAATAACATGCTTTTGGCCGAGTATACCAGGGAAGAGGTACGCAAGGCTTTGTTCCAAATAGGTGATTTGAAGGCCCCGGGCCTGGATGGACTTCACGCTAATTTCTTCAAAAGATTCTGGCAGATTGTGGGAGAGGAGTTGACAGATAAGGTACTGAATGCTATACGCCATAGAAAGATCCCTACAGGTTGGAACTCAACAAACATGACTCTCATACCTAATGTAAACTCCCCTGAGGTAATAATGCACTACAGACCAATAAGCCTTTGTAACATGGTCTATAAAATCATCTCTAAAATGATTGCAAATAGACTTAAGCAGATTCTCCCCGATATTATTTCTCCAACACAAAGTGCCTTCGTACCGGGCAGATAAATCACTGATAACGTGTTGGTAGCTTATGAATGTTTTCATGTAATCAAGAAAAAACACATGGATCAAATGGGCTCTGTGCGGTGAAGTTGGATATGAATAAAGCTTATGACCGTGTTGAATGGGGCTTTTTGGAAAGGATAATGTTGCATATGGGGTTTCATGCACAATGGGTGGAGCTCATCATGGAGTGTGTGTCCTCGGTAACTTACAGAGTCAGATTTAATAACACCAAAACTAATGAGTTTTCCCCTACTAGAGGCTTGAGGCAGGGTGACCCCATATCACCTTATTTATTCTTATTGTGCTCTGAGGGTCTCTCAAGTCTGCTTGCTCTTGAACAGGAAATTGGTGGATTAGACAGCATGCGGGTGTGCAAGAATGCCCCCTCAATCTCACATCTGTTATTTGCAGACGACTCTTTGATTCTTATGAAGGTTGGTCCTCATAATGCAGGTACTTTAAAAAGAGTTCTGGAGACCTATTGCACTAGTTCGCGGTAGCTGATCAGTAATGCAAAATCAAGTATATACTTCAGTCCGAATACTAATGTCCACACCAGGGAGAATATTTGCAGAGAGTTGAATATTGTGACAGAAGCGCTATCTGATACATATTTGGGCTTACCTACTATGGTAGGGGTGGACAGAAGTGACTGTTTTCAACACTTGATTGATAGGGTTTGTCAGAGGCTGAAGGGGTGGAAATAGAAATCACTCTCGATGCAAGGTAAAGAGATATTGGTAAAGTCGATTGCTCAAGCGATTCCTTCTTATGCAATGTCAGTCTTCAAACTTCCAAAAGGAATATGTAAATCTATTACTGATGAAATTGCTAGCTTTTGGTGGGGAGATGATGAAGAGAAGAAGAAAATGCATTGGTTTGCCTGGTGGAGGTTGTGCATTCCAAAGAAGGAAGGGGGATTGGGTTTTAGAGACTTGCACAGTTTTAACCTTGCTTTATTAGCAAAATAGTGATGGCGACTAATCCAGAACCCGGACTCTTTATGTGCTCAAGTGTTGAAGGCAAAGTATTATCCAGAGGGCGACATTTTGAAGGTTGGCCCCAAGAAGGGCTCTTCTTACACTTGGCAAAGTATTGTGGCAGGTATTCAGACCTTCAAGAGGGGTTGCATTTGGCGTGTTGGAACTGGGTCTAATATTGATATTTGGAATGACCCTTGGATACCATCTAGTGTCACTAGAAAACTGATTACACACAGAGGTGCAACAATGCTATCAAAGGTTGATGAGTTGATAAATCCGCACACGGGACAGTGGGATGAGGAACTAATCTGGGACATCTTTTCCCCGGTTGACGTCCATAGGATACTACAAATCCAGTTGAATGCTTACCTGGTGGAAGATTTTGTGGCATGGAATTGCACACGGTCGTGTACATTTTCAGTGCGATCGGCTTACCATAAAGAGTTTGAACATCAATATGGTTCGTGGTGGAGGCGAGTTGATGGGCAAGGTTCAGAAAATATCAACTCAGTGTGGAAGGACATGTGGAATTTGAAGATACCTGGGAAGATAAAACACTTTGGTTGGAAAGTTCTACATGGTTCCCTATCTTGCTTCGGTGTATTGGCAAATCGCCACATTCCATGCACTGGGCAATGCTTGGTTTGCTCAACTGGAGCGGAGGATATACAACACTGTCTCTTTAACTGCTCGCGAGCAATATCAGTTTGGGAACAGCTCAGCTTGGCGCAAAACATAAAAGAGGCGATGTCCGAGGACAGATCAGGTTCTATCACGATGGAAATCCTGTCTAAACTTCAGGGTAATGACCGTGAGCTACCAAGGGCAGAGCTTGCACTAGTTGTGGTGTGGTACATATGGTGGTAGTGACGGCAAATCGTCACGGGAGTAGAGGTCCAAGATCCGTCGAAAACGGCCCTAGCGATTAGAGTTCTCACAACGAACTACTTGCGATCAGTGGTTTCCAAGGGACCAACAAGGGCAGGTTCATATATGGAAGAAGCGAAACAGTGGGACAGTGAAGATTAATGTTGATGCTTCATTCCAATATGAAACACTCTCGGGTGCAAGTGGTGCAGTGGCTCGGGATGACCGTGGTGATTTTATTGCTGCACCAAATTGGTACATGCCAATAGTAATCGGGGTGGATTCCGCTGAACTAATGGCTATCAGGAATGGCCTATACCTAGCAGCCAATATTGGGTGTAACACTGTTGTTCTGGAGTCAGATTCTTCATTCGTGGTGGACTCGATGAACCAAATTCAAGAATATCTGGGGCCGGAAATAGCTATCGTCACAGAGTGCAAGCAACTAATGATGGACTTTGCATCAGTATCTTTTAAGCATTGCTATAGAGAAGCTAACCAAGTAGCGGATGAACTAGCTAAGAACTCTTTCATGAATAGGGTTTCTAGGTTTTGGGATGTGATCCTTGACTTTATTTCCAACCTCATTGTAAACGACATGTCTATTGTTTGAGGAATAAAGTCTTATTTGTGGTCATAAAAAAACTCATGTTTCATCACACGTCGAGCTAGGCGTTGCCCTTGAGCCTCCATAGATGCTCCACCAGATTGTGTTGCAGTTCTTGATGCACCTGTGGGTCTCGAATCTCCTGACGCATATTGAGGAAGGCAGACCAGGTTGCCAATAGCTGGTGATCAACTTGGGCAAGAGGACCCTGCCTGTAATATGATTTAGTGTCAAACACTGGCTCTTCCTCCCCGCTCTCAATGATCATGGTGTCAAGATGATACAACAAGTCATGACCTCCCACATTTGATCTTTCGACCAGGTCTGAGCGGGGTACAAGACAAGAGCAAATCGAGATTGGAGCACACCAAATGCCCGCTCGACATCCTTCTTTGCAAGCCTCTTGACACTTGGCAAAGTAGGAGTTCTTGTCTCCTAGCACAAGGTTTGAGATAGTCTTCACAAATGTGAACCATCTCGGATAGATGTCATCTGCTAGGTAGTATCCCTTGTTGTAGTGGCGCCCATTGACCTCGAAGTTCACCGGAGGAGCATGGCCTTCAACAAGCTTGGCAAAGATAGGGGAGCACTGCAGTATGTTGATGTCATTCTAAGCTTGGCAAAGATTTGGACGACACTGCGGCAGGCCCTGCTACAACAAACAACCCCGACAACGCTGGCGCTCCTCCATCGACTTGAAATTCTTTAGGGGCGTTAGTCCTCAGTTTCAATCCTTTTGGTCATTTGATGACAAAGGGGGAGAAATCTGAGTTAGTCTTCAAGCGGGTCTATATTAAGGGCATTTTGTTAAGTTACAACTCTCGTTCTTCTCAAACTTTTATTTGGATCGAGTTGTAATCTTAAACCCGATGGTGCGCTGATGCTTTTGTTGCATTATGCTCTGATACTTTTGATGCTTTATTCGGCATGCTTATTCCTCGTTAATATTATTGCACGCATGTTGAATTTCATCAGGCACCATATTTCATCATGCATTTCAAATTCTTCATATTATATATCAAATGCATGTATGAATTACAAGATTTAGGGGGAGATCTCCATGATTCAACTCTTCAAATGTGCATTGCCTCAAAAGCAAATTCCTCACTATGCACATCTTCAGGGGGAGTTCTTCTATATCTTGCTATCAAATTCCTCAATATCAGTATTTACACTTCATATGTTTATCCCCGTTGAAAACTTAACCTATATTGTCATCAATCACCAAAAAGGGGGAGATTGTAAGTGCATCTAGTGCCCCTTAGTGATTTTGGTGTATTGAAGATTTATAGGTTAAGGAACTAATGCGTTTGTGAGTGTACACAGGTCTATAAGTCTATGAGGAGTTTGATATTTACAGAGAAAGTCGACCCCCCAAAATGAAGTTCTTCAACTGAAGACTTTGATATTCTGAAGACTTTCTGAAGACTTTGAAAGTGAAGAAATTGGTGTGACCTTGAAGACTTGGTATTCATTTGAGGAACATGAAGCGTGAAGACTTTTGTTTTCGTAGTTTCATTTTCTCTTTCTTGAGTCATAGGAAACACCGTCTTGTTAAAGGGGTCAAGGAAATACTAAGGAAAAATTTCCATGTGATGCTCAACTCAAAATCCTACACCTACCAATCCTTCGAGTGAAGCCATTGGAAATCTCATATAGATTCAGTCAATTTCTTGAGGTCGAGACGCAGTTCTTCAGTCCTTGAGGACTTTGCTCTGACTGAGGAGTTAGGAATTCGCCAGTGCGAATTGCCTACATAGAGAGGAACATGATAGCCCTGAGGAATTTGAGAGCCAAATTTCCGACCGTTGTTGTGCTGCGCGCCAGCTGTCCCAAAATATCCTATCCACCTAACGGTCATATCATTGAAGGGCATTTATGTCTTATCATGTCGGGCTGCTCCCTAGGCTATAAATAGCCGCCCCCTACAACCACTAGCTGGTTGGCTGCTCCGAGAGAACTTGACACTTGTCATTTGAGAGCAACCCATCCTCTGAGGACTTTGAGCGAAATTCATCAAGTGAGGAAAACCCAAAACCAAACCCCCACAAACCCAAAGTGATTGAGCATCACTGAAGAAATTCATCCTGCGTGGATCCGACGCTTGTTACCTTTGAAGACTGTGCTTCTTCTAGACGGTTAGGCGTCATGGTCTAGAGCATCCAAGAGGAATTGTGGATCACCGAGTGACCAAGTCTGTGAAGGTTTGGAAGTCACCTGAAGACTTACCACGAGTGATTGGACGAGGTCTATGTGGCCTTAGTTCAAGGAGAATACGGTGAGGACTGGGTGTCCTGAGCTGCGTGCTTAGTGACTGGGTGTCCGGGACTGCGTGTCCTCGAGTTTAAATACTTAGCCGCCCAACCAGACGCATAACCGAGACAATAGCTTGGAACTGGTTTACCAAATCATTGTCTTCACCAACTAATCTGGTTTTATTTCCTCAACCCTTTCATTTCCTCATTCTTGTGTTGAGTGTTTGTTCATATCGTGCTTGAAGACTTTGATCAAGACTTTCTCAATTTCCTCAGTTCAATTTCTTCACCGTTTGTCTTCATCTTGTGTTATCCTGTGATTACGCTTTCTGTACTCTGTACTAGTCTTCATTTCATCATGATGACCATGCTTGTATTCTGTTATGCTTACTTCTGAGTACTTATTCCACTGCAAGTAGTTCTTCGCTAAGGAATTTCCTCACCGGCAAATTCCTCAGTGAAGAATTCATAAAAATCGCCTATTCACCCCCCTCTAGTCGATATAACGCACTTTCAATTAGTATCACAGCAAGGTACTCCCTTGTTCTGTGTGATTTTGGTTTAACCGCCTAGAGTTTTAGTTATGTCGACCGCAGGTATGATCAAGGTCTCGGCTGGGTGTCCTACCTTTGATGGGACGGACTACCCCTACTGGAAGAACAAGATGCGAATGCATATTGAGGCAATTGATAACAATCTCTGGTATGTTGTGGAAAATGGTGTTCCTCCGCCTCACCCTCACCGAACGCCACCGATGTGAAGAGATTCAAGCAACTCGATTCTCAAGCGAAGAATATCATATGTGGCCATCCGAGTAAAGGACAAGATGGAAGAGTGAGTGCTTTGAAATCGAAGCTTATCCGGGATAGGTTGTCCAAAGTGAATGAAGGAGTCTCAACTTAGCATGACTCTCGAGTTGATGTTCTTCAGAGTCTCTTCAACCGCTTCAAAAGACTCGATAATGAAAATGTCCAACAAACCTTTGATCGCCTCACTGACATCTCAAATGAGCTTCAAGCCCTCGGTGCCACCGACATCACCGATCATGAGGTGGTGAAGAAACTGTTGAGATCGCTGATTCCTCATTTGATACTCTGGGACCGATGATACAAGAACGTCTTGACTACAAGTCTCTTGATCCCGCCGATATCCTCGAAGGCTAAATACTCACGAAGTTCGACTTCTTTGAAAGAGAGATCTCTCTGGTTCAAACTATGGCAAACCACGTGCCTCAAGGCCAAGGCTGTGTCGACTCAATGTGAGGATTCGGTAGTAGCCTTGGTGATCTGAAGAATTGAGCCAGAGCTAGCCTTCGCCGTGAAGAAATTCCGAAGTTCTCAAGACGTGGTCGCTTTGGAAAATCCTCAAGAAGCAAAGTGATTCCTCATCCAAAGGACTATAAGAGAAGGTTGTGCCACAAATGCAAGAAACCTGGTCACTATATTCAAGATTGTCCTCGATGGGAAAAGGAAATGAAGAAGAAGAAATACAAGGATTACGGCCTACGATGAAGCGAAGAGGAAGAAGAAATCGTCAAAATCTTCGTCATCAAAATCCTTGAAGTCTTCATCTCACAAGAAGAGCAGCCCAAGAAGGCTCGGGCATTCATTGGCAAGGAAATGGACTCAAGCTGAATCGAGGAAAATGAGGAAGAGGAGGTGTCTCAAGAATCCGAATCTGGTGTGGCGAGTCCGGCCTTCGCTATTGCTTTCGTCGGCAAGTCCATCTTCAACATCAAGAAACCGACCCCACCGACAAGCCCGATGAAGATAATGATGGCTACGCTCCCACCTATTGCTTCATGGCGAAAGGTGCAAAGGTACTCAAATACAACTCCTCTGAATCTAGTGAAAATGAATTTGATGAGGATCTCAAGCCCAGCTACTCTAAACTTGCTAAGATTGCTGTAAAACAACAACGGGCTTTTGAAAAGGTTCAAAACGTGCTAGACAAAAGTGATGATATGTTGGATGAAGAAATGGATCGCACTAAAGCCCTGACTGAAAATCTTCAGAGACTTCAGTCTAAGTTTGATAACCTTCAAAGTCATCATAACACTCTCCTATCTGATCATGAGAAACTTTCTTATGAATTTCTTCAAGGAAAGCAAGATCACGAGAAGCTTTCTTCTGAATCTCTTCAAAGAAAGGAAGATCTTGAAAAGCTAAGAGTGTGTTATGAAGATCTTCAGAAGGAGCGTGATTCATTACTAGCTCAACAAATCAGCGCTTCTCAGGAAGAATTTGTCCCTCCATGCTTAAAGTGCATTGAACGTGAATCTGCTAATTCTTCACCTGAATGTTCAAATGCTTCAACTGTTACAAATTCTTCACCGCTCTGCTATCACTAATTCCTCATCCGAGGACATTGCTAGTATCACTCGACAATGCAGGGTTGAAGGAATTGTACATGACGAGCATGTACAAAAGCCTCAAAGGGCATCGACTCTTTGTGATGTGCTTAAAAAGATCCTCAATGAAACCCTAGGAAAGAGGGTATTGCCTTTGAGAGGAAACTCAATGCCGATGGAACATATTGAAGCTTTGAGCGGTACCCCAAAACCTCATGGGTTCTTTGCAAAGGGACCTCCATTGATCCATCTAGCTTATCTGGCTTTACATGTGAATCTCCTCATTCTTCCGATGAGTCATTTGACTCAACTATAAACTGCTCAAAAATCGAATGGTGAAGTATTTGCTAGATATGTTGGCACTAATCTGCAGAATGGTTCTCCTATGAAGAAAATCTAGGTTCCCAAGAAGTGCCTTGAAAGTCTTCAGGTGAATGTCCTCATGACACCACCTGTGAAGAACACGAACCCCAGATCAAATTCTTCATATGGACCAAATGATGGATTCATGTACCTAGGGTAGGGTCATAGACCTGATCTAAGTACCCTACCCAAGGATACCCTTAGAAGAGATCACCTTCCAGTCGACCTATGAGGAGCCCACTCGACTGACTTGAAGGACTCGACCATGAAGACTCACTCGACCACCAGAAGGTCAAGGAACACTCTGTACTGCAACGGTCAGTAGTTAAGTAGACTTTATGATAGTTAAGACACTTTATGTGGGGTGTTACTGGACTTAATGTACTTTAAACCCTTCATTACGTGGGCTGGCAGGGGTCCTGGCGCACTCTATATAAGCCACCCCCCTCCACAGGCAAAAGGGTTCGCACCTCTGTAACTCATATACACATAATCCACTCGACCGCCTCAAGGCTCCGAGACGTAGGGCTTTTACTTCCTCCGAGAAGGGCCTGAACTCGTACATCGCTTGTGTTTACAACCTCTCCATAGCTAGGACCTTGCCTCTCCATACCTACCCCCCACTCTACTGTCAGACTTAGAACCACGACAGTTGGTGCCCACCGTGGGGCAGGTGTTTTAGCGATTTTGTGGAGAAGTTGCGATTCTTCCGAGTACTTTCATCATGATGACTGCTGGAGTTTTGGTCGAGGGTCGCGAGATCCGTCTCGGCGCTCTCACCTTCGTCGCCGACGACTCCGCCTGGCTCCAGGAGGCTCCACTCGACGTTGATGCGCTCCCCGTCCGTGGTGCGACGCATTTTCGCGCATGTGTCCGCGGCGTTCTGCTGCGACAACCGTCGACCCCGTATCGGTCGACTCCCATGTCGGTCACCCTTCCGGTCTCCCCCGCCACAAGAAGCGCTCTGGTCGGTCGAGGCTCCAGCGGTGGGTGAAGCACGCGTGGCTCACCAGACGGCCACCGCCCAAGTTGCGCAATCGAGCCCGACAAATCCCTACTACTGTTCGATCCGCTGATCGGCTCGAGAGATCGTGATCCGAAAGTCGCGATAGCGATGATCCGGCGGAAATCTCGATGATCAACGGACCCATGATCCTCCCGGCTTCGCCCATGAGGGCGGGCGGCGGCGGAGGCGACCTCAAGACAGGACCATGAAGAGTACCAGCCCGAGCCACTCGACTCGCAGAGGGAAGAGCTTCGCCGCAGAACATGGATGCTCTGATACTCCCATCGCGGGAGAAACCCCGAGGCTCGCGCTTTGGAGGAGGCACGCCATTAATTTGGCTGAACGCGCCGTCTCGAGAACCTTCAACAGCACTCGACGAGGCTGCAGGCAACGAAGTTCCCGACGCCAATCGACGTCAACTCTTCCGCCGACTCGGTATATCGAACACCAATCCAGAATTTAGCGGTGCAACCCGTATAGCAGAGTCCATCCAGCCTTCTCGGCCGAAGTGGGAGGGCTTGATCTGATCGAGATTTGCTCCGGGCGGCAGGAGACCAGAATTCAGCCGATGTCGCATCGCGCAAATGAATTCATAGTCGATCCGTCGGCTGTGAATACGGTTCGGTCGGCTCATAGTTCCAGATCGCCTCCGCGGCGTGAAGGGCGCGAGAATCGGCGAGACCATTACGGAGACCGACATGACCGAGATGATAGGCGTCGAGTGCCCACTTCCCCTCCGAGGGGTGGGTCTTACGCCTCGGCAAAGAAGATGACAAAGGCCACTCGCAGGGTCAAGAGCTCCAATCGACCCTGTGGAACCAGAGCTTCGCGCGCGATCCATTATCGTGCAAGGCTTGGTCGACCGAACAGAGCCCATCGCGTGGGCCCGATAGAGATGCGCCACAAGCAAATCGAGTGCATGTTTCGGTCTAGAGTGTTTCAGCGAGGCTATCGAGCCGAGGATTCCCCCAATTTCAGGTTGGCAACAGAGTCGCAAGTTCATTGGTGAGTCTAAGCCCAAACTTGGCTTGAGGACTACCGAAAGTGGCGGTTCAGATTGGTGGTGGGAATGACGAGGTGGCCATGAAGCATTTGCCCCTCATGTTGGAAGGTTCTGCCAGAGCGTGGTTGAATCAGTTACCTCGTAGCAGCATTTACACTTGGGAAGATTTGTCCCGAGTGTTCGTCAGGACATTTGAAGGAACTTGCAAGCGACCAGCTGGATTGACAGAGCTGCAAGTTTGTGTGCAGAAGACGAATGAGACTCTCAGAGAGTATATTCAGAGATGGATCACTTTGCATCATACCATGGAGAACGTGTCAGACCATCAGGCAGTCTGCGCCTTCAAGGATGGTGTCAAGAACAGAGAATTAAGTTTGAAGTTTGGTCGAACCGGAGACATGACCCTGAGCCGGATGATGGAGATTGCTACTAAGTACGCCAACGGCGAAGAAGAAGACCGACTCCGCAGCGGCAAGTACAAGCCGAGCCAGTCGGAGAAGGGAAACACCAGTCGGAAACAGAAGCGGAAGGCCGAACCAGCAGCTCCTGGAGAGGCTCTAGCCGTGACTCAGGGAAAGTTCAAAGGGAAGCCAAAAGGATCCTGGAACCCTAAGAAAGTAAAGGATAAAGAAGGGAACGACGTGATGGGTATGCCGTGTCACATCCACACGAAGAAAGATGAAGAGGGCAATATTATTTACCCAAAGCATACCACTCGCCAATGTCGACTCCTGATCCAGCAGTTTCAAGGAAAGCAGTCTAAGGACAAGGAAAAGGAGTCGGACAAGGCCGAAGACAAGGAGGACAAGTGAGGAGGATATCCGATGTCAACTCCACTGATGATCTTCGAGATGTGGAAAGCAAGAGTCGATCAAGGTCATTAATCGTGAGGTGAACATGGTTGCCCCAAAGAAACCAAGTTATCCGAGATGGTCCCAAACACCCATCACATTCACCAAGAAGATCACCCGACTCATATGGCCACCCACGAGGCAAGCTTTGGTGGTCGACCCGGCCATCGAAGGCACTCGACCGACGAAAGTGCTGATGGACGGTGGTAGTGGGTTGAATTTGTTGTATGCTGACACACCTTGAAAGGAATGGGCATTCCGATGTCCCGATCGAGCACCAAAGAACATGAGCTTTCATGGAGTTATACCAGAAAGAAAGCCGAGTCACTCGCCAAATAGCTCGACGTGGTGTTTGGTGATTCAAAACATTTTCGCAAAGAGAAGTTGACGCTTGAGGTCGTGGATTTTTGAGTGCGATTACGCCATTTTGGGGAGACCAGCTTATGCACGGTTCATGGCTCGACCATGTTACGTGCACCTCAAACTGAAGATGCCCGCCCCAAAGGAGTGATCACCGCATCACCGGTGATCGGAAAAGGCGTAAGAGTGCTTTCGTAAGGGCTCAAGATTGTCGATTCGTGTGACAGCGGGTCGAGTTTGAAGAATATAAGCAAAGCGCAGATCTGAGTGATTTGCTGCGATCCAAGAAACCCGCCATGAATCTGCATTTCATCGCTCGGTGAGACGAAGCTCTGTCCACATTCACCCGACCGACCCCAATGCAGCCCCGACCCACATCTCCACAACACTCGACCAAATAGGAAGAAGCGCTCATCCGCTTCTTCCGTGAGAACTGGGTATTTTTGCATGGAAGCCACCGACATGCCGTGTTCCTCAGGGTGGCTGAGCATCGCCTTAGAGTCGACTCATCGCAAAGCCAGCTAAAGAGCATCTTGGCGGTCCGCCCGTAAGAGAAAGGCTATTGGTGAGGAAGTGGCTCATTGTTGTCATGCAGGATTTATCCAAGAGATATACCACTCCGAGTGGCTCGCTAATGTCGCCATGGTCCCTAAGAAGGACAAATCACTCCAATGTGCATTGATTTCAAGCACCTCAATCGGCCTGCCCGAAGATCATTTCCTCTCCCTCGATAGATCAAATTGTTGACTCGACCGCGGGATGCGAGAGATTGTCTTTTCTAGACGCCTATTCCGGGTACCACCAGATCCGTCAGACGGACCCGATGAGATAAAACAGCTTTCACCACTCCATTCGGTGCTTCGCTATATCACCATGCCATTCGCCTCAAGAATGCCGGAGCCACATTTATGCGAATGATTCGAAGTGTCGCTCCACCAAATCGGTCGGAATGTGGAAGCGATATGGATGATATCGTCGTCAAGTCATGAAAAGGTTCCGACCTGCTCGCCGACCTCGCCAAACATTTGCCAACCTCGTAAGGTATGATATCAAGCTCAATCCATCAAAGTGCACATTCGAGTTCCCGTGGCAAGTTACTTGGTTTTCGCTTCGAGCGAGGATCGATGCTAATCCGTAGAAGATCGGCACTATTCTCCGAATGAAACGCCTGCGAAAGTGTAACGATGTCCGAAGCTTCATCGATGCTTGGCGCATTAAGTCGATTCATCTCACGACTCGGTGAAAAGGCATTACCTCTTTACCGATCGATGAAGAAGGTAGACAAGTTCGAGTGGACTCGAGAAGTCGATGCAGCGCTTGCCGAGCTAAAAGCTCGCTCTCCACCCACCGGTGCTTGCTGCTCCAATCAGAAAGAGCCTCTGTTGTTTTATATCGCAGCCTTTGGACAAGTCGTCGATAAAGGCTTACTACGGTCGGCGGAAGAAGAAGGAAAAGCCTTCAAAGTTCAGCGCCAAATGTATTATTTGTCCGAAGTTTTGACTCCATCCAAGCAGAGATACCCTCATTATCGAAGCTTGTGTATGGGATATACATGACCACGAAGAAGGTTGCTCATTATTTCTCCGATCATTCCATCACATCGCCGATGCTCCACTTTCGAGATTCTCGCACAACAGAGATGCAACTGGTCGAGTGGCTTAAATGGGCGATTGAACTTCTTCCCTTGATATCAAGTTTGAGGCAAAGAAAGCCATTAAGTCCGTGCAATAGCAGATTTCCTCGCCGAGTGGATTGAACAACAAGAACCGATCGAAGTTCACTCGAGCATTGGACCATGTTCTTTGATGGCTCTAAAATGCTGAATGGTTCCGGTGCTGGGGTGGTCTTGGTTTCCCCCAGAGGAGAAAAGCTTAGATATGTGCTCCAGATTCACTCTGATTCTTCCAACAATGAGGCAGAGTATGAGGCCCTCTTATATGGATTACGCATGGCCATTTCACTCGGCGTCCGTCGCCTGATGGTCTATGGCGATTCAGATTTAGTGGTCAACCAAGTGATGAAGGAGTGGGACGTGAGAAGCCCAGCCATGACTAGATCTTGCAATGCAAAGGAGGAAGCCGGAAAAGAAGTTTGAGGGTTAGAGCTCCATCATATACCCCGATGAAAAATCAAGCGGTGATGATCTCGCAAAGATAGGTTCCAAGAGAGAGGCCATTCCGAGTGGCGTGTTCTTGGAGCACATTCATACTCCGTCAGTTAAGGAAGACCCTTTCACTGAAGAAACCCCACAACCCAAGAGCGCCACGGATCCGACTGAGGTAGAAGTCCCAGCAATGGTCGACTTGGTTATGGAGATCTTGGTAGTCACTCCCGACTGGACAATTCCATATATCACGTATATCCTGAGAAAAGAGCTCCCAGAGGATGAGGAAGAGGCTCGACAGATCATCCGTCGATCCAAGGCCTTTACCGTTATCAAAGGACAGTTGTATAGAGAGAACGCGGCTGGAGTTGGTCAAAAGTGCATAACGCCGGAAGAAGGTCGAATCATTCTCAATGATATCCACTCGGGGACCTGTGGTCATCATGCGTCCTCTCGGACCATCGTAGCCAAAGCATACCGAGCTGGATTTTACTGGCCGAAGGCGAATGAGATGGCGAAGGAAATAGTGGACAATTGTGAAGGATGTCAGTTCTACTCAAATATGTCACACAAGCCTACGTCAGCTCTGAAGACCATTCCACTCGTCCGGCCTTTCGCAGTATGGGGGTTGGACATGGTCGGCCCCTTGAGAACAGGTCGAAGTGGTTTCACGCATGTACTGGTGGCAGTCAACAAGTTCACCAAGTGGATTGAGGCAAAGCCAATCAAGAACCTTGACGCCGGTACTGTTGTTAGCTTCATCAGGGAACTGATATTCAGATATGGAGTTCCGCACAGCATCATCACAGATAATGGGTCGAACTTTGACTCGGAGGAATTCAGGGATTTCTGCAACTCTCAAGGCACGCGAGTCGACTACGCTTCAGTCGCCCATCCGCAGTCGAATGGACAGGCAGAGCGAGCCAATGGCCTGATCCTCAAAGGATTGAAACCCCGACTGATGCGTGATCTCAAGCATGCGGCTAGATCATGGGTCGACGAACTTCCCTCGGTGCTTTGGGGACTGCGGACCACACCCAATCGGTCGACCGGAAGAACTCCATTCTTCTTGGTCTACGGAGCTGAAGCAGTCTTGCCGAGTGACCTTCTTCACAATGCTCCTCGAGTTGAACTCTACAACGAAGCAGAAGCTGAACAAGCGCGACAGGACGCGGTCGACCTTTTAGAGGAAGAAAGGGAGATGGCTTTGATCCGATTGACCATCTACCAACAAGACTTGCGTCGCTTCCACGCCAGAAATGTAAGGGGTCGAGCCTTCCAGGAAGGGGATTTAGTTCTCCGAGTGGATCAACAGAAACAACACAAGCTTGCTCCTTCTTGGGAAGGACCCTTCATCGTCACCAAAGTTCTCCACAATGGGGCGTATCGTCTCTACAACGTCGAACACAATATCGACGAGCCCCGAGCTTGGAACGCGGAACTACTCCGCCCATTTTACACTTAAAGTTTTCACTCGGATGAGTTGTAATAAAGTACTTCTGTAGTTCATGGATTTCAAAATAATAGTGTCATAATTCCTCCATAATTTTTGTCACTTTTTATTTTGTCCAATAAAATTTTCCCCCCAGTGGGTGACTTAGCCGCGAATCCGTTTCGCCTAAGTTTGTAAAAATCCTTACCGAGTGGTGAGCCAGACTCCCACTCGGAGGCTTAGCTGCGAATCCGTTTCGCCTAAGTTTAAATAAAATCCTACCGAGTGGTAAGCCAGACTTCCACTCGGAGGCTTAGATGCAGTCCAAGTACTCGCCTAAGTTATAAAAATCCTACCGAGTGGTAAGCCAGACTTCCACTCGGGGGCTTAGCTGCAGTCCAAGTACTTGCCTAAGTTATATAAATCCTACCGAGTGGCGAGCCAGACTCCCACTCGGGGGGCTTAGCTGCAGTCCAAATACTCGCCTAAGTTATATAAATCCTACCGAGTGGCGAGCCAGACTCCCACTCGGGGGGCTTAGCTGCAGTTTAAACACTCGCCTAAGTACACTGTGCGCTCGCAAGGAGGACGAGGTGCAGGTCGACTGCGACCCTCTCCTCTGAGCTACGCCACAAATACAACGTCGCGTCATAAGGAGGACGAGGTGCAAAGGATCGCGACCTTCTCCTCTGAGCTACGCCATAAATACAATGTACGCCAGAAGGAGGACGAGGTGCAGGTCGATTGCGACCCTCCTCTCGAGCCACGCCATAAGTACAATGTGCGCCATAAGGAGGACGAGGTGCAGTGTCGATTGCGACCCTCTCCTCTCGAGCACGCCATAAGTACAAGCAGCGCTCAGAAGGAGGACGAGGTGCAGGTCGATCGCGACCCTCTCCTCCGAGCCGCCACAAGTACAACGTGAAAATCCTACCGAGTGAAGAGCGAACCTCTCACTCTGGGGCTTAGCTGCAGCCAGTGCTCGCCTAAGATATGAAAATCCTACCGAGTGAAGAGCAAACCTCTCACTCGGGGCTTAGCTGCAGCCCAGTGCTCGCCTAAGATATAAAAAATCCCACCGAGTGAAGAGCAAACCTCCCACGGGGCTTAGCTGCAGCCAGTGCTCGCCTAAGATATAAAAATCCTACCGAGTGAAGAGCAAACCTCCCACTCGGGGGCTTAGCTGCAGCCAGTGCTGCGCCTAAGATATAAAAATCCTACCGAGTGAAGAGCAAACCTCCCACTGGGGCTTAGCTGCAGCCAGTGCTCGCCTAAGATATAAAAATCTTCTTGAGTGAAGAGCAAACCTCTCACTGGGGCTTAGCTGCAACACAAGTTGCTCGCCTAAGATATAAAAATTCTACCGAGTGAAGAGCAAACCTCTCACTCGGAGGCTTAGCTGCAGCCCAGCGCTCGCCTAAGTGGATTAAGGAATAAGTCGACTGCAGTGAGCATCTTGCTTTGAACCTGCAAAAGACATTTCGAGCCAAAAGCAATCATATTCAAACATCAAAATCCAAGTTCAGATCGATACCTAAAGGAACCGAAGTGCTTAGGCGCTAAGCCTGTTAAGGTTTATCGGTTACAACTCCACTCGGCATACCGAGGCAAATTTAAAGTGTCGAGCTTAAAAGAAGTTTTTTACCCCTCCTGTGGAGGGCTGGAAGGTGCAACGAACTCATCAAGGTCGATCCCCGTCTGCGATCCGAGTGGCAGCAGCGATGAAGGTTTCCATGAAGAACTTGAAGTCGTGTTTCTTGGTATTGGCCACCCGGAGAGCCGCCAACTTGTCTTCTCGCGCATCTTTGCAGTGGACTCAGGCCAGACACAGAGCAACATCTGCACCGCACCGAGCCGAGGACTTTTTCCACTCCTGCACTCGGTCAGGAACTGTGTTCAGTCGAGCCATCAACGACTCGAGGTCGTTCTGGAGTGTCTCCCTGGGCCAGAGTGTCGAGTCGATGCGAGAAGTGGAGACCTTCAGCCTTGCAAGATAGTCCACGACTGCTGCAACACAGGACTCCAGTCGAAAAACATTCATGGCAACTTCATCGTTCACCAGAGAATTGACGGGGTCAAGGGTTGGTTCCAGCTGGCTAGTCTCTTCTTCAAAATTTTGGCAAAATTCTGCAAGGACAATCACCGAGTCAAAGCAATGGTCGAATGGAAAGATCACTGTTGAAAATGATTGTCGAGCATAAGGTTTACCTTCGAGCATAAGGAACAACTTCTTGGCAAGTCCACTCAGGAAGGCCTCCAGTTCATTTTTCTTCCTAGTCAACTAACTGATCTTGTCGGTCAGGGTAGTTTTGTCAGTCTTCAGTCGACTGACTTCCTTGTTGGCAATCCCAAGAGCAGCTTTCAGATTGGTATTTTCTTCTTTGAGCTTGGTGACTGAAGCTAGCTTCTCGTCAGCAAGCTTGATCTTCTCAGCTAGCTCAAGGTCTTTTTTCTTCTGGGCCTCCTTCACCTTACCTGCAAGTTACAACAAGATCAGATTTTGAAACAAATGAGGGGAAAAAGCAGTCGTCGAGGTCTCACCAAACATACCTTTGGTCTCCTCCTTCGCCTTCGTCAGATTCTCCTGAACCAGCTTCAGATCCAGCTCGAGCTGAATGTGCTTGTTTTCCAGCTCGGTGTAACGAGCCGCAAGGTCACAGGATTTCTGTGAAGAACCAATCGACAAAATGTCAAGGATAATTCACTTCCGAGTGGATAAGAGAAAATCATGTGTTTTAAGACTACACCGAATACAAACATTCGATCGTAGTCTCGGGATTACACCTGGGTGCACTCAGCGTGCCCCACTAGTTTAGTAACGATAGAGTCGACCGGTCGACCCCCCCCCCCCCAAAAAAAACAAGACGTATTCTTAAGACCTGTAATCGATCGCCAAGAGTCCACCACGCCTGGGATTACACCCTGGGTGCACTCAGCGTGACCCCACCGGTTTAGGGAAATTCATTCGCCTCGGTCGAATGACGGAAAGATTTTTACTTATAAAGTTTAAGGTCGATTGCCCGGCAATCGACCTTAGCCTTGGGGATTACACCAGCCGGTGCACTCAGCGTGCCCCGCTAACACGGAGTTTTAATCGACACACCCAGTGGGTGACTGCTATGGATTCCGGAAAGAGAAGTTTTGATAGCATATCCTAACAGAACAAGCGATGGTCGATTGACCTGAACAGTTTTGATAGCATACCCTAACAGAACAGGCGATGGTCGACTGACCTGAACATTGCTTTGAAGGGCGGAGCTGGCGTCGTAAGCTGCTTGACTTGCATCCCGGATGGCCTTCACCTGCTCCATCATGACCCCTACTTGGCGTATCGCCTCCTTCGCAGCACTGGCTTGGTCCTCTGGGACGTGGTGCGTCGTGAAGAGGGAAGGTTGTGCGGCACTCGACGAAGTAGGATGAGCACTCGTCAACGGCACCGTGAAAGACACGGTGTGTCGAGTGGTGTTCTCCTCCTCCGTGACCAGAGCCTCGGGCGCCGTCACATCCTGGGCCACTCTGCCAGCAGACGCTTTCCTGCTCCTCCTATGCTTCAGTGGTTCCTCATCATCATCATCATCAGGAAGAGTGATAACGACATTGGATGAAACTACAGAAAAGAATCAGAATTAGAGACGAACAGACAATCGACTAAAATGGAATTAAGAGTATAGTACCAGGGTTTGAGGTTGCTGCGTCCTCCATCTCATGGTCGCCACTACGCTGAAGTCTCGAATAGCAAGACCGCGATTCCAAAGAATCAGTCGGTTAGCTCAAGTGTCAGTCAGAGATAAAGCTCGCGCAAAATAAGAAGATTTAAGCAACATGTTTACCCGGATATGGTGGGGATGGGCACCTTCATCTTCGGCAGGAGCTTGGTCGGCTTTGACGGGGCCACCTTGGATCGCTTCGCGCTTTTCGCCGGCACCGAGAAGTGGTCCGAGGGCGCTTGGTCGATCAAGGCGACGATTATGAATTCTTCCCACGCCAACATGTGGTCATGGACAAGTTTCGACTGCCTTTCCGAGCGCGGTGGTGCGATCTCCTCCTCCTCCTCATCTTCTTCCTCCTCATCATCGTCGTCATCATCATCATCTTTGGCGGCGTCCGAGTCCCACTCCTCCTGGCTCTCGCCCCCGCTTGCTTCTCCCTCTTCAGTCGGAGCCTGAGCTCCATTGGGCATCGAGTACAGCTCGGTGAGGGCCTGATAGACACCAAGACAAAGATCAATCGACCAATTTGCGGATGAAATAGAAATAAATATGACAAGAATACAATGGAAGGTAGAGCGGACGTACCTTGTCTGGAACGCTGTGATGGTCGAGTGGAGGGATCCTTCTGGCTCCACGGGGGTTATCCTTGTTCCCAAAGGACCGCAGATCATCCACCTTTCCAACGTGGCATCGCCGATCGCTTCGGTGGATCCGAGTCTCATCTTCGCCCCGCAAGACAACCACATGCAAGGGCTCCAGAATCAAGAGGCCGGATACGCCGCCTAAGGAAAACCTCCAAGAGATCCATACCGCTTACTCCATCTCGAACCAGCTAAACTACACGCCCATCAGATCTTCACGCCGGCTTTCTCCTCCGAATCACCTTGATGAAGAAGGTTTGTTCACTCGGTCCATGGTAAATTGAGGAGCCCACTGACCGCCCGTGTCGGCTCATTCTCGCAAGAGAACCAGTCGACCGCCACCGACGGACTTGGGAAACGACATGGCTGGGAAGGTGCTCTTGTTCCTCATCCGATCCCTGTGCCACCACACATCCGACAACTTGGGTCTTTTCGTCAGCGGGGCTCGCCTTCTTCACGGTCCGAGAGCGACACGTGAATATGTGCTGAACAAGCCCCAAAGGCGGTCGACAGCCCGTAAAATTCTCACACATGGATACAAACGCGCAAGATATGCGATAGAGTTCGGGTGAAGTGGTGGAGTTGTGTTCAAGAAGTTCAAAAACCACGGAAGAAAACACTCGGTGGCAAAGAAAATCCATGGTCGACGTGGGTAGCTGTAGCACGACTCACCTCCGCCGGCCGGGCTGCTACTCTTTCCCGGAAGTCTTGCAGCTCCGTGGGGATCGACCGTCGTTAGCCGTCGAGAGATCCTTCTCCGTGATGGTTGACCGGATCCAATCTCCCTGGACCCAGCCGTTCGGCAGACGGGATCTGGACGAAGACCCGCCGCGGCTGGTGGATCTCCCCTTCGCCTTCTCCGTCGCCGACGCCATCTTCGCACGTTCCAGCGCCGACGTCTTCTCCTTCACCATGGCTGCCGGCGAGACGCACGAGGAGAAGTTGTGCGGAGGCGAGAGCGGGCGCGTTGGGCGGAGACAAGGAGAGCAGAGAGAGAATGCAGAGGCACTGTTCAAAAACCTCGCCGGGCGACGATAAGATCCTTCCGAGTGGATGACAGGTGGGCCCGGTCGATCTAATCATATCCCGAAACAGTTGCGCGGACGCGATACGTGGCGAAAAAAGCGGCGCGAGGATCGAGGCGTCTATGCCCTATCCCATCCGAGCGCCACGGTCCGCCCCGCTTCGCGCGCTTCCCCAAATTTCATATCCCGCAGAATCCGCGAACGGCAGATCGGTTTGTCAGACGCGGGATTTCCTGCGATCCGTCGCTCGGAAATCGGCAAAGTCCAAAAGATCACTCGATGAAAGAAAAGAATGGATCGAGTCGACTGAAGAAAAGTTGCTCGTTATCAACAAAGAGATTCTTAGTCCAAAACAACGCATGACCAAAGATGCGAAAGTCAATCTAAACTGCATCAACTCCTTCCTCACTCAAGCCTCAATCCATTCGGGGCTAATGACGGATTCATGTACCTAGGTAGGGTCATAGACCTGATCTAAGTACCCTACCCAAGGACACCCTTAGAAGAGATCACCTTCCAATGACCCACGAGGAGCCCACTGACCGACTTGAAGGACTCGACCATGAAGACTCACTCGACCACCGAAGGTCAAGGAACACTCAGATCGCAACGGTCAAGAGTTAAGTAGACTTTATGATAGTTAAGACACTTTATGTGGGCGTTACCAAGAACGCCTGCACTTAATGTACTTTAAACCCTTCATTACGTTGGGGGGCAGGGTCCTAGCGCACCCTATATAAGCCACCCCCTCCACAGGCAGAAGGGTCCGCACCTCTGTAACTCATATACACATAATCCACTCGACCGCCTCAGGGCTCCGAGACGTAGGGCTTTTACTTCCTCCGAGAAGGGCTTGAACTCGTACATCGCTTGTGTTTACAACCTCTCCATAGCTAGGACCTTGCCTCTCCATACCTACCCCCACTCTACTGTCAGACTTAGAACCACGACACCAAATTCTTCATATGGATCCAAGTCCTCATACGGACCAAATTCCTCACATGGATCAAATTCCTCAAAAGGATCAAAGTCCTCATATGATTATCATCGTGCTAACAACTCTGTCTCGCAGGGTAGAGCTAAGGGCTATGAATATGTGCATTATTCTTCTAACCATTATGTTCATAAGTCCTCGAAGAATTTCTCCGCTTATTCATATGCTTACCCTAACCCCTCTTATGTGAAACGAAATGGTTTGGCCTCTTTGCCACCTTTCTCATATGGTGCTCGCAGAGTGATGAACTCTTTGCCACCCCTTCGATGTGGGTGGTGAAGAAAAGAACTAATCTCTTCTGAGGGTCAGGTCTCCGACGTGCTTTAACGTCTCAAGAATTTGTTGGGGACCGACAAAATTGTTCGAAGGACGCAGCGAATCATGATGAAATGAACCTTCATTTCACACGCCCTCATACCGCTATACTGTTGCCATCGCTTGATGAAATTCATCTGATGAACTTGATATCATATTCTTCACTGATGAAGCATATGAGATTGTAAGCTACACTAATTCATCTGCAGGATGATCAACCCAAAACTACTGAATGGGTCCTCGATAGTGGATGTACAAATCACATGACTGGTGACAAGAATCTATTGATGGATGCTCCCTTATCACCGTCACATCTGAAGCATATCATCTTTGCTGACAAAGGCAAAATTCAGGTATTGGGTCTTGGTAAGGTTGCAATCTCTAAGGATAAACACATGGACAAAGTCATGCTTGTTGAGTCCTTAGGATACAACCTCATGTCAGTCTCAATGCTTTGTGATCTTGATATGGTTGTTGTCTTTGGCAAGTATCACTGTGTTGTGATTATGGAAGCTAACAATTCCAAAGTCTTCGAAGGCTTTAGGAGAGGAGATCTGTATATTGTTGATTTCTCTACAGGACCACAACTAGCCGTGTGTCTACTTGCAAAAGCTTTAGAAGGCTGGCTATGGCATCGACGACTTGGTCACGCAGGCATGAGGAATTTGCACACGCCATGCGAAGAAGAAGCATGTCATTGGCATTGAGAATGTCAAATTCTCAAGGATCACTTATGCGGAGCCCGTGAAGCTGGAAAAATGACCAAGGCCAAGCATCCAAATAAGACTATCATGACCACTACCCGTCCATTCAATTGCTTCACATGGACCTCTTCGACCTAATCATTACTCAGCAATCACTAATGATGCATCTCTATATGGTTTTGTCATTGTTGATGATTACTCGATATACATGGGTACACATTGTTACTTACAAACATGAAGTGCGTGAAGTCTTCAAACAATTTTCCTTGAGGGCTTCAACCAACTTTGGTGTGAAGATCAAGCACATCAGAAGTGACAATGGAACTGAGTTCAAGAATTCCGGTCTTGATGCCTATCTTGATGAACTTGATATTACTCATGAGTTATCTCGCCCATATACTCCTCAAAGAAATGGCGTCGTGGAGCGCAAGAACAGAACTCTTGTTGAGATGGCTCGACTATGCTTGATGAATACAAAATGCCTCGGCGCTTTTGGATTGATGCAATTGATCTGCGTGCCACATCATCAACAGAGTATATCTTCACAAATTCTTCAAGAAGACGGCCTATGAACTTCTCAACGACAAGAAACCCAATGTGAGTTATTTCAAAGTCTTCGTGCTAAATGTTGGATTAGAGATCCTCACCACAACTCTAAATTTGCACCGAAAGCACATGAAGGTTTTATGCTTGGTTACGGAAGGATTCGACACCTACAGAGTCTTCAACATTGTTCTTCACAAGATTGTCGACATCGAGATGTGCGGTTCGATGAAACTAATGGCTCGCAAAGAGAGCACCTACCTTCGTGTTAGATGAACCAGCACCGAGGATACTATCAAGTTCAAGGCAACCGAGGATGTCATTCCTCATCAAGAATCTCAAGAATTCATTCCAGTTCATGAAGAACGCCGAGCTGATGCACCAAGAAAATGCCGAGGAAAATGGTGTCAAGAAAATGCTGATCAAAATCCTCAACGACAACCAGCTCATCCTCGTTGCAAGAGAAGTGCAAGTGGAGAAGATCATCGATGACATTAGCGCACCAGTCCTCTCACACGCCAAAAGCTTCACATTTATCTAACTTTTGTGGGCACTATGCTTTTGTCTCTATCACGAGCCTACTAAGGTAGATGAAGCATTCATGGAGCCGGAGTGGATTCAAAGCTATGCAAGAAGAATTACATCAGTTCGAGCTTAACAATGTCTCGAACTGGTCAATCGCCTGCATCCTCGCAAGCATAATATCATTGGCACAAAGTGGATCTACCACAACAAGCAAGATGAAAATGGCCTTGTGGTGAGGAATAAGGCACGACTAGTAGCTCAAGGCTACACACAGGTCAAGGAATTGATTTCGATGAAACTTTTGCACTGTTGCTAGACTTGAGGCTATTCAGATATTACTTGCTTATGCTAACCATCATGATATCATCTTATATCAAATGGATGTGAAAAGTGCATTCCTCAATGGTAAGCTTGAGGAAGAAGTATATGTTGCTCAACCCCTGTGTTTTGAAGATCCAAAGAATCCTGACAAAGTCTTCAGACTTAATAAGGCCCTCTATGGCCTCAAGCAAGCCCCTCAAGCGTGGTATGATACATTGAAGGAATTCTTCGTGAAGAATGGCTTCACACCCGGTTCACTCGACCCTACTCTCTTTACTAAATCTTATGATGGTGAACTGTTTGTGTGCCAAATATATGTTGATGATATTATCTTTGGCTGCATCGACCAACGTTATAGTGATGAATTTGTTTATATGATGAGTGAAGAATATCAAATGTCTATGATGGGAGAGTTGAAATTCTTCTTAGGTCTTCAAATTCACAAGCAAGAATGGCATATTCATATCTCAGAGAAATACCTCAAAGATGTATCGAGGAAATTCGCATGCAAGATTGCAAAGCGCTAAAATTCCTATGCCCACAAATGGCCATCTATGCATCGATGAAAATGGTATTGACTTCGATCACAAGGTATACCGCCCATGATTGGTTCTTTATTGTACTTATGTGCATCTAGGCCAGATATAATGCTTAGTGTTTGCATGTGTGCCCGATTTCAAGCTGCACCGAAGGAATCACACCATAAGGTCTGTGAAGCATATTCTTCGATATCTAGCTCACACACCAACACTAGGATTATGGTACCCCAAGGGCTCGCTTTTGATCTCATTGATATTTCGACTCGACTATGCTGGTGATCGTGGACCACAAGTCAACATCCGCACTTGTCATTTCCTCGGACGATCTTTGGTCCGTTGGTCCTCGAAGAAACAGAATGCGATCACCGCTCACTACGGAAGTGAATACATTGCTGCTGGCTCTTGCTGTGCTCAATCGCTGGATGAAGCAAACCTCAAGGACTATGGCGCCAACGTGAAGAATGTGCCTCTCCTTTGCGACAATGAGAGTGCCATCAAGATTGCTCACAACCCGCCAAAGACTCAAGACAAAGCACATTCAGATTCGCCATCATTTTCTTCGTGATCATGTGTGAAGGGCTTACATCTCCATCGAGCACGTGAAGATCAAGAACAGCTAGCTGATATCTTCACTAAGCCCTTGGATGAGAAGAGATTTAGCAAGTTGCGGTGTGAGCTAAATATCTTAGAATCTTCGAATGTTCTTTGAAAAGGACACACATCCTAACACTTATACAAAATTGATGACTTAGATGTGCAACACATGAAGAAACGTTTTTCTTCAATCAATGAAGAATAACACTCTAAGTGTGAAGAAATTAATGAAGAATTTGATTCTAGAACCCTACGACAATTGTACGCTGTGTCCAAATCATCATTCTTATACTGTGGGTCACGCCACCACAAAAGTTGAAAATCTTCAATTTGAGTTTTTCCTCATTTTGAAAGTCTTCGCTTTTTCAAATTCTTCAACTTTGCAAAATCTTCACTGCTTCCGCTGCTTTTCTTCATTGGCAATATATATATATATGAGTTTATGTCCTCTACAAAGATTCACTTATAGCTATTTCTTCAAGTTGCCTTTTTCGCTAAGTGAATGTGATCGACCCTTCCCTCTATGCTATACTCAACCCAATCTATTCACAAATTCTTCATGTGCGTTCTAATTGAAACTCGCTCAAAATCTTCATCGTGTCCTTGTCACCAAGAAATTGCAAACTAAACTTTAAAACAAATCTTATCCAGATTTTCGGTTTTGTCATTAAACTGCTCCGCATCCCACGATGCATTATTTTATTCACCCATGATCTTACACGATCTCAACTACATCAGACGTGGGTGACACATGTCACGTGAAGGAGAAAGGGCAGGGCATGTTCGTCCCAAAATCTTCGGCAAACAGTTTTTCACCGTGGCTATAAATACCCTCTCCCTTCCTCACTTCATTTACTCCGCCGACCGCTCTCTCGCCGAGCTCCTCAAACCTAGCGCCGCCGCTACTCCATCGTCGCCGGTGAGGAAGAGCTTCATTGCCTCGACCTCGTCGCCGTCAGATCAAGGCGGCTATGCGAAAATCTTCACTCCGCCGCCAGAGCTGTTTCCCTCGCCAAGTTAGGGCGTGGGAGATCTAACTCGACAAACTTCACGTCTGCTCATCTCGGTTCGTCGTGTTCTTCACTTCGGTAATTAAAAGTTACTTTTATTACTCACTTTGATTCTCAAACTTTCCGAAAATCTTCAAATGTGTTTATTCTTCAAATCTTCACACATATGAACACCTCACATTATATGCTCTTGATCCATTTCTCTAAGCAATCATTTTCTTCAAGATTCCTCAATTGTGTGGATCTTCGATCCGCATAACTCGAACCTAAGACAAAGAACGCTTAGTGAAATTCCTCAAGGCTCATATGGTCAAATTCCTCAAAACTTGTCTTTTCAAAAAACCTTCTGAGAACGCATATGACCTCTCCAAATTCCTCGCACCTACACTCTATTCACGGGTACTCATGTTCGCTGCTGAATCACTAGGTTCTCATCAACTTAACTCATTTGCAGCGTTCCTTGAAGAAAAATTGCATACTTCTTTCAGAGTGTTCAATTGTTCAAATTCCTCATCTGAAGAATATGGCTGAAGGTAAGAGACCGCAGAAAGGAGGAAAGAAGCCTGAGGTCATGACTGCTTTTGAGATCCTTGATGACATATATAAGGACTATTGCACACCTGATGAAGCAAAGTTCGGCAAAGAGAACAAAAATCAGCGCAAGGTGCGCATACAGAAGATTGAACGGAGATGGGCAAGAGAATGGAGGGAGTACAGATATGTGACTCCAAAGTATATGAAGAAATTTGCTTTAAATCCTCCATGCCCAAGAGCTCCATTAGCACTGCCAAGTAGCTGATCCCACCAAAGATCAAGCGTGGTGAGGACTTTCTCAAGAATGGGCTAAGCACCAAGCCAAATTGGCAAGACAAGCCAAGGAGGCGGTGAAGAAATTCAATGAGGATTCTCGCCATCGCCGCTGCATCGAGGCCTCGGTCGACCGAGGAAATCTATGCCAAAGAAGCCTGCCGCATAAGCCAAGTGCTTCACCAACAGCGCCCTCACGGCCAAGTTCTCGGCTATGCCCTCATGGCAAATTCCTCGATCGCCATCGCTCCACCAAAGTCCTCAAGAGCTCCCTCAAAGTCCTCACTCTGTGCATCCGCTACATGTCAAAGGACTACGGGTTTCTCGATTGCCTCGTGTTTCAAATGAGTTCTCACCGCACTAATGTCCTCATCAGCCCCCACACCGTTGAAGACTAAAGCAACAATGGACGCAGTCCTCGCCAAGTCCAAGGAAGAAACAGTCGATTCCATGTGCCCTCGATGATGAAGCTTCTGATGATGAACTTGCAGAAATCATCAGAGACAGACAGGTGAAGGCCGCTAGAGCCAAAGGCACATCTGTGCCACTGCTCTTGGATCCAAAGAAAATCCTCGATTACATTGATCTCTGGCACAAGGATCCAAACACCCCAATGCCTGATTTTCATCGACTCGGTCAAAGTCACATGTCAATTCCATTTCATCACTCAAGAGAAATGGAAATTTGAAAAGGCAAGAGAGATCAAAAAGCTCAATACGTAAAGGAGAAGCTCCTCAAGAAAAATGTTGTCGAATGACACCTGAGGAACTTCTCAAGGCTCAGTCTGAGATTCAAGCCCTCAGCAAAGACTTTGATGCCTACTATGCTGATTGGCAAGGAGCCAAAGTGAGATTCCTCAACCTGACAAAGAAAATGACAAATGTTGCAGCTCCATCGCAACAAGAAAATCTTCAAAGCAGATTTTGCTCACCTGCTGAAGAACATGCCAAGATCACTGATGACTTTCAGCCTCTTGAAGAAAATGCTAGTTCCAGGCTGATGAAGAAATACCACCACCAAGAAATTGCTGTGGCATCCACTAGTGGTGCGCTTGAAGAAATCAAGAGATCAGTGAAGCGCATCGATGGCCATACCAAGAAAATCAACCAGATTCCTCGCCTCCTCCCGCCTACACCAACTCCAATTCTTCCTTACGCCTATGAGGTGAAGAAGACCAAGGCTGCAGAGCGAGCTGCAAAGTGAAGAAAAGGAAGGCATCACTAAGGCCAAATTCTTCTGCCAAGAAAATGAAGCCAATGACCAGCTCACTTGAAAATCCAATCGATGTCGCTCCAATTTCCTCCATGCCATCAAAGGACCTTGTTCCTTTGAGAAGACTATGTGATCCCAAGCGGATCTCGATGAAGAAAATCATTCTCGCCGCTTCACGAGCAGATTGATGAAGAAATTGAAGTGGATACAATCCCTTCATCGCCACCATTTCTCACCTATGCCTCAGTTCACACCAAGAGGCTGGTGTTGAGGAAATTGAAGATGAAGATGTGGATATAGGATGCACCATGCCGTGATGAATGATGACTTTGGGAAAGTCAAGATCCCAATACTCCTCTATTCACACCTATCCAACAGATTCCTCACCCCCGCAACAACAGCTCAAATGGGCTCAAGAAACTCATCCCACCCCTCTGCTCATGAAGAAATTCCAGCCACTAGTGTCAAGAACCCTTCGTCGCTGATCATCAGTTGCACAAGAAGAGGAACCAGAAATTCTCACCAAGTACCGAGCTCGCGATTCTCGAGGTGGTACTGCAACTCACCGACACCCTCTCGCCAAAGCCAAGAATCCGTTCTCAAGCAAAAGAAGTTCAAGGTTGAAGACTTCTTTTCCGAGCATGTATTCTTCATCGACTACAACCCCTATGACTCGCCGCATAAGGAAGAGGCGCTTCGACCGCTAGTCAAGCCAACTTCTATTCCTCATCTTTGTTTGACAAAGACAAAATCTTCGATCATGAACATATTCCTCATGTGGATATGGAATCACCGCCATGCTTCGAGCCAGTCCTCGGTGTTCTTCACGATGCATGATTACTCAATTTCTGACCGACATTTGTGATTGGAATGAAGAACTCATTCTTCGATTCTACGCTACATCGCATATCACCGAGACGCCAAGATGTCAATTCATGGGTGTTGGATTGATGACTGAAAACACTCACTACAAGGCACCGCAATCGAATTGCTTCGTGTCCTTCCTCTCGATCCTCCCCATGACAAAGGCACGCTGCATCTACAATGACCCCGAATCGACAAATCACTATATGCAAGTGGTCATGAAGCCTTTGAAGTTCGGCAGGCCCCACTAACCAAATTCCTCGTCAAGGAATTGCTCTATGTGCTCGGATCGCCTATTGCATTCGACGAAGACAATGAGTCCTATCAAAGGCCACGACTCAAATGATGAAGAAGTCGTTGGCATCATGAAGAATTTGCTTTTCAACATCATTCATGGCGCTCACCAACTTCCATGATTTCTTCATGAGGATCGTGGACGCCCCGATTTAATCGTGACACTAATCATGCACGCAAACGCAGTATGATCAAGATCGTGGACTCACGGAAGATATCACAACACAACTCTAAAAACATAAATAAGTCATACAAGCATCATAATACAAGCCGTGGGCCTCGAGGGCTCGAATACAAGTGCTCGATCATGGACGAGTCGGTGGAAGCAACAATATCCGAGTACGACATAAGTTAAACAAGTTTGCCTTAAGAAGGCTAGCACAAACCGATACCGATCGAAGAGGCGCAGCCTCCGCGGGATCCTCCTAAACTACTCTCGGTCGCCGCGGCACTTGCACGTAGTAGTAGGCACCTCCAGTAGTAGTCGCCGCCGACGGTGGCGCCCGCTCTGGGTTCAAAGATCCGTTGCGACAACCGTAAAGAAAAGGAAAGGGGGAAAAAGGGGAGAAAGCAACCGTGAGTACTCATCCAAAGTACTGCAAGCAAGGAGCTACACTACATATGCATGGGTATATGTGTAAAGGGCCATATCAAGGACCGAATCGCAGATTGCCGTAATAAGAGGGGATAGCTAATCATATCGAAGACTACGCTCGCAGCCTCCGCCTTGCAGCAGTAGAAGAGAGTAGATCAAGTCCTCCAAGTAGCATCGCCAGTAGCATCTCCAAGTAGCATCTCCAGAGCATCGCATAGTATAATCCTACCCGCGATCCTCCCTCGCCGCCTGCGGAAAAGCGATCACCGGGTTGTTCGTGGAACTTGGAAGGGTGTGTTTTATTAAGTATCCGGTTCTAGTTGTCATAAGGTCAAGGTACAACTCCAAGTCGCCCTGCTATCAAGATCACGGCTATTCAATAGATTAACTTCACCGCAGGGTGCACCACATAACCCAACACGCTTGATCCCATTTGGCCGGACACACTTTCCTCGGTCATGCCCGCCTCGAAGATCAACACGCCGCAGCCCCACCTAGGCACAACCGAGAGGTCAAACACGCCGGTCTAAACCTAAGCGCCGCAGGGTCCGGGCCCATCGCCTCGAGCACACCAAGACGCTTGCGAGGGCGGCCGAAGCGCACTCCAGCCTAGTGGCGTTCCACCAATCCGGCTAAGCGCCGCCCGTCGCCGACGCCAAGAAGGTTTCGCCGATACCACGACGCCGGATACCCATAACTACTCCCACGAGATGGTTAGTGCGATAGACCAAATGGCCGACTCGATCAAATACCAAGATCTCGTTAAGCTGCAGTTAAGTATCCGCGACGCCGAACAGGCCAGCCCACCTGCCTCCTAGGTGGTCTCAACCTGCCTGCCGCTCCGCCATTAAAGTAATCGGGGGGGCCGCTGAACCCAGCCCACCTCTACCGGGATGGAGCCACTGTCCTTTCAGCCCCTCATCGTAATCACTTATGGTACTCCTCGAGTGACCCGACTTTAGTCACCATCTCAGATAGTATGTATGTATGTATAGATATACCGTGATCACCTCCCGAGTGATCACGCCCAATAGTATAGCAAGGCGGATCGACAAGAATGTAGGGTCAATGATGGTAAACTAGCATCCTATACTAAGCATTTAGGATCATGTAAGGTATCAATGATTGTAGCAACAATGACAAAGCTATGCAATGTAATAGGAGTAAACAAGCAAGAATATGCTACACTACTCTAATGCAAGCAGATAGAGAAGAATAGGCGATATCCGGTGATCAAGGGGGGCTTGCCTGGTTGCTCGGGCAAGAGAGAGGGTCGCCAACTCCGTAGTCGAATCGGGGGTCGCCGCGATCTCGGTTCTGGGAAAGAAGTAACGAGGGGAACACAAATAAATAATAGAGCAATCAAAGCAACATAAAGCATAACATGGCAATACGCTGAGCTAGACGTGTTCTAACGCGTAAGAGGGATACGGTGAAGGGGGAAACATCCAAGGAAAGTATCCCCTGTTCCGTGTTTTTTACGAGATGAACCGGAGGTGAAATGTTGCAGGTTCACTATGCTAGGGATGTGCGGCGGACGAACGGGTTGCGATCCGGATTCGCTCTCGCTGCTCGAGCAACTTTCATGTACAAAGTTTTTCCATCCGAGCTACGGTTTATTTTATATGATTTTCTAAAGTTTTAATCATTTTAGAATTTATTTAACTATTTAGTTCTAACATTATCCGAATAGTGCACGCCGATGTCAAGATGACATCAAGATGACGCCACAGTCAACAGAGGTGTCGATCGGGTCAACTGACGATGTGGGTCCCGCATGTCATCGACTATTAACTAACCTTACAGATTAATTAACTAAACTAGGTGATTAGGTTAATCTAATCAGGATTAATTAAGTTAATTAATTAACTAACTAATATTTTAATTATTTTAATTATTTATATTATTATTATTATTATTATTAAATCTTTTTTTTAAAACCTTTTTTTTATTTTCGTTCTGGGGCGCTGGGGCCCGTTTGTCATTGGGCCAGGGGGGCCTTAGCGGTTACGGGCGAGCAACGGGGCCGGGCGCCCGAACAGACGGGTCCAGAGCGGAGCTAGCCGGGGCGCCGCGGGTGGCTCGCCGGAGCGCGGCCACGGCGAGCAGACGAGGGAGGGCACAAGGAGGAGCCGAGGCGCGTGAGAGGAACGGCGGAGGCAGGGGCACGGGAGCACTCCGCGAGCGGGCGCGCCACGCACGAGTGGGGCGAGCGCGGGGGTTGCGGTGGTGGTGGCGGTAACGCCGCAAAGACAAGAAGAATGGCCGCAGCTCATGCGAGGGCACGCCAGAGCGGCAAGGAGGCGACGGCGCGACGACGCGGTCGCCGAAAGCAGAGGGTATGCGGGCATGGACGGACTCGAGCGCACGGGGTATGGGGGGGGCGTGCTCGACCGCAAGGCGTAGACGGGCGGAGGCGAGCGGATCTGCACGGGCGCGAGGTAGACGAGCGTGGTGTCCGCGACGAAAAGAAGGGAGAGGGAGGCGGAGGCCGAGGGCCTCACCAGCGTTCTGAGGGGCACATGGGCGCCGAGGCTCGGGGCGACCGTGGGGAGGAGGACGGGACGATCGACGGAGACGGGAGGCGAGGTAGTCGAGGCAGAGAGGCTCCGAGAGGGTGGCTCCGGCGACTGGACCTCCAGGCGGCGGCGGTTGGTGTCGAAGGGGGCTCGAGAACGCTCCCTCGATCCAGATCGGATCGAGAGGGGGGAGAGCGACGTGGGGAGTTAGGGTTTGGTTCCTCGGGAGTGGGGGATAAGGAGTGGGGGTGGGGTGGGCGGCCCATTCGGGCGGCTAGTCGGGTCGGTGGTTCTTTGGCCGAGCCCAGTGGGGGGTGATTGCTTTTCTTTTCTTTTCTTTTTTTGGTTAGATTTGTTTTTCCTTTTTCTTTTATTTATTTCCCTATTCTGTTTTAATTCAATTTAAAATATTTATGCATTTTATACAAAAGTGTTTACTACACCATATTTACCTATGTAATATTTAGTACAAACCAAACATTTTTATTTTAATGTTTGAAAACTTTTATTATTTACCAAACTTTGAATTTGAATTTTGGACCAGTTTTGATCTAACGATAGATTAGCAGCAGTAACCGTGGTGACGTGGCACCATTAGCGGGATCACTTGTAGCTTAATTATCAAGGCCACAATTCTCCTCCATTACAAGAAATCTCGTCCCGAGATTTAAGAGGTAGAGAAGGGGAAGGTCTAGTTACTTAAATTCTAGCGGATCTTCTCGCCTTGGTTGCTTTTCTCAAGAGGTCGATCCATTACATTGATGTCTGCACTTCTCTGCTTCGGGTCATCATGGTGAAGTCGGTGTCCTTTCTTCAGGAACTCCATCGTACTTACGAAAGAATAAGGGGGTTATTCCAGGGGAACAGACCTCTGTAAAGCTGACTATCTAGTCGATAACATCGGGGAAGGTGGCGGAAAGTAACTCTCGAATTGAAACTTAAGAAAATATCGAGAGCAAAGTAAGGAGGTACCATGAGAAGTTTCAAATGGATAGGCAAGCGTTCGATGCCTAATCAGCAGGTGAAAAGGGTTCAGGGCAACGAGAATAAGTATTGCGTCTGATACAAAATAGATCACTTGGGACGTTGGTCCGTGAATTACATACGAGTCCACTCGCGAGGAATAACTTTGGGAACAGGGGGTGTACAGGAGAGTCAGGTTTCGATCCTGTGGAACTGTGGGTTATGGGCCCACCATGTGGTTGAAGGTAGGAAGGGGGCCGACATCTTGCACGGTCACGATAGCAAGGCGTGTCAGAGGGTAGCCTATCAGTTATGTCGGCAACAATAGCGATACCAAGGGCGAGGGACGAAGAGAACCATTTTCCTGCTCGTTGAACGAGGCGGCCAATAGGCAAGGTTCTCGTCCATCGGTGGCTACCGGAATGTCATCAACAATAGTAACAGGGTCTTACTGACAGAGCGGTACCACGAGGTGTTTACATAAGCAGGAGAATATCACTGTTTAGGTCATATAGATCACAAGAAAGGTTAACCCAAACAATGGAAAGGAAAATATGGCTATCAGATTAAACAGAACAATTGAAAGGAAAATGTGTTAAAACACATATCTCAGGGGTATTTCCTTCCCAAGGACAAACAGAGCATGATAACCTTGACAGGATAGAAAGTAGAAAACCATTTATGTAAGGGGAGAGGAATTTCATGACATTACCCATACAAATGTGTTTGGATAATTGAGCAGAAACATTTAGCATTGGGCTTCAAATGTTCTTGTTGAAAATCGAGTACCACAGACATGCTTCGAGATAGCATTGCGATGGTCTTTAAGCAAAGGTCGACTTGGATAGACAAAGGATTCATCAGAACAACTTATAGAATAAGTCGCATAATTTCTCATGGAAGAATGGTTAACCTTGTTAAAAAGGGAACCATAACAATAGGCCTCCGGCCAGGTGTGCTAGGCACGACAGCACCTTACCGGGTCACATAAAGACCATTGTTATAACTCTTGGAAATATGTTCCAATCATCATATCTGACCGAGATTCAGATCTGATTGGTGTCAGGATATCTCAGACTCGGGGAATGAACTATGGGAGTGAGTTCCGAAACAAGAGTTCCTCAGTAAATCAAGGAGAGGAAGAGGAGGTAGCTGATGAACTCAGCGACAATTCCTCGAGAATTCCAAGCAGATGGATTTTCCACAATAATGTGAACAAGAAGATGACACTTGTCAATTCAAATGATATAACGTTGTATGCCTGAGGAAAACATACACCATCAATCATTAGTTGAAAAGGTGTGCCTGAAATATGACCTTAGGCAGCAAGATCAAGGTTAGAGGACGATTCAATAACCAACAGCCTAAGAATGAATCGTCGATCGTTAACTTCAAAGCAATAGGGTTGCTAGAAGTTTTGAATTCACACATCATAGTTCAATGGTTGGTAATCCGATTAGAAACAACATGGGACCAAGATATGAACGGAGATGGAGAGAAGTATTACTGAATCAAGAATTTCCTAAGAGGTGGTGAAATTCTCATGACAATCCTGACATAAAAGATGGTAATACTTCAAGGTAGAACATAGTACAAGCTGGATAGCAAGTTGTGTCCATAACATGAACAAGTTTGTGATGAAAAGGAAAAGGATGTTGTCAATGGTAATTCAAATTACCAAGGGATGAGGATGGCACTTATGATCATGAATTCGACTGATAACCTGGAAGGGGGCAAAGATGTTGATGATGATCACGACAATTTTTGTCGAGAGACTCCACAAAGAAGCAATTGAACAGCGACTGTATCAAGCAAAAGGATTGATGCAACGAAAGATTATTGGAACCACAGATACGACACAAACTCGGAATCAAGTTTGATGTTCAAGGCGGAATGATATGTCGAGGAAAAGCAACGTAAGCTTAGCTCATCATCGAAAGTGGTGCTCCGGGTACAAGGACCAAGTAGCACAGTTAAAATCATCATGATAATGATATAGCCAAACAGGCTAGGAATGACGTGATGGAGTATTAAACTTCTCATCCACAATGTACTAGGAGTACTGAATCACAGGGGCGATTCGATACACTAATCGGTGTTCTCGGTTGACGACAACCCAGAACCCGTGGTGTGACTATGACGGGGAAATGCAATACTTCATCAGAAATGCATAAGATGTAGTGCAATCGGTTGATATCCTCGAGATACTAGGGGTTAGTACTCAAGGTAGATCAAAATAGAGGTTGGATGGGTGCATTGATCAGAGAGGACAAGTGGTTTAACTTGTCCGAGAAATGGAATCAAGTAGAAAATATGGTCGGATCCATGATTGTAAAGGATCAATTCATAGATTCCGAATGATATTATAACAAGGAAATAGTTATTATTACAAGAAGCTTCCATGATAGGATCTACATCGTGTCCATGAGCATGAACACAAAGTTCAAGGTCGACTCCCACTTCTTCAATGTATAACCTTCCATTCACTTCTCGCTTTGATAAAGGCATTAGTGTTGAAAGTTTTACCTGGTGAAATACCAGAGGAGTATGACTCGTGAAAACTTCCGAGTTCACACATATAAAGGAAGGCATAGGTTCAACCCGTCAGGGTATCGTGGAAACATATACCACAAGCTTCAATAGTAAATACCACCAGCTCGAAAGCAGAGCATGGTTGGCCAAACAGATGATACAATTTACCAAAGGCACAATGTATCAGGGAAAGAACTCACAAGGTGATTGAATATGAAGCACACTGTCGGATAACAATCCAACAATCGATCAGGTGATCCACAACGGAGCTGATGTGAGTATCGGCACTCCATCAGAGGATGATAGAATGCACGAGCATCATATTATAGAACATCGGAATAATTCGATGCTTAGATAACAAAGGAATTACGATTTCCAAAACAAGGATCAGAAGCAGTCGCTCTGATCAAGGATGGATAAGTTGGATAGACCAGAGGCACAATTGGCGACAAATAGTTTGGTCGAGAACCAGCTCATGTTCAAAATTGATGTCTGAGCCGGAAAGATAATTTAGAAGGGTTGATAGATGATTGTGTGCATTCGCACACGTGTTGAATCAATATGATCAAAATGACGGTGTCAAAAGATACTAGTGAATATTGCCAGATATATGGGAAGCATCCATAATGCTAGTAGACAAGTATTTGCAGAGCAATAAAGCTGCTAAGGATTTTCGGAGGATTGAATAGTATTTCAAAGACTTTTGTGAAACACCTGAACAACTGGGGATGAGCGGATACTCGATAAGTGCGAGAATTATCCGTAGGGGTATTCAGGTGACAAAGAACAGCAAGGCAATAAGCTCAAGGATTATCGAAACAATGACGAGTATTTCGGGGTATCTTGTAATAACAAGACTAACTGGGGATGAATGTAAGAATAACAACTGCAAGTAGTTATCCATAAGGGTTGACAGTGGAAGGGGAATTGCAACGTGATGAAGACAAGTTCTCGGGTTAACCGCGGTGAGTATCTTCAGGGTCTTCATGTGCAGCAGACGATCCTTAGTAATAAGGGGCTCTCCGGGTGAAAGTGATAACGAGATCCTAATGTTAGATTTAGTAAACTTCATTTAACCCGAATAGAGGAGAGATCAGAGTCCCAGAGTATAGGCGAGGAGTAAAAGATCCTAATACCACCCAATGGCGACGTGGGCCCATGGGCTGCACAGCCATGTTAGTAAAAGTTTTGCAATGTCTAGACTCGACTTCGGCCAAAGAGTATGGAAGGGGGATTCCTACAGCAATGGCTCGATACCAACTCAGACGCCTCGATTTAATCAGACACTAATCATGCACGCAAACGTACGATCAAGATCGTGGACTCACGGAAGATATCACAACACAACTCTAAAAACATAAATAAGTCATACAAGCATCATAATACAAGCCAGGGCCTCGAGGGCTCGAATACAAGTGCTCGATCATAGACGAAGTCGCGGAAGCAACAATATCTCGAGTACGGACATAAGTTAAACAAGTTTGCCTTAAGAAGGCTAGCACAAACCGATACCGACGAAGAGGCGCAGCCTCCGCCGGGATCCTCCTAAACTACTCTCGGTCGTCGTCGGCAGCTCGCACGTAGTATTAGGCACCTCCAGTAGTAGTCGCCGCCGACGGTGGCGTCTGGCCTGGGTTCAAAGATCTGGTTGCGACAACCGTAAAGAAAAGGAAAGGGGAAAAAGGGGAGAAAGCAACCGTGAGTACTCATCCAAAGTACTCGCAAGCAAGGAGCTACACTACATATGCATGGGTATATGTGTAAAGGGCCATATCAAGGATCGAATCGCAGATTGCCGTAATAAGAGGGGATAGCTAATCATATCGAAGACTACGCTCGCAGCCTCCGCCTTGCAAAGCAGTAGAAGAGAGTAGATCAAGTCCTCCAAGTAGCATCGCCAAGTAGCATCTCCAAGTAGCATCTCCAAGAGCATCGCATAGTATAATCCTACCCGCGATCCTCCTCGCCGCCCGTGGAAAAGCGATCACCGGGTTGTCGTGGAACTTGGAAGGGTGTGTTTTATTAAGTATCCGGTTCTAGTTGTCATAAGGTCAAGGTACAACTCCAAGTCGCCCTGTTATCAAGATCACGGCTATTCAATAGATTAACTCACTGCAGGGTGCACCACATAACCCAACACGCTTGATCCCATTTGGCGGACACACTTTCTCGGTCATGCCCGCCCGGAAGATCAACACGCCGCAGCCCCACCTAGGCACAACCGAGAGGTCAAACACGCCGGTCTAAACCTAAGCGCGCAGGGTCCGGGCCCATCGCCCGAGCACACCAAGACGCTGCGTAGGGCGGCCGAAGCGCACTCTAGCCTAGTGGCGTTCCATCCAATCCGGTAGCGCCGCTTCCGTCACGACGCCAAGAAGGCTTTGCCGATACCACGACGCCGGGATACCCATAACTACTCCCACGAGATGGTTAGTGCGATAGACCAAATGGCCGACTCGGATCAAATACCAAGATCTCGTTAAGCGTGTTAAGTATCCATGAACGCCGAACAGGCCAGCCCACCTGCCTCCTAGGTGGTCTCAACCGCCTGCCGCTCCGCCATTAAAGTAATGGGGCCGTGGGAACCTGTGCCCACCTCTACCGGGATGGAGCCACACGTCCTTTTTCCCCTCATCGTAATCACTTGCGGGTACTCCTCGAAGTGACCCGACTTTAGTCACCATCTCAGATAGTATGTATGTATGTATAGATATACCCGTGATCACCTCCCGAGTGATCACGCCCAATAGTATAGCAAGGCGGACTGACAAGAATGTAGGGTCAATGATGGTAAACTAGCATCCTATACTAAGCATTTAGGATCGGGTAAGGTATCAATGATTGTAGCAACAATGACAAAGCTATGCAATGTAATAGGAGTAAACAAGCAAGAATATGCTACACTACTCTAATGCAAGCAGATAGAGAAGAATAGGCGATATCTCGTGATCAAGGGGGCTTGCCTGGTTGCTCGGCAAGAGAGAGGGGTCGCCAACTCCGTAGTCGAATCGGGGGTCGCAGCCTCTCGGGTTCACGGAAAGAAGTAACGAGGGGAACACAAATAAATAATAGAGCAATCAAAGCAACATAAAGCATAACATGGCAATACGCGGAGCTAGACGTGTTCTAACGCGGTAAGAGGGGATATCGGTGAAGGGGGGAAACATCCGGGAAAGTATCCCCGGTGTTCCGTGTTTTCGGACAGATGAACCGGAGGTGAAATGTTGCAGGTTCACTATGCTAGGGATGTGCGGCGGACGAACGGGTTGCGTATCCGGATTCGTCTCGTCGTTCTGAGCAACTTTCATGTACAAAGTTTTTCCATCCGAGCTACGGTTTATTTTATATGATTTTCTAAAGTTTTAATCATTTTAGAATTTATTTAACTATTTAGTTCTAACATTATCCGTAATAGTGCACGCTGATGTCAAGATGACATCAAGATGACGTCGGCAGATCAACAGAGGTGTCGATCGGGTCAATCTGACGTGTGGGTCCCGCATGTCATTGATTATTAACTAACCTTACAGATTAATTAACTAAACTAGGTGATTAGGTTAATCTAATCAGATTAATTAAGTTAATTAATTAACTAACTAATATTTTAATTATTTTAATTATTTATATTATTATTATTATTATTATTAAATCTTTTTTTTAAAACCTTTTTTTTATTTTCGTTCGGGGCCAGGCCTGTTTGTCGTGGGCGGGGGGCCTTAGCGTTACTGAGCAAGCAGCAACGGGCGGGCGCCTAACAAAGGGTCCAGAGCGGAGCTAGCCAGGCGCATGGTGGTGGCTCGCCGGGCTGCCACGGCGAAAGAGACGAGGAGGGCACAAGGAGGAGCGAGGCGCGCGAGAGGAACGGCGGAGGCAGGGCACGGAGCACTCATGAAGCGGGCGCGCCACGCACGAGTGGGTGAGGCGGGGTTGCAGTGGTGGTGGCGGTAACGCCGCAAAGACAAGAAGCAGCAATGCTGCAGCTCATGGTGGGGCACGGCCAGGAGCGGCAAAGGAGGCGACGGCGCGGCCGACGCGGTCGTCGAGAAGGAGGGTATGCGGGCATGGACGGACCTGGAGCGCACGGGGGTATGGGGCGGGGCGTGCTCGACCGCAAGGCGTAGACGGGCGAGGCGAGCGGACCGCACGGCGCGAGGTAGATGAGCGTGGTGTCCGCGACGAAAAGAAGGGAGAGGGAGGCGGAGGCCGAGGGCCTCACCAGCGTTCAGGGGCACATGGGCGCCGAGGCTCGGGGCGACCCGTGGGGAGGAGGACGGGACGATCGACGGAGACGGAGGCGAGGTAGTCGAGGCGAGAGGCTCCGAGAGGGTGGCTCCGCGACCGGACCTCCAGCGGCGGCGGTTGGTGTCGAAGGGGCTCGAGACGCTCCTCGATCCAGATCGGATCGAGAGGGGGAGAGCGACGGGGAGTTAGGGTTTTTGCCTCGGGAGTGGGGGATAAGGGAGTGGGGGGGGTGGCCGGCCCATTCGTGGCTAGCTATTGGGTCGGTGGCTTTCCGGGCCGGAGCCAGTGGGGGTGATTGCTTTTCTTTTCTTTTCTTTTTTGGTTAGATTTGTTTTTCCTTTTTCTTTTATTTATTTCCTATTCTGCTTTTAATTCAATTTAAAATATTTATGCATTTTATACAAAAGTGTTTACTACACCATATTTACCTATGTAATATTTAGTACAAACCAAACATTTTTATTTTAATGTTTGAAAACTTTTATTATTTACCAAACTTTGAATTTGAATTTTGGACCAGTTTTGATCTAACGATAGATTAGCAGCAGTAACCGTGGTGACGTGGCACCATTAGCGTGGGATCACTGTAGCTTAATTATCTGGGCGTCACAAGGACTCTGGCAAATGTTGCTATGTCACCATTCGAGCTGAAGCCCTATGCGCCTTGGATTATGAGATTCATAAGGGCAAGATCTTCACTGAATTACAAAGTCGACACTCAACCACGGTAGCTACTTGCCTCCCATTGAAGTCCTCAAATGGCCGGTTCATCATCGATGATAAAGGCAAGGCATTCTTGTGATCGATGAAGGCATTCGTCCATTGATGGTCAATTTCGCCTGGCTACATCTTACTCTACCAATGACGACTCGCCACACATGACTCGCCATAAATACCTCACCAAGCAAAATCCTCAAGCCACAAAGACCTGTGGTGATGACCGACCGTGAGTTACTCCTCGCCCATCGGAAGGTTAATCGCAATCACAAATGGGTAAAGCGTCGGTTTGGTGCAATTCTTCACAACATGACCTCAACACACAATGTAGTGAAGAAGAGCCATTACTACCTTCATGAAACCCTCAACCGCACTGGCTGTGCTCACTCATGTCTATAGCGCCAAGAATCAAGACTATGGGTCTCAAGGAAGAATTTGGTGGTCTGCACCTCCTCCAAGAAATTCAAGAGGGTCAAAGTTCCTCCACTGGTGGCCAGCTCTTATTCTTCATCGTAACACCGATGAGTATGAAGATTTGGACGACATGCGGCAGCCCTCGCTACAACAAACAACCCCGAAACGCCGGGCGCCTCCATCGACTTGAAATTCTTGAGGCGTTAGTCCTCAATTTCAATCCTTTTGGTCATTTGATGACAAAGGGGGAGAAATCTGAGTTAGTCTTCAAGCGGGTCTATATTAAGGGCATTTTGTTAAGTTACAACTCGTTCTTCCAAACTTTTATTTGGATCGAGTTGTAATCTTAAACCCGATGGTGCGCTGATGCTTTTGTTGCATTATGCTCTGATACTTTTGATGCTTTATTCGGCATGCTTATTCCTCGTTAATATTATTGCACGCATGTTGAATTTCATCAGGCACCATATTTCATCATGCATTTCAAATTCTTCATATTATATATCAAATGCGTGTATGAATTACAAGATTTAGGGGGAGATCTCCATGATTCAACTCTTCAAATGTGCATTGCCTCAAAAGCAAATTCCTCACTATGCACATCTTTGGGGAGTTCTTCTATATCTTGCTATCAAATTCCTCAATATCAGATTTACACTTCATATGTTTATCCTCGTTGAAAACTTAACCTATATTGTCATCAATCACCAAAAGGGGAGATTGTAAGTGCATCTAGTGCCCTTAGTGATTTTGGTGTATTGAAGACTTATAGGTTAAGGAACTAATGCGCTTGTGAGTGTACACAGGTTTATAAGTCTATGAGGAGTTTGATATTTACAGAGAAAGTCGAATTTCAAAATGAAGTTCTTCAACTCAAGACTTTGATATTCGAAGACTTTTCAAGACTTTGAAAGTGAAGAAATTGGTGTGACCTTGAAGACTTGGTATTCATTTGAGGAACATGAAGCGTGAAGACTTTTGTTTTCGTAGTTTCATTTTCTCTTTCTTGAGTCATAGGAAACACCGTCATCGTTAAAGGGGTCGAGGAAATACTAAGGAAAAATTTCCATGTGATGCCAATCCTTCGAGTGAAGCCATTGAAATCTCATACGATTCGATCAATTTCTTCAAAGGTCGAGACGCAGTTCTTTCCGTCATCGAGGACTTTGCTCGATCGAGGAGTTAGGAATTCGCCAGTCGAATTGCCTACGAGAGGAACATGATAGCCCTGAGGAATTTGAGAGCCAAATTTCCGACCGTTGTTGTGCTGCGCGCCAGCTGTCCCAAAATATCCTATCCACCTAATGGTCATATCATTGAAGGGCGTTTATGTCTTATCATGTCGGGCTGCTCCCTAGGCTATAAATAGCCGCCCCCTACAACCACTAGCTGGTTGGCTGCTCCGAGAGAACTTGACACTTGTCATTTGAGAGCAACCCATCCTCTGAGGACTTTGAGCGAAATTCATCAAGTGAGGAAAACCCAAAACCAAACCCCCACAAACCCAAAGTGATTGAGCATCACTGAAGAAATTGATCCTGCGTGGATCTGACGCTTGTTACCTTTGAAGACTGTGCTTCTTCTAGACGGTTAGGCGTCATGGTCTAGAGCATCCAAGAGGAATTGTGGATCACCGAGTGACCAAGTCTGTGAAGGTTTGGAAGTCACCTGAAGACTTACCACGAGTGATTGGACGAGGTCTGTGTGGCCTTAGTTCAAGGAGAATACGTGAGGACTGGGTGTCCTGAGCTGCGTGCTTAGTGACTGGGTGTCCGGGACTGCGTGTCCTCAAGTTTAAATACTCACCGCTCCAACCAGACGCATAACCGAGGCAGCAGCTTGAACTGGTTTACCAAATCATTGTCTTCACCAACTAACTGGTTTTATTTCCTCAACCCTTTCATTTCCTCATTCTCGTGTTGAGTGTTTGTTCATATCGTGCTTGAAGACTTTGATCAAGACTTTCTCAATTTCCTCGTTCAATTTCTTCATCTGTTTGTCTTCATCTTGTGTTATCCTGTGATTACGCTTTCTGTACTCTGTACTAGTCTTCATTTCATCATGATGACCATGCTTGTATTCTGTTATGCTTACTTCTGAGTACTTATTCCGCTGCAAGTAGTTCTTCGCTAAGGAATTTCCTCACCGGCAAATTCCTCAGTGAAGAATTCATAAAAATCACCTATTCACCCCCCCTCTAGTCGATATAACGCACTTTCAGGACCGATGCCGAGCCACCTCGCTGCGGCTTTGCATTGCTCGTGAACAGGCCGGCCAGAGCGGCGAGGACCATGAGATGATCTTCGTCCTGGGTGTCGGCATCGGCTTCCTCCTCCAGCAGCGCCGCCAACGTCTCCTCGTCTTTCGAGTCCATCGCCGAGCAGACAAATCGTCGAACACCTGGCGGGCGTGGTAGGCGCGCAGCCGCCGACAACCCCACCCTGCGTGGCCAGAACGCCGAAAAGCTCGCCCAGGAGCAGGATGGAGGGTGCCGCGATGATCCCTCTCTTTTCCGGTGGGGAAATGGCCTTGCTAGCGGTGGTGGGTAGGTAGGCGGAGCGGGATCAAGACAGTGGCGAAAGGCGTCTTGTGGGGAGGAGGAATCTGGAAGTACAAGATGCTTTTTCACCTGACAGTGGTGGCCCAGGCGAGGTTTTTCCCTTCCGCCGGAGCCCCAAGCGCCCCCAGTGCGCTGGGTTTGGCCTGGGATCGCCGGGCCAAAATATGGGCCGAGCCGGCGGATTTCAACGTTTTGGGGATGCGATCGATTTTTTTGGCGCCAAGAAAAAACTTTACACTGGGGCCTGTTAGAAGCGAGTGGAGATGCTCTAATCCATAGTACAAGAATGCACCAAACAGAAACGTTGGATTGTAAAAAAGAAAGTTAGTAATCCGTGGATGTAGAAATGACCTTAAACAAAGGGGAAATTACAACCAAAATTCTCGACCTTGAAATTCTTTTTTTTTGAAGGTCACCGGGGGAGGGCAAAGCCCTCCACCTGAATATATTCAATCGAATTTGCCTAGAAGCCTCGTGGCTCCATACAAGATAGGTTCAAATGAACCAGAGTACACGGGGAAAACAAGAGAAGAGATGCAACCGAAAACACACACACACACACACACACACACACACACACACACACACACACACATCCAACAGAACCACCGGAAGACCCGCCGAGAACAGGGAGAAGAAGGCCTTCCGACAATCCGGAGCTGGACGCACCAACACCACCAACCGCCATCACAAATCTCATCAGCACAACCCGCCAGGAGGAGGACCTCAACTTACATCTTCATCTGACCAAGCAAGGAGAGCCTTGAACATTGGCCGTCTGGTCGCCACCCAACAACACCCGGCAGAGGAAGAGGTGTCGTATGGGAACGAGGTGATCCATTGAGTAGGATAACGACCCCGCTAACCCGGCTTCGGATGAAAATCAGAACCAATCCAGAGCAAGGCTGAGCCATGATCTCGCATACAGAGCACCACCTCCTCGCCAACAAAGCACAAACCACCATCAGCGCTAAGCCGGCCGCGCCACCACAACTGTCAAACCCGCAGCGAGCAGCCTCCATAGAGACCAACCGAGCCTAACCCAGACGATGCCTTCAAGAAGGGATGCGACACAATGTGCGCCGCCATCGTCCGTTCCAGATGGGCTTGGAACATGGGTTTCCCCGGGGGTGTGAAGGGGTAGTCACCATGACAGCGCCGCCTCCAAGGAGGTTAGCGGCGCCCACAAGCGTCGCCGGCGCCGGCTCCGGCAGAAGCAGGGGCTTTCGCCCAGACCACCTCCAATAAGCATCGAATTGATCTTATAGCACCGCTCCCTACACCACCACAGAGAAGGGCCACTGCAGCCCCATCGCCACACATGACCAAATCCGGGTCGCCGCAGGCCAGATCCGGCTGGATCCAACCTGCCCCCCCGCCGCTCCCCACCGGATCGGGCCAAGCCGAATCCGACCTTGAAATTCTTACCCAAGCCGTAATTGATACCGTTGCGCCACCGCCACAATAGCTCTCTCCAACGGTAGACCTGCAGAGGACCAAAACCCTGTTCAATCACTGCAACAGTAGACCACCATGAATGACGATCCGATCTAGGCACATAACCACTCTAGCATAGACGAGGGGGTGACCTTGCTCGAAAGGAGGGGTCATTAATGAAGACCGCCAATGATACCTGTGAGCCACGTCGGCTCCTTGGCAACACCGAAACAATCGCCACCATGATGAGATTAGAGCGCGAGAACTTCTATTCGAGACGACACCACCAACATTGTTCAAATGATGTTACCAAAACACAAATAACCAAAAAGAACTACCCCTACACAAACAAGAGATGAGGATCCCCTTGCCTAGCCCCATAGCATCGAAGCCGTACTTGTAGGCAGATATGAGCTACAGTAGGATCTGGATAGATCATTAAAAGGATCATATCTTTATGGCTTAAATGTGTTGTATGTGTTGTTGTTTAGCTAAACTAACATATTAAATTTATTTTTGAAAACGGTTACATCATCCGCTAACCACAGGCACCAGGAAACCGAGGCCCTCATGTTGGCTTCGGTAGGGCAGTGCTCAAACGAAACTTTTGAAAACTACGACAAAAAACGTACAAACCTTCATAAATAGACATATAGGTTTCATGTGTTGTTTAGGACAGAGGGTTCTCTTAATCATAGAATAGAAAGAAAGTTTTTTAAATGGAAATTAAAGTTCTTTTAGCAGAAGAGGAAAATTACACTGATTTTTTTTTGAGGGGGAGAAAATTACACTGATAAGATTACACTTTTTTTGAGACATTGATAAGATTACACTCGGCCCTGTCAAAATTAAGTAGGCCCAGAAATGTGGATGGAGCCGTAACTTTTTTTAAGCCCAACTAGACCTAGTTCTGGACCGCAATAGCCCAATCGACCAGTGTGATTCGGTACGGCCCACGGGTCTGGCGGATGGACGCGCCCTAACTCGCACGCACTTCGCAAGCCGCGCCGCGCCGCCGCCGCTCCCCACGCTCGTCGGGCACACGCCGTTCAGGCCACTCCACTCCCCCCACCCGCCCGTCCACCGTCCCCCCACCCGGCGAATCCGTCGCCTCCCTCGCGGCGCGGTGGCCACGCCTCTGCGCTCCCCCTCCTCAGGGTCGCGCGCCGGCGGCGAGCCCCGCAATAGGGTAAAGCGCGACTGAATCGGCCGCCAGTGCGAGGCGCCGGGCGGGGGCGGCACCGCGGCAGGCTGCCAGCGAATAGGCCGGTTGCCGCTCCATTCGTCTTCGGCTGATGGCTGTCGACGCCATGTTCCCCGTCCTGCGCTTCTCCGACTACTTCACTCGGCCGTCGGTCGAGGAGCTGGTCGAGAGGGAGGCGGCTGACCCGGGCTACTGCAGCAGGGTTCCAGATTTCGTCGTCGGCAGGGCGAGGTATGGGCAGGTTAAGTTCTCTGGCAGCACCGATGTGAGGGGGCTGGACCTGAACGAAATCGTCAAGTTTGGCCGCCATTCTGTGGTGGTTTACCGGGACGAGGCTGGCAAGCCGGCCGTAGGGCATGGCCTCAATAAAGCTGCAGAGGTTACCCTGAAGCTGGATTTGAGTACACTTCCGAAACCCGGCCTCCTAGTTGAGTTGCTAGCGTGCCGCGCCAAGAAGCAAGGTGCTAGGTTTCTCTCATTCAATCCTGTGAATGGTAACTGGAAGTTCGAGGTCGATCACTTCAGTAGGTTTGGGCTTGTGGACGAGGAGGATGATGATGTTGCCATGGATGAGCCGGCTGTACGACAACCGATTGCTGAAGCAAGAGACCCACCTTCAAATGGGCATGAACTGGAGCTTTCACATTCGTTGCCTGCTCATCTTGGGCTTGACCCTGCAAAGATGCAGGAAATGCGGATGGCATTGTTTCCCAATGATGAGGAAGACGAAGACATGGAGGATGGCTTTCCATCTGATCACAGACACCTCAGCAGAGAAAGGATGAATGTGGATTCACCCAACACAAGTGGTAAAGGTCCGAGGATGAGGTCTCCGTCTCCTTTGCACGGTTCTTCTCAGAAATTTGGAAGGAGATATGGTGTGCTTGCAAGGAAAGAACCACATGCACTGCTGGAATACAATGTAAATTCTACAGAGCTTGGTGCATCTTCTCATGGTATTCTCATGTCTGGAAAAAACAAGGGATTTCCAGTGAGAATGGCCAAGGTAGAAGGCTTCAAACTACCAGCTGAGCAAGCAACTCCTGTTGCTGGAAAAGTATATTCTAACTGCGTAGTGGATGCTGCTTTATTTATGGGTAGATCATTTCGAGTTGGTTGGGGACCAAATGGCATCCTTCTCCATTCTGGTAGTCCTGTCAATACTCCTGGAACTGGCCTTTCTTCTGTTATTCACATAGAGAAAGTTGCAGGTGATAAAGTTGTGCGTGATGAGCAGAACAAAGTTAAAGAGGAGCTGGCAGAACTATGTTTCTCAGATCCAATGGACCTCCATAAGAGGCTTGACCGCGAAATTCTGGAAACTGAGTCTGACTCTTTTAAATTAAAGCTTCAGAAAGTTGTCGCAAGTCGTTTGGTTTTGCCAGATATTTGCAGATCATACATTGATATCATCGAAAGGCAGCTTGAAATCAGTGATTTATCCATGTCTTCACGTGTGCTGTTAATGCATCAAGTTACAGTATGGGAGTTAATTAGGGTCCTGTTCTCAGAGAGAGAAGCTGGCAACCAGTTGGAATTTTGTGGTGATGAGGATCAGGAGGGCATGATTTTGGATAAGAAAGAAGGTTCTGTGAACATTGACCCTGAAGCACTTCCTTTGGTTAGGAGAGCAGACTTTAGCAATTGGTTACAGGACAGTGTTTGTCATCGGGTACAAGGAGAGGTGGGTTCTTTAAGTGATGCCAGATACTTGGAGCATATTGTTCTGCATTTGACTGGTCGACAATTGGACACAGCCGCAGAAATTGCTGCTTCAAAGGGCGATGTCCGCTTGGCAGTCCTGCTATGCCAGGCAGGTGGATCGATGTTAAATCGCTCGGATGTTGCTCAGCAGCTGGATCTGTGGAAAATAAATGGTCTGGACTTCGATTATATTGAGGAAGACAGGTTAAAGATATACGAGTTGCTTGCTGGTAACATACAAGGTGCTTTACTTGATTCACCAATTGACTGGAAAAGGTACCTTGGTTTAATCATGTGGTTTCAGTTGTCACCAGATACATCACTTGATATTATCATTCGGTGTTATCACCAACTACTTGGTGAGGGCAAAGTTCCAAATCCTGTTCCTGTATACATCGATGAAGGACCTCTTGAGGAAGCACTTCAGTGGTCCCCAGGTGACCGGTTTGACATATCTTTTTATTTAATGCTTCTTCATGCAAACCAAGATGAGAAGTTTGGGCTTCTAAAGACTATGTTCAGTGCATTCTCGTCATCATATGATCCCATGGACTACCATATGATCTGGCATCAACGATCTATTCTCGAAGCTATTGGTGCTTTCAGTACAAATGATCTTCATGTACTGGATTTGAGTTTTGTCCATCAGTTACTATGTCTCGGGAAGTGCCATTGGGCTATCTACGTCATTCTGCATATGCCACATCTGGATGATGCCCCTTACATCCACGAAAAGTTAATCAGGGAAATCTTGTCGCAGTATTGTGAGATATGGAGCAAAGATGGGGCTCAGAGGCAATATATCGCAGAACTTGGTATACCAGCAGAATGGATACATGAGGCTCTGGTTAGTAACAGTATTATAACTTCCTGCTAATTATCTGACATGCAGTCAATGTGTGTTCTTTGATGAAAATTTGTCTAACCATTGATTACAAATACTCATGAATGCCACTACGAGAAAAACACTAAACATGAGCCTGCTTAGCTGACAATACCTATATGCAGGCGCTTTATCAAGAATACTATGGAGATCGACAAGGTGCACTGGGGAATTATATTCAATGCGGCAATTGGAAGAAAGCTCATACCATTTTCATGACATCTGTTGCTCATTCTTTGTTTCTGTCATGTAAGTCTTCCCTACACTGCACTAAACAATTAGTTGTAAATACCTGATTCGATGTTTCACTTAACTACCTACATAAACATGCAGTTAATCCCACCAAAAAATCTGATCAAAAATCTAGAAAACAGAAGTATTCATCCACATTTTCTCAAGAAAAGTCCCTTCGTTTATTTTGAATATAATACTACTTACTTTTTTCCAATCTCTTTTAAGAAATTTATTCCTGCTTTTTATTTAATCCAGTTTCAGTTATTCTCCCCGATAGATTCTATCTTAAAACATATACATTGCTAACAAACACAATAAAACTTCCCGTTTCTTTCTATTGAGATGAAAAAGGAGAAAAAAAAAGGATTTCTAGTCACAGGCAGCAACATTCAGTACAATTTGGAACCGTTAACTAGAATTCTCTTGGCGTCTTCTCCAGAACCTAATGAAATGAAGATTCTTGTGAATTTCAGTGCTATTTTCCTAGTTACTCTTTTGTTCATATGCATGACTGAGGATATCTTATCAGTTTTGTTCTGTTTCTGTTAATAAACAATGCATGAGTTTGTAATTGCTTGTTTCTTGGCATATGGTTCAGCCAAACATCAAGAAATCTTTGACATTACAAGTGCTTTGGAGAATCACAAATCTGAAATTGCTGACTGGGATGTTGGTGCTGCAATATACATAGACTATTTCAACATAAAAAACTGCATGCAAGAAGAAAGTACTATGGACGATGATTCAGTAAGTATCTTTACGGTTCAAAAATATCCTGAATATTTCCGAGTTGACACAACTTTACTTTATCTTCCAGGATCCACTTGAGAGTAAACATGAATTGTGCAAGAGTTTCTTCGATCGATTAAATGACTCGCTGGGTATCTGGGGAAGCAAATTACCCATTGAGGCAAGGTAAGATAGTATCTGTTGATGTATAGATCCATAACCTGCAACTAACCATATGTTGATGTTTACATGAAACTGTTGGGACTTCCATGTCATGTTTTAACTTCAAGTAACCCTGCTTCCAAGAACACAATTTTGATTTGCAGTGTTCACAAGTTCCCATATAATTAGATTTTTTTGCAAAGAGCTATTAATTTGCACCTGAAAATTATAATCCATTTCAAATCTAAGCTTCTTGGTTACGGTGGAAATTATGGTCATTCCTTACACGACTCGGCTGATTCTTTAAGTCCCGTTCTCATTTCTTTTAGAAAAAATGTTCAGGCCCGTTCTCATTCGTATGTAACTGCGGCAGGGCATGCTTCTCGAAGATGGCAGAGGAGCTCTGTGAGCTTCTAATGAGTTGCCCCGGCGAGGGCTCGGCGCCAGATCTCTTCATGAGCTGCTTTCAGACGATGCTCAACGCCCCTGTCCCCAGTGACGACAGGGCGTCCTACCTGCAGGAGGCGGTCTCTGTTTTCGCCGACATACTTTGCGGGGACACATCGTAAGGTATAGTTCCTACGGATGGTCCATGGCATGGTGTCGTGGAATCTGGGTCGCGCAAAAGCTGTGAATCTGCATGCCGCACATATGGAACAAGTCACAAAAGTCCCCATGTCTGATGCCCAGGGGAACGTAGAACCTGCTATGGTCGGTGCAGACAAGTGCCCATCCCTGTAAACTCCTGAAGTAATCTGACGATATTTTTTCTGCACGAATGCAACATGTCCTGTAATCTGTGTGCCGCACCCATTCAGTCATCGTCTTTTTTGTTATTATTACGAAGAACAGCATCGCATGTACGTAGGTTTGAAAGGTGGATGTCAGTGTGTGGATTGAAAGTTCAAAGAGTTGTTGTAGATCTATCGCTGGTAAAACGTTGGCTGATCTTTGTTCTGGCGTGCAAGCGATGGCATCATCTGGTCGGGGTGTGCGGATACCGCTTTTCGCACAACCATGTGAAGGCTGTGGTTTGTCCAAGGGGTCCGCTTCGGCGAAATACCGGGGACGGCGGGTGACATGAATGAATGAATCGATCGACACGGCTCACATGCGTTTTCTTTTCTGGTTTTCGTTCTCTCGCTAGGCCCCAGCCGTATTGTTATTTCTCATCGTCGGTCCCTCTTACTGAAATCATTGGAGGAGACAGTTTATCCTCACGGCAGGGAGACAGCAACGCGCTCCCTTCCCACTCACAAGGCACCGTACACCTTGTGCCTTTTTCTAACAAGTACGGCTGACTCCAGAATTCGTCGTCATTAGTCATCTAAAACAAGGTGATTTCGTCGTCGGTGCTTGCCGTCGTGTACTCCAAGTCTCCAACAACAACAGGAAGATAAACATTTTTCTTTTGACATCATGAAGATAAACAAGTTCTCTATGCGTGACTGTGCAGGAGCCTGGAAGATACATATCTCCGGCGCCAATAGCCCGGTGCCTTATCATCACGCTGCGACGTCAGGTTCTGGCTGGCGAGTCCGTCGCCAACGCACCCACTGATCCACCCTCCACCGGCCAACGGGATTTTAAAAAGGCGACTGACCACCGAAAACAGCCGCAGTGCGGCAGCAGGTGGCGCGCGTCTCCGGCGTGGCGGAAACACACAAACAAACAGGCGAACGGCACCCGGTAATAAACAAAACCGGCGAGCGATCGCGCCACGAACCCACGGCGCAGAGGCTTATCCGAAGCGGGCACGCCGAGTGCCCAGACCCGTCCCAGCATCCTATAAAATGCGCCTCCCGTCCGAGATCCATCCATCCACAACATCCAGAGCAAATAGCATCCAGATTCCAGACTCCAGAGCAGCAGTTTCCAGCTGAGTTGAGTTTTTTGGGTTGCCAATGGCGGACATCGCGATGCTGGTGGCGGAGGAGCACGAGAAGAGGATGAAGCGAGGGGCGCCACGCGTCGCCGCCGGCGCCGACGAGGAGGCGTCCGGGGGGAGGGTGAACTTCGGGGCGGTGACCAAGGTGTGGGGCTCCTGGGCCGAGTCCGCCGCCGCCGCCGCGTCCGGGGTCAAGGTGCACGTCGCGGTGCTCGTCAGGTCCGACCTGGTGGCGGCCGAGCCCAGGAGCCCGGTCGCCCGGGCAGCCTTCGACGGCTTCTTCTCTGCTTGATGAGTGTGAATTACTGTAATTCGGAGGAGCTTACCGTGCGGAGTACCTCTCCCCCTAAGCCAGTGTCATGTAACTCCGGTTTGTACATAACCGTGTGCTTTACTGGTTTGCAACAAGGAAGAAGTGTACTTTCTGTACTCCTGCTCTTCATTTGGACGACAGCCATGCGTTTTGACATTTTATCTTTGAAATTGGGCGCTGCTAGGCGCCGGCGGATCGACCGGAATCACAAACCGGTGACCCTTGGAACCGTCCTGTCACAGTCCCATGTACGGTCACGATTCGTACGACTCGTCCCTTTCCATGGATTGCGCGTGGAAATAGCTAACCTGCGGCCAGGACCGCCTCACGGGCAAATGCTAAACCTACATAATACTTGTTAGGTTCTCTAAGTAAATAGCAATTTTTTTAAGACAATCTAAGTAAATAGCAACGCAGAGCGTTATTACTGGATCATTAGGCGGGAAAGGGCCCACCACCATGAAAATGTGTGTGTGTTGGGGGGGGGGGGATGATTAGACAGACATGTTACGTAGGTCTTCGTAGGGGGTTACGTAGATGTAGGATTATCGCCGCCTCACCCTGCCTCAACAACACCACTCCACGGTCGCATCACCACCTCCCTCTGAGAGCGACCCGCCGCCGATGTTGCTCCTTCATCTTTTGTCAAGACCGCCCATCATCTCAGGCCCATGGTTGCTCAACGTCTCAGCGAAGCCCCCACGACATCGCAACACGCCGACTCGTCGCATCTGGTGTCGCAGCTCCAACAACTCCAACATCACCAGTTGCAGCCTGGCGTTGTCAATTCCATCTCCCACGCACATTGTTGTAGTGTCGCTGGCAATGGTCGTAGCTCCCTCCATATACAGTTGTAGCACCACACCGACGGGGTCACAACATCTTGTAGGCACTGACCTAGCTCATGTTGTAAACGGTTGTAGCACCGCCGATGATGGATCCCAACATCTTGTAGCCATCGATGCAACTCCATGCGTCACCAGTTTCAGCTCCCACGGTACACGGTTGTAGCCCCGCCAACGTACATGATTCCAACACGTGGCTCCGTGGCTCCGTGGTCGCAACATTGCAACTTGCTGGTTCCAGCATGCGGTGACCATAGTGGCAACATTTCTACAGGTTGGTTCCAGCATGTGGTCCCCACCACGATGCTCGGTCGAAATCGTATCATGGCAACCTCGCTGCATCCGGTTCCCTTGTAACAATGGACGTGGTCGGTGGCAGCAACGCGTCCACGACGTGAGGAGGAGGAAGCATGTGATGGCCATGGCCTTACTGATTTAGAAGCCGCGGGAAAAAGTGAGTAGGAGTTTCTCTTCCTATCCACTCCCATAAAAAACTACAAGCGTGGGGGAGGAGAAGGAATAGGAAGGCAGTGTCGTGTGAACATGGCGTCTACGGTGACTACGGGCTTGGTGGAATCACTCGATTTGGTTCTTGAGGAGAAAAGATAAGATGAGAGTGTTAGAAAAACATACAGTGAAGAGACTGGTTGCACAAGGGAAAATAATGGAGACACGACCCACGTTCACGGGCCCATGTGACGATGGACGTTCGTGGGAGCGACCAGCGGAGACGAGATCGGTCTCCACAGGCATACTTCCTTATCAGACTCGTCGGTATGATCATCACTAATTATATGTTCGATGGTGGGAACGAGATGGGTGGTGGGTTGGTCGGAAAATCCGACCTAGGGATCCCCTGAACCGACCTGACATCTTATACATAAAGAGTTTGTCACATCCCTCCTGGCCCTGATGTATTATGAGATCAACGAATTTTTCCTGAGGTCCAATCTAGCATTTTTTTTTTTGAGAAATCTCGCCATCTTTATTCATTCATAGACATAGTAAGAGGTACAAGGTTTGGGTCATGAGGATTGCCCAACCACACATGTCTACCTACTTCTAGGTTACAAGCAAACTTGGCAAGATTATGAGCCTCAAAGTTAAAATTCCTACGCTCGAAAATAAAAGAACTAGAATTGGAAGCAGTACATCGACTCGATATTTCATGTACGATAGCCGCATTTGGACCTCCCGTCCCCCTTGTAATGTCGTTAACCGCCTCTTGGCAATCTGATGCCACACATATGTTTTGGACGGCCAGGTCCTCTGCTAGTGATAATGCTTCTCGACATGCAAAGGTTTCAGGAATTAAAGGGTCATTGATCCTCGAAGACTACGGTAGAAGATCCCAAGTATTGGCCCGCTTGATCTCGCACATTGCCGCAACAGCCCTCCTCGTTGCGATCTTAAAACAACAGCGTCTACATTAATTTTAACAGAGCCGTCGGTGGTGGAAGCCAACGCCTGGGGTGGGCGATCGGATGTGTTTGCTCCCTCTGAATCGCCCTTCTCCGGTTGGCCTAGATCAGCTATGAAATTGTCCACAAAATGGATTGTTTGTGCGGGCTCAAACAATGACTCAGACATCGCCTTGCGTCTAGCATACCAGATTGACCACGAGTTACGGCCATCCTTGTGAAGCTTGCTTGATCAAGTTCGTCATTGAGTTCAAACAGCCACGATCTTGCATTAGGCTCTGCATTAGCTGTCATCGTGAGACAAGATCATCGTCTATCAACGCCCAAATACATCTGGACATGGTGCACGAGGCGAGGGCATGTCGCCATGAATCTTGACCTCCACATAGCGGGCACACATCTGTCTCGACATATTTCGATGTTTCAGACATCGGTGGTGGGGAGTGAGTGGTGTGCAAGTCGCCACAAAAAAATCCGCACTTTGGACGGAACCTTCAATTTCCACAGGGAACTCCAAGATTTTTCATCCGTGTGGGTGTTTGATGTTCCACCTCGTCCCTCTAACCATTCCTCGCGCTGCCTTTTAACCTCGAGTAAAAACTTATATGCCGACGCCACTGAAAATTTCCCCTTCTTGTCCGGGTACCAAGCCCAAAAATCCTCCGTATTATTAGTGCATGTAGGAATCTTCAGAATTGCGTTCGCATCTATCGGTAAAAACACCGAACGCACCACACTCTCATCCCACCCTGCTGTTGCTGGAGACAGCAGTTCTGAGACCATCCTCGGTGGATTCACCACCAACGAAGTGATTGGTATAGGCGCAGTTTCCTTGGGGATCCAATTGTCTGTCCAGATATTTGTAGTTTGTCCATTGCCAATCCGTCTAATTATCCCCTGCTTTAGCAAATCACGTCCTTCGACAATCGCCCTCCATATTTGCGAAGGTTTGTGCCCCAATTCAGCCTCAAGGATATTACTGTCTGGGTAGTACGCCCCCTTGAGAATCCTTGCGCTTAGGGTGTCCGGCTCTTGCAACAATCTCCATGCTTGTCTTGCCAATAGAGCCAAATTGAAGATCTCAAGATCTTTGAAACCGAGGCCGCCCAAGTTCTTTGGTTTAGTCATCAAGTCCCAAGAAACCCACGCAGGTTTGCGTTGTCCTTGCTTGCAGCCCCACCAAAGCTTCCTTATGATCGATTTTATGTGATCGCATAAACCCCTTGGCAGCTTGAAACAAGACATCGAAAACACAGGTATAGCCTGAGCCACTGATTTGATGAGAACATCCTTTCCACCAGCTGAAAGGCATTTGCTCATCCATCCTTTTACCTTGTCCCACACCCTGTCACTTAAATATTTAAAAGTTCCTTTCTTAGAGTGTCCCACATCTGTTGGAAGACCCAAGTATCTGTCGCTCAGGGATTCATTAGGAACTTGTAAATAGCCTTTAACTGCATTGCGAACTATTTCCGGACAGCCCCTACTGAAGAAGATTGAGGACTTATCTTTGTTGATGCGTTGCCCAGAAGCCATACAATATCTATCCAATAGGTTTGAAACCTCCTCCGCTCCATTGACACTCGCATACGAAAAGCAATGAGGCTATCGTCATGAATAAAAGATGGTTCACCGCTTGGCGACGATGCCACCTTGATGCCGCTAAGCTGGGACGATTGAATCTAGGATTTTAAGATGCACGAAAGGCCCTCCGCTGCTAACAGAAAGAGATATGGAGAGATAGGATCTCCCTGTCGGATACCTCGTGTTGGGTGAAACACTTCTGATTTAACTCCATTAAACATAACTGAAAATGTTACTGAGCTCACCATGTTCATGATCACCTGAACCCATGGTTCAGCAAAGCCCAGCTTCTCCATGATTGATCTGAGATAACACCATTCCACTCGATCATACGCCTTCATCATGTCTAATTTTAGTGCAGCAAAACTATTACTTTTGGCTCTGTTCCGCTTCATAAAATGCAGGCACTCATATGCTGAAATTATGTTGTCCGTGATAAGCCTCCCTGGTACAAACGCTGATTGTTCTTCAGAGATGATGTCCGGAAGAATCTGTTTCAGCCTATTTGCAAGTACCTTCGAGGCAATCTTGTAGAACACATTACATAGGCTTATAGGTCGGAATTGAGAAAGCAACATGGGATGCTTCGTCTTGGGCCCGATCTGACATTTGGGCCTTACGAGATGTCTTTGGATCCTGACTCAAGGTCAGGTCCAAGGAGCGTTTCTTAAGATCATCCTGGCCCGGATCTTGACATCGAGGTCAGGGCAAGTGTATCCCGCCGGTTCCTGATCTGGAATGATGCCCAGCTTACGGAGACCAGCTCCCCGCGGGAATCCGCGACAGAGTCCTTACTACCGATTCTATTGAGGCGACTGATAGGCGCCGGTGCGCCGGCCTAAATTTGAGCCGGTCATCACGCACTCGTCCGATTAATCCATCTTCAACCGTCAGATCTGCCACTCCCTCCTACCCACCTTACGGTCGTCTTCTTCCTCTCATACCATTCCCCACGCACAGAGCATCCCCCCCACACCGGACTCCCCACCGTCGGGGGCGTGGTCGATGAGCTCCGGTGGGGTCCCGCCCATGGCCGTCGGGGCCGTGGTCGACGAGCTTTGACGGGTTCCCGCCCATGGCCGTCGAGATGGCATCACGGCCACAAGTGGGTCCCTAGCGCGTGGTAAATGACAGATGAAAAAAAAGCTCGCCGCCGACGCTCATCATCGTCAAATCACAAAAAAGGCCGTTGACCCATAACAATTTTTTTGTTGCCTCCCTCGGTGTTGCATCCATGGTGCTCCCTCTCCGCCACCGGCCCCAAAACACCGATCCTCGCTGCTGCTTCCGACCCTCCGGTTGCAGCATTAACGCGACGACAGTGTCGCTCGCCAGCCAAACTAGTGGTAGCAAACAAAAATACTGGTTCCAGCAAAAGAAGACACTAGTTCCAGCAAAAAATGGCGTTGTCGCTGCAAAATCAAAAACAGTAGTAGCAAAAATGGTCACGGGTTCCAGCAAAACATAAGACGGTAGTAGCAAAAAATAAAAAATGGATGGTTTCTAGCAAAAACAGACGTCGGATGCAGCAAACGTCCTTGCCGGTTCCATCTTACATGGTTGCTCGTTGCAGCAAACCGTGAGGCCCATTGTTCCAGCAAAATAATCCATGGCTGGGGCTTGCCTCCTGTCGCAGCACCGGTGCACCATCTCGTTGCATGGATCCATCTATTTCACCTTCCGGATCCAACTATTTCCACCACGGTTCCAGCATGTTGTTGGTCGCCTTGTGGATTGTAGTATGGCGGGGGAGGTCTTTCGCACGAGGGCACCACCGCCGATCTGTGTGCTTTGCGGTGGTTCGTGGCAGTACGGAGAAAAGGAGAAGAAACATGGGCGCAGGGAGGAGATGGATCTGGAGGTAGGGGATGAAGGGCGAGCGGTTCAGAGGATAAGGGGAGGCCCGCATGGGGCCCACCAAAACACACGCGTCTCGCGCGGGGCACGGCTTGCGTGGGGGAATCTCCTATTGGACGCACGTTGCGTTAAAGTGTCGGTCTTTCGCACAGGTAAGCAACGAACTATGACCTGGGCCGGGCTCATTTACGTGCTACAGTGTTCTCCGGTTTTGGGAACCTTCTGGAGTCTTCCTTCCGGTTTTTCTGGTTTTGGGATCTGAATCGGTTTTCCTTTTTCTTTCTGGTTTTTCGTTTTTCCATTTTTCGTTTCTCTTTTTATTTTTCTTTTATTTTCCATTTTTGTTTCTTTTTTTTCCGTTTCCTTTTATGTTTCAAGTTTTTTCAAAGAGTTCATGTTTTGAAATTGTTCAGAAAATTAAAAAATGTTCATGCTTATCAAAAAATTTAAAACTGTTCATAAATTCAAAAACTATTTCCGTTTTTAAAATTTGTTCAGGAATTTCAAGAAATGTTCCCGTTTTTCAGAAATTGTTTGGAATGTTTTTGTTCTTGTATTGAAAACCTGACCACATATTCAAAAAATGTTCTTGTTTTTGAAATGTTGGTCACGTGTTCAAAATTTGTTTGTGTTTCAATTTTGTTGGGATTTTCATAATTGTTCTTCATTTTGAAATTTGTTCTAAAAATTTAAAATATGTTTGTGATTCAAAAAATTGTTCCTGTTTTAAAAACTCTGCACATAATGCGAAAAATGTTCAGGGTTACAAAAATGTTCAGAATATTCAAATTGTCCCTGTTTTCATGTTTGCATTTTTTTAATGTTCGGGAATTTCAAAATTTGTCCCGTTTTAAAAATTTTGCTTATAATGCGAAAAATGTTCAGAATATAAAAAATTGTCCGTGTTTTCAAATGATGTTTGCATTTTTAAAAATGTTCGGGAATTTCGAAATATGTTCCCATTTTTTAAAAAAATGCTCATAACGCGAAAAATGTTCATGTTTACAAAAATGTTCGCAATATTAAAAATTGTCCCTATTTTCAAGTGATGTTTGCATTTTCTAAAAATGTTCGGGAATTTCAAAAGTTGTTCCCGCTTCTCCGAAATTGTTCAACAATTCAAAAAATGTCGATTACCAGAAATTGTTCAGCATTTTAGAAAATTTCTCAGAAATTCAAATATTGTTTGTGTTTTCAAAAAAATGTTTGGGACTTTGGAAAACAGTTCAACAAATTCAGAAAGAATTCCCATTGTCAAATTTTGTGCTCAGAATGCAATATATGTTTGAGTTTTTAAAAATGTCTGGAATTTCAAAAAATGTTTGCACTTGCCAAAAATTGTTCCTATTTATCAATTTTTTGTTCTCAATATTCAGTAAATGTTCGCGTTTTCATTAAATGATCAGGAATTTCAAAATTCTTTCTGTTGAAAAATCGTTTTTATTTTATTTTTTGAAATTTTGAAAAACTGTTCGAGTTCTTCAATAAATTATCGGATTTTTAAACATTGTTCGTTGTAAAAAAACACAATTTCCAAATAAAGATCGAAAAAATTCAAAAACCTGTTCGGATTCTGCTTTCAAGTTAGTTCTTATACGATCACGCTCCAATTTTTACACTAAAGTTGTTAGCTCTACTGGTTAGCTTCTCTCGTACTTATGAAGGACTTCCAAAGTTCGAATCCTAGGGAAGATTTAGCGTGTTTTTTTTTGTTTTAACATCGCTGCGCTAAACAAAGGCCGCTATAGCGCCCAAGATTGGGCGGCCCACTCATGGGTGCTGCGTGCGTCAAGTGGCTGTTCGACGCAAAACGCGTCGAATAGGAGCTCCCTTGCGTGGGCACGTGATGCCAGTGTGGCTCGTGTCTCGCATCCGGCGGAAGTTTCGACCGGACTGCCGTTAGAAACATTTCCCATCTAATGATCCGGCTAGGAGCGAGAGTCTCGACCTGGCCTAGATGGTTGGCCGGGTCAGCAAAGATGGAGATGCTGGCTAAGACAAAGACTTGTGCTAGCAAGAAATAGCGTCGGTGGCGATCTACTCGTTGATCTTGATCCCCCTCGTATTGTGGCAACTACTTAACGAGGCCTACATGGGTCACCAATGATGGAACTAAATCTGATAGATCTCGGTTAGGGGGCCCCAAACTAAGCATCTAGATGCGATGGTAACAAGGACATGAGGCTTTAACCAGGTCCGGGCTCTCCAAAGAGATAATACTCTACATCATGCTTGTGTTTATTGCTTTGGGTCGGAGTATAAAGTACAGATGATCTACCTTGAGATCGTTGTGTGTTTCTATGAGCCCTACCACTCAATTTATATAGGTATTGAGGGTCTAGGGTTATAGCATCCTAGTCAGCTACGTACAAGGAAACAGTGTTTTTCATGAATCTGGATTCTTGGAGTACACGAAAAGTCTATAGAAGCCTTCCTTGAATACATCATGGGCCGTTTTGTCAAGGCCACTTCCGAACCGACATGGGTTCCTTGGCCCGACCCACCAGGGCGGGAGACAACTTGGTGAGGCACCCCTGGCCCAGGACTCCGTCAATCGTGATCAAGGGGTTGTGGCTATTGCCTTTTGCTCATGGCATGGTGTTTCCATCACTGAGTTGTTGCCCAATCTCACTCCGTTGGTGGCAGGTGGAAGGCACCGACGGGGTTCGTGGTGGTTCTCCTCCAGAAGGTGAACACAAATATGTGCTGACTAGCGGTGGTGCAGGGTTTGGGTTTCTCGGATGCCGAGGCGGCGACATACGAAGGCCAAGCAACGCGGGGCTCTACGGCGGGCGAGCGGTGTGGCGGTGGTGGCAGCCTTTCTACTTGGCTATGTGGGTGGCAAGGAGTGAGGCGGCGGGGATCCTAACGGTGGTGGTGCTTTGGCAGTGGCATCTCCCAGATTGTGGTATGGTGGCTTGTTTTGGTGGCGGTGGACCTGCGACCGTCGTATCTTGGGTGGTGCGGGTGAGACTCCAGGCTAAAGCTCTGTGCTCCGGCGCCGTCGATGATGATGCATGTGGGCGCCATGTCCCTCTTGGGAGCATCGCTGTAGCCCCCCGCTCCATGTCAAGGCTCTGGGTCAAAACCCTTGACCATCCTTTGGTCACGACAACGACGACGTGGAGCTCAGGTACCCTTCGGTCACATCCCTTTGGCATCAGCGTGCAAGCTTGTATCCTACCTCAAGGCTACTTCAGCTTTGGTTTGGGGCGGTCCCGGCGGCTTCCTATCCTTTACACGTGACATCGTTGAATCGCTCTCAGTCCTTGTTGTCTGTAGGCTGGATCAGCGCTCCATGTTCGGAGCGAGAGGACAGGGGTCCTCTTCGACGACAACTTGGTGTGCGTGGTACATTGATGTACGGTGGTTTCTCTTGGAGGTGCGGTCTTTCTTTAGTTAGTACCCTCGGGTGCTTCTTGATAGGGTGTGGGCACCCGTAAGTGGTGGAGCTAGAAAAGTTCTATTAAGGGGACCAAGTGCTCCTAAAACTAATTGGGAAGGGCCAACCCATTTAAAAATTGTTTTTTAGCATCAAATCGTCACTACGTTTGCACTGTTCACTACCACTTACTCTTGTAATCTTATTTTTACCTTTGATCTGCTTGTAAGAGTTCTCCTCTTCTTGTATTGGTTCGGCCGTGTTGCTTTTATATATAAAGCGGGATTAAAGCCTTTTTTGTGTTAGGAGCCTCCTTTCATGGTTTTGATCGAGTTCGCACGACGTTGCTAGATTTTCATTTGAGAGAACTTTTACGCTAATAAAAGTTGGGGCGGGGGAAACCCCTTTCATTTCAACAAAAAAAAACTTTTACGCTTGAAACTTACTTTTCTCAATTTCTACATTAAAGTAGGTGCTTCTACAGATTAAAAGTAGCCTGTAATTACAGATACTCCGTATGGCTTGTCGTCAAGGCAGGTGACAACAACATTTCTCTGTGATTATCCCTTGTTGCTACGTCAGGTTCTCAAGTTGCCACCACATGGCAGACGTGATAAGCGACCCAGTTTTGCCAAAGAAAAAGGTTCTCAAGTTGCGGGAAAGCATCCACCCACCGGCCAACGGGATTTGAAAAAGGGAACTCACAACCGAAACAGCTGCAGCAGCGCCCGGAGTCGTCAAAGAAAACAAGCAGACGGCACCCAGTAATATACAAAACCGGCGACCGATCACCCACAACGGGGAGGCTTATCCGAACCAAGCAAAGCAATGAGCGCGCACCGAGCGCCATCCTGTTGCTATATAATATGCACCCCACGGCCAAAGATCGATCCATCCATCCACACTTCACGGCATCCATTCCAGAGCAACAGCAGGTTCAGTTTCAGTTTCCATCTGATCCGAGTGGTTTTCCGATCGCTTGCCAATGGCGGACATAGCGATGCTGGTGGCCGACGAGGCGTTCGAGAAGAGGCTGCAGCGAGGGGCGCCCTTCGCCGGCGCCGGCGAGGAGGCGTCCATGGGCCGGGAGAACTTCGGGGCCGTGACCAAGGTGTGGGGCTCCTGGGCGTCGGGGGTCAAGGTGCGCGTCGCGCTGCTCGTCAAGGCCGACCTGGTGGCCGAGCCCAAGACCCCGGTCGCCATGGCAGCCTTCGACGGCTTCTTCTCTGCTTAATTAGTCGGCTCCTCCTTTCTGAAATGGAGTTAATTTGGAGGAGTTTTACCTGTATCCCCACTCCTCCTCCCCTGAGTCAATGTCAGTTTGACTTGTCACTTGTACATACCCATGTAATTTACTGATGATTCGCAAATATTTGTACTACACTTGTTTCTGAATTGGGGCACTTTTACTGTTCAATTTAACTACCTTCGAAATTTAGTCCAAACAAACAAACAACAAGACGGTCGACACCGCGATTGCTCAGCAGCTGATTTTTTTATCAAACGAGCAAGTGAGCTGCATGTATTCTACTTCATTAGAGAAGAGAACGAAAATTTTCGGATGGAGGGAGTACACGGTAACAGGCCGATCTAAGGCCAACCGAAACAACTGCAAACTGAAAGAGAAGGAACCGGAAGCTAAAGGACAACCCTGCCTAAAGTTAGCTAGCATGCAGGACGACTCCATTGCCAGCAATCAGATTTGAGCTTCTCAATCGTGGATTTCAAGGGAGATCGCTCGGTTCTTTTCAAATCTCTTGGAATAATCTTTCGTCTTGCTTGCTTTATAGATAACCCTTATGCTAAGCACATAAAAAAAGGAAAAGGGGAGAGCATCCCATGATCCGTCCAAAGCCGAAGGGAATCATTTGGGGAAGAGAAGAACTGGAGGTTGCATCGGTGGCCTCTGGTTGGAAGGACCGCAAGGAAGACCTTAAGTTGGGACGATCGCGGGATGCTCTTAAAATAAATAGTGTGATTTTGCGGTATGTATGTTTCAAAGTATGAACCTCGATTTGAATTCTTGTGGTAAAGTTATTCCGTCTTCTGGAATTGTGCAATGGACATAGGTATTATTTTCTAGTTCAACCAAAAGATGGAAGTTTACCTTGCCATTTTCAAAATTTCTTATACTAGGTGTACTCGTGGGGATAATATAAATAAATGCATCAAGGTTGTTATATATCAAACTCCAAAGTTAAGGCAACCCTTGTTTAAATTGTCTAAGTCTTTGATGATTCCAAATCAAGGGAAGTTGGAAAAGAATTATATGATTCAGTGTGTACTTTTGAGGTTTCCTTAGTATTGCAATTTGGCATGAAAGTTTATTTTTGGTAAAATATGATGAGTTAAAAATTGCAATCCCTATACATGTACATCGACTCTACATTGCAACAAATTGATGGCACAACTGATTTTTTGATGATTATCGCCAAAGGACTTGTAGATGATATGAATTCTATGAATATGAAATCATCATTACCAGAAAAGCGACATGTTACTTGGAAGAAAAAATGATGATGCAAATAATAATGAAAATATTCTAGCAGTGGAGAATATTATTTAAGTTCAGTTTTTCATGATGGAAATGACAAGTACTTCACTAAAGAAAATTGGGGAACATAAAATTTTCAAAAGCATATTTGTGGTCTTCGTTGATCGACAAACTTGAAGTCACTGGATGATGTTGAGCTATGTAAGTGATGCACTAAATTTGCTGAAACCTACTCTCATAATTGTTTATTCAATGTCTATTTCGATATTTTTTCTGAATTAAAAATATTGCAAGTAGCCTTACTAGAGAGCCAATGTGTGCTATTAGATGTATGGATTTTTTCGAAATATAGTTTTTTTTAACACAGCTACATTGCTTATCAAATTAAATTTATACACATGATTGTAGTTTCAATTGAAAACAGTTTCCCAAAATTGAAATTATTAAAACATTATTCAAGATCATCATCGTCACAAGAAAAAAAATGATACGCACACTCGTGCATATTCAAGAAAAAAAAAATCAGCATCACAAGAAAGATCGATACATTCTAGCGACAGTATGCATTGATAAAGATGTATTAGATTAGATTAACTTGATCTAAAAGCTCTTATATTTTTTTACAAAGGGTGTACTTTGTATCCAAAAATGTTAGAAGAAATTGCTTCAAGTGACCAGTGCACTTGTTTGTTTTGAAAGACCAGGTCTGAATGTATCTGGGCCATGCCCCCGGTAGACCCCTCAACTCTATTCAAGGATCATTTTGCCATCAGATTGAGAGAAATGGAAAAACTATATTCATTACAACTAGCATCATTATAAATCAAGCAAAGCATAACACCCAACACGTATCGAGACCAACCATATAGCACCCAATCCAGATTTAAGCACACATAGCAACAAACTAAGCTGTGAGATCAAAGCTAGAGAATTGATGAGTTATTAAAGTGCTTGGGACTTTTGAGTCAAGTTTTTTCTTTTACATAGTCGCTGCTGCTGGGAATGGCGGACATAGTGTCTGTGGCGGAGGAGTTCGAGGCTAGGCAGCCTTTCGTGGCTTCTTCACTGCTTAACTAGCTCAATCTTTCGCTTACAAAAAGTACGTAACTGTTATATTCTACTAATGCTGAAATGAAATTAATCCCCAGAGTCAAAGTCAGAGCTATTTGTACATGACCGTGTGCTTTACTGATTTGCAGCAAGAAGTCTATTGCACTACTCTTAAATTACTCAGCAAATCAAATTAAAGCAATTCCTTCTTCTCTGCTCTGCTCAAGAATGAAACAGGGCAACATGTTGCCCCAAACAGCTAGGCATCCTAATCCAACTTGCCAGTCGGTTTTATGGAGTATATAATTAACAAAGGCAAAAGAACAAGAAGAAGGCATGTCGACACTGCATCCGGTTCTACAACTTCATGGCCGTGACGTCGGCAAGTACTTGGGCCTTGTCTGACTCGAACACCCTATCCTCTGCATCGATCAGCGCCAGAGAAACCCCTTTAGGATAACCATCTCCGGTTAATCGTGGAGAGATGTAAGTAATTAAAGTGCAAACCTAACTTTTTTTTTTACCTTTTTCCAGAGTGAAGACGTTGAGGAACCTGATGATTTTGCTCTTGTTTGCCACCAGTATGCTGGTGATCTCACGAGGCTTATTTTTATTCGCAGTGAACAGCTAGACGCACACCCAAAAAACATGTTTAGTTTTATATATACATGCAAATTAAAGAAAATGTGCAGGTGGAAAAAAAAATGGGGACTTGGCATTGTACCTTGAAAATATGAAATGCCTCTACTTGTATAGGTTGGCTTGGATCCTAATGATACGAACAATTGAACATTACAAGTTGAATAAACTATCTCATTTTTAAAAAGGCTAGTTAAAGGCATCTCCAACGCCGACCCTCAAACCGTCCACATACATTCGGACCGCGTTGTCCAGAAGTATTGTGCCATCCAGCACCGGGGATGGGGGCTTTGCGGACGTCCATGTCTGACCGCCCTATCCGACCAAAAACCCCTAACTCGCCTGCGCACGCTTCCTGCCTGAAACGATCAGCGCCACTCCATAGTGTCAATGCCACATTCATGTCCGACCAGAGCGAACGCGACCTCTCATTGACTGGCATTGAAGCGGTGTGCCCGCCGAGAGAGCGCCGTGCGCGACGCTTCCCGGTGCACGCGACTGCTCTGCGTTCAAACGACACCAGGTCCGCCCGTCCGTCTCCTGCCCACATCATTGACACACTGTTGCCGAAGAACCTACTCCGGCGCCACCCGTCCGTTCCTCTACCGCCTACCATTGCCATCCGCCCGCTATATAAACAGCAGCCCCGTTCATAGACGCATTCATCCTCCTCCGATCCCTTTCTCCTCTTCTGCACCACTCCCATCATGGCCTCTTGATAGCGAAGAAATCTTAGTCTAATTGGGCATGCAAATTCTAAGGTCAATTCTGAGCAACAATTGTATCTTCGGAAATTAGATTGCAAGGTCTCAAGGTCTTGCTACAAATCTTGCCACTATCTGTGATATTGCTACCATTAAGCTTGCCATTCATCATCTAGATTGAGTCTATTGATTGTGCCACGTCAAGCTTATGTACACCTAAGCTGATCAATTCGTCACATCTTGCTCCCCATAGCATTGTGAACCAGGCATATCTGATCGATAATTGAGATTGACCACTCAAGTGCACTGATGTCATCCCAGATCTTGAGATTACCCAAGATATGCGGTCAGCTACTGAAATCATTCTTGGACTCATCATGTTGCACGTTTCAGGCACTTAAGATAGGCATCAGCTGATTCTCCCTTGGAAAGGATTTCCATGCATGTGACAAGTTTGAAGAAACTGAAGTTCAATTGAAGACAAATGCTCGTTAGAAGATCTCATCATCAAGATTAGCTTACGAATCTTCAACTTCTATGAAAGATCATTCCTCACAACTGTGAGTATTTTGAAGCTATTCTAAATGTTAAGATTGAATCTCATCAGTGAACACTTATGCAAGATGATATAGATTTTAACATGACATAATTTGACATCATTCATATCTTGAAGTTACTAATCCACACTAGCATTGAAATTCAATTGTGATTTTCTGAACCTCATTTGTGATGTATCTAACTCTATTGATAGATATCACCTATACTATCATACTAAGTTGAATATCAATCATATTATTAAATTCTATATTGAATTTATACTGTTCGAAATCCTTGCTATCCTGTAATTATCGCAATAATGAAATTATCAATCTCTCTTTTACTTATAACTTCCATTCATTCATTAAGTTAGAAATCTTACTATTTCAATGTCTCTCTCCTGCTAAGTAATGTAACTTTATCTAATGCTATGTTTCATCTATCTAGTGCCAAAGCGCATTGTTACTATTAAAAAAACACTTGATTTGAGAATGCTACCTCGATGTTCAGATCCAGGTCTATAGATCAAATGTATAATTGTTCAGAAGACTCAGCGAAGAGACAATTCAAATGAGGATCTACTGAGAGTAAGGGGCTGCCTTTTGGGTTGTCTTTTAGAACAATCCACTCTAATAGTAAAGATTAGGTTCCAAATTTACGTACTGACCTTAAATGTCTTGAAGGCTTCTGTTGATGGACTGAAGTCAGGAAACTGGATATAATCAAAGAATTTCTTCATATGCTCAGAATATAATACATACCTGTAAAATACTATTGAATATTTATTAATACAACAAAAAAATGAAATGAACTAACCTTCAAAATCAGTAGTAATAATAGTCATCAAAGCAAATCATGATGTTTGGATAACAAAAATAATAAGTGACATCAATGGAGATGACTGGATTATACATAACTTTGTTTGGCCATGAAAACGAGTTACTGTATAGATAGATTCCTTTCTCCATAAGATAATTATATGTAAATCATGGCCATACCGTGCAGCCACTTGGTGGCGTACGCAATCCCTCAGTATTGTACTATAATGTATCGCAATGTCCCTGTTACTAAACCTGCGCAAAGGATACAGAAATAGCATGTGTTCAGTTCAAACTTATTATAATTAACATCACAAGTAAGAATCAGACAAATATGATGAAAAAGCACTTCTATGAATTATCAATAGTTGGTAATTAAAAGCAGATGGAAACAACTTTGACACACAATCAAGGTGCAAAAAAGGAAGCCGAATGGTTACTGACCCAGCCATTAATATATCCAAAAGATCTTGGTTAACTTCCAAGTAGTCAGAGGCAGGGATCCTTGAATCTACCTTTTGTCTTGCCAGATTTGCAAAAACTAGAGTTACTTCCTTTTGAGTCTGAGAAAAGAAACAAACTTCTACTTACAAATAATTAGAAGTTTAAAAGCCAAATCTATATTAATAATGATAGGATCCAATGTTATTCCTGATTGAAAAAACGAGGTTTCTATAGGTTGGAAAAACAAGGTGTCCTTTAACGTACTTCCAGGTCCATATGTGGAACGCAAACAATTACTAGACGTAGAGTATTGTCCTTGAAAAACTCCCTTGTCAATTGCGTGCATGCTTCGGCAACAGGATCTCCGTCACCGTCGCCATAGAGAATGGATTTCATTGCCCTGACACTTATGCTTAGATCTGTAATCTGCATATTCAGTCAAGTGTAGATTTAATCATTTGAGGTGTATCAAAGTGTCAACTACGAATAAGCTTACTGAAAGAACCATATTCAGTCAAGTGTAGATTTATAATTATAACTATAAATGCACTGTTCAAACTTAACTTTCATCAAACACAGACCCTCTTATTACACATAAATCAATGTAACGAAAAGGTTGTCCTATCTTGACTTAGTTTATACCATTCTACTTCTACAGTTCTGCTCATTATAAACATAAAAGTGCACCGTTCAAACTAAACATTCTCACTAGACAAAGAACTCGAGCACGAATCTCCGCTGGCCGCCTCTTGCTTTCATGCCCACCTCTAATGTCTCAACGCAGCGAACAGCCATGCTCTTTTCAGGCACTGGCCTAGTTTACTCCACTCTAGCATTGTCACTGAAACACAAATACTAGTGATGTCCTGTTTGCTTCTATATAATCACCCCTCAATGAAACACAAATACCAGATGTTTGCTCCTTCTGTACTTCCATAGCACCCCCCCCCCCACCCCACACACACACACGCGCGCACACACAAACTACCACCATGAGCAGTACCATTTCTCTGTGTTTTGATACATGTCTACATGTTGATCCCAGTCTCCCAGAGCGAGCAGAGTCGACTGATTTCTAAAAGTTTTGCCAATACTGAACTACTATGGTCCATATATATAGATAAACACCACAAATTTTGCATCTGTTGTTAACAATAAATTAACAATGGAGGAACATAGATTGAGCAGGCAAAGGCGCAGCACCTTTTGTTCGCGCTTGGCTTCTAGTTTGCCACTGCAGGGTTCCGGATGGTCGGCGATGAAGCGGAGGAGGTCGCGCGTGTGTCGCACCAGCTCCGCCGGGCTCCTGGCCTTGGGCCCGAACAACCCCCCGCCCATCCCCGCCGTCATGGCATTGGCGCTGGACACGCACGGCCACAGGCACCCCGACATGGATCGATCTTGACCTGGACGACCGATGGAGGTAGCCACCACGGCTGCACGCCGGCCGGCTGGTCGCCCACCGTCGCACAGATCGATCGCTTTCCACGATAGCTCTGCGGTGTCCACCCAGTGATTTTCTTGGCGCTGCCGCTGTTTCGCCTACCGGCGAGTGCGTCGGGATCGGATTGAGAATTAGGGCTCGGGCGAGACACTCCTGCACAGTGTGACTGCGCCACAGGTAATTCGTCGCCTCGCGGCAGTGGGCGCGGCGATCTGTAGTGGCCGGCCTGCGGCGGCGCGGGGAGGAGGAGGGCGAAGGGACTGGATGGGATGGGTAGTGAATCAAGACGGGAATGGAATGGAATGGTATGGGATGGAATCGGATCGGATCGTGTTCATTCCGTTTCGTGGGAAGATTTACAACTGATCGCGTGAAATCTGGATGTTTATCGCGCGGCTGCCTGCGGGTTTCTCTGCATGCACATGCGCTGTCGCTCTGATTTTTATTTTCGTATATGGCTATGGGGCCCAGAAAGAAGACGGGCCTTCGGCCGTAGTTTGAGCTCACGGAGTGGGCCCTGAATTCTCAACCCGTACTCCTAGCCCGGCGGGATCTCCTCATAAATAAAAACTTGGCAACAGCAAAACGGGGCTTTCAAATACTTGAAGGATCGGTTATGGAGCAAAGTTCAAGGATGGATAGAGAAAACCATGTCTTCGGCTGGGAAAGAGGTACTTGTTAAATCTGTGGCTCAGGCAATTCCGGTCTTCTCCATGTCTTGCTTTAAGCTGCCACGAGGTTTATGCGAACACCTTAACAAGTTAATCAGGAAGTTTTGTGGGGTAGCAAAGAGGGAAAGCGTAAACCACACTGGGTTTCTTGGGAGGAGATGACACAACCGAAAGGTATGGGGGGCTTGGCTTTAAGGACTTCGAATTATTTAATATGGCAATTGTTGGGGAACGTAGTAATTTCGAAATTTTCCTACGCACACGCAAGATCATGGTGATGATATAGCAATGAGAGGGAGAGTGTTAGTCCACGCCCTCGTGAGACCGTGGCGAAGCGTTAACAACGCGGTTGATGTAGTCGTCGTCTTCACGATCCGACCGATCCAAGCACCGAACGTCACGGAGCCTCCGAGTTCAGACACGTTCAGCTCGATGGCGTCCCTCGAACTCCGATCCAGCCGAGTGTCGAGGAGAGTTCCGTCGATCTGACGACGTGGTGGACGATCTTGATGTTCTACGGCGACAGGCTTCGCCTAAGCTTTGACGATATGACCGAGGTGGAATATGGTGGAAGGGGCACCGCACACGGCTAAGGAACGATCCGTAGATCAACTTGTGTGTCCATGGGGTGCCCCTACCCCGTATATAAAGGAGCAAGGGGAGGAGGCGGCCGGCCTAGAAGAGGCGGCGCCAGGGGAGTCCTACTCCCACCGGAGTAGGATTCCCCTTCCTAGTCCAACTAGGAGTCCTTCCATGTATTAGGAGTAGGAGACAAGGAAGGGAAGAGAGAAGGGAAGGAAGGAGGGTGCGGCCCCTCCCTAGTCAATTCGGACTAGGCCATGGGCGCGGCCTGCCCTAGGTAGCCCTCTCTCTTTCCCGAGAGGCCCAATAAGGCCCAATACTTCTCCCGGCGAATTCCGTAACTCTCGGTACTCGAAAAATACCGAATCACTCGGAACCTTTCCGAACTCGAATATAGTCGTCCAATATATCGATCTTTACGTCTCGACCATTTCGAGACTCCTCGTCATGTCCCCGCTCTCATCTGGGACTCGAACTCCTTCGGTACATCAAAACTCATAAACTCATAATATAAGCATCGCATCGAAACCTTAAGCGTGCGGACCCTACGGGTTCGAGAACTATGTAGACATGACTTAGAACTATTCTCGGTCAATAACCAATAGCAGGACCTGGATGCCCATATTGGCTCCTACATATTCTCGAAGATCTTTATCGGTCAAACCGCATAACAACATCGTTGTTCCCTTTGTCATCGGTATGTTACTTGCCGAGATTCGATCGTCGGTATCCAATACCTAGTTCAATCTCGTTATCGCAAGTCTCTTTACTCGTACGTAATGCATCATCCGTAACCAACTCATTGGTCACATTGCTTGCAAGGCTTATAGTGATGTGCATTACCAAGAGGGCCCAGAGATACCTCTCCGACAATCGGAGTGACAAAACCTAATCTCGAAATACGCCAACTCAACATGTGCCTTCGGAGACACCTGTAGTACTCCTTTATAATCACCCAGTTATGTTGTGACGTTTGGTAGTACCCAAAGTGTTCCTCTGGTAAACGGGAGTTGCATAATCTCATAGTTATAGGAACATGTATAAGTCATGAAGAAAGCAATAGCAACATACTAAACGATCAAGTGCTAAGCTAACGGAATGGGTCAAGTCAATCACATCATTCTCCTAATGATGTGATCCCGTTAATCAAATGACAACTCTTTTGTCCATGGCTAGGAAACATAACCATCTCTGATAAACGAGCTAGTCAAGTAGAGGCATACTAGTGACACTATGTTTGTCTATGTATTCACACATGTATTATGTTTCCGGTTAATACAATTCTAGCATGAATAATAAACATTTATCATGAAATAAGGAAATAAATAATAACTTTATTATTGTCTCTAGGGCATATTTCCTTTCAGTCTCCCACTTGCACTAGAGTCAATAATCTAGTTCACATCGCCATGTGATTTAACACCAATATTCATATATGTATATGATTAACACCCATAGTTCACATCATCATGTGACCAACACCCAAAGGGTTTACTAGAGTCAATAATCTAGTTCACATTGCTATGTGATTAACACCCAAAGAGTACTAAGGTGTGATCATGTTTTGCTCGTGAGAGAAACTTAGTCAACGGGTTACATCACATTCGAGCCGTATGTATTTTGCAAATATTCTATGTCTACAATGCTCTTGCGGAGCTACTCTAGCTAATCGCTCCCACTTTCAATATGTATCCAGATTGAGACTTAGAGTCATCTGGATCGGTGTGAAAACTTGCACCGAGGTAACTTTTACGACGGGCTCTTTTATCACCTCCATAATCGAGAAACATCTCCTTAGTCCTTACTAAGGATATTCTTGACCAATGTCCAGTGATCTACTCCTAGATCACTATTGTACTCCTTGTCAAATCTGAGCAAGGTATACAATAGGTCCGGTACATAGCATAGCATACTTTATAGAACCTATGGTGAGGCATAGGGAATGACTTTTCATTCTCTTTCTATTTTCTGCTGTGGTGGGATTTGAGTCTTACTCAATTTCATACCTTTGTAACACAGCAAGAACTCTTTCTTTGACTGTTCCATTTTGAACTATTTCAAAATCTTGCCAAGGTATGTACTCATTGAAAATCTTATCAAGCGTCTTGATCTATCTCAATAGATCTTGATGCTCAATATGTAAGTAGCTTTTCTTGAGGTCTTTTCTTTTAAAGAACTCCTTTAAAACACTCCTTTATGCTTTGCGAGAAAAATTCTACATCATTTCGATCAACAATATGTCACTCACATATACTAATCGGAAAGGTGTAGTGCTCCCACTCACTTTATTGTAAATACTGAGGCTTCATCGTAAGTCCATATAAAACTATATGCTTTGATCAACTTATCAAAGCGTATATTCCAACTCGAGATGCTTGCACCAGTCCATAGATGGATCATTTGGAGCTTGCACATTTTGTTAGCACCTTTAGGATTGACAAAACCTTCGGTTGCATCATATACAACTCTTCTTTAATAAATCCATTAAGGAATGCAGTTTGACATCCATTTGCGATTTCATAAAATGTGGCAATTGCTAACATGATTGAGACAGACTTAAGCATCGATACGAGTGAGAAAATCTCATCGTATTCAACACCTTGAACTTGTTGAAAACCTTTCGCAACAAGTCGAGCTTGGTAGATAGTAATACTACTATCGGTGTCCGTCTTCCTCTTGAAGATCCATTCATTTAACATGGCTTGTCGATCATCGAGCAAGTCAATCAAAGTCCATACTTTGTTCTCATACATGGATCATATCTCGATTTTATGGCCTCGAGCCATTTCGCGGAATCTGGGCTCATCATCGCTTCCTCATAGTTCGTAGGTTCATCATGGTCTAGTAACATGACTTCCGAACATGATTACTACACCACTACAGTGCGGATCTTACTCTGGAAGACCTACGAGGTTTCAGTAATAACTTGATCGAAGTTTCATGATCAATATCATTAACTTCCTCACTAATTGGTGTGTTTGTCACAGAACTGATTTACGTGATGAACTACTTTCAATAAGGGAGCAGTGCAGATTACCTCATCAAGTTCTACTTTCCTCCCACTCACTTCTTTCGAGAGAAATTCCTTCTCTAGAAAGGATCCGAATTAGCAACGAAAATCTTGCCCTCGGATCTGTGATAGAAGGTGTACCCAATAGTCTCCTTTGGGTATCCTATGAAGACACATTTCTCGATTTGGGTTCGAGCTTATCGGTTGAAGTTTCTTCACATAAGCATCGCAGCCCCAAACTTTAAGAAACGACAACTTTGGTTTCTTGCCAAACCACAGTTCATAAGGTGTCGTCTCAACGGATTTTGATGGTGCCCTATTTAACGTGAATGCGGCCGTCTCTAAAGCATAACCCCAAAACGATAGCGGTAAATCGGTAAGAGACATCATAGATCGCACCATATCAAGTAAAGTACGATTACGACGTTCGGACACACCATTTCGTTGTGGTGTTCCAGGTGGCGTGAGTTGCGAAACTATTCCACATTGTTTCAAATGTAAACCAAACTCGTAACTCAAATATTCTCCTCCATGATCAGATCGTAGAAATTTTATTTTCTTGTTACGATGATTTTCTACTTCACTCTGAAATTCTTTGAACTTTTCAAATGTTTCGGACTTATGCTTCATTAAGTAGATATACCCATATCTGCTCAAATCATCTGTGAAGGTGAGAAAATAACGATATCCGCCACGAGCCTCAACATTCATCGGGCCACATACATACGTATGTATGATTTCCAACAAATCTGTTGCTCTCTCCATAGATCCGGAGAACGGTGTTTTAGTCATCTTGCCCATGAGGCACGGTTCGCAAGTACCAAGTGATTCATAATCAAGTGATTCCGAAGTCCATCAAGTATGGAGTTTCTTCATGCGTTTTACATCGATATGACCTAAACGGCGATTGCCACAAATATGTTGCACTATCATTATCAACTCTGCATCTTTTGGCTTCAACATTATGAATATGTGTATCACTACTATCGAGATTTAATAAAATAGACCACTCTTCAAGGGTGCATGACCATAAAAGATATTACTCATATAAATAGAACAACCATTATTCTCTCGATTTAAATGAATAACCGTCTCGCATCAAACAAGATCCAGATATAATGTTCATGCTCAACGCAGCACCAAATAACAATTATTCAGGTCTAAAACTAATCCCGATGGTAGATGTAGAGGTAGCGTGCCGACCGCGATCACATCGACTTTGAAACCATTTCCACGCGCATCGTCACCTCGTCCTTAACTAATCTTCGCAATTCGCAGTCCTGCTTTGAGTTGCAAATGTTAGCAGCAGAACCAATATCAAATACCAGTGCTCTGCGAGCATTAGTAAGGTACACATCAATAACATGTATATCACATATACCTTTGTTCACTTTGCCATCCTTCTTATCCGCCAAATACTTGGGGCAGTTCCGCTTCGATGTCGATCGCTTGCGGTAGAAGCACTCGGTTTCAGGCTTAGGTCCGAATTGGGTTTCTTCTCTTGAGCAGCAACTTGTTTGTTGTTCTTTTGAAGTTCCTTCTTCTTCCCTTTGCCCTTTTCTTGAAACCAGTGGTCTTGTTGACCATCAACACTTGATGCTCCTTTTGATTTCTACCTCCGGCTTTCAAAGATCGCGAAGAGCTCGGGAACAGATCTTGTTCATCCCTTGCATATTATAGTTCATCACAAAGCTCTTGTAGCTTGGTGGTAGTGATTGGAGAATTCATCAATGGCGCTATCATCCGGAAGATTAACTCCCGGTTGAATCAAGTGATTATTATACCCAGACATTTTGAGTATATGCTCACTGACAGAACTGTTCTCCTCCATCTTGCAGCTGTAGAACTTATTGGAGACTTCATATCTCTCTGTAAGTGCATCTAGTGCCCCTTAGTGATTTTGGTGTATTGAAGACTTATAGGTTAAGTAACTGATGCGTTTGTGAGTGTACACAGGTCTATAAGTCTATGAGGAGTTTGATATTTACAGAGAAAGTCGACCCTTAAAAATGAAGTTCTTCGACTGAAGACTTTGACATTCTGAAGACTTTCTGAAGACTTTGAAAGTGAAGAAATTGGTGTGACCATGAAGACTTGATATTCATTCGAGGAATATGAAGCGTGAAGACTTTTGTTTTCGTAGTTTCATTTTCTCTTTCTTGAGTCATAGGAAACACCGTCATTGTTAAAGGGGTCGAGGAAATACTAAGGAAAAATTTCCATGTGATGCTCAACTCAAAATCCTACACCTACCAATCCCTTGAGTGAAGCCATTGGAAATCTCATACGATTCAGTCAAATTCTTGATGGATGAGACACAGTTCTTACAGTCATCGATGACTTTCTTTCGGCGAGGAGTTAGGAATTCGCCCGGTCGAATTGCCTACGATGAGGAACATGATAGCCCCGAGGACTTTGAAAGTCAAATTTCCGACCGTTCTTTGTGTCTTGGCGCGCGGACCAAAATATCTTATCCACCTAACGGTCATATCATTGAAGGGCATTTATGTCTTATCATGTCGGGCTGCTCCCTAGGCTATAAATAGCCGCCCCTTCAACCACTAGTTGGTTGGCTTCTCGAGAGAACTTGACACTTGTCATTTGAGAGCAACCCATCCTCCGAGGACTTTGGCGAAAATCATCAAGTGAGGAAAATCCCAAAACCAAACCCACAAAACCCCAAGTGATTGAGCATCATGAAGAAATTGATCTTGCGTGGATCCGACGCTTGTTACCTTTGAAGACTGTGCTTCTTCCAAGCGGTTAGGCGTCAAGGTCTAGAGCATCAAGAGGAATTGTGGATCGCCGAGTGACCAAGTCTGTGAAGGTTTGGAAGTCACTGAAGACTTACCACGAGTGATTGGACGAGGCTGCGTGGTCTTAGTTCAAGGAGAATACGGTGAGGACTGGGTGTCTGAGTTGCGGCTCGAGATCGGGTGTCCGGACTGTGTGTCCTCGAGTTTAAATACTCGGCCGCTCCAACCAGACGTATAACCGAGAGACAGCAGTTGGAACTGGTTTAACAAATCATTGTCTTCACCAACCGGTGGTTCTATTTCCTCAACTCATCCATTTCCTCATTACATGTTGTATGTTGTTCATATCGTGCTTGAAGACTTTGGTGAAGACTTTCACAAATTCCTCAGTTCAATTTCTTGATCATTTGTCTTCATCTTGTTATCCTGTGTTTACGCTTCCTGTACTCTGTTCTAGTCTTCATTTCATCATGCTGACTATGTGTGTAATCTGTTGCGTTTACCTCTGAGTACTTATTCCGCTGCAAATAGTTCTTCGCTAAGAAATTTCCTCACCGGCAAATTCCTTAGTGAAGAATTTCATAAAAATCGCCTATTCACCCCCCCTCTAGTCGATATAACGCACTTTCAATTGGTATCAGAGCAAGGTACTCCCTTGTTCTGTGTGATTTTGGTTTAACCACCTGGAGTTCTAGTTATGTCGACCGCATGTATGATCAAGGTCTCGGCTGGGTGTCCTACCTTTGATGGAACGGACTACCCCTACTGGAAGAACAAGATGCGGATGCATCTTGAGGCAATTGATAATGATCTCTGGTATGTTGTGGAAAATGGTGTCCCCATCCTTTGAAACACCGACCGCTCTTGATGTGAAGAGATTCAAACAACTCGACTCTCAAGCGAAGAATATCATCTGTGGCCATCTGAGCAAAGGACAGTATGGAAGAGTGAGTGCTTTGGAAACTGCCAAGCTTATCTGGGATAGGCTGTCCAAAGTAAATGAGGGAGTCTCAACTCAGCGTGACTCTCGAGTCGATGTTCTTTGGAATCTCTTCAACCGCTTCAAAAGACTCGACAACAAAAATGTCCAACAAACCTTCGATCGCCTCACTGACATCTCAAATGAGCTTCAAGCCCTCGGTGCCACTGACATCACTGACCATGAAGTAGTGAAGAAACTGCTGAGATCACTTGATTCCTCATTTGATACTCTGGGACTGATGATACAAGAGCGTGCTGACTACAAGTCACTTGATCCTGCTGATATCCTCGAAAGGCTTAACACTCATGAGTTCCAGCTTGCTGAAATGAGAGATCTCTATGGCTCAAACTATGGCAAACCGCGTGCCTTGAAGGCAAAGGTTGTGTCTGACTCTGAATGTGAGGGTTCTGGTAGTAGCCTTGGTGATCCTGAAGAACTGAGCCAGGATCTAGCTCTTCTTGTGAAGAAATTCCAGAAGTTCACAAGACGTGGTCGTTTTGGAAAATCCTCAAGAGGAAATGATTCTTCATCCAGTGACTACAAGAGAAGACTTTGTCACAAATGCAAGAAGCCTGGTCACTATATTCAGGATTGTCCTCAGTGGGAAAAGGAAATGAAGAAGAAGAAATACAAGGACTACAGTTCTGATGATATGAAGAAGAAGAAGAAGTCATCAAAATCTTCATCTTCAAAACCATCAAAGTCTTCATCTCACAAGAAGGGCAGCTCTAAGAAGGCTCGGGCATTCATTGGCAAGGAAATGGACTCTGAAGCTGAATCTGAGGAAAATGATGAAGAGGAGGAGTCTGAAGAATCTGAGTCTGGTGTGGCGAGTCCGGCGTTACTCGCTTTTGTCAGCAAGTCCATCTTCAACATCAAGAAACCGACTTCACCGACAAGCCTGATGAAAACAATGATGGCTACGCTCCCACCTATTGCTTCATGGCAAAAGCAGCTAAGGTACTCAAATACAACTCCTCTGATTCTAGTGAAAATGAATCTGATGAGGATCTTAAGCCTAGCTACTCTAAACTTGCTAAAATTGCTGTGAAACAACAACGGGCTCTTGAAAAGCTTCAAAACATGCTAGATAAAAGTGATGATATGTTGGGTGAAGAAATGGATCGCACTAAAGCCACGATTGAAAATCTTCAGAGACTTGGTCTAAGTATGATAACCTTCAAGGTCATCATAACTCTCTCTTGTCGATCATGAGAAACTTTCTTGAATTTCTTCAAGAAAAGCAAGACAATGAGAAGCTTTCTCTTGAAGCTATTCAAAGAAAGGCAGATCTTGAAAAGCTAAGAGTATGTTATGAAGATCTTGAGAAGGGCGCGATTCATTACTAGCTCAACAAATCAGCGCTTCTCGGGAAGAATTTGTTCCTCCATGCTTAAAATGCATTGAGCGTGAATCTGCTAATTCTTCACCGAATGTTCAAATGCTTCAAATGTTACAAATTCTTCATCGCCTCTGCTATCACTAATTCCTCACCGAGGACTTTGCTAGTATCACTTGATAATGCAGGGTGAAGGAATTGTACATGACGAGCATGTACAAAAGCCTCAAAGGGCATCAGACACTTTGTGATGTGCTCAAAAAGCAGATCCTCAACAGAAACCCTAGGAAAGAGGGTATTGCCTTTGAGAGGAAACTGAATGCCGATGGAACATATTGGAAGCCTGAGCAGTACCTCAAAACCTCATGGGTTGCTGCAAAGGGACCTCCAGTTGATCCATCTAACTTATCTGGCTTTACATGTGAATCCCCTCATTCTTCTGATGAGTCATTTGATTCGAACTATAAACTATTCAAAAATCAGAATGGCGAAGTATTTGCTAGATATGTTGGCACTAACTGCAGGAACGGTTCCCCTATGAAGAAAATCTGGGTTCCCAAAAGCTGTGTTGAAAGTCTTCAGGTGAATGTCCTCATGACACCACCTGTGAAGAACAGGAACCCCAGATCAAATTCTTCATATGGACCAAATTCTTCACGAGGATCAAATTCCTCAACTGGATCAAAGTCCTCATATGATTATCATCATGCTAACAAATCTATCTCGCAGGGTAAAGCTAAGGGCTATGAATATGTGCATTATTCTTCAAACCATTATGTTCATAAGTCCTCGAAGAATTATTCTGCTTATTCATATGCTTACCCTAACCCCTCCTATGCTAAGCGAAATGGTTTGGCATCTTTGCCACCTTTCTCACATGTTGCTCGCAGGATGATGAACTCTTTGCCACCCCTCCAGATGTGGGTGGTGAAGAAAAGAACTAATCTCTTCTGCGAGGTCAGGTCTCGGGCGTGCTCAAGCGTCTGAAGAATTTCTTTGGGGACGACAAAATGCACGAAAGGGACGAAGCGAATCATGATGAAATGAACTTTCATTTCACACGTCCTCATCTTGCTATATCTTTTATCGCTTGATGAAATTCATCGATGAACTTGATATCATATTCTTCAGCGATGAAGCATATGAGATTGTAAGTTACACTAATTCATCTGCAGGATGATCAACCCAAAACCACTGAATGGGTCCTTGATAGTGGATGTACAAATCACATGACTGGTGACAAGAATCTATTGATGGATGCTCCTTTATCACCGTCACCTCTGAAGCATATCATATTTGCTGACAAAGGCAAAAGTCATGGACCTCTTCGGACCTAATCATTATTCAGCAGTCACTAATGATGCATCTCTATATGGTTTTGTCATTGTTGATGATTATTCTCGATATACATGGGTACACATTGTTACTTACAAACATGAAGTGCAGGAAGTCTTCAAGCGATTTTCCTCGAGGGCTTCAACCAACTTTGGTGTGAAGATCAAGCATATCGAAGTGACAATGGGCGAGTTCAAGAATTCTGGTCTTGATGCCTATCTTGATGAACTTGGTATTACTCATGAATTATCGCTCCTTATACTCCTCGGTGAGAATGGCGTCGTGGGCGTAAGAACAGAACTCTTGTTGAGATGGCTCGCACTATGCTTGATGAATACAAAACGCCTCGGCGTTTACGGATTGATGCAATTGACCGCCGCCACATCATCAATGAGTATATCTTCACAAATTCTTCAAGAAAACTGCCTATGAACTCCTCAGCGACAAGAAACCCAATGTGAGTTATTTCAAAGTCTTGATTGCTAAATGTTGGATTAGAGATCCTCATCACAATTCTAAATTTGCACCGAAAGCACATGAAGGTTTTATGCTTGGTTACGGAAAGGACTCGCACACCTCTGAGTCTTCAACATTGTTCTTCACAAGATTGTTGACCTTGTAGATGTGCGGTTCGATGAAACTAATGGTTCGCAAAGAGAGCACCTACCTTTTGTGTTAGATGAACCGCTTTTGAGGATGCTATCAAGCTCAAGGCAACCGAGGATGTCATTCCTACTGAAGAATCTGCTGAAGAATTCATTCCTGTTCGTGAAGAACGTCGAGCTGATGCACCTGAAGAACGTGATGAGGAAATTGGTGCTGAAGAAAATGCTGATCAAAATCCTCAGCGACAACCCACTCATCCACGCGTTGCAAAAGAAGTGCAAGTGGAGAAGATCATCGATGACATCAGCGCACCAGGTCCTCTCACCCGCTCAAAAGCCTCACACTTATCTAACTTTTGTGGGCACTATGCTTTTGTCTCTATCTCAGAGCCCACCAAGGAGACGAAGCATTTCTGGAGCCGGAGTGGATTCAGGCTATGCAAGAAGAATTACATCAGTTCGAGTTGAACAATGTCTGGGAATTGGTCAATCGCCCAGATCCTCGCAAGCATAATATCATTGGCACAAAGTGGATCTACCGCAACAAGCAAGATGAAAATGGCCTCGTTGTGAGGAATAAAGCACGACTAGTAGCTCAAGGCTACACCGAGTTGAAGGAATTGATTTCGATGAAACTTTTGCACTGTTGCTAGACTTGAGGCTATTCGCATTTTACTTGCATATGCTAACCATCATGATATCATCTTATATCAAATGGATGTGAAAAGTGCATTCCTCAATGGTAAGCTTGAGGAAGAAGTATATGTTGCTCAACCCCGGGTTTTGAAGATCCCAAGAATCGACAAAGTCTTGAGACTAAATAAGGCTCTCTATGGCCTCAAGCAAGCCCCTCGGGCGTGGTATGATACACTGAAGGAATTCTTCGTGAAGAATGGCTTCACACCCGGTTCACTTGATCCTACTCTATTTACTAAATCATATGATGGTGAACTGTTTGTGTGCCAAATATATGTTGATGATATTATCTTTGGCTGTACTAACCAACGATATAGTGATGAATTTGCCTATATGATGAGTGAAGAATATCAAATGTCTATGATGGGAGAGTTGAAATTCTTCTTAGGTCTTCAAATTTGTCGACAACGCAATGGCATATTCATATCTCGGAGAAATACCTCAAAGATGTCTTGAGGAAATTCGGCATGCAAGATTGCAAAGCGTCAAAATTCCTATGCCCACAAATGGCCATCTATGCAATCGATGAAAATGGTATTGACTTGATCACAAGGTATACCGCTCCATGATTGGTTCTTTATTGTACTTATGTGCATCTAGGCGGATATAATGCTTAGTGTTTGCATGTGTGCCCGATTTCAAGCTGCACCAAAGGAATCACACCATAAGGTGTGAAGCATATTCTTCGATATCTAGCTCACACACCAACACTAGGATTATGGTACCCCAAGGGCTCTGCTTTTGATCTCATTGGATATTCGACTCGACTATCTTTGGTGATCGTGTGGACCGCAAGTCAACATCGGCACTTGTCATTTCCTTGGACGATCTTTGGTGCGTTGGTCCTCGAAGAAAGCAGCTGTGTATCACATCTCTCTGCTGAAGCTGAATACATTGCTGCTGGGTCATCTTTGTGCTCAACTGCTTTGGATGAAGCAAACCCTCAAGGACTATGGCGTCAACATGAAGAATGTGCCTCTCCTCTGCGACAACGAGAGTGCCATCAAGATTGCTCACAACCCAGTTCAGCACTCGAAGACTAAGCACATCCAGATTCGTCATCATTTTCTTCGTGATCATGTGTTGAAGGGCGATATCTCCATCGAGCATGTGAAGATTGAAGAACAGCTGGCTGATATCTTCACCAAGCCCTTGGATGAGAAGAGATTTAGCAAGTTGCGGTGTGAGCTAAATATCTTAGAATCTTCGAATGTTCTTTGAAAAGGACACACATCCTAACACTTATGCATAATTGATGACTTAGATGTGCAACACATGAAGAAACGTTGTTCCTCAATCAATGAAGAATAACACTCTAAGTGTGAAGAAATCAATGAAGAATTTGATTCTCGAACCCTCGACAATTGTGCGCGTGTGCGAAATCATCATTCTTATCTGGTGGCTACGCCACCACAAAAGTTGAAAATCTTCAATTTGAGTTTTTTTCGTTGAAATTCCTCATTTTCAAATTCTTCAACTTTGCAAAATCTTGATATTTCCGTCGTCTTTCTTCATTGGCTATATATATATATATATATATATATATATATATATATATATATATATATATATGAGTTTATGTCCTCTACAGCATTCACTTATTGCTATTTCTTCAAGTTGCGATTTACGCTAAGTGAATGTGATCGGACCCTTCCCTCTATGCTATACTCAATCCAATCTATTCACAAATTCTTCATATGCGTTCGATTGAAACTCGTTCAAAGTCTTCACTGGTCCTTGACAGCTGAAGAAATTGCGAACGAAACTTTTTATCCTAGTTTTCGGTTCTACCGCTCAAACCGTTCCGCATCCCACGATGTATTAGTTTAATCACCCACGATCTCATCTGCACAGTATGTGGGTGACACACGTCGCGTGAAGGAGAAAGGGCAGGGGCATGTTCGTCCAAAATCTTCGGGCGAACAGTTTTTCACCGTGGCTATAAATACCCCTTTACCCTCCTCACTTCATTTACTCCGCTCGATCGCTGTCTCTCGCTCGAGCTCTCCTCAAACCCTAGCGCCGCCGCTACTCCATCGCCGCCGGTGAGGAAAAGCTTCCTTGCCTCGACCTCATCGCCGTCGTATTCGCGACGGTCGCGGAAATCTTCACTCCGCCACCGCCGTAGCTGTCTTCCTCTGCCAAGTTAGGGCGTGGGAGATCTAACGTGACGAACTTCTCTTCAGTTCATCTCTGTTCGTCGTGTTCTTTAGTTCGGGTAATTAAAAGTCACTTTTATTACTCGCGTTGATTCTCAAATCTTTCTGAAAATCTTCATAAGGTGATTTTACTCTTCAAAATCTTCATATATGAACACCTCACACACTATATGTTCTTGATTTATCTCTCTAAGCATTCATTTCTTCAAGATTCCTCAATTGTGCGGATTTTCGATCTGTACAACTCTGGAATCTGAGACGAAACGCTTAGTGAAATTCCTCAAGGCTCAAACTGGTCAAATTCCTCAAAACTTGCTTCTTTTGAAAAATCTTCTGAGAACGCATATGACCTCTCCAAATTCCTCGCACCTACACTCTGTTCACGGTACTCATGTCATTCTTTGAATCACTAGGTTCTCATCAACTTAACTCATTTGCAGCGTTCCTCGAAGAAAAACTGCATACTTCTTGAGTGCTCTATTGTTCAAATTCCTCACTGAAGAAAATGGCGAAGGCAAGAGACCTCGAAGGGAGGAAAGAAACCGAAGTCATGACTGCTTTTGAAATTTCGAGAAAATATACACAGACTCGCTTTTGATGAATCCAAGTTTGGCAAGGAGACCAAGAACCAGCGCAAAGTGCGATCTGAGAGAATAGAAAGGAGATGGGCACGAGAATGGCGAGAATACCGCTATGTCACTCCTAAGTACATGAGGAAATTCGCTCTGAATCCTCCATGCCCAAGAGCTCCTCGCTTTTGGCCAAGTTCTTGATCCCACCAGCGTTAAACGTGGTGAGGACTTTCCTGAAGAATGGTCCAGGCGCCAAGCCAAATTGGCAAGACAGGCCAAGGAGGCAGTGAGGAAATTCAATGAGGATACTGCTGCTGCTGCCGCTGCTGAGCCCTCGGTCAAACCGAGGAAATCAATGCCAAAGAAGCCTGCACGCAAGCCAAGTGCTTCACCGTGGCGCCCTCACGGCCAGTTCTCGATCGCGCCCTCACGGCAAAATCCTCAGACTGCTGCTGCTCATGCAAAATCCTCATCAGTCCCCTCCAAGTCCTCAACACCTGTGCATCTTGCTACTTGCCAAAGGACTCAAGGTTTTTCCATTGCTTCTGGTGCTTCAGCAAGTTCCTCAGCTGCACCAATGTCCTCAACAGGCACCACTCTGCTGAAGACAAAAGCAACTGCAGGACGCGGTCCTCAGCCAAGTCCGAAGAAGAAACAGGTTGTATTCAATGTTCCCTCTGACGATGAAGCATCTGATTAAGAACTTGAAGAAATCGTCAGAGACAGACTGACCAAGGCCGCTAGAGCCAAAGGAACAAGTGTACCTCTGCTTTTGGATCCAAAGAAGATCCTTGACTTCATTGACCTGTGGCATCAGGATCCACACACTCCTCTTCCGGATCTGCCACTGACTCCTGGTCAAAGTCATATGCTGACCCATTTCATCTCTGAAGAGAAATGGAAGTTTGAAAAGGCTCGTGAATTGAAGAGAGCAAAAGCCAGAAAGGAGAAGCTTCTGAGGAAAAACATCATCAACTTGTCTCCTGAAGAACTTCTTAAAGCTCAATCAGAAATCCAAGCACTCAGCAAGGATGTTGATGCTTACAATCTTGGCGGCAAGGAGCCAAGGTGAGATTCGTCACTCGACGAAGAAAATGTCAACTATTGCAGCTCCATCGCAACAAGAAAATCCTCAGTGAAGAAACTGCTCAGCCTGCTTTGAAGAACATGCCAAGATCGCTGATGACTTTCAGCGTCTTGATGAAAACACAAGTTCGTGGCTGATGACTCCATTCCATTGCTGAAGAAATTCCTGTGGCATCCACTAGTGGTGCGCTGAAGAATCTGAAGGAAGCAGGCAACCTGCAGTTGCTCCTCAAGAAACTGTACCAAAATCCTCGGCTCCTCCTGCACCAACACCATCTCCAATTCTTCCTTCTGCCTATGAAGTGAAGAAGACAAAGGCTGCAGAACGAGCTGCAGTGAAGAAAAGGAAGGCATCAGCTGCATCAAATTCTTCGGCTGCGAAGAAAATGAAGCCAATGACCAGCTCGATTGAAAATCCTATTGATGCCATTCCCATTTCATCCATGTCATCCAAGGAAATTGTGCCGTTTGGAGAAGAATACACGATCCCAAGCGGATCAGATGAAGAAAATCATTCTGTTGCTACTTCAGAACAGCTTGATGAAGAAATTGAAGTGGAAGCTTTCCCTTTAACCCCGGTTGCTTCCTCACCCATGCCTCAGTTCACAGCTGAAGAGGCAGGTGTTGAGGAAATTGAAAAAGAAGATGATGACGTGGATATTGGGTGCACTACACCTGTAATGAACGATGACTTTTGGGAAAGTCAGCACCCCAATACTCCTCTCTTCACTCCACTTCAACAAGTACCTCAGTCACCGACTACTACTGTTCAAATGGGCTCTGAAGAAACTCATCCCACATCATCTGTCAACGAAGAGATTCCAGCCACTAGCGCTGAAGAACCAACTGCTGATCCTCAAACTGCACAAGGAGAGGAAACATAAATTCCTCACCCTGAAGAACCTGAGATCGCGATTCCTGAGGTTGTGCTTCAAATCACTGATATCCCTCTGCCCAAGCCAAAGAATCCGTTCTCAAGCAAGCAAAAATTCAAGGCTGAAGATTTCTTCTCTGAGCACGTGTTCTTCACTGCTTATAATCCCTACGACTCTGCTCGAATGAGGAAAAGACGCTTCTGGACTCCAACACAAGCAAATTTCTATTCCTCAGTGCTATTTGACAAGGACAAGATCTTCGACCATGAGCATATTCCTCATGTGGATATGGAATCACTACCATGCTTGAGCCGAAGACTCCGTGTTCTTCACGATGCGAGGCTGTTGAATTTCTGCTGCGACATATGTGGTGGAATGAAGAACTCATTCTTGAGTTCTATGCCACCCGCACATCACCGGAGATCTTTGAAGACATCAACTCATGGGTTCGGATTGGATGATGAGAATACTCACTACAAGGCACCAAAGAATGAATTGCTTCGTGTCCTTCCTCTTGATCCTCCCCATGAATCTGCTCGTTGCCTGTACAATGATCGTGAACTGTCTGATCACTTCATGCAAGTGCTTATGAAGCCATTGAAGCCTGGCCAAGCTCCTGGAACCAAATTCCTCGTCAAGGATTTGCTGTATGTGCCTCGGACTGTGTATAGAATCTTGACAAAGACACTGAGTCCAATCAAAGGCCACAACTCAAATGAAGAAGATGTTGTTGGCATCATGAAGAACCTGCTTTTCAATATCATTCATGGAGTTCCTGTCAACTTCCATGATTTCTTCATGAGGACTCTGGCCAACGTTGCAATGTCACCTTTTGAGTTGAAGCCATATGCGCCTTGGATCATGCGATTCATAAGGGCAAGATCTTCACTGAACTACAAGGCTGACACTCTGAACCATGGCAGCTTCCTGCCGCCCATTGAAGTCCTCAAGCGACCAATTTCATCATCTGATGACAAGGGCAAGGCAGCAGCTGTAATTGATGAAGGCACTCGTCCATTGGATGGTCAGTTTCGCAAGGCTGCATCTTACTCCACCAATGATGATTCTGCAACGCATGATACTGCCGCAAATACCTCAGCCAAGCAACAGCCTCAAGCCACAGCACCAAGGGTGATGACTGATCGTGAGCTACTCCTCAGTCTTCATCAGAAGGTTGATCAAAATCAGAAATGGGTCAAGCGCCAATTTGCTGCAATTCTTCATAATATGACCTCAACGCATAATGCTGTGAAGAAAAACCAGTACTACCTTCATGAAACCCTTAACCGCACTTGGGCTGTTCTGAATCATGTTTATTCCGCGGAAGAATTGAAGACTATGGGTCTTCAGGAAGCTTATGACTGGTCTGCACCACCTCCGAAGAAATTCAAGAGAGTCAAAGTTCCTGATGTGGTGGCCAGCTCTTATTCTTCATCGCGCGACACTGATGAATATGAAGATTTGGACGACACTGCGGCAGGCCCTACTTCAACATCCAACCCGACAATCTGGGCTCCTCCATCAACTTGAATATCTTGAGGCGTTAGTCCTCGGTTTGATCCTTTTGGTCATTTGATGACAAAGGGAGAAAATCTGAGTTAGTCTTCAATGGGTTTATACTATGGGCATTTTTATTAAGTTACAACTCTCGTTCTTTGAAACTTTTATTGGATCGAGTTGTAATCTTAAATCCGATGGTGCCTCGATACTTTTGAGCGAGTGCATAGTGCTGACTTTGCTTCGTGCTCGATACTCTTGATCGTGCTTCGATGCTCGCTTTTGATCGCGTTATGCTCGATGCTTTTGAAGCACTAAGCTCTGAATGTGATATTTGAGCTCGATACTTTTGATGTGATATTCGCATGCTCATTCCTAGTTAATACTATTGCATGCATCTTTGAATCTCATCAGGCACCATATTTCATCATGCATTTCAAATTCTTCATAGTATATATATCAAATGCGTGTATGAATTACAAGATATAGGGGGAGATCTCCATGATTCAAATCTTCAAATGTGCATTGCCTCAACAGCAAATTCCTCATTATGCACATATTCAGGGGGAGTTCTTCTATATCTTGCAATCAAATTCCTCAATATCAGTACTTACACTTCATATGTTTATCCCCGTTGAAAACTTAACCTATGTTGTCATCAATCACCAAAAGGGGAGATTGTAAGTGCATCTAGTGCCCTTAGTGATTTTGGTGTATTGAAGACTTATAGGTTAAATGGCTGATCGCTTGTGAGTGTACACAGGTCTATAAGTCTATGAGGAGTTTGATATTTACAGAGAAAGTCGACCCTAAAATGAAGTTCTTCGATGAAGACTTTGACATTCGAAGACTTTACGAAGACTTTGAAAGTGAAGAAATTGGTGTGACCATGAAGACTTGATATTCATTCGAGGAATATGAAGCGTGAAGACTTTTGTTTTCGTAGTTTCATTTTCTCTTTCTTGAGTCATAGGAAACACCGTCATTGTTAAAGGGGTCGAGAAATACTAAGGAAAAATTTCCATGTGATGCTCAACTCAAAATCCTACACCTACCAATCCCTTGAGTGAAGCCATTGGAAATCTCATACAGTTCAGTCAAATTCTTGATGTGAGGCGCAATTCTTACAGTCCTTGATGACTTTGTTTCGATCGATGAGTTAGGAATTCGCCGATCGAATTGCCTACGATGAGGAACATGATAGCCACGAGGACTTTGAAAGTCAAATTTCCAACCGTTCTTTGTCTTTGCTACGCGGACCAAAATATCTTATCCACCTAACGGTCATATCATTGAAGGGCATTTATGTCTTATCATGTCGGGCTGCTCCTAGGCTATAAATAGCCGCCCCTTCAACCACTAGTTGGTTGGCTGCTCGAAGAACTTGACACTTGTCATTTGAGAGCAACCCATCCTCCGAGGACTTTGGCGAAAATCATCAAGTGAGGAAAATCCCAAAATCAAACCCACAAAACCCCAAGTGATTGAGCATCATGAAGAAATTGATCTGCGTGGATCCGGCGCTTGTTACCTTTGAAGACTATGCTTCTTCCAGACGGTTAGGCGTCAAGGTCTAGAGCATCCAAGAGGAATTGTGGATCGCCGAGTGACCAAGTCTGTGAAGGTTTGGAAGTCACTGAAGACTTACCACGAGTGATTGGACGAGGCTGCGTGGTCTTAGTTCAAGGAGAATACTGTGAGGATCGGGTGTCTGAGTTGCTGCTCGAGGCTGGGTGTCCGGACTGTGTGTCCTCGAGTTTAAATACTCGGCCGCTCCAACCAGACGTATAACCGAGACAGCAGTTTGAACTGGTTTAACAAATCATTGTCTTCACCAACCTGGTGGTTCTATTTCCTCAACTCATCCATTTCCTCATTCATGTTGTATGTTGTTCATATCGTGGCTTGAAGACTTTGATGAAGACTTTCACAAATTCCTCGTTCAATTTCTTGATCTGTTTGTCTTCATCTTGTTATCCTGTGTTTACGCTTCGTACTCTGTTCTAGTCTTCATTTCATCATGCCGACTATGTGTGTAATCTGTTGCGTTTACCTCGAGTACTTATTCAGCGCAAATAGTTCTTCGCTAAGGAATTTCCTCACCGCAAATTCCTCGGTGAAGAATTTCATAAAATCGCCTATTCACCCCCCCTCTAGTCGATATAACGCACTTTCACTCTCAATCCGGGCATTTGCTTGAAATATTAACTTCAACTCTGGAACATCTCATATGCTCCATGACGTTCAAAAGCGTCGTTGAAGACCGGTTGTAAGCCGTAAAGCATGGCACACTGAACTATAGAGTAGTCATCAGCTTTGCTCGCCAGACGTTCTTAACGTCGTCGGTTACATCAGCAGCGAGCACTGGCACCCAGCGGTGCTTCGGGGCGTAACTCTTACTGCGGCAATGAGGATAATCCTCAGGTTACGGACCCAGTCCGTGTAATTGCTACCATCATCTTTCAGCTTTGCTTTCTCAAGGAACGCATTAAAATTCAACGGAACAATAACACGAGCCTTCTATCTACAAACAAACATAGACAAGCAAAATACTATCAGGTACTAAGTTCATGATAAATTTAAGTTCAATTAATCATATTACTAAAGAACTCCCACTTAGACAGACATCCCTCTAGTCATCTAAGTGATTACGTGGTTCAAATCAACTAAACCATATCCGATCATCACGTGAGATGGAGTAGTTTCAATGGTGAACATCTCTATGTTGATCATATCTACTATATGATTCACGCTCGACCTTTCGGTCTCCATGTTCCGAGGCCATATCTGTATATGCTAGGCTCGTCAAGTATAACCTGAGTATTCTGCGTGTGCAACTGTTTTGCACCCGTTGTATTTGAACGTAGAGCCTATCACACCCGATCATCACGTGGTGTCTCAAAGACGAAGAACTTTCATAGCGGTGCATACTCGGGAGAACACTTCTTGATAATTAGTGAGAGATCATCTTAAAATGCTACCGTCAATCAATGCAAGATAAGATGCATAAAGGATAAACATCACATGCAATCAATATAAGTGATATGATATGGCCATCATCAACTTGTGCTTGTGATCTCCATCTTCGAAGCACCATCGTGATCACCATCGTCACCGGCGCGACACCTTGATCTCCATCGTAGCATCGTTGTCGTTACGCCGTCTATTGCTTCTCGACTATCGCTACCGCTTAGTGATAAAGTAAAGCAATTACTGAGCGTTGCATTTCATACAATAAAGCAACAACCATATGGCTCCGCCAGTTGCCGATAACTCGGTTACAAAACATGATCATCTCATACAATAAAATATAGCATCACGTCTTGACCATATCACATCACAACATGCCTGCAAAAACAAGTTAGGCGTCCTCTACTTTGTTGTTGCAAATTTTACGTGGCTGCTACGGGCTTAAGCAAGAACCAATCTCACCTACGCATCAAAACCACAGCGATAGTTTGTCAAGTTGATGCTGTTTTAACCTTCGCAAGGACCGGCGTAGCCACACTTGGTTCAACTAAAGTTGGAGAAACTAACACCTGCTAGTCACCGTGTGCAAAGCACGGCGGTAAAACCAGTCTCGCGTAAGCGTCTGGCGTAATGTCGGTCGGGCGCTTCATCCAACAATAACGCTGAACCAAAGTATGACATCTTTGGTAAGCAAGTATGACTTATATCGCCCACAACTCACTTGTGTTCTACTCGTGCAAATAACATCAAACCATAAAAACCTAGGCTCGGATGCCACTGTTGGGTAACGTAGTAATTTCGAAATTTTCCTACGCACACGCAAGATCATGGTGATGATATAGCAACGAGAGGGGAGAGTGTTAGTCCACGTACCCTCGAGACCGTAAGCGAAGCGTTAACTGCTTACGCGGTTGATGTAGTCGTACGTCTTCACGATCCGACCGATCCAAGCACCAAACGTACGGAGCCTCCGAGTTCAGCACACGTCCAGCTCGATGACGTCCCTCGAACTCCGATCCAGCCGAGTGTCGAGGGAGAGTTGCGTCAGTACGATGGCGTGGTGACGATCTTGATGTTCTACCGGCGCAAGGCTTCGCCTAAGCTTCACGACGATATGACCGAGGTGGAATATGGTGGAAGGGGGCACCGCACACGGCTAAGGAACGATCCGTAGATCAACTTGTGTGTCCATGGGGTGCCCCCTACCCCCGTATATAAAGGAGCAAGGGGGGAGGAGGCGGCCGGCCTAGAAGGGGCGCGCCAAGGGGAGTCCTACTGTCACCGGGAGTAGGATTCCCCCTTTCCTAGTCCAACTAGGAGTCCTTCCATGTATTAGGAGTAGGAGACAAGGAAGGGAAGAGAGAAGGGAAGGAAGGAGGGGTGCGGCCCTCCCTAGTCAATTCGGACTAGGCCATGGGAAGCTTGGCCTGCCCTAGGCAGCCCCTCTGTCTTTCTCGCAGGGCCCAATAAGGCCCAATACTTCTCCCGGCGAATTCCGTAACTCTCCGGTACTCGAAAAATACCGAATCACTCGGAACCTTTCCGAACTCGAATATAGTCGTCCAATATATCGATCTTTACGTCTCGACCATTTCGAGACTCCTCGTCATGTCCCGATCTCATCCGGGACTCGAACTCCTTGGTACATCAAAACTCACAAACTCATAATATAAGCATCGCCGAAACCTTAGCGTGCGGACCCTACGGGTTCGAGAACTATGTAGACATGACTTAGAACTATTCTCGGTCAATAACCAATAGCGGGACCTGGATGCCCATATTGGCTCCTACATATTCTCGCAGATCTTTATCGGTCAAACCGCATAACAACATCGTTGTTCCCTTTGTCATCGGTATGTTACTTGCCCGAGATTCGATCGTCGGTATCCAATACCTAGTTCAATCTCGTTACTCGCAAGTCTCTTTACTCGTTACGTAATGCATCATCCGTAACCAACTCATTGGTCACATTGCTTGCAAGGCTTATAGTGATGTGCATTACCGAGAGGGCCAGAGATACCTCTCCGACAATCGGAGTGACAAAACCTAATCTCGAAATCGCCAACTCAACATGTACCTTCGGAGACACCTGTAGTACTCCTTTATAATCACCGATTACGTTGTGACGTTTGGTAGTACCAGTGTTCCTCCGGTAAATGGGAGTTGCATAATCTCATAGTTATAGGAACATGTATAAGTCATGAAGAAAGCAATAGCAACATACTAAACGATCAAGTGCTAAGCTAACAGAATGGGTCAAGTCAATCACATCATTCTCCTAATGATGTGATCCTGTTAATCAAATGACAACTCTTTTGTCCATGGCTAGGAAACATAACCATCTCTGATAAACGAGCTAGTCAAGTAGATGCATACTAGTGACACTATGTTTGTCTATGTATTCACACATGTATTATGTTTCTGGTTAATACAATTCTAGCATGAATAATAAACATTTATCATGAAATAAGGAAATAAATAATAACTTTATTATTGTCTCTGGGGCATATTTCCTTTCAGCAATGCTGGCTAGACAGGCGTGGTGCCTGCTACAAAATCCTGAGAGCCTTGGTGCACGTCTACTCAAGAGTAGATACTACCCCGACGTTTCTATTTTGGAGGCTAAGCTGGGTAGCAACCTGGGCCAAGTTTGGAGAGAAAATTTTGAGGGGAAGAATACACTTTGACGGGGATTAATACGTCAAATAGGTAACAGGCAATCTACGAGAATCTGGACTGACAATTGGTCACCCCGCAATGAGATGATGAGACCGTATGGATGTTTAAGCAATAACCCTCCTGTATTGATCTCGGAGCTAATCGATACTACCTCAACAACATGGGACAGGCAGAAAGTCCTAGCGAACATGGGACAATCGGAGCCCATGGACGCAAGAACGGTTGTTGTCATCCCAATCTGCACTCGTAATATGGAGGACTTCTGGAGCTGGAGCCATGAGAAGAAGGAGTTGTTTTCAGTAAAATCCACATACCGCATGCTGGTAAGCACACGACAACGAAGAGAAGCCTGGCTAGAGAACCGGGAAGGGTCGCCTAGTGCAGCCCAAGAGGAAGGAGCATGAAAAAGCATGTGGAAGGTTCACGTGCCCGTGAAGGTGCGTATGTTTCTGTGGAGACTGTCGAAGCACTCTATACCTACTAATGACGTCAGAGCACACCGACACATGACAAACTCTAATCTGTGTGGGATTTGTGGCTCTCTGGATTCATGGAGGCACTCTTTGCTGGAGTGCACAATGTCAAGGTGCATCTGGGCGCTTGTTGATGACGAATTGGCTCAAAAACTTGCTAGAATTGCTGAGCCTAATGCGAAACATTGGTTGTTTACTCTGATGGAATATATATCACATGCTCTTTTTGTTAACCTATCAGTTACCCTGTGGGCAATATGCGCAGCATGGCGAAAAGCAATCCATGAGGGGATCTTTCAAAGCGCCCATAGCACTCATGGGTTCATTAACAGATACATCGAGGAGTTGGAGTTGCTCAAAAGACCCCCTACTGATCAGACACGGGAGCAGAGAGCTCAGCCAATCGCGAATATCTAGCGACCAAAAGCCCCACCAATGGGACATGTGAAGATTCATGTCGATGCTGCATGTCATCAAGGTCGGAGAGATTCTGCTACGGCTGTGTGCAGGGATTCCAATGGAATATATTGTTGGGGAACCTAGTAATTTCAAAAATTTCCTACACACACGCAAGATCATGGTGATGATACAGCAACGAGAGGGGAGAGTGTATGTCCACGTACCCTTGTAGACCGTAAGCGGAAGCGTTATGACAACGCGGTTGATGTAGTCGTACGTCTTCACGATCCGACCGATCCAAGTACCGAACGTACGACACCTCCGAGTTCAGCACACGTTCAGCTCGATGACGTCCCTCGAACTCCGATCCAGCTGAGTGTCGAGGGAGAGTTCCGTCAGCACGACGGCATGGTGACGATCTTGATGTTCTACCGGCGGAGGGCTTCGCCTAAGCTTCGCGACGATATGACCGAGGTGGAGTATGGTGGAAGGGGACACCGCACACGGCTAAGGAACGATCCGTAGATCAACTTGTGTGTCCTAGGGTGCCCCTCTACCCCCGTATATAAAGGAGGGAGGGAGGAGGTGGCCGGCCCTAGGGGGGCGCGCCATGAGGAGGGGGAAACCTACTCCAAGTAGGTTTCCCTCTCTTTTCCTTATCTTATTTAAAGGGGGAAGGAAAGAGTACTAGTATTAGGACGTAGTACTAGTAGTAGTAATAGGAAGAGGGGGAAGGAGAAAGGAAAGGGGGCGGCCCCTTCCCCAGTCGGATTGGGCTTGGGGCGCGCCTCCCTTGCTCCTTCTCCCTTCCTACATGGGCCCAATAAGGCCCATATACCTCCCGGGGGGTTCCGGTAACCTCCCGGAGCTCCAAACTTCTCCGGAACCTTTCCGGTGTCCAAATATATCCGTCCAATATATCAATCTTTATGTCTCGACCATTTCGAGACTCCTCGTCATGTCCGTGATCATATCCGGGACTCCGAACAAACTTCGGTACATCAAAATACATAAACTCATAATATAATTGTCATCGAAACCTTAAGCGTGCGGACCCTACGGTTCGAGAACAATGTAGACATGACCTAGACACGTCTCCGGTCAATAACCAATAGCGGGACCTGGATGCCCATATTGGTTCCTACATATTCTACGAAGATCTTTATCGGTCAAACCGCATAACAACATACTTTGTTCCCTTTGTCATCGGTATGTTACTTGCCCGAGATTTGATCGTTGATATCCAATACCTAGTTCAATCTCGTTACCGGCAAGTCTCTTTACTCGTTCTGTAATACGTCATCTCATAACTAACTCAGTTACATGCTTGCAAGGCTTAGGTGATGAGTATTACTGAGAGGGCCCAGAGATACCTCTCCGACAATCGGAGTGACAAATCCTAATCTCGAATTATGCCAACTCAACATGAACCTTGGAAACACCAGAGAGCACCTTTATAATCACCCGTTATGTTGTGACGTTTGGTAGCGCACAAAGTGTTCTTCCGGTACACGGGAGTTGCACAATCTCATAGTTGCAGGAACTTTGTATAAGTCATGAAGAAAGCAATAGCAGTATACTAAACGATCATGTGCTAGGCTAAAAAAATGGGTCATGTCAATCATATCATTCTTCTAATGATGTGATCCCACTAATCAAATGACAACACATGTCTATGGTCAGGAAACATGACCATCTTTGATTAATGAGCTAGTCAAGTAGAGGCATACTAGTGACTATATGTTTTGTCTATGTATTCACACATGTATCATGTTTCCGGTTAATACAATTCTAGCATGAATAATAAACATTTATCATGATATGAGGAAATAAATAATAACTTTATTATTGCCTCTAGGGCATATTTCCTTGATCTCCCACTTGCACTAGAGTCAATAATCTAGATTACATAGTAATGATTCTAACACCCATGGAGTCTTGGTGCTGATCATGTTTTGCTCGTGAGAGAGGCTTAGTCAGCAGTGCGCAACATTCAGATCCGTATGTATCTTGCAAATCTCTATGTCTCCCACTTGGACTTGGTCCCGAATGGAATTGAAGCGTCTCTTGATGTGCTTGGTCCTCTTGTGAAATCTGGATTCCTTTGCCAAGGCAATTGCACGATATTGTCACGAAGATCTTCATTGGTCCCGATGCACTAGGTATGACACCTAGATCGGAAATGAACTCCTTCATCCAGACTCCTTCATTTGCTGCTTGAAGCAGCTATGTACTCCGCTTCACATGTAGATCCCGCCACGGCGCTTTGTTTAGAACTGCACCAACTTACAGCTCCACCGTTTAATAAAAACACGTATCCGGTTTGCGATTTAGAATCGTCCGGATCGGTGTCAAAGCTTACATCGGCGTAACCATTTATGACTAGCTCTTTGTCACCTCCATATCTGAGAAACATATCCTTAGTCCTTTTCGGTATTTGGGATGTTCTTGACCGCTGTCGATGATCCACTCTGGATTACTTTGGTACCTTCTGCTAAGCTTATTGCTAAGCATACGTCGGTCTGGTACACAACATTGCATACATGATAGAGCCTATGGCTGAAGCATAGGAACATTTTCATTTTCTCTCTATCTTCTGCGTGGTCGGGCATTGAGTTCGACTCAACTTCACACCTTGTAGCAGGAAAGAATCCTTTCTTTGCACGATCCATATTGAACTTTTTCAATATTTTGTCAAGGTATGTGCTTTGTGAAAGTCCTATTAAGCATCTTGATCTATCTCTATAGATCTTGATGCCTAATATATAAGCAGCTTCTCCGAGGTCTTTCATCGAAAAACTCTTATTCAAGTATCCCTTTATGCTATCCAGAAATTCTATATCATTTCCAATTAATAATATGTCATCAACATATAAAACTAGAAATGCTCAGAGCTCCCACTCACTTTCTTGTAAATATAGGCTTCTCCAAAAGTGCATATAAAACCATATGCTTTGATCACACTATCAAAACGTTTATTCCAACTCCGAGATGCTTGCACCAGTCCATAAATGGAGCGTTGGAGCTTGCACACTTTATCGACACCTTTTGGATCAACAAAACCTTCGGCTGCATCATATACAACTCTTCTTCTAGAAATCCATTCAAGAATGCAGTCTTGACATCCATTTGCCAAATTTCATAATCATGAAATGCAGCAATAGCCAACATGATTCGGACAGACTTAAGCATCGCTACGGGTGAGAAAGTCTCATCGTAGTCAACCCTTGAACTTGTCGAAAACCTTTCGCAACAAGTCGAGCTTTATAGACGATAACATTACCATCGCGTCAGTCTTCTCCTTAAAGATCCATTTATTCTCAATGGCTTGCCGATCATCGGGCAAGTCAACCAAAATCCATACTTTGTTTTCATACATGGATCCTATCTCAGATTTCATGGCCTCCAGCCATTTTATGAATCTGGGCTCATCATCGCTTCCTCATAGTTTTAGGTTCATCATGGTCAAGTAACATGACTTCGAACAGGATTACCGTACCACACTGTGCGGATCTTACTCGTAGACCCACGAGGTTCAGTGAGAAACTTGATCTGAAGTTTCATGATCAATATCATTAGCTTCCTCACTAATTGGTGTGTTTGTCACAGAACTGATTTACGTGATGAACTACTTTCCAATAAGGGAACAGTCTGATTACCTCATCAAGTTCTACTTTCCTCCCACTCACTTCTTTGAGACAAATTCCTTCTCTAGAAAGGATCCAAATTTAGCAACGAAAATCTTGCCCTCGGATCTGTGATAGAAGGTGTACCCAATAGTCTCCTTTGGGTATCCTATGAAGACACATTTCTCGATTTGGGTTCGAGCTTATCTGGTTGAAGTTTCTTCACATAAGCATCGCATCCCCAAACTTTAAGAAAGCGACAACTTTGGTTTCTTGCCAAACCACAGTTCATAAGGTGTCGTCTCAGCGGTTTTGATGGTGCCCTATTTAACATGAATGCGGCCGTCTCTAAAGCATAACCCCAAAAGCGATAGCGGTAAATCGGTAAGAGACATCATAGATCGCACCATATCAAGTAAAGTACGATTACGACGTTCGGACACACCATTTCGTTGTGGTGTTCCAGGTGGCGTGAGTTGCGAAACTATTCCACATTGTTTCAAATGTAAACCAAACTCGTAACTCAAATATTCTCCTCCATGATCAGATCGTAGAAATTTTATTTTCTTGTTACGATGATTTTCTACTTCACTCTGAAATTCTTTGAACTTTTCAAATGTTTCAGACTTATGCTTCATTAAGTAGATATACCCATATCTGCTCAAATCATCTGTGAAGGTGAGAAAATAACGATATCCGCCACGAGCCTCAACATTCATCGGGCCACATACATCTGTATGTATGATTTCCAACAAATCTGTTGCTCTCTCCATAGATCCGGAGAACGGTGTTTTAGTCATCTTGCCCATGAGGCACGGTTCGCAAGTACCAAGTGATTCATAATCAAGTGATTCGAAGTCCATCGGTATGGAGTTTCTTCATGCGTTTTACACGATATGACCTAAACGGCGATTGCCACAAATATGTTGCACTATCATTATCAACTCTGCATCTTTTGGCTTCAACATTATGAATATGTGTATCACTACTATCGAGATTTAATAAAAATAGACCACTCTTCAAGGGTGCATGACCATAAAAGATATTACTCATATAAATAGAACAACCATTATTCTCTGATTTAAATGAATAACCGTCTCGCATCAAACAAGATCCAGATATAATGTTCATGCTCAACGCAGGCACCAAATAACAATTATTCAGGTCTAAAACTAATCCCGATGGTAGATGTAGAGGTAGCGTGCCGACCGCGATCACATCGACTTTGGAACCATTTCCCACGCGCATCGTCACCTCGTCCTTAACTAATCTTCACTTAATTCGCAGTCCCTGTTTCGAGTTGCAAATGTTAGCAACAGAACCAGTGTCAAATACCCAGGTGCTACTGCGAGCATTAGTAAGGTACACATCAATAACAAGTATATCACATATACCTTTGTTCACTTTGCCATCCTTCTTATCCGCCAAATACTTGGGGCAGTTCCGCTTCGGTGTCGATCGCTTGCTATAGAAGCACTCAGTTTCAGGCTTAGGTCCAGACTTGGGTTTCTTCTCTTGAGCAGCAACTTGCTTGCCGTTCTTTTGAAGTTCCCTTCTTCTTCCCTTTGCCCTTTTCTTGAAACTAGTGGTCTTGTTGACCATCAACACTTGATGCTCCTTCTTGATTTCTACCTCCATGACTTTCAAAGCATCGCGAAGAGCTCGGGAATAGTCTTGTTCATCCCTTGCATATTATAGTTCATCACAAAGCTCTTGTAGCTTGGTGGCGATGATTGAAGAATTACATCAATGACACTATCATCAGGAAGATTAACTCCCAGTTAATCAAGTGATTGTTATACCCAGACATTCTGAGTATATGTTCACTGCAGAACTATTCTCCTCCATCTTGCAGCTATAGAACTTATTGGAGACTTAATATCTCTCAATCCGGGCATTTGCTTGAAATATTAACTTCAAAACTGGAACATCTCATATGCTCGATGACGTTCAAAACGTCGTTGACATCCCGGTTCTAAGCCGTAAAGCATGGCACACTGAACTATAGAGTAGTCATCAGCTTTGCTCGCGGACGTTCTTAACATCGTCGGTTGCATCAGAAGCAGGCTGGCACCCAGCGGTGCTTCGGGCGTAACTCTTACGTGCAGCAATGAGGATAATCCTCGAATTCTGGACCCAGTCCGTGTAATTGCTACCATCATCTTTCAACTTTGCTTTCTCAAGGAACGCATTAAAATTCAACGGAACAACAAAGACGAGCCATCTATCTACAAACAAACATAGACAAGCAAGATACTATTAGGTACTAAGTTCATGATAAATTTAAGTTCAATTAATCATATTATTTAAGAACTCCCACTTAGACAGACATCTCTCTAGTCATCTAAGTGATTACGCGATCCAAATCAACTAAACCATAACCGATCATCACGTGAGATGGAGTAGTTTTCAATGGTGAACATCATTATGTTGATCATATCTACTATATGACTCACGCTCGACCTTTCGGTCTCCGTGTTCCGAGGCCATATCTGCATATGCTAGGCTCGTCAAGTTTAACCTGAGTATTCTGCGTGTGCAAAACTGGCTTGCACCCGTTGTAGATGGACGTAGAGCTTATCCCACCCGATCATCACGTGGTGTCTCGGCACAACGAACTTTGGCAATGGTGCATACTCAGGGAGAACACTACTTGATAATTTTTAGTGAGAGATCATCTCAAAATGCTACCGTCAATCAAAGCAAGATAAGATGCATAAAGGATAAACATCACATGCAATCAATATAAGTGATATGATATGGCCATCATCATCTTGTGCTTGTGATCTCCATCTCCGAAGCACCGTCGTGATCACCATCGTCACCGGCGCGACACCTTGATCTCCATCGTAGCATCGTTGTCGTTCGCCATCTATTGCTTCTCGACTATCGCTACCACTTAGTGATAAAGTAAAGCAATTACAGAGGCATTGCATTTCATACAATAAGCGACAACCATATGGCTCCTGCCGATTGCCGATAACCGGTTACAAAACATGATCATCTCATACAATAAAATATAGCATCATGTCTTGGCCCTATCACATCACAACATGCCTGCAAAAACAAGTTAGGCGTCCTCTACTTTGTTGTTGCAAATTTTACGTGGCTGCTACGGGCTTAAGCAAGAACCAATCTCACCCACGCATCAAAACCACAGCGATAGTTTGTGAAGTTGATGCTGTTTTAACCTTCGCAAGGACGGGCGTAGCCACACTCGGTTCAACTAAAGTTGGAGAAACAGACACCCGCTAGTCACTGTGTGCAAAGCACGGCGGTAAAACCAGTCTCGCGTAAGCGTCTGGCGTAATGTCGGTCGGGCCGCTTCATCCAACAATACCGCTGAACCAAAGTATGACATCTTTGGTAAGCAAGTATGACTTATATCGCCCACAACTCACTTGTGTTCTACAATCGATCTGGAGTGAAGGCTGTCTACATATCGCAAGACAATTCCTCGAGCCAGAATGGCAAAGACATCTCATCTGAAGAAATCTCCCGGCTCGAACAATGGCCTTTACATCTGAAAACCTGACAATTCTGATGATCCGAATGCCTGAGAAATCGCCGCATCAAGCACAAATCTTACGCAGAAGTGAGAAAAAAGTGAACTCTAAGGCCTCTCCCAATCCAAAATTCCTTCAGCGAAAAGATAGCAATGACAATGAGAAATATTGCTGCTCGAAAGGCTTGGTAAATTGAGAACTACTCCATTCCACTCCATGAAATCATTCCTCACGACGTGTCAAATGTAAGAAATTCCTGGAAGTCACGCTTCAAGGCGTCATGAAGAATAACAAATGGTGGATACTCTTCACCACTTGAGACAATTTCGACACATCTCTTATAGTGCTCAACCAAGCCATCCGCTCACTAAGGCATTGAAGAAAAATTCTCAGCGACGGAATTGCCACAACACTGTGATGAAGACATGACTCGAATCACAACAAACATTCCTCAATCAATCAACCATGAGTTTCATCACGATATCTACTAACCATTTCAAGTCCAAAGCGCATCACACAGCGAAGATTTCGTCCTAGCGAGCTTATCTACAACTAGATTACAGAAAGACAGTGAACTATCCACTCTAGCACGTTTCCATCAGTTTGCATTCATGCTTGATCCTCTGATGAATCAAGCAATTATGCTGGATCTTGGCACTTACTGCAATAGTTTGCTTGAAGACAGCCCGACATCCAGATCCTAGATACTCATTCCGTCATAGGAGACTGAATGTACCTCCACACTCTGACCTACTGTTATAACTGTCTTCACATGAGTTGAATTCATCCATCAGCTAGTGAATGAAGTGAAGCCATTTGCAGTCTGCCAATCTAGGAAATTGATGACCCAGTCATATCTGCAGGCATGAGATCTACAAGCACATCAATCCAGTCACATGAAGAACTAGACGCTGTGAAGCTTCAAGGTGGCTATGAGGGTCCAGGGCGCGCCCTACCCCCCTGGGCGTGCCCCCACCCTCGTGGGTCCCTTATGGCTCCCCTGACCGACTTCTTTCAGCTATATATATATATATCCATATACCCTGAAAACATCGAGGAACACAATAGATCGGGAGTTCCACCGCTGCAAGCCTCTGTACCCACCAAAAACCAATAAGGACCCTGTTCCGGCACCCTACCAGAGGGGGGATCCCTCACCGCTGACCATCTTCATCATCCCGGCGCTCTCCATGACGAGGAGGGAGTAGTTCACCCTCGGGGCTGAGGGTATGTACCAATAGCTATGTGTTTGATCTCTCTCTCTCTCTCTCTCGTGTTCTTGAGGTGATACGATCTTGATTAATCGCGAGCTTTGCTATTATAGTTGGATCTTATGATGTTTCTCCCCCTCTACTCTCTTGTAATGGATTGAGTTCTCCCTTTGAAGTTATCTTATCGGATTGAGTCTTCAAGGATTTGAGAACACTTGATGTATGTCTTGCATGTGCTTATCTGTGGTGATAATGGGATATTCACGTGATCTACTTGATGTATGTTTTGGTGATCAACTTGCGGGTTCAGTGACCTTGTGAACTTATGCATAGGGGTTGGCACACGTTTTCGTCTTGACTCTTCGGTAGAAACTTTGGGGCACTCTTTGAAGTTCTTTGTGTTGGTTGAATAGATGAATCTGAGATTGTGTGATGCATGTCGTATAATCATACCCACAGATACTTGAGGTGACATTGGAGTATCTAGGTGCCATTAGGGTTTTGGTTGATTTGTGTCTTAAGGTGTTATTCTAGTACGGACTCTTGAATAGATCGATCAGAAAGGATAACTTTGAGGTGCTTTCGTACCCTACAATAATCTCTTTGTTTGTTCTCCACTATTAGTGACTTTGGACTGACTCTTTGTTGCATTGTTGAGGGATAGTTATATGATCTGATTATGTTATTATTGTTGAGAGAACTTGCACTAGTGAAAGTATGAACCCTAGGCCTTGTTTCGAAGCATTGCAATACCGTTTGTGCTCACTTTTATCATTAGTTACCTTGCTGTTTTTATATTTCAGATTACGTGCACCTATATCTACCATCCATATTGCACTTGTATCACCATCTCTTCTCCGAACTAGTGCACCTATACAATTCACCATTGTATTGGGTGTGTTGGGGACACAAGAGACTCTTTGTTATTTGGTTGCAGGGTTGCTTGAGAGAGACCATCTTCATCCTACGCCTCCCACGGATTGATAAACCTTAGGTCATCCACTTGAGGGAAATTTTCTACTGTCCTACAAACCTCTACACTTGGAGGCCCAACAACGTCTACAAGGAGAAGGTTGCATACTAGACATCAAGCTCTTTTCTGGCGCCGTTGCCGGGGAGGTGAGTGCTTGAAGGTATATCTTTAGATCTTGCAATCGAATCTTTTAGTTTCTTGTTTTAGCACTAGTTTAGTTTATAAAAGAAAACTACAAAAAATGGAATTAAGGGGCCTCATATGCTTCATATTTTTAATGTCTTTCGTGAAAATGATGGGAAGGAAAATTGTGCTCAAGTACTAGAAGAAGAATTACGTAGAATGCTTGGCATAAAATTTGTGAGTGATGAGCATGATTGAAATGTTGTTAGTATGAATTCTTTGAATACCAATGATGCTAATGATATGCAAAGCCACAAGCTTGGGGATTCTATGTTTGATGAATATGATATTTTTTGTCCCCCAAGTTTTGATGAGCAAATTTATTATGATGAAAGCATGCCTGCTATTTATGATGATTATTGTGATGACACGTATGCTATAAAGAATAAAGATAACCATGAAACTTGTCAGCTTGATTTTAATTTTCAATTGGATTATGCCTCACATGATAGTTATTCTTTTGCGTTTGCTCCCACTACTATTGATGAGAATAAATTTTCTTATGTGGAGAGTAGTAAAATTTCTATGCAAGTAGATCATGAAAAGAATGATTTATGTGATGGTTATATTGTTCAATTCATTCATGATGCTACTGCAAATTATTATGAGGGAGGAATATATGCTTGTAGGAGTTGCAATGATATCAATTTCCCCCTCTATGTGTTGAAAAATTTAAAGTTATGCTTGTTTTGCCTTCCTATGCTAGTTGATTATTGTTCCCATAAGTTGTTTGCTCACAAAATCCCTATGCATATGAAGTGGGTTAGACTCAAATGTGCTAGTCATATTCTTCATGATGCTCTCTTTATGTTTCAATTCTTATCTTTTATGTGAGCATCATTGAAATCATCATTCCTAGCTAGGGGCGTTAAATGTTAGCGCTTGTTGGGAGGCAACCCAATTTTATTTTTGTTATTTGCTTTTTGCTACTGTTTAGTAATAAATAATTCATCTAACCTCTGTTTAGATGTGGTTTTATGTTTTAATTAGTGTTTTTGCCAAGTAGAACCTTTGGGAAGACTTTGGTGAAGTCTTTGCGATCATGCTGTAAAAAACAGAAACTTTCGCGCTTGAGATTAGCTGCCATTTTTTACTGGAGAGTGATTAGGTTGATTCTTTTTGAAGATGATTAATAGAAAAATTACTCAGGTCCACAAATTTATTTTTGAATTTTTGTAGTAACAGAAGTATTCGAATGATACAGATTACTACAGGCTGTTCTGTTTTTGACAGATTCTGTTTTCTATGTGTTGTTTGCTTATTTTGATCAATCTATGAGTAGTATCGGAGGGTATGAACCATAGAGAAGTTGGAATACAGTAGATTTTACACCAATATGAATTTAGAATGAGTTCACAACAGTACCTAAGTGGTGGTTTTATTTTCTTATACTAACAGAGCTTACGAGTTTTCTGTTGAGTTTTGTGTTGTGAAGTTTTCAAGTTTTGGGTAAAGATTCGATGGACTATGGAATAAGGAGTGGCAAGAGCCTAAGCTTGGGGATGCCCAAGGCACCCCAAGGTAATATTCAAGGACAACCAAGAGCCTAAGCATGGGGATGCCCTGGATGGCATCCCCTCTTTCATCTTCGTTCATCGGTAACTTTACTTGGAGCTATATTTTTATTCACCACATGATATGTGTTTCATTTGGAGCGTCATGTCATTTTGTTTTGTTTTGCTTGATGTTTGAATAATATCCCAAGATCTGAAATTCTTAAATGTTAGAGAGTCTTCACATAGTTGCATAATTATTCGACTACTCATTGATCTTACTTATATCTTTCGGAGTAGTTTGTCACTGGCTCTAGTGCTTCACTTATATATTTTTAGAGAACGGTGGTGGTTTTATTTTGAAGAAATGGATGATGCTTCACTTATATTATTTTGAGAGTATTAAACAGCATGGTAATTTCTTTGGTTATAAAATTAGTCCTAATATGATGGGCATCCAAGAAGGATATAATAAAAACTTCCATATAAAGTGCATTGAATACTATGAGAAGTTTGATTCTTTATGATTGTTTTGAGACATGAGGATGATGATATTAGAGTCATGCTAGTTGAGTAATTGTGATTTTGAGAAATACTTGTGTTGGAGTTTGCAAGTCCCGTAGCATGCACGTATGGTAACCGTTGTGTAACAAATTTGAAGCATGAGGTATTTCTTTGATTGTCATCCTTTCTGTGGAGGTCGGGATCGCGCGATGGTTAACTCCTACCAACCCTTCCGGCCCCTAGGAGCATGCGTGTGGTGCTTGGTTCTGATGACTTGTAGATTTTCGCAATAAGTATGTTTGTTCTTTATGACTAATGTTGAGTCCATGGATTATACGCACTCTCACCTTTCCATCATTGCTATCCTCTTCGGTACCGTGCATTGCCCTTTCTCACCTTGAGAGTTGGTGCAAACTTCGCCGATGCATCCAAACCCCGTGATATGATACGCTCTATCACACATGAACCTCCTTATATCTTCCTCAAAACAGCCACCATACCTACCTTTTATGGCATTTCCATAGCCATTCCGAGATATATTGCCATGCAAATTTCCACTGTTTCATTTATTATGATACGTTTCATCATTGTCATATTGCCTTGCATGATCATGTAGTTGACATCGTATTTGTGGCAAAGCCACCATGCATAATTTTTCATACATGTCACTCTTGATTCATTTCCCATCCGGGTACACCGCCGGAGACACTCATATAGAGTCATATTTTGTTCTTGTATCGAGTTGTAATCGATGAGTTGTAAAAAAATAGAAGTGTGATGATCATCATTATTAGAGCATTGTCCCTTGAAAAGAAAGGCAAAAAAAGAGAAAGTCCAAATAAAAAAAAGAAAGGCCAAATGAAAAAAAGGAAGGCCCCAAAAAAGGGGGACAATGTTACTATCCTTTTCCACACTTGTGCTTCAAAGTAGCACCATGACCTTTATGATAGAGAGTCTCTTATTTTGTCACTTTCATACTAGTGGGAATTTTGCATTATAGAACTTGGCTTGTATATTCCGATGATGGGCTTCCTCAAAATGCCCTAGGTCTTCGTGAGCAAGCAATTTGGATGCACACCCCTTAGTTTCTTTTGTTGAGCTTCCATACATTTATAGCTCTAGTGCATCCGTCGCATGGCAATCCCTACTCCTCATGTTGACATCAATTGATGGGCATCTCCATAGCCCATTGCTTAGCCCCATCAATGTGAGACTTTCTCCTTTTTTGTCTTCTCCACACAGCCTCCATCATCATATTCTATTCCACCCATAGTGCTATATCCATGGCTCACGCTCATGTATTGCGTGAAAGTTGAAAAAGTTTGAAAATTCTAAAGTATGAAACAATTGCTTGGCTGAAACCGGGGTTTTGCATGATTTGAATATTTTGTGTGACGAAGATGGAGCATAGCCAAACTATATGATTTTGTAGGGATGAACTTTCTTTGGCCATGTTATTTTCAGAAGACATGAATACATTGTTAGTATGCTTGAAGTATTATTATTTTTATGTCAATATGAACTTTTATCTTGAATCTTATGGATCTGAATATTCATGCCACAATAAAGAAAATTACATTGAGAAATATGAAGGAAATGTGCCCTAGAGGCAATAATAAAGTTATTATTTATTTCCTTATTTCATGATAAATGTTTATTATTCATGCTAGAATTGTATTAACCGGAAACTTGATACATGTGTGAATACATAGACAAACGGAGTGTCACTAGTATGCCTCTACTTGACTAGCTCGTTGAATCAAAGATGGTTAAGTTTCCTAGCCATAGACATGAGTTGTCATTTGATTAACGGGATCACATCATTAGAGAATGATGTGATTGACTTGACCCATTCGGTTAGCTTAGCACTTGATCGTTTAGTATGTTGCTATTGCTTTCTTCATGACTTATACATGTTCCTATGACTATGAGATTATGCGACTCCCGTTTACCGAAGGAACACTTTGTGTGCTACCAAACGTCACAACGTAACTTGGTGATTATAAAGGAGCTCTACAGGTGTCTCCGAAGGTACATGTTGAGTTTGCGTATTTTGAGATTAGGATTTGTCACTCCGATTGTCGCAGAGGTATCTCTAGGCCCTCTCGGTAATGCACATCACTATAAGCCTTGCAAATAATGTGACTAATGAGTTAATTACGGGATGATGCATTACATAACGAGTAAAGAGACTTGCCGGTAACGAGATTGAACTAGGTATTGAGATACCGATGATCGAATCTCGGGCAAGTAACATACCGATGACAAAAGGAACAACATATGTTGTTATGCGGTTTGACCGATAAAGATCTTCGTAGAATATGTGGGAGCCAATATGAGCATCCAGGTTCCGCTATTGGTTATTGACCGGAATCGTGTCTCGGTCATGTCTACACGCTTAAAGTTCGGTAACGATTTATGTTATGAGTTATGTGTTTTGTTGCACCGAAGGTAGTTCAGAGTCCCAGATTAGATCAGGGACATGACGAGGAGTCTCGAAATGGTCGAGATGTAAAGATCGATATATTGGACGACTATATTCGGACACTGGAAAGGTTCCGAGTGATTCGGGTATTTTTCGGAGTACCGGAGAGTTACGGGAATTCGACGGGAGGGTCAATGGGCTTTCATGGGCCTGAGTGGAAATAGAGGACATCAAGGAAGTGTGGGGTGCGCCCCCCTAGGCCCAAACCGAATTGGTTTAGGCTTTGGGGGCCGGCCCCCTCTTTCCTTCTCCCCTCCTCCTCTTTCCTTGCCCTCCTAGTTGGACTAGGAAAGGGGGAACCTACTCCTAGTAGGAGTAGGATTCTCCCCTTGGGGCGCACCCTATGAGGCCGCCGGCCCCCTCCCCTTGCTCCTTTATATACAGGGGCAGGGGGGCACCTCTAAACACACAAGTTGATCTGTTGATCTCTCCCAGCCGTGTGCGGTGCCCCCCTCCACCATATTCCACCTCGGTCATATCTTAGCGGTGCTTAGGCGAAGCCCTGCGTCGGTAGCAACATCATCACCATCATCACGTCGTCGTGCTGATGGAACTCTCCCGTGAAGCTCTGCTGGATCGGAGTTCGCGGGACGTCATCGAGCTGAACGTGTGCTGAACTCGGAGGTGCCGTACATTTGGTACTTGGATCGGTCAGATCATGAAGACGTATGACTACATCAACCGCGTTGTGCTAACGCTTCCGCTTTCGGTCTAGAAGGGTACGTGGACAACACTCTCCCCTCTCGTTGCTATGCATCACCATGATCTTGCCTGTGCGTAAGAATTTTTTTGAAATTACTACGTTCCCCAACAGTGGCATCCGAGCCAGGTTTTATGTGTAGATGTTATATGCATGAGTAGAACACAAGTGAGTTGTGGGTGATACAAGTCATACTGCTTACCAGCATGTCATACTTTGGTTCGGCGGTATTGTTGGATGAAGCGGCCCAGACCGACATTACGCGTACGCTTACGCGAGGCTGGCTCTACCGACGTGCTTTGCACATAGGTGGCTGGCGGGTGTCAGTTTCTCCTACTTTAGTTGAATCGAGTGTGGCTACGCCCAGTCATTGCGAAGGTTAAAACAACACTAACTTGACGAAATATCGTTGTGGTTTTGATGCGTAGGTAAGAACGGTTCTTGCTCAGCCCGTAGCAGCCACGTAAAACTTGCAACAACAAAGTAGAGGACGTCTAACTTGTTTTTGCAGGGCATGTTGTGATGTGATATGGTCAAGATGTGATGAGATATAAGTTGTTGTATGAGATGATCATGTTTTGTTGAAGTTATCGGCAACTGGCAGAAGCCTTATGGTTGTCTCTTTATTGCATAAGATGCAAGCACCAAATAATTGCTTTACTTTATCGCTATGCGATAGCAATATTTGCAAGAGCAATAGTTGGCGAGACGACTATGTGACGACACATTGATATAGATCAAGATGATGGAGATCATGGTGTCGTGCCAGTGACGATAGAGATCATGACAGTACTTTGGAGATGGAGATCAAAGGCGCAAGATGATCATGGCCATATCATGTTACATATTTTGATTGCATGTGATGTTTATCTTTATACATCTTATTTTGCTTAGTTCGGCGGTAGCATTATAAGATAATCTCTCACTAAATTTCATGGTATAAGTGTTCTCCCTGAGTATGCACCGTTGCGAAAGTTCTTCGTGCTGAGACACCACGTGATGATCGGGTGTGATAGGTTCTACGTTCAAATACAACGGGTGCAAAATAGTTGCACACGCGGAATACTCAGGGTAAACTTGACAAACCTAGCATATACAGATATGGCCTTGGAACACTGGAGACCGAAAGGTCGAGCGTGAATCATATAGTAGATATGATCAACATAAGTGATGTTCACCATTGAAAACTACTCCATCTCACGTGATGATCGGACATGGTTTAGTTGATTTGGATCACGTGATCACTTAGATGATTAGAGGGATGTCTATCTAAGTGGGAGTTCTTAAGTAATATGATTAATTGAACTTTAATTTATCATGAACTTAGTCCTGATAGTATTTTGCAAATAATGTTGTAGATCAATAGCTCGCGTTGTTGCTTCCCTATGTTTTATATGTGTTCCTAGAAAACTAAGTTGAAAGATGATAGTAGCAATGATGCGGACTGGGTCCGTGATCGAGGTTTATCCTCATTCTTTGCACGAAGAATTATGTCCTTGATCCACCGCTAGGTGACAGACCTATTCTTTGGAGAAGATGCGGGCGTTATGAGCGTTTGGCTAGCTCAATATGATGACTACTTGATAGTTTAGTGCACCATGCTTAACGGCTTAGAATCGGGACTTCAAAGACGTTTTGAACGTCATGGACCATATGAGATGTTCCAGGAGTTGAAGTTAATATTTCAAGCAAATACCCGAGTTGAGAGATATGAAGTCTCTAACAAGTTCTATAGCTAAAAGATGGAGGAGAATTTCTCAACTAGTGAGCATGTGCTCAGATTGTCTGGGTACTACAATCGCTTCAATCAAGTGGGAGTTAATCTTACAGATAAGATAGTGATTGCCAGAGTTCTCTAGTCACCATCACCAAGTTAGAAGAACTTCATGATGAACTATAGTATGCAAGGGATGACGAAAATGATTCCCGAGCTCTTCATGATGTTGAAATCGATGAAGGTAGAAATCAAGAAAGAGCATCAAGTGTTGATGATTGACAAGATCACTAGTTTCAAGAAAAGGGAAAAGGAAAAGAAAGGGAAAACTTCAATTAGAATGACAAGCAAGTTGTCATTCCCGTGAAGAAGCCCAAAGCTGGACCAAAGCCTAAAGCTGAGTGCTTCTACTGCAAAGGAAATGGTCACTGGAAGCGGAAATACCCTGAATATTTGGTGGATAAGTAGGATGGCAAAGTGAACAAGGGTATATTTGATATAAAGGTTATTTATATGTACCTTACTAGTGTTTATAGTAGCCCCTGAGTATTTAATACTTGTTCGGTTGCTAAGATTAGTAACTCTAAATAGGAGTTACAGAATAAACAGAGACTAATTGAGGGTGAAGTGACAATGTGTGTTGGAAGTGGTTCTAAGATTGATATGATCATAATTGCACACTCCCTATACTTTCGGGATTAGTGTTGAACCTAAATAAATGTTATTTGGCATTTGCGTTGAGCATGAATATGATTTGATCATGTTTATTGCAATACGGTTATTCATTTAAAGTCAGAGAATAATTGTTGTTACATTTACATGAATAAAACCTTCAATGGTCATACACCCAATGAAAATAGTTTGTTGGATCTCGATCGTAGTGATATACATATTCATAATATTGATGCCAAAAGATGGAAAGTTAGTAATGATAGTGCAACTTATTTGTGGCACTGCTGTTTGGGTCATATCGGTGTAAAGCGCATGAAGAAACTCCATAAAGATGGATTTTCGGAATCACTTGGTTATGAATCATTTGATGCTTGCGAACTGTGCTTTTTGGGCAAGATGACTAAAACTCCATTCTCCGAAACAATGGAATGAGCTATTGACTTGTTGGAAATAATACATACTGATGTATGCAGACCAATGAGTATTAAGGCTCGTGGCGGGTATCGTTATTTTCTGACCTTCACAGATGATTTGAGTAGATATGGGTATATCTACTTGATGAAACATAAGTCTGAAAAAGTTGAAAGGTCCAAAGAATTTCAGAGTAAAGTGGAAAATTATTGTAACAAGAAAATAAAGTTTCTACAATCTGATCGTAGAGGAGAATATTTGAGTTATGAGTTTGGCCTTCATTTAAAAACAATGTGGAATAGATTCACAGCTCACGCCACATGGAACACCACAGCGTAATGGTGTGTCCGAACGTTGTAACCACACTTTATTGGATATGGTGCGACCTATGATGTATCTTATCGATTTACCACTATCGTTTTGGGGTTATGCATTCGAGACAGCTGCATTCACGTTAAATAGGGCACCATCAAAATCCGTTGAGACGACGCCTTATGAACTGTGGTTTGGCAAGAAACCAAAGTTGTCGTTTTTAAAGTTTGGGGCTGCGATGCTTATGTGAAAAAGTTTCAACCTAATAAGCTCGAACCCAAATCGGAGAAGCGCGTCTTCATAGAATACCCAAAGGAAACTATTGGGTACACCTTCTATCATAGATCCGAAGGCAAAATATTCATTGCTAAGATGGATCCTTTCTAGAGAAGGAGTTTCTCTCAAAAGAAGTGAGTGGTAGGAAAGTAGAACTTGATGAGGTAACTGTACCTACTCATTTATTGGAAAGTAGTTCATCACAGAAATCAGTTCCAGTGATTCATACACCAATTAGTGAGGAAGCTAATGATATTGATCATGAAACTTCAGATCAAGTTACTACCGAACCTCGTATGTCAACCAGAGTAAGATCCGCACCAGAGTGGTACGGTAATCCTATTCTGGAGGTCATGTTACTTGACCATGGCGAACCTACGAACTATGAGGAAGCGATGATGAGCCCAGATTCCGTGAAATGGCTGGAGGACATGAAATCTGAGATAGGATCCATGTATGAGAACAAAGTGTGGACTTTGGTGGACTTGCCCGATGATCGGAAAGCCATAGAAAATAAATGGATATTCAAGAGGAAGACAGACACTGATAGTAGTGTTACTATCTACAAAGCTCGACTTGTCGCAAAAAGTTTTTTGACAAGTTCAAGGTGTTGAATACAATGAGACTTTCTCACTCGTATCGATGCTTAAGTCTGTCCGAATCATGTTAGCAATTGCCACATTTTATGAAATCTGGCAAATGGATGTTAAGACTGCATTCCTTAATGGATTTATTAAAGAAGAGTTGTATATGATACAACCAGAAAGTTTTGTCAATCCTAAAGGTGCTAACAAAGTGTGCATGCTCCAGCGATCCATCTATGGACTGGTGCAAGCATCTCGGAGTTGGAATATACGCTTTGATGAGTTGATCAAAGCATATGGTTTTATACAGACTTTTGGAGAAGCCTGTATTTACAAGAAAGTGAGTGGGAGCTCTGTAGCATTTCTAAATACTATATGTAGATGACATATTGTTGTTTGGAAATGATATAGAATTTCTGGATAGCATAAAAGGATACTTGAATAAGAGTTTTTTCAATGAAAGACCTCGGTGAAGCTGCTTACACATTGAGCATCAAGATCTATAGAGATAGATCAAGATGTTTGATAATATTTTTCAATGAGTACATACCTTGATAAGATTTTGAAGTAATTCAAAATGGAACAGTCAAAGAAGGAGTTTTTGCCTGTGTTGCAAGGTGTGAAGTTGAGTAAGACTCAAAACCCGACTATGGCAGAAAATAGAAAGAGAATGAAAAGCCATTCCCTATGCCTCAGTCATAGGTTCTATAAAGTATGCTATGCTGTATACCAGACCTATTGTATAACTTGCTTTGAGTTTAGCAAGGGAGTACAATTTTGATCTAAGAGTAGATCACTGGATAGTGGTCAAGAATATCCTTAGTAAGGACTAAGGAAATATTTCTCGATTATGGAGGTGATAAAAGAGCCCATCGTAAAGAGTAACATCAGTGCAAGCTTTTACACCAATCCAGATGACTCTAAGTCTCAATCTGGATACATATTGAATGTGGGGGCAATTAGCTAGAGTATCTCCTTGCAGAGCATTGTAGACATAGAATATTTAAAAAATACAAACGACTCTAAATGTGACAGACCCGTTGACTAAACTTCTCTCACGAGCAAAACATGATCATACCTTAGTACTCTTTGGGTGTTAATCACATAGGGATGTGAAATAGATTATTGACTCTAGTAAACCCTTTGGGTGTTGATCACATGACGATGTGAACTATGGGTATTAATTATACAGATATGAATATTAGTGTTAAATCACATGATGATGTGAACTAGATTATTGACTCTAGTGCAAGTGGGAGACTGAAGGAAATATGCCCTAGAGGCAATAATAAAGTTATTGTTTATTTCCATATTTCATGATAAATGTTTATTATTCATGCTAGAATTGTATTAACCGGAAACTTGATACATGTGTGAATACATAGACAAACGGAGTGTCACTAGTATGCCTCTACTTGACTAGCTCGTTGAATCAAAGATGGTTAAGTTTCCTAGCCATAGACATGAGTTGTCATTTGATTAACGGGATCACATCATTAGAGAATGATGTGATTGACTTGACCCATTCCGTTAGCTTAGCACTTGATCATTTAGTATGTTGCTATTGCTTTCTTCATGAGTTATACATGTTCCTATGACTATGAGATTATGCAACTCCCGTTTACCGGAGGAACACTTTGTGCGCTACCAAACGTCACAACATAACTGGGTGATTGTAAAGGAGCTCTATAGGTGTCTCTGAAGGTACATGTTGATTTGGTGTATTTTGATATTAGGATTTGTCACTTCGATTGTCGGAGAGGTATCTCTGGGCCCTCTCGGTAATGCACATCACTATAAGCCTTGCAAGCAATGTGACTAATGAGTTAGTTGCCGGATGATGCATTACATAACGAGTAAAGAGACTTGCCGGTGACGAGATTGAACTAGGTATTGAGATACCGACGATCGAATCTCGGGCAAGTAACATACCGATGACAAAAGGAACAACGTATGTTGTTATGCGGTTTGACCGATAAAGATCTTCGTAGAATATGTCCGAGCCAATATGAGCATCCAGGTTCTGCTATTGGTTATTGACCAAAAACGTTTCTCGGTCATGTCTACATAGTTCTCGAACCCGTAGGGTCCGCACGCTTAAAGTTCGGTAACGATTTATATTATGAGTTATGTGTTTTGATGTACCATAGATAGTTCGGAGTCCCGGATGAGATCAGGGACATGACGAGGAGTCTCGAAATGGTCGAGACGTAAAGATCGATATATTGGACGACTATATTCGGACACCGGAAAGGTTCCGAGTGATTCAGATATTTTTTGGAGTACCGGAGAGTTACGGGAATTCGCCGGGAGGGTCAATGGGCCTTAGTGGAAATAGAGGGCAGCAAGGAAGTGTGGGGTGCGCCCCCCCTAGGCCCAAACCGAATTGGTTTAGGGCTTTGGGGGCCGGCCCCCTCTTTCCTTCTCCCCTCGTCCTCTTTCCTTCCCCTCCTAGTTGGACTAGGAAAGGGGGAACCTACTGTTGGGGAACGTAGTAATTTCAAAAAAATTCCTACGCACATGCAAGATCATGGTGATGGCATAACAACAAGAGGGGAGAGTGTTGTCTACGCACTCGTGAGACCGAAGCGAAGCGCTGACGCAATGTAGAGGAAGTAGTCGACGTCCTCCGGTCCAACCGATCCAAGCACCGTTATTCGCACCTCCGAAGTTCTTGACACACGTGACAGCTCGATGACGACCCCGATCTCCGATCCAGCAGAGGCGCTGGAGGAGTTCCACAAGACGACGGCGTGGCAGGACGATCTTGATGTTCTCTGTCGCAGGCTTCGCCTAAGCACCGCCACAATATGACCGAGGTGTAATATCGTGGAGGGGGCACCGACATGGCTAAGGAACGATCTCAATGATCAACTTGTGTGTCTAGGGTGCCCCCGCCCAGATATAAAGGAGGGAGGGAGGAGGAGGCCGGCCTAGGGAGGAGGCGCTTATTGGGGGGCAAACCTACTCCAAGTAGGTTTGGCCCCCTTCCTATTAGGAGTAGGAGAAGGAAGGAAGAGGGGGGAGAGAAGGAAAGGGGGGGCGCCCCTTCCCAATTTGATTGGGCTTGGGGGCGCCCCTTGCTCCTTCTCCTCCTTCCACTAAGGCCCAATAAGGCCCATATACTCACCGGGGTTCCGTAACCTCCCGAACTCCCAGATATTTCAATCTCACCCGAACCTTTCCGTGTCCAAATATATCCGTCCAATATATCAACCTTTATGTCTCGACCATTTCGAGACTCCTCGTCATGTCCGTGATCACATTCGGACTCAACAACATTCGTACATCAAAATACATAAACTCATAATGAAACTATCATCGAAACCTTGCGTGCGGACCCTACGGTTCGAGAACATGTAGACATGACCGAGACACGCCTCCGTCAATAACCAATAGCGGACCTGGATGCCCATATTGGTTCCTACATATTCTATGAAGATCTTTATCGGTCAAATCGCACAACAACATACGTTGTTCCTTTGTCATCGGTATGTTACTTGCCCGAGATTCGATCGCCGGTATCCAATACCTAGTTCAATCTCTGCTATCGACAAGTCTCTTTACTGCTCAGAATGCATCATCCCGTAACCAACTCATTGGTCACGTTGCTTGCAAGGCTTATAATGATGTGCATTACCGAGAGGGCCCAGAGATACCTCTCCGACAATCGGAGTGATAAATCCTAATCTTGAATTATGCCAACCCAACATGTACCTTCGGAAACACCTGTAGAGCACCTTTATAATCACCCAGTTACGCTGTGACGTTTGGTAGCACACAAAGTGTTCTTCCGTAAACGGAGTTGCACACTCATAGTTGTAGGAACTTTGTATAAGTCATGAAGAAAGCAATAGCAAGATACTAAACGATCAAGTGCTAGGCTAATGAATGGGTCATGTCAATCACATCATTCTCCTAATGATGTGATCCCATTAATCAAATGACAACTCTTTGTCCATGGCTAGGAAACATAACCATCTCTCGATAAACGAGCTAGTCAAGTAGAGGCATACTAGTGACACTATGTTTGTCTATGTATTCACACATGTATTATGTTTCCGGTTAATACAATTCTAGCATGAATAATAAACATTTATCATGAAATAAGGAAATAAATAATAACTTTATTATTGCCTCTAGGGCATATTTCCTTCAGTCTCCCACTTGCACTAGAGTCAATAATCTAGTTCACATCGCCATGTGATTAACACCCAAAGAGTACTAAGGTGTGATCATGTCTTGCTCGTGAGAGAAGCTTAGTCAATGGGTCTGTCATATTCAGATCCGTATGTATTTTGCAAATATTTTATGTCCACAATGGTCTGCACGGAGCTACTCTAGCTAATTGCTCCCACTTTCAATATGTATCCAAAGTTGAGACTTAGAGTCATCCGGATCAGTGTGAAAGTTTGCATCGATGTAACTTTTACAACAAACTCTTTTATCACCTCCATAATCGAAAAACATCTCCTTAGTCCTTACTAAGGATATTCTTGACCAATGTCCAAAGGATCTACTCCTAGATCACTATTGTACCCCTTGCCAAATTCAGAGCAAGGTATACAATAGGTCCGGTACATAGCATAGCATACTTTATAGAACCTATGATCGAGGCATAGGGAATGACTTTTCATTCTCTTTTTCTATTTTTTGTCGTGGTCGGGATTTGAGTCTTACTCAATTTCATACCTTGCAACACTGTGCAAGAACTCTTTCTTTGATCTGCTCCATTTTGAACTATTTCAAAATCTTGCCAAGGTATGTACTCATTGAAAATCTTATCAAGCCGCCTTGATCTATCTCAATAGATTTTGATGCTCAATATGTAAGTAGCTTTTATCGAGGTCTTTTAAAGAACTCCTTTAAAACACTCCTTTATGCTTTGCGTAAAATTCTACATCATTTCGATCAACAATATTTCACTCACATATACTAATCGTAAAGGTCAGTAGTGCTCCCACTCACTTTATTGTAAATACAGCTTCATCGTAAGTCCATATAAAACTATATGCTTTGATCAACTTATCAAAGCATATATTCCAACTCCGAGATGCTTGCACCAGTTCATAGATGGATCGCTGAGCTTGCACATTTTGTTAGCACCTTTAGGATTGACAAAACCTTCTCGTTGCATCATATACAACTCTTCTTTAATAAATCCATTAAGGAATGCAGTTTTGACATCCATTTGCCGATTTCATAAAATGTGGCAATTGCTAACATGATTCGACAGATTTAAGCATTGATACGAGTGAGAAAATCTCATCGATTCAACACCTTGAACTTGTTGAAAATCTTCCGCAACAAGTCGAGCTTGGTAGATAGTAATAATACTATCGTTGTCCGCCTTCCTCTTGAAGATCCATTTATTTAACATGGCTTGTCGATCATCGAGCAAGTCAATCAAAGTCCATACTTTGTTCTCATACATGGATCATATCTCGATTTTATGGCCTCGAGCCATTTCATGAATCTGGGCTCATCATCGCTTCCTCATAGTTCATAGGTTCATCATGGTCTAGTAACATGACTTCCGTAATAGGATTACTGTATCACTGTGCGGATCTTACTCGTAGACCTACAAGGTTCAGTAAACTTGATCTCAAGTTTCATGATCAATATCATTAGCTTCCTCACTAATTGGTGTAGTTGTCACGGAACCGTTCTCGTGATGAACTACTTTCCAATAAGGGAGTAGATACGCTTATCTCATCAAGTTCTACTTTCCTCCCACTCACTTCTTTCGAGAGAAACTCCTTCTAGGAAGGATCCATTTTAGCAACGAATATCTTGCCTTCGGATTTGTGATAGAAGGTGTACCCAATTATTTCCTTTGGGTATTCTATGAAGACGCACTTCTCCGATTTGGGTTCGAGCTTATCAGGATGAAACTTTTTCACATAAGCATCGCAGCCCCAAACTTTAAGAAATGACAACTTGGGTTTCTTGCTAAACCACAGTTCATATGTTGTCGTCTCAACGGATTTAGATAGTGCCCTTTTAATGTGAATGCGGCCGTCTCTAAAGCATAACCCCAAAACGATAGCGGTAAATCGGTAAGAGACATCATAGATCGCACCATATCCAATAAAGTGCGGTTATTTACATTCGAAACACCATAACATTGTGGTGTTCTGTGGCGTGAGCTGTGAAACTATTCCACATTGTTTTAATTGAAGACCAAACTCAGAACTCAAATATTCCTCTCCGCGATCAGATCGCAGAAACTTTATTTTCTTGTTACGATGATTTTCCACTTCACTCTAAAATTCTTTGAACCTTTCAACTATTTCGCACTTATGTTTCATCAAGTAGATATACCCATATCTGCTCAAATCATCTCGTGAAGGTCGAAAATAACGATATTTGCCATGAGCCCTCATACTCATTGGTCTCGCATACATCAAGATGTATTATTTCCAATAAGTCGGTAGCTCGCTCCATTGTTTCAAGAACGGAGTTTTAGTCATCTTGCCCAAAAGGCACGGTTCGCAAGCATCAAATGATTCATAACCAAGTGATTCCAAAATCCATCTTTATGGAGTTTCTTCATGCGCTTTACACCGATATGACCCAAACGGCAGTGCCACAAATAAGTTGCACTATCATTATTAACTTTGAATCTTTTGGCATCAATAATATGAATATGTGTATCACTACGATCGAGATCCAATAAACTATTTTTCATTGGTGTGTATGACCATAGAAGGTTTTATTCATGTAAACAGAACAACAATTGTTCTCTAACTTAAATGAATAACCGTATTACAATAAACATGATCAAATCATATTCATGCTCAACGCAAACACCAAATAACACTTATTTAGGTTCAACACAAATCCCGAAAGTATAGGGAGTGTGCGATGATGATCATATCAATCTTGGAACCACTTCCAACAAACATCGCCACTTCACCCTTAACTAGTCTCTGCTTATTCTGCAACTCCCGCTTCAATTACTAATCTTAGCAACCTAACAAGTATCAAATACTGGGGCTACTATAAACACTAGTAAGGCACACATCAATAACCTGTATATCAAATATACACTTGTTCATTTTGCCATCCTTCTTACCCACCAAATATTCAGTGGCATTTCCGCTCCAAAGGACCATTTCCTTTGCAAGGTAAGCACTCGTTTCGTGCTTTGGTCCAGCTTTTGGTCTTCTTCACAGAGTGACAACTTGCTTGTCTTTCCACTTGAAGTTCCCTTTCTTTCCTTTGCCCTTCTCTTGAAACTAGTGGTTTTGTCAATCATCAACACTTGATGGTCTTTTCTTGATTTCTACCTTCGTCGATTTCAACATCACGAAGAGCTCAGGAATCGTTTTCGTCATCCCTTGCATACTATAGTTCATCACGAAGTTCTAGTAACTTAGTGATGGTGGCTAGAGAATTCTGTCAATCACTATCTTATCTGGAAGATTAACTCCCACTTGATTCAAGCGATTGAAGTACCTGCATAACTCGAGCACATGCTCACTAGTTGAGCGATTCTCCTCCATATTTTAGCTTTAGAACTTGTTGGAGACTTCATATCTCTCAACTCCGGTATTTGCTGGAAATATTAACTTCAACTCCTCGAATATCTCATATGGTCCATGACGTTCAAAATGTCTTTGAAGTCCCGATTCCAAGCCGTTTAAGCATGGTGCACTAAACTATCAAGTAGTCATCCTTTGAGCTAGCCAAACGCTCATAACGCCTCAGATCTCGCTTCCCGCAATAGGTTTGTCACCTAGCGTGCATTAAGGACATAATTCTTCCGGCAGAATGAGGATAAACCTCGATCACGGATCCAATCCGCATCATTGCTACTAACATCTTTCAACACAATTTTCTAGGAACATATCAAAATAAACATATGAAAGCAACAACGCAAGCTATTGATCTACAACATAATTTGCAAAATACTACCAGACTAAGTTCATGATAAATTTAAGTTCAATTAATCATATTACTTAAGAACTCCCACTTAGACAGACATCTCTAGTCATCTAAGTGATCACGTGATCCAAATCAACTAAACCATAACCGATCATCACGTGAGATGGAGTAGTTTTCAATGGTGAACATCACTATGTTGATCATATCTACTATATGATTCACGCCGACCTTTCGGTCTCCGTGTTCCGAGGCCATATCTGCATATGCTAGGCTCACAAGTTTAAACTGAGTATTCCGTGTGCAAAACTGGCTTGCACCCCTGTAGATGGACGAGAGCTTATCACACCCGATCATCACGTGGTGTCTCGCACGATTTAACTTTGGCAACGGTGCATACTCAGGAGAACACTTCTTGATAATTTTAATGAGAGATCATCTTAAAATGCTACCGTCAATCAAAGCAAGATAAGATGCATAAAGGATAAGCATCACATGCAATCAATATAAGTGATATGATATGGCCATCATCATCTTGTGCTTGTGATTCCATCTTCAAGGACCGTTATGATCACCATCGCCACCGCGCCGACACCTTGATCTCCATCGTAGCATCGTTGTCGTTACGCCATCTATCGCTTCTACGACTATCGCTATCGCTTAGTGATAAAGTAAAGCAATTACGTATGCTTGCATTTCATACAATAAAGCGACAACCATATGGCTCCTGCCAGATTGCCTATAACTTTCGTTACAAAACATGATCATCTCATACAATAAAATATAGCATCACGCCTTGACCATATCACATCACAACATGCCCCGCAAAACAAGTTAGACGTTCTCATCGTGTTGTTGCAAATTTTACGTGGCTGCTACGGGCTTAGCAAGAACCGTTTCACCTACGCATCAAAACCACAACGATAGTTTGTCAAATAGACTCGCTTTAACCTTCGCAAGGACCGGGCGTAGCCACACTCGGTTCAACTAAAGTGAGAGAGACAGACACCCACCAGCCACCTTTAAGCACGAAAGTGCTCGAACGGTGAAACCAGTCTCGTAAGCGCACGGGTAATGTCGGTCCGGGCCGCTTCATCTCACAATACCGCTGAAGCAAAGTATGACATGCTGGTAGGCAAGATGACTTATATCGCCCACAACTCACTTGTGTTCTACTCGTGCATATAACATCAACGATAAAACCTAGGCTCGGATGCCACTGTTGGGGAACGAGTAATTTCAAAAATTTCCTACGCACACGCAAGATCATGGTGATGGCATAGCAACGAGAGGGGAGAGTGTTGTCCACGCTCCTCGTGAGACCAAGCGAAGCGCTGACGCAATGTAGAGGAAGTAGTCGACGCCCTCCGGTCCAACCGATCCAAGCACCGTTATTCGCACCTCCGAGTTCTTGACACACGAGCAGCTCGATGACGCACCCGATCTCCGATCCAGCAGAGGCGCTGGAGGAGTTCCACAAGACGACGGCGTGGTGACGATCTTGATGTTCTCTCGTCGCAGGCTTCGCCTAAGCACCGCTACAATATGACCGAGGTGTAATATCGTGGAGGGGGGCACCGCACATGGCTAAGGAACGATCTCAATGATCAACTTGTGTGTCTAGGGTGCCCCCCCGCCCCCGTATATAAAGGAGGGAGGGAGAAGGAGGCCGGCCTAGGGAGGAGGCGCGCCATCGGGGGGACAAACCTACTCCAAGTAGGTTTGGCCCCCTTCCTATTAGGAGTAGGAGAAGGAAGGAAGAGGGGAGGAGAAGGAAGGGGGGGGCCCCCCCCAATTCGGATTGGGCTTGGGGGCGCCTCCCTTGCTCATTCTCCTCCTTCCACTAAGGCCCAATAAGGCCCATAGACTCACCAGGGGTTCCAGAACCTCCCTAACTCCCAGATATTTCAATCTCACCCGAACCTTTCCGTGTCCAAATATATCCGTCCAATATATCAATCTTTATGTCTCGACCATTTCGAGACTCCTCGTCATGTCCGTGATCACATCCGGACTCAACAACATTCGTACATCAAAATACATAAACTCATAATGAAACTGTCATCGAAACCTTAAGCGTGCGGACCCTACGGTTCGAGAACAATGTAGACATGACCGAGACACGTCTCCGATTAATAACCAATAGCGGGACCCGGATGCCCATATTGGTTCCTACATATTCTACGAAGATCTTTATCGGTCAAACCGCACAACAACATACGTTGTTCCCTTTGTCATCGGTATGTTACTTGCCCGAGATTCGATCGTCGGTATCCAATACCTAGTTCAATCTCGTTACCGGCAAGTCTCTTTACTCGTTCTGTAATGCATCATCCCGTAACCAACTCATTGGTCACATTGCTTGCAAGGCTTATAATGATGTGCATTACCGAGAGGGCCCAGAGATACCTCTCCGACAATCGGAGTGATAAATCCTAATCTCAAATTATGCCAACCCAACATGTACCTTCGGAAACACCTGTAGAGCACCTTTATAATCACCCGATACGCTAGGACGCTTTGGTAGCACACAAAGTGTTCTTCCGTAAACGGAGTTGCACAATCTCATAGTTGTAGGAACTTTGTATAAGTCATGAAGAAAGCAATAGCAGATACTAAACGATCAAGTGCTAGGCTAATGAATGGGTCATGTCAATCACATCATTCTCCTAATGATGTGATCCCGTTAATCAAATGACAACTCTTTTGTCCATGGCTAGGAAACATAACCATCTCTGATAAACGAGCTAGTCAAGTAGAGGCATACTAGTGACACTATGTTTGTCTATGTATTCACACATGTATTATGTTTCCGGTTAATACAATTCTAGCATGAATAATAAACATTTATCATGAAATAAGGAAATAAATAATAACTTTATTATTGCCTCTAGGGCATATTTCCTTCACCTACTCCTAGTAGGAGTTGGATTCCCCCCTTGGGGCGCACCCTATGAGGCTGCCGACCCCCTCCCCTTGCTCCTTTATATACGGGGGCAGGGGGGCACCTCTAAACACAAAAGTTGATCTGTTGATCTCTCCCAGCCGTGTGCGGTGCCCCCCTCCACCATATTCCACCTCGGTCATATCGTAGCGGTGCTTAGGCGAAGCCCTGCGTCGGTAGCAACATCGTCACCGTCATCACGTCGTCGTGCTGACGGAACTCTCCCGTGAAGCTCTGCTGGATCGGAGTTGGCGGGACATCATCGAGCTGAACGTGTGCTGAACTCGGAGGTGCCATATATTCGGTACTTGGATCGGTCGGATCATGAAGACGTACGACTACATCAACCGCGTTGTGCTAATGCTTCCGCTTTCAGTCTACAAGGGTACGTGGACAACACTCTCCCCTCTTGTTGCTATGCATCACCATGATCTTGCGTGTGCGTAGGATTTTTTTTTGAAATTACTACGTTCCCCAACAGAATATGCTAGGTAGCATTCCACATCACAAATTCTGTTTTTATCATTTACCTTACTCGAGGACGCGCAGGAATTAAGCTTGGGGATGCTTGATATGTCTCCAACATATCTATAATTTTTGATTGTTTCATGCTATTATATTACCCGTTTTAGATGTTTACGGGCTTTATTATACAATTTTATATTATTTTTGGGACTAACCTATTAACCGGAGGCCCAGCCCAAATTGATGTATTCTTGCCTATTTCAGTGTTTCGAAGAAAAGGAATATCAAACGGAATCCAAATGGAATGAAACCTTCGGGAGAGTTATTTTTGGAACGGAAGCAATCCATGACACTTGGAGTAGACGTCAGGGAAGCTTCGAGGTGGCCACGAGGGTCTAGGGTGCGCCCTACCCCCTGAGCGCGCCCCACCCTCGTGGGCCCCACGTGGCTCCCCTGACCGACTTCTTTCACCTATATATATACATATACCCCTAAAACATCGAGGAACACAATATATCGGGAGTTCCACCGCCGCAAGCCTCTGTAGCCACCAAAAACCAATTGGGACCTTATTCCGGCACCCGGCCGGTGGGGGGATCCCTCACCGGTGGCCATCTTCATCATCCCGACGCTCTCCATGACGAGGAGGTAGTAGTTCACCCTCGGGGATGAGGGTATGTACCAGTAGCTATGTGTTTGATCTCTCTCTCTCTCTCTCTCTCATTTTCTTGAGGTGATACTATCTTGATGTATCGCGAGCTTTGCTATTATAGTTGGATCTGATGATGTTTCTCCCCCTCTACTCTCTTATAATGGATTGAGTTTTCCCTTTGAAGTTATCTTATCGGATTGAGTCTTTAAGGATTTGAGAACACTTGATATATGTCTTGCATGTGCTTATCTGTGGTGACAATGGGATATTCACGTGATCTATTTGATGTATGTTTTGGTGATCAACTTGCGGGTTCAGTGACCTTGTGAACTTATGAATAGGGGTTGGCACACGTTTTCATCTCGACTCTCCGCTAGAAACTTTGGGTTACTCTTTGAAGTTCTTTGTGTTGGTTGAATAGATGAATCTGAGATTGTGATGCATATGGTATAATCATACCCACGGATACTTGAGGTGACATTGGAGTATCTAGGTGACATTAGGGTTTTGGTTGATTTGTGTCTTAAGGTGTTATTCTAGTACGGACTCTTGAATAGATCGATCAAAAAGGATAACTTTGAGGTGGTTTCGTACCCTACAATAATCTCTTCGTTTGTTCTCCGCTATTAGTGACTTTGGAGTGACTCTTTATTGCATGTTGAGGGAGAGTTATATGATCTAATTATGTTATTATTGTTGAGAGAACTTGCACTAGTGAAAGTATGAACCCTAGGCCTTGTTTCGAAGCATTGCAATACCGTTTGTGCTCAACTTTATCATTAGTTACCTTGCTGTTTTTATATTTTCATATTACAAAAAATCTATATCTGCCATCCATATTGCACTTGTATCACCATCTCTTCGCGGAACTAGTGCACCTATACAATTCACCATTGTATTGGGTGTGTTGGGGACACAAGAGACTCTTTGTTATTTGGTTTCAGGGTTGCTTGAGAGAGACCATCTTCATCCTACGCCTCCCACGGATTGATAAACCTTAGATCATATACTTGAGGGAAATTTGCTACTGTCATACAAACCTCTGCACTTGGAGGCCCAACAACGTCTACAAGGAGAAGATTGCATAGTAGACATCACTATCGCTAAAAAAACCATGAACAAAATAATTTTCTACACCGGGAGAAGAGAGGCGCGAAGCAAAAAGGACATAGCCAGGTCAAAAAACACCCAGAAAAATTGAAAAGTTACAAAAAAATACCCAGAAAGATTAAAAGGTCACATCAAAGTCCACGTGATTCGTCTTCATCCCCTCGAATGGGCATTATGGCATGATGGTATTGCACCAGATGTCGCTCCATCACCGGAGCCTACGTGTTGATGGTCCTATCGGACTAGCGCCCCACAGAAGAGACCTTTGCCGTTGGAAGAGCTGCAGATCCAAGGACCAAACATCCATTATTTCCCACTTGTCTCACACCAGCACTAAAGGTTGCACCGACGTGACGAAAACATGGTCTACTCCATGCATCACCAGGAGATCATGTGGTCTATTGTTGATCTCATGAATCCAGTGGATTCTCATCTGATGCTTCAGTCTGACTTAGTGATTGGTGCTATTGCCGTTGATGCCATGATTGGTTTGGTTTGTGTTTCCCATGTTCCATTTTTTTGTGCTTCTGATGGTTCAATGACGAAGTAGTAATTCAACAACCTTGCCTTGCAAAGGGTGTGTCATTGGTTAAGTTGCATTCAGTGATGTTAAATTCTCCCATGCTGAGGGTGGCGTCTATCACTTGTTGAGGCGGACAACCCATGTGTCTATTTAAGGCCTTTGATGTTAGTCTATCCAGTTCAACTTTGGTCGTCTTCTCCAAAAGTACGGAGGAAGAGTTCAATATGTTGTGAAACTTAAATTCCCTCGCAAAAAAGTGAACTTAAAATTTTTTATTAGGCTTTTTGTTGTTTGTGTTTGTTTCACCTTTTTTTGACCCAACATGATTTCTCTAGTTAATCAATAAAATCCACTTATTTACTAGTATTTCTTTTCACTATTTCCTTGGGCAACAATTTTGAATTCAGCATATGCATCACTTACATATGCACCCATGTGAGTGCGCTTCAATCTCATACTAAAATATATAAATCATATATACCTAAATAATTGATCTTTGATATATATATATTTCTCTCAACACACATGCTAACTCACCATACATGCCACGCCAATAATTATTTAATGTTTCCTATTTTTTAGTTGCGTGCTCCATCCCACTATCTACCTATTTTTTCATATCCATGCAACTCATCCACACCAATAAGTCATGCATGTTTACCAGGACATCAATATGTCATATCATCATAGTTAGTCATCATTATATAACATCATAGAAGATGTGAAAAGGGTGAAAATGTGAGATTTTGGGAAGACTGGTGGATAAGAAATAAACCTCTTATAACGTATATTTTGATAAGAACATATCTTCATTTGAATTTTTTTCTAAATGATTTGCTCAAGTGTAATTTAGAAGGACTCTGTTTGGACACACCAGAGAAGTTTGTGATGGTGGGATCTTGATTGATCAAAAAGACTCTATCAGATGGACACTAAGCAAAAAAGGGTTGTACTCTGTAATATATGATTATAGTTTATTGATAGAAAATGCGATGAAATACCCACACACTTTTTTTTGGAAAGCTAAAATGCCACCTAGAGTTAACGTCTTTATGTGGTTAGTTCTTAGGAATAACATTTTTACCAAGGATAACATGATTAGAAAGGTGATAGATCGGGGATAAGAAATGTCCCTCTTGAAGGAAATATGCCCTAGAGGCAATAATAAAGTTATTATTATTTCCTCATATCATGATAAATGTTTATTATTCATGCTATAATTGTATTAACCGGAAACATGATACATGTGTGAATACATAGACAAACATAATGTCAATAGTATGCCTCTACTTGACTAGCTCATTAATCAAAGATGGTTATGTTTCCTAACCATAGACATGTGGTGTCATTTGATTAATGGGATCACATCATTAGGAGAATGATGTGATTGACTTGACCCATTCCGTTAGCCTAGCACTTGATCGTTTAGTATGTTGCTATTGCTTTCTTCATGACTTATACAAAGTTCCTACAACTATGAGATTATGCAACTCCCGTTTACCGGAGGAACACTTTGTGTGCTACCAAACGTCACAACATAACTGGGTGATTATAAAGGAGCTCTACAGGTGTCTCCGAAGGTACATGTTGAGTTGGCATATTTCGAGATTAGGATTTGTCACTCCGATTGTCGGAGAGGTATCTCTGGGCCCTCTCGGTAATGCACATGACTATAAGCTTTGCAAGCAATGTAGCTAATGAGTTAGTTACGGAATGATGCATTACGAACGAGTAAAGAGACTTGCTTGTAACGAGATTGAACTAGGTATTGATACCGACGATCGAATCTCGGCAAGTAACATACCGATGACAAAGGAACAACATATGTTGCTATGCGGTTTGACCGATAAAGATCTTCAGAGAATATGTAGGAGCCAATATGAGCATCCGTGTTCCGCTATTGGTTATTGACCGTAAACAGTTCTAGGTCATGTCTACATAGTTCTTGAACCCGTAGGGTCCGCACGCTTAACGCTACGATGACAGTTTTATTATGAGTTTATAAGTTTTGATGTACAGAAGGTTGTTCGGAGTCCCGGATGTGATCACGGACATGACGAGGAGTCTCGAAATGGTTGAGACATAAATATTGATATACTGGAAACCTATATTTGGATATCGGAAGTGTTTCGGGTGAAATCGGGATTTTACCAGGGTACCGGGTGTCGTGGTTCTAAGTCTGACAGTAGAATGGGGGGTAGGTATGGAGAGGCAAGATCCTAGCTATGGAGCAGTTGTATGCACAAAGGATTTACGAAGTTCAGCCCTTCTCGGACGAAGTAACAGCCCTACGCCTCGGAGCCCGGAGACGGTCGATCGGATTATGTGTATAGATTATGTGGGTGCAAACCCTTTACACCGAGGAGGAGGTGGCTTATATAGTGTCCGCTGCACCCTCCCGCCCTCGCTATGCAGATTTAAAGTACATTAAGGCTGGCGCATCGGGTAACGCTTACATAAAGTGTCATCATGGCCATAAAGACTACTTAATTACAGACCGTTGGATGCAGAGTGGCTCTCCATCTCCTGGTGGTCGAGTGAGTCTTCATGGTCGAGTCCGTCGAGTGAAGTCTCCCTTGGTCGACTGGAAGGCAGCTTCTTCTGAGGATGTCCTTGGGAAGGGTACTTAAGACAGGTCTGTGACCCTACCCTAGGTACATGACTTCATCATTAGCCCCCGAATGGATCGAGGTTTGAGTGAGGAAGGAGTTGATAATATTTCCGACCTGTTTTTGTGTTATGAACATGTCTCATTTTGGACCAATAATCTATTTGTTGATGGCAGCAACATTTCTTTCAGTCGCCTTGATCCATTCCTTTCTTCTGTCGAGTGAACTTTTGAACCTGGTAAACTTCCGAGCGACGGATCGCAGGAAATCTACCGTCTGACAGATTGATTTGCTATTAGCGGATTTTGTGGGATCCGAATTTTGGGAAGCGCGCGAAGCGGGGCGGACCGCAGCGCTCGGATGGGATAAGGCATAGACGCCTCGATTTCCGCGCCGCCTTTTTTGCCACGTATCACGTGTGCGTGACTATTTCGGGATGTGATAGGATCGCCCGGGCCTACCTGTCAGCCACTCGGAAGCGTCCTTATATAAAACGTCGGGCGAGGGTTTTTGAACAGTGTCTCCCATTTCCTCCTCCGCCCTCTCCATCTCCGCCCGCAGTGCTTGCTCTCGCCTCCGCCCATCAACTCCTCGCGTGCTTCGTCGGAGACAATGGTGAAGGAGAAGACGGCGGCCTTGGAGCGCGTGAAGAAGGTGACGGCGACGGGGAAAGCAAAGGGAAGGGCGTCCAGTCGGGGCGGATCTTCGTCAAGGTCCCGCCTGCCGCAGGGTTGGGTCCAAGGGGATTGGATCCACTCGACCATCACTGAGACGGATCTCAATGACCTGGCCAACGAGGGCCTGATCCCTCACGGGGCAGCAAGGCTCCCGGTGACCGAGTGGCAACCGCAGCCGCAGGAGGGTGAGTGCGTTCTTCTAGCTACTCACGTAGACCGTGGGTTCTCTCTGCCGCCGAGTGTTTTCTTTCGAGGGTTCTTGAATTTCTTTGGGGCGCAACTCCACCATTTCAATCCAAATTCCATTGCCTATCTTGCTGCATTCGTGTCCATGTGCGAGAACTTCCTGGGTTGTCGACCACACTGGGGCCTCTTCAAGAACATATTCACCTGTCACTCACAGACGGTGAAAAAGGCGAGTCCGGATGATGATCGGACTAAGGTTATTCAGATGTGCGGGGGTCTTGGGATTCAGATGAGGAGCAAGAGTACTTTTCCGGCCATGACCCTTCCTGAGTCGGTCGGAGGATGGCAATGACCTGGTTCTATCGCCAAGACGAAGTCGACGCCAGGCAATCGACCGGGTCTCCTCCGTTCTCCATGGACCGAGTGAACAAGCCCTCTTCTCTGAAGGTGCTTCCTGAAGAGAAAACCCAAGTAAAAATGTTGATGGAGTGTGTAGTCCAGCTCGTTCGGGATGGAGTGATGGGTATGGACCTTCTGGAGGTCTTCCTTAGACGGCGCATCCAACCACTTCAGTACCGAGGCCACCCGATGTGGCTGTACTATGGAACTGAGGATGAGACTAGGGTCCATCCAGAAGCAGTCGACGACGCTACACTGGAGAGGTGGATGACCGCAATCACAGGGAATAAGGACAACCCTCAAGGGGCCAGGAGGATACCACCACTCGACCATACCTACACACCGGACACAGTATGCTCACTTATCCTCAATTGTAATCTTGCTTCATTCATTCTGCTTTGCTGCAAATCGGTCGATTGACCTTTGCTTTGTTTTGTTGTCAGGCCACCACTGAGTTATACTCAATGCCCAATGGAGCGGAGACGCCGACTGAGGAGGAAGGAAGTGGGGGCGAAAGCCCGGAGGAGTGGGATTCGGATGCTGACGATGATGATGAGGGTGATGACTCTGGTGAGGAGGAAGAGGAGGAGGAGGAGGAGGAAGTTGCGCCTCCTCGCTCGGAAAGACGCTCGAAGCTTGCCCATGATCCTGCGACCGAGCGCGGTAAGGGGGTCGCGACTATCGCGCAGTCGACCAAGCGCCCTCGGACCACTTCTCCGGTGCCAACTGAGAAAGCTCTGAAGCAATCAAGAGTGGCGCCGTCGAAGCCGGCAAAGGTCTTGCCGAAGATGAAGATGGTGATTCCCACTATATCAGGGTAATGGTGCTACTTGAGTCTTCTTGTTCCACATGAATTTATTCTTGGTCGACTCATGATTCAACCGACCGACTTCTGGAATTGTAGCGCTGCTACTTCTGATACTTCGGCCAGGGCTGAAGATCATGAGATGGAAGACGCTGCCACTTCTAAACCTGGTATGATCTTCATAGTTCCGTCTTCAGTCGATTGGCTCGTTGTCTCTAATTTTGATTCTTTTCTGTAGCTCCATCTAACGTCGTTATTGACCTTCCTGACGACGACAATGAGGAACCACTGAGGCAGAGGAGGGACAGAAAAACGTCTGCTGGCAAGGCGACTCAAGACGTGCCAGCACCCGAGACACTGGTCACGGAGGGAGAGCACGTCACTCGGCCCACCGTATCTTTTGCGGTGCCATTGACGAGTGCTCGCCTCTTGTCGTCAAGTGTTGCACAGCCTTCACTTTTCCCGACTCACTACGTCCCGGAGGACCAAGCCAGTGCTGCGAAAGAAGCAATGCGCCAGGCGGGAGTCATGATGGAGCAAGTGAAGGCCATCCGAGAAGCCAGCCAGGAAGCCTATGACGCCAGTTCAGCTCTTTAGAGTAATGTTCAGTCGATCGGTCACCGCTGCTCGTTAGGATATGATATCTGAAAATTCTTCTTTTGAAATTCCTAGTGATTGTCCTACACCCACCGGGTGTGTCGATTGACATTCGGGTTAGTGGGGCACGCTGAGTGCACCCACCGGGTGTAGTTTCAAGGCTATGGTGGATCACGGGCATCGACCATAGTCTTTATGTCTTAAGTTTTTCTTTTATTCGACTAGATCGAATGGATTCATAAACCGGTGGGGCCACGCTGAGTGCACCCACTGGGTGTAGTCCCCGAGACTATGGTCGACTGCTGGCAGTTGACTACAGTCTGAAGAACATCTCCCGTTTTTTTTGTTGGTCGACTGGTCGACTCTAACTTGATAGAACTAGTGGGGGCACGCTGAGTGCACCCACTGGGTGTAGACCCTGAGACTATGGTCGAATGTTTGTATTCGGCCGTAGTCTTAGAAATGTATGATTTTTCCTTAGTCACTCGGAAGTGAATTGTCTTTGACATCTGTCAATTGGTTCTTCGTAGAAATCCTGCGACCTTGCGGCTCGTTATACTGAGTTGGAGAACAAACACATCCAGCTCGAGCTTGATCTGAAGCTGGCCCAGGAGAATTTAACGAAGGCGAAGGAGGAAGCTAAAGGTATGTTTGGTGAGGCTTTCGACGACCGCCTTTGCCCCTCGTTTGTTTCTGAGTCTGACCTTGCTGTAACTTTGCAGGCAAAGTGAAGGATGCCCTGAAGAAGAAAGACCTTGAGTTGGCTGAAATGCAGAAAGTGGCTTTAGAGAAAACCAAGCTCGTAGATGAGAAGCTGGCTTCGATCACCAAGCTTGAAGAAGAAAACACCAATCTGAAAGCTGCTCTTGATGCTGCCAACAAAGAGGTCAGTCGATTGAAAAGTGATAAGATTGCCCTGAGTGACAAGGCCAGTGAGTTGGTGTGAAAGAAGAACGACCTGGAGGCTTATCTGGGCGGACTCGCCAAGAAGCTATTCCTCATACTCGAAGGTAATCTTTTGTACCAAACAGATATTTTAACTGTGATCTTTCCATTCGACTGTTGTCTCGACTCGGTGGTTGTGCTTGCAGAATTTTGCCAGAACTTTGAAGAGGAGACTGGTCGACTGGAAGTAAACCTGGATCCCATCAACTCTCCTGTGAAGGATGAAGTTGCCATGAACGTGCTCCGGCTCGAATCTCGTGTCCCTACCATCGTCGATTATCTCGCAAGGCTGAAGGTCGCCACTTCCCGCATTGACGCCACACTCTGGCCCAGAGAGATGCTCCAGAATGACCTCGAGTCTCTGATGACTCGACTAAACATGGTCCCAAGTCGAGTGCAGGAGTGGAAGAAGTCTTCCGCCAGGTGTGGTGCAGACGTTGTCTTATCTCTGGCTCGCGTTCACTGCAAGGATGCACGAGAGGACAAGCTGGCGGCTCTTAGGGTTGCTAATACCAAGAAGCACGACTTCCGGTCTTTCATGGAAACCTTCATCGCCGCTGCCACTCGGATTGCAGATGGAATCGACCTGGATGAGTTTGTTGCACCTTCCAGCCCTCCATAGGAGGGGTAAAAAACTTCTGAGCTTGATTCTTTAAATTTGCCTCGGTATGCCGAGTGATTTTTGTAACCGACAAACCTTAACAGGGTTAGCGCCTGAGCACTTTCGGTTCCGTTAGGTGTTATCCGAACATGGATTCGACGTTTAAATAGGCTTGCAATTGGTTTGAGGTATCTTTTGCAGGTTAAAGCGAGGTGCTTATTGCAATTGACTTGTTCCCCAATACACTTAGGGAGGCACTGGGCTGCAGCTAAGCCCCCGAGTGGGAGGTCTGCTCTCCACTTGGTAGGATTTTCAAAACTTAGGCGAGCACTGGGTTGCAGCTAAGCCCCCGAGTGGGAGGTCTGCTCTCCACTTGGTAGGATTTTCAAAACTTAGGCGAGCACTGGGCTGCAGCTAAGCCCCCGAGTGGGAGGTCTGCTCTCCACTCGGTAGGATTTTCAAAACTTAGGTGAGCACTGGGCTGCAGCTAAGCCACCGAGTGGGAGGTCTGCTCTCCACTCGGTAGGATTTTCAAAACTTAGGTGAGCACTGGGCTGCAGCTAAGCCTCCGAGTGGGAGGTCCGCTCTCCACTCGGTAGGATTTTTACGGCGTCTCTCTGAAAAATAAGGTATTAATCGACCTTGTCCTTCTTATGGAGAACACATTATACTTGTGGCGTAGCTCGGAAGGAGAGGGTAGCGGTCAACCTGCCCCTCGTCCTCCTTGCGGAGCGCACGTTGTACTTGTGGCGTAGCTCGGAGGACAGGGTAGCAGTCGACCTGCGCCTCGTCCTCCTTGCGGAGCGCACGTTGTACTTGTGGCGTAGCTCGGAGGAGAGGGTAGCAGTCGACCTGCGCCTCGTCCTCCTTGCAGAGCGCACATTGTACTTGTAGTGTAGCTCGGAGGAGAGGGTAGCAGTCGACCTGCACCTTGTCCTCCTTGTAGAGCGCACGTTTGAATTTGAACTTAGGCGAGTGTCTAGACTGCAGCTAAGCCTCTGAGTGGGAGGCGGGCTCTCCACTCGGTAGGATTTTCGAAACTTAGGCGAGTACTTGGACTGCAGCTAAGCCCCCCTGAGTGAGAGACTGGCTCACCACTCGGTAGGATTTTATTGGAACTTAGGCGAGTACTTGGACTGCAGCTAAGCCTCCGAGTGGGAGGCGGGCTCTCCACTCGGTAGGATTTTCAAAACTTAGGCGAGTACTTGGACTGCAGCTAAGCCCCCGAGTGAGAGACTGGCTCACCACTCGGTAGGATTTTATTGGAACTTAGGCGTAGTACTTGATCAGAAGAAGCCCCGAGTGGGAGGCTGGCTCACCACTCGGTAGGATTTTATTGAAACTTAGGCGAAACGGATTCGCAGCTAAGCCCCCGAGTGGGAGGCTGGCTCTCCACTCAACAAGGAATTTTTTTTACAAACTTAGGCGAAACGGATTCGCAGCTAAGCCACCCACTGAGGGGGAATTTTATTGAACAAATAAAAATGACATCGATCATTGGGGAAATTATGATACTATTATTTTGTGAAACATGAACTACAGAAGTACTTTTATTACAACTCATCCGAGTGAATACTTAGGTGTAAAAGGGGCGGAGCAACTCCGCGTTCCAAGCTCGGGGCTCGTCGTTGTTGTGCTCGACGTTGTAGAGACGGTACGCTCCGTTGTGGAGAACCTTGGTGACGATGAAGGGACCTTCCCAAGAAGGAGCAAGCTTGCGTGGTTTCTGCTGATCCACTCGGAGAACCAAATCTCCGTCCTGGAAGGCCCGACTCTTCACATTTTTGGCGTGGAAGCGACGCAAGTCTTGTTGGTAAATGGTCAATCGGATCAGAGCCATCTCCCTTTCTTCCTCTAAAAGATTAACTGCATCCTGCCGTGCTTGTTCTGCTTCAGCTTCGGAGTAGAGCTTGACCCGAGGAGCATTGTGGAGCAGGTCACTCGGCAAGACCGCTTCAGCTCCGTAGACCAAGAAGAATGGAGTTCTTCCAATCGACCGGTTAGGCGTGGTCCTTAGACCCCAAAGCACCGAGGGAAGTTCATCGACCCACGCTCCAGCCGCATGCTTGAGATCACGCATCAGTCGGGGTTTCAACCCTTTGAGAATCAATCCATTGGCCCACTCTGCTTGTCCATTCGACTGAGGATGGGCGACTGAAGCATAGTCGACTCGTGTGCCCTGAGACGTGCAGAACGCCCTAAATTCTTCTGAATCGAAGTTTGACCCATTGTCAGTGATGATGCTGTGCGGGACTCCATATCTAAATATTAATTCTCTGATGAAGCTCACAGCAGTACCGGCGTCAAGGTTCTTGATGGGTTTAGCCTCGATCCACTTGGTGAACTTGTCGACTACTACCAGCACATGTGTAAAACCGCTGCGGCCTATTCTCAAGGGCCCAACCATATCCAATCCCCATACTGCGAAGGGCCAGACGAGCGGTATGGTCTTCAGAGCTGATGCAGGTTTGTGTGACATGTTGGAGTAAAATTGACATCCCTCACACTTGTCGACTATCTCCTTTGCCATTTCATTCGCCCTTGGCCAATAAAATCCGGCTCGGTATGCTTTGGCCACGATGGTCTGAGAGGATGCATGATGGCCACAGGTCCACGAGTGGATGTCATCAAGGATTATCCGACCTTCTTCTGGCGTTATGCACTTCTGACCAACTCCAGTCGCGCTCTCTCTGTACAGCTGCCCCTTGATCACAGTAAAGGCCTTGGATCGGCAGACGATCTATCGGGCCTCTTCCTCGTCCTCCGGGAGCTCTTTTCTCAAGATATACGCGATATATGGTACTGTCCAATCGGGAGTGATCACTAAAGCCTCCATGACTCGGTCGACCACTGCTGGAACTTCGACCTCAGTCAGATCTGTGGCACTCTTGGGCTGCGGAACTTCTTCGGTAAAAGGATCTTCTTTGACTGATGGAGTATGGATATGTTCCAAGAACACATCACTGGGAATGGCTTCTCTCTTGGAACCTATTTTTGCCAAATCATCAGCCGCTTGATTTTTCAGTCGGGGTATATGATGGAGCTCTAACCCTTCGAACTTCTTTTCAAGCTTCCTCACTGCATTGCATTATCCAGTCATGGCTGGGCTTCTAACGTCGCACTCCTTCATCACTTGGTTGACCACCAAATCTGAGTCGCCATAAACCATAAGACGACGGACGCCGAGTAAAATGCCATGCGCAACCCATACAAAAGGGCCTCGTATTCTGCTTCATTGTTGGAGGAATCAAAGTGAATCTGGAGCACATGTCTGAGCTTATCTCCTCTGGGGGAAACTAAGACTACCCCAGCACCGGAACCATTTAACATCTTAGAGCCATCAAAGAACATGGTCCAATGCTCCGAGTGAACTTGAGTCGGCTGCTACTGTTCAATTCACTCGGCAAGGAAATCTGCTATTGCCTGGGACTTAATGGCTTTCTTTGCCTCAAACTTGATATCAAGGGGAAGGAGTTCAATCGCCCATTTTGTCACTCGACCAGTTGCATCTCTATTGTGCAGAATCTCTGAAAATGGGGCGTCACTGATAACTGTAATGGAATGATCAGAGAAATAATGAGCAACCTTCTTTGTGGTCATGTAGATCCCATACACAAGCTTCTGATAATGAGGATATCTTTGCTTTGATGGAGTCAAAACTTCAGAGACATAATACACTGGGCGCTGAACTTTGAAGGCTTTCCCTTCTTCTTCCCGCTCGACCGTAAATCTTGATCGACGACTTGTCCTGTGGCTGCAATATAAAGCAACAGAGGCTCTTTGCTGATTGGAGCAGCAAGCACCGGCTGGGTGGAGAGCAGAGCTTTTAGCTCGGCAAACGCTGCATCAGCTTCTGGAGTCCACTCGAACTTGTCTGCCTTCTTCATTAGTCGGTAAAGAGGCAATGCCTTTTCACCGAGGTGAGAGATGAATCGACTTAACGCGGCCAAGCATCCAAAGAAGCTCGGACATCGCACTTTCGCATTGTATGCGTTTCATTGGAGTATAGTGCCAACTTTTTCGGGTTAGCGCCGATTCCTCGCTCGAAACGAAAACCGAGTAACTTTCCACCGAACTCCGAATGTGCACTTTGATGAATTGAGCTTGATATCATATCTCCGAGATTGGCAAATGTTTCAGCTAGGTCACCAACAGGTCGGAACCCTTTCGCGATTCGACCACAATATCATCCATGTACGCTTCCACGCTCCGACCGATTTGAGTGAGTAAACACTTCAATCATCCTCATGAACGTGGCTCCGCATTCTTGAGGCCGAATGGCATGGTGACATAGCGAAGCACCCGAATGGAGTGATGAAAGCTGTTTTGATCTCATCGGGTCCATCTGACGGATCTCGATGGTATCCGGAATAAGCGCCCGAAGGACAATCTCTCACATCCCGCAATCAGTCGACAATTTGGTTGATGCGAGGAGAGGAATGATCTTTCGGGCAGGCCCGATTGATGTGTTTGAAATCAATGCACATGCGGAGTGACTTGTCCTTCTTGGGAACCATGACGACATTGGCGAGCCACTCGAAGTGATATACCTCTCGGATAAACTCTGCTGCCAATAGTCGAGCCACCTCCTCACCAATAGCCTTTCTCTTCTGGACGACGGACCGTCGAAGATGTTCTTTGACAGGTTTTGCTTTTGAGTCAACTCTAAGGCGATGCTCAGCCAGCCCCCTGGGAACACCCGGCATGTTAGCAGGCTTCCATGCAAAGATGTCCCAGTTCTCACGGAGGAACTGGATGAGCGCTTCTTCCTATTTAGGGTCGAGTGTTGTGGAAATATGGGTCGGAGCTGCATTGGGGTCGGTCGGGTGAATGTGAACAGGCTTCATCTCACCGGACGACTGAAATGCTGATTCTGTGGCAGGCTTCTTGGCCCGCAACAAATCACTCGGATCTGCATTTTTCTTGTATCCTCGGCTCTACCATTGTTATCTCGGGAATCGGCAATTTTCGAGCCTTTCGAAAACACTCTTCCGCCTTCTTCCGATTGCGGTGATAGTGATCACGCCTTGGGGCCGGGCATCTTCAGTTTGATGTACACGTAACATGGTCGAGCCATGAACCGTGCGTAAGCTGGTCTCCCCAAAATAGCGTGGTAAGCACTCTGAAAATCCACGACTTCAAATGTCACCCTCTCTTTGCGGAAATGCTTCGAGTCACCGAACACCACGTCTAGAGCTATTTGGTCGAGTGACTCAGCCTTCTTTCCACGTATAACTCCATGAAAACTCATGTTGCTGGCGCCGGTCCGACATCGGAATGCCCATTCCTTTTAGCGCCTCCAAGATACAAGATGTTCATCCACTACCACCATCCATTAGTACCTTCGTCAGTCGAGTGCCTTCGACGACCGGGTCGACCACCAAAGCTTGCCTCCCAGGGGTGGCTATATGAGTTGGGTGATCGGACTGGTCGAATGTAATGGGAGTTTGGGACCATCTCAGATAGCTCGGCGTCGCCGGGGCGACCATATTTACGTCACGGTTGATAACCTTCAATCGGCTTTTGCTTTCCACATCAGCAAAGATCATCAGAGTGGAATTAACATGAGGATATCCTCCATCACTATCCTCCTTGTCCTCAGCTTTGTCCGACTCCTTTTCCTTGTCCTTGGGCCAGTGATAGTTATCACGCCCTTGGGGCCGGGCATCTTCAGTTTGAGGTACACGTAACATGGTCGAGCCATGAACCGTGCGTAAGCTGGTCGCCCCAAAATAGCGTGGTAAGCGCTTTGAAAATCCACGACTTCGAATGTCAGTCTCTCCTTGCGGAAATGCTTCGAGTCACCGAACACCACGTCCAGAGCTATTTGGCCGAGTGACTCAGCCTTCTTTCCAGGTATAACTCCATGAAAACTCATGTTGCTGGCGCTTAGTCTGGACATCGGAATGCCCATTCCTTTCAGCGTCTCCGCATACAATATGTTCAGTCCGCTACCACCATCCATTAGCACCTTCGTCAGTCGAGTGCCCTCAACGACCGGGTCGACCACCAAAGCTTGCCTCCCAGCGGTGGCTATATGAGTCGGGTGATCGGACTGGTCAAATGTAATGGGAGTTTGGGACCATCTCAGATAGCTTGGCGTCGCCGGGGCGACCATATTTACCTCACGGTTGATAACCTTCAATCGGCTTTTGCTTTCCACATCAGGAAAGATCATCAGAGTGGAGTTAACATGAGGATATCCTCCATCACTGTCCTCCTTGTCTTCAGCTTTGTCCGACTCCTTTTCCTTGTCCTTGGGCTGTTTACCTTGGAACTGCTGGATCAAGAGCCGGCACTGGCGAGTGGTATGCTTCGGGTAGTTGAAATTACTCTCTTCGTCTTTCTTCGTGTGGATGTGACATGGCAAATCCATCACATCATTTCCTTCTTTATCCTTCACCTTCTTGGGGTTCCAGGATCCTTTGGGTTTTCCCTTGAACTTGCCCTGAGTCACGGCCAGAGCCTCTCCAGGAGCCGCTGGCTCGGCCTTCCGCTTCTGCTTCCGACTGGAGTTTCCTTTCTCCGACTGACTCGGCTTGTACTTGCCGCTCCGGAGTCGGTCCTCCTCTTCACCATTGGTGTACTTGGTGGCAATTTCCATCATTCGACTCTGGGTCATATCTCCGGTCCGACCAAATTTCAAACTTAACTCTCTGTTCTTAACACCATCCTTGAAGGCACAGACTGCCTGATGATCAGACACGTTCTCCACGGTATGATGCAAAGTGATCCATCTCTGAATGTAATCTCTCAAGGTCTCATTCAACTTCTGCATGCAAACTTGCAGCTCTGTCAATCCAGCTGGTCGCTTGCAAGTTCCCTCGAATGTCCTGACGAACACTCGGGAAAGATCTTCCCAAGTGTAAATGTTGCTTGGAGCTAACTGATTCAACCACGCCCTGGCCGAACCTTCCAGCATGAGTGGTAAATGCTTCATAGCCACCTCGTCATTCCCGTCGCCAATCTGTATCACCACTCGGCAGTCCTCAAGCCAGGTTTCAGGCTTGGACTCACCGTGAACTTATTTACTCGATCGCCAACTTTGAAGTTGGGGAATCACCATGACTCGATAGCCCTGCTGAAACATTCTGGACCTAAAACATGGACTCGGCTGCTAGTGGGCGCATCTCTGTCATGGCCACCTCGATGAGCCCTGTTCCGATCGACCAGACCTTGCACGATGATGGACCGTGCGACAAAGCCTGGTTCCTTGGGGTCGACCGGAGCTCTTCGCCCAACACTGAGCTGGCGCCTGTCATCTTGCTGTCGATGGGCGTAAGACCCACCTCTTGGGGGAGAAGCGGGCACTCAACGCCTATCATCACGATCGAATCGGTCACCGTATTGGTCACGTCGACCTTCCGTCCCTCGCGCCGCGGAGGCGATCTTGGGCTATGAGCCGATCGAATCAGATTCGCAGCGACGGATCGACCGTGAATCTGTTGCGTGATCGTGACACGCCTGAATTCCGATCTCCGCTGCTCAAGCAAATCCTCGATCTGCATCAAGCCTCTGCCAGCCTCCGACTGAGAGGGCTGAATTGACTCTGCTATACGGGCTGCAGCTGCTAAATTCTGAATCGGGGTTCGATATACCCGAGTCGGCTGCGAGAAGAGTTGATGTCGACTGGAGTCGGGTACTCGTTGCCGCGCGCGCTCGTCGAGTGCTCGCTGGAGGTTCTCCAGTCGAGTGCGTTTAGCCAAGTTGGCCAAACGTGCCTCCTCCAAGGCGCGAGCCTCGGGAGTTTCTCCCGTGATGGGAGTATGCAGGGTATCCACGTTCCTGCGACGAAGTTCTTCCCTTTGCAAGGAAGTAAGTGGCTCGGGTTGATATTCCTCATGGGCCTGAGCGGGGTCACCTCCACCGTCCATCCCATCGTCGCGGGGTAAGTCGGGAGGGCTACGAGGCCCATTGACCATCAAGACCTCCACAGCCGGATCGCTGCTGTCGCACTCGGATGCGGTCTCTACAGAGCCAGTCGACAGATCAAACAGGCCGTAGAGAGATTTGTCGGGCTCGATTGCCGCGACTTGGATGGTGGTCGATTGGCGAGCCACTGCGTGTCTCACCCACCGCTGGAGCCTCGACCGACCAGAGCGCTTGCGCTGTCGGGAGACAGGGAGGGAGGACGACAGGGGAGTCGACCGATACGGAGTCGACGGTTGCCGCAGCAGAACGCCACGGACAAACGCCAGAAAATGCGTCGCACCACAGACGGGGAGCGCGTCGATGTCGAGTGGAGCCTCTTGGAACCAAGTGGAGTCGTCAGCGATGAAGGTGAGCGCGCCGAGACGGATCTCGCGGCCCTCGACCAAAACTCCACCAGAAACCATGATGAAGGCAATCGGAACAATTGCAACTTCTCCAAAAATCGCTAAGACACCTGCCCCAAGGTGGGCGCCAACTGTCGTGGTTCTAAGTCTGACAGTAGAAGGGGGGGTAGGTATGGAGAGGCAAGATCCTAGCTATGGAGCAGTTGTGCAGACATAAGGATTTACGAGTTCAGGCCCTTCTGAGGAAGTAACAACCCCACGCCTCTGAGCCCGGAGGCGGTCGATCGGATTATGTGTGTATAGATTACAGGGGTGCAAACCCTTTACACTGAGGAGGGGGTGGCTTATATAGTGTCCGCCAGACCCCTCCGGCCCTCAGTTATGCAGGGTTTAAAGTACATTAAGGCCTGGCATTACTGGTAATGCCTTACATAAAGTGTCATCATGGCCATAAAGACTACTTAATTACAGACTGTTGGATGCAGAGTGGCTCTCCATCTCCTGGTGGTCGAGTGAGTCTTCATGGTCGAGTCCTTCGAGTCCGTCGAGTGAAGTCTCCCTTGGTCGACTGGAAGGTAGCTTCTTCTGAGGATGTCCTTGGGAAGGGTACTTAAGACAGGCCTGTGACCCTACCCTAGGTACATGACTTCATCACCGGGGGGTTAGCGGAACCCCCTCGGGGGTTATTGGGCCTATGTGGGCCCTAAGGGAGAAGAGGAGAGGAGGCAAGAGGTGGGTTGCGCCCCCTCCACTCCCTAGTCCGAATAGGACAAGGAGAGGGGGGCGGCGCCCCTTCCTTCCCTCTTCCTCCTCCTTCCCCTTCTCCTTCTCCAACTAGGAAGAAGGAGTCCTACTCCCGGTGGGAGTAGGACTCCCCCTGGCGCGCCTCCCTTGCCGGCCGGCCCTCCCCTTGGCTCCTTTATATACGGGGGCAGGGGGCACCTCTAGACACACAAGTTGATCTTTGTGATTATTCCTTAGCCGTGTGCCGTGCCCCCCTCCACCATATTCCACCTCGGTCATATCATAGCGGTGCTTAGGCGAAGCCCTGCGTCGTTAGAACATCATCACCGTCACCACGCGGTCGTGCTGATGGAACTCAACCCCGACACCCTGCTGGATCGGAGTCCGGGGATCATCATCGAGCTGAACGTGTGCTGAACTCGGAGGTGCCGTACGTTCAGTACTTGGATCGGTCGGATCTTGAAGATGTACGACTACATCAACCGCGTTATCATAACGCTTCCGCTTTCGGTCTACGAGGGTACGTGGACAACACTCTCCCCTCTCGTTGCTATGCATCACCATGATCTTGCGTATGCGTAGGAATTTTTTTGAAATTACTACGTTCCCCAACAGTGGCATCCGAGCCTGGTTTTATGTGTAGATGTCATATGCACGAGTAGAACACAAGTGAGTTGTGGGTGATACAAGTCATACTGCTTACCAGCATGTCATACTTTGGTTCAGCGGTATTGTGAGATGAAGCGGCCGGACCGACATTACGCGTACGCTTAAAGGTGACTGGTTTCACCGTTACGAGCACTCGTGCTTAAAGGTGACTGGCGGGTGTCTGTCCCTCTCACTTTAGTTGAACCGAGTGTGGCTACGCCCGGTCCTTGCGAAGGTTAAAACATCACTAACTTGACGAACTATCGTTGTGGTTTTGATGCGTAGGTAAGAACGGTTCTTGCTCAGCCCGTAGCAGCCACGTAAAATTTGCAACAACAAAGTAGAGGACGTCTAACTTCTTTTTGCAGGGCATGTTGTGATGTGATATGGTCAAGACATGATGCTATATTTTATTGTATGAGATGATCATGTTTTGTAACCAAAGTTATCGGCAACTGGCAGGAGCCATATGGTTGTCGCTTTATTGTATGAAATGCAAACGCCCTGTAATTGCTTTACTTTATCACTAAGCGGTAGTGATAGTCGTAGAAGCAATAGATGGCGTAACGACAATGATGCTATGATGGAGATCAAGGTGTCGCGCCGGTGATGATGGTGATCACGACAATGCTTTGGAGATGGAGATCACAAGCACAAGATGATGATGGCCATATCATATCACTTATATTGATTGCATGTGATGTTTATCCTTTATGCATCTTATCTTGCTTTGATTGACGATAGCATTTTAAGATGATCTCTCACTAAATTATCAAGAAGTGTTCTCCCTGAGTATGCACCGTTGCGAAAGTTCTTCATGCTGAGACACCACGTGATGATCGGGTGTGATAGGCTCTACGTTCAAATACAATGGGTGCAAAACAGTTGCACACGCGGAATACTCAGGTTAAACTTTGACGAGCCTAGCATATACAGATATGGCCTCGGAACATGGAGACCGAAAGGTCGAACGTGAATAATATAGTAGATATGATCAACATAGTGATGTTCACCATTGAAACTACTCCATCTCACGTGATGATCGGACATGGTTTAGTTGATTTGGATCACGTGATCACTTAGATGACTACAGAGATGTCTGTCTAAGTGGGAGTTCTTAAGTAATATGATTAATTGAACTTAAATTTATCATGAACTTAGTACCTGATAGTATTTTGCTTGTTTATGTTTGTTGTAGATAGATGGCTTGTGTTGTTGTTCTGTTAAATTTTAATGCGTTCCTTGAGAAAGCTAAGTTGAAAGATGATGGTAGCAATTACACGGATCGGGTCCGTAACCTAAGGATTATCCTCATTCTTTGCACGGAAGAATTACGTCCCGAAGCACCGCTGAGTGCGAGCCTGCTGCTGATGCAACCGACGGCGTTAAGAACGTCTGGCAGAGCAAAGCTGATGACTACTCGATAGTTCAGTGTGCCATGCTTTACGGCTTGGAACCGGGTCTTCAACGGCGTTGTGAACGTCATGGAGCATATTAGATGTTCCAGGAGTTGAAGGTAATATTTCAAGCAAATGCCCGGATTGAGAGATATGAAGTCTCCAATAAGTTCTATAGCTGTAAAATGGAGGAGAATAGTTCTATCATTGAACACATACTCAAAATGTCTGGGTATAATAATCACTTGATTCAATTGGGAGTTAATCTTCCAGATGATAGTGTCATTGACAGAATTCTTCAATCACTGCCACCAAGCTACAAGAGCTTCGTGATGAACTATAATATGCAAGGGATGGACAAGACTATTCCCGAGCTCTTCGCAATGCTAAAAAGCTGCGGAGGTAGAAATCAAGAAGGAGCATCAAGTGTTGATGGTTAACAAGACCACCAGTTTCAAGTAAAAGGGCAAAGGGAAGAAGAAGGGAACTTCAAGAAGAACAGCAAACAAGTTGTTGCTCAAGAGAAGAAACCCAAGTCGGACCTAAGCACGAGACCGAGTGCTTCTACCGCAAGCGGATGGACTTCGAAGCGGAACTGCCCCAAGTATTTGGCGGATAAGAAGGATGGAAAAGTTAACAAAGGTATATGTGATATACATGTTATTGATGTGTACCTTACTAATGCTCGCAGAGTACCAGGTATTTGATCTTGGTTCATTGCTAATATTTTCAACTCGAAGCAGGGACTACGGATTAGCGAAGATTGGCTAAGGGCGAGGTGATGATCTTGGCGTGAAAAATGGTTCCAAAGTCGATGTGATCGCGATCGGCACGCTACCTCTACATCTACCATCGAGATTAGTTTTAGACCTAAATAATTATTATTTGGTGCGGCGTTGAGCATGAACATTATATCTGGATCTTGTTTGATGCGAGATGGTTATTCATTTAAATAAGAGAATAATGGTTGTTCTATTTATATGAGTAATATCTTTTATGGTCATGCACCCTTGAAGAGTGGTCTATTTTTATTAAATCTCGATAGTAGTAATACACATATTCATAATGTTGAAGCCAAAAGATGCAGAGTTGGTAATGATAGTGCAACTTATTTGTGGCACTGCCGTTTAGGTCATATCGGTGTAAAGCGCATGAAGAAAGTCCATACTGATGGACTTCTGGAATCACTTGATTATGAATCACTTGGTATTTGCGAACCATGCCTCATGGGCAAGATGACTAAAACGGCATTCTCCGGAACTATGGAGCGAGCAACTGATTTGTTGGAAATCATACATACTGATGTATGTGGTCTAATGAATATTGAGGCTCGCGGTGGGTATCGTTATTTTCTCACCTTCACAGATGATTTGAGCAGATATGGGTATATCTACTTGATGAAACACAATACTGAAACATTTGAAAAGTTCAAAGAATTTCAGAGTGAAGTGGAAAATCATCGTAACAAGAAAATAAAATTTCTACCATCTGATCGTGGAGGAGAATATTTGAGTTACAAGTTTGGTTTACATTTGAAGCAATGCGGAATAGTTTCGCAACTCACGCCACCCGGAACACCACAACGAAGTGGTGTGTCCGAACGTTGTAATCGTACTTTACTAGATATGGTGCGATCTATGATGTCTCTTACTGATTTACCGCTATCGTTTTGGGGTTATGCTTTAGAGACGGCCGCATTCACGTTAAATAGGGCACCATCAAAATCCGTTGAGACGACGCATTATGAACTGTGGTTTGGCGAGAAACCAAAGTTGTCATTTCTTAAAGTTTGGGGCTGCGATGATTATGTGAAGAAACTTCAACCAGATAAGCTCGAACCCAAATCGGAGAAATGTGTCTTCATAGGATACCCAACAGAGACTATTGGGTACACCTTCTATCACAGATCTGAGGGCAAGATTTTCGTTGCTAAATTCGGATCCTTTCTAGAGAAGGAGTTTCTCTCGAAAGAAGTGAGTGGGAGGAAAGTAGAACTTGATGAGGTAACTGTACCTACTCATTTATTGGAAAGTAGTTCATCACAGAAATCAGCTCTAGTGATTCATACACCAATTAGTGAGGAAGCTAATGATATTGATCATGAAACTTCAGATCAAGTTACTACTGAACCTCGTAGGTCTACCAGAGTAAGATCCGCACCAGAGTGGTACGGTAATCCTATTCTGGAAGTCATGTTACTTGACCATGGCAAACCTACGAACTATGAGGAAGCGATGATGAACCCAGATTCCGCAAAATGGCTTGAACCATGAAATCTGACATGGGATCCATGTATGAGAACAAAGTATGGACTTTGGTTGACTTGCCCGATGATCGGCAAGCCATTGAGAATAAATGGATCTTTAAGAAGAAGACTGACGCTGATGGTAATGTAACTGTCTACAAAGCTCGACTTGTTGCGAAAGGTTGTCGACAAGTTCAAGGGATTGACTACGATGAGACTTTCTCACCCGTAGTGATGCTTAAGTCTGTCCGAATCATGTTAGCAATTGCCACATTTTATGATTATGAAATTTGGCAAATGGATGTCAAAACTGCATTCCTGAATGGATTTCTGGAAGAAGAGTTGTATATGATGCAACCGAAAGGTTTTGTCGATCCAAAAGGTGCTAACAAAGTGTGCAAGCTCCAGCGATCCATTTATGGACTGGTGCAAGCATCTCGGAGTTGGAATAAATGCTTTGATTGATCAAAGCATATGGTTTTATTCAGACTTTTGGAGAAGCATGTATATACAAGAAAGTGAGTGGGAGCTCTGTAGCATTTCTGATATTATATGTAGATGACATATTGTTAATTGGAAATGATATAGAATTTTTGGATATCATAAAGGGATACTTGAATAAAAGTTTTTCAATGAAAGACCTCGGTGAAGCTGCTTACATATTGGGCGTCAAGATCTATAGAGATAGATCAAGACGCTTAATTGGACTTTCACAAAGCACATACCTTGATAAAGTTTTGAAAAAGTTCAGAATGGAACAGGCAAAGAAAGGTCTCTTGCCTGTATTACAAGGTGTGAAGTTGAGTCAGACTCAATGCCCGACCACAGCAGAAGATAGAGAGAAAATGAAAGATGTTCCCTATTGTTCAGCCATATGCTCTATCATGTATGCAATGCTGTGTACCAGACATGACGTATGCTTAGCAATAAGCGTGGCGGTAGGTACCAAAGTAATCCAGAGTGGATCATCGACAGCGGTCAAGAACATCTGAAATACGAAAAGGACTAAGGATATGTTTTCGTTTATGGAGGTGACAAAGAGCTAGTCGTAAATGGTTACGTCGATGCAAGCTTTGACACCGATCCGGACGATTCTAAATCGCAAACCGGATCGTGTTTTTATTAAACGCTGGACACGTAAGTTGGTGCAGTTCTAAACAAAGCGTCGTGGCGGGATCTACATGCGGCGGAGTACATAGCTGCTTCGAAGTAGCAAATGAAGGAGTCGGATGAAGGAGTTCATTTCGATCTAGGTGTCATACATAGTGCATCGGGACCAATGAAGATCTTCTCGTGACAATCTTGGTGCAATTGCCTTGGCAAAGGAATCCAGATTTCACAAGAGGACCAAGCACATCAAGAGACGCTTCAATTCCATCCGGGACCAAGTCCAGGTGGGAGACATAGAGATTTGCAAGATACATACGGATCTGAATGTTGCAGACCCGTTGACTAAGCCTCTTCCACGAGCAAAACATGATCAGCACCAAGACTCCATGGGTGTTAGAATCATTACAGTGTAATCTAGATAATTGACTCTAGTGCAAGTGCGAGACTGAAGGAAATATGCCCTAGAGGCAATAATAAATTTATTGTTTATTTCCTCATATCATGATAAATGTTTATTAATCATGCTATAATTGTATTAACCAGAAACATGATACATGTGTGAATACATAGACAAACATAATGTCACTAGTATGCCTCTACTTGACTAGCTCATTAATCAAAGATGGTTATGTTTCCTAACCATAGACATGTGTTGTCATTTGATTAACGAGATCACATCATTAGGAGAATGATGTGATTGACTTGACCCATTCCGTTAGCCAAGCACTTGATTGTTTAGTATGTTGCTATTGCTTTCTTCATGACTTATACAAAGTTCCTACAACTATGAGATTATGCAACTCCCGTTTACCGGAGGAACACTTTGTGTGCTACCAAGCGTCACAACGAATCGGGTGATTATAAAGGAGCTCTCTGGTGTCTCCGAAGGTACATGTTGAGTTGGCGTATTTCGAGATTAGGATGTGTCACTCCAATTGTCGGAGAGGTATCTCTGGGCCCTCTCGGTAATGCACATCACTATAAGCCTTGCAAGCAATGTAGCTAATGAGTTAGTTACGGAATGATGCATTACGTAACGAGTAAAGAGACTTGCCGGTAACGAGATTGAACTAGGTATTGGATACTGACGATCGAATCTCGGGTAAGTAACATACCGATGACAAAGGGAACAACGTATGTTGTTATGCGGTTTGACCGATAAAGATCTTCATAGAATATGTAGGAGCCAATATGAGCATCCAGGTTCCGCTATTGGTTATTGACCGAAAACTGTTCTAGGTCATGTCGACATAGTTCTCGAACCCGTAGGGTCCGCACGCTTAACGTTACGATGATAGTATTATTACGTGTTTATAAGTTTTGATGTACCGAAGGTTGTTCGGAGTCCCGGATGTGATCACGGACATGACGAGGAGTCTCGAAATGGTCGAGACATAAAGATTGATATATTGGAAGCCTATATTTGGATATCGGAAGTGTTCCGGGTGAAATCGGGATTTTACCGGAGTACCGGAGGGTTGCCGGAACCCCCTCGGGGGTTATTGGGCCTACATGGGCCCTAAGGGAGAAGAGGAGAGGAGGCAAGAGGTGGGCTGCGCCCCCTCCACTCCCTAGTCCGAATAGGACAAGGAGAGGGGGCGGCGCCCCCCCTTTCCTTCCCCTCTTCCTCCTCCTTCCCCCCTTCTCCTTCTCCAACTAGGAAAGAAGGGAGTCCTACTCCCGGTGGGAGTAGGACTCCCCCTTGGCGCGCCCTCCTTGGCCGGCCGCCCCTCCCCCTTGGCTCCTTTATATACGGGGGCAGGGGGCACCTCTAGACACACAAGTTGATCTTCGTAATCGTTCCTTAGTCGTGTGCGGTGCCCCCCTCCACCATATTCCACCTCGGTCATATCATAGCGGTGCTTAGGCGAAGCCCTGCGTCGTTAGAACATCATCACCGTCACCACGCCGTCGTGCTGACGGAACTCATCCCCGCACCCTGCTGGATCGGAGTCTGGGGATCATCATCGAGCTGAACGTGTGCTGAACTCGGAGGTGCCGTACGTTCGGTACTTTGATCGGTCGGATCGTGATGACGTACGACTACATCAACCGCGTTGTCATAACGCTTCCGGTTTCGGTCTACGAGGGTACGTGGACAACACTCTCCCCTCTCGTTGCTATGCATCACCATGATCTCGCGTATGCGTAGGAAATTTTTTGAAATTACTACGTTCCCCAACACCTATTGTGGAAAATATGAATCAATTAAGCACTTGTTTTTGCAGTGCTCCATTTCAAAACTGCTATGGAGCAATTATGAAATGTGCTTTTAACCTTCATGATATACCTAATGATGTATATGCTTTTTTAACCGTTGGATTATAAAGTTTAATACTCCCTCCGTTTACTTATACAAGGCCATTATGAAATATACATTTTGCATCTATACAAGGCCACCAACAGTATTTGAGGCAAATTAATGATATTTTATCATACTAGCAACATGTTTAATACTTGCATGCATACGGTCATAATGATATCAGCTATTTCTCCGCTCAGTTTTCTTGCATGCATATGTGGCGTATTGATGATTCCAGTAAACAAAAATAAAACTGACTTGCAAAGTAGGCATTAAATTTTACACTGATACCTGTAATCTGAGTTTGTGGCCTTGTATATAAAAATGGAGGGAGTAAGATTTTTATAAAAAACTAGTTATTGTGGGTGTTTTTGCAATCTACTAGCCTATATAGAAAATTATAAATAATATTGTTTTAAAAATAACAAGGTACATGATCCTTGTATTCCTGTGAACCTGATAATAACTCGTTGATTGATTGGAACATTTCGCAGATAAACCCAGAAAGACAAAGAACCATGAAGTGGGGCCTAAGAATGGTTGAGCTAATTGCAAGTGAGGTCTTCAAAGCCTCACATTGATGGAGCGTTGGGGCCAACAGAATCATGGTTGGCTAATGTTGAAGTCTTACTCCTTGGTCTATGTTGCTGTTGTGGATGGCTTTTACTTTTTGTCCTTTTATATGTACGATTTGACTCTTAAAACTCTCTCTTTAAGTAAGTGGTTCCTTGAGTTAGTCGATCTCTAGATCTGGCTTGTAGACTCCCAAGGTTTGATGGAGTTGGTTGGTTGTTGGATATTTATCTGCGTGGTGACCCCACTTCTGATTTTTGGGTATTAGTGGGAATTACTCCCACTTTGTGCCCCTAGATCATACATCATAGTTTGGTTCCTTTATATTCATGTTTAATTGGTTCCAATAGCTGTAACAAAGACATTTGTGATTTTTTAGTACTGGAAATCAGATAGGAAATATCTTTGTAAAACAAATCATAGTTAATCATCAGATTTTATCCATGTGTTCGAGCTACAACGCGCGAGTATATATCATAGAGAAACTCTCACGAGTTTTCTATTGAACATGCTTGTACCACGTATATCAAATGTGTGTCTGAAAACATCAGCATCTGAATTCCTGCAAACAAATATAATATGCATTACAACTCTACTATATTGGTTGACGATTCTCTCAAAACAGACTTTCACCCCATTTTACATATAAAGCCCAAACGGCCGAACCAATACAAAGTGGTGAAGAAATACTCATACAAGAAGGTCACACAAAAATATGACATTCAAGCGAGCTGCACACATGAAAAAAAACGACACTAAATGTGAAAATATGAGACACCACACCTAACAAGAGACACCCAAGACTGCTGACTAGGACTGGAACCGCACCGCCTTGAGAAACCACTAGACACCCTAGTACCAAGCACAATGAGCCATCTCCGGAAGGGACCAACTTGTCGTTGAGACCGCCCCCTCGCTCCGGGCCATGAGATAGTAAGGACTGAGAAACGAGACTAGAGGGACACATGTATAAGATAGGAGAGCACCGAGACTACACCACGCCAGAGTCGAGAGCACTACATGCATGTCAGGGACAAGATATGCCCAAAGCCGCTGGACACCTGCAACCGAAAGGGACTGGCATCCGTGACCATACCCTCAAGAGGGTGATGATGCCAAGTTCCACCGTCGTCGAGTCCGAGACGACGGACATGGGTTTTCACACCGGAGCCCAGACACCGTGAGGGGACCCACAAATATACTCGCAAGAAGCATCACCCTCAAGCGTCACCGTCGCGAGCGTCAGATCGCGAAGCTTTCAATCGGTCCCTCACAACTCTCACCACGGCACCAACATTGCCGACCAAACCCGCGAGGGGAGGGGGGCATCATCATGCCAGCGCGAGGCCTCCAGATCCAGACTAGGGCACTACCTCCACCAAAGCCACAACGACACCAGGATCACTCACCACCTCTCCCCTTGCTACCGACATAGCCAAGAAGAGACTCCGCCACCATTATTTGACGAAAAGCCCCACACGCAGCCTCACCTTCCGGGGCCACCACCCTGGCATCCAAGATCTCAAAATTCCACCCACAATCATCATTGTAGCTCACCAACCATGGTAGGAAGAGACGGTAGACGCCTCCATCCACTCCTGGCACGACATCAGCATCGAGTCCCGACGGCACACCGTCGCCCACACCAGTCCCGTTTAGATCGAGTGGGACACACTCAGCGTCTATCAACGACCCGCCATCGAGCACGTGACAGCTAGAGCACCTCTGGCCTTGACCAACGCAGACATGAGCGACACCTCATCTGTGGCCATTGGAGCCGAGACCTCCGACGGCAAGAGGACCAGAATCGGGATAGGACCGACGCAACAGGGGAGAACCATGTGAGGACGGAGCAACACCATTATCGATGAACCGCTCCCTCAACGACCATGAAAGCCTCACAAGCGGATTATGTTTTGTTATTTGTGTTGTGATATCAATTGTTCCACATGATGGACGCGTTTTGGCGTGTTAGTTGTGTGACGCTTTAGTGTCATCGGGATCAATTCTATGCAGAGGCTAGTGAGATGGCTAGATCCATATTGTGCCGATCCCGGGGTGCTACAGCTTTGTGCTGGTGGCTCTGGCCGGCGGCGGGGGCGGGTGAGAAAGGGGCAGAAGAGAGCTAGGGCATAGGACGGGCAGGGACGATGCGGGGGGCAGGGTTGGGGGCTACTTTCACCTGTTGAGAAGCACCCACATAGTGACAAAATGAGAAAAACACACAGAAACAAAAAGAGTTGTAAAACAGACACGATTGAGTTAACTCTCGCGAGCATGATAGATGGTGGGTTGAGTATGGATAAGATGAGGACTAGACACGAACAGCGAAACAACAATTGATCAGTTACACCCAAATTCTCCAAACATTCTGATGCAAATCACGAAAGAAACAGGCTGCACTCGAGGACACCTCGGCCGTACATTCATGCACCGATGCATGTACGCACAAGTGCACGATATATCCTTGAGCCTTACTTTGGCTTGAAGGACCGGAGCTCCCAGCGCATTGTCCCAAGGATGCCCCACACGACCGCGTCGTACTGCGGCGACTCGGCGCCGGAGCCCGTCACGGCGACCACCAGCTGGTAGATGAACCCGTCGCTCGACGGCTGGGTCCGGCAGCTGACGACTTTCACGAACACCAGGTCTACCTCCACATGGAGGGCGTGGATGCGGACGGCGAACTGCCCGACCTGCTTGATCGACTGAACGTTCACGTTCGCCACGGGCGTCCACGCCGGCGGTGGAGGTGGTGGCGGGGACGCCTGCGGTGGAGGTGGCGGGGAGGACACGGGCGTCCACGCCGGTGGTGCAGGTGGCGGCGGGGACAGCTGGGGCGTCCACGCCGGTGGCGGAGGTGGCGGCGTGGACACTGACGACCACTCCGGTGTTGGAGGTGGCGGTGGGGACACGGGTGTCCAGGCCGGCGTCGGATACGTAGCTAGGCTTGGTGACGGCACGGCGGCCGTGTCGGTTTCGGCATGGGCGATGGTAATGAAGGTGGCGAGTAGGAGCGGGAGGAGTACAGGGAGTGACGGCCTCATGTCCATCGAGTATACTCTGTTTGGCACGGCTACGGCAGTATGGATGCACACTGGCTGGCTAGAACGCGTACCGTAGCTTGAGCTAGAAAAGAGAGGTTAGAACGGACGTGCTGGAGTTTGAAAGATCACTTCACTCGTGTCCTATTTATAGCATGGGGCTACGCACGTTTTCACAAAATGGCTAACCAGAACGAACGTACTACGTATACGTACAAATGAGTGAACTCGAGGACTTTGAGTATCTCTGGCTGGTCAAGTGGTAAGTTATTTTTGTTACAAACTTAACAATTAGCTTTTGGACATCGATCTCTGATCTCTCTCTCTCTCTCTCTCTCTCTCTCTCTCTCTGCAACTGGGGGAGTTGATAAACGTACAGCGCCAGCTGCAAGTAAGACAAACGCGGTTGATGGATCGACATGCATCAACAACTTACAACGAGAAGCCCCCCATGCAATAGTCCACGGCCGAGCTGTACAGAGCTGGGACCGAGACGATTGACCAGCTCTGCTCTCCTCAGTCAGGTCAGCAACCAATATTTTGCGAGAAATGCACTACACCATATGCCACCACGCGCACACTTGCCCGTATATACACACTGCAAGGTGTACAAGTGTAAAGTTAGTAGTACAAGTGTACATTGATTCTCGCAAACATGGGAAAAGACTGGATCAAGCTTGGCTGCCCAAGCAAGTCGTCTCCTCTATCAAGGCCGGCCGGTCGGCAGAACTACTACTCGTCCTCACTCCTCGGTTTCTCACCGTCGGTTGCAGTGAACAATGGATCTCGATCGGTGTTACAACTGAGGCCACGCTGGTAAGATCATTGACTTTGACATTAGACACGGCGGTGCTCCACTTGAAGTTAAGCACGATTCGCACGAGTAGGGAGGCACGTACGCAGGTTTTCTTTTTTCATTCCGAGGAAGCCATCACGAACGTACGTGGCCATGAGATGAGCCCATGGCATCGCATGACAGCTCAGTAACATTGGTCGAACACAAAGCCTCTGACTATTAACGAGTACGTACCCATATTCTGGTTCATTAAATCATTAGTTGGATCGTCTCGAGGCAGGAAAAGCCATGCGATGCGACAATCTGCTACTCCCTCCGTTTCTAAATATTTGTCTTTTTAGATATTCAAATGGACTACCACATACGGATGTATATAGACATATTTTAGAATGTACATTCACTCATTTTGCTTCGTATGTAGTCACTTGTTGAAAACTCTAGAAAAACAAATATTTAGGAATGGAGGGAGTAGAACGAACAGCGTGCATTCTCTTTGCTCACCGAGTTGACTCTCGATCAGGAGTAGTTTTGCCTTCCCTTTCTCTTGGGCCGTGCTGCACATCAATGCGCTCAAATGTTTCAACAGGTCTTCATCCTCTCTTCAGTAGGAGTAATGTGGAATGCAAGGTGTTCGAGCTCAAAAAAAAAGTACTAGTGTGTTGTCGCGATCTGTATACTGGCACAATTTTGAACAACGTAAGCGAATATGAAAATGAAAAAGATGTGAGCAAGTCGTCGTGGTCCTCGAAACAAGTTTCTAAAGGACGGTTTCCCGCCTCTTTGATAGAAAGTGAATGAATGATCCTCAACTTTTTTTCCCCGAGAGAGCCAAGATCTTATATAAAAATTATCCAACCATTACAAAAGCAGAAAATTAAACACAAATCATGGGGTATGTCGACGTTGTCTTCCCCTGCACTCTGCGGCGACATACCGTGAGCAAAGCTCAATGTCCTCTCTTGATCTCTAGAAAACCCTCAAAGCAAGTGTAACGTCGTTGACACAAAGGCTGAGGAGTTTCCGGTTAGACTGAAAGGAAGCCAACAACAACGAACTAAAGATCATATCGCCTACCCGAAAAAGGGAAGGTGATGAATGGGCTGACAACCATCCTAGATTTGGCCAGACATAATCAGGAAGACCTTGCCTCACTATATTTCCCGTGAAGCCGAAGTTCATCATGCATCGCCGAACGGAGAAGAAATCAGCAGACCAAAACATGAACAATTGTCGCCCAATCCACATCACAGCGTTGTCTAAGACCACCTAGATGAAACATACACAAAACGGGCCCAAGATCTGGCCTTGACTAAAGCTCCACACGCTTGTCATCGACGCCAATCAGCATCGCCGAAACGAGGAAGGGACGGGAAGAACTTATCCCAAACCATAGATTACAGTGTTGCCTCGTCATTGCTAGCCAGAAACCTAGACTGAGCCCTAGCCAAAGTTATGGCGACCCAAACAAGGCCAACCCCAATCAGTGGTCTCCCCACCTTGCTAGCAGGAAGGCACCGGAGGAGAAACGGAACCGCCGGCATCAACACTTACATGAAACCCTAGCCACCCTTTTATGCAGAGAGAGGTGGGAGGCGAGAGCACCGATGTAACTCTTGTTGACGACCACTTGGATCTTGAAATGGCCCTACACTATAGAAGAGAGAGTAAAAACTCTGGCTAAATCTTGATTGATACTTGCTTTTCTTCCTTTTCTAGGAGAGTACCACATACTACACCCTTTGATGTCGGGCCAATTCATCATTAGCACCACCTTTACTCTGCCCCGACCAATGTTTCATGTTACACTGCAATTGATAGAATGCTCCTCTGCCTCTATATAAAATGCCCCACACTTAACTTGATGATGTATCTTTACCGTATGACAAAAATAAAAGGTTGGAAAATACCAAAATACCTCAGAACAAAAAAATAGTTAGTAACCCCTCCAACACGATGGGGAAAAAACCACGGGTGCCAGCCATCAAATCTTCACTATATCGGGGGAGGTTAGAAACACCAGAGATTTACAACTAATCAACTTATCTGTAGGATCGAAAGTATGTCTAGAGGGGGGTGATTAGACTACTTGACAATATAAAATTTTTGCCTTTTGACAAAGAACAGTTTTTGGCAGATTCACAATTATGATCAAGTCAAGCATCACCCTACACTTGCAATTCTAGAGTATAGGCGGCGGAAAGTAAATTGCACATGTAGTAAAGAGAGGTGGAGAAGAGCAAACGCAATTTTGGAGACGCGGAGATTTTTCTCGTGGTTCCGATAGGTGGTGCTATCGTACTTCCACGTTGATGGAGACTTCAACCCACGGAGGGTAACGGCTGCGAGAGTCCACGGAGGGCTCCACCCACGAAGGGTCCACGAAGAAGCAACCTTGTCTATTCCACCATGGCCTACGCCCACGGAGGGCTAGCCTTACTCGGGGTAGATCTTCACGAAGTAGGTGATCTCCTTGCCCTTACAAACTTCTTGGTTCAACTCCACATCTCGACGGAGGCTCCCAAGCGACACCTAACCAATCTAGGAGGCACCACCCTCCAAAAGGTAATAGATGTTGTAGATGATGATGAACTCCTTGCTCTTGTGCTTCAAATGATAATCTCCCCAACACTCAACTCTCCTCATTGATTTGGCTGTGGTGGAAGAAAGGATTGAGTGGAAAGCAACTTGGGAAGGCTAGAGATCAAGTTTCATATGGTGGGAGTGGAGCAACTTGATCTCAACACAAGGGTAGGTAGTTCTCTTCTCAGAAAGGTAAGGTAGGAGTGGTAGTTCTTTCTGATGGCTCTCTCCACGAATGAAGAGAGGGTGGAGGGGTATTTATAGCCTCCACACAAAATCCAACCGTTACACACATTTGAGCAATCTCGGTGGGACCGAAGTTGACAACTCGGTGAGACCGAAAGTTCAAATAATGTGAACGTTGGGATTTTCGGTGGGACCGAAAATACAATCTCGGTTAGTCCAATTCGTGAAATGACAAGAGCAAGCCAATTTCGGTGGGACCGACTTCATCATCTCGGTGACACCGATTTGATGACAGAAGGTTACAGAAGCTTGGCAACTCATTTTTCGGTGAGACCGAGTTCAGAATCGGAAAATCCGAGTTTGCTAGGGTTTGGCTTATGGCTGAGGTGGTTCATCTCGGTGTGACTGAGTTTGGAAAATCGGTGGGACCGAGACTACTTATGAGTGTATATGGCGGTGAAAGTTGCGATAGTTTAGGAGATGTATCACTAAGCACTTGAGCAACGGATCATCAACATAACCTCATCCCTTTTAATAGTATTGGCTTTTCCTATGGACTCAATGTGATCTTGGATCACTAAACCAAAAATGGAGTCTTGAGCTTTTGCCAATGCTTGCCTTAGCATTTTGAGGGTCCACTTCTTGATCCTTGCCATACCCATATCCTTGAACTCTCTGAAATAATTCTCAAGTAACTATTAGTTCAATGATATATATGTTGTTATTAATTACCAAAACCACCCGGGATTAGTTGCACTTTCAATCTCCCCTTTTGGTAATTGATGACAACATATAGATCAAAACTTCGACAAAGGATATAATCAATGAATAATATAAATCGCTTTGAGAAGTATGTGATAAGCAAGAGCTCCCCTAAATTTGTGCATTATTTAAGATTTGCGTTTGAATGCAAATGCACAATCGATTAGGATCATGGGTCACTCTTCCATGTCACATACATCTTGGTGGAGCGCACAAAATGATAAGAATGAACAGCATGCACCCAATCACCAAGATATGAGTAAATGGTCATACAAGATATGAATAGCATATGATAAGCATTAAGCACACATTAAAGCATAGTGCGACCAAGCACTCATTAAGGTAGAATCAAGCGTAGTATCAAACACCTTGAATGTCTCGAAAACCAAAAGTATCTCAAAGAAACCGCAAAAGAACGAAAGAGCAAAAGCGACAACAGCACTCTCTCTCTCGAAGTCCTATGATCTATACAATTTCTCCCCCTTTGGCAACAAGTTACCAAAAAGTTGAAAAAGCATAGAGCTAAGCGTCACTTTGGGGACTCTCTTTGGCGGCTCCGTGCAGGTTGATGTTGGAGTTGATATGACAACATCGGCGAAGACTTGGTGATGTCTGTCTTTGGATGAGTGGTCTTTGGAGCTGGAGTTGGAGTAGCTTCGCTGGAAGCTGTGGAGAGTCTTGAAGCTGTAGTCTGGTGTCGATCCTTTGGAATAGCGGTGATCGGGTCTGTGGGAACCGGAGCGATCTGTTGTTGAAAATCTGGACTAAGTCATCTGCATCTCACGCATAAGCTCTTCCTTCTCCGCTTTGCTTCCTCAATGTCGCCTCAAGCTTATTGACAGTCACTTGTACTTGATCGACTTCACGCCCAGGCGTGGATCTTGTCCTCAACAATCCTCTCTAAGCTCTCCGAGGCTGTACAATGCTGGCAGCGTTGTTCAATCCTTTGGGTAGCTTCAAGTATCGCTCTCCGAAGCTCTTTGGTTTAGCTGCTGCTGCTCTTTGCTTCCTTGTCGACTTTGGCTTTCTTGGCAGCTTCGATCTTGGCTTGACCTTCAACAGATGTTGGATCCTCCTCATCCATCACAACAACATTGTCTTCATGCTCGGCTGCAGTGGTAAATGTTCTCTATCCAACAAGAATGTGCCCGTGCCAAACTTGGCATTGATAAGCATCTGAATCATGGGCAAATCCACATGACCTTTTACGGTCACCGCAGTCCTCTTAATGGTTTCTACCATCAAGTCCATCACCTTGAAAGGTGCTTTCTCATCAAGTATGTGCAGCATGTTGATAGAGTATCCTCGATCATGCGATGATCTCGGACTTGGGCATCAAGGTATGCCTCAAAATGGTATTAGTGGTAGGTAGGCCTGCACGGAGATAGTAGATCGAGCGAGCTTCAGATTCCCAAATCCTTCTTGGAACCTCTTTGTACATGTTCTTCATGGATTCATGATTCTTCTTTGGAATCCCATATACATCAATATCATCCTCTCGTTGCACTGGAGCATTCAGAAGTTCTGCCCATTCTTCAACAGATGAAGAAAATCTTTGGCCTTCAGTCATCCACACAATCTTTCCACCAGGGTAGAAATGAGCTGTGGTATAAAATTGCATTATCATCTCATCATTCCAACTGGTCAATTTCTGACCTACAAAGTCTGCAACGCCACATGCAGTGAAACTTTCATGCACATGTGGAAAGAAATCTCTGTGCTCTTCGCTGTCAATGTACTTCCAGTCAACATATCTTGTGTCTGCGACTATGGGCTTCTTGTCCATCAGCACAGTCTCATAGAAGTCCTGCTGCTCTCTGGTGTGAAATCTGGGATCAACAGCAGTTCTTCTCCTCACGGCATATGGGTCGACTTGTCTCCATAGCACGAGACCTCTATCTTTCCTTGCCTTCATATCCTCGGCTTGAGGATGAGCATCATTATGTAGTGGCAGTTTTGGACGAAGTTTTCGCAAAACTGGTCCTTCATCATCGACACACTGGTGGCACATCATCCTTGTTCTTCTCGACGCTGGAATGTTCTGTTGTCTTCTTGGGCTTGGCAGCGAGCTTTTTTGGAGCTGCCTTAGCTGGAGCAGATTGCTTGGGCTTTGATGTGGCTCCGGCCTTAATGGCATCACCCATGAACTTTGGCTTCGAGGAGGAGGCTGGGGTGCTTCCTCATCCTCATCTTCTTCTTTGCATCATGCACTATCCTCTTTCTCTTGGAGGTTTTCTTCACTTTGCTTGCAGTTGCCTCTCCCAAATTCAGCTTCTTGGCAACAGTTGACTGCTTGACTTTGCTGGTGCCCTTCTTAGTTTGTTGACCTTGTGGCTCTTTGGCAACAACCTTCCTTTTGGGCTTTGAGGTCACCTCTTCCTCAACAACAAAATCAGAATCCTCATCATCTGAATTCCTCTTCTTTCTAGCTCTGGTGGCTGCAGGAGGCAATCCACTTGGTGTACTCCTCTCACCATCATCAGATGAGCTGCTAGGATCAGGACTAGTGCCTGCCTCTGGAATATCTGCAATGGGTGTCTCTGACCTGTTACATTATCACCGGCATCGACATGGTGACAACCTGTGAATAGATAAGGTGTAGGCAGAGAAGAAGAGTCATCACAAAATGCGAAGTTTTGCAAACAAATGAGTTCAAATTCTAGTATTAGGTTTTCACGAAGACATTTCGGTCGACCGAGTTTAAGGTTGGTGAATCCAAGTGTTAAACAGAGCTTTCACACCACTTTCGGTTTGACGAAGTGGGTTTCGATCTGCCGAAAACACTAGGGTTTCACAGAATCGTCATTTCGGTCACACCGATTTGCACAACTCGGTTGGACCGAAGGGTTCAGTGCAATGGCCATAGGCCAAATCGGTCATACCGAATATGTAAAATCGGTCTCACCGAGATGTGTTCGGCGGAAACCTAACCCTAAAACTTTTACTCGAATCTAGTCCAAGCGAACTAATCGGTGTACAGGAGGATTTCAATCGTGGCAAGATAATAGGCAAACCAAACGTGCATTGAATCGGAGATGGGAGCACGAGTGGGATCAAAACTCACCCTAACTTGGTGGAATTTTTCTACGGCGGCAACGGCGCGGAGAAGATGTCCGTTGACGGTGACGGAGACCTGCGGCGAGGGCGCCTGAGGCGGCATTTACGGCGACGATCCGGAGACCGAGGCGGCGGCAAAAAGTGTGGGGCGAAACGTTTGAAGGAGAAATCAACGCGCGCGGCCCTCGGAGTATATATACCCCTTTGCTGTCGGTGGGACCGAGTTGTAAAACTCGGTGGCACCGAGATGGATAACTGCTAGGCAGTTATGCACTTCGGTCACGCCAAAAATCACAACTCGGTTTCACCGAGGTGAAAACCTAGATCAGTCTAAATGCTTTCGGTTTGACCGAGTTTGAGTGAGTTGGTCTGACCGAAATCAATTAGAAGGTTTTGGAAGTTAGCCCTTGACGGATCGGTAGCTCCGAGTGCTCCTCACCCGGAGGGTCCGAAAATGACTTGTTCAAAGTTTGTGATGTAAGCATGAATAGAATTTGAGAAAAGAAAGCATAGATAGCTAGGGGAGGTACTTAGGCATTCTTGTCCATCCATTTGGTCAGAAAAATCAAAACGACCAAAACAACAAATGGATGCCCTTGAATGGATAAAATCATGCATCCAACATGCTCACACAATAAGATAGCAAATGAAATATGTGTCAAACATGCACAATCAAAAACTCTAGCAACTAACACACAATTTGTCGATGACTAGGTCATCTTTATATGAGTATATTGACTTAGGAGCCAAATGAGAACATTTGATCATAGGTCATACTCATCGTTTAAGCACAAGTGGGGTTACCACTTTTACATAAAGCATTGATGTGTTCACATCATTTGAAGATGCTTTAGCTCAATTTTTAGAGCAAAGCTCCCCCTAGATGTGAGAACCCCTTTTAAAGGGTCAAACTAACCTTGGGTTGTCGTAGAAGACTTCATGTAGATGTTGAAGATGTGGATGCTCAATGTTGATGGAGATCATCAAGAGTTGGGAGCTATCCTTTGGATTTGGGCACTTTCAATACCTACATTGGTTAGTCCCACAAGGAACAAACAAGGATATCCATGGACATAGATTGAAGTTCACAATAGATGATGTCCATGAAAGCAATGATTACCTTGTCCCTTGACTTACCAACAAGAGGGTTTGTGACTCCATGAACTAGTGCACGATGTAGAAGTTGATTGCACAAGTTTTTGCCAAAATGAATGTGAGTGAAGTATGTTGGCGAGTCACCCTCAAGAACTTTCTAGTTCTTCTTCTTCGGGATCCACATCATCTTGATGGGAATCCTTGGGGTTGTAGTTGAGCTTGACGAAGTAGAACTTGACGTTTCCTTAGGAACCCACTTGACCATGGCTTGAGGTGCTTCAACAAATGCATCAATCTCCTCTTGAAGCTTGTCCTTGCCTTTTAGCTTGTGGTCTTGTGGTGGAAGGTCATCTTGAGCTTGTTCCACATTGGAAGAAGTAGGATACTTCTCCTTTTGAGGAACAAACTGTGGAGTAGGATATTGACCTTCTTCCCATTCAACACCTTGGCGTTGAACTTTCGCTCAAAACCAATTCCTTGATTCTTCCGGTGCCTTCCTTGCTTGCGAACAATTTCCTCAAAGTTCTTGCTTCCGCAAGGCTCTTGTAGACACCTTTCTCTATGATCCCTTTCAATAAACTATTTTTTGCTCAAGTGTAACTTGGCTTGAAACATTGTTAGTGGAATCAAGAGAACTACTAGAAGCAACAACATTGGATTTAGCATGGTTATTGTTACTACTAGAAGAAGAATTTTTCTTATGCTTGTCATGCTTAGTCTTAATGGGTGGCAAGAAATTAGACAAGAGAAGTCGTTTGGCAAGATATGAAGAACTCTTCTTTCGAAGATCGTCATTGATTGCTTTTAGAAACTCATGTTCTTGCTCTAGAGTGAGCTTCTCGAAGCGTAGCTTCTCATGAGATCTTAGGAGCTCTCTATGATCTTCTTGAGTTGTTTCATGAGCTAACTTAAGAGTGTTTAGTTCTTTAGTTAGACGCTCAATCTCCTTCATAGCATTGTCATTCGACTCTTCTCGACTATAAAGACTACTAGCATGTTCAACATTACTAGGCTCATTGGATTTATCATGCAAGAGCTCATCTTCACCAAGCAAGTCATCCTCATCACTATTGAAGTCAATGAATTCAGGGTGTGATACCTTGGGGCCTTTAGCCATGAAGCATCTTCCAATTCCCTCATTTGGTGAATCAAATAAGTCGTAGGAGTTGGAGTTGGAGGATACGAGAGCAAGACCGGCAACACCTTCATCTTGACTGTAGTCGGAGTTGGAGTGATAGCTTCCTTCGGATTGATTGTCGGAGTCGGAGGCGGAGACCCATTCACCTACATGAGCTTGATGTTTTCTTCTTGTGTAGCTCCTTGATGACTTGTCTTTCCTCTCCGAATCCTTGCTTCTCCGAGAGGGTCTTCATTCATAACGATCATCTCTACTCCTTCTCTCTTTCCGAGGTGACTCATCTCTTGAGCTTCTTCTTCTTGGAGATTCTTCTCTTCTCTTGTGGGGAGCCGTAGACTCATTTGAGTAGTGTCCGGGTCTTCCACAATTGTAGCAGTTTCGATCACGACTAGAAGATCTCTTTTCATCATATGATCTAGACTTTGAGCTTCTCTCTTTGCCTCTATTCTTATAGAATTTGTTGAAGTTCTTGACCATTAGGCTTATCTCTTCATTGGAAACCAACTTGTCACTTGAGGTTGTGGGAGCATCACTTGTAGCTTTGTAAGCACCACTTGACTTGTTGTGAAGCTCTTCCTTATCCTTAAGTGTCATCTCATGAGCAACAATTCTTCCAATGACTTCGGTTGGCTTGAGATTCTTGTAGTTTGGCATCATTTGGATCAAAGTGCACACGGTGTCATACTTTCCATCCAAAGCTCTGAGAATCTTCTTGATGATGAATCGGTCGGTCATTTCTTCGCTTCCTAAGCCGGCAATCTCATTTGTGATGAGAGCAAGCCTAGAGTACATTTCAGCGACTCCTTCACCATCCTTCATCTTGAACTTGTCAAGTTGACCTTGAAGAATGTCTAGCTTTGATTCCTTCACGGACTCGGTACCTTCGTGCATTTCAACCAAAGTATCCCAAATCTCTTTTGCATTCTCAAGACGGCTGATTTTGTTGAACTCCTCGGGACACAAGGCATTGAAGAGAATGTCACAAGCTTGAGCATTGTTTTGCAACATCCGCAATTCTTTCGTTGTAACCCGCGATCCGGAACTTTTCCTTCCTCGAAGAATTCACCTTGCATACCAACACAAATAATGCCCCATGCGGCTGGGTTATGACCAAGAATATGCATTTTCATTTTATGCTTCCAACTAGCAAAGTTTGTACCATCAAAGTAAGGACCTCTACGAAAATTACCCTCACTAGACGCCATACTCTCCTAGGTTGTGAAACCAAGCTTATGGAGTCCAATGCAATGGAAACCAATACAATTGAGACCAAAGCTCTGATACCACTTGTAGGATCGAAAGTATGTCTAGAGGGGGGGTGATTAGACTACTTGACAATATAAAAATTCTGCCTTTTGACAAAGAACAGTTTTTGGCAGATTCACAATTATGATCAAGTCAAGCATCACCCTACACATGCAATTCTAGAGTATAGGCGGCGGAAAGTAAATTGCACATGTAGTAAAGAGAGGTGGAGAAGAGCAAACGGAATTTTGGAGACGCGGAGATTTTTCTCGTGGTTCCGATAGGTGGTGCTATCGTACTTCCACGTTGATGGAGACTTCAACCCACGGAGGGTAACGGCTGCGAGAGTCCACGGAGGGCTCCACCCACGAAGGGTCCACGAAGAAGCAACCTTGTCTATTCCACCATGGCCTACGCCCACGGAGGGCTAGCCTTACTCAGGGTAGATCTTCACGAAGTAGGCGATCTCCTTGCCCTTACAAACTTCTTGGTTCAACTCCACATCTCGACGGAGGCTCCCAAGCGACACCTAACCAATCTAGGAGGCACCACCCTCCAAAAGGTAATAGATGTTGTAGATGATGATGAACTCCTTGCTCTTACGCTTCAAATGATAATCTCCCCAACACTCAACTCTCCTCACTGATTTGGCTGTGGTGGAAGAAAGGATTGAGTGGAAAGCAACTTGGGAAGGCTAGAGATCAAGTTTCATATGGTGGGAGTGGAGCAACTTGATCTCAACACAAGGGTAGGTAGTTCTCTTCTCAGAAAGGTAAGGTAGGAGTGGTAGTTCTTTCTGATGGCTCTCTCCACGAATGAAGAGGGGCTGGAGGGGTATTTATAGCCTCCACACAAAATCCAACCGTTACACACATTTGAGCAATCTCGGTGGGACCGAAGTTGACAACTCGGTGAGACCGAAAGTTCAAATAATGTGAACGTTGGGATTTTCGGTGGGACCGAAAATACAATCTCGGTTAGTCCGATTCGTGCAATGACAAGAGCAAGCCAATTTTGGTGGGACCGACTTCATCATCTCGGTGACACCGATTTGATGATGAAGGATTCTGAAGCTTGGCAACTCATTTTTCGGTGAGACCGAGTTCGAATCGGAAAATCCGAGTTTGCTAGGGTTTGGCTTATGGTGAGGTGGTTCATCTCGGTGTGGTGAGTTTGGAAAATCGGTGGGACCGAGACTACTTATGAGTGTATATGGCGGTGAAAGTTCTTGATAGTTTAGGAGATGTATCACTAAGCACTTGAGCAACGGATCATCAACATAACCTCATCCCTTTTAATAGTATTGGCTTTTCCTATGGACTCAATGTGATCTTGGATCACTAAACCAAAAATGGAGTCTTGAGCTTTTGCCAATGCTTGCCTTAGCATTTTGAGGGGTCCACTTCTTCAGTCCTTGCCATACCCATATCACTGAACTCTCTGAAATAATTCTCAAGTAACTATTAGTTCAATGATATATATATTGTTATTAATTACCAAAACCACCCGGGGATTAGTTGCACTTTCATTATCCCATGCGGCCGCTTACAAAGTTATAACACAGGTGATCTAGGTCATACTTCGCTTCACTCCACTTCGGCCCAAGTCTACAGGTGACGGGCCTCGCTCCGCTTGCTCGTCAAAAGTTGGCTTTTCTCTTTATACTTTAATTTGGATAACAACATAACAATCCTGTATGAATGCTCCAAAAATTCAAATTCTGTCCAAAAACTAACATGCCTACAAAAATCTGAAAACATTACAGAAAATCAGGTGTATTCGTAGTAGTCTGCTATTCAAATTTCAACCACTATGAGCAAATAGGAAACAAGATTTCAAATTTCTGTTCAGATTTGTTCAAATTTTGGGCGAAAATTTGTACTACCCAGAAAAATCTGAGAAACTTACAGAAAATAAAAGTATATCCATAGTAGTCTACTATTCAAATTTCAGACAATTCTAAGCATCCTGGACCTAGGGCCCAGGAGGTTGTAGTAGGTCACCTTCACGATCCGAACGATTAAGGTTGCACGACCAAACGAACAGGAAAAGGATGTGTTGTGCGTGTGTGCTCTCTTGTGATTTTGCCTAGGGGCAACTCTGTCATTTCCATCTCTAATTGCAAGTTATTACTAAAAATACTTGTTTAATTTGGGGCAATTTATCTAGAGGCATTTTTGGGGGTATTTTATCTTTTTTTTAGACAATGGGATATTTTATCTAGAGGTAGTGCAAAGATGATGCATTTTAACGATTGCAAAAAAAAAATTCAGGCCCCTTTGCTGCCAGGCACTAAGACAATTAGGCCCAAACGTACTCCTAGAGGGCTTCAGGCCCGTACGCTCCTATTATCCGCCTTAAGCGGAAACTATCTGTTTCTGAAAAAACTGGAAAATAACATGCAAATGGCTTTCTAGGATAATATGTAGCGGCTCATTTAGGATTATATCATTTTTTATGTTAATTGATTTACAGAACATATTATGGAACTTTTTTTAAATAAATCATATATTTGCAAAAAATCTAGCATATTTAGATAATTTTTTTAGAAAACCAATTGAAACAAATAGAAAACTTGTTGAGGAAAATGAAAGCATATCCACACATGCAAATAAAAATGTTCATGTACGAGATACAAATTTATCGCATATTCAAAAAGAATTCGTGTATTTAAAAGTTTTAAACATTTTTAAAGATCATGATTTAAAATATTTAAATAAAATGTTAATTATGTATTATAAAATATTCATATATTAATAAATGCTTTAAAATTTAGTTAATTTAGGAATATTTTCATGGATATTCTACAAAAAAATCATAATCTGAAATAAAAATTACACGAAGTATTAAAAATGGGTTTCCATATTTTTTATAGATAAAAAAGGTAAAATAAACAAAGAGGATAAAAGAAATTTCAAAATGTATACAAAATGGAAGGAGAAAAGGGAAAAGACTAGAAACCAAAAGCCAGAATAAATCAAAAACACTATTTGAAAAGTAGAAGTAACCAACAAAAAGAATCTAAAAGTTGACTAAAACAAAGTGGCCATGCCCATTTGCCTCATGCATGATTTGGTGTCCTATTCTTCGCAACAAGCACAGAAGCCGGATGAAAGCTTTCTTTTTCTCTCCCGTGTTTTCACCGGTTCCAACTTGTAGCCAATTCAACACTTAGAGAAGGGGGGGCATTAATCAATGTTGAAGTGTAGTATAAGTTTTGTTTTCTATGTTGGCTTTGTGTGTTCATAATAGTGACATTAGCGGAATGGAGGTAATTTCATACAGAAAAACGTGACATGACTCTGTCCCCGTCCTATCGTGGTTGCCGTGACAGACACGACCGCATGTTGTCAGATCTAGATCCGAAGGGTTACCATATGACGCTTCGACTTGCCAACACAGTGGTGGCGTCAATTGTGTGATCGAATTTGATTTGGCTAGTGATTATCTTGTTTCAATTTTTTTGTTCATGATATCCTATACCTTGACAATATGGCAATGAGGTGTCCTGCTCTGCAAGGCAGTGGCGGATCGAGGACCCTGGCCGCGGGGGAGGGGGGGGGGGGGTGAGATTGAATTACTTCGTTGACTCTAGCCCATTATGCACGGTAGCAACATTGTAGCAGCACTGTAGCAGCATGGGCCCTGGGCTTGGCCCAATCCTGGGTCCACTCCTGCTGCAAGGGGTGCGTTTCTGATCATATATAGTGTGTTGAACGATCTTAGATTCTCACTTGTAATGTGGGAGACTAGTGTGATTCTATTTTTTTAAATCGTGAGTTTGCTTCAATTTGTGCATGTTTGGCTTCTTCTTTTTGCGGGAAGTGCATGTCTGGCTTTCAACATGCTTCTTTTTCACCTGTACCTCAAGGAAAAGTAGGATACAAGATATGAAATTACGCAACAAATTTGAATAACTTCGATGTAGCTTTTGGTTGTATCAAAGGTTTGTCTTGTCCGTTTGTGACTTTATTGTTTTAGATTTGATATATAATTTATTTATTGGATGTAAGTTGGATATTTTCATTAAAACATAAGGCAGTGTAAATAATAGGTAAACTCTTTGGGAAAAAACGAGATAAACTCGCTCTAAATCATTTATTGGATTCAGGCATATAACACGTTAAATAAACACAGAATCACATTGTGCTAGGGAGAAAACTTATTACACGGCCACTTGCACCGGCACTCCGAAGAAAGACGAGAGAAACAAACTTGCAAAGCATACGCATGAACCAAGACATACTCTCCGACATTAGAACGTACGGCTGATACTTGACCCTATGCCATTGCGATCTTCCTGAACCTGCGGAGCTTCCAGGTGCTGAGGCTGGACCCCGGCACGCCCCACACCAGGCACTCGTACTGCGCCCTGCTCCCGTCGGGCTTCACCGCCGCCACCACAAGGCGGTAGATGTTGCCGCCGCCCACCGCCTCCTCCGTCTCGCCGCGCACCACCCCCACGTACGTCAGGCCCGCGCGGTGCGCCAGGTCGTACACGATCACCGCGAACCGCCCCACCTGCTGGATCACCACCCCGTTCGGGTTCACCGCCGTCCACTTGGCCGACGCCCCCTCCGGGAGTGTGGCGGCCACGAGGAGGACCGCTCCGAGCAGCAGCAGCGGCGGCAGCGACCTCATCTTCTATGTTGCTATCGGACGAGTGAGGACTGAGGAGGCTGCACCGATGCGAGCAATGGTTGATTACGTGAGACTTTGGCCCGATTTATAGCGTGGGAAAAGGCGAAAGCAATGCGTCGATCGGCCGTTACGTGTTTTCCTTTTGTTTTTGTTTTTGTTTTGCCTAGGATCAAGTTCAGATCTGCATGCATGAGATCGAGCGGGATGATGAGCTTGGCATGGCCGGCTTGCATTGGCGGGTAGTCGTGGGCGGTGCAGCGTGTGTTGGAACTTGTTGATGCAGGTCAGCAGCTATCGTTTCCGGTTTTCATGTAGTAAAACCTTAAAGTCTACGGTACATAATCCGTACTACCTCCGTCCTGATTTATAGGTCCTTTTTATAGTTTGTGTCAAATTTTGACTAAAGATTTAACTAACAAAATGTTAATGCATGTCAAGAAAATTTTTCTCACTAGATTAGTATTTGAACATAGTTTTCAAAAATATAATGTTTGGTGACATGCGTGAACATTTTGTTAGTTTAATTTATGGTCAAAATTTGGCACGAAATACAATGTGGACCAATAAACCCGGACGGAGGTAGTAGTTCACTGAAGTAGTACGTACTCCCTCCGTCCGGGTTTATTAGGCCTCTCAGCATCATAAACATGTTCCCTTTTATAAGGCCCCGTTTTGGAAAGGTACATGCATGCAACCATTTCATTGGATGCATTGAAAGTCATTGTTGTTGATGCCATGACTAGAAAATTAATACACTTGCGTGCTTTTTCATTGGCTGCATGCATGTGAGAGACTGCATTGGAAGTGGAATTGAAGAATTAATATGAGCAAATTACTATGTGTCTTGGTCTAAGAGAAATTGTCTTTAGGCCTAATAAACCCGGACGGAGGGAGTATGATTTATTAAAAGAGCATTTTTCAGACGGATTTATTAGTAAAACTACAAACGAGCTTTGTAACGAAGATAAAAAAATGGCAGGAACATAAAAATCATAGTTTTTTTTAGCCAGGATACTAATCCCATTCCATGAGTGATGAAATGTGTCATTAATCCATTAAGTGATTAACTCAATCTGATTGCGGGCCCTAGGCTAACAGTTCAGATCAGTTTTTTTTTCAAAGGTAGCTTTGTTTCGGCAATCCACGTAGCTCATGGATGGCAGCTAAACCAATTGTGTAAAATTGTTGGTGGGCCCGTGTTTGCATGTAAGTATGTAATGCTGTCAAGTGTGTGTGTGTGGGGGGGGGGGGCTCTTCTCCCCACTCTCTTCTTTAATACTCCTTCCGACCATAAAGAGTACCACCACGAGAAAAATTGACAAATATTGTCAGGGCATACCTCAGGCTGGTCATAGTGAAGAGTAACATATACTAGTATAATGCATATGATACTAGTGCATGATTTACATTTATAGTGCATAGTATCATAAAGTAGTATCATAGATGGTCTCATTTATTGCAATGCATGACACATATTAGCATAACATTTATTATGTTCCGCTATCTACCTATGTTACTACTACCCTCTCTCTCTTCTTTAATTGCTTGCCACATAAGCATGTTTGCGAGTCCCAAGTATATGATACTACTCCCTCCGTCTACGTGTGTAAGTCACCTTACGAAAACCAAATAATCCCAAAACTCTTAGGCACGGTACATTAACTCCCTCCTCGTTTCTTGTTTTGTGACATATCAACCAATAAGAGACATGCTTTCAATGACTTGAGACTACCAAACATGACATGCAGTGGTTAGTTTATTGCATGCAATGCTATTAATTAGCAAAAAGACATTAAGTTTTCTCGTTTTCCTCTCCACCTTGGTTGCGGTGCACAACGTAAGATGACTTACACACCTAGACGGAGGGAGTAGTTATGTTACCCCACTATGGTCAGCCTCAGTGCCAAAAACGGGCCCCACAATACGCCAAATCACTTTAGCAACGGAATAGGTGAAAAACAAGTGGTGAGGCACATAATAATCACATGGAATTAAGGTGTCATTTACCCTTGTGATCCATAGTCCCTATGGGAATATACACCATATGAAAATTCAAAAGAGTATTTTAGATGTCACAAAAACACACATAAATTGCAGGGGGAAGGAGAACACATGACTTTATTACCTCATGTTTGGTTTCCTCCAAAATCCATATGAGAGCATGGTTAATAATATAGTCAGTGTTGTAGTATTCTCACCGGGGGGTGCGAGTCGACAGATGCCACAAGGGCTTAGTGTGAGGGTAAGACTGCTGCTGATAGGACCGGGAGCGGGTATGCGAGTAGCACACGCTAGTTTACCCAGGTTCGGGGCTCTTTGGAGAGATAATACCCCTACTCCTGCATGTCTGAGTATATATCTAGAGTGTACACATCGGGCAGTACAAAGTGCTCCTGGAGCTGTATCTGAGCTCAGTGCCAAGGGCATCTGATCTTGTATATGCATGCGTATGGCCGGCTCTAGTGGCCAAGTATGGCCATGGCTTGTGGCCGTGAGTGGCCTTGTGGCCAAATGAATGTGGCATTAGAGAGTGGATGGATGGATGTGTGCCTTATATAGGCATGGGGGTAGCTTACTACCTAAGTTAAGGTAGTGACGTGGGGGGCAAGGGGGCATAGGGCACCAAGCCCATGAGAGGTATGGATGTGACGTGCATGCCTCCTTGTCCCTGGTGCACTTTATAAAATAGTGCCCAGGGACAGATACACTATAGATGATGTCGCGGTACGGTTGTCTCGTCGATGTCTTGTCGGTGTCGATGTCGGGTCGGGCTGCAGTCGGTAGCCGGCTGGTCGGTCTGATAACAAGCAGCGGCGGCCGGCGGGTAGAGCAATCGGACGAGGAGCGGCGAGGAGCGGCGAGCGGTCGGATGAGGGCTTTGCTAGCCCTGATGTCTTGAATTATTGTCTTGCCGTCTTCGAGGTATCCGTCGCCAATTACTCCGACAGTAGCCCCCGAGGTTTTTTTGCGGGTGTTAATGTAGCCTCCGAGCCGCCGAGCGAGAAGGGGGGTTCCCCACGGAAATGATCATGCGAAAAGACAAAGTTAGTCCACACGCATATATCAAATGTTTGCTTTTAGCATTGTAAGTTTATGCGGAGGGTGTCGGCTCGGTTTCGTCCGAGCCCCCTTCAATCTTTTCATGTTCCCTCGACTCTTTCGCTTGTGCTCTCACTTGCCGGACAGCCGCTCTGCGGTCTATGGCTGAGAGTGGGCCGCGGAGTGGAGTGTACAATACTCAGACTCTGGGAGCGAATTTAACCGAGCAGATACTCATCAAGGAAACGACCGGGTCGCCCGAACCATTTTTCTTCCTCGACGTTTTTCGCGTGGGTGGCCTCCAGCGTTCACTCTTGCTAGCCGAACAGCCGCTCTGCGGTCTGTGACTAAGAGTGAGCCTTTGGTAGCGGCCAGCCTCCGAGCCAACTCTTGCTGGCGCTGGGGCAAACAGTTGTGCAACTATAATAAAAGCAGAGGTGGTCCCCGAGCATCGCTCGGGTTATCCGTGTTTGCTGGTGCAAAAATATGCGGGTGAGGAGCTCACGTTGATTTTCGTGTGGTCGCGGCACAGGTCGTCGAAGACCGTCGGCACTGCTCGGCGCTCGCGGAGCGCGTCGGCGCACCCGCTGGGTGTAGCCCTCGAGCCTCCAGGCACTTGAGGAGGGTCCAGCCGGTCGGGCTTGACCGGCCAGGCGGCAGGCGGAACGCCGCCGAGCCGGCTTGGCACAACCAGCGAGGCGGCGAGGCGTCTGGCAGCTCCCTTTTCTTCTTTTTTCTCTTCTACCGACTGTTGGTAGGCGGACAAAACTCTTCTTTTGTCTCTTGTTTTTGTTTCTTGCAATCTTCCGTGGGGGCGCGCCAGCGCACTCACTGGGTGTAGCCCCCGAGATTCGAGCCGACTGCTGAGCAGTCGGACCGGATCTTCCGGCAACTACTTTGTCTTCTTTCCTCGCTGGGGCGCGTCAGCACATCCGCTCGGTGTAGCCCCCGAGATTCGGGCCGACTGCTGAGCAGTCGGGCCAGATCTCCCGGCAACTACTTTGTCTTCTTCTTTGCGGGGGCGCGTCAGCGCACCCGCTGGGTGTAGCCCCCGAGATTCGGGCCGACTGCTGAGCAGTCGGGCCGGATCTCCCGGCGACTACTTTGTCTTCTTCGCGGGGGCGCGTCAGCGCCAGCTGTAGCCCCGAGATTCGGGCCGATGCGAGCGATCGGGCGGATCTCCGACATTACTTTGTCTTCTTGGGTAGCGTCAGTGCACCTGCTGGTGTAGCCCCGAGATTCGGGCCGACTGCTCAGCAGTTGGGCCGGATCTCCCGGCAACTACTTTATCTTCTTCGCGGGGGCGCGTCAGTGCGCCCGCTGGGTGTAGCCCCCGAGATTCGGGCGCTCGAGGAGGGTTCAGCCGGTCGGGCATGACCGGCTAGATGTCGGAGCGGGATGCGACTGAGCCGGCCTGGCACGGTGATAACCCACAAGTGTGGGGATCGCAACAGCAGTCGAGGGTAGAGTATTCAACCCAAATTAATTGATTCGACACAAGGGGAGCCAAAGAATATTCTTAAGTATTAGCTGTTGAGTTGTTAATTCAAACACACCTGGATAACTTAGTATCTGCAGCAAAGTATTTAGTAGCAAAGTTGTGTGATAGTAATGGTAACAGCGGCAAAAGTAAAGATAGCAGCTTTGTAGTAATTGTAACAGTAGCAACAGAAAAGTAAATAAGCGGAGCACAATATGTGAAAAGCTCATAGGCATTGGATCAGTGATGGATAATTATGTCGGATGCGATTCCTCATGTAATATCTATAACATAGGGTGACACAGAACTAGCTCCAGTTCATCAATGTAATGTAGACATGTATTCTGAATATAGTCATACGTGCTTATGGAAAAGAACTTGCATGACATATTTTGTCCTACCCTCCCGTGGTAGCGGGGTCCTAGTGGAAACTAAGGGATATTAAGGCCTTCTTTTAATAGAGTACCGGACCAAAGCATTAACACATAGTGAATACATGAACTCCTCAAACTACGGTCATCACCGAGAAGTATCCTGATTATTGTCACTTCGGGGTTGTCGGATCATAACACATAATAGGTGACTATAGACTTGCAAGATAGGATCAAGAACTCACATATATTCATGAAAACATAATAGGTTCAGATATGAAATCATGGCACTCGGACCCTAGTGACAAGAATTAAGCATAGCAAAGTCATAGCAACATCAATCTCAGAACATAGTGGATACTAGGGATCAAACCCTAACAAAACTAACATGATTACATGGTAAATATCATCCAACCCAGCGGTGAGCATCATTAAATTGGTGATGGAGGATGGTTGATGATGACGACGGCGACGAATCCCCCTCTCCGGAGCCCTAAACGGACTCCAGATCAGCCCTCCCGAGAGAAATTAGGGCTTGGCAGCGGCTCCGTATCGTAAAACGCGATGAAACTTTCTCTCTGCTTTTTTTCTCCGCGAAACGGAATATAAAGAGTTGGAGTTGAGCTCGGGGGAGCATCAGGGGGCCCACGAAACAGGGGGGCACGCCCAGGGGGAGAGGGCGCGCCCCACCCTCGCGAACAGGGTGTGGGCCCCCTGGCGTTGATTCTTTCGCCGGTATTTTTTATATTTTTCAAAAGTTATCTCCGTGGATTTTCATGTCATTCCGAGAACTTTTGTTTTCTGCACAATAAACAACACCATGGCAGTTCTGCTGAAAACAGCGCCAGTCCGGGTTAGTTTCATTCAAATCATGCAAATTAGAGTCCAAAACAAGGGCAAAAGTGTTTGGAAAAGTCGATACGTTGGAGACGTATCCACTCCCCCAAGCTTAAACCTTTGCTTGTCCTCAAGCAATTCAATTGATAAACTGAAAGTGATAAAGAGAAACTTTTACAAACTCTACTGCTTTTGTTGTTGTAAATATGTAAAGCCAGCATTCAAGTTTTCAGCAAAGATTATGAACTAACCATATTCACAATAACACTTAGGTCTCACATTTGCTCATATCAATGGCATAATCAGCTAACGAGCAATAATAATAAAACTCGGATGACAACACTTTCTCAAAATAATCATAATATGGTATAACAAGATGGTATCTCGCTAGCCCTTTCTGAGACCGCAAAACATAAATGCAGAGCACCTTTAAAGATCAAGGACTGACTAAACATTGTAATTCATGGTAAAAGACATCCAGTCAAGTCATACCCAATATAAACCAATAGTACTGAATGCAAATGACAGTGCATTCTCCAGTGGGTGCTTTTAAATAACAAGTATGATGACTCAACATAAAAGTAATTAGATAGGCCCTTCGTAGAGGGAAGCAGGGATTTGTAGAGGTGCCAGAGCTCGATTTTAAAATAGAGATGAATAACATTTTGAGCGGCATACTTTCACTGTCAACGTAACAACTATGAGATGGCGATATCTTCCATGCTACATACATTATAGGCGGTTCCCAAACAGAATGGTAAAAGTTTATACTCCCCCACCACCAACAAGCATCAATCCATGGCTTGCTCGAAACAACGAGTGCCTCCAACTAGCAACAGCCCTGGGGGAGTTTTGTTTAATTATTTTGATTTGCTTTGATCTTTTTGATCGTGGGACTGGGCATCCCGGTTACCAGCCATTTTCTCGTGAATGAGGAGCGGAGTCCACTACCCTTGAGAATAACCCACCTAGCATGGAAGATACAAACAGCCCTAGTTGAAACATGAGCTGCTCGAGCATACAAAACAGAATTTTATTTGAAGGTTTGGAGTTTGGCACATACAAATTTACTTGGAATGGCAGGTAGATACCGCATATAGGAAGGTATGGTGGACTCATGTGGAATAACTTTGGGGTTTATGGAGTTTGGATGTACAAGCAGTATTCCCGCTTAGTACAGGTGAAGGCTAGCAAAAGACTGGGAAGCGACCAACTGAGAGAGCGACAACAGTCATGAACATGCATTAAAATTAATATACACCAAGTACAAGCATGAGTAGGATATAATCCACCATGAACATAAATATTGTGAAGGCTATGTTGATTTGTTTCAACTACATGGGTGAACATGTGCCAAGTCGAGTCACTCAATTCATTCAAAGGAGGATACCATCCCACCATACCACATCATAATCATTTTAATAGCATGTTGGCACGCAAGGTAAACCATTATAACTCATAGCTAATTAAGCATGGCACAAGCAACTATAATCTCTAAATGTCATTGCAAATCTGTTTACTTCATAATAGGCTGAATCAGGAACGATGAACTCATCATATTTACAAAAACAAGAGAGATCGAGTTCATACCAGCTTTTCTCATCTCAATCCGTCCATCATATATCGTCATTATTGCCTTTCATTTGCATGACCGAATGGTGTGTATAATAATAATAGCGCACGTGCATTGGACTAAGCTAGAATCTGCAAGCATTCAACTCAAGAGAGAAGACAAAGTAATATAGGCTCTAAGTTAAATCAACAATCATGCATATGAGAGACACTAGACATTTTCAATATGGTCTTCTACTCTTGACCCCCAAAGAAAAGAAAAGAAAATAAAACTATTTACACGGGAAAGCTCCCAACAAGCAAAAAGAAGAACGAGAAATCTTTTTGGGTTTTCATTTTAATTACTACTACAAGCAAGGAAATTAAACTAACTAATTTTTTTGGTTTTCTTAAGGTTTATCAAACACACAAGAAGAAAGCTAGAAAAAGAAATTAAACTATCATGGATAACACAATGAAAGAGTATGAGCACCAACAACCAGAATAGTGTGTGAACATGAATGTAAAGTCGGTGAGAAATACATACTCCCCCAAGTTTAAGCTTTTGGCCTAAGTTGGTCTATTGCCAAGGATATCGGCTACTCTCCGCGGTGTACTGAGGAGTGTCATCAGGATACCATTGACTAGTGATCTCCTCCGGGTCCCACTGATAAGATGATGGATGATAAGGGTCCAGTGGAGGTTCCGGCTCAGGTCTGGAGCGGATGCTTGGCCTCGATGAGCATACACCACTTCCGGCGAGACAAGATAATTAACTGCAGTCAAATCAAACAACAGAGGCACAGGCAGGGTAATAATCTCATTGTGTTTCTTATTAAATCTCAGGTTATACAGGAGCATCTTATCATCATTGTGAACAATAAACTCATGTGCTACCATGCTCCTGTAATCTAAAAGGTAAGGAGGCAATATTGTCTCCTCTTTCTCATAGTGCCTAATAGGTATCTCAAAATGTTTAGCAAGATGTGCAGCATAGATACCTCCAAAGATGGGGCCCTTTGTACGGTTCAGGCTTAGCCGTTTAGTAATAACGGCACCCATAATAAAACTATTGTCACCAAAGGCATGGAACAGAATAATAATATCAGGAACACTGAAGTTTCCACTATTTCCACGACCAATTAAGCATCGACTAGCAAATATGGCAAAATAGCGTAAAACAGGAAAATATATGCTAGCGATTCTCGCATCAGAACCCTTCTTCGGATCCCCTACAGTAATAGTGTTGACAAAACCATCCACATCTTTATGATGTGGCTCATCTAGACTGCCCTCAAAGACTATTCTACATACCGTGCAAAAGTTACGTAAAGACATTTCCTTGAACTCATCATATAAATGAAATGATACTGATGGAGGAGAGTTTTTGGGATGATAATAAAAGTTTTTCACGAAAGTATTGGTGAGTAAGAGATACTGATCGATCCGGTCATGGAGGAAGTCGGTGAGGCCCGCATTTTCAATCAAAGAGTAAAAGTCTTCATAAATCCCAGCTTCTCTCAAGAAATTATCACAAGGCCATTCACACGGCCGTACTTCCGCTACGCGAGGAACATTGTACTTGGCCTTTTCCTTCTCTTTAGCTTGTTTATCCTTGGAGCCTTGGCTAGAAGAGCCCTCAAAAATCTCCTTATCATTTTCTGAAAATTTCTGAAATTTTTAGTAACTTCAAAATAAAAGTGAATAAAACTAAACAAGATTGGTAGCAACTACTCCTACAAGTGCCTAGAGCCTATATCATGCATTATAATTACTTGGGACCTCGTAAATTTAACATGCAAGCTCAAGAACAGGGTCACCTATGCAGCAGAAATTTGCAATGGATAAAGCACTAGAACAAAAACTAATTGTATCAATGGAGGAGTCACATCACTACAAGAAATATGTCAACTTGTGACCCTCACTATTGGTCGCTGAAAGGTCATAGTTTTTCATTTGCGACCTTTTGTGACCAAAAATGAAGGTCAAAAGCTGAGGGTCATTAAGCGACTATAGCGACCTTCTCGTGATATGTAAAAGGTCGTTGGTTCTTTGACCAAATTTTTGGTCACTAGCAACTTCCTCGAGCCACGTAGGCATCCAGTGTGGCAAGTGATGTGGCACAAGAATCAGCCGGTCCGATTCGGCGTTTACATGGGCCAAGCCCAACATTTGACCTTTTAATGTATTTTTCCTGTTGTTTTTACTAGCTACATGGGCTTGGGCCATTGGTTGACCTTTTTTGCTTTTTGAGGTGCAGCCTTTTCACATTCTATATATTTTTATTTTGGGTTTTCTTTTTTGTTACATTCAATTTCAGATTATTGTAGTCAATTGGATGCACATTGTCGATTCTTCTAGGCACTAGGTCCCAAACATCGGTTTTAATTTTTCACAACTTCTAACTCAATGATATACCAATCAGAGAACACATTTTAAATATATTCAAATAACAGCCAAATCACCGATGTACAAATCAAGTTTATTACATTCCACCAATCACAATATAACCATACAATATTACACCAATCACCGTATAGCACTCTCTGAGATAAAGCGCTCAACAAGTACACGCTCTCCAACACCTTAGCGCCTTCAACCTGCAAAACATCACATCCAACCACATATTAACGATCAAATCAATTCACCCCTTGAGTGCAATAAAAACTGTGCTCATGTATGAGCGAAAATAAAATAAACAATCTTTGAGGCCATAGCATGTGCTACAAAAATCTTAACAAATGCATAGATATCCACACGGAGCACATCCTACATGCACCAAGCATCAGGCATATGTTCAAGAATATAAGTAATTTGAGATGGAAACAAGTACAGCTAACAATCTAACATGTGTAGTAGCACCAGCAAAAGAGAAAGACATGGAAGAATTTACAAGAACAGCACCACAGGAGTCCAATTACATGTACATGAGCTACTGCTCATTGTATATAGAACCAATCAAGCTGCTGGTGTAGGAGCAGAGCATGAGTCCAACAGAGCCACATAGGAGCAAACAACAGATTAAGCCTGCTCCTAACCATCTTAGCAAATCCAGAGCAACCCCATACCACCGAGCATCACAGGAGCACATATATAAAGCAAGTACACATGGGCAGCTCTTGTGATGACCCTAGAACCGCATGAATTTATCACCAGAGAGCTCCAAGAGGAGTTGATGCTTGGTTACAACATCTAGCAGCAACTAACAGAGCCCCACATCCAACCCAAATCATGGCCAAGGCCATGCAGGAGCTACATCGAGAGATGAAGGACGGGAGGACCTCACCAGAGGAAGGTTGTAATCAGCAGAGGCTCAGCCACACCACGGCTATGGTGTGACCATCACCACATTGAGGAGAGGGTGCGCAAGCAGCCAAGCACCACCACGGTGACCAGGGCAAGCGTCAGGCACGATGGCGCCACCCCAGAGACATCACCAAGACGGACATCACCGGCCTCGCCTGTTTCAAGAAATGTTGAGAACAACTTTGTCGACTCGATCAATTCGAAGAAACCACTTCGTCGTCGAGACACATACATACATCTGAGGATGCAAAAGAATAAGAAATAGAGCAGGGACCTAGTCGATCATGAGATAGTGTTCATATCATTAGGAAGAAATAGGCCATTGTATAGCTCACATAAACAGATCTGCTACTATGCACAACACGAGCACCCACTTGCACTTGGTATATTTCTGTATCTAGGACACCCAGCACTTACAACACTTGGGCTAGTCTAATGTATAGAATTATTTGCAATAGGAGCCAATGGAACTGAAACACAAGTAGCACATGAACAAATAGCAAAAGAAATAGAAGGACGACCTTGTGTGGTGGCCGGGGTGGACGAGGGTGTCCTCCTGGTCAGCTCAGGCATCCTCTTGCACCAAATCAAGCAGAAAAATGTTGAAGCATGTCGAATAACTAAGCGTACATGTATATATATAATATAGAAGCAACAGAAGCACATATATATCCTATTTCTTCCACAAAGTGTGTATATAGATAGGTTAGATTTTTGAATGCATTGTTGTTGTAAAAAACAAATTTGTTGTTGAGGAATTTTACTAGATTTTAGATATGTTAAGCAGAGGCAAGAGTTTTCCCTCAATCAATCAACCTGCTGCAATAGTACTAACTATACTAGTCAGGGACGAATTTGACAAGAGAAAGCATAGTGGTATCAAACTGAAACACGATTACATGCATAAAACAACCACCAACCTTACTTAGTACGTGAGCATCAAGCACACACACATCATACAGTGCAAATATGATATGAGCTTGGTCTAAGGGCCACAACAGAAACTAGGCTACAACATAGCAGTGATAGAAAAACCTCACAGTAAAGTCGAGAGGGATCAACCTTGTGTGGGGAGACAATTTCCTCCTCCTCATGCATGTCGACCAAAGAGGATCTGCTCCATCCAAACAGAACAAAGAAATAAAGATGGGTCACAGAAAGAGCTAGCAACTATTTTTACAGAACAAACTGCAGCTGTAATGCAGCTGTAATATTCAGATATAAGCAGCTTCACATGTAAACCTATATTTCAGTTCATAGCCTTTTGGGATAATTGTTGGTGGGTTTTGGTCAAGGAAACTTTCGACTTGGAGATGAAGTACCTGAACATAGTTTTTCTTCTCAACCATCAAACTACACTACATATTTAGGGTCAGTCGTGTAGAATAAAAGAAAAGAAAAAGGAAACAGAGCTAGACAAGCGAACATACAACACAGGAATCTATACTACTGGTAGTAGCTAGTAAAACACTAGAGGCAAACAGTATGCAATCAGCGGCTTCAAGATAACACAATTCTAGCAAAGCGCAAGCGTAACTCAAGGCGCATGGTTCTTCACCTTTCTTGCCTTGTTGGTGTTAATGGTGGTATTAATTAATGATTGGTAGCATCAAAGTTTAACAGCAGCAATCTTGCAAAATTCTCTGTTTGAACAATTGCTGGCATCTCAATCTCTAACTGGAGGATGACGCAGCACGTATATATCAACTGCCAGTACAGTGCTTCTAGTTAAACTGATTCTGACAGTGAAACCTTTGTACAAATTCTCTGTTTTCTCCTTAAAAATGGGGAGGGCAATGGCACCTTGGGCGTGAAGAGCGGCTCGGTGAAGAGGACGTAGGTGAGCAGGTCCTCCATGGCGTCCCAGTCCTTGATGAAGCCGCGCACCACCGGCTGCACCACCTCCTCCACCACCGGCGGCGCGCCGTCGGCCACCTCGCTCTCCTCCACCTCCGTCTTCATCTCCGAGGGCATCACCTGACCACACACGCGCACGCATCGAGCAGGGGTCCCGAAATCTCGAGCGAATCGGCGGGAGCAGAGGAGATTTGGCGACTCACCAGCCCGATGCTCTGGTCGGGGGCATGATACCGGCCTTCAGCAGCTTGGACCCTGCGTCGGCGACCACCGCCTCCATGGCCGGCGGCGGGTGCGGGGAGCTCCGGCTCCGTGGCGGGGATGCGGGAGGCGGGCCTCGCGGGAAGAGGGGCAGGAGGAAGAAGGTCACTCGGCGAGAGGATGGTGGGGATGGCGGAGACGAGGTGGCTGGCACGCCCAAGACGCCTCGGTGGCGAGCGCGCGCGCCCGCGTCGTCGGCGTCCTCCACGGCGAAGAACGGCGCCAGATCCACCACGGGAGCGCCGCCGTTCTTGGCGCTTGAGCGCCGTCTGCACGCAGCTCCGCACCGTAGAGGCGTGGGTGGGAGGTCACGGCGGGATCGGCCGCCCAGAGATGGCGGCGGTGGCGGCGGCGATGGAGGCGAGGAGGAGGTCGTGGAGGAGAGGGAGAGGGGTTAGGGTTTGGGCTGCGGGTCGTGGGGGAGCGATGGTGAAAAGGGGAGAGAGAGGGGGGAGGAGTGGTTTGGGCTGCGGTGGGGTTTTTTTTTGCTGTAGATAGATGGATGGATGGATGGATGGATGTGGGATGGTGAGATGGATGGATGGATGGATGGGCGCCATGTCATCGATCCGGGGGAAGAGTCCTGATTGGTTCGGACAACCAGTGATGTAAAAAAGTATATAAGTACTAAAAATATCTAAGGGATTTTGTGAAGTAGCTACCAAAAATATTTTGCAAAAGGGCACCATACAAATTTTCACTAGAGTTAGACCACATATTATGGATAAGTACCAATTTGTGCAAGATTTGATCTTTCTAGCTATTTTAATCATTTTCCAAATGCCCAAAATGAGTTTTTTGTGAAGGACCTACCATATATTTGTTGCAAAATTGTACCAAATCAATTTTCTAAAATACTAGGCCATATTTAATGCACGATTGATAAACTGGTTGTGTGAAAAAGTTTTGATCCACCTCTCGTGAAAAAGACAAATTTCGCCGATTCAGCTGGAAGTGGCTCAAATTTGAACTGTAGCTGCCTTGTAGTTTGCTCTTTATTTTTACAAAAATCATTTCTAGGTACATAAGTATCTATTTAATCGAGAAATACCAAAAAATACCAAGATTCAACCACTAGCTAGGAACGGTCATTCCGCCGTTTTGACCGCATTTTGAAACGGGCATAAAAATTCAAAAAATTCAAAAGTTGGAAAACCTTCGCATTGTGTCATTATATATGACCAAGTTACGGAAAAATAACAAACTTGTGTCGGTAATTATTTTTAAAAAGTGTTCTCGAAGCGAGCGATCAAGCGTGAAGATTCATGGCTTTCAAGCCAAATGATCAATCTTATGGCCACATTCATGGCATAGTTTGTTTAAATGATCTCATATTGTGCACAAAGGTGCATATTGGAATGTCAAACAATGTTGCCTAAGGAAGTTTTCATTTTCTTTGGGCGAAAAATTCATTTTCCATTTTTCGAAAGTGCCCAAAAGGAGGTTTTTTTGTGAAGGACCTCCCAAATAATTGTTGCAAAATTTGACCAAATCATTTTTATAAAATACTAGGCCATATTTAATGCACAATTGACCAAATAGTTGGGTGTAAAAATATTTGATCCACCTCTCGTGAAAAAGACAAATTTCCGCCGATTTAGCTGGAAGCGGGTCAAATTTGAACTGCGGATGCCTCATAGTTTGCTATTTATTTTTTCCAAAAATCATTTCTAGGTAAATAAGTATCTATTTAATCATAGAAACACCAAAAAAATTCCAAGATTCAACCACTAGCTAGGAACAGTCAAGCCCGCCATTTTGACCGCATTTTGAAACAGGCATAAAAATTCAAAAAAACTCAAAAAATTGGAAAACCTTCGCATTGTGTCATTATATGTGACCAAGTTTCCAGGAAAAATAATAAACTTGTAATACGGTAACTATTTTAAAAAAGTGTTCTCAGAAATGAGCTATCATGCGTGAAGATTCATGGCTTTCAAGCCAAATGATCAATCTTATGGCCACATTCATGGCATAGTTTGTTCAAATGATCTCATATTGTGCACAAGGGTGCATATTGGAATGTCAAACAATGTTGCCTAAGGAAGTTTTCATTTTCTTTGGGCGAAAAATTCATTTTCCATTTTTCGAGTGCCCAAAAGGAGGTTTTTTTGTGAAGGACCTACCAAATAATTGTTGCAAAATTTGACCAAATCATTTTTATAAAATACTAGGCCATATTTAATGCACAATTGACCAAATAGTTGGGTGTAAAAATATTTGATCCACCTCTCGTGAAAAAGACAAATTTCCGCCGATTCAGCTGGAAGCGGGTCAAATTTGAACTGCGGATGCCTCATAGTTTGCTATTTATTTTTTCCAAAAATCATTTCTAGGTAAATAAGTATCTATTTAATCATAGAAACACCAAAAAAATTCCAAGATTCAACCACTAGCTAGGAACAGTCAAGCCCGCCATTTTGACCGCATTTTGAAACAGGCATAAAAATTCAAAAAATCAAAAATTGGAAAACCTTCGCATTGTGTCATTATATGTGACCAAGTTTCCAGGAAAATAATAAACTTGTAATCGGTAACTATTTTAAAAAGTGTTCTCGAAATGAGCTATCATGCGTGAAGATTCATGGCTTTCAAGCCAAATGATCAATCTTATGGCCACATTCATGGCATAGTTTGTTCAAATGATCTCATATTGTGCACAAGGGTGCATATTGGAATAGCAAACAATGTTGCCTAAGGAGTTTTCATTTTCGTTGGACGAAAAAACCATTTTCCATTTTTCGAGTGCGAAAGGAGGTTTTTTGTGAAGGAACTACCAAATAATTGTTGCAAAATTGGACCAAATCATTTTTATAAAATACTAGGCCATATTTAATGCACAATTGAAAAAATGGTCTGGTGTAAAAAATTTGATCCACCTCTCGTGAAAAGACAAATTTCGCCGATTCAATTTGAAGCGGGTCAAATTTGAACTGCAGTTTGCCTCATAGTTTGCTATGTATTTTTCCAAAAATCATTTCTAGTTACATAAGGACCTATTTAATCATAAATACATGGTTTGGTGGCGTCGTCGAGGTTTGGGCGGTGGCCGAGGGCCCCAACTCTAGAGCGCCAGAACTCGATGCCCGCCATGGCGTGGTCACCAGCGTGACCGTGGCGTTGCCATGTGTTCGGGCGGCCTAGGCATGTCTAGTGGGTTGGGCACTCCCAGGTTGGTGCTAGGAAGAAAATTACAACATAAGATTCTCATGAGGAGACCAATCGATGCTCAAACATGAATTAGCAGCCAAGTGTTTGATTAGTGGTACGGAAATGTACATGGATAATGGGCGTGAGTTTTGGTGAGGATGATCAGTTACTAAGAAGACCTTTTTCACAAATTTTCAGCTCAAAGGAGGAGCCTAGGTGGTACTTGCTTTGCAAACCACCACTTTGGACATAAATCTGAATGTTGAAGCTCGGCTCAAAATAATGAATGGATTGAGTGGCATTTGGTGGAGGATGGTTATTTGGGCATAGGAAAGCATTGTAGAAAATGGATACTATTTGGACATGCCAAAGTGGTACTTCCTTCACAAATTACTCTGAACAAAATAGGAAAATGAATATTTTTGAATTATTTTTGAACTAGGCAAGGAAGGTTTTACATATTTGACGAAGATATGACCCAAAGAATTTATGAGATTTTTTGGGAATTTTGGGAATGACAGAAATATAGGTTGCTTCACAACCTAGGGCAAAACTGCCACATGGACATGACACATAGGCAAAACTCGATGAGGTGGCGCCTAGTCATAGCAACCCACCACAATTTACAAGGCTATGACCATCTATATTGGTCGTTAACAACTAGAAATAAGGCAGCGGACTAGCACTATTTGCTTTGTGACCATTTCGTGTAAGGAAATTACGACCTTTCTGACCAAAATGGTCGCAATGGTTCAGGGTTTGGAGCCCCTTGAACAGCTTTTGACCAATTGGTCTAAAATGGTCATAGATTTATGACCAATTCTTCGAGGGTCACTGACAGAAGGTCATAAGTTGACATATTTCTTGTAGTGCATACCAAGCAACAATCTCCCAAAGCAGTTTTGTGAATGGGGCTTTGAGCAAGGAGATCGAAAATCGCAGCAAAATGAGCTAGAACTCGTGCTTGAGCTGGATGGGGATTTTTTGGGGAGGAAGATGGAGTGTGTGGGTGCAGGAATAAGTGGAGGGGGCCACCATGGGCCCACGAGACAAGGGGGCGCGCCCAAGGGGTGTGGGCGCGCCCTCCACCCTCGTGGCCAGGTGCTTGCCCCCCTGCAGTATTCTCAGTGCCTAAAATCCTCAAATAATCCATAAAAAATCATACTAAATTTGCAGGGCATTTGGAGCACTTTTATTTTCGGGATATTTTTTATTGTACGGTAATTCAGAAAACAGACAGATAAAACTATTTTTGCTTTATTTATTCTAAATAACAGAAAGTAAAAAAGGGTACTGAAGGTTGTGCCTTCTAGTTTCATCCATCTCATGATCATCAAAATGAATCCGCTAACAAGGTTGATCAAGTCTTGTTAACAAACTCATTCCGAATAACACGGAACCGGAGAAATTTCGAAGAACACTAAGTTACCTCAACGGGGATATGCACATCCCCAACAATAAGAATATCATACTTTTTCTTGATAGTAGGAAGAGGAAATTCAAAACCTCCAATAATGATAGTTGAAAATTTTCCAATAGAATTGATGCTATGAACTTGAGGTTGTTTCCTCGGAAAGTATACCGTATGCTCATTACCATTAACATGAAAAGTGACATTGCCTTTGTTGCAATCAATAACAACCCCTGCAGTATTCAAAAAGGGTCTACCAAGGATAATCGACATACTATTGTCCTTAGGAATATCAAGAATAACAAAGTCCATTAAGATAGTGACATTTGCAACTACAACAGGCACATCCTCACAAATACCGACAGGTATGGCAGTTGATTTATCAGCCATTTGCAAAGATATTTCAGTAGGTGTCAACTTATTCAATTCAAATCTACGATATAAAGAGAGAGGCATAACACTAACACCGGCTCCAAGATCACATAAAACAGTTTTAACATAATTTCTTTTAATGGAGCATGGTATAGTTGGTACCCCTAGATCTCCAAGTTTCTTTGGTATTCCACCCTTAAAAGTGTAATTAGCAAGCATGGTGGAAATTTCAGCTTCAGGTATCTTTCTTTTATTTGTAATGATATCCTTCATGTACTTAGCATAAGGATTTAATTTAAGCATATCAGTTAAGCGCGTACGTAAGAAAATAGGTCTAATCATTTCAGCAAAGCGCTCAAAATCCTCATCATCCTTTGTCTTGGATGGTTTAGGAGGAAAGGGCATGGGTTTCTGAACCCATTGTTCTCTTTCTCTATCGTGCTTCTTAGCAACAAAGTCTCTTTTATCATAACGTTGATTCTTTGATTGTGGGTTATCAAGATCAACATCAGGTTCAATCTCTACTTCATTATTATTGCTAGGTAGAGCATCAATATGAACATTATCATTAACATTATCACTCGGATCATGTTCATCACCTGATTGTGTTTCAGCATCAGAAATAGAAATATCATTGGGATTCTCAGGTGTGTCTACAACAGGTTCACTAGAAGCATGCAAAGTCCTATCATTTTTCTTTTTCTTTTTAGAAGAACTAGGTGCCTCTAAATTATTTCTCTGAGAATCCTGCTCGATTCTCTTAGGGTGGCCTTCAGGATACAAAGGTTCCTGAGTCATTCTACTAGTTCTAGTAGCCACTCTAACAGCAAAGTTATGTTTATTGTTTAATTCATCAAGTAAATCACTTTGAGCTTTAAGTACTTGCTCTGCTTGAGTGGTAACCATAGAAGCATATTTGCTAATGAGTAGAAGTTCACCTTTAACTCCAGCCATATAATCACTCAAGCGTCCTATCTCGATAGCATTATTCTTTAATTCTCTACCAACATAAGCATTAAAACTTTCTTGCCTAGCAATAAAGTCATCAAATTCATCTAAGCATGGGCTGTGAAATTTAGTAGACGGGATTTCAACTTTATCATATCTATAGAGAGAATTTACCTTTACTACCTGTGTCGGGTTATCAAGACAATGAGTTTCTTCAACAGGCGGTATATTAAGACCATGTATTTCTTCAATAGGATGTAAATTCTTAACATCTTCAGTTTAATACCTTTTTCTTTCATTGATTTCTTTGCCTCTTGCATATCTTCAGGACTGAGAAATAGAACACCCCTCTTCTTCGGAGTTGGTTTAGGAAAAGGCTCAGGAGTTGGCTCAATTGGCTCAGGAAGAGTCCAATTATTTTCATTAGTCAACATACTATTCAATAGTAATTCAGCTTGGTCGACTGTTCTTTCCCTGAAAACACAACCAACACAACTATCCAAGTAGTCCTTGGAAGAATCGGTTAGTCCATTATAAAAGATATCATATATTTCATTTTTCTTAAGAGGATGATCAGGCAAAGCATTAAGTAATCGGAGAAGCCTCCCCCAAGCTTGTAGGAGACTCTCTTCTTCGATTTGCACAAAATTATATATTTCCCGCAAGGCAGCTTTTTCTTATGAGCTGGGAAATATTTAGCAGAGAAGTAATAAATCATATCCTGGGGACTACACACAAAACCAGGTTCAAGGGAATTAAACCAAGTTTTAGCATCACCCTTTAATGAGAATGGAAATATCTTAAGGATACAATAATAGCGAGACTTCTCATCATTAGTAAAAAGGGTGGCTATATCATTTAACTTGGTAAGATGTGCCACAACAGTTTCAGATTCATAACCATAAAAAGGATCAGATTCAACCAAAGTAATAATCTCAGGACCACAGAGAATTCATAATCCTTATCAGTAACACAGATAGGTGAAGTAGCAAAAGGAGGGTCATGTTTCATTCTAGCATTAAGAGATTGCTGCTTCCATTTAGCTAATGACTTCTTAAGATCATATCTATCTTTGCAAGCAAAAATAGCTCTAGCAGCTTCTTCATCCATAACATAACCCTCAGGAACAATAGGCAATTCATAATCAGGGAGAACCTTCATCATCACTATCTTCGATAATATCATCATTAATAATTTCATTCTCTCTAACCCTAGCAAGTTGTTCATCAAGAGATTCACCTAATGGCAAAGTAGTATCACGCACAGACATAGTTTCATCATAAGTATCATGCATAGCAGAAGTGGCATCATCAATAACATGCGGCATATCAGAATTCATAGCGGTAGCAGGTTTAGGTGTCGCAAGCTTACTCAAAACAGAAGGAGAATCTAGTGTAGAGCTAGATGGCAGTTCCTTACCTCCCCTCGTAGTTGACGGAAAAATCTTTGTTCTTTCGTCTTGGCTATGATCCCAAGTGACTCAAAGAATAGAGCTATGATCCCCGGCAACGGCGGCAGAAATTAGTCTTGATAACCCACAAGTGTAGGGGATCGCAACAGCTTTCGTGGATAGAGTATTCAACACAAATTTATTGATTCGACACAAGGGGAGCCAAAGAATATTCTTAAGTATTAGCAGTTGAGTTGTCAATTCAACCACACCTGGATAACTTAGTATCTGCAGCAAAGTATTTAGTAGCAAAGTAGTATGATAGTAATGGTAACAGTCGTAAAAGTAAAGATAGCAGTTTTGTAGTAATTATAATAGTAGCAACGGAAAAATAAATAAGCGAAGCACAATCTGTGAAAAGCTCGTAGGCATTGGATCAGTGATGGATAATTATGTCGGATGCGATTCCTCATGTAATAGCTATAACATAGGGTGACACAGAACTAACTCTAGTTCATCAATGTAATGTAGGCATGTATTCCGAATATAGTCATACATGCTTATGGAAAAGAACTTGCATGACATCTTTTTTCCTACCCTCCCGTGGCAGCGGGGTCCTAGTGGAAACTAAGGGATATTAAGGCCTCCTTTTAATAGAGTACCGGACGAAAGCATTAACACACAGTGAATACATGAAATCCTCAAACTACGGTCATTACCGAGAAGTATCCCAATTATTGTCACTTCGGGGTTGTCGGATCATAACACATAATAGGTGACTATAGACTTGCAAGATAGGATCAAGAACTCACATATATTCATGAAAACATAATAGGTTCAGATCTGAAATCATGGCACTCGGGCCCTAGTGACAAGCATTAAGCATAGCAAAGTCATAGCAACATCTATCTCAGAACATAGTGGATACTAGGGATCAAACCCTAACAAAACTAACTTGATTACATGGTAAATCTCATCCAACCCATCACTGTCCAGCAAGCCTACGATGGAATTACTCACGCACGGCGGTGATCATCATGAAATTGGTGATGGAATATGGTAGATGATGACGATGGCGACGAATCCCCCTCTCTGAAGCCCTGAACGGACTCCAGATCAGCCCTCCCGAGAGAGATTAGGGCTTGGCGGCGGCTCCGTATAGTAAAACACGATGAAACTTTCTCTCTAATTTTTTCTCTGCGAAACGGAATATAAAGAGTTGGAGTTGAGGTTGGTGGAGCATCAGGGGGCCCACAAGACAGGGGGGCGCGTCCAGGGGGAGAGGGCGCGCCCCCACCCTCGTGGACAGGGTGTGGGCCCCCTGGCCTTGATTCTTTCGCCAATATTTTTATATTTTCCAAAAGTTATCTCCGTGGATTTTCATGTCATTCCGAGAACTTTTGTTTTCTGCACAATAAACAACAACATGGCAGTTCTGCTGAAAACAGCGTTAGTCCGGGTTAGTTTCATTCAAATCATGCAAATTAGAGTCCAAAACAAGGGCAAAAGTGTTTGGAGAAGTAGATACATTGGAGACGTATCACACGGCCGGCCGTGTGCTGAGGCAGGCATGATCGCTGGCGGAGCAGCGTTGCAGGCGCTGTGAGCAGCCGGACGCATTGTCCTTTTCTTTTCTTTTCTGACCGGTTATTAGCGGCCGGATGCACGTCTCTCTCTCTTTTTTAGCAGCCGGATCCGCTGGGCATCCGCTGGTTCGGATGGGCACTCGGACTAACTTTTCTCCACCTGGCTTTTTTTGGACGCCCATAACTGCCACATGTGTGGTGTATCGGGTGGTTGTGCCGCATGACTTTTGTGGCATGGAGAAGAACCCGCCCGCACGACCGCGTCCGGGCGCGCGCAGCCACAGCCTGCACGTCCGGTGTGTGGCAAAACCGCCCACACGTCCGGGCCAAACGACCGCGCTGCTCGTACGACCCAGCCGTCCCGGCCTCCTTTCGATCCCCAGTCTGAACTGCCGCCATCGTCTCCCACCTCTCGATCCCCTACCTCCATCGCCGTCCTTCTCTGGTTGCCATGGCAACCAGAGCAGATCCATAGCACCTTCTCACCGCTAACCACCCCCACTCCAACCCCGCCCTCCCAAGACGACCAGCTAAAAGCAGGTGAATCTCCGATCTCCTACTGTTTCTTGTCCTTCTTCTAGCCAGAAATTAGAAATTTGCAAATTTTCCAACGAAGATGGCGACTGGATCCACGCTATAGGGGCAAAACACCACACGGATTTGTGTGTATTCGCATTTGCCAACCAACATACGCCAGATCTGCCATGTACTATGCTAGAGTTGAGCTAAGGTTCTCGGTTGGCTTGGTGCAAGTAGTTGGTAATGAAGGATGCGTAAGAATCCCTAATAAAAGGGAGAAAAGGAGAAATTTGGCATACGGGGGTAAGGAAAAATAGTTGCCACTTGTGTCTAACATCAGTTGCCACCTATCGTTGCCGTTAACTGCCACCATGTTAACCTGTTGCTTGCCATCCTATTTTAGTGGCTGTTGCCATCCCTTTGAAATGATAGCTGGCACCCAGATTTCAAAAAAGATAGTGGATGTGCATGTCCCACTTGCCATGATGTGTTGGTTGCCTACGCAGGAAATGTGATAAGATTGCCGTGTTATCTTCTACGTGCAAACAGCAAAAAATGCATTTTTTGCGGATTGTTGATGCGTTCTTGTTCATGCAGTGACTGAGAACACATTGGCAGAAACAAAATGCGGAAGCATGAATCACGAAGATGGCACTGATCCTTGGGTTTCTCAAAGGCAAGAACGCCCTTGGGATGCAGATGAAATCTGATCAACTCATTTCACGCAAGGCCGTTGTTGCCACTACTAGAGCGATATCACGAGCATTGGTATGATGCATGATAACAAGAAAAGAACATTTGCCATGTTTGCGACGATGAAGATGACATTCTACCTATGTCCTACAATGTCATTTTTCGCAGGTTCTTATGACCAAAACACATTCAGGGGGGCACCATGGCAAGTTCAGTCACAGGGCGCTAACACTGACAAATGTACGGGCAACCAACTTCAAGTAGTTAATGTGGCAAAGCAAGGTAACGCATACGAAAAAGAAACATACTGGTGTAGACATGAAAATTAAACTTGCAAAGGATGGCAAAAGACTCACGAGTTATATCGAAAAAAAATGTAGGACCTTCATGCAACACGTGGCATCAGGCGGCAACCATGTACCTACCATCGACGTCATACACAGGTGAGTACATAAAAGTGAAGTTGCGGACAATGAATTAGCAGAAGGAACATAGTTGACAACTGCAGTTGCATGCCTGGACAGATGCAATTGCCATGCCTGGAAAGATGCAATTGCCATGCCTAGACAACTGCAGTTTCCATGCCTGGACAACTGCAGTTGCCATGTATGATCAAATGTGATTGCATGGTCTAAACAACCGGGGATGACAAGTGTGAACAAATTTGTATGGCATGGTTGGACCACTACATGTGCCATGTTGAACAAACTACAGTTGCCATGCAGTAACCAACTGCCACCATGATCACAGGTTGTTACGGTGGGACTACATCAGCAAACATCTCATGGCAAGCTTCACAGTTGCAGGACAGCGCTATTGCAGATAGAGCACATCAAATTGGAATGACAGACCACACAAGATCGGCACATGCGGCACAACAAGGTAAGAAAAATTTGAACCAGAAAGCAGTACTGCATTTGTTTTTGTGGGAATAGCATGTGAGGAAAAGAAGATTTGTAACGGTGGTGGTGGAAAAAACAAACAGAAAATGCTACCAAGTGGTCGTGTGCAAAGAGTCATATATTGTCTTCGGGATTTGCCAATTGCTAAAAGAGTGTGTGCAACACTAATGATTAATCGCATTTTCCTAGTGAACTCAAGCCAAGAATACAAGTTTTGATGCTAGAATATATTGGTTGCAATGTATTGGCAGCAGTAGTTGCCATGTATGATGGATTGCAGCTGTCATGGATATAGAATCCAAGTTTTGGTACTGAAAGAAGCTGGTTGCCATGCATTGGCAACAGTAGTTGCCATGTTTGCTGGACTAAAGCTGCCATGACTGGAGAACTATAGTTGCCATGCATGTCCATATGCAGACTCACGACTTGCTGTGTGAATGAAGTCATGCCAAATCACATGCAGTTGTTGTACTCCGTTACGATAAACATGCCATTCAAGCAAAATCTTACGCTCATACCTGCTTTTTTATTACAGGACATTCAACTACAATCAACAGCAGCGCGGGGACATCTACTGTGGGGAGCTCTGAGCGCACGGAAGACGCGTTCCACCAGCCAGCCAACAATCATGCCACAAACAATGCCGAGTCAGTGTCGGAAATGGCAATCATTCTAGCAATGCCGACAAGCACACCTTTGAACACCAGCACAAGCAACACTCAAGTAGATGAAACAGCCGTCGGTACTGAAGTGAATGATGAAACTGATGACGAAGCACAAGGGGATGAAGATGGTGGGCAATCAGAAATCATGGTACCTCAGCCACCATACGTTGGGCAGAGATTTGATTCATTCGCAGAAGCAAAGGAATTCTACCAGACATATGCAAAGTTCCATGGGTTTGCGGTCAACACCGAATAACATAGGAAAATTAAACAAACTAACGAGTACAGTAGAGGTGAGATGAGGTGCTACAAGGCACGAAAGAACAAGAAGGGTAAATGTGTTACGCCTGTTATTCCGGAACGAAAGAGAGGTATCATTCTCAAGACGGAATGCCCTGTCCGGTGTAAGCTGAACGTAGATGGAGCATGGTGGGTGGTCACTGAATATTTAGATCGACCTGGTAAATTCTCTAATCGCCCACCAAGGATTCACGCCCCTCGAGAAGAAATTCATGAAGCTACTACATGGTTGTAACATCGGTCCATCAAGAATGGTCCAGATACTATCCCTCATCCACAACAAAAATGGGACTTTGAGTAGCATGCCCTACATACCAGCTGACGTCACAAACCTAAAGGCAAAGTACCATAGAGAGAGCAAGTTGGCTGACATAGAAGCCAAAATAGCCTACTTCGATGATAAAGCGAAGGAAGATCCAGATTTCTTCTATAGGATAAGATTGGACGATGAGGACCATGTTAGGAACATGTATTGGGTGGATGGTGCTGCAAGAAGAGCCTACAAACATTTCCGAGATTGCATTTCATTCGACGCGACATATCTCACTAATATGTACAAGATGCCATGCGCTCCATTCATAGGAATAAATAACCACAATCAGTCATTACAGTTCGGATGCGGGCTCGTTCGGAACGAAGACACGGATGGGTACACTTGGCTGTTCAAGACCTTCTTGGAGTGCATGGATGGACTTGCTCCGATGAACATAATAACAGACCAGGATTTTAGCATGCGTGCAGGCATAGAGGAGGTCTTTCCGTTGGCAGTGCACAGGCACTACAGGTGGCACATTATAAAGAAGGCTGAGGAGACGCTAGGACCGTTCTTTGCTGACCGTCCAGAGTTGCACAAGGCATTCGAGCTGTGCGTGGACCACAGCTTGACGGTGGAGGAGTTTGAAAGGAGATGGATGGCCATGATTGAAACATATCAAGTCCAAGACAACGAGACGCTTGCTAGCCTATGGGAGAAGCGAATGTACTGGGTGCCGGCCTACTTCATGCAGTGCTTCTTCCCATTTCTGCAGACTATGCAGCGTAACAAGGGGTTCAATGCTGTTTTGAAGCGGTACGTGAGCCCTGGCAACTCATTGCTACAGTTTGCCAAGCAATACACCGCTTTGCAACAAAAAATACTGGGATCTGAGCTACAGCAATAAGCGAACACCGCGCTAAAGAAGCCAAAATTGCTAACGTATTTATCGATGGAGACGCAGATGAGCAAGATATACACCAACAAGATCTTTAACAAGTAAGTCAGTTGTGTTACAATCTTATTTGCACAAGCATGAAGGTAGTAGGTGCCATATAGAATGCAATGCAGTTGAAAAGCTTATTTGAAAATGATGATTTTTTGAAAAGTAGCCATTGAGTACACAGTAACCATGATATGTAGTTGCCATGTTTAATGAAGTAGAGTTGCCATGTTTACTCAACTGCAGTTGCCATGTTTGACGAACTACAGTTGCCATGTTTGATGAACTGCAGTTGCTATGTTTAATGCACTGTACTTCCATTGGGCATGATGGTATGGAAATGCAAATGCCAATGAAAGATGCTATGCAAGTTCCCATGTTTAATGAACTGCGGTTGCCATGTTTAATGAACTGTAGTTGTCATGTTTAATGAACTGCAGATGCCATGTTTACTCAACTGCAGTTGCCATGTTTACTTAACTACAGTTGCCATGTTTAATGAACTGTAGTTGCCATGTTCAAACGAAATGTTTAATGAACTGTCGTGGATTTGTCACGGCAGATGTCCTAGCATAAGGACTTAGTCGTGGAGCCATCGCTACGGGTTTACTTGCAGGGGTTAAAGCGGACACAAAGACACAAGGGTTTTATACTAGTTCGGCCCCTTCGATGAAGGTAAAAGCCTACGTCTAGTTGTGATGGAATTGATGTAGTCTCGATGGCTAGGGAGCAAACAAGCTTCGCCTAGGCTCGAGTTGTGGTTGTCTGTCCTTGAACCGTCGCCGGGTCGTCCCCTTATATACACGGGTGACGCCCGTCGGTTCATAGAGTCCCAACCGGTTCATACTCGTATCCGGTTGGTATCTCTCTACCTAACTTACAATACAAGTTATACATCGGGCGGTTTACGGCTACAAGCTCTAAACCGACTATAGGCCTTGGGCCCTTCTCTGATTACACCACTAACGGAGCTAACCCGGCCCAAGCTGGCCGGTTTACATCTAGTGGTAATATCCCCAACATTGGGCCCCAGATTGATTTGAACTGGTTCATGTCAATCCTTCACAAAGCCTGTATCTTGGACATCTTCTTTTGTTTGGTAAACCGCCACGTCGTCGTTGCTTCTGATCACTGTAAACCGGCATGACGTCGTTGCTTCAGTCATCAGAACCGGCATGGCGTCGTTGCTTTCGTCATCAGAACGGCATGACGTCATCTCGGAAGTTGATCCTTTATAACGTTTTCTTTAATAGCAGTCCCTGGATCCACGCGCTTGACCTAGCTTTACTGCCTTATAAATAGGACCGAATGGTCATTCTTTTCCTCCCTTCGCTTTCTCTTCTTCGTCTTCCTCGCGCCGCTGCCTTTGAGCTCCGCCATCGTCATCGATTGCTTCATCCTAGGCGCTGATCGACTGAACGTGCGTAGCGCTGCGGCCCTTTTCGCATCTTCTCCATTCCTGGTAAGCTTCTTCCCCTTCTTAAATCTGTTTCTGTACTTAGATCTGTTTCTAGGGTTCGAGCTTCATACCATGTTCTTCGTGCGTTTTTATCCTTTTAGCTTTGAACCATGCTGTGAACCTTGTTCTGTACCAATGATGACTCCTGCGTATCCGCTGTACTTTCTCATTTTAATCCCATGGATCTTCTGCATATATATGCCTTATGGTCCACTTCTGTTTCTTCTCTACTTCCGCGAAATATTTCCTGTTTTTTGAAAACCCGCGTTTGATCCGTAGTAATCATGAGATCTTGTGAAACTTGTTTCTGTAAACTGTCCATGACTTCAATTAACTCCAAGGCCTAGATTAGGCGGTTTAACTCACCATAATAAAAACTGCTAAACCGGCATGGGCACACCATTAGTCCCCTTGTTTAACCGCCAGAACGCATCTGACATCATATCACAATGAATTGATTTATAGAAACTGCCTCCGGTTTATCATAACTTAGATCAACCGCTTTGTAACAAGCACGCTCTTAAACCGGATCCTTTTCTTTGTAGATCTTATCATGGCCAAACAGGTGTATGAATGCAACTGGGTTCCTTCCCGCGTCTCCGAGACACAGTTAAATGAACTGGTATCAATTGGCGCTTTAGATGACAAAAATACAGTCCATTGGAGGGTTCCTGGAGAGGAATGTCCTCCCACACCTCAGGAAGGGGAAGTTGTGGTTTTCGCGGATCACCTGGCTCGGGGCTTCAAACCGCCCGGTTCAAAATTTTACCGGGACGTGTTGGCCAATTTTCAGCTCCGTCCCCAAGACATTGGCCCCAACTCTGTCACCAACCTATGCCACTTTCAAGTGCTATCTGAAGCATATCTGCAAGAGGAACCTTCTGTTGAATTGTTTAGAGATCTCTTCCATCTAAACCGTCGTACTGAATTCACCGACGGCCCCAATACAGAATTGGGCGGTATGGCTATCCAGAAAAGGAAGGAGATCACCTATCCCCACGTCAAACTCCATACTCACCCCAAAGAGTGGAATGCAACTTGGTTTTCTTGCAAGGATACTTCTCACGAAGGTGAAAATCCTTTACGGCTTTCGGTCGGGCGGCTAAGCAATACTCATCCCTTTCCTCAAAGATTAAGTGCCAAAGAGAGAAGCAAATCGCCCCACAACTATCAAGCTCCGAGCCTTTATGGCCAACGGTTTGGTCGGCATTGATCTTGCACGCTCTTTGGTTATCTTGGGGCATACTGCCTTTGAGCCGACGTTCCGGTTTGATGTGTCACTATACCGGCAGCGTCGACGACCCACTCCGACACACAAAACTTGAACTTTCTGATGATGAAGTTACGGACTCAGTAAGAAGAATGTTGAATGAACCGGAGCATCTCTGTGCCCAAACCGGCTTGGCTCCTTACTGCACCACCAACACACCACCTGCGGTAAGTCTCTGACTACGTCATCATTTAAACCCGTTATTACTTCATGTACCAACATTTAATTATTTCTGATCCAGGGTGATAATCCGTTCTGGAGCAAGAAACTTTCCCGGGACAAAGCGGATAAAGCTGGGTGGCCAAACCGGCCAAAAACAAAAGTTGTCAAGAAATCAGCCCACAAGAGAAAGACCACTGCTTCATCTGACCCGGCCATTGACGATGATGTGGGTAATCCGGAACTTGATTCTCTTGGCTTGCTTTTTACACGTCTTATTGATGATGATGCTTGTCAGGATGACGCTGAAGCCAGCAATGCAGGATTTGTTGAGGTAACCATTCTTTCTTCCGATTCAACCAATTTGCCTTCACCAAAATTTCGCCAGGCAAGCCGGAAAGTTAACTTTTCTCACCTCTTGCTTACTTGGATCCCAAACTTCTTATGAAGACACAGCAACATGAAGCTCGCCGCACAACCCGGCACAGCGGTCAGGTAGTTACCTCTGCCGGTTTACCAAACAGCCCGGTTCGAAAGCGCCGCACCGAGGTTTCCGACCCTTTTATTGCTTTAAATTCCAAAGCGGGTTTCTTCCGTCAACCTCTTAATCCGTCCGACTCCGATTATCAGGTTACTTCCCATTCATCCTCTGGCGAATCCTCAGCCACTCAGCTACCGCCATTGAAAATAGCCGCCGGGTAAGTCAATACAGCCATATGCTTTTTGATACCTTCTGTAATAGATATGCTTTTTCTTGACTTTTGTCTCTTTAGAACCAAACCGAAACCCAGCAAGAAGGCCCGCTTGGACAAAACAGTTGAAGAGGTTGCCGCTTCAGATCATGAGCGAGCGCCGGATCTCGAAAACGTTGCCTTTGAAGATATTCCCAATGACCCTCCGGTTCAAGAGGAGGTTATTCCTGAAGAGAGGCCTGTGAATACTTCAATCTCTGCTGATCCACCTGCCAGCACTGTCCGGTTTGAGAAGCCTCGCAGTCCTACTGAAACAGCCGTGCCCACACAATCCGCCGAGTCGAAAGATGATGACATTGTGATTACTAGTATGGGCGCGACCGGCCGGGAATCTGCAACTTTAACCCGGCATCTTGTGAAGAGGACTCTTCCACTTTTAATAAAGGAAAATGGGATGTGGAGCTGGAAACATATGCGCTTTGGCGCCCAAGACCTTCATTACGGATATTTGAACCGGCTTCTGATGGCCGTGACTATGAAGCGGCTTGGTGAAATTAATGAGGGACAAGTTTGAGGTAACACTCCTTTCCTTATTACCAGTATATTAGTCCTTGTAGCCCCCAAGGGCCGGTTTGTAATCTTGATCAAACCGGGACTTGATTATTTTCTTGATCCATTTTGGAATCTTCCCGCATAACCACCAGGGCCGGTTTAACTCTGCAGACTTAAACCGGTACTTCAATAAAACTGCACGACAAAACATTGGTAGAATCAAATAGTCATTAGCCCCCAAGTGCCAAGTTGAATACTCGTATTGAGCTTGGGACTTTGCCATGTATTAGCATAGAAAAATTGAAGGTACATTAGCCCCAAGTGTCAAGCATATAAGCGTGTTGTGTGGTTGAGACTTTGACTTATTGCTGGCTGAGCGTACTATCAATGCGCGGTGAGGTGAAAATCAAGGATGATCGGATTGCCGATTTACAAGTGGCTTTGAAAACCCAGCAGGCAAAGCAGAGAAGGCCAAGAAAGAATTAACCAGCGCCTTGACCGCTGCTGAGCAGTGAAGGAAGGCATGAAGAAAAAGCGCAGATGCGGGCCTTGAAAAGGCCAATTTGATCAAGCGGGCGAAAATCTGAAGCTGCCCTTAAACCGGTAGTGGATGATCTGACAGTCGTAAAGCGGCAAGTACATTCTATGACTGCAGCAATCTTTGGTAAGCTCCTTGTGAATATTTGTGATATATTGCACCGGCTGCATCATTAGTCCGGTTTAGAACTAATCATTTACCGTTTGTAGGCACACGCGTTGGGCATTTGAGAAATGATGTGCGGAAGAAACTGAAGGCTGTCTACACTTTAGTTGAGCAGTTATATACCGGAGCCCAGCGCATCATCACCACAATGTCACATAACAATCCAGCGCCTTCCCTGATTCAAGATACCCTGAACCGGCTATCAATGCTTCCTTCCCGGGTTGAAGAGGTGAAGAAGTCTGCTGCACGAACCGGAGCCATCAATGCCTTGATCCGAGCCAAGGCATGGGTACCAGACTTTGATCCCGTGGAAGCAGCTCAAGGCTATCCCAGTGTGAAAGAAGATGGCTCTGACTTCAGCGAAGAGGACTTAAGGGCGATAAACCGTGCAGTACGCCCGCTGGCTTATCAATTGGCCGAAGAAGCTGACTTGGACCATTACCAAGCACAATATAATGATCAAAACAAGCGAGTGTCTGCCCCAACCTTTGAACCGGAAAACCTGATCCCTCCAATCCGTAAGCATACTTACGCACCCGATATTGAACCGTCTTCTTTGATCCACGAAGAGGCTGTTTTCCAAGCACTAATGGGAATCGACTGGACCACTGTAGATTTCCAGCCAATGGGTAGGGATGAAGAGGCTGAAGCGGCAGAAGATGAAGAGCAGACTTGAACCGGTAGCCGGGTTAAACATCTGCTGCGGGCGGTTTGCCCAGAAAACAATGATCTCATTTGGGCACTGTGTTGCCTTGTAATAACTTTAGTTAAAACTTTTGTGCTTGATTATGCCTTCGTGCATAAGTTGTAAAACCTTTGCATGATTTCTTTATCCTGCAACCAGAAAAAGTCGAACCTTGGCGGTGGTGATACCACCACCGGTTTATAGTATTCAAATAGATATATAAGAATTCCAATAAATATGTGATACAAATACCGTCAGATCTGGACATGAAGTATGGCGTAGCCAAACTTGAAGCGGAGGCCTTTTTCAAAAACCATGACCGTCTGGGAGATAATAACTCCCATATAACCGTCTTTGAATCAGCACAAACCCTTTGTTATTCCGTGATGATGAGCAGGAAGAAGATAAACCGGGCAAAGAAAACTCCGGCGTAAACCGTGTCCTGTCAGTTTGTAACTGACCGTTGAACCGGATAAAAATATTTGTCGGGTTAAAAAACGCAACAACAAAAAAAATCGGATAGCAATTATGTGAAAATATGGCAACAAAGGCAATAACTCTTTGCAAAAGAAAAGCTTCATGGAGCTGGTCAGATGGCATTACCATGGTCGACGCAACCAAGCCCCGGCGTCGCGATGGTGCTAGTCGGCCAGTCCCCAAAAGACTCTTGGCGAAGTCGCCGCCAAGTGGTATGACATTGGTTGGGTTCGACCAAGCCCCAAATGACTCTGGCCCTATTGGCCGACCAAGAGGCGTGACGGTTCGAGCGTGACCGTGTCCCCAAATGATCTGGTGGCTTTCGCCTATCAAGAGGTGTTGCATTGGTTGGACACGACCAAGCCCCCAAGTGATAAATATAAATGTCAAGGGTAAACCGGAGGCGCTTTAGAAGCGAAGCGCTCCATGTAACCACACATGATAAGAAAGACAGAGACCCGCTTTAGCTGAGGCTTCGGTTTTATTATATCGAAGATAATATATACATTGTCATGATATGTACATAAACCGAGTCGATGACTCAAGTGTAGTAAGGCGAAGATGAGCTATATTCCACGGCTGTTGGTCTCCTCCTCGGCGACACGTGAGTCTTGGCGCCTCGAATATCAATCGAGATAGTATGATCCGTTGTGTAGATTTTCTTTGACCACAAAGGGTCCTTCCCAAGGTGGGGATAACTTGTGCATATCTGTTCGGTCTTGGATGAGGCGAAGCACCAAATCTCCTTCTTGAAAGGTTACGGTTCTAACCGGCGATCGTGATAACGACGAAGATCTTGTCGGTAAATCGCCGAACGAGCGGCTGCCATATCACGCTCCTCATCCAATAGATCCAAAGCGTCTGTCGCGCCATCTCGTTGTCCGCTTCAACATAAGCCGCTACACGGGCGAATCGTGCGGATATCATCGGGGAGAAGCGCCTCGCTCCGTAGACCATGAAGAAAGGTGTATATCCGATGGATCGGTTTGGCGTAGTATTGATGCTCCATAGCACCGATGGGAGCTCTTCAACCCAACACCCCGGTGTTCTCGTAATGGAACCGAAGCCGGGTTTGATGCCTCGTAAGATTTCTTGATTAGCGTTACGCTGCCCGTTGGTGGGGATGCACCATCGACGACACGTCAAGCGGATGTGCTCACGTTCACGAAATTCTTTCATAGCCCCTTGGATAGATTAGTGCCATTGTCATTAATGATCTTGTGGAAAGCCAAACCGGAAAATCACCTTTTGATGAACTGCACGCTGTTGCTGCGTCACACTGGCGATGTGCTCGCTTGACCCACTTGGTAAATTTGTCCACTGCCACCAACAGGTGGGTCTTCTTATACTGGGATCGCTTAAAGGGTCCAACCATATCCAGCCCCCAAGTTGCAAACGGCCATGTTATTGGGACCGGCGTGATGTCCGCAATCCCCTTCATGGATTTCTCTTAAAATTTCACAGCCTTCCTCAGGGGAAACACAGCGTTGAAACACCCACGATCTGTTGCAATGATGCAACTCACCATTAAGAATCGTCATAGATTTAGGCGCGGATTATCTGTGCGCCAAAACCTCATCTTCGGCAACTCCTCGAGTCATATCGCAAGGAAAGGAATCATCAATCCGGAATAGCATGTAATGCTGCCACCAAGCGAGCCTCCGGATCGGGAATAGCCAAATCCGCTTCACGGGGAGCCGGGGTGATGGGTTGTGTAAGGCGTCCAAAAGACATTAGGCGGGACGGTTTACGCCGAGAACCCAACCGGCTTAAAGCGTCGGCCGCTTCGTTCTTCCGGCGATCCACATGATCCACTTGATAGCCCTTGAAGCAACTTGCGATATTATCCACTTCTCGATGATATGCGGCCATGAGTGGGTCCTTAGAATCCCAAGTGCCAGATACTTGCTGAGCCACCAGGTCCGAGTCACCAAAACACTTAACCCGGCTTAAGTTCCTCTCCTTAGCCATCCGGAGACCATGGAGCAAGGCTTCGTACTCAGCTGCATTATTAGTACAAGGGAACATTAAACGGAGAACGTAACAAAACTTATCACCTCGTGGGGAAGTTAAAACGACTCCAGCCCCCGAGCCTTCCAACCGCTGGATCCGTCGAAATGAATAGTCCATCGTGTGATCCGGCTTCTCCTCTGGCGCTTGTAACTCCGTCCGGTCATTAATGAAATCAACAAGTGCTTGTGACTTCACCGCTGTGTCGTGGTATATACTTTAGTCCATGCGCCCAAGCTCGATGGCCCATTTTGCAATCGACGATCGCCTCCGGTTTTGTATGATATCACCCAAAGGAGCTGAACTAACCATTGTGATAGGGTGCCCTTGGAAATCTTGCTTCACTTCCGACCGCCATAAAACACCATAGGCGAGCTTCGCCAATGCGGATACCTTTGTTTGGACTCAATGAGCACCTCATCGATATAATAAACCGCCTTTGAACCGGATACTCCTTACTGCCTCCTTGCGCTCTACCACAATGGCCACGCTTACTGCTCGAGCATTGGCTGCCACATATAACAACAGCGGTTCCTTGTCAACCGGAGCCGCAAGAACAGGCGGGTTGGCCAATTGCCGCTTTAGATCCTCAAATGCTTCATCAGCAGCTGGACTCCAGACGAAATTATCCGTCTTCCTCAGCATCTGGTATAAGGGAATGGCCTTCTCTCCGAGGCGGCTGATAAACCGGCTCAACGCAGCGATCCTGCCCGCCAGACGCTGAACATCATTGATACACTTCGGTTTAGCCAAGGAAGTGATAGCTTTAATTTTCTCCGGATTAGCCTCAATTCCTCTGTTAGACACCAGAAACCCCAATAACTTGCCTGCCGGAACACCAAAAACACACTTGGCCGGATTAAGCATCATCTTATAAATGCGCAGGTTGTCGAAGGTTTCCTTCAAATCTTCCACTAGTGTCTCCTTTTGTCTTGATTTCACCACAATATCATCTACATAAGCATGCACATTGCGGCCGATCTGTGTATGCAAGCAATTCTGTACACACCGCTGATAAGTAGCCTGGGCACTTTTGAGCCCAAAAGGCATAGATACATAGCAGAAGGCTCCAAAGGGAGTTATAAACGCTGTCTTCTCCTGGTCCTTAACCGCCATTTTAATCTGATGATATCCAGAGTACGCATCCAAAAAACTTAAACGCTCACATCCTGCCGTGGCATCAATAATCTGATCAATGCGGGGGAGGGCAAAAGGATCTGCCGGACAAGCTTTGTTGAGATCTGTGTAGTCCACACACATCGCCAGTGCCATTTTCTTAAGGACCAGCACCGGATTAGCAAGCCACTCTGGATGAAACACCTCAATGATAAAACCAGCTGCCAATAGCCTGGCTACTTCCTCTCCAATGGCCTTGCGCCTTTCTTCGTTAAACCGGCGGAGGAACTGTTTCACCGGTTTATACTTGGGATCCACATTAAGTGTGTGCTCAGCGAGTTCCCTTGGGACACCGGCATGTCGGATGGCTTCCATGCAAAGATATCCGGTTCTCACGGATGAACTTCGATGGCGCGTTTCCTATTTGGCATCCAGGTTGGCAGCCGCGGTGAAGCTGCTTGGACGAATCGCCCGCACGAAGTCAACAAGCTTGGTCTCATTTGCCGATTTAAACTTCAGATCCGATTCATGCTCCGTAGTTGGCTTCTTCAAAGGGGTCATATCTGCCGGATCAACATTGTCTTTATAGAACCTCAACTCTTCCGTGGCACAGACCGCCTCTACATAAGCTGCGTCGCCTTCCTCGCATTCCAAAGCAACGCGGCGGCTTCCATGCACCGTTATCGTTCCTTTGTAACCCGACATTTGGAGCTGCAAGTAAATATAACAAGGCCGTGCCATGAATTTAGCATAAGCCGGTCGTCCAAACAAGGCATGATACGAACTCCGGATTTTCACCACTTCAAAAGTTAGCTTTTCAGACCGGGAATCGTGCTCGTCTCCAAAAGCCACATCGAGCTATCTTACCAACAGGATAAGCAGATTTGCACAGTACTACGCCATGGAACACCGTATTGACGCGATCGAGATCCTTATCTGTGAGATCCATGCGACGGAAAGTTTCATAGTATAATATATTATCTGCTTCCTCCGTCCATAAGCACCTTAGTGAACTTATAGCCCCCACGAGGGTCTACCACGATGCCGGTGACCGGATTATCAACCGGGGATGGTCCTCTCGCTCCACACGATAGGCTGCTCGGACCAGCGTAAATACCGTGGTAAGGCGGTTCAACAGAGTTTCTCGCCCGTTTGTGAAGCTTCGATCCGCTTGTCCAAACTGGTTGTGAAAACATGATATCGCCCACTATTCAACTGCTTTGATTGGCTCGATAGCTTTGACATTGTTTCTGCCTTTGCCACCACGATTATTCGATTATTGTGATTGCCTTGATTAGGCCCTGAACGAAGCTCCGTCTGACCCGCCCATGGAAACCGGATCTGAACCGCCACGACCCTGGTCATACGGAAAGCATTGTAGTTTTGAACTCTGCATAATATAACAGTCTTTCCAGAGATGGTTTGATGGGGACTCCTTCGTCCGTGCTTGGGACAAGGCTGATTCAACAAGTAATTCAAGCGGCTTGTATTAGGGTTTGGACCCGATTCGCCTTGCCTCTGCGCGCTGGAGCCTCATCTGCGCATTAGTGTTAGCTACGAAATCCGGGTTGCCATCGGCCTTGCGCTTGCCCCGTTCCATGACCCGCCGGTTTGTCTGCTGCCCTTGAGTTGCCCTTCTTCTTTCCCTTCCTGCTTCGTCATCATCGACCGGGATCCTTGAATATCTGTCGAATCGGCATATTTTACCATGCGCCATGAGGGTTCCCATATCATTGCAGAACCGCTTCATGCGTCCCAATTTTAACTTCAAAGGCTCAAACGGTAGTTGCCTTCTAATGTTAAGATCGCCGAGTCGGCGTTGATCCGGTCGGAAGAGTCACGAATCTCGGATACGGCGTCCAACAGGTTGTTGACTCCTTCTTCACGGACGCAAGCCGCCCGGTCTCGATGGATTTGGGCTGCTTACATGTATCCTTGAAGTTACGGATAAACCGGCCCGTGCTTGGGCCCATGAACTGATAGAATTGGGCGGTAAGCTCTTCAACCAAAACAGGCTGTGCCTTCCGGCATCATGGTGAAGTACTTTGCACATGCGGTCTCATCCACATCTAGCATCTCCATGGCCATCTCATAACTTTCAACCCACGCTTGAGGGACAGATCCGCGGTGTAATTTGGCACCTTCGTGGGCCCTTAAATCCTTAGGCAGGCGCACATTGCGTAAAGCGGGGATTAAACAGAGCACCCCAAAGCGGATGCGACTCACAGCCAGGCGAAGGTGGTAGGCGAACGGTGTGTGTTGATCCGCATCATCTGTGCTGCTAACTCGAAAGTCATAGCAACATCTATCTCGTAACATAGTGGATACTAGGATCAAACCCCAACAAAACTAACTTGATTACATGGTAAATCTCATCCAACCCATCACCGGCCCAGCAAGCTTCCACGATGGAATTACTCACGCACGGCGGTGATCATCATGAAATTGGTGATGGAATATGGTAGATGATGACGATGGCGACGAATCTCTCTCGAAGCCCCGAACGGACTCAGATCAGCCTCCCGAGAGATTAGGCTGGGCGGCGGCTCCTGTATAGTAAAACACGATGAAACTTTCTCTAATTTTTTCTCGCAAACGGAATATAAAGAGTTGGAGTTGAGGTTGGTGGAGCATCAGGGGCCCACAAGACAGGGGGCGCCGCCCAGGAGAGGGCCCCACCCTCGCAGACAGGTGGCCTCGCCTTGATTCTTTCGCCAATATTTTTATATTTTCCAAAAGTTATCTCCGTGATTTTCATGTCATTCCGAGAACTTTTGTTTTCTCGACAATAAACAACAACATGGCAGTTCTCGCTGAAAACAGCGTTAGTCCGGTTAGTTTCATTCAAATCATGCAAATTAGAGTCCAAAACAAGGGCAAAAGTGTTTGGAGAAGTAGATACATTGAGACGATTACACGGCCGGCCGTAGCAGGAGGTGCATGATCGCGGGGCGAGCGTCAAAGCGCCAGGAGCAGCCGGACGATTGTCTTTTTTCTTTTCTTTTCTCGACCGTTATTAGCGCCGGATGCACGCTCTCTCTCTTTAGCAGCCGATCCGCTGGGCATCCGCCGTTCGGATGGGCACTCTGGACTAACTTTTTCTCCACCGCTTTTTTGGACGCCCATAACGCCACATGTGGTGTATCGGTGGTTGTGCCGCATGACTTTTGTGGCATGGAGAAGAACCCGCCTGCGACGATCAAGGTTCCGGGCGGCGAGCCACAGCCCGCACGCCCGTGGTAAACCGCCCACACGTCCGGCTAAACGATCATGCCAGACGACTCCAATTGGCTCCCGGCCTTTTCGATCCCACCAATCGCCATCGCCTCCCACCTCGATCCCTACCTCATCGCCGTCTTCTCCGTTGCTATGGCAACCAGAGCAGATCCATAGCACCTTCACCGCTAACCACCCCCACTCCAACCCCGGCCTCCCAAGATCTACTAAAAGCAGGTGAATTCGATCTCCCATCGCTTGTCCTTCTTCTAGCCGTAAATTAGAAATTTGCAAATTTTTCCAACTAAGATGGCGATCGATCCACGCTTATAGGGGCAAAACACCACACGGATTTGTGTGTATTCGATTTGCCAACCAACATACGCCAGATCCGCCATGTACTATGCTAGAGTTGAGCTAAGGTTCTCGCTGGCTTGGTGCAAGTAGTTGGTAATGAAGGATGCGTAAGAATCCCTAATAAAAGGGAGAAAAGGAGAAATTTGGCATACGGGGTAAGGAAAAATAGTCGCACTTGTGTTCAACATCACTGCCACCTATCGCTGTCATTAATCGCCACCATGTTAACTTGCCATCCTATTTTAGTGGTTGCATATCCTTTGAAATGATATGGCACCCATTTCAAAAAGATAGTGGATGCATGTCCCACTTGCCATGATGTGTTGGTTGCCTACGCAGAAATGTGATAAGATTGCCGGTTATCTTCATTGCAAACAGCAAAAAATGCATTTTGCGGATTGTTGATGCGCTCTTGTTCATGCAAAGGATCGAGAACACATTGGCGTAAACAAAATGCGAAGCATGAATCACGAAGATGGCATCGATCCTGGGTTTCAAAGGCAAGAACGCCTTTGGGATGCAGAGAGCATATAAATAACCTTTCAGAATCCGCTGTCGCCACTACTAGAGCAAGATGCGCATTGGTATGATGCATGATAACAAGAAAAGAACATTTGCCATGTTTGCATTTATGAAGATGACATTCACTACCTATGTCCTACAATGTCATTTTTCGCAGTTCTATGACCAAACACATCTGTGGGGCACCATGGCAAGTTCAACATGTAGGCGCTAACACCGATAAATGTACGCAACCAACTTCAAGTAGTTAATGTGGCAAAGCAAGGTAACGATACGTAAAAAGAAACATACCGTGTAGACATGAAAATTAAACTTGCAAAGGATGGCAAAAGACTCACGAAGTTATATCGAAAAAATGTAGGACCTTCATGCAACACGGGCATCAGCGCAACTATGTACCTACCATCGACGCTATACATGTGAGTACATAAAAGTGAAGTTGCGGACAATGAATTAGCGTATGAACATAGTTGATAAATCGCAATATGCTCGACAGATGCAATTGCTATGCCTCGAAAGATGCAATTGCTATGCCTAGACAATCATAGCTTATGCCTCGACAACCGCAGCTGCTATGTATGATCAAATGTGATTGCATGGTCTAAAACAACCGATGACAAGTGAACAAATTTGTATGGCATGGTTGGACCACTACATGTGCCATGTTGAACAAACTACGCCATGCAAGAACTAACCGCCACCATGATCACAAAGTTGTTACTAGGGACTACATCAAGAACATCTCATGGCAAGCTTCACAGCATGTGACAGCATTATTGCAGTATAGAGCACATCAAATTGGAATGACACCACACAAGATCGCAGACATGCACAACAAGGTAAGAAAAATTTGAACCGTAGCAAAGATCAGACGGTTTTGTGGGAATATATGAGGAAAAGAAGATTTGTAACGGGTGGTGGAAAAACAAAATGTAAAATGCTACCAAGTGGTCGGTGCAAAGAGTCATATATTGTCTCGGATTTGCTAATTGTTAAAAGAGTGTGCAACACTAATGATTAATCGATTTTCCTAGTGAACTCAAGCCAAGAATACAAGTTTTGATGCTAGAATATATTGGTTGCAATGTATTGGCAGCAAGAGTTGCCATGTATGATGGATTGCAGCCGCTGGATATAGAATCCAAGTTTTGCATCGAAGAAGCTGGTTGTTATGCATTGGCAATAAAGAGTTGCCATGTTTGTCGGACTAAAGCTGCCATGACCGGAGAACTATAGTCGCCATGCATGTCCATATGCGCATCACGACTTGTCAGGTGAATGAAGTCATGCCAAATCACATGCAGCTTGTTGTAATTTATAAACATGCCATTCAAGCAAAATCTACTATACCTGCTTTTTATTACAGACATTCAACTACAATCAACAAAGAGCTGGGACATTCATCGGAGCCTGAAAGACGGAAGACGCTGCTCCACCAAACCAACCAACAATCATGCCACAAACAATGCCGAGTCGTCGGAAATGGCAATCATTCTAGCAATGCCGATAAGCACACCTTGAACACCAAAGACAAGCAACACTCAAGTAGATGAAACAGCCGCTTGCAGATCAAGTGAATGATGAAACTGATGACGGAAATAAGGATGAAGATGGTGGGCAATCGAATCATGGTACCTCAGCCACCAATGCTAAGCAGATTTGATTCATTCGCAGGCTAAAGGAATTCTACCACATATGCAAAGTTCCATGGGTTTGCGGTCAACAATCAATAACATAGGAAAATTAAACAAACTAACGAAACAAGAGAGGTGAGATGAGGTGCTACAAGGCACTAAAGAACAAGAAGGGTAAATGTGTTACGCTGTTATTCCGAATCTAAAGAGAGGTATCATTCTCAAGACGGAATGCCCCGTCCGTGTAAGCTGAACGATGGAGCATGGTGGGTGGTCACTGAATATTTAGATCGACGTAAATTCTCTAATCGCCCACCAAGGATTCACGCCGAGAAGAAATTCATGAAGCTACTACATGGTTGAACATCGGTCCATCAAGAATGGTCCAGATACTATCCTCATCCACAACAAAAATGGGACTTTGAGTAGCATGCCCTACATACCAGCCGACGCCACAAACCTAAAGGCAAAGTACCATAGAGAGAGCGTTATCGACATAGAAGCCAAAATAGCCTACTTCGATGATAAAGCGAAGGAAGATCCGATTTCTTCTATAGGATAAGATTGACGATGAGGACCATGTTAGGAACATGTATTGGGTGGATGGTGCTGCAAGAAGAGCCTACAAACATTTCCGAGATTGCATTTCATTCGACGCGACATATCTCACTAATATGTACAAGATGCCATGCGCCCATTCATAGGAATAAATAACCACAATCACCATTACAGCTCGATGCGGGCTCGCTCGTAACTAAGACACGGATGGGTACACTTGGCTGTTCAAGACCTTCTGGAGTGCATGGATGGACTTGTTCGATGAACATACATACAGACCAGGATTTTAGCATGCGTGCATAGAGGAGGTTCTTTCCGCTGGCAAAGGCACAGCACTACAGTGGTACATTATAAAGAAGGCTGAGGGAGACGCTAGGACTGCCTTTTGCCGACTGGCCCGAGTGCAGACAGGCATTCGAGCTGTGCGGGGACCACAGCTTGACGGTGGAGGAGTTTGAAAGGAGATGGATGGCCATGATTGAAACATATCAAGTCCAAGACAACGAGACGCTTTGCTAGCCTATGGGAGAAGCGAATGTACCGGTGCCGCCTACTTATGCAAAGGTTTTTCCCATTTCGCAGACTATGCAGCAGAATAAGGGGTTCAATGCTGTTTTGAAGCGTACGTGAGCCCCCGCAACTCATTTACAGGCCACAAGCAATACACCGCTTTGCAACAAAAAAATCGATCTCGAAAGCTACAGAATGCTTAACACCGCTAAAGAAGCCAAAATTGCTAACGATTTATCGATGGAGACGCAGATGAGCAAGATATACACCAACAAGATCTTTAACAAGTAAGTCATTTGTGTTACAATCTTATTTGCACAAGCATGAAGGTAGTAGGTGCCATAGAATGCAATGCGCTTGAAAAGCTTATTTGAAAATGATGATTTTTGAAAAGTAGCCATTGAGTACACAAGAACTATGATATGTAGTTGCCATGTTTAATGAAGTAGAGTTGCTATGTTTACTCAATCGTAGCTGTTGTTTGACTTAACTACAGCTTGCTATGTTTGATGAATGCAGGGCTGAATGTTTAATGCATCGTATTCCATTGGGCATGATGGTATGGGAATGCAAATGCCAATGAAAGATGCTATGCAAGTTCCTATGTTTAATGAACTCATGTTGCTATGTTTAATGAACTGTAGTTGTCATGTTTAATGAACTGCAGATGCTATGTTTACTCAATCAGCAGCGTTATAAGTTTACTTAACTACGCTGGCGTTTAATGAACTGAGTTGCTATGTTCAAACGAATGTTTAATGAACTGTCGTGGATTTGTTACGCAGATGTCCTAGCATAAGGACTTAGTCGTGGAGCCATCGCTACGGGTTTACTTGCAGGGGTTAAAGCGACAAAGACACAAGGGTTTTATACTAGTTCGCCCCTTCGATGAAGGTAAAAGCCACGCCTAGTTGTGATGGAATTGATGTAGTCTCGGCGGCTAGGAGCAAACAAGCTTCGCTTAGGCTCGAAGTTGTGGTTGTCTCGCCCTGAACTGTCCGGTCGCCCCTTATATACACGTGGTGACTTGCCGGTTCATAGAGTCCCAACCGTTCATACTGTGATCCCTGGTATCTCTACTCCTAACTTACAATAAGTTATACATCAGGCCGGTTTACGCCACAAGCTCTTAAACCGACTATAGGCCTTGGGCTCCTTTCTCGATTACACCACTAACGGAGCTAACCCGCCCAAGCTGGCCGGTTTACATCTAGTGGTAATATCCCCAACATTGGGCCCCTGATTGATTTGAACTGTTCTGCGTCAATCCTTCACAAAGCCTGTATCTTGACATCTTTGTTTGGTAAACCGCCACGCCGCCGTTGCTTCGATCATCAGAACCGCATGACGCCGTGCTTCGTCATCAGAACCGCATGACGCTGTTTCGTCATCAGAATCGCATGACGCTATCTCGAAGTTGATCCTTTATAACGCTTTTAATAGCAGCCTCGGATCCACGCTGCTGACCTAGCTTTATCGCTTTATAAATAGGACCGGTGGTCATTCTTTTCCCTTCGCTTTCTTCGCTTTTCGCTACGCTCTTTGAGCTCCGCCATCGCCATCGATTCGCTTCATCCTAGGCTGCATCGACTGAACGCATTGTAACGCCGCATGCCTCTTTCCGCATCTTCTCCATTCCCCGTAAGCTTTTTCCTTCTTAAATCTGTTTCATTTTAGATCTGCTTTTAGGTTCGAGCTTCATACCATGTTCTTCGTATGCTTTTATCTTTTTAGCTTTGAACCATGCCGTGAACCTTGTTCTCACTCAATGATGACTCTCGCGATCCGCTGTACTTTCTCATTTTAATCCCATGGATCTTCCTATATATATGCCTTATGGTCCACTTCGCTTTTCTACTCCGCAAATATTTCTGCTTTTTGAAAACCCGCTTGATCCGTAGAGTAATCATGAGATCTTGTGAAACTTGTTTCTCAGAACTGTCCATGACTTCAATTAACTCCAAGGCCTAGATTAGGCGTGTTTAACTCACCATAATAAAAACTGCTAAACCGCATGGGCACACCATTAGTCCCTTGTTTAACCGCCGTAACCATCCGACATCATATCACAATGAATTGATTTATAGAAACGCCCCGTTTATCATAATCTTAGATCAACCGCTTGTAACAAGCACGCCTAAACCGGATCCTTTTCTTTTGTAGATCTTATCATGGCCAAACAGGTGTATGAATGCAATCGGTTCTTCCTCGCCTCCGAGACACGCTTAAATGAACTGCATCAATTGCTTTTAGATGACAAAAATACATCCATTGAGGGTTCCTCGAGAGGAATGTCCTCCCACACCTCGTGAAGGGAAGTTGGGTTTTCATGATCACCTGCTCGGGCCAAACCGCCTGGTTCAAAATTTTACCGACGTGTCAGCCAATTTTCAGCTCCGCCCCAAGACATTGGCCCCAACTCGCTACCAACCTATGCCACTTTCAAGTGCTATCCGCATATCTCAAGAGGAACCTTCGTTGAATTGTTTAGAGATCTCTTCCATCTAAACCGTCAGATCAATTCACCGACGGCCCCAATATGTAATTAAGGGTATGGCTATCCGTAAAAGGAAGGAGATCACCTATCCCCACGCCAAACTCCATACTCACCCCAAAGAGGAATGCAACTTGGTTTTACAAGAAGGATATCTCCAAGGTGAAAAATCCCCCTGCTTTCGCCCGAGCGCTGCAATACTCATCCCTTTCCTCAAAGATTATGCCAAAGAGAGAAGCAATACGCCCCACAACTATCCAAGCTCCGAGCCTTTATGGCCAACGGTTTGATCGGCATTGATCTTGCACGCCGCCGTTATCTTGGGGCATACCGCTTTGAGCCGACGTTCGCTTGATGTGTCACTATACCGGCAAAGCCGACACCCACTCCGCACACACAAACTTGAACTTTCTCGATGATGAAGTTACGATCAAGAAGAAGAATGTTGAATGAACCGAGCATCTCGCGCTCAAACCGCTTGGCTCTCATCGCACCACTCAACACACCACTCTGTAAGTCTCGACCACGCCATCATTTAAACCCGTTATTACATGTACCAACATTTAATTATTTTCGATCCAGGTGATAATCCGCTCGAGCAAGAAACTTTCCCGACAAAGCGGATAAAGCCGTGCCAAACCGCCAAAAAAAAGTTGTCAAGAAATCAGCCCACAAGAGAAAGACCATCGCTTCATCCGATCCCGCCATTGACGGCGATGTGGGTAATCCGAACTTGATTCTCTTGGCTTGCTTTTTACACGCCTTATTGATGATGATGCTTGTCGATGACGGCTGCCAAGAATGCAGGATTTGTTGAGGTAACCATTCTTCTTCCGATTCAACCAATTTGCTCTTCACTAAAATTTCGCCGTAAGCGGAAAGTTAACTTTTCTCACCTCTTGCTTACTTGATCCCAAACTTTATGAAGACACAAAGAACATGAAGTTTCAGACAACCCTACATAGCCGTCGTAGTTACTGCTGCATTAAACAGCCTGGTTCAAAGCGCCGACCGAGGTTTCCACCTTTTATTGCTTTAAATTCCAAAGCGGGTTTCTTCCGCAACCTCTTAATCCGTCTCGACCATTATCGTTACTTCCCATTCATCCTCTCAATCCTCACCACTCAGCCTACCGCCATTGAAAATAGCCGGTAAGTCAATACAGCCATATGCTTTTTGATACCTTCAGAATAGATATGCTTTTTCTGACTTTTCTTTCTTTAGAACCAAACCGAAACCCAGAAGAAGGCCCGCGACAAAATAGTTGAAGAGGTTGCCGCTTCAGATCATGAGCGAGCCGGATCTCAAAAACGGTTTTGAAGATATTCCCAATGACCTCCTGTTCAAGAGGAGGTTATTCCAAGAGAGGCTCAGGAATACTTCCATCGCCGATCCACCTCGCCAGACTGTCCGGTTTGAGAAGCCTCATCCCATCAACAAACAGGTTCACAATCCGCCGAGTCGAAGATGATGACATTGTGATTACTAGTATGGGCTTGACCGAGCCGGGAATCCGCAACTTTAACTCGCATATCGGAAAGAGGACTTCCACTTTTAATAAAGGAAAATGGGATGTGGAGCTGGAAACATATGCCGCTTGAGCGCCTCAAGACCTTCATTCTCGATATTTGAACCGCTTTACAGACGTGACTATGAAGCCGCTTGGTGAAATTAATGAGGGACAAGTTTGAGGTAACACTCTTTCCTTATTACCAAGATATTAGTCCTTGTAGTTTTAAGGGCCGGTTTGTAATCTTGATCAAACCGACTTGATTATTTTCTTGATCCATTTTGGAATCTTCCAAGATAATCATTGTGTACGGTTTAACTGCAGACTTAAACCGTACTATAAAAACTCTCGACAAAACATTGGTAGAATCAATAGTCATTAGCCTCAAGTGCCAAGTTGAATACTCAGATGAGCTTGGGACTTTGCCATGTATTAAAGAGAAAATTGAAGGTACATTAGCCCCCAAGTGTCAAGCATATAACTCGTTTGTGTGGTTGAGACTTTGACTTGAATTGCTGGCTGAACGTATTATCAATGCGCAGTCGAGGTGAAAATCAAGGATGATCGGATTGCCGATTTACAAGCGGCTTTGAAAACCCAGAGTCAAAACAGAGAAGGCCAAGAAAGAATTAACCAATACTTTGACCGGGCCAATGTGAAGGAAGGCATGAAGAAAGAGCAGCAGTCGGGCCAATCAAAAGGCTAATTTGATCAAACGGGCGAAAATGTCAAGCTGCCTTAAACCGGAGTGGATGATCCGACAACCGAAGCGGCAAGTACATTCTATGACCGCAGCAATCTTTGGTAAGCTCCTGTGAATATTTGTGATAGCAGCACTGCATCATTAGTCCGTTTAGAACTAATCATTTACCGCTTGTAGGCACACACGCTGCTGGGCATTTGAGAAATGATGCGGAAGAAATCAAGGTTGCTACACTTTAGTTGAGCAAAGCTTATATCGGAGCCCAAGATCATCACCACAATGTCACATAACAATCCAGCGCTTTCCTGATTCAAGATACCTCAACCGCTATCAATGCTTCCTTCCCGGTTGAAGAGGTGAAGAAGTCTGGCCGCATAACGGAGCTATCAATGCCTTGATCCGAGCCAAGGCATGGGTACCAGACTTTGATCCCGTGGAAGCAGCTCAAGGCTATCCCAAAGGTGAAAGAAGATGGCTCGACTTCAAATAAGAGGACTTAGGGCGATAAACTGCGGCAAGACTCACCGCTTATCAATTGGTCAAGAAGCTGACTTGACCATTACCGCACAATATAATGATCAAAACAAGCGAGTGTCCGCTCTAACCTTGAACCGAAAACCTGATCCCTCCAACTGTAGCATACTTATTACCCGATATTGAACCGCTTTCTTTGATCCACGAAGAGGCTGTTTTCAAGCACTAATGGGAATCGATCGACCACTGAGATTTCAGCCAATGGGTAGGGATGAAGAGGCTGAAGCAGAAGATGAAGAGCAGACTTGAACCGTAGCCGGTTAAACATCGCTCTGCGCGGTTTGCCTTAAAACAATGATCTCATTTGGGCAATCAGGTTTTGTAATAACTTTAGTTAAAACTTTTGTGCTTGATTATGCCTTCGCATAAGTTGTAAAACCTTGCATGATTTCTTTATCCCGCAACCAAAAAAGTTTAACCTTGGCGGTGGTGATACCACCACCGGTTTATGGTATTCAAATAGATATATAAGAATTCCAATAAATATGTGATACAAATACCGCAGATTCGATATGAAGCCGCGTGAGCTAAACTTGAAGCGGAGGCCTTTTTTAAAAACTATGACCGCTCTGGGAGATAATAACTCTATATAACCGCGGTCAATCAGCACAAACCCTTTGTTATTCCGTGATGATGAACAGAAGAAGATAAACCGCAAAGAAAACTCCTATGAAACTGCGTGTCCGTCATTGTAATCGATCGCTGAACCGGATAAAAATATTTGTCGGGTTAAAAACGCAACAAAAAAAAATCGGATAGCAATTATGTGAAAATATGGCAACAAAGGCAATAACTCTTGCAAAAGAAAAGCTTCATGGAGCTGGTCGATGGCATTACCATGGTCGACGCAAAAGCCTCAAGGCGTAGCGATGAAAGTAGTCGGCCGTGTCCCAAAAGACTCTTGGCGAAAGTACGCCGCCAAGTGGCATGACATTGGTTCGGTTCACTCAAGCCCCCAAATGACTTCCGCCCTATCAATACTCAAGAGGCGGACTGTCCCAGACGCGGACCGTGTCCCCAATGATCCGTGGCTTTCGCTCAAGAGGTGTTGCATTGGTTCGGACACTACCAAGCCCCCAAGTGATAAATATAAATGTCAAGGGTAAACCGGAGGCCGCTTTAGAAATGTAAACGCCCATGTAACCACACATGATAAGAAAGACAGAGACCCGCTTAGCCGAGGTTCGCTTTTATTATATCAAGATAATATATACATTGTCATGATATGTACATAAACCGAGTCGATGACTAAGTGTAGTAAGGTCAAGATGAGCTATATTCCACGGCCTGTTGGTCTCTCCTCCGACGCGTGAGTCTTGACGCCTCAATATCAATCGATAGTATGATCCGCTGTAGATTTTTGTCGACCACAAAGGGTCCTTCCCAAGGGGGATAACTTGTGCATATCTCGTCTGTCTTTGATGAGACGGCACCAAATCTCCTTCTTGAAAGGTTCTCGTTCTAACCCGGCGATCGTGATAACGACGAAGATCTTGTCGGTAAATCGCCGAACGAGCTGCCGCCATATCACGCCTCATCCAATAGATCCAAAGCGCCCCGTCAGGCCATCTCGCTGTCCGCTTCAACATAGGCCGCTACACGGGCGATCGTGCCGGATATCATCGGGGAGAATCGCTTCCCGCTCAGAGACCATGAAGAAAGGTGTATATCCAAGGATCGGTTTGGCGAGTATTGATACTCCATAGCACCGGCGGGGAGCTTCAACCAAAGACTCCGGTGTTCGTGAATGGAACCGTAAGCCGGGTTTGATGCCTCGAAGATTTCTTGATTAGCGGCTCGCCGCCTGATCGGGATGCGCCATCGACGACACGCTGCTTCGGATGTGCTCACGCTCACGTAACTCTTTCATAGCCCCCTGATAGATTAGTGCCATTGTCAAGAATGATACCGTGGAAAGCCAAACCGAAAATCACCTTTTTGATGAACTGCACCGCTGTTGCTGCGCCACACTTGTCGATGTGCTCGCTTACCCACTTGGTAATTTGTCCACCGCCACCACACAGTGGGTCTTCTATACCTGGATCGCTAAAGGGTCCAACCATATCCAGCCCCTGTTGCAAACGCCATGTTATTGGGACTGGGCAAGATGTCCGCAACTCTTCATGGATTTCTTCTTAATTTTCACGCCTCGGGGAAACACAAGAACACCCCCGATACGCCGTAATGATGCAACTCACCATTAAGAATCGCCATAGATTTAGCGCCGATTATCTCGTTCGCCAAAACCTCATCTTCCGCAACCTCGAGTCATATACGCAGGAAAGGAATCATCCAATCCGAATAGCATGTAATGCTGCCACCAACCGAGCCTCCGGACGAATAGCCAACCGCTCACCAGGAGCTGACCGATGGGTTGTGTAAGACGCCCAAAAGACATTAGGCGGACCGTTTACGCCGAGAACCCAACCGCTTAAAAGCGCCGCCGCTTCTTCCGCCATCCACATGATCCACTTGATAGCCCTTGAAGCAACTCTGCGATATTATCCACTTCGACGATATGCGCCATGAGGGGTCCTTAGAATCCCAAGTGCCGATACTTGCCGAGCCACCGTCCGAGTCACCAAAGCACTTAACCCGCTTTAAGTTCTCTCTTAGCCATCCGGAGACCATGGAGCAAGGTCAGATTCACTGCATTATTAGTAATAAGGGAACATTAAACGGAGAACGAATAAAACTTATCACCGTGGGGAAGTTAAAACGACTCCAGCCCCGAGCCTTCCAACCGCTGATCCGTCAAATGAATAGTCCAAGACGTGATCCGCTTTCCTCCGGCGCTTGTAACTCCGGCCCACTATTAATGAAATCAACAAGTGCTTGTGACTTCATCGCTGTGCGTGGTATATACTTTAGTCCATGCGCCCAAGCTCGATGGCCCATTTGCAATCCGCCGCCCGGTTTTGTATGATATCACCCAAAGGAGCTGAACTAACCATCGATAGGGTGCCCTTGAAATATTGTCAGCTTCCGACCGCCATAAAACACCATAGACGAAGCTTCGCCAATGCGATACCTTTGTTTGGACTCAATGAGCACCTCATCGATATAATAAACCGCCTTTGAACCGATACTCTTCGCCGCCTTGCGCTTACCACAATGGCCACGCCATCGCCGAGCATTGGTCACATATATAACAAATGTTCCTTGTCAACCGGAGCCGCAAGAACAGCGGGTTGGCCAATTGCCGCTTAGATCCTCAAATGTTTATCAGAGCTGACCTGCATTTAAATTATCCGCCTTCCTCAAAGATTCGGTATAAGGGAATGGCCTTTCTCCGAGGCGGCCGATAAACCGCTCAACGCAGCGATCCGCCCGCCAGACGCCGAACATCATTGATACACTTTGTTTAGCCAAGGAAGTGATAGCTTTAATTTTCTCCGGATTAGCCTCAATTCTCTCTCATAGACACCGAACCCCAATAACTTGCTCGCCGAACACCAAAAACACACTTGGCCGATTACATCATCTTATAAATGCGCAGTTGTCGAAGGTTTCCTTCAAATCTTCCACTAGTGTCTCCTTTGTCTTGATTTCACCACAATATCATCTACATAAGCATGCACATTGCGCCGATCTGTATGCAAGCAATTCAGACACACCACGATAAGTAGCCTGGCACTTTTGAGCCCAAAAGGCATAGATACATAGCGTAGGCTCCAAAGGGAGTTATAAACGCCGTCTTCTCCTGGTCCTTAACCGCCATTTTATCTCGATGATATCCGAGTATGCATCCAAAAACTTAAACGCCACATCCCGCCGTGGCATCATTAACTGATCAATGCGGGAGGGCAAAAGGATCTCCGGACAAGCTTTGTTGAGATCTCTGTAGTCCACACACATACGCCAAAGCCATTTTTCTAAGGACCAGCACCGGATTAGCAAGCCACTCGATGAAACACTCAATGATAAAACCAGCCGCCAATAGCCTCGCTATTTTCTCCAATGGCTTTGCGCTTTTCTTCGTTAAACCGCGAGGAACTGTTTCACCGTTTATACTTGGGATCCACATTATGTGTGCTCACGAGTTCCTTAGACACCCGCATGTCGATGGCTTCCATGCAAAGATATCCCGTTCTCACGGATGAACTCGATGAGCGCTTTCCTATTTGGGATCCAGTGTTGGCATCGACAAGAATCGCTGGACGAATCGCCCGCACGAAGTCAACAAGCTTGGTCTCACCACGATTTAAACTTCGATCCGATTCATGCTCGTGAGTTGGCTTCTTCAAAGGGTCATATCCGCCGGATCAACATTGTTTATAGAACTTCAACTCTTCCGCGGGCACGCATCGCTTCATAAGCTGCGCCGCCTCACATTCCAAAGCAACGCGGCGCTTCCATGCACCGTTATCGCCTTTGTAACCCGCATTTGAGCTGCAAGTAAATATAACAAGGTCGTGCCATGAACTTAGCATAAGCCGGCCGCCCAAACAAGGCATGATATGGACTCCGGATTTTCACCACTTCAAAAGTTAGCTGCACCGAATCGCTCGTCCAAAAGCCACATCCGTGGCTATCTTACCAACAGATAAGGATTTGCTCGGTACTACGCCATGGAACACCGTATTGACGGTCCGAGATCCTTGTCTGTGAGACCCATGCGACGGAAAGTTTCATAGTATAATATATTAATATCGCTTCTCCATCCATAAGCACCTTAGTGAACTTATAGCCCCCACCGAGGGTCTACCACTGGCTACCGACCCGGATTATCAACCGGGGATGGTCTCTCTCGCTTCCACACGATAGGCTCTCGACCAGCAGAATACCGTGGTAAGGCCGGTTCAACAGAAGTTTATCGCCTGCTTGAAGCTTCCGATCCCGCTTGTCCAAACTGGTTGTGAAAACATGATATCGCCCACTATTCAATCGCTTTGGTTGGCTCGATAGCCCGATCGCTGTTGCCGCCGCTGCCACCCCGATTATTCGACATTGTGATTGCCTTGATTAGGCCCTCAACCAAGCCTGGCCCCGACCCGCCCATGGAAACCGGATCCCGAACCGCCACCGACTGGTCATACCGAAAGCATTGAGTTTTTGAACTCTCGATAATATAATGTTTCTTCCAGAGATGGTTTGATGGGGACTCTTCGCCCCTGCTTGGGACAAGGCTGATTCAACAAGTAATTCAAACGGCTTGTATTAGGATTTGACCCGATTCGCTTGCTCAAGGCCTGGCCTCATTCCTGCGCATTAGTGTTGGCTACGAACCGGTTGCCATCGCCTTGGCGCTCCCGTGACTCTATGCATCTACAACCTTCCTCCTTGGTTGTGCATGAAGCGGAAGTTCATTATGATGCCGTGCTCATTCAAGGTCCGGCAACCCGCAACGACATCGATGTGTACCTAAGGCCATTAGTTGATGAACTTTTACAACTGTGGGGTGGTGTCCGTGTGGGATGAGCACAAACAAGAGGAATTTGACCTACGACGTTGCTTTTCAGAACCATCAACGATTGGCCTGCTCTTAGTAACCTTTCGGACTGTCAAATAAGGGATACAATGCATGCACGCATCGCTTACATGAGACCGAAAGTGTACATTTGCCAAATTGTAAGAAGAACGTGTACCTTGGGCATCGCCGATTTCTTCCAAAATTCATCCAAGAAGAAAGAAAGGCAAGCATTACAACGGCAAGGCAGATCACCGCCGAAGCTCTGCGAACGACCGGTCTTTGAGGTATTTGATATGGTCAAGGATTTGAAAGTCATCTTTGGAAAGGGTCCCGCGGACAATCAGTTCGAAGGGAGCCGACGGCACGCAGCCATGTGGAAGAAGAAATCTATATTCGGGAGCTAGAATATTGAAAGTCCTAGATGTCCGCTCTGCAATCGACGTGATGCACGCTACGAAGAATATTTGCGTGAACCTCCTAAGCTTCTTGGGCGTGTACGGAAGACAAATGATACAAAGGAAGCACGGCAGACCAGCAACGTTTGAAAGACCACGATGACCGCATCCGAATGGTTTCAAGGTCGTGCAGCCTACGCCTCGACCAAAGAAGAGAAGGTCATCTTTTTGAATGCCCGAGCAAGTATGAAGGTCCCGTCTGGATTCTCGCCCAATATAAAGGGAATAATAAACATGGCGGAGAAAAGTTCCAAAACCTCAAGTCTCACGATCGCCACGTGATTATGACGCAATTGCTTCCGATTGCTTTGAGGGGCTCTGCCGGAAAATGTTCGAGTAGCCATTGTGAAGCTATGTGCATTCCTCAATGCAATCTCTCGAAGGTAATCAATCCAAGTTCTACCACAGTTCTGAACGATGTGATCCAATGTCTTGTCGGGTTCGAGTTGGTGTTCCCGCCATCCTTCTTCAATATTATGACGCACCTCCTGGTTCACCTATTCAAGAGATTTTCGTTCTCGGTCCTGTATTTCTACACAATATGTTCCCCTCGAGAGGTTCATGGGAGTATTAAAGAAATATGTTCAGAACCGTGCTAGGCTGAAGGAAGCATCGCCAAGGGCTATGGAAATGAGGAGGTAATTGAGTTTTGTGTTGACTTTGTTCCCGACCTTAAGCCGATTGGTCTTCCTCGATCATGCACGAGGGGAGACTAAGTGGAAAAGGCACGATCGAAGGAAATCAACGATATGTATGGACGGCCATTCTCCGATCAAGCACACCACATCAGATTGACCAATTCCAGCTTGGTGGTCTCCGTGCTTTGAGAAACACAAGAATATTTTACGCTCGACAACCCGGGAAGCTTTGAATCCTGGATTAGGAAGGCCCACATGGAGACTTTCGCGCTTGGTTGAGAAAACATTTAATGAATGACAATGATGTTGTAGATCAATTGTACATGTTGGCCGAGACACCATCTTTGACTATAACGACTTTCCAAGGGTACGAGATAAATGGGAATACATTTTACACGATCGCCCAAGATAAAAGAGCACCAACCAAAACAGTGGTGTCCGCTTTGATGCAAAGAACCGAGAATGGGCAAGAGGTCACATATTATGGTTACATAGAGGAGATATGGGAACTTGACTATGGACCCTCCTTTAAGGTCCCTTTGTTCCGGTGCAAATGGTTCAAGCTAACAGGAGGTGGGGTAAAGGTGGACCAGCAATACGGAATGACAATGGTGGATTTCAACAATCTTGGTTACCTTGACGAACCATTCGTCCTAGCGAAAGATGTCGCTCGGGTTTTCTATGTGAAGGACATGAGTAGCAAACCGAGGAAACGGAAAGATAAGAAAACGATCAAGACATCATGCGATGATTCAAAGCGCCACATTGTTCTTTCGGGGAAAAGAAACATCGTGGGAGTGGAGGACAAGATGACATGTCAAGATTATAATATGTTTGCTGAAATTCCGCCCTTCAAAGTGAACACCGACCCAAGCATTAAGTTAAATGATGAGGATGCTCCATGGATACGGCACAATCGTAAGCAAGCGAGGGACACAAGGGAAGAAATGATGTGTAATAATTTATTGTACCAAACTTTGTTGAATGGATCATGTGAATTATATTACCCGTGATGTGTTTGGTGTCCATTTTGAATGATTCGAGATACCACCGATGATACATGAAATTTGGAGTGATTTAGTCATACTCCTGCCTAGGCGTATAATATGCATGTATGTAGTACCGTAGAATATGTGAAACTCCTTCAAAATTAAAATAAAGCACAAAAGAAATAAAACAATACAAATTAAACAGAAAACAATACAAATTAAAAAGAAAACAATACAAATTAAAGCAGAAAAACAGGTTTGGGGGCTAAAACCCTAAACTCATGGAGTTTTAATCGCGGTTGGCGCACCAACCCGACTAAAGGTGGGGCGCTGAACGCATAAAAACTCATAAAAAAACCCTTTAGTCGCGGTTGGGCAGGCGACCCGCGACTAAAGGGTACCTTTAGTCGCGGGTCTCGCCGCCAACCGCGACTAAAGGGGCGGGCTATAAATACAAGGCTCGATCGATTTCGTCTTCTCCGATTCCCTTTGTTCGCTCTCTGCCGCGCCCTCGGCGCCGCCCTGCGTCGCCCTCGCCCTCATTGTCGTTCGCCGGGTCGCCACGACTTTGCAGCGCCGCTTCTCCCGCCGGATCTCGCTCATCCTCGCCCGTCATACGGACTGCTCGTCCCCTCCTCTCGCCGTCGGTCCTCCCGCGACGCCGCCTTCTTCGCTAACGGGTGAGCTCCCCATCGGGCCCGCCATCGCCGCTTCGCCGCTTCGCCTTGGTTGCCGTTTACCGCCCCCGTGGCCTCTTCCGCCGCGCCCGTCTTGCTAACGCCGCCGGCGCGCCACGCCCGGTTGGCTCGGCGAAGGCCTTAGGCGGGCGGCCAGACGCCGCGCCAGAATCCGACGCCCGATAGGCCCTCGTGTTTATGACAAATGGGTCCCACCCCAAAACGTTAAAAATGATATAAAAAGAATAATAAAAATATATTAATTAATTAATTAATTAATTAATTAACTTAAATAGTTATGTTAACACTAACGATCTGTTAGTTAAACAGAGTCAATGACATGCGGTCCCTTGTCCTTTGACTAGTCAACAGCCTCGAGTTGATCATTTCTGGGCGGTCAGCAGGACCCCACCGTCAACCTCTATGTCGCTTTTGTTGTGTACACTTTGTGTGTGCACGTAGCAATTTAATCTTTATTCTCGAATTAGTTTTAATTACAATATATCAATAAAACTTTAGAAAATCATAGAAAATAAACCGTAGCTCGGATGGAAAAACTTTGTACATGAAAGTTGCTCAGAACGACGAGACGAATCCGGTTACGCAGACCGTTCGTCCGCCACACACCCCTAACCTATCGAACCTGCAAACTTTCCTCTCCGGTTCATCTGTCTGACAGACGTCTGGAACCGGGAAAACTTTCCCGGATGTTTCCCCCTTCACCGGTATCGCCTAGCGCTGCGTTAGAACACGTCTAGCTCTGTTGTTGACCTGTTATGCACTTGCCTGCTATGTATTTAGAATTTTATAAGAAAATTTGACGAAATTTGAAAGAGAAATAAAATCAAAAATACATATAAAGTGAAAAAACAAAAACAATGAAAACCGCCAAAGAAAAACAAAAAATAAAATGGAGGGGGCGGCGAGAGGGCGGCGAGGGGGCGGGCGATGCGGTGTTTTTTGGGATCGAGAGGGGCGGCGAGGTTATACATGTGTGTTGTCCTCGCCTCCCTCTCCGTGACGCCGTCGTCTGCCGCCTGCCTCGCGCTCTCACGCGACACCCTCTCCCACCCTTCCTCGCCCCCTCCTTTTGCCACCGCCCTTCGCCACCGCCACCGCCACCGCCCCTTCTTCACTTAATTAATTTGTTTTTACTACATGTTTTCGGGATGACATAATGGCGGACGATAGAGCTGACCGATTATGGACAACTATGATCCGGACGGTGAAGCACATATGTTCGGCATCATAAACGGCGATATTCTATATGTGCCGGACGGAGAAGAAGAAGATGATATCTCTTCTTATCTGAACCTCGACGGTGAAGATGAAGGCGCCGTCAAGAAGATGATGCCGAACAAACGTCGATAAACGCAGCGATCTTCAAATGGAAGTAGCAACCACCTCCGGCCGAGGTATATATATACATTGAGCCTCGGTGATACAAACTAACCGATTTGAATAAATATGTGTGTACTAAGCAGCGCGACTCTCTTTCTTATTTTAGCCCTCGGCGGATCGTCGAAACAATCGAGTACGTCGCCAAAGCGTGGCGCAACCAAGACGATGAAACAAGGAGAAACATGCACCATCGAGGTTGTCGACGAGGCAACCGGCAGGCAGCTGGAGCCCCGCAAGAACGCCACCAAGTTTGTCACCAATGCGGAGCCATTGTTAGAGACAACGTCTCGATCACCGCCCAGAGTGGAATGAGCCAAAGAAGGCACGAATTGATGGTTTCACTTTTGTCGATAAGAGAACAAAAAAGATTGCTTCAAGAAGCTTATGGAACATTTCGTTCTACCTCCGAATACAACAAATTCGATGAGGAGGGTAACAAGATTGAGGAAAACAAGGAGAGGAGGAGGCTAGTCAAACAGTTCGCTCTTCATAAGATGGCCGACGATTCCGGAAATTCAAGCAAAATCTAGCCCGTGACTTTGTCAAGCAGAACAAGACTCGGATTTCAAAGGACAATATGAGAAGCTGAAACATGATTGGCCAGAATTTGTGAAGCAAAAGAAATCGGAGCAGTTCATTCAAATATCGAAAAAAATAAGGAAAATGCGGCTAAGAAGGAGTACAATCATGTTATGGGGCCGGAGGGTATCGCATTTGGGTGCCTAGGTTGGAGAAGATGGAGAACGAGTGGGCGCGAGGATCCGTCCAGTGCACGGAGGGATGGGACCCAAGGGCCAAAAGCTGGTGGTACGGGCATGGGGAACGCTGAACCCGAGACAGGGGAGTGTGTTTACCGGGCAAATTAATTAAACCCACCCAAGCCCTTATTGACGCAATGAAGGATGCTCAACGGGGAAGATCAAGTTCAACAGAGAGAACGACGCTACGACAAAAGCCCTCGGAATCTGAACACGGAGGACGTGTACGAGGCATGGGGCACATTCCGTGGAAAATAGGGTTCCCCGAGCGATGACCCGTCTGATTCTGAAGCCGTAAGAGAAAGATGGATCGGGAAGCGGATGTTGTGGCGCGGTTGGCATCGAAATGGATGTGATGAAGAAAACCATGAGTGTACTAGTAGCGAAAGAGATGCAGCTCGGGTGCAGCATGAAGATCATCCGGCGGATCTCGGAAGCCAGCAGCGGAGAAGCAGCGTGGCTTCCACGGAGGTTCCCACCGGCTGGTGCGGATGCACCGACGATCGAAATTATGCACGGAGCCTCGGTGATCGAAATTATGCACGGAGCCTCGGTGGTCGAAATTATCTGCACCGAGCCTCCTCGCTACCCGTGGGCGATATAAAGGAGATGAAAGAATGTCATCTGTATTATCCTATCGGGAACATGTCCATGAAGGTAGCCATCGGCGGTGCTTTACCATGTTTACTCGAGCACTCCACCACAACAACCCCATTCAAGATGGCTATGCTCGTGTCACGGTGGAGGACATAGTCCAAGGGTTTGAGGACCGGAGATTGACATTGCTACACCAAGGGGAGAAAAGACTTGGAGATGTCAAGCGCCATTTCATTCTATGGCAAAAGAAGTTTATCAAGTTTCAGCGAGGCGCCAAGGACAACAAGTCCACCCCCTACGGTGGTGGTGGTGGCGGTGGCGGTGGTGGTGGTGGTGGTGGCGGTTCACCTACACCTCCGTCACATCACCGACGCCGCCCCGATCCACAACGTCCGGCGGGTGATCATCCGCCGCCCCGATCCTCGTCCGGCGGGTGATCGGGCCGCCCCAATCCACCTACGGCAAAGAGCGTAGCAGTCTGGATTATTAACCGGACCCTTATGTACCTAAGACCACAAAGGTAGCGGAGCCATCATCAAGCCTCTCCCCACAAGGCCTTGGGAACGAGTGCCGAGGAAGTCGACGCGTCGCGGCTGCTGATTTGGAGAAATGGAAGGCGGACTGCAAGAAGAAAAGAGAGCCCGAGCCCAAGCCAAGATTTTCGATGAGCAAAAGAAGTGGGCTAAGTCATTTTTGAGCACACCGTCCCAAGCCGCGAAGAATCAGCTTAACGACTATGCACGTGAACTTCACAGCAGGCACTCATGTTCAAGGAGAACAAAGAGCGGAGAAGGCCGAAAGTAAAAAAGCGGAAACAAGTTGCCCAGCTCGGGGAACAAAGTAAACAATCGATTGCCCGCTTATAGTGGAAGCCTTCTCTCCGGATGCCCCGAGATCATACAAGCTGCGGCAACACAGGATTGATCAGAACGAAAAGCGAGAACAAGCGCCAACTTAGGTATTACTCTTCGTGAACTATTAGGCCTTGATGAGGCGCCCGATGAAGGAGGTAGTAATTACATATGTCAAGAATGGGCCTCTCGTCGAGCCTGCTTGCAGAAAAGGATCTACCGACCAAATGAAAGGTCTGCTGAATTGGTACAAGGGTTACATAAAAATAAAAACGCCAAAGAATATATTTATGCGGAAGTTAGACATGAGCATCACTTCAAACATTACTATGTACAAATTGCTTTGAGTGAATTGTTCCACTTTTTCAATCTCATGCGAGCTCGACAAATCTATCATCGGTTGCTACGCTCGTAAGTGATTTATTAATTTCTACCCCATCTCGCTCATATTGCCTGCACTATATATATGTCCTAACTATATTGTTGTGTCCGCTATTATACATGCGAATGAAGATTAAGGAATGCAGAGTAAGGAACATCCATGATGTTGGGTTCATTGACCCACACATCGTTAATGGACATGTGTTGGAGCGCCACCCCGCCGACGTGGAGGCGACACTGTGGCATTTCTTACAAAGCAGGAACTCAAAAGTGATATTCTATTTCCTTACCATTTTGGGTGAGTGTTTACATCTTGAGCACATTCTCTTTTGTTTACTCCATGCATGGTATGTGGCGGCTAATCGATGAGTTATGCATGACGTCTTGTGCATGTATCGTGTCCGCAGGTTCCTTTGGATTCTGCTAGTAATTAAAGTTAACACCTCGTAATGTCTCGCCCACGACTCTCAATATGGATCCAAAGCTTTGGGGCGACATGAGAAGAATGCTGCGAAGTAATTATTTTCATTCATTTGCGCTCTATATCGATCGGCCTATTTCGCTCATTTCCTAATATCAAGTAACTAATAACTCTCTTGTTCATTTAATTTTCTTTGCCTCGTAGGGTTTGGAGACGGTTCGTAGATACAAAGGTCGGTGAATTCAAAAAGAGCTAGAATTCAAAAGGTTAAAGCCTAAGAATCTGTCGGGATATTCAGCCACCGGAGACCAATCTATGTGGATACTATGTTCGTGAGATGATCAGGAGATACACCTCTCGGCGGGTTCCGAGTGATACCAATGCTCGGAGGAATAACCTCCGTGGATGCTTAGTCCGTAAGCTCGCTTCCGACCACTTCAAGAGGAACTAGCTGGATGGTTCAGCAGGGGAGTCCTCCATCCTAAAGGAGAACACTATTACGAGGACGTAGAACTTTATATGGATTAAATCATGTATGGAAACTTGTTCAAAATTGTATATGGTCATCCGATGATATTGAATATATATTGTATATTCCTCTTGAATTCTTTTTGGTTCTAATTTCAAATTTATTTGAAATTGTACATTCATATGCATGTATGTAGTACCGTAGAATATATGAAACTCCTTCAAAATTAAAATAAAGCACAAAAGAAATAAAACAATACAAATTAAACAGAAAACAGGTTTAGGGGGGGCTAAAACCCTAAACCTGCGGCGGCCTTTAGTCGCGGTTGGCCAGAAGAACCGCGACTAAAGGTCCTCCGCCCCGACGGCCGCCTGGCGCCCACGTGGACGGGCCGTTAGTCGCGGTTCTTAAGCAGCCGCGACTAAAGGTGGGGGGCTTTAGTCGCGCTTATTTGGTCGCGGTTGCGCAGCCGCGACTAATGGTAGTTGCGAACCGCGACCAAAGGCCTTTTTTCCACCAGTGCAGCCCATGAACTTCTCGAGCCTGGTGCTAGGATCGTATAGGCGAGGGCATAGCCCGTCGATCAATCGTACGTGCTGAGAGTTAGACGCATGAGCGCACGACCGAGATCGTATCTTTATCGTTGTGTACTGCGCTCATAGTTGTACGTAGTAGGGAATATAAAGGAAGGCAATGGAGAAGCAGGTCGTCTAATCTCCTTGATGTCAATAAAAGGTCGTCTAATCTCCCCAGTCACTATTTCCAAAAGCCCTAATCCGATGTTCCCATTGTCCGCCGCCAATGATCTCTCATGGTGCCCCCACATAGTGAAGGTCATCGATCCTCTACAATCACACGAGTATATGACCGCGTCCGGCTTCCCTCAATCTGCGTTCCACATGCTTCCGTCATGCCACCATCTCACCGGAAGAGGTTTGTTGTTCTGTAATTTGCATACCCTCTGATGAATGCATAAGTAACAAGATGACTAGTGTTGTAATGATTCAATCATATCTAGGATGGTAGGTAATTATGCCAAAGATTCCCCTAGTTGCATTAGGCCCTTCCCAGTGCTCCATGGTGTATAGGTGTTAAGGGCGCCACATAGGCAAAAAAGTGATCTGGAAATGAATTAAAGAGGAGAGAGAACATTATGGTGACCTAAGAGAAAACGGTGCTAAGCGCTGGACTTATGCAAAATGACTGCCAACCAATGCACGGAGGAATTTAATTGTTTTAAACAATTCAATGAGGAAAGCCTAGCTACAAAAGCCAAGCACCTATGCATTGGGGAGACTAGTTGCTATGGTTTTTATGTTGGGGAACACAGTAATTTCAAAAAAATTCCTACGATCACTCAAGATCTATCTAGGTGATGCATGGCAACGAGAGGGGAGAGTGTGTCCACGTACCCTCATAGACCGAAAGCGGAAGCGTTTCAATAACGTGGTTGATGTAGTCGAACATCTTCGCGATCCAACCGATCAAGTACCGAACGCACGGCACCTCCGCGTTCAGCACACGTTCAGCTCGATGACGTCCCTCGTGATCTTGATCCAGTTGAGGACGAGGTTGAGTTCCGTCAGCACGATGGCATGGCGATGGTGATGATGATGCTATAGGCGCAGGCCTTCGCCTAAGCACTACGATGGTATGATCGAGGTGTGTAACTATTGAGGGGGGCACCACACATGGTTCGGAGAGAAACTTGTGTGTTCTAGGGAGGCCGGCCGACCTCCTAGGGCACGCCAGGAGAGGGGAATCCTACTAGGACTCCAAGTCCTAGTAGGTTTCCACCTAAGGAAGAGGGGGAAGAAGGAAGGAAGAGGGGGAAGGGAAAGAAAGGGGGGCGCCGCCCCCTTCCCCTAGTCCAATTCGGACCCAAGGGGGGGCGCGGCCAGCCCCTCCTGGCCCTTCCTCTCTTCCCACTAAGGCCCATCGAGGCCCATTAGTTCCCCCAGGGTGTTCCGGTAACCTTTCGGCACTCCGGTTTTACCCGAAACTTTCCGGAACACTTCTGTTGTCTGAATATAGCCGTGCAATATATCAATCTTTATGTCCTGACCATTTCAAGACTCCTCGTCACGTCCGTGATCCGATCCGGTACTCCGAACAAACTTAGGTCATCAAAAACACATAACTCATAATACATATCATCATCGAACGTTAAGCGTGCGGACCCTATGGGTTCGAGAACTATGTAGACATGACTGTGACACATCTCCGGTCAATAACCAATAGCGGAACCTGGATTCTCATATTGGCTCCTACATATTCCATGAAGTTCTTTATCGGTCAAACCACATAACAACATACGTTGTTCCCTTTGTCATCGGTATGTTACTTTCCCGAGATTCGATCGTCGGTATCATCATACCTAGTTCAATCTCGTTACTGGTAAGTCTCTTTACTCGTTGCATAATACTTCATCCCGCAACTAACTCATTAGTTACAATGCTTGCAAGGCTTATAGTGATGAGTGTTACCGAGAGGGCCCAGAGATACCTCTCTGAAACATGGAGTGACAAATCCTAATCTCGATCTATGCGAACCCAACAAACACCTTCGGAGACACCTGTAGAGCACCTCTATAATCACCCATTTACGTTGTGACGTTTGGTAGCACACGAAGTGTTCCTCCGGTATTCAGGAGTTGCATAATCTCATAGTCTGAGGAACGTGTATAAGTCATGAAGAAAGCAGTAGCTATGACACTGTAACAATTATAATGCTAAGCTAACAGATGGGTCATGTCCATCACATCATTCTCCTAATGATGTGATCGCGTTCATCAAATGACAACACATGTATATGGTTAGGAAACATAACCACCTTTGATTAACGAGCTAGTCAAGTAGAGGCATACTAGGGACACTATGTTTTGTCTATGTATTCACACATGTACTAAGTTTCCGGTTAATACAATTCTAGCATGACTAATAAACATTTATCATGAAATAAGGAAATAAATAATAACTTTATTACTGCCTCTAGGTCATATTTCCTTCATTTTAATGCACTTAGCATCTCATGTATAAGCACCAATGCATTGGAAGTGGCCTTAAGGAAGTCATCTTTACAAAGAATGAAGAGAACATCATTTTTTATTCAAGTCACCAAAACCATTTGAAAATGCAACTATCCCTGGGTGGTTTTAGTAATTCCTAACAACATATAGCTCATTGAGCTAATGCTATTTCAAGATAAATATTTCAGGAAAGCTCAATGATTGGCATGGCATGGATGAGAAAAGTGGACTCCTCAAATGCTAAGGACCAAAGGATTGGCTCAAGCTCAAAGCACAAGACTCTTCATTTTGCTTTTAGTGATCCAAGATCATGTTGAGTCCATAGGAAAAGCCAATACTATCAAGAGGGGATGAGGTGTTGCTTAATGAGTTTCTTACTCAAAGTGCTTAGTGATATGCTCCAAAATCCCTCGACTACTTTCTCACATCCACATATGTCCCAAACCAAAAGTCAAACTCGGCCCTACCAAAACTTTCTATCCGGCGCCACCGAGTTCAGTTGACATTGCCACTGCCATAAACCCTAGTCTTTCCGGTCTCAGTGATAGGGATCTCGGTCTCACCGAGATGGGATTGTAATCTCTTTGTTTCCCTTCGTAACGTTTCGGTAAAATTGAGATGAGCGAGTGTTGCTTTTGATCTCTCTTGTTTTTGGTGGTTGAACTTCTTTATTGTGTGCTTGTGAGCTTGCTTGATACACTATGTCTTTTGTGAGATACTTGGATGATCATGTGTTTGATCATATGCTATGATACCCTTAATGCTTGTTGGATGATATTATCTCTTATATCCTCATATGATCATTCACTTTGCTTGGTGATGAGTGCATATGTTCAATTATTATCATTTTGAGCGCTCCACCAAGATGTATGTCGGCGTGCTCGTGCAGGGGTCCCCAGACTTGCTCTGCTTGCTCGCTTGGCGTGGCTCGAGTGGTGGCCCAGTACGGCCCATCTTCATCAGCGCAATACTCAAGACCCTCGCGAGGGGCCAAGCCTCGTAGGGTGGACGACACAAGGCTTCCTCAGGAGCGGCCTCGCCAGGCAGGCTCATGAGGAGGCGGAGAGATCAAGGCAAGGGTACCTCACGAGGTGCTCGTGACGCAAGTCATGACGATCGAGGCCAGGCGGGCGCCAGGCGGGCGCCGGCCTGTGCAGTGTCCTTGTCTCCTCTTTGGTGCAAAGGGGGCAAGCCCAGGCGCGGAGTACCGAGGCATCATGCAAAGGTTACCATTTCGGTGCAATGAGACCAAGACTGGCAGAGCGGCAAGATGGAGGTCACCGTGGAGCCCAAGGCGGCGTCATCGCCAGTGCCTTTGGCAGCCGAAGACCAACTTTAGTCAGGATAACTTGTACTGGATGTTCCCTTTCAAAATGGCCGTTGTTGGCGCCCTTCCCGCTCGATATTTGGGAACAGGGCCAAGGCCTCTATAAATAGGGCTAGCCACCACAGAGAGGAGGGATCATCGAGTTCGGATCAGATCCATAGGCGATCGAACTCACCCAAGTAGTTCACCGCACCAGCTCAAGAACACCTCTCGCGAGGCTGTTCATCCTTGTACTGTTCATCATCAGCCCCTGAGGCAATCCACCACACCACACACTAGAGTAGGGTATTACACCAAAACGGTGGCCCGGACCAGTATAAATCTTGTGTCCCTCGTGTTGTTCATCGTTTAGCTTAGATTCTCGTGAGGCGATCAGACATGGATTGTTAGGGGGAAGATCTTCGCGTGCACCCCAGATTTCGAACCTTAAGGGTCTGCCAGAACCCAACATCCGACATTTGGCGCGCGAGGTAGGGGTGCGCCGAAATCTTCCTTTTCCATCCTGCGTTTCGCCGCTTCACCGCCTCCATGTCCGGTATGCCAACTCCGACTGTTGGGCGGCATGGGCGGCCCATGCTGTGCCGCCTGCCCAAGGTGACCTCAACCCCGCACCTGAGGCAGCCCGCGCCCCGTAGAGCACTGCGGGGCGCGGGCGACGCGGTCAAACGTTGCATGCCCTCACTCCACGGAAGGTACGATCGGCAGCAAGGGCCTCAAGCCATGCTGCAGCCACAGCACCGCACACCCGATAGGAGCAAGCGAACACGAAGGCCGCGTGCACAGTGGCGCGAGAACTGCTGCGGTGCAGACTGCAAGAAAGCAGCCATGATGTGCTGCTGGAGCGCATCACCGAGCTCCTAGATGCCGCTGCCTCAGGGGCACCCCCGTTCTGCGTCCAGCTTCCGCCCCAAGCCTCGGGCGGATCAAGCTGCGGGCCTACCCGTGCCCACGCACCCCCGGGCGCACCTCAAGGCTTCATCAACACCAGCTTGGCCATCAGCGCCGGGCGACAAGCTGCGCCAGCACCGCCCCTGGTAAGCGAGGGCATGCGGATCACTGCCTACGGCCTTGGCGGGCCGCCGCCCTACTACCCCCAAGATGGAGCTTCAAGCCGAACTGCATGGCGTGTGGGGCACTACGGCGAGGCCTTCGGGGCGGTGACCTGGGAAGCCTATGTGCCCCACTTGGTGGATCGAGAGTACGCACTGAAAGAATACCACGGCTCGTTCCTCGGGCCGGGCTGGGAAGAAGAGGCGCCAGAAGCCGAGCCCTTTCAGGAACCTCATGGGAGCCTTGACGGCTGTGCTGGTGGCAACAACTATCGGATACCGCTAATTCCTTAGGAGAAAGCTTATGCTAACCATGGGTCGTAGGACGTTCAGGTCGCTGCAGCGGATGACTGCCCAACGCAGCAGCCGCCCTCCCCTCAGGAGGAGGGCACTGGGGGCTACAGGAGAGGGGCCGGGAGCCAGGCTCCTCCCACGGCACGTGGAGCAAGGCGTCCTTCAGAGGTAGGCCCTCTGCCGGGGAGGTGCCTCAAGGCCTACCCCCGGCAGAGGACCCGTGGTCATCGGGGGAACTGATGGTGTCCCCTTTTCCCCATTGGCGTCGTCCTGGTTTCCGGTCGCCGTTCATGGTGGTCCAGGGTGGCGCAAGGCGGGGCCCTCATCTGGCGATATGAAGCAAGCCTGGTACCTGTGAAGAAGGCCCAATGCCTATGAAGCTCGCCGCCCGTGACACTCTCACGTAATAATGAGTTGGGGCTATACATGCCCCGGAGTCTCCGGAGAGCCGCCCTCGGGCCTCGGGGGCTCCCTCCCATGCCCAGTGGCAGCACTTAGCTCTGTGCTGGTGAGAAGACGTCGAAGACTAGACTAGGCGCCGGACGTGGCCTTTTGCTTTTGTTTCCTTTTGTGCGAACAAGCTTTCTCGTCTCGGATCTAAGTTTAAGTCGAATTTGTGTTTGCGTATGCGGGGAGGGTTGTCGTGTCTTATTCATGTGCTTTCTCGTGCTCCGATTTCTATTCGAGTTGGAATTCACACCAGCTACCTCCCTCTCGCGAGCCCCTCACGAGTGGGGCAGGGCCCAGCATGCGCGCCTGCCGTCCCGTGGCCGGCGTTCGCTCTCGCCAGACTCTCGCCACGTGGTCAAACGGGACCTTCATGAGACCCTCGGATGGATGCTGTGGGCCTACTCAAAGCTCGCCAGGACAAAGGTAAAACCACGACAACCAGCTCATCACAGAAATAATGACACCGTATGAGCGCCCATCTAGCGCCGGCCTCAATTACACATAGGCAACAATCTTTTTACATGAGAGGCTTCCCCTTCCAAAATGCTCTTACAACCTTCAGGGCCACGCCCGAGTCTCTTCCTGCGCAAGATAAACAACAGGGGGAGCGTGGGATCAATCGGACATGTCGCTCACCCCGTCCCCTAGGGCATCCCTGGAGGCATCGCTGGCACCACTGTCGCTGTCGCTGGCCTCCCCATCACCGCCGTTGGCTCCATCTTCACCACCGTTTACCACGTCGCCTTTATCAGCAGCAACGATCACCCCGTCGTCGTCAGAAGTGAAGGCCCGGACGAGTGTATCTACGTTGTCCTCCACCCAATGCGCTAGGTCGCCTCGGACAGCCTCAGGCACCGGGCATATGGCGGCGTCAAAGTCAAAGAGGGGGACGATGTTTTGGAGATGGCTGAAGACACGGGAGAACGCCCGTGCGAGCAGGTCGCGGCTCCGTTCCTCTATCGGCTGGCGAGACCTCCCAGAGCGGCTCTCCAGATGCGTCACCACGTTAGTGAAGAACTGGAGGCTACCGCCGTAGTTGGTCACATGCGGCTCCACAGCGACTGCCTCGCAGATATTGCCCAAGGCCGCGTTGGCCCTTTCCCTGAGTGTCCGGAGCATGGGGCCATGCATGTGCTCTAGCGTCTTCCGCTGGCGGATCTCGTCCTCATTCCGATGCGCAACGGCCTCGGCGTCATCAACCCGCCGTTGAAGTAGAAGCAGCTCGGCGCGGGAGGAGGCCAACTCAGCCTACACCATGCCTAGGACGACTGTAGTGGCCTCAGCTCGCTGCATGGCTTTGATCATCCTGGTTCTGAGAGCAGCAGTCCTGCCCGTGGCTTCAGCCTTGATCAGCTCCAGCCGCTCTTCATACTCACGCTCAAGACTGGCGCGAGCTTCCGCCACGCGACGGTCGACCTCTTCCTGGATCCGGGCCTCCCATGCACCAACGTCGTCCTCCACCTGGGTGACCCGGCGCTCCCTCGTCTCCAACCGCTCAAGGTCGAGGTTGTGTTCGGCCGCCTCCAATGTCAGCGCCTCCTCGCGCCTCCGGAGCCCCTCCTCTTCCGCGGGCGCCCCTTTCAGTGACTCAAGGGCGGCTCGGCGCAACTCCACCTGCTGCTCCAGAGAATTGCACCAGTCTTGGAGCTCCCACGCGCGCTCCTCCGCAGCTTCGCGTCGCTGATCTACCTCCTGAGCCTCCTAAATGACCCGGGAGCAGGCCTCTCGAGAGGCCACCAAAGATGCCTCGGCCTTGGCATTGTCGAGAGCACGCTGGTGGCGCGCGAGACCGACAGCCGCCTTCAGCTTGCGCCGCTCCTTGACCAGCCACAGGCCTTCAGCTTCAAGACGCGCGTCCTCGCCCGCAAGCTCTGCACCAAGCTGGCTCACTGCGTCTGTTGCCTTTTGGAGGAACTCCCGGCGGACAGCTCTGCGCTCCCGCGCACGCCTAAGCACGTCGTCAATGTCATCCTCCGCCGTCGACGCTGGTGGAGGACCCTGGAGTGGTTCACCCCCTCCCGGCAGGGGGCTGGGGGCTGGCGCCCCCACGATCGTCGGACGGGCCCCACAGGGGACCCAGCCCGGTGCTGATCCACCCCTTGAGTAGGAACCGAAGATCGACTTCAGCCACTTGCTGCCTATGATCAGCGGAGGAGTCCAGGGCAAGCTTGTTGCACCCGGGGAGAGCTCGCGAAGGAAGAGCGGCGTGCTTGCAGGCTCAAGGCGCACCGCGGGTCGGCCCGCCCCTCCAGCCGAACTCGTGTCGAGGGTAGCGCGCAGGCTCGGGATGATCAAGGTCGGCGGCGGAGGTTAAGCCTGAGGAAGCGGCTCCTTGGCTGACTCCACGGGCTTGGCAGGAGGGATCCTGAAAGGCCATGGTCAGCGAAGGGAACGGAAAACAAGGAACTATAAGAAGAAGGGACTCACTCGTCCACGGCGAAGTACATCCTGTGCTTCAATGGGCGGTACGAGCAATCACCACCCGGAGCCTCCTTCCTCTTGCGGAGGGCCTCAAAATCTATGCGGAACCGACCCAAGCTCTCGACGTGAGGGCCGACGCGCGGCATAGGAGCGGAAGCATCAGGACAACCCACATCAAGGGCGCCGGTCTGAGAAGAGCAATCAGGTGCCACCTCTTGGTGGCCTGCCGAAGCCTCGGGGGCTTCGGCCTCGGGGGCGCAAGTCGTGCTCCCTCATCAGCCACCGCCTCAAGAGGGGCTCTGTGAGCTCCGGAGGATGACGCCTCGGGAGCCCCGCGCAACAACAGCACCTCGACATCAGGCCCCCCAGCCCCCGCCGATGCTTGCATCCCTGCAACGACTCCCGAGGCAAGGCCGGCGTGGGCGACTTTGGGAAGAACTGCAGCAACTGGGTTCTCGCGGGGCCCCTTGAGGCCAGCCGGGCGCAGCCCCCATTGGTCGAAGCAGGGCATCTGCCTCACGAACTCGACCCTGTTTGTGCAAAGATACAACAGGGCGCCTCCATGATGGACGCTGCCACGGGAGGGGTCGCCAGTCAGAACCTGCATCACCTTCTTCAGCATCTCAAGTGCAAGATCCTCTTCCTGGAGACTCATACGGTCCTGACGCCAGGAGAAGGCCCACATCAGGCGGGAATGGCGCTGGAAAGGAGCGATGCAGCGTTGGAGGAACTCCTTCACCACCTGGGGTACCGCCACACCGAGCTTCCTCAGCCTATCGAAGTGATGATAGGCGAAAGCAAGCTGGGGGCTCGTAAGCTCCTCGTGACCCCAACCGGGATTGGGGATAGCGGGTAATGTCAGGTGCAAGAGCAGGGGGCTGGGCACCCCAACGTCCACGTACAGCCATCACCCCCGAAACCCACTCGCGGGGGATGGAAGGCCAAAGTCGATCCCCGAGGCGGCCGTCTCCGACATGGCTTGGAAGCTCACGCATCCCGAACATTGGCAAGGGTCAGCCAAGCGCAGAGAGAAGAAATGGCGCAGGAGAGCAATGGAAGGAGGGATCCCCACCATGGCCTCATAGACAAAGGCGAAGACATCAAGCAGAATAATAAATTGGGGACCAAGATGCATCATATGGATCTGGTAATGGGAAAGCACCGCATTGAAGAAAGCGAAGAAAGGGGGACCAGGCGCGCCCACAGGGCGTCAACAAAGAATCGGATCTCCGTGACGATCCTGTCGAAGGAGGCATGGGACACGGGCCAGACTGTTGTCCTCCCGCACTCATTGAAGCTGGAGGCAAGCACGGGGCGGACCTTCTCCAAGGCTTCCAGACTGAGTATGAGCGACTTGTCGATGGCGGCAGCGGCTGCCGGAGGCGCGCTGGACGAAGGCGCAAGTTCCTTCCCCTTCTCCTTTTTCGTTGGCGCCATGGCAATGTAAGGGGGAAGAGCCCAAGATGGATTGGAGGTAGAAGCAGAGGCTCAAGGCAGAAGAGGGAACAAGAAGCGCGCGGGCAGCGAGGGGAGAATAACCATGTACAAGTCTCTTGGCCGCCCAGCTGGGCGTGAAATAAGGAAGCGTGGGGAAGCGGAGGCGCCCACGTCCAATCAACCGCCACGCGGCGCCCAAGGCCGCAGGCTGATGGGGCCCGCGGCGCTCCGCACTTGCTCCTTCGCTTCTCTGCTAAGCCATGTCCGAGTGCGCCTTGGGCCCTGGGGCTATTGTCGGTGTTCTCGGGCGGGTCCCTGTGACTTGCTGCCACAGCCTGCGGGCGTGGCTCGAGTGGTGGCCCAGTACGGCCCATCTTCATCAGCGCAAGACTCAAGACCCTCGCGAGGGGCCAAGCCTTGCGGGGCGGACGACACAAGGATTCCTCAGGAGCGGCCTCGCCAAGCAGGCTCGCGAGAAGGCGGAGAGATCAAGGCAAGGGTACCTCACGAGGTGCTCATGACACAAGCCATGACGATCGAGGCCAGGCGGGTGCCAGGCGGACGCCGGCCTGTGCAGTGTCCTTGTTTCCTCTTTGGTGCAAAGGGGGAAAGCCCAGGCGCGGAGTACCGAGGCATCAGACAAAGGTTACCATTTCGGTGCAACGAGACCAAGACCAGCAGAGCGGCAGGATGGAGGTCACCGTGGAGCCCAAGACGATGTCATCGCAAGTGCCTTTGGCAGTCGAAGACCAACTTTAGTCAGGATAACTTGTACTAGATGTTCCCCTTCAAAATGGCCGTTGTTGGTGCCCTTGCCACTCGATATTTGGGAAGAGGGCCAGGGCCTCTATAAATAGGGCTAGCCACCACAGAGAGGAGGGATCATTGAGTTCGGATCAGATCCAAAGGCGATCGAACTCACCCAAGTAGTTCATCGCACCAGCTCAAGAACACCTCTCGCGAGGCTGTTCATCCTTGTACTGTTCATCATCAGCCCCTAAGGCAATCCACCACACCACACACTGGAGTAGGGTATTACACCACAACGGTGGCCCGAACCAGTATAAATCTTGTGTCCCTCGTGTTGTTCATCATTTAGCTTAGATTCTCGTGAGGCGATCAGACGTGGATTGGTAGGGGGAAGATTTTCGCGCGCACCCCAGAGTTCGAACCTTAAGGGTGTGCCGGAACCCAACATCCGACAGTATGTGACATGAAAGAGTAACCCATGGTCCTAACACATTGTGCATTTGCAGTCCAAAGCTAATTTTAAATAGTGCACAAATTAGGGGAAGCTCTTGCATATCACATACTTCTCAAAGCGAGGATGTTTGTTAATCTTATTATCATTTGTCGAAGCTTTGATCTATATGTTGTCATCAATTACCAAAAAGGGGGAGATTGAAAGTGCAACTATCCCTGGGTGGTTTTGGTAATTCCTAACAACATATAGCTCATTGAGCTAATGCTATTTCAAGATAAATATTTCAGGAAAGCTCAATGCTTTGCATGGCATGGATGAGAAAAGTGGATCCCTCAAAATGCTAAGGACAAAAGGATTGGCTCAATCTCAAAGCACAAGACTCTTCATTTTGCTTTTAGTGATCCAAGATCAAGTTGAGTCCATAGGAAAAGCCAATACTATCAAGAGGGGATGAGGTGTTGCTTAATGAGTTTCTTACTCAAAGTGCTTAGTGATATGCTCCAAAATACCTCAAATACTTTCTCACATCCACATATGTCCCAAACCAAAAGTCAAACTCGACCCTACCGAAACTTTCTATCCGGCGCCACCGAGTTCAGTTGACATTGCCACTGCCATAAACCCTAGTCTTTTAGGTCTCACCGATAGGGACGTCGGTCCCACCGAGATGGGATTGTAATCTCTATGTTTACCTTCGTAACGTTTCGGTCAAACCGAGATGAGCGATCTGTCCCACTGAGATGGGATTGTAATCTCTATGTTTCCCTTCATAACGTTTCGGTCAAACCGAGATGAGCGATCGGTCCCACCGAGATTGCAATGCAAACTCACTGTTTCCCTTTCGTAACATTTCGGTCCAACCAAGATGAGTGAATCGGTCCTACCGAGTTTGCCTGACCAACTCTCTATGTGTCTATTACCAAAATTGGTCTCACCGGGTTTGTGTAATCGGTCTCACCGAGATTATGTTATGCCCTAACCCTAAGCATATAGGTCCCACCGAGTTGACATGTCGGTCCCACCAAAATTCCTAACGGTCACATTATTTACTAAATCGGTCTGACTGAGTTTCACGATTAGGTCCCACCGAGTTTGGTAAGTTGTGTGTAACGGTTAGATTTTGTGTGGAGGCTATATATACCCCTTCACCCACTCTTCATTCATGGAGAGAGCCATCAGAACATGCCTACACTTCCAACATACATTTTCTGAGAGAGAACCACCTACACTTGTGTTGAGGTCAAGATATTCCACTCCTACCACATAAATCTTGATCTCTAGCCTTCCCCAAGTTGCTGTCCACTCAAACCTTCTTTCCACCAAATCAAAATCCTGTGAGAGAGAGTTGAGTGTTGGGGAGACTATCATTTGAAGCACAAGATAAAGGAGTTCATCATCAACACACAATTTGTTACTTCTTGGAGAGTGGTGCCTCCTAGATTGGCTAGGTGTCACTTGGGAGCCTTCGACAAGATTGTGGAGTGAACCAAGGAGTTTGTAAGGGCAAGGAGATCACCTACTTCGTGAAGATCTACCCTAGTGAGGCAAGTCCTTCGTGGGCGACGACCATGGTGGGATAGACAAGGTTGCTTCTTCGTGGACCCTTCGTGGGTGGAGCCCTCCGTGGACTCGCGCAACCGTTACCCTTCGTGGGTTGAAGTCTCCATCAACGTGGATGTACGATAGCACCACCTATCGGAACCACGGATAAAAAATCTCCATGTTAATATTGTGTTTGCCTCCTCAAACTCCTCCCTTTACCTTCGTATGCAATTATTTTACATTCCGCTACTATACTCTTAGAATTACATGTGTAGGTTGATTGCTTGACTTGTGATAAGTTGCTAAAATCTGCCAAGAACTAAAATTGAGAAAAGGCTAGATTTTTATTTGGTCAAGTAGTCTAATCACCCCCCTCTAGACATACATTCGATCCTACACCATTGAGAGAACTTCAATTTATCCAGGTATGCTATTTATGTATGAATTTTCCTTCATACCTTCAACCTTGGTTGTTTTTGGTTCTCTAGTAGATTAATTAATAAGTATGTTAGTGCCAAATATATAATTTACACTAAAACATTTTTTTGTTGCAATTAGAGAATTTTTGCATGTTATAAGTGAGTCATGTTCTATTTCTAGCTTTGCCACTAAGTGTGATAGAATCACAGAGAGAAGCTATTTACAAAATTTTCAGGAGTAATACTGGTACTTCAGAAATTAATCAATGATGAGACTGACATCAACCCCATCATAGGAGACTTTGCATTGAGTAAGAAATTGTTAAGGTTTTTTTTAGAAAAGGATGAAGACCCCCAGCCTCTACATTTGGACGATGCATACATCCATTTTATTAATTATTGACACAAGACCTTACAAAGTCATACAACAGTAAGACTAAAGTCACCTTCTATGCAACATCTGTCACTACTCCTATACAGTTGATGAAGGGGCGCTGATAGTCTAGGCCTAATACCAAACAGACCTCGCAGCCAAACGTAATATCTAAGACCTGAGGTCCCAACCAGGACGCCTGCCGGGTATGGGCACCCACCAGGCCGGCGTGCTTCTCAACCAGGACACCTGCAGGGTATGAGGCCGCCGCAGCCACCTGCCACAAATTCAATAAATTGTTAAAGTAATATGTACAAGTTATGTAATATAAATATTTATTTTGAATGCATAACAAATTAATTAGTAATAGTGATTTTTTTTGTTATATTAAAGGACCCTGAGTTTTTGTTTGGCCCCGGCCTCCGAAAATCTCCCTGGGGTAAACCCAACTGACATGATAGAAGGAGGTGGAGATATTCAAGTTGAGAATCATACCTGGTTTGTCGTTGTAGATTGTTGAGTAGATGTGTTATGTGCATATTTTCTATTGGACCCGCCTCCTAGTTCCTTATATAGTTAAGGTCCGTGGCTCACCTTTATACATCATATATACGTGCCTATGCACGAAGAGCAATACAACGTGCAATTATAATCTCATACATGGTATCAGTTTTTAGGTTCTAAACCCTAGTCTTCCGCTGCCGCCGCCCGCGCGTCAACCGTGCCGGCCGCTACTACTTTATCTTCCTCCCTCGCTTCATTGCTGCCCGCCCGCTTCGCTGGGCTTTGCTGCCGCCCGCCCTCATCGCTCCTGCACCTGCCAGCCGCCCGCATCGCTCCAAGCCGCCCGCATCGCTCCAGCCGATCGCTTCGCTGTGTTTCGCTGCTGCCAACCCGCACAACATGCATGCGGGCACGCAGGCTGGTGCCCCGGCCTACAACATGCATGCCACATGTCTACGGGCATGGATGGCTCCCCGGACTACAGCATGTATATAGACATGGATGCTAGCTCCTTGGACTACAATGTAACACCCTCGATGCGGCTATATCTCCCACGTGTCGAAGCACGACTTAGAGGCATAACCGCATTGAAAGCAATGTCGCAAGTGAGGTAAACTTCACACAACCCATGTAATACATAAGGGAAAGAGATGCATAGTTGGCTTACAATCGCCACTTCACACAAATACATGAATAAAGCATTACATCATCCAGATACACTCAAGGTCCGACTACGGAACCAAAATAAAAGAAGAACCCCAAATGCGACAAAGGTCCCCGATCGACCCTTACTGGGCTCCACTCTCGATCAACTAGAACGAAACAACACAAAGGGCAAGAGCTTCATCGAGCTCCTCCTTGAGCTTGGTTGTGTCACCCGCTTTCGATAACATAGGCACCGCAAACTGGTTTTGAAGTATCCGTGAGCCACGGGACTCAACATTCTCGCACCGCGAGATCAAGACTATTTAAGCTTATGGGTAAGGTAAAGGCATGAGGTGGAGCTGCAGAAAGCGACTAGCATACATGGTGGCTAACATACGCAAATGAGAGCGAGAAGAGACGGCAAAGCACGGTTGATAAAAGTATGATCAAGAAGTGATCCTGAAACTACTTACGTCAAACATAACTCCAACACCGTGTTCACTTCCCGGACTCCGCCGAGAAGAGACCATCACGGTTACACACGCGGTTGATGTATTTTAATTAAGGTCAACTTCGGGTTTTCTACAACCGGACATTAACAAATTCCCATCTGCCACATAACCGCGGCACGGCTCGAAAGTTTATACCCTGTAGGGGTGTCCCAACTTAGCCCATGACAAGCTCTCGCGATCAACGAAGGAATAGACCTTCACCCGAGACACTCCGATCAGGCTCGGTATCCCAGTACATCAAGAAATTTCGACGATGGTAAAACAAGACCAGCAAAGCCGCCCGGATGTGCCGACAAATCCCGATAGGAGCTGCACATATCTCGTTCTCGTGGCACACCGGATGAGCTAAGCGTCACAGTACCGACGTAATCCAAGTTGCCAAGGAATGGTCCCAAGACGGTGCTCTAGTTTGGACCAACACTCGAGGAGCACCGCCCGGGGTAAAATAAAGATGACCCTCGGCTCCGAAACCCAAGGGAAAAAGGGCTAGGTGAGGAAAATGGTAAAACCAAGGTTGGGCCTTGCTGGACAAGTTTTATTCAAAGCGAACTGTCAGGGGGGTCCCATAAATCACCCGACCGCGTAAGGAACGCATAAAATCCGGGAACATAACACCGGTATGACGGAAACTAGGGCGGCAAGAGTGGAACAAAACACCAGGCATAAGGCCGAGCCTTCCACCCTTTACCAAATATATAGATGCATTAATAATATAAGAGATATTGTGATATCCCAACAAGTAAACATGTTCCAACAAGGAACAAAATCTCCATGTTCCAACAAGGAACAAACTTCATCTTCACCTGCAACTAACAACGCTATAAGAGGGGCTGGGCAAAGCGGTAACATAGCCAAACAACGGTTTGCTAGGAATGGTGTCAAAGGTTAGAGGTTTGACATGGCAATTTGGGAGGCTGACAAGCAAATGGTAGGCATCGTAGCATTGGCATAGCAAAAGAGCGAGCATCTAGCAAGCGAAGATAGTCGTGATTTCGAGGGTATGATCATGTTGCCTGAGATCCCGCAAGGAAGCAGAACGACTCCATGAAGAAGACAAACGAACATAGTCGAACGAATCCTCACAACTCCGGAACGAAACCGAAGCTAACGAGAGGAGCAACCCGGAAAGAAACAAACAACATGGTAAACAACCATCACATAATCCTGGCATGATGCACAACCAAGTATGATGCATGACCGGTTTAAAGAGGCATGGCATGGCAATATGCACAAACAACACTACAAGTTAAGTGGAGCTCAATATGCAACGAGTTGCATATTGACGAAACACCACATCAATTATTTAGTTTCTCTCTCGGTTATGAACAAGACAAGATTAAATGTTAGTTAACATGGCAAGAGGTGAAGCATAATTAAACTAACAATTTAGGCAAGTTTAAATGAGGCCGGAACAACAAACAAAAATTCCGGAAAATTCCCATATGTCTTTTAGTAATTTAATGCAAACACAATTTTAAACATTTTAATTGTTGTTATCATGATGCGGATGACATATGCAAGTTTTATGCAATTTTTATGAAAATGTTGACATGAGCATGATAAGGAGCATTTGGTCACCATGGCGGAACGAAAAAGGTGCCACGGCGGCGAAACAAAAATGGTGCCACGGCAACATATCCGAAAATGATGCCACGGCAACATATCCGAAAATGATGCCACGGCATCATATCGGTTCCGGTAGCTTGAGGAGATACCGATGCAAACGAGAAGTGGGCGTGAGCGAGTCATGCAAGATGGTGGGGTGATCCTGGATACCGGGTTCCCACGGGACGGCGGCATGGCAAACGAGGAGGAGCTTGCAATGACAATTCGGACACGGTGCACACACAAGCATTCGTTCACGGGCGGTCATCTCGGGGTTATACCTTCGAAGCGTGCGTTTTCGGGCAGAACGAGTTCGGTACGATGTAGAGGAAGTAGACGTTCTCGTAGCGGACGTAGAGGAGGTAGTTGTTCACGTGTCGTCGTGGGAAGTAGTTGTTCACGTTTCGTAGAGGTACTCGCGATCTTGGCGACGGTAGTTGTACACGTTCGTTTTGTAGATGTTCGGGGTCGTCGGTAGAGGTACTTGGCTGACCATGTAGTCGAACTTGGCGCATCCGAAGGGGTACTTGACGAAATCCACCTCGGATGTAGTCGTACACGTTTCGTCATGGAAGTAGTCGTTCGGGCTCCCGTGCGGACTTGGTGGTGGTGTACTTAGCGAAAGTGATTCTTATGCTCACGAAACGGCAAAGAGACACAGCAGTGGAGCTCCTGTGGTGTCAACGAAGACGGGCAGAAGCGCTTCTGCTCGCAACGGTGGGCAGCAGGCTTGTTTGAGGAGTAGGCGGCGTTCAAACGAGGCTCCTGGCTCAGGAACGACGGGCGCAGGGAAAGCCAACAGCGAGGACTTGGCGCGGCGGAGCGCTCCAGCAAGGCAGCGCTGGCGAGGCAGAGGACGGCGGCTCCGGCGATTCGCCCATGAATCGGGACGGGGAGGCCATGGCCTCGGGCGCAGAAGCAGGGGAGCACTAACGCAGGGGACCCGGGCGGCGGCTGCTGTCGTGCGGCGGAGGCGACAAGGACGGCCGCCGGGCTTCGAACGGCGACGGGGTGGAGGAGGCCGAGGGGGTCAAGCGAGGGAGAAGATGGGGATCGGGCGCGGATGGAACGGCGCCGGTCGCCGGCGCCAAGGCCCGTGGTGGAGCTCGTGGTGGTTGGTGGTGATGGGTCACCGGAACGGGCGGTGGCCTGGAGGGTGAGGTCGAACGGAGGGAGGAGGAGGCACAGGCGCTGACGAGGCTGGGGGCGCCGGAGCAGATCGGGCACGGGGTAGCGGCACTGGAGGGACGGGGCGAGCGAGCGAGGGGGATCGAGGGCTGCGCGTGTGGGATCGGGCAAGGGTCTCGATCGGCTAGGGTTAGGTAGGCTGCGATTGGACCTCCAGGGGCAAATGGGCCTTGGAGGCCGGCCTGGGTGGTGTGGCTGCTGGGCTGCTGGGCTCCTTCTCTCTCTCTATCTCTAATTCTCTTCCAAAAACAGAGGAGAAATAATAGAAGGAAAGAAAAGGAGAGAAAACAAGATGTTAGAGAAGCAATTTGGGAAAGGAGTTAATTTTCTCAGACTCAGAAAAATGAGTTTAATCCAAGAAAATAGGAGTGGGCATGGATGCCAGGTTTAGATTCAGACTCATTTGAATTTAATTCAAATGGGTTTGAACGGAAGTGAGGGTTTGGGAAGGTCCAAAAATGTTCGGATTTTTGGTGGAGCTCCGGAAAGCGATGAAAGAATTACATGGCAAGGTTTGAGACCAAACTTGAAGCAGAAAAGGAACGAAATTATTTTGCAAGTGTGTTTATGGGTGATTCCGAATTAGTGGAAAATTTAATATAGCTCCCTAATAATATTGAGAGGCTTTAATATGTTATAAAGAGAAATCACAAGTGAATTCCCTCGATTTAAATGGATCGAAGAATCCATACAATTTATTTAGTGGAGGTTTTAAAAATTAATGACATGATGGCATGATGCAATGCCAATGATGCAACAAACAAAACAAATCACATGACGAAACTCGGAGTAGCTGGAAGTCTTCTGGAGCATCGGTCTCGGTACTTGATTAAGAAATCTGTGTCCTTGAAGAAAAAGGGTGGGAGGGTGGGGAAAAACAAAGACAACTTGGGATGAACGAAACAAACACCGTTGAGAAAACTTAGAATTGATCTCGCAAATGTTGGAATGATCGGATGCACTTGAAGAGAAACACGCCGGTTGGAAAAGAATTAACATGACAACCTCAATGATCAAGAAGGATTAGTATTCACATAGAAATATGAGAACACCATTTAGGAAAAGGCATGGATTCAACATTTGACATCGAAGCAACTCGAATACCACAAATAAAACAAAACAAAGTATTTGGCTTGCAGAATAAGCCGGAACAAATACATATGATAGAGATTTACCCAATCCCATATCATGCATCTGTCGAAAAGATATTCTAGGAGCTACTTGAATTCCCACCTATAAAACTCCCGAAACTTTACGGTTATGCAACGGTGTTGGGGATACAGGAAGCAATATATCTCACCCAAACTAACAATACCTACATCCAAGCTGTATCCATCCACAACACATAACCAAGAAACCTTCGAAATCGTCTACCTCAACCTTGAAAAGCATCCGTTATACAAGTCATGGCAATACTCCGTACTCACCTCAAGATCGGGTTAACGGGTTATCTCACCAACAACTGCATAAAAGAGATTTTCGATGTCGGTACTAAACTCGGTATTCCAGAATCGCAACGATAAAATTATGACGCACCTCGAGCTCAACTCCCCAGGACACTTCCACTAAACCCCTGACAGGAGGCACCAAGACAATGTTCTCATCATAAAACCATCGGAACGATTCCAAGATACCCGCGTGATCCTAAAAACAATTTTAGTGAAATTTGAGGAGAGGAAAGTGAAAACTTCTACGTTAGGAGACCTCACCAGAGCGACGAAGGGACTGAGGAGTAAAAGAATTCCTAACTCTCCGATATATATAATCCTAAATGACTCAAAACATTTTTCTAGACACAACTCGGCCGCTAAAAACGATCAAGCAGTGGGGCTCCTAAGGTCGGGGATGGCTCTGATTACCAACTTGTAACGCCCTCGATGCGGCTATATCTCCCACGTGTCGAAGCACGACTTAGAGGCATAACCGCATTGAAAGCAATGTCGCAAGTGAGGTAAACTTCACACAACCCATGTAATACATAAGGGAAAGAGATGCATAGTTGGCTTACAATCGCCACTTCACACAAATACATGAATAAAGCATTACATCATCCAGATACACTCAAGGATCGACTACGGAACCAAAATAAAAGAAGAACCCCAAATGCGACAAAGGTCCCCGATCGACCCCAACTGGGCTCCACTACTGATCAACTAGAACGAAACAACACAAAGGGCAAGATCTTCATCGAGCTCCTCCTTGAGCTTGGTTGTGTCACCGCTTTCGGTAACATAGGCACCGCAAACTGGTTTTGAAGTATCCGTGAGCCACGGGATTTCAGCAATCTCGCACCCGCGAGATCAAGACTATTTAAGCTTATGGGTAAGGTAAAGGCATGAGGTGGAGCTGCAGCAAGCGACTAGCATACGGTGGCTAACATACGCAAATGAGAGCGAGAAGAGAAGGCAAAGCACGGTCGATAAAAGTATGATCAAGAAGTGATCCCGAAACTACTTACGCCAAACATAACTCCAACACGTGTTCACTTCCGGACTCCGCCGAGAAGAGACCATCACGGTTACACACGCGTTGATGTATTTTAATTAAGGTCAACTTCGGTTTTCTACAACCGACATTAACAAATTCCCATCTGCCACATAACCGCTGGCACGGCTCTCGAAAGTTTATACCTGCAGGGTGTCCCAACTTAGCCCATGACAAGCTCTCGCGATCAACGAAGGAATAGACCTTCACCCGAGACACTCCGATCAGACTCGGTATCCCAGTACATCAAGACATTTCGACAATGGTAAAACAAGACCAGCAAAGCCGCCCGGATGTGCCGACAAATCCCGATAGGAGCTGCACATATCTTGTTCTCAGGGCACACCGAATGAGCTAAGCGTACAGGTACCGACGTAATCCAAGTTGCCAAGGAATGGTCCCGCACGGTGCTCTAGTTTGGACCAACACTCGAGGAGCACCGCCCGGGGTAAAATAAAGATGACCCTCGGCTCGAAACCCAAGGGAAAAAGGGCTAGGTGAGGCAAATGGTAAAACCAAGGTTGGGCCTTCTGGACAAGTTTTATTCAAAGCGAACCGTCGGGGGTCCTATAAATCACCCGACCGCGAAGGAACGCAAAATCCGGGAACATAACACCGGTATGACGGAAACTAGGGCGGCAAGAGTGGAACAAAACACCAGGCATAAGGCCGAGCCTTCCACCCTTTACCAAATATATAGATGCATTAATAATATAAGAGATATTGTGATATCCCGACAAGTAAACATGTTCCAACAAGGAACAACATCTCCATGTTCCAACAAGGAACAAACTTCATCTTCACCTGCAACTAACAACGCTATAAGAGGGGCTGGGCAAAGCGGTAACATAGCCAAACAACGGTTTGCTAGGATTGGTGTCAAAGGTTAGAGGTTTGACATGGCAGTTTGGGAGGCTGACAAGCAAATGGTAGGCATCGTAGCATTGGCATAGCAAAAGAGCAAGCATCTAGCAAGCGAAGATAGTAGTGATTTCGAGGGTATGATCATCTTGCCTGAGATCCCGCAAGGAAGCAGAACGACTCCATGAAGAAGACAAACGAACGTAGTCGAACGAATCCTCACAACTCCGGAACGAAACCGAAGCTAACGAGAGGAGCAACCCGGAAAGAAACAAACAACATGGTAAACAACCATCACATAATCCTGGCATGATGCACAACCAAGTATGATGCATGACCGGTTTAAAGAGTCAAGGCATGGCAATATGCACGAACAACACTACAAGTTAAGTGGAGCTCAATATGCAACGAGTTGCATATTGACGAAACACCACATCAATTATTTAGTTTCTCTCTCGGTTATGAACAAGACAAGATTAAATGTTGGTTAACATGGCAAGAGGTGAAGCATAATTAAACTAACAATTTAGGCAAGTTTAAATGAGGCCGGAACAACAAACAACAATTCCGAAAAATCCCCATATGTCTTTTAGTAGTTTAATGCAAACACAATTTTAAACATTTTAATTGTTGTTATCATGATGCGGATGACATATGCAAGTTTTATGCAATTTTTATGAAAATGTTGACATGAGCATGATAAGGAGCATTTGGTCACCATGGCGGAACGAAAAAGGTGCCACGGCGGCGAAACAAAAATGGTGCCACGGCAACATATCCGAAAATGATGCCACGACATCATATCGGTTCCGGTAGCTTGAGGAGATACCGATGCAAACGAGAAGTGGGCGTGAGCGAGTCATGCAAGATGGTGGGGTGATCCCGGATACCTGGTTCCATCGGGACGGCGGCATGGCAAACGAGGAGGAGCTTGCAATGACAATTCGGACACGGTGCACACACAAGCATTCGTTCACGGGCGGTCGTCTCAGGGTTATACCTTCGAAGCGTGCGTTTTCGGGCAGAACGAGTTCGGTACGATGTAGAGGAAGTAGACGTTCTCGTAGCGGTCGTAGAGGAGGTAGTTGTTCACGTGTCGTCGTGGGAAGTAGTTGTTCACGTTTCGTAGAGGTACTCGCGATCTTGGCGACAGTAGTTGTACACGTTCGTTTTGTAGATGTCCAGGGTCGTCGGTAGAGGTACTTGGCGGACCATGTAGTCGAACTTGGCGCATCCGAAGGGGTACTTGACGAAATCCACCTCGGATGTAGTCGTACACGTTTCGTCATTGAAGTAGTCGTTCGGGCTCCCGTGCGGACTTGGTGGTGGTGTACTTGGTGAAAGTGATTCTTATGCTCACGAAACGGCAAAGAGACACAGCAGTGGAGGTCCTGTGGTGTCAACGAAGACGGGCAGAAGCGCTTCTGCTCGCAGCGGTGGGGGGCAGGCTTGTTTGAGGAGTAGGCGGCGTTCAAACGAGGCTCCTGGCTCGGGAACGACGGGCGCAGGGAAAGCCAGCGGCGAGGACTTGGCGCGGCGGAGCGCTCCAGCAAGGCAGCGCTGGCGAGGCAGAGGACGGCGGCTCCGGTGATTCGCCCATGAATCGGGACGGGGAGGCCATGGCCTCGGGCGCAGAAGCAGGGGAGCACCAACGCAGGGGACCCGGGCGGCGGCTGCTGTCGTGCGGCGGAGGCGACGAGGACGGCCGCCGGGCTTCGAACGGCGACGGGGTGGAGGAGGCCGAGGGGGTCAAGCGAGGGAGAAGATGGGGATCGGGCGCGGATGGAACGGCGCCGGTGTCCGGCGCCAAGGCCCGTGGTGGACCTCGTGGTGGTTGGTGGTGATGGGTCACCGGAATGGGCGGTGGCCTGGAGGGTGAGGTCGAACGGAGGGAGGAGGAGGCACAGGCGCTGATGAGGCTGGGGGCGCCGGAGCAGATCGGGCACGGGGTAGCGGCGCTGGAGGGACGGGGCGAGCGAGTGAGGGGGATCGAGGGCTGCGCGTGTGGGATCGGGCAAGGGTCTCGATCGTCTAGGGTTAGGTAGGCTGCGGTTGGACCTCCAGGGGCAAATGGGCCTTGGAGGCCGGCCTGGGTGGTGTGGCTGCTGGGCTGCAGGGCTCCTTCTCTCTCTCTATCTCTAATTCTCTTCCAAAAACAGAGGAGAAATAATAGAAGGAAAGAAAAGGAGAGAAAACAAGATGTTAGAGAAGCAATTTGGGAAAGGAGTTAATTTTCTCAGACTCAGAAAAATGAGTTTAATCCAAGAGAAAATAGGAGTGGGCATGGATGCAAGGTTTAGATTCAGACTCATTTGAATTTAATTCAAATGGGTTTGAACGGAAGTGAGGGTTTGGGAAGGTCCAAAAATGTTCGGATTTTTGGTGGAGCTCCGGAAAGCGATGAAAGAATTACATGGCAAGGTTTGAGACCAAACTTGAAGCAGAAAAGGAACGAAATTATTTTGCAAGTGTGTTTATGGGTGATTCCGAATTAGTGGAATATTTAATATAGCTCCCTAATAATATTGAGAGGCTTTAATATGTTATAAAGAGAAATCACAAGTGAATTCCCTCGATATAAATGGATCGAAGAATCCATACAATTTATTTAGTTGAGGTTTTAAAAATTAATGACATGATGGCATGATGCAATGCCAATGATGCAACAAACAAAACAAATCACACGACGAAACTCAGAGTAGCTGGAAGTCTTCTGGAGCATTGGTCTCGGGGCGTTACATACAACCTGCACGCGGCGCTGCCTCCTCCGATTGACGGGTACCCCGCGCTGCCTCCTCCACCTGTTGGTGGTGCCGGCTATCAGCAACAGCAGTCGGCGTCCTTCCCATGGCGCGGCCAGTTCGTTGTCGCCCCACCACCAGCGCCCTCCTGCGTGGCCCACCACGCGCCCGTTCCCACGTACGGGGCGTACAGGGCTCCTCCCGCGTACGGGTCTCCCAGATACTGGTGGGGGTCGTCAGTGGGCCAGGACTCGCCCGCTGGGCAGCTGCCAGACAACGCTAGGACCTGCAACATCTGTCAGCGGGCCAGCAGGTTTTTCCGATGGACCATCCGGCCTACCCGCACCGCAGTTGCCGCTGGGGCTGCTATCCATACCGTACGGGCCTCCCGCCCCTCTCGCGCCTCATGCGTACTACACGGCTCCGCAGCCGTATGGAGAGTACCCACCACCGTAGCTGAGCGGCGGTTACGGCTTCCCCATGGCGTCTCTGTCCCCCTCACCAACCCTGCCGCCGGCACCCTGGGACCCGGTGCTCCTCACCGGGCTGCATGCTTCTCCTATGCCGAACAACTACACTGGAGGTGGTGCTTGGTACATGGACACCGGTGCTACGGCTCACATGTTTGCTCATCCTGGTAACCTTGCCTCCTTCACTCCTGTCTCCACCGACCGCCACATCATTATTGGCGACGGTTCCACACTTCCTATCACACATGTTGGGCACACTTCTTTTCCTTCTACTTCTACGCCTTTATCTTTGTCTAACATACTTGTGTCTCCTCATCTTATTAAGAATCTCATCTCCGTTCGTTATTTCACTCGTGAAAATCCCGTCACTGTTGAATTTTACGAGTTTGGTTTCAGTGTCAAGGACGCTCGAACCAGGATGGTACTTCACCGATGTGACAACCCCGACGAGCTTTATCCGGTGCATTCGCCCTCATCCACTACCACCACCACACCGATCGCTCTCTCCTCTGGAGTTGATCTCTGGCATGCTCGCTTGGGTCATCCCAACCCCGTCACACTTCGTCATATTCTTAGGAGCTTCAGTTTCAGTTGCAATAAGATCGAGGATCAGACTTGTCATGCATGTCGAGTCGGCAAACACGTTCGCCTGCCATTTAATACTCCCATCACCATTGCTTCTTTTTCTTTTCAGTTGATTCATAGCGATGTGTGGACCTCTCCGGTTCCTAGTAACTCGGGCCATTTATATTATTTGGTCATTTGTGATGATTATTCTTATTAGGTGTGGACTTTTCCTTTGCACAGAAAGTTGGATGCACTCTCTACCTTGACGGCTAATTACACCTATGTCTGCACGCAGTTTGGGCGTCCCATCCTTGCACTTCAGACGGACAATGGAAAAGGGTTTGACAACCTCGCTTTCTGCACTTTTTTGGCGCATCACGGCACCGTTTTCCGCCTCACATGCCCGTACACTTCACAGCAGAATGGTCGAGCCGAACGCGTCCTTCGCACTCTGAATGACTGTGTTCGCACGCTCCTGTTTTATGCCAACGTGCCGCCTCGTTTCTGGCCAAACGCGCTCGCCACTTCATCATTTCTTCTTAACCTTAGACGCTGCCGCCCACGGTGGAACTACACACCTCACCATCTTCTCTTTGGTACGCCTCCATCTTATGATGACTTGCGTATTTTTGGGTGCCTTTGCTATCCCAGCACTGCCGACACTGCTTCTCACAAGCTTGCACCTCAATCCGTCGCTTGCATCTTCATAGGCTACCCCTCTAACTCCAAGGGATATCGGTGCTATGATCCCGTCTCCCATCGTGTGTTCACCTCACGGCACGTTTACTTGATGAGCATGTGTTTCCGTTTCAGCAGGTACCCCGTGAAAGATCGAGGATGTCGCCTAGAGGGGGCGGGGGTGAATAGGCGCTTTAAAATAATTATGGTTTAGGCTTGAACAAATGCGGAATAAACCTAGCGGTTAATTTGTCAAGCACAAACCTAAAACAACTAGGCTCACCTATGTGCACCAACAACTTATGCTAAGCAAGATAAGCAACTATGTGATAGCAAGATATATGACAAAGAACAATATGGCTATCACAAAGTAAAGTGCATAATTAAAGGGCTCGGGTAAGAGATAACTGAGGCATGCGGAGACGACAATGTATCCTGAAGTTCACACCCTTGCGGATGCTAATCTCCGTTTGGAGCGGTGTGGAGGCACAATGCTCCCCAAGAAGCCACTAGGGCCATCGTAATCTCCTCACGCCCTCGCACAATGCAAGATGCCATGATTCCACTAAGGGACCCTTGAGGGCGGTCACCGAACCCATACAAATGGCGACCCTTGGGGGCGGTCACCGAACCTGTACACTTTGGCAACCCTTGGGGCGGTCACCGTACATCAAATTGCTCGGGCGATCTCCACAACCTAATTGAGACTCGACGCTTGCCGAGCTTTACACCACAATGATTGAGCTCCGAACAACACCAACCGTCTAGGGCGCCAAGTCACCCAAGAGGAACAAGCTCTAGGGTGTCCAAAACACCCAAGCGTAACAAGCTCAAGGGTACCAAGCACCCAAGAGTAATAAGCTTCTCAACTTTAACTTCCACGTATCACGTGGAGAACTCAAACCGATGCACCAAATGCAATGGCAAGGGCACACGGAGTGCCGAAGTCCTTCTCTCTCAAATCCCACCGAAGCACCTAATGCTACGGAGGAAGATGAGAGGAAGAACAAGAAGGAGAACACCAAGAACTCCAAGATCTAGATCCAAGGGGTTCCCCTCACATAGAAGAGAAAGTGATTGGTGGAAATGTGGATCTAGATCTCCTCTCTCTTTTCCCTCGAAAACTAGCAAGAATCCATGGAGGGATTAAGAGTTAGCAAGCTCGAAGAAGGTCAACAATGGGGAAAGAACACGAGCTTAAAGGATAATGTTCATTAGGGAAGAAGACCCCATTTTATAGGTGGAAAAAAATCCAACCGTTATGCTCACAGCCCGCACAGAGCGGTACTACCGGCGGTAGTACCCCTTTGGAACACAACAGCGAGGAGGCAAAAAGGCCAGAAGAACCATCGGAGCGGTAGTACCGCTTGACCTCACGGTACTACCGCTTAGGGTAGCGGTACTACTGCTAAGGGTAGCGGTACTACTGCTATGAAGCGGTACTAAAAATAACATCCGGCCTACCACCGCAGGACTTGGGATGAGTTTTGGTCCGAGCGGTACTACCGCTGTAGGAGCCTCGTAGTACCGCTCTGGAGCGGTAGTAAAAAATTACATCCGCTCCAATTCGCGGTAGTACTGCTGAGCCTTTTCAGAACACCAAAACTGCCACAACTTTTGCAAACGGACTCCATATTCAATGAAACCAAGTTTGTTGGAAAGCTAGCGACAAGGGCTAACAAGATCTTGAAAGAAATATCAACATGAAGAAAATTAGAAAAGTCCCATAAGAAAATGGTGAGAACCCTTCCTCGGATAAGACCGGTAAAACCTCGAACACCGAAAACATCATAGAAGACGCATGCAAACTCCGTTTTCGATGAACTCAAGCTTGTCATCAAGATGACCATAAGCTCTAAGACTCACAAAGAGAACCAAACAAGAACCAAGAAACATGATGCAAGGATGCAATGGTTTGAGCTCTCTACTAACGATACAATCAAGCTACCAACTTGAGAGCCCCCCTTGATAGTACGACAAACGATCCTATAACCCGGTCTCCCAACTACCACCATGAGACCGGTAAAATAGAAAACCTATCAAGGGAAAACCTTTGCCTTGCACATGGTTCACTTGAGCTAGATGATGACGATCTTGACTCCCTCATGTTGGACCACCTTTCTTGATTGCGTTGGCTCGATGAAGACTAGATGATTGCTCCCCCATAGTCCACCATGGGTGAGCCACTCTTCGGCACGTCTTCACAAGTCCATTGACACCACAATGTATGGCAAGATTCAAGCACTTGATCTCTTCATGATGCTCCACTTGAACTTGCACATGGAAATCTTGATGACGATCACCACTTGATGCCATCCTTTCCATGGGTTGTATGATATCTTCCTCTTGACGCAAGCCCATGGACACGTACCTAACCCCACATAGAACTCTCACATAGACCATGGGTTAGTACACAAAGTGCAATGGACAATGCTTACCATACCATGGGATCACTTGATCCCTCTCGGTACATCTTCTACGCTTCGTGAGTTGATCAACTTGATTCACTCTTGAATTGGTCTTGATCAACCTTGAATCTTTCCAACTCTCTTCATTTGGATGATGTCTTTAAGATAAACATGAATGATCACACAATCTTCTTCTTCAAGACATGCTTTCAATAAGCTCAACACTCACATGACCAATCTTTGGATAATTCCTTAATAGCACCTTGGTCAACTCATAAACTCCTTGAAACCAACACATGGACTTCAAGAAAAGCCTATGGACAAATCCTTAAATCATAACTCAAGGCAACCATTAGTCCATAGAGATTGTCATAAATTACCAAAACCAAACATGGGGGAACCACATGTTATTTTAATCTCCCCCATTTTGGTAATTGATGACAATCACTTTCAAGAGAGTTTATATAAGGAATTATGCATCACAATGCAATGCAACAACCAATGATGCAGGAGAATGAGATGCAAATGGTTAGGAACAAAACCAAAAGCAAGGAGAAAACTTTGAAACCTTCTCCACAAAACTCTCTGAAACTTCTCCCCCATTGGTATCGATTGCCAAAATGGGCGAAAAGCTTAAAAGGACAATATAAAATGTGTTTCTCCATAAATTGTGTATTTCTCAACAAGAGAGTGGAATGCAATACACATGTCCAATGGTAAATACTTGGAGGAAGACAAACTATATTGAGACCCAAAGATTGCAAAAGAATGATATGCCACAAAGACATAACAAAGAGAGAAACAAGCAATCAAAAGATACCAATTGAAGCAAGCAATCAACAGATATCAATTGAGCCAACTAGACGAATGATCCTACGTGCCACATGAAAAAAAGATAATATGATATGAGCGAAGGAGTGTTCTAAAGAAACTAGGGAAGCTCCCCATGATTTGTGCACACATAAGAACTTTTGTATTTGAATACAAAGTGCACAAAATATGATCACAGCTCCCCCAAAATCAATAGAAACATACAACAAGTGCAAGTGAGCATAAAGGAAACTAAGCCTAGCACTTGCAACAAACACATGGTTGAGCAACATGTAAAAGAGGCAACTTAAGAATAGGCTCAACAAAAATGATGTGTGTGAGCCATGGCAAAGCACATGAGAAGACTAATATACGGATGAGCATAAGCATCAACATAGTATCGAATGAATGAGATACACGGTGCAAAGCCTTTCATTCCCACACACAACTAAGCAAATGGGTTCACAAGAACACTAAATATGCAAAATGAATAACCAACACTTGTGACAACCCGAGGTGAAGATAGAAAGCATAAGCATCATCAAGACAGGGGATAACAATTAAGATGGCAAAAGCCTCGTTGAGGGAGTCCTGGACTAGGGGGTGTCCGGACAGCCGGACTATCATTATCCGCCGGACTCCAAGACTACGAAGATACAAGATTGAAGACTCCGGCTCGTGTCCGGATGGTACTTTCCTTGGCGTGGAAGGCAAGCTTGGCAATACGGATATGTAGATCTCCTACCATTGTAATCGACTCTATGTAACCCTAGCCTCCTCCGGTGTCTATATAAACCGGAGGGCTTTAGTCCGTAGGACAACATACATTACAACAATCATACCACAGGCTAGCTTCTAGGGTTTAGCCTCCTTGATCTCGTGGTAGATCTACTCTTGTACTACCCATATCATCAATATTAATCAAGCGGGACGTAGGGTTTTACCTCCATCGAGAGGGCCCAACTGGGTAAAACATTGTGTCCCTTGTCTCCTGTTACCATCCGCCTAGACGCTGATTCGGGACCCCTACCCGAGATCCGCCGGTTTTGACACCGACATTGGTGCTTTCATTGAGAGTTCCTCCGTCGCCACCGATAGGCTTGATGGCATCTTCAACCAACAACGCTGTCCGTGGTGAGACTTTTCTCCCGAACAGATCTTCAGATTCGTGGTTTCGCATGCGGGCCAATTCTCTTGGCCATCCGAGCAGATCGAAGCTACGCCTCGCCGTCAGTCGATTCGAAGCTTAAACTTCACGGCCGATGTCTGCGGAGACTTGATCTTCGACGGACCCGAGCCACAGCCAAGCGCGCCACACTGTGACGATGGGCATGATCTAGCTCTGCCACCGAACAGTGCCCTGGTGGCTGCACCCGGATCCGCTCCAGCCATTAGCCCGGAGCCGATCGCCCATATCGAGGGCCGGTGGATAGACGCCGCCCTGGGGGCTTCAACATCCACGGCGATGGAGCCGAACACTGATCTGGTCCCCTGCGAAACTCGTGATTCCGAGACGCCGGACTCCTCGCCGGACTCCGAACCTCCCGCGCCCTTACCAATCGATCCGGATTGGGCGCCGGTTATGGAATTCACCGCCACGGACATCTTCCAGTATTCGCCCTTTGGTGATATCTTGAATTCACTAAGGCATCTCTCGTTATCAGGAGAGTCCTGGCCGGACTATGGCCAGGATGGTTGGGGTTCGGGCGACGAAGAAATTCAGATCCCACCCACCACCCACTTTGTAGCCACTGTCAACGATCTAACTGACATGCTAGACTACGACTCCGAAGACATCGACGCTATGGAAGACGATGCCGGAGACGAAGAAAAAACAGAGCCTATACACCACGACAGGACCACCTCGTCGCATGACATATATATGGTGGATACCCCAAAGGGGAGCGATAACGAGGACCAACGGGCCGCGGCAGAAGATAACCCCGCCGATGAACGACCAAAACGACGGTGTAGACGCCGCCTTAAGTCCCGCCTCGACGACAACAACACTCCCAAAGAGCCCGCGATACGGCAGGACTCACAATCGGACGATGAACATGCAAATAAGCAACCGTCCGAACATGACGAGTCAGATAGTCAACCCAAGCCCGGCGAAAACAACAGTCCGGATGACCTTATGCCGGACATGTCGCCGGAGAGCAAAAACCTTCGGAAAAGACTCGTCAGTACTGCAAGAAGCCTGAAGAAGGAAAAACGGAGGCTCAAAACAGCGGAAGGCACACTCAGAATGAGATGGAGCAACGTGCTCAAAACCGCAGATAAGTACGACAATGGCCACCAATCAAAGAGCTACCCGAAGCGCAAACTGCTCCCGAAATTCGACGAGGAGGCCATAGAGCCTCCACCGTCCAAAAATAAAGGGGCTGCCTGGTTGGATAGACGGCCAGATGACAGGCCAAATTATGAAAGCGGCGCCACACATAAATCCACCAACGAACTCGGAAGGATAGATGGCCCAGCCAGGTCCATTTACGGGCCAAAGGAAAAGGCCCCAAGAAGCAAGGCAACATGTCAAGCGTCCGATGATAACGGCACACACAAATACAGGGGCGCCGCACACCCACTATGTTTCACCGATGAGGTGCTGGACCATGAATTCCAAAGAGGATTTAAACCCATCAACATAGAGGCCTACGATGGAACAATGCACTCGAGTCTGGATAGAAGATTATATACTACATATACACATGGCGGAGGAGATGATCTCCACGCCATAAAATACCTACCCTCAAGCTCAAAGGGCCAGCCCGTCATTGGCTTAAGAGCCTCCCGAAAACTCTTGTTGGAAGTTGGGAAGAGCTCGAGGACGCGTTTAGAGCAAATTTTCAAGGGACTTATGTCCGCCCTCCGGATGCAGATGATCTAAGTCATATAACTCAACAGCCCGGAGAGTTAGCGCGGAAATTCTGGAACAGGTTCCTTACCAAAAAGAACCAAATAGTCGACTGTCCGGACGCCGAAGCCTTAGCGGCTTTCAAGCACAATGTCCGAGACGAATGGCTCGCCAGGCACCTCGGTCAAGAGAAACCGAGGACAATGTCCGCACTAACAAGCCTCATGACCCGCTTCTGTGCGGGAGAGGATAGCTGGTTAGCAAGATGCAGCACCAGCGACCCAAGTACATCCGAGATAAGAGATGGAAACGGAAAATCACGGCGCAGAAAAGAGCAGCGTCGGAATAAAGAGAAAAGCCCAAAGAGCACGGCAGTCAACGCCGGATTCAAAAGCTCGTGGCCCAATAATAAAACACAGCCTCTAAAGGATGACAGTGACGAATTGTCCAACTTAAAGAAGATTTTGGGTCGGATATGTCAAATCCATAGTAATTTTAAGGCTCGCAAATCACACCCACAGGATTGTTGGGTTTTAAACAGTCCGCCGACTAAATGCCGAACACAAGGGGCTCGAGCGTCAGCTTAAGAAGATAAACCCCACCAGCAGAGCATCGAAAACAAAAGACTTTCCCACAAGGGGTCAAAGCAGTAAACTCACTTCATGTGATAATACGGAAAAATAGTGCGGCACTTTCTAAAAAGAGCTTCTCACGGTCCAACCCAGCAGACAATAGAGATTGGACATCAAAACCAATCACTTTCGACTACCGGGACTATTCCAGAAGCGTTCGAAAGGCGGGACGAACTCCCCTGATATTGAATCCTATAATAGACGGATTACAATTTACTCATGTCCTAATGGACGGAGGCAGCGACCTAAACTTGCTGTATTCAAATACAATCCGCAAGATGAGGGTAAACCCTGCTAAAATCTGACACAGCCACACTACCTTCAAGGGAGTGACGCCAGGCCCTTACGCCAAGTGCACAGGCTCCATACTACTAGAAGTCGTGTTCGGATCGCCGCACAATTCTCGGCGAGAAAAATTAATTTTTCACATCGTCCCATTTGAAAGTGAATATCAAGCACTCTTGGGACGAAAGGCTTTTGTCCGCTTCAACGCTATACCGCATTACGCGTCCCTTACACTCAAGATGCCCGGTCCGCGTGGCGTCATTTCAGTGCAAGGGTCACTTACAGACCCCGGACCCGGATAGACGAGTCCGGCCTTAGCAGGCTAGGGGCTCCCTAGCCGCATACCCCTTCACAGGGGGCTGCGCGCACAAACAACCGCGGGTTCATACAAGCCATGCTTTAATTATTTATATTTCTCATATTTTTCGCACGTATTGTTTCTAAAAACTAAACGTTCCTCTCTTTTTACAGATGAACAACGTGCATACCCGTCCAGGATAACGGCGATCGGAGACACAGCGCAGACGCAGAGAGGGACCGCTAGAGGATTCTTTTCAGATTAAGACCTGCGTAAACCTTTTTCTTGTCTCTTGTTGTTATTCTCCTTGGTTTCTTCCTATAACCAAAGAGGAGCTCGACGCTTTGGCACCGCCGCGTCGAAGACCATGCCTGCACTGACACTAGGGGCTTAGGGCATCATTCGCCCATTATTATAAAGACCGAACACCTTAGGGAGTGTTCGGCGCCTCGAGTTAGGCATTATATGCATCAGCTCCGAATCATGTCTTTGGTCAAACGTTGGGTTTGCCGGCTCTCGTGTTTTGCTGCCTTACGCTCAGATCATCGGCTAACGCGGCACGGAGAAGTATCGCGATTGTGCCCCGGTTTGGCTGGGCGAGCACCTCGAGAGAAAGCCGAAAACTGACTGTCATGATACAGCGAGAGACTGGTCAACCACTCGATCGACTATTGGAATGTTTAGAATTTCCCGCTTTGACGAAGGACCGTTTCCCGGTCAGGCACTTACGCACCCCGAATTCGGAGATGTGCGGGGCCACCAGGGGCTATATCGTAGCCCCACCTCGAGCTCCACTGGCTAAGTGAAAGTGATAAAGCATTATAGTCCAGATTGCCTCGTTCGCTATGCTACCACCTCCTTCTAACAGGACCGAGACGTCGGATTAAGTGTGAAAACGCGCTATTTTTGCGAACACCCCAGCACCTTGTGCGAGGGGGCTGAAGCCGAAGACTGCATCTTTCAAGTTATACACAAGTATACGAAAACGGCCGCACAGGAGAAGTTTTACTACTTGGACACACAAGTATAAAAAGCAGTTATACCATAATCATTGATTTACAAGCTAAGGCGTTCAATTGAACGTTACATTCTTCGAGCACTGCGACTCTATTACACGAGCGCCACGCATAACTTCCCCGAAATAGTGCTCGGCAGGGAGCCGGTTTTCATCCGAACCCTGGGCAGCAACGGCGGGGGCGTCCATCTCCGGACAATGCGGCTTCACACGGTCCAGAGCCATCCGCGCGCCCTCGATGCAGGCCGACCACTTCATCTCCTTTATATGCGGCACCGCCCCAAGGAATTGCTGCAGAAGTCAAGTAGCTCGTCGCCTTTGACCTCTCGGCGGACATGGGCCACGATGTCAGTCATGGCAAGTCCGGATAATCTATTAAGTTCGGCCCATTCGGCCAACCGGTCTGTCAATGGAAGTGGGCGATCCGGACTGTGGAATTGAGACCAATATAGCTCTTCCGTCTTGTGATCCCCAGCTCGGAAGTGCTTAATAAAGATCACCGCACTTGCAGCCAAGTCCATGTACGGATCCTCCGGACTCCACAGCCGCTCAAATTGAGCATACTTCCCATCCACGATATCTCCGGCCTGGCGCAGTTCCTCCTTCATAGCCCGCATTGCAGTGCGGGCATCCTTGGCTTTGGCGGTGGCCTTCTTCAGGTCTTCCCGCTCCGATAAGCGCTCCTTTTCAAGAGCCTCATTGCGGTCGGCAGCATCCTTTATTTTTGTGGCCAATTCGGCCACCTCCACCCTACTTAGGCAGCGCGCAGCCTTTTCGGCCTTCAACTCCTCGGCCGCCCTCGAGGCAGCCGCGTCACTCCTTCGGGCTTGCTCCTTAGCTAGAGCAAGTTCGCCCAAAACTCTCCACAAGCAACAGCACCGCGTCAGCACAAACAGCATATAATTTATTAGAGGAGGGCTTCGACCCCCTTAATAAAGCAACTCTGGAGAACTCTTTTACCTTGCGACTCGTCAAGTCGCCTGTTGACAAGTGCGATGTCCGCATCTGCCAAGTCAAGTGGCTGATTTAACTCGGCTAACTCACTAGTCCGGCTAGCCCCCGGACTATCCGCCACCTGCATAGGAATGACGGAATTCATTACTCCAGATTTCAATCCTCGGTACGCTGTCGTTTTCGACAACCTACTGAGTCTCAGGGGCTACTATCTATACAGGGCGCATTTTTATATGCAAAACTGTTAAAAATCAGAGGGGTGCGTCATTTTCGCATACCTCAAATCCCGCCAGTAAACCCATGGCGGCATTACACAATCCGCTCTCGGCGGATGAAATCCTTCCAACCACCATACGCATTAACGCACGGTGATCTTCTGAAATGGACGCCCTCTCAAGCAGATTCTTCAGTTCTCCCGGTCGGACACTAGTAGGTGCCGAACTTTCTGGCCCCTCCGGACTCGGGGATACCCTCCGTGACGACACTTCGGGCTCGCCTGCCTCATCTGGCGGCACTACAGACGGAGGCGTATCGCTCTCCATCATCTCCGGAAGAAGGTCCCCCGAAGATGAACTCATCTGAGAAGGCTGTAGATCCGAACTGCAATATAAATATTCCGGTTACCCACAGAAGCACAAATGAAGGTATTTCCTTACTAATTAAATTCCCTCTTTCATACTCACGGCTCGCTGGAGGGCCGATCCTTCGGTGATGATTGTGCGTCCGGATTCTCTCCGGACGCCGGACCCCCCGGTGAGGATTTCTTCCCACGCTTAGGGGCTTTGGCCTCCGGATCTTCAGAGGCGGTCCTCTTTTCCCCCTGAATGGAGGGGCTCTTAGTCCCTCCCTCTTCTGTTGCCCCTTTGGGCGAAATATTAGCTCCTCTATTTTCCCCGTCGCCCCCTTCTGTGGGCGTGACCTCCAACATTCTGACCAGCACGGGCTCCAGTGCGGTCTCTGGGAGGGGGGCCGGACACCTTATCAACCTTGATCGCGCCACCCATTCCTGTAAAGAACAAAGGGTCAGGAGGCGAACTCCTGAAAGGCATATAAACAGAATGTCCGGACTCTGAGCTATTTACCTGAGTATCCGGGCGATCGCGGCTTAGGCCTGCGTCCTCGGCTGAATCCGGACATGCCACCAGCGGTCCGAAGAACAGCTTGTACATCTCCATGGGTGTCACACCCATAAAGTGTTGGAGAATACGAGGTCCCTCCGGATTAAACTCCCATAGACGGAGAGGACGGCGTTTGCAGGGCGGAAGATGCCTGATTAGCATGACCTGCATCACCTTGATCAGGTCGATCTCCCTCGCTTCGAGGTCTCGAATCCGGCCCTGCAGTGAGGGCACGTCCTCTGACGGCCCCAGCTTGAGCCTTGGTTGACCCACGACATCGGTGGCGTGGAGGTCCGAGGCGGAATAAGGCGGCGGCTTTGCCTCATCGCCCCTTGGAGCGGTGATGTAGAACCACTCCTGCTGCCACAGCCCAAGTTCCTCTTGGAAGGAACCCTCGCCACGGGCATCGACCTTTTGCTTATGGTCGCCACGCCAAGACTCCGCTGACGCCTCGATCATCTTGGCTCCACCTTGAAGGTCTTCAGCCATAGGCCGAAGTGGGGGATGACGCGGAGGAAGGCTTCGCAGACGATGATGAATGCGGAGATATTGAGGATGGACTCCCGAGCCAAGTCGTGAAAGTCCAGCCCATAGTAGAACAGGAGCCCTCTCACGAAGGGATCCGTCGGGAAGCCTAAACCCCGACGGAGGTGGGATACGAAAACGACGTATTCACCGAGCTCAGGGGCGGGCACGGCCTGCCCTTGGGCAGGCAACCTGTGCGAAACCTCGTAAGCCAGGTACTTGGCCTCACGCAACTTCCATATGTCCTCCTCTGTGACGGAGGAGGGCATCCACCGGCCCTGGAGGTCGGAACCGACATGATTATGATCCGGCGCCAAACCAAGCTCGGGTGTTGGAACTGGGAGCGGAGGAGAGATTCGATGCGAGATTGAAGAACAAGGACAGGCCTTATAAAGGGGAAGAAATACCAAGGGCCGTCTCCGTGACCGTTTGGGATTCACCTCCGATAGAGGAGACGTGGCGACGGGAACGGTTGGGTTACCCACGCACATATTGATGAGGATCCCGGAATAAGGGGAACACGATCTCTGCTTCGACAAGACGTGCCAAGGAAACCGCTTCGCTAAACGTGCTGAGGTGGTATAGTAAAAAACGATTCAAACAAGGGCTTGGTGGCGGTGTGATGTCACGCCGCATAATACGTTAGCAGATTGAGCTGAGTGTACATTTTATCCTCTCTACGGTGCAATGTGGAAATTATTTTTGCAGAGCCGGACACTATCCTGGTGTTCATGATCTTCTCTGGATTATTCAAGGGAGGAACCCGCCTTGCAATGCCGAACCTTATGCACGCCAGACTTATCATCATTGAAGACTGGTTCAGGGGCTACTGAGGGAGTCCTGGACTAGGGGGTGTCCGGACAGCCGGACTATCATTATCCGCCGGACTCCAAGACTACGAAGATACAAGATTGAAGACTCCGGCTCGTGTCCAGATGGTACTTTCCTTAGCGTGGAAGGCAAGCTTGGCAATACGGATATGTAGATCTCCTACCATTGTAACCAACTCTGTGTAACCCTAGCCTCCTCCGGTGTCTATATAAACCGGAGGGCTTTAGTCCGTAGGACAACATACATTACAACAATCATACCACAGGCTAGCTTCTAGGGTTTAGCCTCCTTGATCTCGTGGTAGATCTACTCTTGTACTACCCATATCATCAATATTAATCAAGCAGGACATAGGGTTTTACCTCCATCGAGAGGGCCCGAACCTGGGTAAAACATTGTGTCCCTTGTCTCCTGTTACCATCCGCCTAGACGCACAGTTCGGGACCCCCTACCCGAGATCCGCCGGTTTTGACACCGACACTCATCAAGACAAGCATGAGGAAAATAATCTTCACCACACAAGAGTGCATCAAGATGCAACGAGATAATACACACACTCAAGGCAAAAGCTTTCACGAAGCCACCAAAGAAATAACATAAGAAAGACAAGGTGGACGTGAAAAAAAGGATATCACCTAGAGATGTATTTTCTCTCAAGTGTATAAGGGTCTAGGTAGACGAAATCATGACGATATATATCTACAAAGAAGGATGTACACCCGAAATAGTTACAACATGAAGGAATAAGATATCCAAAAGGAAGTCATACATATACCCATAAGATATGTGCTTGGAAGCATAGCCCAAGGCTAGATATGGTCTTATTGTATATAAATGAATTCCTACCACACAACCATCAAAGACATCACAACTAGCAACAAGAGATCATTGTTGGGATGCTTTGAGAAAGGAAACAAGTATCACAAGAAAGAAAGAATAACATGCCATGATACAACCCACACACGATTGATGCAATAATGTGTGCATGTAGTATATGATGATACTTGTTACCGAGATAACATTGGAAGGATGTAGTAGATACCAATTGAAGGTAGAAAGTAGTTCATTGATCATCCTAGCTTGACTCCAATAAGCACATGGTGACAACACCTTCCTTTTGAATGAGCCGAGTATCCAATGCATCTCCAATTGTTCCTAGAACAACAACACAAACAAAATGGCACCCAAACTCATTGGGACCAAAGAGTTAGAGAACCAACAATACATAGGACAAACTCCACATAGATATGTGCATATAGATATGAAAATGAATCTCATGCACATCTCATCCAATTTGAGACTTGGTGGAGTTTCCCCTATATATTGGGTCAAAGAAAGAAAACATGCCAAAGGAACTAAATGAAGTTAAAATGCATGCTCAAGACTTTCAAGAATCGATACCAAAATACAAGGAAAAACCAAGTGAAAAGGATACCAAATGGAGAAATCATCACTTGGAAGATATCATTAGAAGATACATCAAGGAATGAGATATCCATTGGAACACACAAAAAAAAGATGTCAAACTCCCAAAGGAGAGGATGGTTCCAAACAAACCAAGCTCTCTACAAAGTTTCATGATGGCACAAAGAACCAAAAGAAACGACTTGCCATCCACCAACACACACTTAATATGGATCACAAGATGAGTGTTTTATAGAAAATAGGATAGCTCCCCCATGAGTTGTGCATTATAGAGTATTTGCATTTGAATACAAAATGCACAAGGTGGGATCACCACTTTCTCTATATCAAGAAAACACTAGACAAGAACAAGACCACAACAAGATCCTCAAGTGGCACAGAAGGCAATGGGAGTTGACACAATTTAGGCAAGAGATAAAGCAAATAAAAGCAAAGGCCAAAGTAAAGATGATCAATAATTTCTACCACACAAGTGAGTACCAATTGTCAAAAGATAAGAAGTATTCGGAAGTAATTCCGGTGGTAGATAGCAAGGATATCCGACATCATCTTCACACCAAACACAAGCAAATTGCAACTTGTAGAGCTAACATGACACCTAGGAACAAGATAATTTACAATATCAATTCTAGGTGACAATATCTCAAATGTACACATTTTCTAGGCTTGTAGTATGCACATAGCATATGACTCCCCCATAATGTGATACCAATAAAAACTTAACAAGAGGCAATAAGAGGATCCAACAAGAGATGATTAATGGACTATTTAGAATTTGAATTTCTCATGAGAAGACATACCACATAGTGACTAGATACTCTTGTAATATCAATACTAGATGGTATTTCTCATGTACACACATTTATAAGATTGTGAGGTGCACAAAGCACATCACTCCCCCATAATGGGATATTCCATTAATCTCTCACAAGAGCCAACTAAGATATAAACAAGATGAACAAAGGCTCAACACACTACACACATGTACATCATGTGCGAACCAACATGAACATACTTGATTTCTCAAGATAAGCAAATTAGAAGCATAACATATACATGCACATGCAAGGTACAAAACCACAGCACGCTAAGGGGCAAGTAACTTTCAATGTAAACAATTTAAGCACGAGTTACCGTAAGGGGGAACATTGGATATAAGATAGAAACTTGATAATCTGAATGACTTGGCTTGAGACAATATGAATGATGAAGACCCCTTAATTCTTCATAAGGTAGCCAAGTCTCCAATGATCTCCATCAACACCTATTGATCAAGTTTTAGCTTGTTGGTCCCCAACCAAGTTGGGTCCTAAGAGGTTAGTCACAATAGGCTTGGCCACCCAAATGGTTCTTTTCTTGACACCACTTTGAGTACCAACAAACTTTGCAAACACATTGCCAACATTATCCTTCCTAAGAGAATAGACATCATCAATAATAATTGGATTGGATACGTTACCACTTGTGCATGAAGAAGCGACGTGACCTTTCTCACGACATAAGTAGCAACATCTACTCTTCATTTTCTTCTCACTTGATTTCTCAACAAGAGAAGCACGAGCTTGAGCATTCTTGGGAAGTGGCCTTTCTTAAACTTGTGATTGAGCATGAGATTGAACTTGTGGCCGCTTCCCTTGTTGCTTGTCACTAATGGCCTTCTTCTTCAATGGGCAAGATCTCACATGATGCCCTTCAATTTTGCACTTGAAGCAAACAATCTTGGCCGAATTCTTGACTTGTTCTTGGCCCTTCTTCTTGTTCAACTTGGACTTCTTCTTCTTGTTGGAGTTGAATCCAAGTCCACATTTGTCATTGGGAGATTTTTGCACACTCAAGATATTGTTGAGTGCGGATTTCCCTTCATGACTCTTTTCCAAGTCTTTCTTCAAAGAAGTGACTTGGGCCTTGAGCTCATTGATTTCCTCTACATGGTTAGTCTCAACACAAGTACTAGAGGAAGTATAAGCTTCATCATTAGAGCAACAAGGCAAGGAAAGCAACACTACAAAAAAATACACTTCCGTGATGATACCTGTTTGTCACAGTAGGTCCCGTTTTTTGTCATGCATGTACATCCATGACAAATTTATGACAGAATCAAGATAGTCATACCTGTGCTGTCGTAGAAGTGTTCGATGACATTACCAAAATTATCATCACGGTGTCCACTTCCATGATGATAAATCGCGTCACGTAATCGCTTTTCGTCAAGGGTGACCGACACATGGCATCCACCGTAACGGAACGCAGTTAAGCTATCGGGTCGGGTTTTGGATCTGATAACCCATTAACAGCCCGACCAATGGGGATTTTCCACGTGTAAAATCATCATTGGCTGGAGGAAACACGTGTCGGCTCACCGTTGGGACAGATGTCATCCACTCATTGGACATAAGGCGCCTATGATACGTCGACACGTGGCACGGCCCAATAGAGGCCCATTCCTGTGAAAAGGCCGGCCCGTTTGACTTGGTCAAAAGGTGGCGGGCCGGCCCATGGAAAGCCTGTTAACGGCCTGTTCGCATATAGCCCATTTACAGCCCGCTAACCCAAGGCCCGTTACGCCCTATCCGAATTAGGCCCAGTAGCGTCATCTTGGCCATCCAATATGATTCTAGCCCGTTTTCACTTTTTGCCCATGTATGGCCCATGACGTCTTTCGGGCCATATGAGGCCCTATGTAACTCTTGGCCTATTAACGGCCCGTGGTGAAACTGGCCCGCAATGAACAGTGTATCACTTTACACCCACTAACGGCCCGTGGTGAAACTGGCCCGTAATGAACAGTATATCACTTTATACCCATTAAGGGCCCGTTATTCAGTTGGGCCATTTCCAGCAAATGTTATCTTTCGGCCTTCTCAGAGCCCATATTTCTTGGGCTCATTTCCAGCATTCGTTTACTTATGGCCCGTTACTGTCATTTTCTGCTTGTGGGCCAAACTCAGCCCGTGGTTACATCGGCCCGTTTGTGGTCCGTTAATACGTTGGGCCGTTTTCATAGCGTCATCAAATACGACCTATTAACGATGGCCCGTTATGGTCATATGACCCGTATAAGGCCCATTGATGATACGACCCGTAGAAGGCCCATTGTTTCTACGGCCCGTAGAAGGCCCATTGTTTCTACGGCCCGTAGAAGGCCCATTGTCTTACGGCCCGTAGAAGGCCTACTGTTTCTACGGCCCGTAGAAAGCCCACTGTTTCTACGGCCCGTAGGAGGCCCAGTGTCACTACAGTAAATATTAGCCCATGGTTATTGTGGCCTAGTTTTAAAAAGAACTGCACTGACTACAAGAAAACAAATAAACAAGACAACAAGGAAATAAATAAGCAAGCAACTTATGCTAGGCTATCACGGCTATTTACATATTACATCCATGGGCATCAAAGTTTGCCACCGGTGCAAATATAGGGAACAAAGCAGCATATCATATACTTTGGTTGTCAAAGTTGGCGACCAGCAAAAATAAACGCCATGACAAAACAAATCCGAGCTGAAACCACTTGAAGATCTCAAGAAACAATATCCAGGTACCCATAATGCGGCAAGATGCTTAGCAAGCTTATTAACTTTCTCTTGTTTGGCGCTTAAATCCTCCGGTAGCTTTTTGTTGCACCGAGAAAATATGCATCTGAATTTCGCAGGACTTCCTCGATCCTTGACTTCCTTCGCAAAGACATCGATCGATGTCTTTCAACTTGAAGTTGAGACTCAAGAATACGAACTGATTTAGGCAACGAGTTCGAAGAGCTTGTGCCAGCAGAGTGGCCAAGAACTCGAACACTACATCAAGACAGGACTTTTGGGTTCCCTCACCGTCGTCAAGATAGTTTTTATCGCTTTCTTGGAGACCAACAGGATGTCTCACTATCTTGAACCTTATCGCATTACTTCCTTTACCATTGGATAACGCGGTCATTGTTCTCCAATATTTTGTCCGCATTCTAAAAGAGAAACAAGCGGACACATCACATGTTTACTATGTTGTATATGAAACTCATTTGGTAAATGAGTTGATAGTAAAGTGGACAGGATAAAGATGAAACAAACATATATCTATGCGCCATGGTCACTTTATGGTCTATATCATTCTAATGTTTGTTGCCAAATCAAGATAGAGACACAGTTCAAATAATATTTGTTCAAGACAAAGCAGAATAGACAGAATATAAGTGTGGGTAACTATAGAGCAATAACAACACTTGTAATGTGCATGACATGAGAACATAACTGTTTATTCAATTGAAACTGAAATCAACATAGAGCAGGTTACAACAACAAACCAGTTAAAGAAACAGGTTTAAAACATACCTGTTGCGCCATTGGAGTTTCAATTCCATCCTTCAAATTTGAAAATAGTTGGTATGAGTAAATACAGTAATGCAGGAGCAAAGGAGCATGAACCATAGCTACAGAACCTGACCTGAGAACAAATCTTCCTCTCCTTTAAGCGTTGAGATGGAATTCGGAGTGGTGGTCCTCGTGCTTTGGGCACTGCAGTTCCCTTACTAACCGCTCGTGTTTGGGTGCTCTGTGGTGGAGATGGTGTTGTGTCAACTGGAACTGGGTTACTATCTGCCGGGGTTGGGGTTAAAAGGGGTGTAGCTGGTTCTCTGTCCAACTGGGTAGGGGTACAATCTGCGAGAGTCTGGGTTATGTGTGGTGGATCTGGTCCTTGGGCAAGTACAACCGTGGTTCTATCTGCATCAACTGGTAGCACTATCTTTTCTGAAGACCATGTTGTTACTCCCTTAGATACTGCCATCACGCTCTCCAATTCAAATGGCTGATAAACAAGAAAAGTAATTGAAAGTATAGACATTGTATGATAGACAGGTGCAATGGATAGTGGGGAATAAAAGAGGGCATGAAATAATTCATATTTATGTTGTCTAACCAAACATGATGGCATGACACAATTTCACATATATGATGGCTAACTAAACAGGATAGCATGACACAATTTCACATTATGATGGCTAACTAAAAAAGATGGAAAGACATAGTTCAAAATATGAGACTATGTAAACAGGATGACATGACATAACTATATAATGTGTTTATTAAATAGGTTGGCATGCCATAATTCACATACATTCATGGATAGAATGCCATAATTCTAAATATGATGACTGTAAACACTAAACAGGATGAGATGATATAACTATATGATGTCTTTATTAAATGGGTTGCCATGCCATAATTGAGATAGATGATGTGTATGTACTATGTAAACATGATGGCATGATATAATTCAAATATATGATTTATATAGTAAGCAAGTAAGCAGATGGCAATCTATATATGATGTAAAAACTAAGCAATGCAAGACAACATGCATGACATGGGTAATATAACCTGCCAAGTTTGAACATAGACCTCGGGGAAATAGGACGGTCATCGGCCTCTGAATCCTCCTCCGAGGAGCTCTCAGAGCCAGACAAGATGTCTCGCTTCAGCAGTAGCATTATCACTCTCAATACCTTGTTTTCACTCCAGATACTTCCATCACCGCTTCAAATGGCTGATGCACAGGAAGAGTAGTTGAATATACAAACTTTATTGACAAATGGAACACGTAATACAAAAAAAATGATAGCATGATATAATTCACATACATGATGATTGGCTAAATAGCATGGCATTGCATAATTCACATATATAATGCCTTTGCAACAAGATAGCATTGTATAATTCACATATATAATGTCTTGCAACAAGATGGCAATGCATAATTCACATATACGGTAATTAGACCTTTGAGCAGTGGCATTCACACAAAGCATGTCTAAACTAATCAAATGGCATAGCAATGTGAGACACCATACGCATGATATGAGCAACATAACCCTGCCAAGTTAGAGCATACACCTCGGGGGGAATAGGACTGGTCATCTGTCTCCGAATCCTTCTCTGAGGAGCTATCCGTAACCAGCGAGATATGCGCTTCGTCAGATAGCATAGTCTGCTCAGAAGACCTTGTTTTTCACTCCAGAATTTGCCATCACCGTGTCAAATGCTTATGCACACGAAGAGCAGTTGAATGTACTAACATTGTTGACGAATGTAATATGTAACGGAAAAAAGATGGCCTGATATAATTTACATATAAGATGAATGGCTAAGCAGGATGGCATTGCAAAATTCACATATATGATGCCTGGCTATACAAGGTGGTGTTGCACAATTCACATAAACAATGAATAAACTAAACAGATGGCATTCGCACAAAGGATGTCTAAACTAAGCATATGACATATTTGATGTATAAATTGAGGAATGCAAGACACCATATGCATGATATAACCAACATCAGCATGCCAAGTTAGAGCGAAGACCTTAGGGGGTAAATAGGAGTTATCTTCTCCTTCTGAATCCCCCTCAGAATAGATATCTTCCTCTCGATTACAATCCGAAATGCGTGGAGGGGGGCTGCCTTTGCGCCTACCAAGGAGCGACGTCTGCATGAAATTATATTGTCATGCAAGGCTCGTCTCTTTTGCTCTACATGTTCAGTTCCATTGTTTACAATAACTGTCATGCATAGGAATAAAACATAGTGAGATTATGTAAGGAGTGCATGCAGAAATCCAGAGTGATGGTAGCAACCTGTGGATAGACCCAAAACCAATAATAGCAGGCAGATAATGGCTTCAGTTAATAAATACAGATAATGGCTTCTTTACTGTTTGTTTCCCACCCAACATGAAACTCATAGTAGACACCGGAGATTAACCAGATAGTAGATAGATACTATTGATAGTGGCCCCGATATGTACCCCACAACCATTTAAAAACTCAAGTTTGACCATTAGTTTGGAGCTGACTCGGAGTCTAATCGGTGAACAGGACGATAAAGTAGCATGTAATATTAAGCGATGCATAACGTAAGCAAACACGAAAGAGTGTGACCTCTCTTGCGGACATGTGTAGTCCTCAAGGTCATCTGCTCGGTTGATGATGGCAATGCAGTTTTCATGGCTGCCAGCGGCGGGGAAGAAGATCTGAGGCGGAGAAAGACGATCTGAGGCGGATCCTGCTTCATGGACCCTTCGTCATTGGAGCAGCTGAGCTGGGTGGACGACGGCCTACAATGGGACCGGGACAAACCACGCAAGGTTTTCTTTGACAACTATCTGTAAGAGAAGTAATTCTGTAAGGGCTCGTTTGAATTGGAGGATTCCAAAAATGCAGTGATAGGAAATAGACAGGAATAGGATCGGAATGCACGTGCAAAATAGAGAATTTAAAAACACAAGATTTCTGTCAATCTGGGTGTTTGATTCACAACAATTGGAAGATCACAGGATGCAAAGAAGCATGGTGAGATTAAGTCAAACCACAAGGAAATGTACGGTTATAATGCTATTATGCTGCTATCTCTTAGTCTTGTGCTTCATGAATAGGAATTTGAAAAGGAGGACAAGTGAAAATTAAAATTCCTACGTTTTTTCTTTCAAGGAGATACTAAAGGAACAAATCCGTGTGCTCGGTGGACAATATATATAACATGTAGAGTAAAAAAGAGATGCAACAAGTGTACAACCTCTTTGGCGAAGCCATGTCGATCTCAGCGTGATTGGGTTGGCCGGTGAGGATGCTTCGGCTGACTTTGCTGTCGGAGGAGGGGAAGAAGATCTTAGGCGTCTGGAGATGGAGCTCGAGGTACTGCTCCACTGTGATGGAGGGTTTCGTCGTTGGAGCAGCTTCGATAAGTTGTACGACGCCGAGGCTAAAGCAGGACAAGAGAGACAACGAACAACGTTAACCTGAGTGGAATTCTAATAGCATCTCCAATACATGACATAAAATATATAAACACAAAGTGCTAGATGTAAAATACATCAGCCGCTCATCTCTGAACTTAACTGTCGAAACTGAACTTAACTTTCAAAACTGAACCTAACTGTCCAAACTGAATTTTGTTGTCGAAACTGAATTTTGCTATCGAAACTAAACGCACTAGCAAGGTGAGGCTACATGTCAGTCGATAAAAATTTTCATCTCTGGTCAGTCGATTTTGCAGCCGTTGGATACGAAATCAAGGGCATGCGGTTCATCTTCAACCTCCACCTTCGAGCCGCCACCACCACCGGCAAACAAAGAACCCCGCCACCGCGGCCGGCGGCGCCGCCTCCCGCAAAACAGTCCCCATCGCGGTCCGCCGCCGACCGCCATCCTCTAGCCCCCGTGCGAGCTTTTTCTCCGGCGATCCCCACGCCACCGCCCCGCCACCGCCGGCGACCACCGCCCCCATCCTGAACCCTAAGATAGATAGTGGCGTACCTCTCCGGCGAGCCCCCCTCCCCGCTGCGGTTGGTTCTTCCTTCACCCCGGCGAGCCCACCCCTTGGAAATCGAATGACCCAAAAGTCGATTCAGTCGACTGAAGTGTAGCCAAATCGGAGCAGCATCGCAAGCAAGAGCAAGAGCGAGAGCAGCAGCGCGAGCAAGAGCAATAGCAAGAGTAGACCAGGCAGGGGACCGAGAGCAAGAGCAGAGCAGCAGCGCGAGCGAGAGCTAAAGCAGCAACAGCTCCTACTGATGTGGACGTCTCCGCTGAGGGAGCGACGCCGTGGAGGAAGTGGTCGGCGACGCCGCCGTGGATGGACGCGCCGTGTCGGCTCGGGACCGAGCGCCGGCAGCACCGTGAGATCGAATCAAGAAGAAAATGCGGCGATTAGTGTACAACCTCTTTGGTGGCGCCGATTAGGCCGCAGCTTCATTCGAGGAAACGATGATGATGATGCTCTTCCGGTGGTGCAGGTGAAGACGGTGGTGTGGGAATGGAGGTGGCGTGAAAGACGAGGGGAACGTCGGGGCAGCTCCTTGGAGGTGGAGGATGGGGTGGCTGAACCGGCGGGACAATGAGATCGACGACGGATCCTCATCCGGTACGGTGGATGAGGGACGTCGAGGTTTTGTTGTGGACGACATCATCGGGGAAGAAGCTCCGGCTGGGTGGCGGACGGAGCAGGGTGTGGGGTTTCGTCGCGGGTTTTCACGGCCTCGGTGTATGAATGGGTGGGCGGATGGGATGGCAGTGAGGAACCATGGCTTAGAGATGCGCTTGTCCGAAATGTGGGTTAAGTTACGAAAGTACCCCCTAGCGATTTGAGGCGGTTCTTTCGGTTCAGGGGTACCACGGGCATTTCACGTGTCGGGATTTCACAGGAGGTGGGAGTTTTCGCGCGCGTTGTAATTTCGGAATAGCAAGGCGCGGGTTGAGATGGAGGGAGTTGTCGGAGCACAACGAGACAAAGATATATCTTAAATATTTTGGGCTAACAAGGCGCGGGTTGAAATTTCCGGACAAGCCTAACGTGTATTGTACCAAATCAATGCGCACTACAAATGTCATTCAAAACTTTGAATTCATGTTATGTTCAATTAAAATATTTCGCTACGTGTATAATGCATGCAACCTACTACTCAAATGAACGTTTTAGTGCATTCCAAACGTATATACTACCGCTTCAATATGAACTAAATTTGAATAAGATCTACAGTAATGATTGTTGTGAAGTCAAAGCATTTGAATTCATTTCTCTGTTTTAATAAGATCTACAATCATCATTATTGTCAAGTTAAACCATCGTTTGTGTATTATCTTCACAGCACACCACATGATCAGTATCGAGTTACATATGAACTATGTGTACTATATGAACTCGAACTAGATTTTTTGAATCCACTTTATTTTGATTTCAAATCACATTACATTTCTAGCTCTATCTAGATCTTCATAATCTAAACAATGTCTCATATGTATAATTTGTTTATCACATTATGTATGGTGCCCCGCCCCCTACGCCTACAAGTATTTAGATGTGAGTTGCAAACACCACACATTACCACAAATTCAAATAAAATGTCAGAATGTTTGATATATAGTATTGTTTAGATTGCTCGATATTTAGTTGTAAGCTGCAAACGCCGCACATTATCACAAATTTAAATAAAATGTGAGATTGTTTGATGTATAGTATGGCTTAGATTGTTCGGCATTTAGCTGTGAGTTGCAAACGCCATGCATTATCACATTATGGTATAACATGTGCACAGCACGTGTATCACCACTATATTCATGCATGCAATGTTTAAAGCACTATGATCTCCTATTCAAATATATGAATCCGCTTTCATATCAAATATGATCTTTGTTAGTCTCTTACACCCACACAGTCCTCTAACCTTTGTAGCTACCACTAACTTTCTCTCGTGCATGCACACGCCCTCCTCGCCCTCCCCCTCCCTCGGCATTCTATCCATAGGGCACATTCATTTTTTCCTTTAGGTCGTTCTCCCAGAGTCTCCACAACTCCTTTCCGACACACACCGATCGATAAACCTTTCCAAATGATGATGCCACACAGCATACACACACAGCTTCAATCTCCTCCTTTATGTGTCCTTGCCTCGTGTCTCTCATATGGTCAAGCACACGTGTAAACTCTCACCCTCTTTTAATCGATCTCACAACTGCACACTCCTCCCCCTATCCAGCTAGTAGTTGGGCCTCTCGCACCACCTCCTAGCTCCATTCTCTCTGTCTATCCGTCTCGCTGGGCCTTATTTGCCTCTAACAAATGGACGTACACCGACCGATCTCTCGCTATACATATAGCCAGCTAGGTCCTTATAACTCGTTTTTACCCACACATCGATCGATCTACCTCATTAGTTGTGTCTCACCCTTCCTCCGACAAACAACAATTGATCTACCGATCTAGTTAGGTTTGCTTACCAAACACATGGTTCCCCTTCATCATCCATGGATGTGTCCCGACAGATCTATCACGCACAGGCACACACAGAAACACATCCCACTCTTATTGATAACATTGCAGTTCCACCCTCAGTTTATCTAGTAGGCCTCTCCCAACATCTCCGAGAAGCAACTCCATCACCCATCCAGCACTCTACGCCTCTCCCTTCCTCTCCCTCCCTCTCTCTCTCCTCTCTCTCTATGTCCCATCATATTTCCCGTCCTTCAGTTATGTATGGATGCCGACCGATCTCCCTCATGACATAGCTGGGTCTCTCCTTCTCAACACATATACGAGTTGTTCTACCTCTATAGTTAGGCCTCTGCCTACCCCTCCCCCACCCCCTCCCCCTCACACACACACTGATACATCAAGCTCTCTAGTCATGTCTCCCTGCCACAAACAAACTTGACATGTGCCTCTAACATTCCGGTAGGCCAGTCGCCCTATATCTTTGACTTGCACACACACACACACACACACACACACGCAATTTCGATGGCTCTCTTCATCAATCTCGCACCCACCCGTACTTGATCCTCTCTTCGACTCTATCGATAGCTATGACCCCTCCCTCTCTTCTCGTGGATTGCCCGACCCTCTATGTATGATATGGATAGGCCTCCATTTCACACACATTGCATGCAAAATTTTGTTTGAGATGTCATCGACACATATTCCAACAAATAATTCATGAAATCAACCCCACCCCACCCCCACCCCCACCACAAAACAAAAAACACCCACAAACGCGGTTTGTATCTCTCACACACACCCACGTAGGTGGGGGACGTGCACGAAGAGAAGAGGTGCATGCACGGCGCACGTACTCCCGTCTCTTTCCCAACCACACCCGCGCGGGTACACGGTGGAGCTCATTTCTGTACGAAAAAGGCAGCCCACATGGTAATTTGGCATGTGTACTGGTTGTCCACTTGGTGGAGGGAGGATCGTCTACCACGGGTGAACAAACAAATTGCGACTTGACACGTTATGTTAAATTAAAAAAAGAGGCAAACCATGTGGGGCCTACCTTAGAGGCAAGGCTCTATACACTGGAGTACTTTTGATGTGTCCCGTTAACTCGCAGAACGAGGAGAAGCTTGCTTAGTACACCATCTCCCCCGCCCACGGGCGCGGTGGCTCGCAGGATGAGGTGAAGCTTGCTCCTCCCTCGCCCATGCGCGCGGTGGCTCGCAGGACAAGGAGAAAAAATTACTACTCCCTTCGTTACTCCTCGTCCCTACTACCTTGGTTATAGAGATTATATCATATTGTTTGGAATATATATGTCCTTAGTAGATTTCAATATGAACTACTAGTACATACTCCAAACACTGATGTATATAGACGTATTTTAGAGCGTACATTCACTCATTTTGCTCCGTATGTAGTAGCACTCTCCTCGCCCTCGACCCTCGCCCACGTGGTGGGCGTGTAGCAATTCATTCGGTCTCATATAGCCGTAATGATATATCTTTGACTACCATTATTGCTCGACTTCAAGAGGTGAAGAGCCAATCGCAAGGTTAATATTTTGGAGATGCCAAGCGCAAGGTTATAGGAGAACGAGTAGTAGGTGCCGCGTCATTTATAAATAATTTTTTTTTCTTCAGTGGCACGTACGCAATATGATAGGTTCATATGGAGAGAAAGGAAACCGCTCCACTATATACATAGCCAGGACGGGCCAGCCTACACGGTTGCTTGCTGGGGTTGCTCTCTTCACACTCTCTCGCACAAAACAACTGTGGCCACATCTCTAACATCCCGGCGGATCACGTCCGCTTGGGTAAGGGGTGGATGCTTAGTGTAGATGCGGTGTCCGTCACCGACGGCGAAAACCCACTGTCGGCACATCCCGATCAGGGGTCCCCGCCGTTCTCTCTACAAAGCCGGTGAGGTTGCCTTCGTCCCTTGCTCACTGCCGCGACGTGGGCAGTTGCCGCCTCCCGCCGCCCTCCTCAAGGTCGAGCTACGTCCCTCAGTTACAACTCCCTTTACAGCTGGCTTGCACCACTGCTCCAGCTGCCCACATCACTCCCTATGGATATTTCTCTACTTCTTTGCCCCGCACATACCTGATACCTCTACTGGCTTCTACGTACTGTATTTGTGATGAGTTTATGTCTCATCAACTAGTCCTAGTAATCTTATTCTAATCACGCTTCTTCAATTTCTTTGCCACGGGGATGCTCATCTCGATTTTGGTGAAACTGCACAATATGATCCGATGGTCAAAAGGTTGCAAACCTCATTTATTAGGAAGCTCAAACGTTGCCAGCAAATTGAAGCCTGGTTAGGGTTCACGGTTTTAGGGCTAGGGACTGCATGGATCTTTTTTTCTTTAGTTGCCTCTGTTCCAAAATAAGTGTCAACTTTAGTAGTAGTACAACTTTGTACTAAAGTTTGCACAAAGTTGAGACACTTATTTTGGAACGGAGGGAGTACATAGTTGCTATGATCTGTCAATCATTGAGATGCAATAGCATGCATGTTAGTCTCCTTTGTATTTGATGAAATGTTGCAACGGGCAACCTTGGACGCAAGATACATGTAACAGGAGCTGGAAGCTTCATAGCATTGTACAAATTTATCTCGCCGATAAATTACAGTACGTACTAGTACTATACTAGTACTTCCTCCATTGCTAAATATAAGTCTTTGTAGAGATTTCACCATTAACGACATGCGGATGTATATAGATGCATTTTAAGTGTAGATTCATTCATTTTGTTCCGTATGTAGTTCACCTAGTGGAATCTCTACAAAGACTTATCTACTAGTAATAGCTAGCCCCCACTACTAGGAATTCTCTATCCTCTCCTTGAGCCACATCATCAAAATTGAGCGTAGCCGTTAGATGAAGTAAATCGCCATAATAGCCGTCGATCTAGAGGTTGAGAGGCTCAAGCACTAAGCCACATGCAAGCATGCAGAAATCCGTGGCACATGCATGTGAGTGGGTTTTAAATCACATCAACATGTTCGCATGCAAGCATGCACCGTAGCATGCATGTAAGTGAGCTTTTAAGTCCCATTAACATGTCAAAAGAAAAATATAATCCCATTATGCAGTAGGAGTTGGCTGATCTTTTTTCCTTATGTGGGATGATCTAAATGATGATGGGAGTTTATTTAGTTTGGCTACCACATTTGTCATGCGGTTATAGATTTTTTTTAGTTCTATGAAATCGATAATTTTGCGCAGAGAGATATACCGCTGTTCCGCGGCAACGAGCGGGGACTCATCTAGTAATATTTAGGAATGGAGGGAGTACTATGTAAAGAGTTAGGTGTCTCACGGTGATAGTGTGAGGTGGGCCATGTAATCACTGAGCCTGCGTGTTTTCACTGCTCTTGCACTCCTCCGCTGTAAGAATGGAGAAAATTGTAATCTAATACCTCCTTTTGCCGAAAGCGTGGGACATCCAGCAGTCCTACCACCTCAGTAATAAAGACCAATGAGCCGTCAAATCACATAGACCCAGCAGTAAGTTGGACGGACGAAGCAACCATCACTCTTGCGCCAGTGAGAGGTCGCGTCCGATCTGCCCGGGCATGAATGCGGCACCGATTCTTTGGAGCGGCGCTGACCGTTTCGGGCGGGAAGCGTGCGCGGGCGGTGGAGGGGCTTTGGGTCGGCCAGGCTGGTCAGGAGCGAGCGTGGCAGCTGTCCGCATGTCCCTACCGGACACGCCCGGAAACAAGAGGATGCACCGACTCTCGCGGCTAAAATCGTACACTACACACCATATCTCTGTAGGAGTAGGTCGATCTGTCGCACTCTGTAACACACACATGCTGTTAAACACACACACACACGCACACGCACGCACCTTGATCCCGTTGCACCTTCTAACGTGACTTATTACACAAAGACGGAGGGAGTAGTAAGTATACGAGATACGGTGGCACAATGACTTAAGTCGAATACAAGTGCCCAAAATTTGTGTGCATGTTATAATAAGGATTCACTTAAAATAGTACGTGAGCGAATAGAGGGATCAATTGGACAGTGTTCCCGAGCAGTAGCAAGATGTGTGAGGTAGTAAGATACACCGCTGGCGCTTTCAATTTTTCTTATTAATTTGTTTGTTTCACCCTCTGACTGGTGGGACCCAACGTACTACATGGAGAGAGGTAAGGTGACTAAGGTTGCATTATTTCTGCACCACTGTGGATAGTCTTACCACCAAAGCCACATGACACGATTATGATTGAAATCCTAATGACTCCCACACACACAAAAAAAAAACACGGCATGCCTGTCACATGAATGCAGGAATGTATAAATGGTTATTTTCCTCTTGTTGAACATAACGGGAGGGTTATGTAGCTGGTTAGCCTGTTCGCTCATCAAACTTGAGGTCTCGGGTTCGATAACTACACTTGAGCATAATTTTTGCCAGGTGGATTCTTTGACTGGTCAAAATGTTTTCTAGGGTCTGCACGCTTCACACTCTCTCTCTAGTATATATATACACGCTGGAGCCTCGGTGCTTGTAGTTGCTCTCTTCACACTCTCCCGCCCTCTCCTGCTGGATCCTCAGCGCTTGTAGTTGCTCTCTTCACACTCTCTCGCCCTCTCCAGACCTAAACAAGACTTCGTTGGCCTCTCTCTCCCCTCACTGCTGCTCAAAGAGCCAGCAGGATCCGTCCACCGGGAAGGGAAGGAGGCTTAACGCTGTCGCCGTCGGTGAGGGAGGGAATCCACTACCAGCGCTGCTGTTCACTTTCCACCCAGCGGCGGCGCGGGAGGGCCTCCGACCCTTCTTCTTCGCCACCGTCCCATTGCCCACCGAACCACGCCCCAAGAACCTTAAGGTATATTTTACTTACTCCACATGCATTGCTCTAGCTGCATGTATACCATGAATCTAGGACGTGGTTCAAAGAGGAAAGGAGTGGGGGAAAGTCGTGGGAAAAGTTGTATATAGCATGAATCTAGGACGTGGTTCAAAGAGGAAATGAAGGAGGAAAGTTGTATAGCATGAATCTAGGACGTGGTTCAAAGAGGAAAGGAATGGGGGAAAGTAGTGGGGAAAGTTGTATCGCATAAATCTAGGACGTGGTTCAAAGAGGAAAGGAAGGGGCGAAAGTACTAGTTCAAAAAGGAAAGGAGGGGACAAGGCTGTAGAGTTTGAGCAGGACTAGATTTGCTGCGCTCACATAGGGAAAGGTGTCTAAAGATAACAAAACTGGGACCAACACAAATATGCTCCTTGGTTGTTTGTTCTTTGTTGCAACAGATTGTGCATGACCACAGTACATCGGTAGATGCACATGGTGCTGGTGCGTCCACTGTCCCGTGCAACTCATTAGTTGTTGTTAATCTATGGCCCTGTTTGGTTAAAAACTCCCAAGTCCCTACCTACTTGGTTCCGGGGACTAAACATGGACTAGAGGTTATTAGATGACATGATAAAAGACCATGTTACCCCTAGTAATGAACTAATAGAAACAAGGTGCGATGCGTGGCAGGGGCCACTATTGGAAAAAGTCCCAAAAAGACTCCCTCGGGGTCTTCTTTCTTTAGTCCCAAATGCCCACTTTTAGTCCCGAAAAGTCCCTCCTATTTGGATGTGACTGACGCGGAGTTTTTTTAGTCCCTACACCAAAATGTCCCTGTAAACAAACACCCTCTAATAATGCCGCTGGAAAATTGATGCAATGCCACAGTTAAAAGCAAATTACATGTTTAACGAATTTTATTGTTAATATAATCTCTATGTTAATATTACCAATGCCACCGTTTGAGAAATGCTATTGTCTTGCTTTCTTTCCCATTTAGATAAGGTAGATGCTTCTTTTTGTTGGCTTCTATGTCATCCACCGTTATTGACCACTAATTGTTTCCTTTGCACCTCTGTGTAAACAGGGTTATCTACTTCACCTTGTTGCCATTGTGACCTTTTGTTGCACTGCACAAAACACTTTTGTTTTAAGAGTGTTTTGTGCAGTTCAACCAAAATGTCACACCGACAACGTTGCTTGATTGCTTGATCTTAGTGGAACTGCACAAGAGGAGATCTTACTTCCTATCCGTTAAGGCAAATTTGGTTCAGATCTTCTTCTTGTGAGTTGTTTCAATTCCGCATCATGAGAGGTCAGTACTAGCCTTCTTTCACATGATTCTACAGTGTGCTTTCATATGTTGTGCTACTTGTATGATAATATTGCTTGATTTTAGTGAACCGCACAAATGGAGACAAGACTTCCAATCTGTATGTGCACCGTAATATCCCATTGAGGTAAGATAAGGATATTTCGCAACTGTTGGCCTGTATTTTGCCACTTTCATCAGAAAATTAAGTTTAGTACTATACTTGTGATCCCTAATTGACATGCCAAATCTTACATTGAAGGCGAAGCTTATGCATTATTGAACCAAGTGATGACGGGGAAGAACAAGCGGAAGAAAACAAAATCAACTCCGGTGCTGTAATGAAACCATCGAACTGTGATGACACAAGTAATGATATAGTTCTGCATCTTAATTTATTGCTATGGCTAGAACGAGCAATTGTTTTGCCACTGATTTGATGCCATACGTAATTATCTCTACTTGTGCAAACAGGGATCTTCTTTGAAGATACCATATATTTTAGTGGAACTGCAAGAAGATGTTGGAAACATTAAACTAATCGAGGAGTATATAGTAAGCATGGCCACCGCCGTAGATAGCAACAAATGGTTCCCGAGAAGTGCTTCATCTGTATGCTCTACACAATCAGCCTCCTGACAAAGGTTGGTACTCGCCCATTGATTTCATCCATATGATTGAGCTTTGTCATCTCTATTGGTGTTGTGCTACTGTTTAGATACTATCATGAAAAAGTGGTATTGTCCTTGGGAAGTGCTTCATCTGTGTTGTTTTAAATATTTCCTTTCCTTTTTTGAGCAAACATGGATGCTAGCATTTAGTAGTCCTCTTGTCTTTGCACAACAGGATCATCTTCCTCTGAAGAAGAATATGGAGTACGTGAAGTGACTAGTTTCGATTATGCCAGGATGAAGAAGCACTGTCTATCTTCTCATCAGAAGGAGCAGTTGAAGGATGGTTACATTACTCCCCACAAGACCAAACTAACTTCAGCTCGGAAGGGTGACAAATCTCCATTTTTTTGCTGTGATCTTGTGAGTACAATGTTGTTCTAGGATTCTTTCCGGTGAGTTCCATTTTTCTAAAAGTGTGCTCTACATGGACCATGTATGTGCTGTTGAAACTGTCAATTCATAGTACAGTTTGCTTTATACTAATCACTTTTTGTATTTGTGCAAACAGGGTGCTCAACTTGATTTCAACGGAACTGCACAAAATGTTTATGAATACATCGAATCATTCATTTCCACCACAGGAAAGGAGGTGCCCATAAGTTCAAGGCGTTGCAACATATAAGGGCGAACTCATACAAGCTACGCGCGAATTTGGTTGATTTTGGTGGAACTGCACAAAAAGAATAGCTGGTTTATTTAGCACGAGTTGCCATGTCAATGTCCGAACTGATGGCAAAACCTGCCAATTCCACAATCATAGGCATTTGATATTTTGGAATGGGACAACCTTGTCAAATTTTGCTCATTGATTTTAGCAAGATATGCGTTTGATATTTTCGAATGGGACACCCTTTGTTGTCTGCAGCGATGATCAATTTCTTCTTTATTGTTTAGTTGTGAAGTAAATATTGCCTCTGACATGTGAGTCGCTGAGATGCATAATCATCGGTTGTTTTGAATGTTCTCTATGAATTGCCAAGCCTGTGTGTTTGATTGCAATGTACAGAAACGCTAAAAATCTGCTCAAACTCTTTGTACTCCTTCTGTTCCTTTTTACTTCGCACATTGTGAAAGTGCATACTTTTTTGTATAAGATTGGTAAAAGTAGAGATACTTTGACTGCAGACAAAACTTGTATGCAGACTAGAAAGGACCGGAGGGAGTACATGTGAAACTGCTGCAAACGTGGTGATCACCACAGGAATAATGCTAGTACGTATTGTTTTGCATGTTCATCCAATGCCGATGTCTGAATTGAACTAATCGAAATAAATTCATTCATACGGTCGATTTCATATAAACATGCGGATTTCATTACATTTCATACATTCTTCAACTAAAAGGGTGTTTGTGGCGCATGCATCTCCCGGATCACAGACCGGGTCATCCTCCTTTTCGAAAAAAAACTAAAAAGGGGTGCGCTGGAGGTATAATTAATTAACCGAAGCTACCCACTGTGTCCCGCCGAGCGAGCAGAAGCTTGATGACTTAGCTGTAGGTGCGTTGCATAAGCGACATGTGGCTGTTGGGCCCACGTGTCAGTCAGCCAACTGCACCAGCAGTTAAGTAGAAGCAGTGTTCTTCTCCAGCGCAGCTCTCCGACTCCACGTCGCTGCTAAGAAGCTAACCGGACATCAATGGTCAATCCGCCTAGCTTGGCTTCAACCGGAGGGTAGCAGCGGCGGCCTTACTTGGACCCGAACGGCGGCGACCTACCGTGTTCTACTCTGCCTCGTTTTTTGTGTGGCGTGGCCTCGTTGGCAGCGGGGCGGGGCCTCGGCGGAGCCGGCGATGCCTCTGTCTTATTGCCGGCTGGCGGCGCCTCAGCAGAGCGGTGGAAATCCTCCCCCACATTGCCGGCACGGTGGGGCCTCGGCTGAGCCGGCGATGTCCTCTGCCTCGTTGTTGGCGGGGCGGGGCCTCGACGGAGCCGGTGGTGTCCTCTGCCTCGTTGTTGGCGCCGCGGGGCCTCGGCGGAGCCGGTGGTGTCCTCTGCCTCGTTGTTGCCGCCGTGGGGCATTGGCGGAGCAGGGCGTCGTCGACGCCAGCGGAGCGGGGACTCGTCGGAGCCGGCATTGTCCTCTGCCTCGTCATCGGTCTCGCCAAACAGCGCCTCGCCCGCTTCATCGCCCTCTTTGCTAGCCTCTTTGTAGGCGGCCGCAGCCTCCGCCACCCGCATGCGGTACCGCCAGCGCTCGAGGCGGCCCTTGCGGGCGGAGCGGTACGAGTCGAGTAGCGCCTCCTGCTCCGCCCGCTCCGTGGCGATCTACTCCTCCGCCTGCGAGTGCTCCTGGAGGAGATGGTGGTTGTAGGCGGCATCGGCATGCGCCTCCCGGAACTGCTCCTCACACATCTGCCTCACCCTTTCCATATATTAGGCACGGGCCTCGCCGATGTTCATGGTGCAATGCACCGGCGAGGATGGCGCGGAGGAGGGGGCTGGCGCCGGATCATCGACTACCATGTTCTCCATTGGGACGTCGTCGTCCTCCGGCTGCCTGCCGGCCAGCCGGTCGGCAGCAATGGCTGCTATCTCCTTGTGGTCCGTCGTCCGCCCGTCCCGAAGAGCGCTGGAGCGCGACGAAGCCATGGTGGGCAGTAGTGGTGTGGACAGGAGAAAGGCAACGGATGCGGATGACTGCGACTATGGCCGGCGCAGGAGTTTATATAGAAATGGTGGGCGGGCGGAGGGACGGACGTGTGACGCCGGAGTAGCCGCCTCGGCAACCTCATATCATTAATGTGTGCGGCAGATGGACGGACGGACGCACTTGTGTCGTTTGAAGGCGGAGCAATCGCCTGCACCGGGAAGCGAGGCGGCCGGCGCTGACTATTTTGGGCGGAAAGCGCGCGTGGGCGAGGAGATCAGTTTACTTGGATAGGATGACAATGGGGACCCACCAGGTCCATAGCCTCACGTATGCAAGTGCCTCCTTATTTTATATATATATATATATATATATATATATATATATATATATATATATAGCTATAATTTATTTTGCTTCCTCCTGGTTTCGTGACATCACGGTCCCAACCATTGTCTACCTATGTACTCCCTCCATTCCGGTTTATAGGGCTTATCTCAAAATTTTAGTTTTTCCATTTTATAAGGCTCAATTTGGTTGTTTTCCATCACATGTTCAGATTCCAAGGTGCATTAAATCATTGCATGCAAGTATTAAGAGAAAATTGACCAATGCATGTACTTTATGCATGCATGCATTGCAATTAATGCATTGATAAACATAATTTTTTTAGGATAATAAGAGCATTAATTAGGTGCTTTTGCAAAACTAGAAAAAGTATTCCACCACTCGCCATCTACCTTGATTGGTGAGATTTTTGAATTGAGCATTATAAACCGGAAAGGAGGGAGTAGTCAATAAACGAGAGAATTGCACAAGAAGCGGCCGACAGCTGGGACCAAGCAGCTCCTGCAGTATTTGTGTTTTTGAGGTGTGAGCATTGTAGAGTTTTTCGATGTTTACCCCAGATATTAATTTTTCTCCTCTGAACAACAACGAAAACATCGCTGCAGGTATTAACTGGGCGGGCTTTGGCCCGTCTAGCCCAGGCCAGACATCCAGCCCAGATATTATTTTTTTCCAAGCTGAAAATGGCTAGCCCAGCTATACTTTTTTTAGGAATACCCAGGCAAGGTCAAGTTGTTATTCTCCGCCCCGCTGGGCTGTAAATCTTTGCTACGAGGGATGCATTAGGCTTAACAAGAAAATGGGCTTTAAGAAATAATAAATGGGATGTAATTATAAAAACTGGGTAGTAACTATAAAAAATGCACCAAACAGTGATTACTTTATAAAATATTATTTTTGGAATATTGAAAATTTTAATTTCATTAATTGTTGCGAGCGGAATGTTTCGTTGGATTTTTACGCAATATAAATTTATATTGAAATTGTATTTAATCTAACTAAAATTTCGGGATAAAAATATTTGGATCCCATCAAAATGGGGGAAATTTTTATTGAATTCTGTTTTGAACGGTTGGTTGAAATGGGCTGTACTTTTAACAAACTGTAAATGGGCTGTAGTAAATTCCATTAGAATTCAAAAATGGGCTACACATTCTTACAAATCTCAAATGGGCTATAAGTTCTCTACCACACACTTCTGGCCTTACTAAGTTGACGCGTCCCCTAAAAAACAGAGTTGACGGGTATGCAAGGCTTTGTCAACTTATTGTCAACACACGGTTCTACCAGCAGTGGCCGTTGGATGTCCATCCAACGGATGCCGTGCTTCTTCTTCAATCTCGGATATTCTAGCTTCACCTGCCCAAAAAATGATTCATCCCCCTGACATCTGGGGCGCACCATTTTGGAAGCTGGCCTGTGGGCCTACTAAGTTGACGTACCAAGGGCTTTCTCAACTTAGTGAATATAAACGATTCTAGCTGCAGTGACCGTACGATGTCCATCCAACGGCCGTCGTGCTTCTTCAACCTCTGGTCTTCTTGATCCAGCCGCCCAAAGCAGCGCCGGTTGTGCCGCCTGCTCCTGCCTCCCGTGGCCTGCTGTGCTGCCGCGGAGGCCTCACCGCCCCTACTACTCCCACCGCTGGCCAGGCCATCCCTCCACTCACCCATTGACCCACACCCCCTATTATTCTGCGGTGACGACAGCGCAGCCGAACTAGTGAACCCTCGTACTCCTCTCCGCGTGTGCATCCACTATCGCGTCTTCCCCAGCTCCGCGTCGTCCCCTTCCTAGGCCTCGCCGTCGTCCACCGCTGTGGTGCTCTCGGCGCGGCGTAGTCAACGTGGTCAAGGAACGACTTCCATCGGACGTGGAATGTACGTGGAGAGGCTGATAGCTGGGTCCACGGCAGCTGCAAGGAAGTTCCTCCTTATTACGCGCAAAATAATTATTCCTCCACCTGACAGCGGGGACCCACTGTATTTCGCTAAAAAAATGATTCGCCCCCTGACTGCTGGGACCCACGAGCTACATCTTCGCACGCAAGGAAGTGCGTCCGAAAAAAAAAATGATTCGCCCCCTTGACTATTGGGACCCACCAGCTACATCTTCGCACGCAAGAAAGTGCGTCTGAAAAAAAACGATTTGCCCCCCGACTGCTGGAACCCACCAGCTACACCTTCGCACGCAAGGAAGTGCGTGCGGGCAAAAAAAACGATTCGTCCCCCTGACAGCTGGGACCCAGCAGCTACACCTTCGCACGCAAGGAAGTGCATCCGGGCAAAAAAATGATTCGCCCCCCCCTGACTGCTGGAACCCAGCAGCTACACCTTCGCACGCAAGGAAGTGTGTCCGGGCAAAAAAACGATTCGCCCCCCTGACTGCTGGGACCCACCAGCTACATCTTCGCAGGCAAGTAAGTGCCTGATAGTCGGGACCCACCTGGTCGAAGCGTACGTAGCGTTGTCATCCTGGTCGCGAACGTGTACATACATACTGGTCGATGTAGAGGCGCGCACGTGTCATAGTAGAGGCGCGCACGTGTCGTAGTAGAGGCGCGCACGTAGCATGTACACGTACGTACAACGGCCAGGGTGCAAGAAATAAAATATGGTCACGTATGTGTACATACGGGCGGGGTCTCGAACGCCTAGTCACGCATACCGCAAAACGGAGGAAACGGACCTCCTACGGTCAAAACGGGGGTCCTGTTGATCGGGAGGGGTGTGGCGTACCGCAAAAGCGGAGAAGCGGACCTCCTACCGTCAAGCAGGGGTCTGTTGATCGGGGAGGGTGTGGCGTGCCGCAAAATGGGCCAAACGGACCTCCTACGGTCTAAGCGGGGTCTGTTGATTGGGAGGGTGTGGCGTACCGCAAAACGGATTTAAACGGACCTCCTACGGTCGAAAGCGGGGTCTGTTGATCGGGAGGGTGTGGCGTACCGCAAAATCGCATTTAAGCGGACTTGTGTTGGGCGCCACGGTCAAAGCGGGGAGGGTGTGGCGTACCACAAAACGGGACTCCACGGGATACTGTTCATCTCCACCGTCGACCTCCTCCAGCCTCCACGGGCTACCGTCGACCTCCTCCAGCCTCCACGGGCTCCTGTTCATCCAGCCTCCACCGCACGCTACTCCACCGGCTACTGTTCAACCACCCCTCCACGGGCACCCCTCCACCGTCTATTGTTCATCCAACCGTCCACACCACGGGGTCCTGTTCAACCACCCCTCCACGGCCACCCCTCCACCATCTACTATTCATCCAGCCCTCCACACCACGGGTTCCTGTTCATCCAGAGGCAACGCCACCGCTCACTGTTCATCCAAACCCCCCGCAATGCTCACTGTTCATCCCAGAGGCAGCATCGATCAGCTTCAGTTAGCAGCAGTAGCGAAGGAATCGCTCGATCGGGTTGATTAACGACCATCAATCGATCGCTCGGGTTCGATAGCGTACTGCGGTGCAATCACTCGGGTTGATTAGAGCCCAACGCCTCGCTTCGGCTTGATTAGAGCTAACGCCTCGCACACTGCAGCGTATGCACGACGAGAAAGCGCGCATCGCTCCGCCCCCGACCTCCCACCGTAACCGGCAACTCCCCGAAATTTTCCTCCCCCTCGCTTCTACCACGGTTTTTTCGTCATGGACGGCCCAAACAATGTCATGCAGCTGCGTCTCTGGCCCGCCCAGGACGAAAAGCCCATTTTATGTCATGATTTTTTGTCATAGAAGTAGGAGCCCACCACATCTATGATGATACCGGGTTTTGTCACAATTATCATCATAGAAGTGTCATATGTATGACAGAAAAAAAATTCATTCGGCCCAAAATGTCACGGATGTGTCTTTTTTTTGTAGTGCAATTCATCACAAGATGTACCAATGTTATGCATAGACGAATTACGAGGACTAGCACAAGGCAATATAGCATTTTGACTAAGAGTAGTGCTAACATCCACATGAGGCTCACTAGATGTTTCCTTAGCAATCATAGCCACATGAGCTATTTTTAGCACATTATGGGATACAATAAGATCATCATGAGACCTAGAAAGCTTTCATGACTTTCTTCCAATTTCCCATACTTGCTAGATAGCAACTCAAGATGATCCCTTAGCTCAACATTCTCCTTTAAAATGGATGCTTCACAAGAAATAGAGTTAGTAGCACAAGCATCATCATTAACAACAAGAGGAGAAGGCAACTTGGCAAGCTCTTTTAAATAAGAAGCTTCAAGTTGAGCATAAGACTCGGTGAGTTTGATGAGCTCACCCTTGATGACCCTTGATCCATTTTTGAGGTGCTCAAAATCCTCAAGGAGTCTAGCATGAGCAACTTCAAGATTAGCATTTTTAGTTTCAAAAACATTGGCCACCTCAAGAGCTCTATCATTAGATTCCTTCACTCTAGATAATTCTAGAGCAAAAGTCTCCTCAAGAGATTCGGAGGTGGTTTGTTCATGTTCACGAGCTTGAGATAGCTCCGCAATCTCATTTGCGTAATCACGCTCATGAGCTTCCATTTTCCCAATGGTGACCTCATGCCCTTCTAGATGAGATTCCAACCCCTCAATGTATTTCTTGCCACCAATGGCAATGGACATTATTTCCATGAAGTTGGAACGAGCAATTTTATTTTTATGAAGAGCTTTAAAAATCATTTCCCCCTTAGTTTTTAAGGAGGCAACATTATCATTCTCTTCATCATTATCCTCATCATCATTAGCATCAACATCATCATCAAGAGACATATTGGGGTACAAAGTCGGAGATACCATTGACGCCTTAGCCATAAGGCAAAAAGCAATATATGATGATGTAGGATCCCTTGAGGCACCATTAAACACCACATCTTGTTCCATGGAGTGTTCGGTTTCCTCTACATTGTTAGCACAACAATTCGAGGAAATAGATGCATTTTTATCATGGCAACAAGACATAGCAAGCATATCATCATGAGATTTAGTCAAGCAATTTCTACATGATATGCAAGAACTATCAACACAAGCATGTGAAACATTTGGAGTGCTAGAAGTGTTAAATGAAGCATTGCAATAAGAAAGTGATGAAGGATTATCAACAATAAGCCCACTATCATCATTGTAATGAACACCACTACTCACCATGTCATTACCTTGTGGCAAACCACATATAGGTGAAGTAGAAGAAGTTGAGAACGCAACACGGCCGGAGGTGGAGAGAGAACAATCATCCTTACAAACCTTGGACACGCCATATTTATCTTGAAGCTTTGTCCACAACTCATGAGCATCCCGGAATGGCATGAGTTGAAATATAACTACATTGCTCAAAGCATCGAAAAGCACATTAGAAGCTTGAGCATTGAGATAAGAGTTTTCCTCATCCTCTAAAGATAATCTTTGGGGATCCTTTGGAGGAGAAAAACCCATATCTAAAATTTGCTCTAAATTTGGGTCCATGACCCTAAAGAGATTAAGCATGTGAATTACCCAAACATCAAAATTTGTGCCATCGAAACTAAGAGTGTCAGAGAATCCTAATCCCCTAGTCGACATCTTTACTCTCTAGGCGGTTAAGCCCAACAAAGAGAGACGAGGCTCTGATACCAATTGAAAGATCGAGGATGTCACCTAGACGGGGGGTGAATAGGCGCTTTAGAATAATTACGGTTTAGGCTTGAACAAATGTGGAATAAACCTAGCGGTTAATTTGTCAAGCACAAACCTAAAACAACTAGGCTCACCTATGTGCACGAACAACTTATGCTAAGCAAGATAAGCAACTATGTGATAGCAAGATATATGACAAAGAACAATATGGCTATCACAAAGTAAAGTGCATAAGTAGAGGGCCCGGGTAAGAGATAACCGAGGCACACGGAGACGACAATGTATCCCGAAGTTCACACCCTTGCGGATGCTAATCTCCGTTTGGAGCGGTGTGGAGGCACAATGCTCCCCAAGAAGCCACTAGGGCCACCATAATCTCCTCACGCCCTCGCACAATGCAAGATGCCATGATTCCACTAACGGACCCTTGAGGGCGGTCACCGAACCCGTACAAATGGTGACCCTTGGGGGCCGTCACCGAACCCGTACACTTTGGCAACCCTTGGGGGCGGTCACCGGTACCCGTCAAATTGCTCGGGGTGATCTCCACAGCCTAATTGGAGACCTCGACGCTTGCCCGGAGCTTTACACCACAATGATTGAGCTCCGAACAACACCAACCGTCTAGGGCGCCAAGGCACCCAAGAGGAACAAGCTCTAGGGTGTCCAAAACACCCAAGAGTAACAAGCTCAAGGGTACCAAGCACCCAAGAGTAATAAGCTTCTCAACTTGTAACTTCCACGTATCATGTGGAGAACTCAAACCGATGCACCAAATGCAATGGCAAGGGCACACGGAGTGCCCAAGTCCTTCTCTCTCAAATACCACCGAAGCAACTAATGCTAGGGAGGAAGATGAGAGGAAGAACAAGAAGGAGAACACCAAGAACTCCAAAATCTAGATCCAAGGGGTTCCCCTCACATAGAGGAGAAAGTGATTGGTGGAAATGTGGATCTAGATCTCCTCTCTCTTTTCCCTCAAAAACTAGCAAGAATCCATGGAGGGATTAAGAGTTAGCAAGCTCGAAGAAGGTCAACAATGGGGAAAGAACACGAGCTTAAAGGATAAGGTTCATTGGGGAAGAAGACCCCATTTTATAGGTGGGAAAAAATCCAACCGTTATGCTCACAGCCCGCACAGAGCGGTACTACCGCTCCAAGGAGCGGTACTACCGGGCGGTAGTACCCCTTTGAAACACAACAGCAAGGAGGCAAAAAGGCCAGAAGAACCGTCGGAGCGGTAGTACCGCTTGACCTCACGATACTACCGCTAGGGGTAGCGGTACTACTGCTAAGGGTAGCGGTACTACTGCTTGCGAGCGGTACTAAAAAATTATATCCGGGCCTACCACCGCAGGACTTGGGACGAGTTTTTGGTCCGGAGCGGTAATACCGCTGTAGGAGCCGCGGTAGTACCGCTCTGGAGCGGTAGTAAAAAATTACATCCGCTCCAATTCGCGGTAGTACCGTTGCAACCTTTTCAGAACACCAAAACTGCCACAACTTTTGCGAACGGACTCCGAATTCGATGAAACCAAGTTTGTTGGAAATCTAGAGACAAGGGCTAACACAATCTTGAAAGAAATATCAATAAGAAGCAAATTAGAAAAGTCCCATAAGAAAATGGTGAGAACCCTTCCTCAGATAAGACCGGTAAAACCTCCAACACCGAAAACATCATAGAAGATGCATGCGAACTCCGTTTTCGATGAACTCAAGCTTGTCATCAAGATGAACATAAGCTCTAAGACTCACAAAGAGAACCAAACAAGAACCAAGAAACATGATTCAAGGATGCAATGGTTTGAGCTCTCTACTAACAATAAGATCAAGCTACCAACTTGAGAGCCCCCCTTGATAGTACGGCAAATGATCCTATAACCCGGTCTCCCAACTACCACCATGAGACCGGTAAAATAGAAAACCTATCAAGGGAAAACCTTTGCCTTGCACATGGTCCGTGTCGGTGTCAAAACCGGCGGATCTCGGGTAGGGGGTCCCAAACTGTGCGTCTAGGCGGATGGTAATAGGAGACAAGGGACACGATGTTTTTACCCAGGTTCGGGCCCTCTCGATGGAGGTAAAACCCTACTCCTGCTTGATTGATATTGATGATATGGGTAGTACAAGAGTAGATCTACCACGAGATCAGAGAGGCTAAACGCTAGAAGCTAGCCTATGGTATGATTGGTGTTCGTCCTACGGAAATAAACCCCCGGTTTATATAGGCACCAAAGAGGGTTAGGGTTACACAGAGTCGGTTACAATGGTAGGAGATCTACATATCAGTATCGCCAAGCTTGCCTTCCACGCCAAGGAAAGTCCCATCCAGACACGGGATGAAGTCTTCAATCTTGTATCTTCATAGTCCAGGAGTCTGGCCAAAGGCTATAGTTCGGCCATCCAGACAACCCCTAATCCAGGACTCCCTCAGTAGCCCCTGAACCAGGCTTCAATGACGATGAGTCCGGCGCGCATATTGTCTTCGGCATTGCAAGGCGGGTTCCTCCTCCGAATACTTCATAGAAGATTTTGAACACAAGGATAGTGTTCGGCTCTGCAAAATAAGTTCCACATACCACCGTAGAGAGAATAATATTTACACAAGTACAATCTACTGACGTATTTCATGGCGTGACATCACACCATGGCCAAGCCTTTATTCGAGTCATTTTTACTGTCCCACCTCAGCGCGTTTAGCGAGGCGGTTTCCTCAGCACGTCTTCTCAAAGCAAAGATCATGTCCCCTTATTCCGGGATTCTCATCAATACGGGCGTGGGTAACCCAACCGCGCCATCGATTACGGCGCTTGGGAGATAAGCGAGTTTTACCAGGCTGGTGGGGACGCATAGTTTCGCCCGTCCATATAAGGTGATAAGGATCGAGAGTGGATTTTTGGAACCCGGGTGTATTGGAGGACCTTATTTTAAATACTTTGAAAACCACATTTAAGGTTTAAAAAATATGAAAAAAAAAATCTACGTGATCATATGGATGTATATTACACATGTGTAAAGTTTGGTGATGAAATAAGTAAATATGCGGCCTATACAAAAATGACAAAATGGTGATTTCCAAATAGTGAATAATGCATGCACTGTTCATCTTTCCAAAATCACGATTTTGTCATTTTTGTGTAACTCACATGGTTACTTATTTCAGCATCAAAATTTACACATGTGTAATATACATTCATATAAATATGTTGATTCGGTTTCAGAATTTTTTGAAACTTCAAAACAACATTTTGGCACAGTTCAAAAAAATAGGGCTCCAATGCACCCGGCTTCCAAAGTGACTTTTTGGATAAGGATCCACTTTTTCACACACGCCTTCTTCCTCCTTTGCTCATCCATTTCCGTGCACTCGAGCTCCAGCGCCCAAGTCCGCACATCTCGCCTCAACCTTCCCCAGCCATGTCCGGAGGGGGAGGCAAGTGGATCGTCTCCTCCGTCACGGAGGGGCACATCAAAAAGCTACGGAAGGCCGGATACTTGTCCAGCGACATCGCGCATCGGCTCCCCGACAAGGGGCAGCTCATCCCCACCCCCGGACCCATGAGAGGGTGGTGTTCCTCACACACTTCCTCCGCGGACTAGGTTTTCCTCTTCACCCATTTGTCTGGGGGCTCATGTTCTACTACGGCCTGGATTTCCACGATCTGGCTCCGAATTTCATCCTCAACATCTCGGCGTTTATCGTCGTGTGCGAGGCCTTCCTCTGCATCCAGCCCCACTTTGGCTTATGGCTGAAGACCTTCAATGTCAAACCGAAGGTAGTGGGCGGCCGCCAGGCGGAGTGCGGAGGTGCCATGGTGGGCAGGATGCCCAACGTCCTATGGCTCGAGGGCTCTTTTGTGGAGACCATAAAGGGGTGGCAATCGGGGTGGTTCTACGTCACTGAGCCGCGTGACCCTAAATGGGTGGCGGCCCCCGAATTCCGATCTAGCTTCCCTACACGGCTCACCTCCTGGAAGGAGACGGGCTTGACGTGGGGTAATTCGAAAGAGCTGACCGGACTTCAATCCTGCCTCCAAAGCCTGGTGAACAAGAAGCTCAAGCTTGTCAACGTAGTCCAGGTCATGCTCATCCGCCGGATCCTACCGTGCCAACAACGGGCCTTCAGCTTATGGGAGTTTGATCCGGCACAGCACCAAACCTTGAGCAGGCTCTTCGACACTACGTATGAAGATGCCTGGAAGGTGCTGTTCAAGGGTGCCGAGGATCCCGCATCCGCTACCGAAGATCGCGGATACAGCTCGCAGCGTCAAGCCAGCGAGGTAAGCTATTTTACCCTTTACGGGACTCTTGTTATCCATAGTTTGACTCTATGTGGGATCTAAACTCCCTTACCTTTGACAGGCCTCGCAAAAGACGTCCAGGCAGGTTAACTGTCCAGCTCCCTTGCCAGAAGACCCAGCGGACGCCCGATTGACGGGGCTGCTGGTTCCAGCACCTCACGTGGTGCGGGAGAAGAAGGCCAAGAAGAAGGCCACGGTAACTCGAAAGAGTTCCCGACGCCAGGTGTTATCGGACTCATCGTCCGATGACTCTAAGGCGGACTCCTCCCGCGAAGACGGGGAGGAGGAAAAAGAGGCCTCTCCCCCAGCGAGGGGAGATAAGAAAAGGAAGGCCGCCCCAACGGGGGAGGCCGAAGGGTCTAAGAAGGGAAGGACCCTCCCTCCGGACTACTCCACCAACGCCGACGACGGCAAAGAGGAGTGGCCACCGAGGGCTAAGCCCCTGGCGACATCATAAGTGTCCGGATACCAAAATAACTCATGGCGCTTCATTTGTCGCATAGAATCTCCTAACGCCGAATATAACCCTGCAGCCCGCCCAAGGACGGGCTCGACACTTTAACGAGCGGCTCCCTGTCTTCATCGGACATGAATAGCACTTCACTTCCGGCCGTCTCCTCTCCTCGCACTGCGGACGACACCGAGGTGGGGTCCCAGAAGGGGCCCATCCAGGAGGAGGAGGTCCCGGAGGTGCCGCAAGGCAACCTTCCGGACTTCGGGCACAAGGGGGGTCAAACCCCGAAGGGTTCTGAGTCCGCCTGGGCCGACTCCGCACGGAACCCGGTGGTTCCGGAGTCCGCGGGCGCCCTTCGTAAGAAAGGCGAGGCTGCGACACGGTGACCTCCGCCCAACAGGAGGCACCGGATAATTCCGGAGGCGCTCAACGGCGCCTCCATCGACGAGGCGCACCGCCTGTTATGAGTGTGGTGATCCGAAAGTTCAGTCCACCAAGGCGGGCTGGTGAAGCTGTGCCAGCCTTCTAACAAGCTTTGAGGTATGTAGTTAAGATATGTAAAAATATTACCGCATAGGCAGTAGCCCGATGCTCGGTTTGGTGTTAGGAAAGAAAAGCCGAATTGAGGATCTAAAAGATATCGTGAGGAGTCTAACATAAGCATGTCAATATGGGAATGCAGGATGCGCTGCTGACCTCTGTCGCACTGACTGCGGAGGTCAATGCATTGAAGCAGAGCCTCGAGCGGTCCGAGAACGAGCTCGGCCTTGCCAAGAAGCAGCTCGAGGACAAGGAAGGTAAGTAATACCTTATGGAAGTATATAAAAGATGTGGTTGCAAAAAATAACAGGAATAACGTGAGAATTGCAGGGGCCACGAATGAGGTGGCGACCCTGAAGGAAGCGGTGTCCAAGGCCGAAAGCAATGCGGCCGCGGAACGAACCAAGCGAGAGAAGCAGGAGGCGCGGGTGGCGGAGGTGCGGCAAGAGCTCCAGGCTCTCATGGAAAAACATGAGAGTTTGGAGCGTGACTCAAAGACTCGAGAGTCCGAGCTCGCCTCGGCTCTTGAGAGCGCCAAAGTAGCTAAGGCCGAAGCCCAAAAGCCCTCCAGGAAATTGAGGCAATAAAGAAGATAGCGGCGGGTAAGGCATTCTTCATGCAAAGCAAGCACGTGAAAGTGAATTACTTGTTACTTACTGAATCCGGAGCTCTCCAGGAGCATTCGTAGATTTGCCCTTGATGTGTCCGTCAATATTTGCCGCATTCTACCAGTGAGGAGGAGGAGCTCGACAAAGAAGGTGTTACGGTCTCGATATCTTTGAGGCGGACACCCGATGCCTTGAGCGACCAATGAAGCAGCTGGTGGAGCTCCATAAGGTGGCCGAACAGGCCATGAAGGGCCTCATAGTTCGACTGTGGCCCGAGGAAGCCATGCCTGGGAGCTACTTTGGGCTGGTGAGGCGGCTGGTGGACGCCTGTCCATGGATTGAAGTCGTTAAGCGCTCCGTCTGCATCGAAGGTGCCCGTAGGGCCCTTGCCCGTGCTAAAGTGCACTGGGGCAAGATGGACATTGAGAAGCTTGTGACGGACGCTCCACCGCCGGGCAGGGAGTATCGCAAACCCGAGATGTATTATGAGAACGTCCTGAAGGGTGCCCGCCTTATAGCGGGTGAATGCTCCAAAGATGTAATGTTTGAGTAAACTCGCCTTTGTTATCCTGTACGCTGAAAACTTGTTCATATGCGCTAAGCAACGCTTGTGAATTTAAAATATTACCTCCTATGCGGTCGTTTATTAAATTTGAGAGATGGCAAGTCGTCGGCTTCTACCCCCATGCCACGAGTGCTGGGGTGTTCGGGATAAACTTGAGCGCTCTTTTTCCCATTCTTGGGTCCTTCGAGGGAGGCGCTCAACACAACGAACAAGGCAACCGGACTATAATGCTTGAACACTCCCACTTAGCCATAGAATTCTATAATTTTAAATTTCGACGAAGCCCCTGGTATTCGGAAGACCGAATTCGGGGCGCTATCCACGCCTAGGACAGACAAAGCCGACTCCTCGCTCTAAGCGGCATAAGTCTATAGGGACTCGAAAAACCTCTCGAACAGCGACCGGCTCTCGCCCTATCATGACGGTCAGTTTTAGGTTTCTCCAGTAAGGTGCTCAACCCAGCTCAATTGGGGCACAATCATAGTGGTTCTCCCAGTGCTACCTTAGCCGATATAACGGAACGTAAGGTACCAAAACATGGGAGTCGGGCAAACCCAACTATTGACCCAAGACATGATTCGGAGCCGATGCATATAATGCTATAAGTTCTGGGAGCCGCACTTGTGAAAGTGTTCGGACTTATCACACCATAGTTTGGGGTACTTAAGCCCCTGGTGTATTTGGCCGTACCAAAGCATATGGATGCAACATGTCATAAGTGAACATATATAAATAGAAAAAGTAATGCAATAACAGGCAGAAGCTATGCATTGTTTATTAAAAAAAAGCTGCGGTGAAAGCAGAATGATACAAATAGTGCGATAACCAAGGGACGGGACTATTTGACATGTCTCCCTCCAGGAGCGAGCTGCGGGATGATATGTAAAACAAGTATACTGCTCGTTATAGAGACCACCTGGACACTCGACGTAGCTTTCTGCTTCCCTGGCTGTTGCATCGTGTGTTCGGCGATTCTACTGCCGGACAGGGCCTCTTGAGAAAGGAGTCCTGAAAGTAAGAGAAAAAAGAAGAATGACACAATTGGGAGCCCCTGGTGCGGTAGAGCTGCATTCTGGGCCTGCCGTGGTCGTGCCCCTTCCCCTATGCCCATGGTATTTCCAGAGCGTAGTTATGTACGCGTGGTACTGGTTTTGCAATTTTGCGAGGGCTGGGGTTGGGGCCGCATTGCTACGCGTGCTCGGAACGTGCCAGGGGGTCTTGTTGTAGGTTACTACGGGCGCGCTTGACGGTGTCCGGACGTTTAATAGTCGGACTCGTGAATTGCCTTAAGAGGCTGCTCTGTACTTTTGCCGCGAGGGCCGCCGTATGCTCCTCCATTCGGAGGGAGTGTTCGGTGTTTCCGTTGACTGTAATGACTCCTCGAGGGCCTGGCATCTTGAGCTTGAGGTATGCGTAGTGTGGCACCGCATTGAACTTTGCAAATGCGGTTCGTCCGAGCAGTGCGTGATAGCCACTACGGAATGCGACTATGTTGAAGATTAATTTCTTGCTTCGGAAGTTATCCGGTGATCCGAAGACCACTTCAAGTGGAACTGAGCCTGTATAGTTGGCCTCTACACCTGGTATGACGCCTTTGAAGGTCGTCTTTGTGGGTTTAATCCTTGAGGGGTCTATGCCCATCTTGCGCACTGTATCCTGATAAAGTAGGTTTAGGCTACTGCCGCCGTCCATTAGGACTGTAGTGAGGTGAAATCCGTCAACGATTGGGTCTAGAACCAATGCGGCGAATCCGCCATGGCGGATGCTAGTGCAGTGGTCCCTTCGATCAAAAGTGATCGGGCAGGAGGACCACGGATTGAACTTTGGGGCGACTGGCTCCATCGCATATACGTCCCTTAGTGCACGCTTCCGCTCCCTTTTGGGTATGTGGGTTGCGTATATCATGTTCACCGTCCGCACTTGTGGGGGGAGCCCTTCTATCCTCTATTGTTCGGCGGCCGGGGCGCCTCCTCGTCGTTGCTATGCAGCCCCTTGTCATTGTTTTCGGCATTTAGCTTGCCTGCCTGCTTGAACACCCAACAATCCCTGTTGGTGTGATTGGCTGGCTTTTCGGGGGTACCGTGTATCTGGCACGAGCGATCGAGTATTCGGTCCAAATTGGACGGGCCTGGAGTATTTCTTTTGAATGGATTTTCCGCTGACCGGGTTTAGAGCCTCTGAATCCGGCATTGGATCGTATCTTCAAAGATTATCGCCATTAATGCGGCGCTTGTGTTTGTTGCGACGCGACCTGCCATTGCTGTCCTTGGTATCCGAACTACCAGGGCTCTTGGTCATGTTCTTACTACGAGCTAGTCAGCTGTCCTCTCCCGCGCAAAAGCGGGTCATAAGTGTTGTGAGGGCTGCCATGGATTTCGGCTTTTCCTGTCCTAGGTGCCGGGCAAGCCACTCGTCGCGGATGTTATGTTTGGAGGCTGCAAGGGCCTCTGCATCCGGACAGTCGACAATTTGATTTTTCTTGGTTAGGAACCGTGTCCAGAATTGTCTGGCCAATTCTTCTGGCTGTTGAATTATGTGGCTTATGTCATCGGCGTCTGGTGGTCGCACATAAATGCCTTGGAAATTGTCGAGGAATGCGGCTTCCAGGTCTTCCCAACAACCAATTGACTCTGCTGGCAAGCTGTTAAGCCAATGCTGAGCTGGCACTTTAAGCTTGAGTGGGAGGTATTTGATGGCATGTAGATCATCACCGCGGGCCATGTGGATATGAAGGAGGTAGTCCTCGATCCAGACCGCAGGATCTGTTGTGCCATCGTATGATTCAATGTTTACGGGTTTGAAACCCTAAGGGATTTGATGATCCATCACTTCGTTTGTGAAGCATAGTGGGTGTGTGGCGCCCCTGTATTGGGCTATATCACGACGTAGCTCAAATGAGCTTTGTCTACTGTGTTCGGCCCGGCCGGAATTGCCATATCTGGCGTGACGGTTATCATCACACATCGTGGGGCCCCCACGCGATCCGTAGATCGATCTTGTTTGTCTTGCGTTGTCCTCCAATATATCCCGCAGGTCTGGCGCATTTCCCCGCGCTTTGGTATTTTTTGAGCGGCGCCGGGGTGCGGCTTGAGTGGAGGGCCAAGAGGCCTCTCTGTCGCGGCCACGAGATGGCCGGTCGGTCGTATCATGCGCTGGTGATGTAGGTTTAGGTGCTTCCTCCTCTAATCGGGGTAGCAGTCTGCGTTTTGGGTAGCTCTTGGAGGGGCGTTCGAGTTCATACTCTTCGGCCGCGAGGACTTCAGTCCATCTTTCGGCTAGCAAGTCTTGGTCACTCTAAGCTGTTGCTGCTTTTCTTGAGGCTGCTTGTCGTAGCTATAAGCCTGTGTTTGAAAGCGCTCTTGTTCGCGGGATCCTCGTGCACGACAAATTAAATGCGTCGTTGAGGCTTGCCTCATCTTCGGAGCGAGGCATGTAATTATCGTCCTCTACCTCTCTATCTGCCGCTCTCTCATGAGGGCTGGCTTCTCCATCCTCCTGCGCTGAATCCTGCTGAGAGGGTTGTCTTCGCACCGTCCGGTGTTATTATCTCCCGTGCCGGAATCACCGTTTTTGCTGTGGCGGGATTTAGAGCGGCGCCGCTGATGCCGGTGCTTAGGCTGTTTCTTGGAGGGGTCATCCTCCGTTGTTCCATCGCCATTCCCATCATTTGGATGTCCACCATGTATATGTCGTATGACGAGGTGGCCTTCCAGTGCCCTGTAGCGCTGGTTCTTGGTCGTCTCCTGCATCGTCGTCCATACCGTCGATGTCTTCGGAGTCGAAGTCGAGCATGTCGGTTAAGTCATCGACAGTGGCTACGAAGTGGATGGTGGGTGGGCTTTGAATTTCTCCGTCGTCCGCATCCCAACATTCCTGACCATAATCCGGCCAGGGGTCTCCTGATAAAGAGAGAGACTTTAGTGAATTCCGGAAGTTGCCAAAGGCGAGTCTTTGAAAGATGTCGCGCAAGTGAACTCCATGATCGGCGCCCAATCGGATTCGATTGGCAGGGGAGCGGAAGGTTCGGAGTCCGGAGAAGAGTCCGGCACCTTGGAGTCACGGGCTTCGCAAAGGACGGGGTTGGTGTTCGGCTCAATTGCCGTAGAGATAGCAGCCCCCGAGGCGGTGTCCAGCCACCCATCCTTGATCGGCGCAGTTGGCTCCGAGCTAAGGGTCAGAGCGGACACTTGTGCGGCCTCCAGGGCACTGTCCGGCAGCAGAGCTAGATCATGCCCATCGTGACAGTGCGGCGCGCTTGGCTGTGGCTCGAACCCATCGAAGATCAAGTCTCCGCAGACGTCAGCTATATAGTTCAAACTTCCAAATCTGACCTGATGGCCAGGGGCGTAGCTTTCAATCTGCTCCAGATGGCCAAGCGAATTGGCCCGCAGTGCAAATCCGCCGAATACGAAGATCTGTCCGGGGAGAAAAGTCTCACCCTGGACCGCATCGTTGTTGATGATCGGAGGAGCCATCGGGCCTAAAGATGACGACACAGCAGGAACTCTCAATGAAAGCACCAATGTCGATTGTCAAAATGGCGGATCTCGGGTAGGGGGTCCCTAACTGCATGCGTCTAGGTGGATGGTAACAGGAGACAAGGGACACGATGTTTTTACCTGTGTTCGGGCCCTCTCGATGGAGGTAAAACCCTACTCCTTCTTGATTGATATTGATGATATGGGTAGTACAAGAGTAGATCTACCACGAGATCAGAGAGGCTAAACCCTAGAAGCTAGCCTATGGTATGATTGTTGTTCGTCCTACGGACTAAAACCCTCCGGTTTATATAGGCACCAAAGAGGGTTAGGGTTACACAGAGTCGGTTACAATGGTAGGAGATCTACATATCCGTATCGCCAAGCTTGCCTTCCATGTCAAGGAAAGTCCCATCCGGACACGGGACGAAGTCTTCAATCTTGTATCTTCATAGTCCAGGAGTCCGGCCAAAGGCTATAGTCCGGCCATCCGGACACCCCCTAATCCAGGACTCCCTCAGTCCACTTGAGCTAGATGATGATGATCTTGACTCCCTCAAGTTGGACCACCTTTCTTGATTGCGTTGGCTCGATGAAGACTAGATGATTGCTCCCCCATAGTCCACTATGGGTGAGCCACTCTTCGACACATCTTCACAAGTCCGTTGACACCACAATGGATGGCAAGATTCAAGCACTTGATTTCTTCTTGATGCTCCACTTGAACTTGCACATGGCAATCTTGATGACGATCACCACTTGATGCCATCCTTTCCATGGGTCGTATGATATCTTCCTCTTGACGCAAGCCCATGGACACGTACCTAACCCCACATAGAACTCTCACATAGACCATGGGTTAGTACACAAAGTGCAATGGAAAGTGCTTACCATACCATGGGATCACTTGATCCCTCTCGGTACATCTTCTACGCTTTGTGAGTTGACCAACTTGATTCACTCTTGACTTAGTCTTGATCAACCTTGAATCTCTCCAACTCTCTTCATTTGGATGATGTCTTGAAGGTAAACATGAATGATCACACAGTCTTCTTCTTCAAGACATGCTTGCAATAAGCTCAACACTCACATGACCAATCTTTGGATAATTCCTTAATAGCACCTTGGTCAACTCATAAACTCCTTGAAACCAACACATGGACTTCAAGAAAAGCCTATGGACAAATCCTTAAAATATAACTCAAGACAACCATTAGTCCATAGAGATTGTCATCAATTACCAAAACCAAACATGGGGCACCGCATGTTATTTCACCCCGGCTGTTCCTCCCGCTACCAGTGACGCGGGCTCCTCAACGCCTCTCCCAGGGCCCTCGCATGCCTCTCTTGGCCCGCCCCTGGCTTTCAGGCACGCCCCCCGCATGCGGCGCCTCCTGCAGCTACGGCGTTGGCGCCCCCGACGTTGGCGCCCGTGGCCCCTCGGTGCCCCAGCCCGCCCCAGACCACCTCGGCGCCCCAGCACCCGGCATCCTCAGCGCCCCGGGCGCCTCCCGTCCCCTCGATGCCCCCGGCGCCTGCGCCCTCCCCGGGGCCCGTGGCCCCCCTGGCGCATGTGACTGGTCCGGTCACTCGCGCTCGTACGGGCGTTTTTTGCCCGAGCTCGCGCTACGCCTCGGATGACTACGTCCATGCAGCATCCACCTCTAAGCCATTGCCGTTTCTGTCCTCCGTTCGCGCCACTCTTCGTGACCCGCTCTGGATGGCTGCGACGCAAGAGGAGTTTGACGCCCTGTTGCACAACCGGACGTGGCAGCTTGCTCCCCGTCCCCGGCACGCCAACGTGATTACCGGGAAGTGGGTCTTTAAATACAAGCTCCATCCTGATGGTACCCTTGATCGTTATAAAGCGCGATGGGTCGTTCGTGGCTTCCGACAGCGTGCTGGCATCGACTTCACCGACACCTTCGCTCCGGTTACCTCGAGGAGCAGGTCTTCTGCCAGCAGCCCACCGGGTTTGTTGACCCGACGCTTCCCGACCATGTGTGCCTGCTTTCGCGGTCCTTGTACGGACTCAAGAAGGCTCCGCTCGCTTTGTACCAGCGCATCGCGACGTTTCTCCACCAGCTTGGGTTCCGCTCTACCCGCTCGGACGCCTCGCTCTTCGTCTACCATCAGGGCTCTGACACGGCCTACTTGCTGCTCTATGTCGACGACATCATCCTGACGGCATGTACGGCTGGTCTCCTCAGTCAGCTCACGGCCCATCTTCGTGCTGAGTTCGCCATCAAGGACTTGGGTCCTTTGCTCTACTTCCTTGGTGTCGAGGTGGTGCGTCGTCCGGATGGCTTCTTCCTTCATCAGCGGAAGTACGCTCACGAGCTCCTGGAGCGCGCCGACATGCTTAACTGCAAGCCCGCCGCTACGCCCGTTGATACGAAGGCCAAGCTTTCTGCCATGGATGGTTCTCCTGCTTCGGATGCTGCTTTCTATCAGTTTATCGTTGGTGTTGTCCAGTACCTCAGTCTGACTTGGCCGGAGATCCAGTATGCCATGCAGCAGGTGTGTCTTCATATGCATGCTCCTCGAGACGTTCACTGGGCTGCTGTCAAGCGGATTCTCCGCTATATCTGTGGCACTATGGATCTTGGCATCACGCTTCATGCCTCCGCCGACACCGCCCTCACCGCCTACTCCGATGCAAACTGGGCGGGCTGCCCTGACACTCGTCGCTTCACTTCGGGCTATTGTGTCTACCTTGGACCCTCACTTATCTCGTGGTCGTCCAAGCGGCAGCCTACGGTCTCTCGTTCCAGTGCTGAGGCTGAGTATCGTGCGGTGGCCAACGCCGTCACCGAGTGTTCGTGGCTTCGCCAGCTGCTTCAGGAGCTCTATTGCCCTGTTGACCGTGCCACGGTGGTCTACTGCGACAACGTCTCGGTGGTCTACCTCTTCGCTAACCCGGTGCATCATCGACGGACCAAGCATATTGAGTTGGATATTCATTTTGTTCGGGAACAGGTGGCCCTTGGCCATATTCGTGTTTTACACGTCCCTACTTCGCAACAATTTGCAGATATCCTGACCAAGGGTTTGCCTACGGCGTCATTTGAGGAGTTCCGGTCCAGTCTTTGCGTCAGCCGCGGTGCCGCTTCAACTGCGGGAGGTGTTGAGTATATGTGTTATATGCATATTGTTATTGGGCCCGCCTCCTAGTTCCTTATATAGTTGAGGTCCATGACCCACCTTTGTACATCATATATACGTGTCTATGCACGAAGAGCAATACATCGTACAATTATAATCTCATACATAGATCTTTAGTCAGATTATGCACATATACGAGGTTTTCGTGGACACGTCGTTTTTGCACGAAGGCACTCTAGCACTTGGATACTAGTGTCGGAACGTCAGGCACCACAAGGTTAACCATCAGATTGTCTTGAACATAGTATCACGCTGATCGGGTGGTAGTCTTCGACTTTTGTGGCATCGGGCTTTTTCAGGACGAGAACGATTTTAGCCGGATGTGTTAGGCTTACGCAGTCCCCCGAAGATCGGCCAACCGCGGGAAGTAGGACTAGCAAGTTTTGAGCTTTGCTAATGCGTGAGAATCATATGTTTTCTTCTTTCCAGAATGTGGAGATTGAAGGTAGACAGCACAATCTATACCTACTAATAAAGCAAGGTGCGTTTCGCCAATTTTGTCATCCGTTCACCGCCATACGTTTTTTCTACCCGAGGTGGTATTAAATTGTAGTGTTTGTCTCCTAGAAAAATAATTTCCGTACCTGGCCGCGCACTGCAGCCCAGCAAAACCAGCCCACTTATTTTTCTGCCCACCTAGCTGTAAAATTCAATTTCTATAGTGGGTGACACATAGTCATAGTTTTGCACAAGACAATCAATGGGCTGGCCCACTTTCTTTTTTTCTGTGTTTTACATCTATTTTTTTCCTTTCCCTATCACCTTTTCCCCTTCCAAGTTTATTTATCTTTTATAACTTTTTTGCAAAAATTAATATTCTCAAACACTCTCCTCAAGTGAGGAGGGCATATTGTTTGACCAACGAAAGCCTCACTAGTCTCCTACTAATACATTCTTCTTGTTACTATGATCTTTCTTATTTTCGTAACAGTTTTCGCTAATGCTAAAAATCTGATGTCAAATTCTTTAAGCATGGCAAATTAAATGTTTTTATATGGCTAATTTAGTTGGCGTGATGATGACAAATTTAGTTTATGAGCACCACATTTCCCGACAAAAATAGATAAACTAATACAGATTTGGCTTGCTTGTCAACTAAACTTGTTATCCTCGGCAAATACAAATTACCATAAAAAGGTTCGATTGCCCTGGTCAAAAAATTGACGCCGGAATTATAGTGGAGTCTAGGGAAAAGAGAAAACACGTTTGAGAACAATCCCAGTATCCAGACTCTTACGAAATCACCAACATATATTATTCGGATAGTGATGACAAAAAACAAGTACACTCAGTGATACTCACAAGTCACAACTTGCTTATTGCGGCGGTAGTGTGTGCAGACTGCAGACAGGTACTTGCCGTGCCTACGCGCGTAACAAATTAAACGACGTGTACCAGTACTTAAAAAACCCATGCACATACTATATGCCTGGGTAACGTAGATTATTCAGCGCAGTACGCGCGCGGCTTTGCCTCGGACCGTCACACTCACACGTACGAGTGCTCGGTGGCCATGCATGCAGGATGCAGCTAGAGCGCCTTGAAGCCGAGGAGCTTCCAGGTGCTGGTGCGCGAGCCGGGCACGCCCCACACGACGCACTCGTACTGCCTCCTGCTCCCGCCGGGCGCCCTCGCCGCGGTCACCACGAGCCGGTAGTTGGTGCCGATGCCGCCGCCGGCCGGCTGCTCCATCTCGCCGCGCTCCACCTTGACGAACACCAGGGTCGTCCGGCGCGTGATGTCATGCACGAGCACGGCGAACCGGCCCGCCTGCTGCACCACCACGCCGTTCAGGTCGCGGTCCGGTATCGGCGCCCACGATGCGTCTGTCGTCGCGGCGACGGCGAGCAGGACTAGGACGACCGCCACGAGCACAGCCTGCAGAGACCTCATGGTGGCGTGTCACACACTAGCACTGGTGTGCACTGGTGCAGTTTTCTTGTCGTATGTGGGTGCCTTTGCATGCCGAGATGTCGGCGATCTTTATAGCGCGGGCAAAGGCGTCGAGCGATGCGCCAGTCCGAAGCTAGCGCCGAGGCGAGCGACACGCAGCCGGACAGCGCTGCAAGTGCATGCCATGGTCAACAGGATGGATGCGTGGTCACTTTCTCCGGATCGTGCGACAGCGAGGCCAGCTTGGTGCATGCGCCCCCGGAATCGAGGCCTGCCAGGGGACGGCGAGATCTAATTTCCGGAGGCGATATCTGGGCGTTGAAACTTGACGCATTGCGATCGAAGGTACGTACGCGCGCACGCCATCTTTTCCAGGGAAAGGATTGCATGCGTCCATGATCTTCAGCGCGATTTCCTGGCTGTGTAGGGCAGTGAGCCCGACCGCCCATTTCTTCTTCTTGCTACGGCATCTCCAACGCTAATTCTCAAACCGGCTGTATCTATCCGGATGCAGTTGTACCGACTCTACAAGCCATCCAACGTCGATTCCATTGGTCTGCGGAGAAGTCCAGACCACAATTTACTTGTAAAGTCGAAACAAACGCGCGCGGGGTGGGCACGTAGGACCCCAATACTCCCGACCCACCAAACTGAGGCGGAGCCCGCGCTTTTGTAGTTGCCCGGACTGTTTTTGTGGCAAAATCTCTCGTTCCCTCCCACCGCTCTCCACCAATTTCATGCCCTTTTCCCCACTCTCTTCTTTCCTCCCATTGCCGACCCATGGACCCGGAGAAGACCTGCCGAAGAAGGAGGCGGATGCGGAGGCAGAGGCGCAGGTGGCCTACACGGTGGCGACGGCAAATTGAGCATGGAGACTCAGATTGATGGTTCGACAGGGAAAAATGCACGGACTGCCGCCAATATTCCTTTATGATTGGGTATATAAAAACAAAGCATACTTTTCTTTTTTCTGTTGTGATCGACCAATGATGTGATCTGGCGCGCTATAGATCGAACATATTTAAATTTCCAATTGCCTTTTACCGACAGACATATAGAACGCGTTTGGTTGGTCGCATTAGGTCGGGCTAGACCCGCGCGGGAAGAATCTGTCCCGTTTGGTTGCCTGGGTCGCATCCAGTTCATGGCCCGCACGAACCTCAAAGCAGGCCTTGGCCTGGCTCTGGAGAAACGCCCGAATCAGCCTTTTTTGCGAGGCAGGCTCGCCGGAGCCACGCGTGGCGAGCGCCTGCACACCTGGGGACGCGCGGGAGACGACACGACTGTTCATAACTCCCGACGCCCCCTCCCGTCACCTCCCTCGCCAGTTCACGCCCACTCCCTCTTTCTCACCTCACCGCCTATTCGGTTTCTTAGATGGCCACGTCGCCGTGTCGCCACGCCCCACCCACTCCGGTCATCGCCAGTAATCCTATCCAAGAGAGGTGGGTTGCCGGCCTCTCCGCAGCCGGAGTAAATCTGGCGGCGGCACTACGAGCTCCCTCCCCTTTCTGCACCATGCCGCCGCCCCGGGCCAATGCAACGCCGGAGCCGGTGGTCCTCTCCATCGGCTCCAACATCACGGGGATCCAATACCCCGTCTGTGTCGTCCTTTGCAGGCCCATAAGAGGGTTTTCTCGTCTGCATCCGGTGCAAGGGGAGGGGAGCTCCAGGACGTCGGTGTCATCTTTGAGCCGTGGCAGGATGAGGTGCACGGCTGCGGACCTGGGAATGGCCGGGTCCTCTTCATCTGCGGCGTCAACACCCCTCTTCCCACCGAGGTTTTCACCACAGTCGGCGTACGCTACATCAGCAACCCCCACTGTAAGCTCTCAAATCTCCCTCTGCTTCTTACTTAGGGTTCTTAGGGTAGTTCTTAGTGTGTTAGATTAGATTGTGGCCCATACATTCGATCCGATTCGATTGGATTCGACCGGATTCGATCAGAATCCACTGCTTTGGGGATGAACTAGAGTGCATTGAAAGTGCTAGTTATCGACTAGAGGGGGGTGAATAGGCGATTTTTATGAAAGTCTTCAAAACGTGGAAGTTTCGAAGACAAACAATAGAAATGACCTAATTGGTATGCAACGGAAGATATACTACAACGAGCATACCATAGTCAAGTATGCAATGACGTGAAAGTACAGGACTAATAGCAGCTAAGTAGTAAGGATCAGGATGGAAGATAGTATGAAGCCAATCAACAATAGTAGTCAAGCAATGAAGTCAAACAGGTACGACAGATAGTCAATGACTTCACGAAGACAAACTCTAAGTAAAGGAAGGGAGAGGATAGAACCAATCACTTGTTGAAGACACAGGATTTATTGGACCAGTTCCAGATGCTGTGACAACTGTACGTCTGGTTAGGGAGGCTGAGATTCAACTCAGAAGACCGCGTCTTCACCTTATTCCCCTTGAGCTAAGGACACACAGTCCTCGCCCAATCACTCTGGTAAGTCTTCAAGGTAGACTTCCGAACCTTCACAGACTTCGTTCACCGACAATCCACAATGACTCTTGGATGCTCAGAGCGCGACGCCTAACCGGTTGGAGGATTCACAGTCCTCAAGTGTAATAAGCCTTCAGGTCACACAGACAGAAAGACTTCAGTGATACCTAACACTCTTTGGCTCTGGATGTTTGGGCTTGGTCCTCACAAGGATTTCTCTCTCTCAAAGGCTTCGAGGTAGGTTGCTCTCAAACGACAAAAGCCGTGCACTAACTCTGAGCAGCCACCAATTTATGGTGTAGGGGGTGGGCTATTTATAGCCACAAGGCAACCCGACCTGATATGTCCGAAATGACCCTGGGTCACTAAGGAACCGACACGTGTTCCAATGGTCGATTAAACACACACGGCAACTTTACTTGGGCTACAAGCAAAGCTGACTCATCCAGCTCTGGATAAGATTTGCTCTCATTGTCTTCGCTCGAAGACATAGGATTTGGGTTGAGCATCACTTCAGTCATTCTGACTTTGTTCACTTGGACTCGACTTAACAGTACGGTGGATCCTATGACTCAACAAAGAAGAAAAGGAAACAATGAAACCACACAGTCTTCGCGCTCCATAGTCTTCACTGAATGTCTTCTCATGTCATAGTCTTCAATATGAATATCTTCACATACCACCATTGTCGTCAATGTCTTCATACATTTTAGGGGTCATCTCCGGTAGGTAAACCGAATCAATGAGGGACACTACCTGCGTTATCCTGCAATTCTCACAAACTCATTAGTCCCTCAACCACCTTTGTCGTCAATACTCCAAAACCAACTAGGGGTGGCACTAGATGCACTTACAATCTCCCCCTTTTTGGTGATTGATGACAAACTGGTTGAAGTTTTCAACGGGGATAAAGTATGTGAAATTGTAAAGGATAGGGTATTGTCTTCATAAATAGCAAAGGCTCCCCCTGAAGATGTGCATATAAGTAATTTGCTTTTGGAATGCAAATGCACATGGCAGGTTATACTTGTGGAGATCCTCTTCAACTTATGAAGATAATTCATCATGCATGAAATGATATAGCAAATAGAATGACATGCATAATGAAAAATGGACGTCTACAGAATGATCTAAGTGCAGAAGTTATCATCGCACATGCGGAATTTATCATCGCATCACAGTAAAGCAACTAAGTAGCAGACGACCATCGAGTTTAAGTGTTACAACTCAAAGAACCAAATGTATCAAAAGCGAGAGTTGTAAACACTAGGCAAAATATAAAGCAACCGCCCATATGAACCCGCTTGAAGACTATCAACTCATACGCTTCTCCCCCTTTTGTCAGTAATGACCAAAAAGGTTTGAAGACATAGAGCATCTACTCGTTCTCATGAGTAGGAGAAGCATCAGGGTTGTCGTTGTTGGTTGGCGGTGCAGACGTACTTGGTGCAGTGTCGATGCGTGCAGAAGTAGGAGGCGGTGAAGTAGCATCATCTTCATCATCGATCACTCTGGCATTCACAGTTGTCACGGAGGAAGAATAGTCAGAGTCTTCAAGGGATGGAGTTCGATGTAGGACAGCAGTCCGTGGAGGAGTGGAGTCAAACTTGAATCTTTCAGTGAAGCCATCGTCTTGAAGATCTGCTTCAGCACTTAGCAGCCTCAAACTCTTCCATGATTGCCGACAGGTCTCGTGAGCGACAAAAGCATTCTTGGTGGCAAGATTTCGAATGTAATTGACGTCTACCAAGAGGCTTTGCATCTGTCTTTTGAGCCAATAGTGATGCTTATCTTGTTTTTGATGAAGGGCCACAAGAAGTTCTCGGTCATTCAAAACACGAGAGCGCTTCTTAGGTCTTTGGGCAATGGTGCTTTCAGTAGCTTTAGTTTACGCACGATGAGGCAGACGAGTATTTCCAGCCATTGGATAGATACGAGTTACTACTTGGACTCCTTCTATGGGTTGAGTGAAGTTTTGGTGATCAGCATTTTGAAGACAAAGAGGCTTCTTGGCAGGCTCAGGGTATATGGCTTCAACTGACATATCAGCCTCTGGTAGAAAAATCAGATGATTGCGAGCAGAAGGTTGATAGTTGACAGAGGAGTGTAGCTTGATAAGGCGCATGACCCATGGAGCATAGAATTTCAGGCCAAAAAGGTCATATCCAGACGCAGCCAATTGCCTGATGAAGAATTCCTGAGCATTGAAGCTGATGCCATTGAGAATGTAAAAGACCAATGTCTTCATGGTTCCTTCAAGTTTGGCCGCTGATGAATGCCCTTTGATAGGCCATAGAGTTCGCCTGATGATGTGATATATTGTTTGAGGCAGATACTCAAGGTCATCAACAAAGAACTCCTTCGGGTATTCGGCGTCAGATGGCAAGGGCTTCATCATGCTCAACATCTGGCTCATGTTGGGCTCTGGCTGATGGAAGATGCTCTCTAGTGCATTGCGGTGAAGTTGACAATCGGGTTCATACAGCTCTCGGGAGTGGATAGGCCTGTAAGCTCAATAGCATCGAGAGCTTTGGCTTCATGATGAACGTTTCCAGTCATCCACTCAAGAATCCATGTCTTGATATCTCTGTTGTAGCCGCGAATGTGGAGGGTAGCATAGAATTGAAGCAAGAGTTCTTCATTCCAATGTTCTTTGTCTGTCACAAAGCTGAGCAGACCGGCATCACGAAAACAGTCAAGTGCTTCTTCTAAGCACGGCAGTCCAAAGAATGGCCCGATGTCGAGGCGATATGAGGAAAATGCGCCTTGATCATCTGAACGCAGGAGTAATAGCTTCACTGCTGATAGCTCCAGAAACGATCAGATGATATTCTTGGCTTGGTGTAGGAGTTCTTTGCACTGTCAAAGAAGCTATTGTGGCTTTTGAAGCCATTTGCATTGAAGGACCCTGTGGAGTGTGCAGTACCTGCGAACCTTGGCAGTCTTGGCTTTGGTTTCTAGACCTGAGGCCTATGCTCAACATGATAATCAAACTGAGGACCAGAGGCGTGGCGGAGGGACGAACGGCCATCGGACGGTGGTTAGTGACCATGATTGTATGCTTGCTCAATTGTATAGGGCCTTGGTGGCGGAACAGAGCGATGGCAACAATGAGGCTTCAGTGCACAATGATACACTTGAGGAGCAGGTGCATCATTGGCTTCGGGAACATTAGTTGGTGCAGGCTGCACATTGTCTTCAGTCATGATTACATCATTGGCTTCATTTGTGTTGGTGGTGGCAGCCTCAGGATTTTCAACCTCCACTTGATGAGCAGGAGGGTCGGGCACTGGCACGCTCACATCAGGAACAACTTCTTCTGTATTGGGGGAGTAGGGATACGTACGTCTTCTTGATTGTCATCGGCTGATGCAGCCGGATTGTCTTCAGCAGCTTGGGCGTCAGACACGGAGACATTCGCAGTCGGAGTGGCTTCTGGAAGCACTTGACGTGCAACAGGTTGGTGGTGCACTTCTTCTTCTAGAACACTCGAAAGAGAGACTTGAGGCCTTGATCCTTTGCAAAGCCTGCGTAATACTGGCGATGCCTTTGGAGATGGAGTTGGCTGGGCCTCAAAGTCTTCTAGTTCTTCTTGCACAGGTGATGTTGCTTGTGGTTGTTGGGGAGTACTTGTGGAGTCTTGTTGCTGTGGGTGATTAGCCCATGATGCATCCTAAGCAATTGGCGTCAGAGGACGACCAATGCTGATGAGTTCGCTGTTCGTGAGAACAGGCGATGATACCAAGTTGTGTTCGATCTTAGGAAGAATTTCATCATCTTCAACATTGTCATTGTGACCAATGTCTTCAGCAGCGGTGGGTTCAGCTGCTGGAATGTCTTCAACTTCATGTGCCTCTGTGGAAGCAGGCTCATGAACTATCATTCGTCGTTCTTGGTATTCAGATGCAGGGCGAACCACTGAGATAGGTTCAACAACTAAGGGCTCTCTGGAAGCAGCCCGATTCTTCTTGATTTTGCGCTTCTTCTTGGAGGGAGCAGCATCAGAGGCTTCAGTATTCTTCCTTTTTCTAGCTTCAGCCTCTGCAGCCCTTGTCTTCTTCTGTTCTGAAGCGTTTGTCATGACCTTTGGCTTCGAGCCAGTCATGCTGCTTGGGAAGATTATCCATGGTGCTTCCTGCCTTGAAGGTGCAGATTGAGCGGTTGACAGCTTCTTATTCTTTGCAGCCATTCTGGGGTCAATGCCAGGACGACCAAGAGACTTGCACTTCTCAGCCTCATTGTAGGCTAGCACACATTTGTCAGCCAAACTCTTCATACGCTCACGAGAGCCTTGAGCTTCTTCGCGTTTCTTGAGAAAGGCTTCTTTAAGCTCATGTAGCATGACCTTGAAGTTTCTGACATCTTGCACGCTGAGCTTGGCCACATGCTTCTTGAACTGAGCTTTCTCATAATCAATCTTGTTCTTTAGTTCAACGATGCACTGAGCAAGAGCTAGCTCAGAAGCAATGGCGCCGTTGAAGGAGACGATGAGGCCAATGGAAAGCTGCAGATCTTCAAAGCTGATATTTGGGGTGTCAAACCACTCATCAATGAAGTTATGGATGATTGCCACATCGAAGAGAGGCAAGTTATTAAAGATGTCTGCTTCTTCCTTGCTCTTGATCAGTTGCTCAAGGGCATCATCTGCAAGATCTTCATCGCTGGACAGATCAATGGGTTCTTCTCGCAGAATGGCAGCAGGAGTCAGGGTCTGATCAGTGTGCTTGACGATTTTCTTTCTCTTCTCCGTCCTCTTGGAGATACGTGATAGATCTTCGGATCGCATAATCGCCTTCGTGGAGGTGCGATGGCGCTGGCTTCGCTCGTGAAGCTTTTGGAGGAGCAGCTGATCTTGAAGCCTTAGGCTTCTTTAGCTTCTGTGGCTTAGGAGGAGGAGCTGGGGCTTCATCAGTGTCAGCATCATTGTCAGAATGATCCACTTTGGCACCTTGGACCAAGATGTACGTGATGAGGCCATCGAGGTTGGAGAAGGGGCCGATGACATTGGGATCAGCATCACGTGAGCCGTCAGCACGGGGAGCAGAGGGACCAGGGTTGAAGTCTAATCCCAATGACTTCTTGTTTTCCTTGGTCGATGCCTTTGCGTGCTGGAAGTTGCGCTTGAAGAGAGTATCGTCACGACACCAGAGCAATGATGATGGGTTGGCATTATCAGGCTGAGGTCCACGGACCATACAGGGATAGAAACCCTGTGCAATAGCTTTAGCTCTGTTCTTGGGTTGAAGGCCTCGATAGAGAATATCACCCCAAGGACTCTTGATAGCGTTCTTCTTAGCGTATTCCTTGGTCACAAACTTATATTTGAACCATTCTTCATCCCAATATCGTCGAATCCATTGGATTCGTGTCTTGCGCTAATGATAATTCTCTTCAGGATCTGTCTTCTAAAGTTCTGCGAGGTCATCAGGCAAATCTTTTGATGTTCCCCCTCGACGTTGTCTGCCACCCTTCCTTAATGATTTCTCTGCAGCCATGAACTTCAAACTGAATGGCTTCAATACGTTCAGAGGCTTCAAAGGCTTTCGTTTGCTGGACAAACAGGAACTGGCTTCGAGAGAATTAATGTGATGCTGTAAGAATTCTGCAAATGAATGCAGACTATGAGAACCAAGGGATTCTCCCACAGACATGTACTGTGATAAAGATTAGAATGCGAGGAAGGGAAGAGGTCATATGCATTCTCAGAAGATTTTGAAGATAAATCAGTTTGAAGACATTGACCTCATGATGCAAAGACATTCATTTATGTGTTGAGAGTTGGTTCCAGATTTGTACGAATCCGTGAATAAGTACAAGTGAGGAATCAAACTAGGTATGGAGTTTAAGTGAATAGACTAGGCAGTATGAGATGCAGACAGAACAGATCTAACATTGTGTAGGCAGAAACCACTTTTGGTAAATAGGATAAATCTATGAAGATCAAAAAGATGGTAGAAATAGAGTTATATTTACCACACGAAGAACTGCTAGATGGGATGAACAGGAGACCGAGCAGTTCAATCCACCGTGCCCTAACTTGGCGACAGAGGACACCTACGGCGACGGCGGAGAGGACGATGTCCGCGGCCCGCGTGAGGACGGCGTCGGAGAAGTCGCGGCAGCTAAGCGCTTCGTCGCCGACATCGTCGAGAGCTAGCGGTGGCGCTAGGGTTTTGACGAGGTGGAGAGGTGGAAGAAGGTTTTCTTTACCGCAGGGGACATGTATTTATAAGGAAGTGAGCGGCACAGCGCAATTACGCAGGTGCCCCTGGCGGTTCACATCTGAGGGGCACGTGGCAAGCATGCAACATACTCGAGTTGTCCCACGTCCCCGCCCGCCAGTAAGTCGGATGGTTGTTCCAAGCTTCTCGATTTCAACCAATAAAGATGAATCATTTAAAACAGACTTAATGTTTTCTCTATGTCTTCACGACTAGGACGCAGAGAAGACATTCGACGATTTCAATAGAATGCATATGATTTGGACAGATAGAGTTTGAGATAGAAAGCATAGAGAGATTAGGGTCCGATCACATTCACTTAGTTCAAAAGATTCAACTAGGAAGACATAGCTATAAGTGAATGATGTAGAGGACAGAACACTTATATATATATATATATATATATAGGGATTGACTATTCGTCACCCTGGGTGAGGAATAGTTATTCTTCACCCCCCTCTATTTTACTATCAATGGACCGTAATTTTACGTTCCGTAAATTTTGCCTTATTTCTGAAGTAAAAAGAGACCGTAAGAAAATATATAATAAATCGAAAAAATATTTTATGTTATGTAAAATTACAAATTTAAAAACATAGTGTAAAATACACATAAACTGTAAATTTTCTTGTCTTATGACCTATATTTTTATTTTCTTATGTCAAATTTTACGCCGTGAATCGATAGGAATGTAACTATTTGAATTCCAAACGTAATTTAATTATGAAATGATCGTAAGATTACCTCGGGTGAAGAATAACTTATTCGCACTCGGTGATGAATAGTAACACTATATATATATATATATATATATATATATATATATATATATATATATATGTGTGTGTATCAGAAAGCAATCAAATCATCATAGTGAAGAAAATCATGAAGATATTGAAACTGAAGACAAACCAAATGCGAAGTCATTGCAAAAATAACGCCATGAGTGAAACACTTCAAACAGAGAAATTTGGTGGTGGCCTTACCCACCGTATAGGAAGTATTAGACCTAGACACGGCGCACAATTATCGTGGCGCTCCGAAGTCAAATTCCATGTTAATGTATTCACACTCAGAATGTAAGTCTTCATTAATTGAAGATATACTTTACTTCGTGTGTTCCACATCTAAGTCATCAACATGCATAAGTGTTAGGATGTGTGCCTGATCACAGGACATTTGAGGATTCCAAGATATTTAGCTCACACCGTAACTTGCAAAACCTTTTCTCATCCAAGGGCTTTGTGAAGATATCGCCGATTGCTCTTGGTGTTGACGTGAATGATGTCAATATCTTTCTTCATGACATGATCTACGAGAAAGTGATGACGAATTTCAATGTGCTTTGTCTTCGAAAGTTTGGATGGATTGTTGGCTATCTTGATGGTGCTTTCGTTGTCGCAGAAGAGAGGCACTTGTTTTGATTGATGCCATAGTCCTTGAGAGTTTGCTTCATCCATAGAATTTGAGCGCAACAAGATCCAAAGACAATGTATTCAGATTCAGCAGCTTGAGAGTGATACACGTTACGCTTCTTTGAAGACCAATGACAAGTGATCGACCCGTAAAGTGACATGTGCCCGATATAGACTTGCGATCCACCTTGTCACCAAGCATAATCAGCATCCGAGAATCCAACCAAATCAAATTTTGAGCTCTTTGGATACCATAATCCGAGTGTTGGGGTGTAAGCCAAATATCGAAGAATTCGCTTCACGACTAAGTGATGCGATTCCTTTAGTGCCGCTTGGAATCGAGCACACATGCAAACACTAAGCATAATATCCGCCTAGATGCACATAGATAAAGTAAAGAACCAATCATGGAGCGGTATACCTTTTGATCGGACTCTTTACCATTGTCGTCGGGACCAAGATGGTGTTTGGCTGGCATTGGTGTCGTGTAACCTTTGCAATCTTCCATTCCAAACTTCTTCAGACAATCTTTGAGGTATTTTTCTTGAGATATGAATATGCCATTTCTTTCTCGATTTAATTTGAAGACCAAGGAAGAACTTCAGCTCACCCATCATGGACATCTGATATTGCTCTTGCATCATGTATCCAAACTCATCACTATATTTCTGGTTGGTGCAGCCGAAGATAATGTCATCCATATATATTTGGCACACAAACAGTTCACCATCATATGTCTTCGTGAAGAGTGTGGGATCGAGGGATCCAGGTTTGAAGCCTTTGCTCTTCAGGAAGTCTTTGACCGTATCATACCAAGCACGAGGAGCCTGTTTGAGACCATACAGTGCTTTGTTTAGCTTGTACACCATATCAGGATGTTTTGGATCTTCAAAGCCAGGTGGTTGAGCGACATATACTTCTTCTTCGATCTTGCCATTGAGAAATGCACTCTTAACATCCATTTGATGTAGCAGAATGTGTGGTGATTAGCGTAGGCCAGCAGTATGCGAATAGCTTCAAGCCTAGCCACATGAGAAAATGTTTCATCAAAGTCAATTCCTTTAACTTGAATATATGCTTGAGCCACAAGACGTGCTTTGTTTCTGATGACTTGACCATGCTCATCTTGCTTGTTTCGATAAATCCATTTTGTTCCAATAATGTTATGCTTGCGAGGGTCAGGACGCTTGACAAGTTCTCACACATTGTTCAGCTTAAACTGTTGAAGTTCCTCTTGCATAGCTTGTATCCATTCAGGTTCCATAAAGGCTTCAACAACTTTCTTGGGTTCTGATATTGACACAAATGAGAAATGCCCACAGAAATTTGCTAACTGTGTTGCTCTTGAGCGAGTAAGTGGACCAGGTGCATTGATGCTATCAATTATCTTCTCAATTTGTACTTCATTTGCAGCTCGAGGATGAACTGGACGAAGACTTTGCTCTTGCTGATCATTGTCATCATTGGGAGGATTGTCTTCGGGCTGAGCATAGTCTTCAGGTTGGTTAGGTGCAGAAATGATAAGTTCCTCTTCAGGTTGTGCTTCAGAAGGCATGATTTCACCAGTTCCCATCAGCTTGATAGATTCGCTGGGCGGAGCTTCATCTAGTGTACTTGGCAGGAGTTCTCTTTGTGAACCATTGGTTTCATCAAATCGCACGTCCACGGTTTCGACGATTTTGTAGAGATAGAGGTTGAAGACTCTGGGAGTGCGAGTCCTTTCCGTAGCCAAGCATGAAGCCTTCGTGAGCTTTAGGTGCAAATTTTGACTTGTGATGGGGTTCCTTGATCCAACACCTAGCACCAAATACTCTGAAGTAGCTGACATTTGGCTTCTTGCCAGTAAGGAGCTCATAGGATGTTTTGTTCAGAAGCTTATGGATGTACACTCGGTTGATGATGTGACATGCTGTATCAATAGCTTTAGGCCAGAACTTTCTTGGTGTCTTGTATTCATCGAGCATTGTTCGAGCCATCTCAATGAGGGTTTTGTTCTTGTGCTCAACGATGCCATTTTGCTGAGGTGTGTATGGAGCAGAGAACTCATGAGTGATTCCCATTGTATCCAGATAAAGATCAAGACCGGTGTTCTTGAATTCAGTCCCATTGTCACTTCTGATATGCTTGATCTTCACGCCATAATTGTTCATTGCTCGATTGGCGAAGCGTCTGAAGACATCTTGCACTTCAGTCTTGTAGAGAATTATATGCACCCATGTGTATCTTGAGTAGTCATCAACAATGACGAAGCCATAGAGACACGCAGTTGTTGTGAGGATTGAGTAGTGAGTAGGGCCAAATAAGTCCATGTGTAGCAGCTCGAAGGGTTGAGATGTCGTCATGATTGTCTTCGAGGGATGCTTTGCCCTAGTCATCTTTCCAGCTTCGCAGGCACCACACAGATGATCCTTCTTGAACTTAACACCCTCGATGCCTATGACATGCTTCTTCTTGACGAGTGAGTGTAAGTTCCTCATACCAACATGCCCTGACCTTCGATGCCAAAGCCAAGATTCAAGCTTTTGCAAGAAGACATACGGCAAGCTGTGGACCTGCCGAGAAATCTACCATGTATAGATCATCTTTCCGATACCCTTCAAAGACTAGAGACTTGTCGATTCCATTAGTACAAGGCAACGATATTTTCCGAATAGCACAATCATGTTCAAGTCACACAAAGATTGAGACAGACATTAAGTTGAAACCAAGGATTCAACAAGCATCACTTTATCCATGTGTTGATCCTTTGAGATTGCAACTCTACCTAGACCCAATACCTTGCTTTTACCAGTGTCAGCAAATGTGATGTGACTCTTATCTGATGGACGTAAGGTTGAGTCCATGAGAAGACTTCGATCACCAGTCATATGATTTGTGCATCTGCTGTCCATAATCCATTCTGAAGCTTTTGGAGTCATACCCTACAGTGCAGTTAGGAGGATAGGCTTCACAAAGAGTGTTGTGAAGCATAAGCATTTGACGCACACAAGGATTATCACAGCATAGATCAAGGTTAGAACACATAGTAAGATCATTTTATCATGTGTCCCTTAACGTGTTTTAGGTCCCCAACAATAGCATAGGACGCCTTTGATTATAGGTTGGAGACCCTTTCCTGCAGAAGATAGTTAATTCTTCTTAACCACCCACATCTTCAGGGGTGACTTAGAAGCAATGAGTCTAAGTGCAGCATCTGAGAATTTTGGCTTTGGAGCCCTAGCAAATAGCCTTGCAGGAGATGAATGATACTCATATGAATAAGCAGAAAAGTTCTTAGTTCTATGAACATAGCGGTTTGCAGACACACGCTCATATTCATAAGTCTGAGTATGATTTCCTGCAAAACATTGGCGTTAGGGTGACTCGGGTGAGTCATGTATCTCGTATGAAGCCTTTGGGCCATATGAAGCCACAGTGCAGGGTTTGCCTTCTTCCTAGGTGGTGTCATGATGACATTCACAGAAGATTCTCAATGTAACGCTTAGGTACCAGATCTTCTTCATAGGTGGTCCATTCCTGCGATTAGTACCAATATACCCGGCAAACACTTCACCATTCTGATTCTTAAACAGTTTATAGTTTGCATCAAAGGATTCATCAATGATAATAGGGTTAGCGCAGGTAAAGCCAGATAAGGTGGATGGATCCACTGAAGGTTCCTTTGCAGAAACCCATGTGGTTTTGGGGTACTGCTCAGGCTTCCAGTACGATCCATCAACATTCATTTTCCTCTCAAACCCAACACCCTCTTTCCTAGGGTTTCGGTTCAGAATCTGCTTTTTGAGGACATCGCAGAGTGTCTGATGTCCTTTCAGACTTTTATACATCCCTGTTTCAAGCAATGTCTTCAACCTAGCATTTTCATCAGCAATGGTAGTAGTATCCTCCGCAGAGGGGTTAGTTACCACATCAGTAGTTGAAGACAATACAGCAGTAGCAGCAGTGGAACATTCAGCAACAGATGTAGTGTTATCACACTCAATGCATTTTAGACATGGTGGTTCAAATCCATCTGGAAGGAACTGATCCGCTGAGCGAAGTGACTCATTCTCTTTTTGAAGATCTTCATGAGCCACTCTCAATTTCTCAAGCTCTTGTTTCCTTTGAAGATAATCATAGGAGAGCTTTTCATAAGTAGTTGAGAGTGTTTCATGACGACTTTCAAGTTCTTGGTACTTAGCATGAAGATTTTTTATATCTTCAACTAAGGACTGTGAAGTGTCATTTCCGCGTCCAACAGGTCATCGCTTTTGTCTAACAGTTTTTGAGTATGTTCCATAGCCTTTTGTTGTTCAGTTGCAATTTTAGCAAGTGTTTTGTAGCTGGGTTTGGATTCACAATCAGAGTCATCTTCACTTGATGTTTGAAAGTAAGCATCACATGATTTTACCTTGGCACCACGTGCCATGAAGCAGTAGGTGGGAGTAGGATCGTCTTCGTCATCAGCTTCAGTGTTGGTGTGGAAGTCATTGTCTTTAGTGTTGAAGATGGACTTGGCAACATAAGCTGTGGCTAGAGCCAGACTTGCAACGCCAGGGTCGGACTCCTCTCCATACTCCACCTCCACCTCCTCAGAAGCAGACTCCTCCTCTGAATCTATTTCCTTGCCAGCAAAGGCACGAGCCTTGCCAGATGAGCTCTTCTTGTGTGATGAAGACTTGGAAAAAGACTTAGAAGAAGACTTTGAAGATTTCTTCTTCTTCTTGTCATCAGAATCATATTCCTTGCTCTTCTTCTTCTTCTTCTCATTGTCCCACTATGGACACTCAGATATGTAGTGACCAGGTTTCTTGCACTTGTGGCAGGTTCTCTTCTTGTGGTCATGGGTGGAAGCTTCATCATTCCTTGAGCTGGATCGTGAAGACTTTCTGAAGCCTTTCTTCTTGGTGAATTTCTGGAACTTCTTCACAAGCATAGCAAGTTCCTTTCCAATGTCTTGGGATCATCGAGGCTGCAATGATTCTTCTTCGATGAGGAAACAACTTTTGCCTTTAATGCGCGAGTTCGCCATAGTTGGGACCATAGATATCTCTTTTTCGTAAAGTGGAACTCATGTGTGTTGAGCCTCTCAAGTATATCGACGGATCGAGTGTCTTGAAGTCGGACGTTCTTGTATCATGAGGGCAAGGGTGTCAAAGGAGCTGTCAAGTGATCTCAGTAGTGTCTTGACGATTTCATGCTTGGTAATCTCAGTTGCGCCAAGAGCTTGAAGCTCATTTGTGATGTCAGCGAGGCGATCGAATGTGAGCTGGACATTTTCATTTTCGTTTCTCTTGAAGCGGTTGAAGAGGTTGCGAAGAACACTGATCCTTTGATCTCTCTAGGTTGAGATGCCTTCGTTGACCTTGGATAGCTAGTCCCAGACTAGCTTCGACGTTTCTAGAGCACTCACACGGCCATACTGTCCTTTGGTTAGATGACCACAGATAATGTTCTTGGCAGTAGAGTCCAGTTGAATGAACTTCTTGACATCAGCAGGGGTGACACCTTCACCAGTTTTGGGAACGCCGTTCTTGACGACATACCAGAGGTCGACATCAATGGCTTCAAGATGCATACGCATCTTATTCTTCCAGTAGGGATATTCAGTTCCATCGAACACGGGGCAAGCAACAGAGACTTTGATTATCCTTGCAGTCGACATAGCTAAAACTCCAGGTGGTTAAACTGAATCACACAGAACAAGGGAGTACCTTGCTCTGATACCAATTGAAAGTGCTAGTTATCGACTAGAGGGGGGTGAATAGGCGATTTTTATGAAAGTCTTAAAATGTGGAAGTTTCAAAGACAAACAATACAAATGACCTAATTGATATGCAGCGGAAGATATACTACAACGAGCAAACCATAGTCAAGTATGCAATGATGTGAAAGTACATGACTAATAGCAGCTAAGTAGTAAGGATCAGGATGGAAGATAGTATGAAGCCAATCAACAACAGTAGTCAAGCAATGAAGTCAAACAGGTACGACAGATAGTCAATGACTTCACGAAGACAAACTCTAAGTAAAGGAAGGGAGAGGATAGAACCGGTCACTTGTTGAAGACACAGATTTGTTGGACCAGTTCGATTCTTTGTGACAAGTGACGTCTGGTTAGGGAGGCTGAGATTCAACTCAAGACCGCGTCTTCACCTTATTCCCTTGAGCTAAGGACACACAGTCCTCGCCCAATCACTCTGGTAAGTCTTCAAGGTAGACTTCCGAACATTCACAGACTTCGTTCACCGGCAATCCACAATGACTCTTGGATGCTCAGAACGTGACGCCTAATCGGCTGGAGGATTCACAGTCCTCAAGTGTAATAAGTCTTTAGGTCACACAGACAGAAAGACTTCAGTGATGCCTAACACTCTTTGGCTCTGGATATTTGGGCTTGGTCCTCGCAAGGATTTCTCTCTCTCAAAGGCTTCGAGGTGGGTTGCTCTCAAACGACAAAAGCCATGCACTAACTCTGAGCAGCCACCAATCTATGGTGTAGGGGGTGGGCTATTTATAGCCACAAGGCAACCCGACCGATATGTCCGAAATGACCACGGGTCACTAAGGAACCGACACGTGTTCCAACGGTCGATTTCAAACACACACGGCAACTTTACTTGGGCTACAAGCAAAGTCGACTCATCCACTCTGGATAAGATTTGCTCTCATTGTCTTCGCTCAAGACATAGGATTTGGGTTGAGCATCACTTCATCATTCTGACTTTGTTCACTTGGACCCCACTTAACAGTATGGTGGTTCCTATGACTCAACAAAGAAGAAAAGGAAACAAAGAAACCACACAGTCTTCGCGCTCCATAGTCTTCACTGAATGTCTTCTCATGTCATAGTCTTCAATATGAATATCTTCACATACCACCATTGTCGTCAATGTCTTCATACATTTTTAGGGGTCATCTCCGGTAGGTAAACCGAATCAATGAGGGACACTACATGTGTTATCCTGCAATTCTCACAAACGCATTAGTCCCTCAACCACCTTTGTCGTCAATACTCCAAAACCAACTAGGGGTGGCACTAGATGCACTTACATGCATGTTTACTTTGTTCACCCCACATGGCTAGATTGTTCATAATGCATTGTTAGTTTGCATAGTTTTGGTGCCACATTGTTACTTTGTACTGCCAAATTGTTAGTTTGTAGTGCCACATTGTTTGTTCTTGCTGTTGGTACTAGTTTATATGCTACTGTTGTTGATGCTATTGTTAGTTCTTACTGCTGTTAGTAGTGTCAGTGCTACTCTTCTTCTTCTTGTTGTTGTTGTTATGTTGCTCTTGTTATTAGGGTACGTGAGTGCATGTGGGTAGGACATACCCGAATGCCAAAAATAGTAGATGCAAGTAGGACATGTGAGTGGTGGCTTCATCTGATCAGTATTAGCACCAATAACTGTAACCACTGATAATTGTAGGCACTAATCAGAGTAGCACTGATCATGTGTTAGTACTTAGCAGTGATCATTGTAAACCACATTCAGTGAGCATAGATGATGTCCTACTTGTTAGCTTTGATCATGTGTCGTATGTGTTGCTAAGTGATGTCCATCTTGCTGACAAGATAATGAAGACGGAGTGGGACACAGCCGGCGGTGGTGCGCAGTCGTCGCTGGCACAGAGGGGGCGGAGGACCTCATTCCCACCAACAGGTGGCTGAAGAGGGTGGTGCTCCCTGGCAAGGTGGAGAGCTGGGCACTGGCAGGAAGCCGAGGCACTGTGCCGAGGACCGGCCACGAAGAGGGTGCATAGGAACCTATCAAGTCCTATGTGCAAATCGCTGACCAGGAGGACATCGCTATGCTCATAATCCCGCGCAAATTCAGGCCAGTGATGAAGCAATGGCTGGTCAGCAGCCCTCCTCGCATCGTCAGGCTCTCCGCCAACAAATGATGCGAGTTTTGGGTGCAGGTCCAGATGTTCAGGGGGCACATGGTGCTGGGGCGCGGCTGGGAGTACTTCTGCGGCCGGCACAAGATCGTCCCTAGCGACCTTGTTGTCTTCAAGCTCTCCGGCCTGGGGCTGAAGGTCCAGATCCACAACGCCAACAGCTCCAACATCTGCACGGTCCGGTGCACAAAGCATAGCTACGCCGGCAACATCACTCGGGCTCTCTAATTCGTCTGTCAAGTCTGATCTCTAATGCTCGTAGTCTGAACTGAAGTAGTGTAGGTTTGAACTAAGCCCGGTCGTCTCTTTTGCCATGAACATGTCCATATTTTGGCTAGGGAGCAGCACCCAGGGGTCCAGCAGGGCATGGGATGCCCCGCTGTTTTAAACTTATGCCTAGTAGCTTATGATCTGCTTGTTGTTTTCTTGGTTTTGATTAGTTCTTGTTGTTTTTCTGCTGTTGTTGATCATAGTGTGTTGTATGTGTGTTGTGTGTTGTCAAATGGGTGGTAAATCCACCACATTTGAAAAGGGTGAGTAGATTAAGTACTATCACACAACCAAACAGCTGTGCTTTGCATCTGCTCACAGCTAAAGCACAAACACAGGCAACCAAACAAGTTGCAGCCATCTGGGCCTTGGTGCAGTGTAGGCAACCAATCAACATGCAGATGTTGGTTTTTTGCCTGCATATGCTCAGCCAGGCCCAGTTGGGACAAGTATGCAAAGTGCCAAAAAACGATGCAGGTAAACAAACGCGCCCATAATGACTAGCAATGGATGACTGGTTCCCACATCCGTGTTCATGGACTGATCCACTGTCTGCAAACAAATGTAGTGTCCAGTTTACAGGTCAGCGTTGGAGACGCCCTAAACCAAACCAAAGTAAACCATCGATTCCCCGTGCTGCGGATGATGCAGCCTTCAATATAGAAGCTACAATGTATATATAGTACAACTCGTACGTCAATGGCGATCTCGATGTCAATGCACGTACTTTTCTGTAAAGGGAAATTGGGTCAATGCACGCTGATAGTACGAGGAAAGGGCTGCGCTCGCGTACGTGCCAGTTTACTATTTCCTGTCTTGGAAAACCTGAGACTACTTGACGAAAGGTCATTCAAAGACGAGCCGGCCGGGTCAAACATCATAGCTTATCGCTATTCAATCGTTCGAACGTACGAACGCGTTGATCGATGTACTCCAAGTCCACTGCCTCACTCACCGCTTTTTGGTCAAGCTGCCCTGGCATGTACGTGAGCGATCATGCAACGAAATCAAGTAATAGCACTCCTACTAAGCATGCATGCAAGTTGGACGTATAAAATTAACCGACCGAGCTCGTGGACTTCAACAGAAGATCGTGTGTGATCTTTTTCGAAGTTAGTTCTGCGTCTCGTACGCATGGATTTCCATCACTCTGACTAATGCGAGTACTTGTATTCGTTTGCTTCTCTTTTCTAAATTGCAGCAATGTGCTTCGAGATCTTCCTAAGACTTCCCGCAAAAAAAAAGAGAGAGAGATCTTCCTAAGACTATCGATGAACTCTGTTTAAGACATGGACTGGTCCAAGTCCCAACCACTAGCTAGTACGCATCAGGTTTTTTCTTTAACATAATACAATCCTAGAATCATGCGTACATAATACTCATCTCTATGAGGCAAGCAACACACTCTGATGTACAAAATGTACACCAAACACACCACTGTAATTGTGGCAACACGAGTCACGTCGGGTGCTGGGGCCGGAGCTTATCTACAATCAAGCGGGTACTAGTTACTATAACAAGTTTTACCCGACTCTGGTGAGGAAGGGATAATAATGGCGGCACGCCTTCGCCTTTGCTTCAATGCTTGTGGTCGTCACTAGGTGGTCTATGGACCTGAATATAATTTCTATTATATTTTGTGTTTCTTGTATAGATGATGTATAGATTGAAAGTTTTTTTTAAGTACTAGTTACCATGGCTGGGCGAATTGGGCAATGAATCCAAAAGATTTTGGCTTAAAGTAGTGGTTTGTTGGCAAGGAAAAGAAACTGCACAGTAAATCTTGCAGACATATGCGTATGGCCCACATGTCAGTGGCCCAGGTGTTGCTTTTGACTTATCAGGACGAGTTAAATCTGCTGACTTGTACGCATGCATGGCCAAAGGATCCTCGGCTGGCCAGGCCTTGCATGCCAATTAAAAACCTGAACTCTGTTGACTGTTGACATGGCACGCAGCACGATTTGTTTCATCGAGTGGACGATGGCCGCAAAGATATGTGAATGATTTTGTTTTAACCATTGCGGGGTAAAAGTTGGCAGTTATATATACTCCCACTGTTTTTAAATGTAAGATTTTTGAGAGATTGCAATGGAAATTATATACGGAGCAAAATGCGTAAATTGACACTCTAAATATGTCTATATCTCCCTAGTAATAAATCATGGATTGGGTCTTCACCGTCGCGGCGTTTTTATAAAAAAATCCCTTTGCTTTCCGAAAATAGAACCCGCGGTCCCTCTTTAAGTGAAATCTGGAAAAACGTTTTCATTTGACAAATTGACCCCTAGATTTATTAGAATTCAACCTGAGCTCCTATCCTCTATCTTATCCAGACGCTCCGTCTTGCATGCCCTCCCCGTAGTTCCTCCCGTCGCCTGGCCTTCGCCGGCCCTCCGCCCAGCAGTGGTACGCCCGAGCTTGGGAGCGCCGCCGCTGCGTCCGCGCTGGTCCTGGAACCTAGACGGCGGGCCTCCCCGACCTTTGATCCCCTCGCTTCAACGGCGGCGGCCCCGTCCTTAACATTGACAGCCCGATTCCGGCCAACTCCGGCGCCTTCCCCGGTCTGCCGCTCACGGGAACGGATCACTTCGCCGCACCCTACTGATTCTCCCTGCAGCGGGCCTTCCCCGCCGCCCCGATGAGCCCCTTGGCCACCGAGGAGACGAGTTGCGCCGCCCGTGGAGCACCTCTCCTGATTCCTCTCTTCCCTCTCCGGCATCGGCCGCGGGAGTAGGAGCACGCCGCCCTGCCACGCGCCGTCGGCCATGGATGCGGCCTAGAACTACTGCCGCCCCTGCCCTGCCGTGCGCCGACGGGCGACGGCCATGGACCAGCCGCGCGAGTAGGAGCACGCCACGGCGGCCGCGCATGAATGAGGTCGAGAACTGCTGCCGCCCCTGAACTGCAGCCGCGAGGCGCCGCACCTGCCGTGCGCCCCTGTCCTGGGCATGATGCTGCTGCCGCTCGGTGCTGCCGCTGGGGCGTGCTGCTGCTCGCCTCTCCGGTCCGCCGGTGCCTCCCGCAGTCCCGCTCGGGCGGCGTCCCGGGCTGACGGGGACGCGCTGCGTGCGTCCGAGCTGCTGCTCGCGTCGCCTCGCGACCGCTGCTGGACCCGAGGGAGCAGCCGGCTGCGCGCGTCCGGGGGAGCGCCCGAGCAGCTCGCGTTCGAGCTGACGGCTGCGTGCGCGCGCAAGGGAGCAGCTACCCAGTGCAACGGCATCAGCTACCCAATGAATGCCCACAACTTTTGTTTATTAGGTTCGTAATGTTTTTGCAACAGTTTTTCTCATTGAGCTTTGTTCCTTAGCTATGCAATTTTGCATAATAATTTGGAATATTCTTGCAGTTTTTTTGTCTATTGCTGGTTGGTGTAATCTGCAAGAAAGTGACAGAATAGTCTATTTATCAAGTCCAAATTCCAACATTCTTTCAATCCAGAAGAAAGTTAACAAAAGCATTTCAGCTTGGAACTCTGGAGGTTGGTGCTGCCGATATGGCTGCTTATCAAGCTGGATACAGAGAGCTTCCATTTAATGATAGAAAATTTCCTTTGACCATCAGGGAGCAAAGTATCACAAAGAAGTATATGAAAGTCTGAAGTCCCCTTTTGAACAAAAGGTTGATCAGAAGCGAACCATGTTGGATCCAAACAATTTCATTGTTCAGGATACGCCTAAGGACCTTCGAGCTGAATGGATTGATGCAGAAGACATTCCAACTGCCAGTGAGCGGCTTGTGCAGAATAATAAGAAATAGAAACCTTCACCCAGGGACACTGCCGGTTCAAGATGAGCATGGAGCTGATACCAAACTACTGTCTCAAGATACTCCCTCTGTTGACAGTCCGAATGTTGTTAATGATAACGCTGCAATTGAAGTTCCTCCTTGACAAGCTGACAAGATAGGTAGCACAATTTCTCCGACATAATCAAGCCCAACAACGGCATGAACAAAAGGATGAGTTTGTCCTGAACTTCTTATATACCATTGATTTATCATCATATTTTTCATGTTGATTGGGTTATCAAAGTACTTCCATTTTCTCATTCCAATTTGTGACTGGGCAGATTCTATAGGCTTAACAAGGATTATTGTGTTTCAGCCTTTATAGATTATATACACTGTAGAGGTTATCCCATATGATTTACACGGATTTATAGAACATCAGTCTAATTTAGAGGCTATGTGTAGTGCAAAGGAAACTTAATCTGCGCCATTGCCCTGTTCTTTTATATATGTGTCTGAACTCTAGACTGAAGCAGCCAATGTTGACAAGTAATGGGCACAGCAATAGATGGACCCGTGTCCGCAGCCCCATGGATGATATTGCTCTCTCCAACGAAGACCGGCAAAGGTGCGTTTAACATCGAGTACCTTAATTTAGGTCATGATCTGAGAGTACACTGGCTGATGCACCCTTACAAAAATCTGGATGCTCTTGCACTTTTGGTTTTATTAGCAAATTGTTCATGAAAATATGGACGTTGTATATGTAAAGATACACTTTTTACTTGATAAGCGAAATGAAATATGAGGTTCAGACTAAATTTCTGATGCCATTTTCCCATGATGCCCTGCATTTTGATGATGAGAATGTAGGTCATACTAATACGTGGAACAAAGCAAGTTACCTTTTAATGTTTTAGTGTATTTCCCCATGATTAGAACATGCTCGTCAATGACTTTATTTCTTGGTTCAGTGTTTCAAAAGCTAACCTCAGTGAGTATTCAGAAAAGATTGAAGCCCTAGCTGCCATACTCACTACTCGAGTGGTATTTTTGTGCTGTCGATTCATATTTGTATTGATATGCTGAATTCGTCCACCAGAACCTAAATACGACTATGCCATATTTATCCCCAGACTCATTATTTGAACTGATCTCTCATACCAGTACATGTATTACTTAGTTGTGTAGCTTCTAGATACACTTCCATTACTATCTTTTGTAGGCAGCCAGAAAATGAACATCCGCGTTGATGCGATCATTGAAGAAAGCAAGCTGCTCATCTTGACAAGTAATCGGCACGACAATACCTATAACCATGGCAGTGTCCCCAGCTAGAATATCGCTCTCTCCAATGCCCATAATGGCGAAGGTACATTGTAACACCGATTAGCTTTATTCAGATCATGGTTAATCTATACAGTAACATTCAATCATGTAAAGTTCAGGGAAATTGGGTTAACAACATTGTTTAACACTTCATTTTTTCAGTCTGATATAATCACGCCTTACGCGCACAAGTTAAGTCTTTTGCCTCTTGAAATCTATAATCCTTTGAATCTGTAAAGGTCATTGCAAATGGTGTGTATGCTTCCAAATGTTGATATAAGGAAGATGTTTCCCTGATATTAGATACTATTTTAGTCTTGTGCAAGCTATTAACTAAGGACATTTTGGAATTCAAACTGCATGTATCTTTAGGATAGTTGAATTACTCACATATTACTAGCTTTTTATTCCATTCTATTTCGTTTTCTTTTTTTTCTCCCGTTGCAACGCACGGGCATGTTTGCTAGTACATATGTATGTGGTTTCTATTAATTTTTTTAAAAAATTATATATTTAGAAACGGATGGAGTAGTATCCAAATCGGCTACTCAACCTTGGCATGGAGCTCAATGTAGCAGTGGCGGTGCCAAAATCCAAAGTTTGTGATGTTGTGTTAGCTTGTGTAGTCAATTTCTTTAGTACTCTGTTCAACAGTGTAATATCCATATCTTTTGATTTACCAAATTTATATGTGTAGTCATCTGACTACACAGCTACAACGTGGCTTGGCCACTGCAATGTAGTAGTCCATTTAAGAGTGTGCATGATGCTCTTTTTCTCGGCAAAGAATTGTTTTACTAACATGTAATGTAGGATCAAAGGAATGCTAAGCATAATGATTATACATCCGACCTATGAATGGCTAAGATGCACACAATCAACACAAACACATGCATATGCATGATAAAATATAAAAATGCCAGAAACAACAAAGTCATAACACACCGGAACCATGCGTAAGGCGAGGAGGTGGGTGTTATCCATGAACTATGCCGCCATCCATGTGTAGCAAAAGGCTCTTTGACCACCTGCTCAATCACATACACATCATCATAAACAATCGGTTGATGAAGACTAAACCACGAACAAAATCAATACATCCAACGGTAGATAACCTACATAGGAGATAAAGTTTTACCATGTGTCCCTTGTTAGAGCATTATACGATTGCGAATAGCCGGACCCATTATAGTTTATTTTTTTACTCCGGTTCAATGGTTATTTTATCAAGAACTGGCTCCCGTTCATTGCATGTACTAGTTGAACACTGCTACATGCCTATACTAGTGGCAAGATGCATGCATATAATATTATAATGCTTTATGCGATCATGCACTCATATGAATGATCAACACTCATGCACAAACACATGGATACACACAAAAGAGCGCTTCTGGATGATGATCAAAACATACACACACATTCTCAAGCTACTCAAGGCTTACACAAAAACTTTACCATCAACATTCCAGAATTGACACATACACACTTATAAATCATCAGTCTTCTTCTGCGACGTAGACCGACGCCATTTATTCACTTGCTTGTTGCATGATGTAGTTGTACAGTAGTACGCTTATATATAGTGGCAAGATGCATATACTGTTAGTATGCGCTCATGCACTGATGCACACACACGCATGACCACCCCCGGCCTGCTACGTGCACGCATGCATGTACACGCGCACCACCCCCGGCCCGATCAGTTTACGCGCTTGAACTGCAGAAGCGTCCACCGCGAGGTCTCAGGGACTCCCCAGATGACCGCCCGGTACTTGGCTGTGGCGCCGCCGGCGTCGACGGCTGTGACCACCATCTGGTACCTGATGCCGCCCTTGTCGGGGCGCTGGTCAACGCCGGAGACGCCGGCGTACGTCAGCTTGGCGTTCCGGCTCAGGCTGTACACCAGCACCGCGAAGCGCGCGAGCATCGGCCCGCGGGGGTCCGCCGGCATGACGACGCCTACGGCTACGGTCGACGGCTTCTCGGACCCAAAGGCAGACGCCGCACCCGCTCCGGCGACGACGGCGAGGAGGAAGAGGATGGCAGCCGGTGACCTCATTGTGCGTGTGCCTGCCGGGCTAGCTAGCTACGGTGTTGCTAGCTGCCTAGTAAGGCTAGCTAGCTAAGCTTAGTGGCGAGCTTTTGTTGAGCGTGTATGGTTGGTGAATTGATAGTCCAGGTTAGATGGCTATTTATTCAGCTCCTTGAGTGTGAAACTGAAGAAGGAAGGTTTGCGGAGTGGTAACTTTAATTAACATCTCAGGAAACAAAAGTGCGTACGCGGTTCCGTCAGATTTAAACAGCGTACCAACGAGTGTTTCGTACGCCTCTGTTCATCAAAAGATGCATTTTTTTTCCGGAAATGTGTGGCTACTCTCAGGTCTGTGCACACCCCTTATCTCATCGGTTCATTCTCGCAGAGATTCGTGCACTGGTCAGACGCGTCACAGAGTATTTTTGCAGGACTTGTTGGTTGATCAGACCCTTTATGCTAATCTAATAGGCCCTAGGAATGTACTCAGAGGGCATGTACATGTTCCCCACAGGTCCTGCACCAAGGCTACTGTAGTCACGTGGATGGAGACTGGAGTGCTCAATGACCCAAGAGATGCATGTCCATCGGTCGATCCTCTAGGAGATGGAGCTTTTTGTGGATGCCATAGCCCGTAAGTGATTGTGGTAATATTTGAAATAAGAATTTGACATCTAAGCGCTCAGCTTTCTGCGGATATGCGTGTAGAAGGCTACGTCCGGTCGTGTCAGAAAGAGGAGAGGCAGTATGCACCATGTAAAAATATATTCAAAACATGAGTGCAAGAGTCAAAGACACAAAGAGAGAGCTGCCACATGCAACCGGTTTTTTGGATTTATTTTTATGAAAAAAAAATTACCTCATAAGCTCCATGCACGTCAAAAGGGAATTTGTCCATCTTGGACATACCCTTACACGGCTCATATTACTGGACATGTCCCCTACAAATCACTTGAGCACACTAGAGCACTTTTCGGATCTCAATGCGAGACAACACCTAGCCAACGGTTGGGATAAGGGGTGTGAGTGCACCTGAGAGTAGAAAGTCCACTCTCTTTTTTCCCATGTAAATATTGGTGGTCAAAATAATTCCCGTATATGTACAAGGTTCCTTTTATATTTTGAGAAATACAGTACGAACGCATGTGCACCCACTTCTATAAACACACACAACTCTTCCGTGCGGTTGATCCTACTCCCATGAGCACCTCTCAAAGATTTAGTCGGCAGATCTTGAGAATGATCAAGTTGCCACAAGCACCTCATAGGTGACCGGCAAAGGAATACTTTTACAAGAATAACCTCAGAACGTTTGAAATTATGCGAGCATCCGTGCCAAGTCTAAGATTTAAATACAATTTGACCAATTCTACCACAAGAAACCAAACCAACTAGCTATGCTCACTTTGTCATACCGTACAAAGTCCGTAGCGATGAATAATAGATACCTCTTTAAACAGAAAGAAATAAACCTGTTTAAACAGGAAGAAAAGAAAAAGAAAAATTAGCTGGGAACATGGGAGCGTCTATATGCCGCCTGTTGTGTGCTGCCACACAGTCGTCGCCCACATCTACCCCCTCTTTTTTTGAACGTAACCCACATCTACCCAAGTGTGGATTGTTCCACTATGATGTCTGGCCATTGGCTGCCCGTTTCGAGCAGCAACGTACGGGTTGTTGGTTTCTTTTCTTTCTTCATTTCTCCTTCATATATATATATTTAAAAATGTTCCAAAAACATATTTTACTAATTTATAATAGATACTTATGCATTGTTAAAACAATCCTGGTGTATTAAACAATGTTCATCATTAATTTAAAACATGTTGATCACATATTCACAAAATATATTAAAAATGTGTCTAAAAAATGTTCATCATCTATTGAAAAATCTTAATCGTGTATAAATACAAATGTTCAACGTGTATTGTGAAAATATTCATTGTGTATATAAAAAACAATCATGTATTGAAAGAATGTTCATCATGCATTTTAAAATGTCCACCACTTATCTTTTTAAAGTTCATTGTGTACAGAAAATTTTTCTGTGCATTTAAAAAAAATCATCAAGCATCTTAAAAATGTTCACCATCTATTTCTAAAACTTTCATTATGTATTTAAAAATTAATTTTATGTGCAAGAAATGTTCATCATGTGTATAAATGTTTATTCTGTATTTCGGAAATATTATCTTGCATTCAAAAAATAAATATATTAATAAAAAAGAACATAAAAGATATAAAAGACAATAATAAAAAGTGAACAAACGTGGGCAACGCTATGCGTCGGCCGGCGGATGAAAAGAAAATATCTGCCGCCTCGCTAACCATTCGATCGACACATTAATGGCCACCCGATATACCCGCGTAAGCAGCTGCTTCTTTGCAATAAGATTGGTGTTGCAGAATAACCTCTGCAACAACAAGGTTGTTGCAATCACCCGAGCCTATACGTTTTTATTTTTTGCAATAAAGGTCTTGTTGCAGGAATTTCCGCAACAAAGGTCATGTTGCAGAAACTTTCGCAACAAAGGTCTTGTTGCAGAAATTTTCGCAATTTTTTTTTTGCAACAGAGGTCTTGTTGCACTTTTTTGCAACAAAGCTCTTGTTGCAGAAAATGTAAAGATCGATAGAATCCTTTTCCAACATGGCTCGTGTTCCAAAAAAAATCTGCAACTAGGATAATGTTGCTGAATTGTTTTGCAAACAAAGACCGTGACATGATGGAGAAGGTTTCAGCGGCAGGAGGAGCTTGAGGTGGTGGCGCCATGGCCGGCCACGACCGAGCTAGACGTTGGTGTCAGATGGCAGCCGCCTGTGTTCCAGGCGCCTCGCCAGTAATGGTTGTGGTGCGCGTGGTGGTGCCGCTCGCAGCTTCAATGCTCCAGGCACGCCGCTCACCGTCGTTATCATGGTCGGTGGCTGGACTTGGGAATTCCACCCTTGCTAGCAAACAACGTTCGTGGTTTGTAGAAGATGACTGATACAAGCGGTTGCAGAATGAAAGGGAAGAAATGAGTGGAGGGAAGAGATTGGAGAAGAGATAAGGCCAGGAAGAGAGATGTGGGTCGACCATGGGGACACGTGTTGTTTAGGGAAGGCAGATGACGCATTGGAGTTTTCCGCTGGCTGAAGGGCAGCTTTTCCCTAATAATAATATGAAAAGGGCAGAAATCAATAACAAAGACCATCTGGACTGGCGTTGTCCATTACCCCCAGCGCCACCATCGGTTTCTCGGCGATTCTCAGATCTCCCCGTCCTCGCCGGCATGACAAGAAGGTGGCGTCTTTGGCGGACGAGGAGGACGTGCCTATCGTCATCGACATGGAGGCAGCCACTCAGCGGCGAAAGGGAAGCTCATTGTGGCACGGTGCCGTCGCGCGTCGGTGGACCACAACGCCGTCGCCAACGGCTTGCGTGGTGCGTGGCGGCTCGCGGCAATGCCGCGCCGCAGCGGTCACGAGCAACGACGGCGGTTCGTCATCACGTTCTCCGAGGAGGGGACCGGCAGCGGGTTCTCCATATGCCGGGCCGTGGCATTACGGAATGACGCGGTGCTCACCAAGGACTTCGACGGCGTGGGTAATCCTGTGGATGTGCGCCTAGACTCCTTCAAGATGTCTGGGTGCAAATTCACGGGTTGCCCGTCATCCTCAAAATCAAGACATGGATGGAACCTTGGGAAGAAGCTCGGCACCGTCCTCGCCAGGTCGGACCGCAACCACCAGATCGTGGACGAGCATCTTAGGGTCCGGGTTGAGCATCATGTGCAGAAGCCTTTGAGGAAGAACGTCGACATAACCATAAAAGGTAGCAACAAAGAGATTCTTTTTGATGTCAAGTATGAAAAGCTGCCAAACTTTTGTTTTTGCTGCGGCTTGGTGGGGCACACGACGGAGAAACTCTGTAGCTTACCCAAGGAGCAGCGGAAGGCGTCTTACACCACCGACATCAGGGCGCCACCGTACTGGTCATCTCTCCGGAGACATATCTGTTGGGGAACGTTGCAGAAAATTAAATTTTTTCCTACGGCTTCACCAAGATCCATCTATGAGTTCATCTAAGCAACGAGTAACGGGAGAGAGTTTGCATCTACATACCACTTGTAGATCGCGTATGAAGCTTGCAAGGTGATGATGGAGTCGACTCGAACGTGATTCAGATCACCGATGTCCAAGTCTTCGAACGGACAGCACCTCCGCGCTCAACACACGTGACGGGACGAGCGACGTCTCCTCCTTCTTGATCCAGCAAGGGGAAGGAGAGGTTGAGGAAGACAGCTCCACCGGCAAAGACGACGGCGTGGTGATGGTGGAGAAGCAAGATCTCGGCCAGGCTTCACGAGCTCTTACGGAGGAGGAGATGTGTTGGGGAGGAGGGCTGCGCCTTGGGAGTTGGTACAGCAGCCCCCTCCTCCCCCCTTTATATAGGCCCCTGGTGGCGGCCCTGGAGATCCAATCTGTGGGGCGGCGGCCAAGGGGGTGGAGTGCCCCTGCCGGTGGGCGCCCCACCCCAAGGGTTTCAACCCTAGGCGCAGGGTGGGCCCTAGGGGCGCACCAGCCCCTTGTGGGCTGGTTCCTTCCCCTTCAGCCCATGGGGCCCTCCGGATAGGTGGCCCCACCGGTGGACCCGGGACCCTTCGTGGTCCGGTGATTTTACCGAAACCCCAAACTTTCCCGATGGTCAAACACCACTTCCTATATATTATTCTTTACCTCCGACCCTTCCGAACTCCTCGTGACGTCCGGGATCTCATCCGGACTCAACAACATTCGGTATTCACATACTAGTCTTCCTACTAACCCTAGCGCCACCGAACCTTAAGTGTGTAGACACTACGGGTTCGGGAGACACGCAGACATGACCGAGACGACTCTCGGGCAATAACCAACAGCGGATCTCGATACCCATGTTGGCTCCTACATGCTCCTCGATGATTTCATCGGTTGAACCACGATGTCGAGGATTCGATCAAACCTCGTATGCAATTCCTTTGTCAATCGATGCGTTATTTGCCCGAGACTTGATCGCCGGTATCCCAATACCTTGTTCGGTCTCGTTATCGCAAGTCACTTTACTCGCATCAGTAATGCATGATCCCGTACAACACCTTGGTCACATTGAGCTCATTATGATGATGCATTACCGAGTGGGCCCAGAGATACCTCTCCGTCATACGGAGTGACAAATCCGAGCCTCGATCCGTGTCAACCCAACAGATACTTTCGGAGATACCGTAATGCACCTTTATAGTCACCCGCCACGTTGTGACGTTTGATACACCCAAGGCACTCCTACGGTAACCGGAGTTACACGATCTCATGGTCGAAGGAAGAGATACTTGACATTGGCAAAGCTTCTAGCAAACGAACTATACGATCTTTTATGCTATGCTTATGATTGGGTCTTGTCCATCACATCATTCTCCTAATGATGTGATCCCGTTATCAACGACATCCAATGTCCATAGTCGAAACCATGACCATCTATTGATCACAACGAGCTAGTCAACTAGAGGCTCACTAGGGACATATTGGGGTCTAAGTGTTCACACGTGTATTACGATTTCCGGATAACACGCTTATAGCATGAACAAAAGACAATTATCATGAACATTGAAATATAATAATACTTTTATTATTGCCTCTAGGGCATATTTCCAACAGTCTCCCACTTGCACTAGAGTCACTAATCTAGTTACATTGTGATGAATCGAACACCCATAGAGTTTCGTGTTGATCATGTTTTGCACGAGAGAGGTTTAGTCAACAGATCTGCGACATTCAGATCCGTGTGCACTTTGCAAATCTCTATGTCTCCATCTTGAACATTTTCACGGATGGAGTTGAAACGACGCAATGTGCTCGGTCTTCTTGTGAAACCTGGGCTCCTTGGCAAGGGCAATAGCTCCAGTGTTGTCACAGCAGAAGAGTTTGATCGCCCCGACGCATTGGGTATGACTCCTAGGTCGGTGATGAACTCCTTCACCCAAATCGCTTCATGCGCTGCCTCCGAGGCTGCCATGTACTCCGCTTCACACGTAGATCCCGCCACGACGCTCGCTTGCAAATGCACCAGCCATCGCTCCACCATTCAACATATACACGATCCGGTTTGTGACTTAGAGTCATCCAGATCTCGAGTCGAAGCTAGCATCGACGTAACCCTTTACGACGAGCTCTTCGTCTCCTCCATAAACGACAAACATGTCCTTTGTCCTTTTCGGTACTTCAGATATTCTTGACCGCTGTCCGGTGTTCCTTGCGGGATTACTTTGGTATCTTGCAACCAAACTTACGGCAAGGTTTACATCGGTCAGTACACAAGATGGCATACATAATAGATCCTATGGCTGAAGCATAGGGATGACACTCATCTCTTCTTTATCTTTTGCCGTGGTCGGTGGTCGAGCTGAGCTCAATTTCACACCTTGTAACATAGGCAAGAACCCTTTCTTGGACTGATCCATTTTGAACCTCTTCAAAATCTTATCAAGGTATGTGCTTTGTGAAAGACCTATGAGGCGCCTCGATCTATCCCTATAGATCTTGATGCCTAATATATAGGCAGCTTCTCCAAGGTCCTTCATTGAAAAACACTTGTTCAAGTAGGCCTTAATGCTGTCCGTAAGTTTTGTATCATTTCCCATCAAGAGTATGTCATCTACATATAATAGGAGAAATGCTACTGAGCTCCCACTCACTTTCTTGTAAACGCAGCTTCTCCATAAGTCGCAAGATAAACCCAAACGCTTTGATCATCTCATCAAAGCGAATGTTCCAACTCCGAGATGCTTGCACTAGCCCATAAATGGATCATTGGAGCTTGCATACTTTGCTAGCATTCTCGAGGATCGACAAAACCTTCCGCTGCATCATATACAGCTCTTCCTTAAGATGTCCGTTAAGGAATGCCGTTTTGACGTCCATCGCCATATCTCATAATCATAGTATGCGGCAATTGCTAACATGATTCGGACGGACTTAAGCTTCGCCACGGAGAGAATGTCTCGTCAGTAGTCAATCCCTTGAACTTGTCGATAACCCTTAGCGACAAGTCGAGCTTTATAGATGGTAACATTACCATCCGCGTCCGTCTTCTTCTTAAAAATCCATTTATTTTCTATTGCTCGCCGATCATCGGGCAAGTCTGTCAAAGTCCATACTTTGTTTTCATACATGGATTCTATCTCGGATTTCATGGCCTCAAGCCATTTATTGGAATCCGGCCCGCCATTGCTTCTTCATAGTTCAAGGTTCATTGTTGTCTAACAACATGATTTCCATGACAGGTTGCTGCACCACTCAGTGCGAACGTGTCCTTGTGGACCTTGAAGTTCAAGAGTGACTTGATCCAAGTACCTTGATCATCATCATTATTTTCCTCTTGGTTGGAGTGGGCATCACAGAACGGTTTCTGCGCCGCACCACTTTCCCGCTCGAGAGGTAGTACTTCATCGAGTTCTACTTTCCTCCCACTTACTTCTTTCGAGAGAAACTCTTTCTCCGTAAAGCATCCGTTCTTGGCAACAAAGATCTTGCCTTCGGATCTTAAGTAGAAGGTATACCCGATAGCTTCCTTAGGGTATCCTATGAATACGCATTTTTCCGACTTGGGTTCGAGCTTTTCAGTTGAAGTTTCTTGACATAAGCATCGCATCCCCAAACTTTTAGAAACGACAGCTTAGGCTTCTTCCCAAACCATAATTCATACGGTGTCGCCTCAACGGATTTAGACGGTGCCCTATTTAAAGTGAATGTAGCTGTCTCTAGAGCGTATCCCCAAAATGATAGTGGTAAATCGGTAAGAGACATCATAGACCGCACCATATCCAATAGAGTGCGACACGACGCTCGACACACCGTTTATTTGAGGTGTTCCAGCGGCGTGAGTTGTGAAACGATTCCACATTTCTTTAAGTGTGAGCCAAATTCGTGACTTAAGTATTCTCCTCCACGATCCGATCGTAGGAACTTTATCTTTCGGTCACGTTGATTCTCCACCTCATTCTGAAATTCCTTGAACTTTTCAAAGGTCTCGGACTTGTGTTTCATTAAGTAGACATACCCATATCTACTCAAGTCATCAAGGAGAGTGAGAACATAACGATATCCTCCATGAGCCTCAACGCCATTGGACCGCACACATCGGTATGTATGATTTCCAACAAGTTGGTTGCTCGCCCATTGTTCCGGAGAACGGAGTCTTGGTCATTTTGCCTAAGAGGCATGGTTCGCATGTGTCAAACGATTCATAATCAAGAGACTCTAAAAGTCCATCAAGCATGGAGCTTCTTCATGCGCTTAACACCAATGTGACCAAGGCGGCAATGCCACAAGTATGTGGGACTATCGTTATCAACTTTACATCTTTTGGCATCCACACTATGAACATGTGTAATATTACGCCGAGATTCATTAAGAATAAACCATTGACCATCGGAGCATGACCATAAAACATATCTCTCATATAAATCGAACAACCATTATTCTCAGACTTAAATGAGTAGCCATCTCGTATTAAACGAGATCCAGATACAATGTTCATGCTCAAACTTGGCACTAAATAACAATTATTGAGGTTCAAAACTAATCCCAGAGGTAAATGTAGAGGCAGCGTCGACGGCGATCACATCGACTCTGGAACCGTTCCCGACGCAAGATCCTCGTCCTCGCCGATCTCCGTTTCTTCCGCAGCTCTCTGCTGTGAGTTACAAATATGAGCAACGGCACCGTATCAAATACCGGGAGTTACTACTGCATCTGGTAAGGTACACATCAATTACATGTATATCAAATATACCTTTGGTGTTGCGGCCTTCTTATCCGCTAAGTATTTGGGGCAGTTCCGCTTCAAAGACCCTTCCCTTGCAATAAAAGCACTCGACCTCGTGCTTGGGTCCATTCTTTGACTTCTTCCAAGCAACAGACTTACGGGGCGGCAACATCTTTGCCGCCCTTCTTGAAGTTCTTCTTACCCTTGCCCTTCTTGAACTTAGTGGTCTTATTGACCATCAACACTTGATGTTCCTTTTTTATTTCAGCCTCACGACTTCAAAGATCGAGAACACTTCAGAATGGTCTTTACCATCCCCGCATGTTGTAGTTCATCACAAAGCTCTTGTAGCTTGGTGGGAGCGATCGAGGATTCTGTCAATGACCGCCTCATCTGGGAGGTTTATGTTCATTTGGGTCATACGGTTGTGCAACCTGCACATCTTGAGGATGTGCTCACCGACGTAACTGTTTTCCTCCATCTTACAATCAGTAGAACTTGTCGAGACATCATATCTCTCGACCGGGCATGAGCTTGGAAAACTAGTTTCAGCTCTTCAACATCTCATATGCTCCGTGATGCTCAAAACGCTTTTGGAGCCCCGGTTCTAAGCTGTAGAGCATGCCGCACCGAATGAGGGAGTAATCATCGAACGAGTCCGCCAGACGCTCAAATCGTCTTTGATCTTTGGGAGAACAGTGGGTCACCTAACGGTGCTTCTAGGACATATTGTTTCTTGGCAGCTATGAGGATGATCTCGTGTTCGGACCCAATCCAGATAGTTCTTGCCATCATCTTTCAGCTTGGTTTTCTAGGAATGCGTTGAAGTTCATGTTGACATTAGCGTTGGCCATTGATCTACAAGACATATTTGCAAAGGTTTTAGACTAAGTTCATGATAATAAAGTTCTAATCAAAATTATGAACTCCCACTTAGATTAGACATCCCTCTAGTCATCTAAGTGTTACACGATCCGAGTCGACTAGCCCGTGTCCGATCATCACGTGAGACGGACTAGTCATCATCGGTGAACATCTTCATGTTGATCGTATCTTCCATACGACTCATGTTCGACCTTTCGGTCTCCGTGTTCCGAGGCCATGTCTGCACATGCTAGGCTCGTCAAGTTAACCCTAAGTGTTTTCGCTGTGTAAAACTGTCTTACACCCGTTGTATGTGAACGTAAGGATCCATCACACCCGATCATCACGTGGTGCTTAGAAACGATTTAACCGTAGCAACGGTGCACGCTTAGGGAGAACACTTCTTGAAATTTTATAAGGGATCATCTTATTTACTACCGTCGTCCTTAGTAAACAAGATGCATAAACATAATAAACATCACATGCAATTATATAGTTGTGACATGATATGGCCAATATCATCAAGCTCCATTGATCTCCATCTTGGGCTCCATGATCATCTTGTCACCGCTTGACACCATGATCTCCATCATCATGATCTCCATCATCGTGTCTTCATGAAGTTGTCACGCTAACGACTACTTCTACTTCTATGACTAACGCGTTTAGTAATGAAGTAAAGTAGTTTACATGGCGTTCTTCAATGACACGCAGGTCATACAAAAATAAAGACAACTCCTATGGCTCTCGCCGTTGTCATACTCATCGACATGCAAGTCGTGAATCCTATTACAAGAACATGATCTCATACATCACAATTCATCATTCATCACAACTTCGCCATATCACATCACATGATCAATCGCTGCAAAAACAAGTTAGACGCCCTCTAATTGTTGTTGCATCTTTTACGTGGCTGCGATTGGGTTCTAGCAAGAACGTTTTCTTACCTACGAATCACCACAACGTGATTTTGTCAACTTCTATTTACCCTTCATAAGGGCCCTGTTCATCGAATCCACTCCAACTAAAGTGGGAGAGACAGACACCCGCCACCACCTTATGCAACTAGTGCATGTCATCGGTGGAACCGGTCTCACGAAGCGCACGTAAGGTTGGTCCGGCCGCTTCATCCCACAATACCGTTGAGCAAGAAAAGACTAGTAGAGGCAAGTAAGATGACAAGATCAACGCCCACAACAAATTGTGTTCTACTCGTGCATTAGAGAACTACGATAGACCTAGCTCATGATGCCTTTGTTGGGGAACGTTGCGAGAAAATTAAAATTTTTCCTACGGCTTCACCAAGATCCATCTATGAGTTCATCTAAGCAACGAGTAACGGGAGAGAGTTTGCATCTACATACCACTTGTAGATCGCGTGCGGAAGCTTGCAAGGTGATGATGGAGTCGTACTCGAACGTGATTCAGATCATCGATGTCCAAGTGCTGAACGGACAGCACCTCCGCGCTCAACACACGTGACGGACGAGCGACGTCTCCTCCTTCTTGATCTAGCAAGGGGAAGGAGAGGTTGAGGAAGACAGCTCCACCGCAAAGACGACAGCGTGGTGATGGTGGAGAAGCGAGATCTCGGCTGTGGCTTCCCGAGCTCTACGGAGGAGGAGATGTGTTGGGAGGGAGGGCTGCGCCTTGGGAGTTGGTACAGCAGCCCCTCCCTCCCCCTTTATATAGGCCCCACAGTGGGTGGCCCCGAGATCCAATCTCCAGGGGCGGCGGCCAAGGGGGTGGAGTGCCCCCAAGCCGGTGGGCGCCCCATCCCTAGGGTTTCAACCCTAGGCGCAGGGGTGGGCCCTAGAGGCGCACCAGCCCCTTGTGGGCTGGTTCCTTCCTCTTCAGCCCATGGGGCCCTCCGGATAGGTGGCCCCACCGGTGGACCTCAGGACCCTTCCGGTGGTCCGTGATTTTACCGAAACCCCAAACTTTCCGATGGCGAACACCACTTCCTATATATTATTCTTTACCTCCGGACCCTTCCGAACTCCTCGTGACGTCAGGGATCTCATCCGGACTCGAACAACATTCGTATTCACATACTAGTCTTCCTACTAACCCTAGCATCACCGAACCTTAGTGTGTAGACCCTACGGGTTCGGGAGACACGCAGACATGACCGAGACGACTCTCGGGCAATAACCAACAGCGGATCTGGATACCCATGTTGGCTCCCACATGCTCCTCGATGATTTCATCGGTTGAACCACGATGTCGAGGATTCGATCAAACCCCATATGCAATTCCTTTGTCAATCAAGACGTTATTTGCCCGAGACTTGATCGTCGGTATCCCAATACCTTGTTCGGTCTCGTTATCGCAAGTCACTTTACTCGCACCGTAATGCATGATCCCGTACAACACCTTGGTCACATTGAGCTCATTATGATGATGCATTACCGAGTGGGCCCAGAGATACCTCTCCGTCATACGGAGTGACAAATCCGAGCCTCGATCCGTGTCAACCCAACAGATACTTTCGGAGATACCGTAATGCACCTTTATAGTCACCCGATTACGTTGTGACGCTTGATACACCCAAGGCACTCCTACGGTAACCGGAGTTACACGATCTCATGGTCGAAGGAAGAGATACTTGACATTGGCAAAGCTTCTAGCAAACGAACTATACGATCTTTTATGCTATGCTTATGATTGGGTCTTGTCCATCACATCATTCTCCTAATGATGTGATCCCGTTATCAACGACATCCAATGTCCATAGTCGAAACCATGACCATCTATTGATCACAACGGGCTAGTCAACTAGAGGCTCACTAGGGACATATTGGGGTCTAAGTGTTCACACGTGTATTACGATTTCCGGATAACACGCTTATAGCATGAACAAAAGACAATTATCATGAACATTGAAATATAATAATACTTTTATTATTGCCTCTAGGGCATATTTCCAACATCTCCCACTTGCACTAGAGTCACTAATCTAGTTACATTGTGATGAATCGAACACCCATAGAGTTACGGTGTTGATCATGTTTTGCACGCGAGAGAGGTTTAGTCAACGGATCTGCGACATTCAGATCCGTGTGCACTTTGCAAATCTCTATGTCTCCATCTTGAACATTTTCACGGATGGAGTTGAAACGACGCTTATGTGCTCGGTCTTCTTGTGAAACACAGGCTCCTTGGCAAGGGCAATAGCTCCAGTGTTGTCACAGAAGAGTTTGATCGGCCCCGACGCATTGGGTATGACTCCTAGGTCGGTGATGAACTCCTTCACCCAAATCGCTTCATGCGCTGCCTCCGAGGCTGCCATGTACTCCGCTTCACACGTAGATCCCGCCACGACGCTTCGCTTGCTTGTTGCACTACCATCGCTCCACCATTCAACATATACACGATCCGGTTTGTGACTTAGAGTCATCCAGATCTCGAGTCGAAGCTAAGCGCCGACGTAACCCTTACGACGAGCTCTTCGTCTCCTCCATAAACGAAACATGTCCTTTGTCCTTTTCGGTACTTCAGATATTCTTGACCGCTGTCCGGTGTTCCTTGCGGGATTACTTTGGTATCTTGCAACCAAACTTACGGCAAGGTTTACATCGGTCAGTACAAAGATGGCATACATAATAGATCCTATGGCTGAAGCATAGGGATGACACTCATCTCTTCTTTATCTTTTGTCGTGGTCGGTGATCGAGTGAGCTCAATTTCACACCTTGTAACATAGGCAAGAACCCTTTCTTGGACTGATCCATTTTGAACCTCTTCAAAATCTTATCAAGGTATGTGCTTTGTGAAAGACCTATGAGGCGCCTCGATCTATCCCTATAGATCTTGATGACTAATATATAAGCAGCTTCTCCAAGGTCCTTCATTGAAAACACTTGTTCAAGTAGGCCTTAATGCTGTCCGAAGTTTTGTATCATTTCCCATCAAGAGTATGTCATCTACATATAATAGGAGAAATGCTACTGAGCTCCCACTCACTTTCTTGTAAACGCAGGCTTCTCCATAAGTCTCAAGATAAACCCAAACGCTTTGATCATCTCATCAAAGCGAATGTTCCAACTCCGAGATGCTTGCACTAGCCCATAAATGGATCGCTGGAGCTTGCATACTTTGCTAGCATTCGAGGATCGACAAAACCTTCCGCTGCATCATATACAGCTCTTCCTTAAGATGTCCGTTAAGGAATGCCGTTTTGACGTCCATCGCCATATCTCATAATCATAGTATGCGGCAATTGCTAACATGATTCGGACGGACTTAAGCTTCGCACGGAGAGAATGTCTCGTCGTAGTCAATCCCTTGAACTTGTCGATAACCCTTAGCGACAAGTCGAGCTTTATAGATGGTAACATTACCATCCGCGTCCGTCTTCTTCTTAAAAATCCATTTATTTTCTATTGCTCGTCGATCATCGGGCAAGTCTGTCAAAGTCCATACTTTGTTTTCATACATGGATTCTATCTCGGATTTCATGGCCTCAAGCCATTTATTGGAATCCGGCCCGCCATTGCTTCTTCATAGTTCAAGGTTCATTGTTGTCTAACAACATGATTTCCATGACAGGTTGCCGTACCACTCAGTGCGGAACGTGTCCTTGTGGACCTTCAAGTTCAAGAGTGACTTGATCCAAGTACCTTGATCATCATCATTATTTTCCTCTTCGGTTGGAGTGGGCATCACAGAACGGTTTCTGCGCCGCACCACTTTCCCGCTCGAGAGGTAGTACTTCATCGAGTTCTACTTTCCTCCCACTTACTTCTTTCGAGAGAAACTCTTTCTCCAGAAAGCATCCGTTCTTGGCAACAAAGATCTTGCCTTCGGATCTTAAGTAGAAGGTATACCCGACAGTTTCCTTAGGGTATCCTATGAATACGCATTTTTCCGACTTGGGTTCGAGCTTTTCAGGTTGAAGTTTCTTGACATAAGCATCGCATCCCCAAACTTTTAGAAACGACAGCTTAGGCTTCTTCCCAAACCATAATTCATACGGTGTCGTCTCAACGGATTTAGACGGTGCCCTATTTAAAGTGAATGTAGCTGTCTCTAGAGCGTATCCCCAAAATGATAGTGGTAAATCGGTAAGAGACATCATAGACCGCACCATATCCAATAGAGTGCGATTACGACGTTCGGACACACCGTTTCGCTGAGGTGTTCCAGGCGGCGTGAGTTGTGAAACGATTCCACATTTCTTTAAGTGTGAGCCAAATTCGTGACTTAAGTATTCTCCTCCACGATCTGATCGTAGGAACTTTATCTTTCGGTCACGTTGATTCTCCACCTCATTCTGAAATTCCTTGAACTTTTCAAAGGTCTCAGACTTGTGTTTCATTAAGTAGACATACCCATATCTACTCAAGTCATCGGTGAGAGTGAGAACATAACGATATCCTCCATGAGCCTCAACGCCATTGGACCGCACACATCGGTATGTATGATTTCCAACAAGTTGGTTGCTCGCCCATTGTTCCGGAGAACGGAGTCTTGGTCATTTTGCCTAAGAGGCATGGTTCGCATGTGTCAAACGATTCATAATCAAGAGACTCTAAAAGTCCATCAGCATGGAGCTTCTTCATGCGCTTAACACCAATGTGACCAAGGCGGCGATGCCACAAGTATGTGGGACTATCGTTATCAACTTTACATCTTTTGGCATCCACACTATGAACATGTGTAATATTACGCCGAGATTCATTAAGAATAAACCATTGACCATCGGAGCATGACCATAAAACATATCTCTCATATAAATCGAACAACCATTATTCTCAGACTTAAATGAGTAGCCATCTCAGATTAAACGAGATCCAGATACAATGTTCATGCTCAAACTTGGCACTAAATAACAATTATTGAGGTTCAAAACTAATCCCGAGGTAAATGTAGAGGCAGCGTGTCGACGGCGATCACATCGACTCTGGAACCATTCCCGACGCGATCGTCACCTCGCCCTTTGCCGGTCTCCGTTTCTTCCGCAGCTCTGCTTGTGAGTTACAAATATGAGCAACGGCACCGTATCAAATACCGGGAGTTACTACGGTGCATCGGTAAGGTACACATCAATTACATGTATATCAAATATACCTTTGGTGTTGCGGCCTTCTTATCCGCTAAGTATTTGGGGCAGTTCCGCTTCAAAGGACCCTTCCCTTGCAATAAAAGCACTCACCTCGTGCTTGGGTCCATTCTTTGACTTCTTCCGCAGCAGACTTATCAGGCGCGGCAACATCTTTGCCGCCCTTCTTGAAGTTCTTCTTACCCTTGCCCTTCTTGAACTTAGTGGTCTTATTGACCATCAACACTTGATGTTCCTTTTTGATTTCAGCCTCTGCGACTTCAAAGATCGAGAACACTTCAGAATGGTCTTTACCATCCCTCGCATGTTGTAGTTCATCACAAAGCTCTTGTAGCTTGGTGGGAGCGATCGAGGATTCTGTCAATGACCGCCTCATCTGGGAGGTTTATGTTCACCGGGTCATACGGTTGTGCAACCTGACATCTTGAGATGTGCTCACCGATGTAACTGTTTTCCTCCATCTTACAATCTGTAGAACTTGTCGAGACATCATATCTCTCGACCGGGCATGAGCTTGGAAAACTAGTTTCAGCTCTTCAACATCTCATATGCTCCGTGATGCTCAAAACGCTTTTGGAGCCCCGGTTCTAACCAAAAGGGATTTGGCCCCCAAATGCCTTTCCCAAAGTTGCCCTTTTTTAAGGGGGAATTAAAAAAAGGCGGCCCGGGTTTTTTCCTTGGCCCACCCCTCACACTTACCCCAAAAAATGGAATTTTTTTAAAACCCCAATTGGGCCCTTCCCAAGGGCTTGGGAAAATTCCCAATTTTCATCATTTGTTTTGGGGTTTTTTTGGGGAAATTGAGGGGGTTTTTCCCATTAAAAATTTGTTTGGAGTTTAAAATTTGGTATGGCGGGGTTTTTTGGGCCCTTTTTCCTTTTTTTTCCCCAAAGAAAATTTAAAAACCAAAAGGGGTTTTTTAAAAATTTTTTGGAAAAATTTTTTTTCCATTTGGAAGGTTTTTTGGGAATTTTTTTATGGGATTTCCCCTTTTCTAAGTTTTTACCCTCCCCAAATGAAAAAAAAAAATTTTTAATTTAGTTTTTGGGTGGGCCCAAAAAAAAAGAAAATTTAGTTTTGAAACCCCTTTCCCGTTTTCATTTTTTCCCCCCAAATAATTTTAATTTCTTTTTATTGTTGTTTCCATTTAAAATTTTAAAGGGGCAAAATAAAAGGGAAAAGGGTTTAAATTTTTTTAAAAAAAATATTGTTTTTTTAATTGGAAACAAAATTTAAAGGGGGAAATTTTTTTTTTTTAAAACTCCTTTTTTTCAAATAAAATTTTTTTTTTTTAAATTTTATAAACCTTTTTAAAATTTTTTGGTTCTTTAGTTCCCTTTTGGGTTGGGTTCTTTAAAATTTTGTTTAAATTTTACCCTTTTGGGAACCCCAAAATTTATTTTGGTTTTATTGGAAAATTTGTTTTTTAAGTTTTTGGGGTTCTGAACCCTTTTTGAAATTTAAAAAATTTTAAAGGAAATTTCACCGGAATTTTGGGAAAAGACCTCTTTTTTTTCCTTATTTTTTAATTTTTCCATTTTTTTTTTTGTGAGGACCAACCGGTTTTAAAAAATTTAAAAGGGCTTGGTTTTCAATTTTGGGACCTTTTCCTTTGTTTTTAAACCCCCAAAAAATTAGTTTCCCTAAAAATGGTTTCCCCAAAAAAGGGGAAAACCAAAAATTTGGTTTATATTTCAAACCCCTTTTCAGCTTTTCTTTAAATTTTTTTAAAACACTTTTGGTTTTCCCGGCCCCCAAACAGGTTTGTTTTGGTTCCCCAAAGGGGATTTACTTAAGTTTTAAAAAGGTTTTTAAAAAGGGGGGTGAAAAAGGGACCGGTTTTTTTTAAAACCCTTAAAAATTTGGAAAAATTTTTTCAAAGGAAAATGTAATTTGGAAAATTTTTAAAATTTTTTTTTTGTCCCCAAAGCCCCTCTTTATAAATAAAAAATGTAAGGCAAATTATTGTTGGGTTAACCAAAACAAAAATATTGTTTTACCCAAATTTTGTTTGGGGTTTTCTTCAATTTTTTTTTGGAAATTTTAATAAAATAAAGGAACAATTTGGGAATTTTTAAATAAATTAAACATTTTTTCAAATTTGTTAGGGCGAAAATATTTTTAGATTAAACCCAAACCTTTTCCAAAAAATTATGGTTCTTTATCCTAAAAAGGGGAAAAAAAATTATTGTTTCCAATTTTCCCTTCATTTAAAAAACCAAAGTTTTTCCCAGGCCCAATTTGTTTAAACCCTTTTCCCCTAATTTTTTTTCAAAACCCGGGTTTTTAATTTAATTTCGAACTTGGGTTTCCCCAATAAAAATGACCCAACCCAAAAGGGAAAAACTTTTCAAAAAGGGGAAATGAAATTTGGGGACGGGAAAATAAAAGGGGGAAAAATTTTAAAAGGGAAAGGGTGTAAAAGTTTTGGGGGAAACCCAAAAAATCCATTTCCCTTTGGGTTTCCCCAAACACCCCAAATTTTTTAATTACTTTTTCCCCTCAAGGGTTGTTCCCCTTTTTTGATTTTTGGTTAAAATTAAAAAGGAGGGGAAAAATTAGGGAAAAACTTTCCCAAAGAAGTTGGGCAACTAAATTTCTGGTTGGGGCCCCTTTGGGGTTTTTTTTCCCCAAACAATTTAATTATTTCCCGTTAGGCCCAAAAATTGGTTTCCCAGATTTATTTCCTTTCCCGGGGAAAACCCCCTTTTTAAACCCTTCTCAAAAAAAGAAAAAAAAAAATTAAGAAAATCAATAAATAAAAATAAAATCCCTTAAAAGATAACTAAAGGGTTAACCTTTTCCCAAAACAAATCATTTTCTTAAAAGGGTTTTTGGCTGGGAAAGAACTTTTAAAACCCGCCTTGAAAAAATTCATACCAAAATAAACTTTAAAAAATTTAGGGGAAAAACCCCCTAATTTTTCTTTAAAACAATTTTTAAAAGGGAAACTTTTTAAAAAAACGGGGTTACCCCCCTTTCCCCCCCTTTTTTCCCAAATTTTTAAAACCAATTTTTTTTTAAAAATTTTTTTTTGGGGTTTTGACAAATAATTTTTCTTTTTTTACTCGGCCCCCAAAAATTTTTGGAAAAATTAAAATTTCCAATTCCCCATTTACTTTAAAACAATTTTAAGCGGGGCCCCCCCCAATTAATTTTTAAAACCGGTTTTAATTTTCCTTTTGGAAAATTTTTTTGAAAAAAGGGAAAAGGGCCCATTTCTTTAAAACAAAAATAAAAATTTTAAATTTTTTAAAATTTTCAGGGTAAATTTTAAAAAAAAAATTCCCAAAACAACCCCTTTTAGAAAATTTTTCTAAAAATTTTAAAAAAATATTTATCGGGAATTTTAAAAAAAATAAAAAAATGAAAAAAATTCCTTTTGGGGTTTGAAAATTTCCCAAAACATGACCCTTTTCCAAAAAAGACAAAAAATGGGGGAAAAAAAAATTTTTTTATTTTTCAAAGGTTTAAAAGTTTTAAAAGTTTTTCCCTTTAAGGAAAATTTCCCTTTTTATTTGGAAAAAATCAAAACAACAATTTCCCTTTTGAAAAAAAAATTTTTTTTAAAATTTCCCTTTTAAAATTTCCAATTCCCCAAAAGTGCTTAAATTTTCCAAAAAAAAATAAAATTTTAAAAATTTTTATTTTTGATCTTAATTTTTATTTTTTCAAAGGGATTTTTGGACCCTTTTAAAAAAAAAAATTTTAAAAAATTTTGGGATTTAAAGGGTAAAATTTATTTAAAAGTTTCTTAAAAACAATTTTTTAAATTAAAACAAAATTAACCCCTTTTTAATTTGGAAAATTTAAAATGCCCTTTAAAAAACCAAAAGAATTTAAAATTTAATTCTCAAAAAAAATAAAAAAATTTTTGTTCCCAAGAAAATTTTGGTTTTTTTCAATCCCCTTTTTTATTCCATGGAAAAAACTTTTTTAAAAAATTTCCATAGATTTCTTATTTTCCCAAAAAGACAATTTTAAAAATTTTTTTTTTCCCATAAATTTAAGACTACCAAAAGGTTTTTCCCTCCTTTTAATTTAAAAATGATTCCCTTTAAAAATGCAAAAAATTTTTTCTTTTTTAAATCTTACATGGCAAGGTATTGTGCATGGACTCGAGTTATTGAAAAAGGGTATCATCCGGAGAGTCGTCGATGGTGCTAGTATTAATATTTGGAGGGATAATTGGCTCGAGGGATTATGGCCTAAAAATTTCTGCTAAGAGGACCGAGCGAGGTCAAATGGGTTGCTGATTTATTCATGAGTGGCTCAAGGAGATGGGATGAGAATTTAATCAGCATCTATTTTACCCTCATGATGCGGAGGAAATTTTGAAGTTACGATTCTGAATTTGAGCGAGGGTGATTTCATCGCCTGGCACCATGAGAAAAATGGGTTGTTTTCAGTGAAGAGTGCGTATAGGTTGGCACTGAATATTAAGGACTCGGGCATGGCACCGGGGGACTCCAGTGTATATGTTAATGGGGAAAGGAGGCTCTGGAATATTATTTGGAAGGCTAATGTTAAGATTAGAATCTTTGCTTGGAGGGCTGCATCTAATAGCCTAGCCGTACAAGCTAACAGAGTAAAACACCATCAAGCTATCCTAGGTATGTGCTCAATTTGTGGTGTTGAAGATGAATGTGTTTTTCATGCTTTGGTATGCTGTCCCAAGATACGTGCATTCCGTATGAGTTTGAGAGAGGTGTGGAATTTGCGGATGAAGACATTTTAAACTATTCGGGGCGGACTGGTTACTTATTTTATTGGATCGATTAAGTTCGCCTATCGTGAGCAAACAATTTTCATGTTCTGGAGAGCTTGGCATTTGAGAAATGACTTGATTTTTGGTGAAGGAAAGGAATCTATCTCGGCCTCAGTGAGTTTTATTCAAAATTATTGGGCTTCATTCTCATCTTGTCATGCAAAAACGATGGTAGAGGTAAGTAACAAAGGTAAGGGTGTAATTGATGGTTTACAACCCATTAGTACTGTGGAGAGGATTTGTGTTCCATGGCTGCCTCCCTCCGAATTCCTCAAGATTAATGTTGATGCAAGTTTTGTGGAGGCCATTAGCGCAATGAGCGTTGGGGTGGTTGTTAGAAATCATTCGAGAAGTTCTTATTTCTTCTTGGGATTATATTGGTTCATGTCTTTGTGCCGAGGAAGCGGAACTTGAGCAGCCATCTCGAGGCCTTTACATTGGTATCACTCTTCACAAGCCCATTATTTTAGAAACCGATTGTTCTTTTGTGGCCTCGGTTTTTGCAAATGATAACTGGACAGGTCAAACCTTGTGGATTTGAAGAAGGAAGCGTTGAGTGTCTCCAAGATGATGAGTACTTTAAAAATCACCAAGATTAATGTAAAGGCGAATATGGTGGCGCATGAGATTGCAAAATTTAGTTTTATAAATAGGTCGATGGTATTCTTATTAATAGTGTTCCGCCCTGCGTGGCAAGAGCTGTAACGAATGATTGTACGAACATTTGTGTCAATTAATTAATATATGGGTGGGGTTTTTCAAAAAAAAAAAACTAGGGCCCACACCTGTGGCATTTGCACATCACGCCTCCAACACCACTCATTTTGCCACGTATGAACAGATGACATCAGCAGGAATCTTTTTGGGTTTCGGCTTAAAAATATTTTATCTCCTAACTAAAGAATCGAATTAAAAATTCATTTTCACCATTAATCCGTCTCAGACGAGATCTTCAAAACTAAACCTCATGTTGATATGTTTCAATTAAATACTTTTTTTGCAAAAAGTTGTCATCATGTTTACACTGTAGTTGTCATAGTGCTTAAACTAAAGTTGTCATGTGGCAATTTTAGTTTGTAGAGCATGGCATTTTTAGTTTTTTGATGATGACAATTCCAGTACTTTGACCATGAAAATTATTTTTTGTATGAACCATGACAATTTTAAGTGCATGTATTATGTCAATTTTAGTTTATGATTTATGGCAAGTCTAGTTTCTTAATTCCCCGTGTTATAATATGTCAAATTTTACTTTTAAATGTAGAAGAAAATAGCTGAAACATGTCATGGTAACTTCAGTGTAAACATCATGTCAATTCATAAGCAATAGACATGGCAACTTTTATCCAAAAAAAATCATCAATATATATTAATATGAGATCTAGTTTCAAAAATCTCGTCGCGAGGGATTTAATGATGAAAACGGATATTCAATCGGATTTTTCATTTAAGAGATAAAACATTTTAAAAACTAAAAATCCAAAAAGATTCCCACATGCATGCATGTGATGACGTGACGCAGTCTGTTTGTCATAGGGCATGTGCGCGGGTTTGGCTCCCACCACACGTGGCTATTTTTTTAAAATAATACATTATTTTTATTAAATTTCAAAATATTACGCCGTAATTATATTTTTTTAAAATAAAACCCAGTCAGATCCAGTTGGCCTACTGCTGGCCGATTGGCCCCCAATCTGGATCCAATCGGCCTACTACTGGCCGATTGGCCCCCTGTCGACCCACTGCCGGCCGATTGGATCCAGTCGGCCCACTGCTGGCCGTTTGGCCCCCAGTCTGCTTCCTCTAGGCCGACAGGTGCATGCACCCATTTTTTCTGTTGAATAAGTATTTGAAAAATTATGAATAGGTATTTTCAAAAATGTTGAACAAGTATTTGAAAATTGTTGAACAAGTATTTGAAAATTGTTGAATAGGTATTTGAAAAAATGTTGAACAACTATTTGAAAACTGTTGAATAGGTATTTGAAAAATATTGAAGAATTATTTTTAAAAATGTTGATCATGCATATAAAAATGTTAATCAAGTGTTTGTAAAAAATGTTGAACAAGTATTTGAAAAATGTTGATGAAGTATTTTAAAAATGTTGATCATGTATAATAAAATGTTAATCAAGTATTTGCAAAAATGTTGAACAAGTATTTGAAAAATGTTGAAGAAGTATTTTAAGAAATGTTGATCATGTATATAAAAATGTTAATCAAGCATTTGCAAAAAATATTGAACAAGTATTTAAAAAATGTTGAACAAGTATTTGAAAACTGTTGAATAGGTATTTGAAAATGTTGAAGAAGTATTTAAAAATGTTGATCATGTATATAAAAATGTTAATCAAGTATTTAAAACTGTAGAATATTTGTTCAATATTTTTCAAATGCTTGTTTTACATTTTTCAAATACTTGTTTTACATTTTATTCAAATGCTTAATTAACATTTTATATACATGATCAACATTTTTTTAAATACTTCTTCAGTATTTTTCAAATAACAATTCAATAGTTTTCAAATACTTTTCAACATTTTTCAAATACTTGTTCAACATTTGTTCAATATTTTTCAAATGCTTGTTTTACATTTTTCAAATACTTGTTTTAATTTTATTCAAATGCTTAATTAACATTTTTATATACATGATCAACATTTTTTAAAATACTTCTTCAGCATTTTTCAAATAACAATTCAACAGTTTTCAAATACTTTTCAACATTTTTCAAATACTTTTCAACATTTTTCAAATACTTTTTCAACATCTTTTGTAAATACTTGATTAACATTTTTATATACATGATCAACATATTTTGTCAACATTTTTTCAAATACATATTCAACAGGAAAATAGGTGCATGCACCTGTCGACGTAGAGGAAGCAGACTGGGGGCCAATCGGCCAGCAGTGGGCTGACTGAAGCCAATCGGCCGGCAGTGGGCCAACTAGGGGCCAATCGGCCAACAGTAGGCCGACTAGGTAATATTTAAAAAAATATAATTACCGCGTAATATTTGTGAAATTTAATAAAAATAATGTATTATTCAAAAAAATTAGCCCGCATATGTGGGCGTTAGCGTTGCGCATCAATAAAGTACGAAAACTGAACCATAGAAATCCGTGCTGAAGAAAATCAAAGCGAACGCAAATCAATAAAACACGAAAAACTGAACCAGAGAAACCCATGCAGAAGAACATGGCAAAACCTGCCTCGGACTGGGCCAGCCCACGTCGACATGCCCAACCCAAATTCAGCCCAACAAATCCAGCAGTTTACTCCCTTTTCCCTTTGAAAAAAAAGAGCATCCATCCAGCAGTTCCCCAAATCCCCGCATGCGCCGGCGACCGTGGACCTCGCCGCCGTTACGGAAGTCCAGCCGCGATCCCAACCCCACCACCCACCTGACCGCGTCATACGGGGAACCAGAAGACCCACAATTCGATCCCGGCCAGGCGGAGGAGAGCCAAAACCGACCAAAGCCCTGCAGCCAGCCCGCGATCCCCAAACCCCGATCGATCAGTCCCGCCGCCGCCGCGGGGCACGATGCTCGATTTGGACACGGAATGGATCCGCAAGATCTTCGCCGCCTCCTCCCAGCCCCCGCCGCTCCCTCCCCGCGTCGCCGCGGCCCCTCCGCCCGCCTGGTTCCTGCTCGAGCCGCTCGGGTACATCGCCGACCACGCCAACGCCACCTCCGCGGAGGCGTCCTCCAGCACGGGCCACACCGTCCGGGTCACCGTCTGCGCCGCCGACCCGCTGGGCCTCTCCCACGTCTGCGTCCACTGCCCCGGCCTCACCGACGCCGACTTCTCCGACCGCCCCACCGTCGTCTGCTCCGAGAAGGACCTCCTCGTCCTCTCGGTCGTCTTCATCTTCGGCGCCTACGCCAAGGAGGGCCTCAAGGAGTACTTCGTCTACAGGGCCGGGCCCGGGCTGCCGTCCCTCCACCTGCTCCCAGGCCCCTTCCCGCGCGTCCTCACCAAGGCCGACGTCGCGCTCGTGCCCCGCGACGACGGCGCGCATTTCCTCCTGCCCGTCCTGTGCTTCACGCTCGGACGCTGGGTCTACGACCTCCATGTGTTCTCCTCCATGACCTGGGCTTGGAGCGTCAAGGAGGTGGAGGGGGACGTGTCGCCCGGTGCCAGGGCTGAGGTGTCCCACATTATAGCTTCCAAGGTGATTCTGCTCGGAGAAGGCACGGTGGGATGGGTTGATCTCTGGAGGGGGATTGTGGTCTGCAATGTGCTTGAAGAAATGCCCGTGCTGCGGTTCATCCCGCTGCCCCCGCTGATGCCTGGCCACAGGGAGGGCCCCAAGTCATCCCCGTGGCCCATTCGGAATGTCTCCTGCAGAGATGGTTTGATCAAGTATGTTGAGATAGAGAAACATCAAAGGCATGATCCTGATGAAAGGCCGTTTGATGACATTGATACACTCTACGAGGCAGACTGCTTGAAGAAGCCCAAAGTAATGGGCTGGAAGGCCATGACATGGTATAGAAGGTTCTCTTGTGACCGTTGGAGCAAGGGGTCCGTGGCTTATGATAAGGAAATCTCAGTTGACCAACCAATGCATTCAGTGTTATTGCCTGAGCTGACAGATGATAATGCCGGAGAGTTGACACTAAAGGACATGCTAGCATCTTACCCTGTCTCGAGCTTGGCAAATCATTGTGATGATGTTGTTTACATGTTGTGTGAATCAAAATCTGGCAGCAAAAAGTCATGGCTGATCACTGTTGACCTAAAAAAGAAGATATTGGTCGAATTGGCACCATTTCCTCTCGAAGGATATTACAGCCCAGCCCACCCGTCTGAATTGTCCAATTATCTGAACGTAGCTCCAGGTGAATATACCAATGCTTGTTTGTAGATCATACAATTTTTCCTTGGAGACATAGTACTCTGATTATGTTCTTTTGTTAAGCAAGTGTTTTTTTATGAGTACTTAAATGTGTTTTGTGCATCTCATTCTCTGCTGGTCTGGGTTGTTGTCACCATGGATGCAAATTGAGTAGCTCATCTCCTGATGAACAAATATTAATTTGGTTAGATCTCGAGATACCTTGACAGATGCTAAGCAATTGACTAACACATATTCACCCTTAGTTTGTTCATCTAAAGACCACCTTGCATTCACGATATTGATTCTGATTATTTTATCTTGTTTACATATGATTGCTGAGTTTAGCATTAAACTGAAAGCAATTATACTGTCTCGGTAAGGTTCAGATGAAGAAACATGTATCAGGATTAAAATTTACCTGCAGGTGTGGTCGGCCACCTCTGAAATATTTGGATAATGTCAGTTGAGAAACTCATTCGATCATAGCAAAACACAATTCAGTCGGCCGAACAACTGGCAAAATGTATGTGGCCAGGAGATGTGTCTGCCAAATCTGTAGAGATATAGAAACTTCTGACCACGTCATTTTTTTTATGTCTAGTAGCCCTTTTTCTTGCCTTTTATGACTGAACTTCAATTGGCAATTTACCTGACAATCGTGGGGATTTCCAGACCAGTTGGTGAGGTTTTGGGGATGAATGATTTTTTATAGGATGCTTTTATGTTTGGTGTATGCGCTATTTTTAGTGTTGTGACGCGGAAGAAACTCTATGAACATAAGAGTGGCTTTGGAGCCTTCGATGGGCATTCATCTCACACCGTCTCTGATGCAGCAGAGGAAGATGATACTTCAGAAGGACCCTGAGAAGGAGCTGGTGACAAAGGGCATGTGTGGTGCTCCGGTGCCATCCTCGCCATTCAGAACCCAACTCAAGCCTCCCTCGAAACGCAAGCATGGATATTTTTCTGGTGTCTCAAGCTCTGTTCTCGTCTTCTGCACAACTCTGCTGCTCCCATTTTATTTACTGGGCTATCCTGTGTTTTGCTGCTACTCCCTCCGTCCGGAAAAACTTGTCATCAAAATGGACAAAAAGGGGTGTATCTAGAACTAAAATAGATCTAGATACATCCTCTTTTATTCATTTTGATGACAAGTATTTCCGGACGGAGGGAGTACCTTTGAGTGGCTATCGTTTTATAATTAGCTTAGCTTTCTGTGTTAGTTGAATGGTGTTCACAGTTTTGGTTAACTGGTCTTTGTATAGACCTTATGGTTTGCTTTCTCTCAAATCCTGGTAATGGAAAAACTTACTGTTGGTCGAAGATATGTTGAAGTGGCAGGAAAATAATCTGTTATATATACATGGAAAATTAATAATTTCTTATAAAGCCTTGTCCAAGCAGCAACACAGATACAGTATCCTTTTGTGCACTCGTCTCTCTTATGGCTCGTGGAAAAATGTCGAAAAGGGAATGAACTTTTTAAATGAGACTTTTGTGGCTAGATGGCGCAAAAGGAAAATTTTCACCTATTCATTTGGGAGGCAGTGGATACCTCTTAAGTTCAGGGAGTTGTTCTTGACTTGGCAATGGTGAATAAGGCTATTGTGAAAATGTTTATAGATGTTTGGAAATCAATCGCGATTTTTGACAAAGAATGATGGCAGACAAAATATGATTATGGTTATGGTGAACCCTAAACCCTATGCGTGTATGCAGGGCCGGCCCTGAGGGGGGGCAGAGGGGGCGGCCGCCCCGGGCCCCCAAAATCGAGGGCCCCCCACCCAGGTCTGCAACAACTAGGCCTATGTAACCATGTGGCCTCTGTCAGGAAAAGAAATCAAACTGGGCTTTAGCCTTTCACGCAGACGCGCGAGCGCAGCAAGCAGCAGGCCGAACGCCCGATCCCACTTCACTCACGATCGACGCAGCGAGCCTCGACCGAGTCCATCACGTGAAAAAAAGGAGTAATCGACGCAAGCCCTTCCTATTCAATCACGGCATCACACAGGCTGCGGACACAACTATTCGAGCCCTAGCCGCCGACGCCCGACGTTCGTACTGGTACTGCCGGTGACGCCGCCTCCCTCCTGAGTGTGCTGGTAATTTTCTTCCTAATTCGCCTCTGATTTCAGTTCCTAGAGCCCCCATCTGTAATTCTGTATAGGCAGTTAGGAACACAACTAATCTAGTCCGCCGCTGATTACAAATCCAGGGGCCCCCATGAGGTATATCATATTGTCGTTCATTGGATGCACATGCACAATCCAAAAATGCTAGACATACAAAGACTTACACGCTTTTACACGCTCCTTTCATCTAACAACCAATCACAAACCTCTCCCCCCCTGATTTTCAGGGGGGTGGGCCGCCCCGCTCACCTATTGACCAATCAAGGTTGACCATCATGTAAAAGCCTGTAAATCGTTTGTACGTGTAGCATTGCCGTGCACAATCTGGTAGTTTGATGAACAACCTGTTCATACACGTCAAATTTTTGATTCAAGAAATTAGGATGATTTTTGATAATAAAGCAAGAGACATCTTAGTTGAGAAAAAGCCGATGAGAAAGGAACAATGGAATACCATGTAGATGAAGCAGGAAGACAATTTTTATATTCTCATTCATAGAAAATTAAGCAATAGAGAGCAACATGGTTGGAAGTGGCTAGTTTATTCAAAAGATGTTGACAAAGTTTTTGTACTTTTGTTGGAAGATCTTCAAGTCTAGCACTACTAGGAGTCGGTGTTCCTTAGCACATGATGGATTAGGACATTGGAGGCATATTAGTGAGAAGCTTAAAGAACATGAAAATAGTGCTGAACATATTAATAAATGAACAAGTAGAATGAATTGAGGACGAGAATAAGGAAAGAGGAAACTATTGACAAGGAATTGCATCATCAAATAACAAAGGAGAAAGAACGTGTTAGAAATTTTTGTTGAGAATAATAGCCATTGTAAAATATCTGTGTAAACTTAACTTGCTTTGTGAGAAAACAGGGAGGTTAAATGGCTGGCTATATTATGCATCAAGAAAAAATTATTGGATGAGATTAACATCAACCCTGTCATAAGTGACTTTGCATCAAGCAATGTCAGAAGAATTTCTTTTAAGGTAATATGTATACATTATTTCATTTGCATAATGATTTTGGATTCATTTAAGTGTTATGGGTAATATTTCATATATATGTATATTCATTGTTGTTATTATGATATCCATATTAAGGGCCCCGAGTTTTAATTTCGCCCTGGGCCCCCAAAATCTCAGGACCGGCCCTGCGTGTATGGTTATGGTGAATTGACAGCGCAGGTGGTAAAGAGTGAAAGCTGCAGCAATGAAGGTTTGTGTTTTTCTCTTCCAAAAGGAAGGTTTGTGGTTTCTCTCATTATTACAAAAGTAAAAAACTTGTGCCGTTGTATTTCATGGGCCAGGCACGGACAGACCGACCACGTGCGTGAAAACAGCAAAAGGGCCAGGAACACGACAAGGAGGAAGTGTGAGGAAAGATGCAAAGCCAGTTTATTTCCAGCTGCCCCCAACCGGCCTCCCCTCTCCCTCAGCACTCACAAAAAACCCTCGGGCCGCAGCCACGGCTCACACTCCAGATCCGATCTGAACCCTGATAGATCCCGCCGCCCATCCCCGCCGCCGAGCACCATGCTTGATTTCGGCAGTAAAGACGCCATGAGCAAGCTCTTCTCCATGACATGCGAGCCCCCGACGCACCGACCCCGTGACCCCGCGGCCCCTGCCCCCGCCTGGGTGCTCCTCGAGCCGCAGGCGTACCTCGCAGACGTGAGGAACGCCACCACCGCGGAGGCCTTCTCGAGCGCCGGCCACACCGTCCAGGTCACCGTCTGCGCCACGGACCCGCTGGACGTCTCCTACCTGTGCGTTCACTGCCCCGGAGTCCCGGAGGCCAACTGCGGCAGGCCCAGCATCGTTTGCTCGGAGAAGGACTTTCTCGTCCTCTCCGTCCTCTTCCTACCCGCCCTCAGAGGGCGTGAGTACTTCATCTACAAGGCAGGCCCCGTGCCGTCGTTGCGCCTACTCCCGGGACCCTACCCGCGCGTCCTCACATCTTCGGATCTCGGCCTCCTGCCCCGAGACGACGGTGACCATTTCGTCTTGGCCGTGTTGTGCTACTTACCGGCCCCTTGGGATTTCGCCCTCCATGTTTTCTCCTCCAGGACCTGGGCTTGGAGTCGTAAAGTGCCGCAGGTGGAGGTGTCATCCGATGTCAGAGCGCAAATGTCATCGATTCAAGCTTACAAGGTGATTCAGTTTGGAGAAGGCACACTTGGATGGGTTGATCTCTGGAGGGGGATTCTGTTCTGCAACGTGCTCGACGAAATGCCTGTGGCACGCTTCATCACATTGCCTAAGGTGATGGCTGGCAACACAGACAACGTGAAATCGTCCGCGTGGCCGCTTCGAAATGTTGCATATAGAAATGGTATGATCAAGTTCGTCGAGATAGAAAAATATGAAAGACCAGATGTCAACGAAAGGTTGTATGAAGACTTGGATACACCCTACGAGTCACATTGCTTGATGAACCCCAAAGAAATGGGTTGGAGGGCCATGACTTGGTACAGGATGACTTCTTGGGACCATTGGAGCCAGGGATTCATGGCTTATGACAAGGAAATCTCAGTTGATTACTCAAGTCATTCTGAGTTGTTGCCTGACCTGCCTCTGGGTGACACCTATGTAAGAGAGTTGACATTGAAGGACCTGCTCGCATCTCACCCTGTCCTGAGCTTGACCTGTGATTGTGATGATATTGTTTACTTGTTGTGTAAATCCAAATTTTGCAACATAAAGACATGGATGATCGTTGTTGACCTGAAAAAGAAGATGTTGGTTGATTTGGCACCATTTTCTCTCAAAGGATATTTTACCCCAGCCCACCCTTCTGGATTGTCCAAATATCTGAACATAACTCCAGGTAATTATGCTAATACTTGTTTGTATATCATTTGATTTCTTCTTAGAGGCAAAGTACTTTGTTAATGTTTTTCTCGTGAAGCAAGTGTTATGATTGTGAGTACGTTTGAGTATGGAGATTGGAGACATGTTTTAGTGGTGTATCTCGGTTATCCACTGATCTAGGTAGGGTTCACTTACTACTCATGTCCTAATGGAAAAAATAAATAAATTTAGTTACAACTTCAGCTGGCTTGATGGACGCAAATCAATTAATAAAGACACATGCACCCTTAGTTTGCTGATCCAAAGACCTATGCACCCTTTGTTTGCTGATCTAGAGTCCACCTTGCATGTGAGATGTTTATCATGATGATTGCATTTTGTTCACATGTGATTGCTGAGTCTAGCATTAAATAGTGATACCCGTCATATTGTATGGGCAAGAATCAAATGGAGAAGCATGTATTGTTGTCAAAATTTACCCACATGCCCGGTTCTCAACCTCTGAAATATTTGTGTGTTCTAATTGACCAACAAATACAAGGATGATGGGTTGTTCACTGTCAGGTTATAGAGGATATTACTGCAACTAAACAGACTAAAAATGATTATTGCAAAGATAAAATCAGTTAGCTAAGCAACTGGAAATATTGCATCTCACCTAGAGATGTCACTGTGAACTCTGTGAGGATATAGAAACTTCTCACCACATACTGTTTTGCTGTCCTTTAGCCTTTTTTAATATTATCTCATAATCACTTGCAGACTTTTGTGACTGAACTCTTAGTTGATCCGGTTTTGGTGATGAACGGTTTAATAGGATTATTATATTTGGTATAGTTGCTGTTTTCTGGTGTTCTGATGCATAAGAAACACCATGACCATAAATTGATTTTGGACCCTCCGATGGTCATTTATCTCATGTTGTCCCTCATGCAGCAATGGAAGGTAGTTCAGGAGGACACTGAGGAGCTTGTAGCAAAGACATTTTTCTCTTGAGCGCCATCGTCATCATCTCAAGAGCCAACTCAGGCTTCCCTGAAATGCAAACATGGAGATTTTTTATGGTGGACCTACCTTCTGTTGGTTGTCCTCTGCAAGACTCTGCCATTCCCATTTATTCATCAGACTGTTTTGTGTTTTGTTGTTATCTGTGAGTGCTACCTACCATTCCAGTATTATTAGCTTAACATTATGTGTAGTTCTATAGAGTATGTTGGTATGGTTAACTGGTTTCTCCAATTTGTGGACCTTGTTTGTCTGCTTTGCTTTCTTGAAAGCCAAGTAGTGAAAAGTCGCATCGTTGGTCTAAAATATGTAAGTGTTGGCAAGAGAATTTGTTCTCTATATGTGGAAGATTAGTTCTTCTGAAATTTAGTTTAAGTAGCAATACAACACCCTTTCTACATGCTTCTCTTTTATAACCCTCCAAAAATGTCGAAAAAGGAACAAACTTTTTATGGCAGATTTCTGTGGCAACGGGGCCAAGGGACAAAAAGACTATCTAGTCAATGTGTACCCCCAATCAAGTGGCTACTCTTAACTTGCCAATGATTAATAATGCTTTTGTGGAAATGGTTGTGGACGCATGAAAATGGAAAGGACACATGAAAATGAAAAGGGGTTAATTTTGCCCACAAAAATAAATAAATTGCCCATCATATTTTCTTTCAAGTTGAGGAAAATGGTATTTGTACGAAAATTAGTTTTTGGGAGCACTCTTAGTTTTTTTCCTTTTTGGTATGCTCTTTTTTTTCACAATGCATAAAGCTTCACTGTTTTACTTTTAGTAACACATACACTAAGAATGGTTGTCAAGGTTCATAACACCGTTAGTTCGGTGGAGCTTCAGTGACTATCAATCATATCAATATGTATCTTAGACTCTTAGTTACTAATATGTCTAGGACACAATTCAATGTTTGTTTCGTGTGCAAGGTTGTTCTCACACTCTTAATGTTTTTTACTGATTGCATAGAACCCTCAATGAAAATGGGAAAACTGGTTGTAATTGGCATTGTCATCGGCTTCGACATTCCTTTGTGTTGTCCTACCATAAGATCCTAACATGGTTATCTCATTTTCTGTCCTTAGTTGGGTTCCTGTACTATTTTGCAATAGGGGAAATTGATATGTGAAAGGACAAGGAGACCAAGGATGGCAACAATTTAAAAGCTTAGTTGGTGTGCATATTCCGGCACTCCTCATTAGTTTCAGCAACCAAGCCATCTGATTCGTTTACCGTGTTAATCTCATATGTTTGTTTCCTCACAACGCAAGCAAAAAACCAAAGACCCATACTGGCTCGCAGGTTTCAACCTTGTTACCACCACATGCTTTTCTCCTCGTAATTTCTTCTCCTTCTCATTCACTCCCGCCCGCTGTCTCACGTCGTCCTCTCACCATTTGGCTACCTCCTGCTTGCCATAGCGTGATGACCCACAAGTATAGGGGATATATCATAGTCCTTTCGATAAGTAAGAGTGTCAAACCCAACAAGGAGCAGAAGGAAATGACAAACGGTTTTCAGCAAGGTATTCTCTGCAAGCACTGAAATTATCGGTGACAGATAGTTGTGTGACAAGATAATTCCTAACAGGTAACAAGTGTAACTAAGGTGCAGCAAGGTGGCCCAATCCTTTTTGTAGCAAAGTACAAACCTGGACAAACTCTTATATGAAGGAAAGTGCTCCCAAGGACACATGGGAATTATTGTCAAGTTAGCTTTCATCATGCTCATATGATTCACGTTCGTTACTTTGATAATTTGATATGTGGGTGGACTGGTGCCTGGGTGACGTACTTACTTGGACAAGCCTCCCACTTATGATTAACCACTCTCACAAGAATTTGCAACTACGAAAGAAGAATTAAGATAAATCTAACCATAACATGAAACATATGGATCCAAATCAGCCCCTTACGAAGCAACGCATAAACTAGGGTTTAAGCTTATGTCACTCTAGCAACCCATCATCTACTTATTACTTCCCAATGCCTTCCCCTAGGCCCAAATAATGGTGAAGTAGCATGTAGTCGATGTTCACATAACACCACCAGAGGAAAGACAACATACATCTGATCAAAATATCGACCGAATACCAACTTCACATGATTACTTATAACAAGACTTCTCTCATGTCCTCAGGAACAAATGTAACTACTCACAAAGCATATTCATGTTCAAAATCAGAGGAGTATTGAATATAATTAAGGATCTGAACATATGATCTTTCATCGATAAACCAACTAGCATCAACTACAAGGAGTAATCAACACTACTAGCAACCCACAAGTACCAATCTGAGGTTTTGAGACAAAGATCGAATACAAGAGATTAACTAGGGTTTGAGAGGAGATGGTGCTGGTGAAGATGTCGAGGAGAGGATCATTGGTGATGAAGATAGCTTCGATTTCCCCCTTCGTGAGGGAAGTTTCCCTGACAGAACAGCTCCGCCGGAGCCCTAGATTGCTTCTGCCCAGGTTCCACCTCGAGACGGCGGTGCTTCGTCCCGAAAGCTTCCTTATGATTTTTTCCAGGTCAAAACCCTCCATATAGCAGTAGATGGGCACCGAAGGCCTTCCAGGGGGCCCACAAGCCCTAGGGGCGCGCCTAGGGGGTAGGGCGCACCCCCTAGGCTTTATGGCCTCTTGGTGGGTCCCCTCTGTTATTTTCTTCACCCAATAGTTTTTTACATATTTCAAAATAATTCTCTGTTAATTTTCAGGACTTTTGGAGCTGTACATAATTTGTCTCTCAGATTTACTCCTTTCCAGTCCAGAATTCCAGCTGCTGGCATTCTCCCTCTTCATGTAAACTTTATAAAATAAGAGAGAAAAGGCATAAGTATTGTACCATAATGTGTGATAACAGCCCATAATGCAATAAATATCAATATAAAAGCATGATGCAAAATGTACGTATCAACTCCCCCAAGCTTAGACCTCGCTTGTCCTCAAGCGAAAGCCGAAATCAATAATCATGTCCACATGTTTAGAGATAGAGGTGTCGATAAAATAAATATGGACATGAAGGCATCATGATCATCTTTAGGATAGCAACACATATTGTCATATAATTTCTTATGCCAAAGTGACAATTCATTACCAAGGTAAAGTACGAAACAAGAACTTTATTGGAAACCAACAAACTATTATCTTAGTCCTTGAAGCAATTTCAATTTATAACATCGGAAAGAGTCAATATAAGAGATTGTATAGGGACGCAGAGTTTCTACTCCCAGGCTCATTTGCACCCCCTCCCAGAAAAAAAAATCAAAACAAATGCTCAAAAATTAAAAAAATTCCACATTTTTTTGGGTGGTAGCTAATTTGATGCGTCAGGTCCGCACCAAATTTCAACTCATTAAGACATCTGAGCAGCTCTCGGCAAAAAAGACAAAATCGGGGTTTGTAAAAATGATTACTATTCACGCACTATTCTGACCCGATTTATCTTTTTTGCCGAGAGCTGCTCAGATCTCCAAATGAGTTGACATTTAGAGCGGACCTCACGCATCAAATTATCTACCACCCAAATTTTTTTGGATTTGTTTGAATTTTTCTAGTATTTATTTTCATTTTTTCTGAGCAGGAGCAGATGAGCCTGGGCACCGAGTTGGATTTCCGCTTGTAAAATCCACATACTCAACCATCTTCTAGTCTTTCATAATTAATACTCATGCGGTATTTATGAGATCAAAGCTTCCATCAGACACATAGAAAGATAGGGGCTTAAAATTTTTCCACCCAAACTATTTACCTCAAGTGTAATGTCAACAATAATAACTCATGATCACCTATATCCGAGTGGGTATATGTGTCTAGATCTTTCCCCAACACATGACCCTTTCCAAAAGAAGAAGACAAAATAAAGGAAGTTGTGAAAATCACCATGACTCTTGCATAAGGGTAAAAGATAAAAGTGAAAGATATGCCCTTCGCAAAGGGAAGCAGAGGTTGTCATGCGCTTTTAAGGTTAGATGAACAAAATCTTAATGCAAAGGGACGTCACTTTATATTTCCACTTGTGATAAAGAACTTTATTGTGCAGTCCGTCACTTTTATTTCTTCCATATCACGAGTTCGTATAAAGCTTATTTTCCTCACACAAAAAGATCATACATTTTTAGAGAGCAATTTTTATTGCTTGCACCGATGACAACTTACTTGAAGGATCTTACTCAATCCATAGGTAGGTATAGTGGACTCTCATGGCAAAACTGGTTTAAGGGATGTTTGGATGCACAAGTAGTATCTCTACTTGGTGCGGAAGTTTTGGCTAGTATGAGGTGGAAGCAAGCGTCACATGTTAGAGGATCCCTGACAATATAACTTCTATCCGGAAATAAGCAAACATAACTCATTATGTTGTCTTCCTTGTCCAACATCAACTTCTTAGCATATAATATTTTAATGAGTGCTCACAATAATAAAAGATGTCCAAGATAATATATTTATATGTGAACCTCTCTTTCTTTATTACTTCCTTTTAATTGCAACAATGACCAAAACTATGTTTGTCAACTCCCAACAAATTTCATGAGACATACTTCTTATATGTGAAGTCATCACTTCCCATAAGATCATTATATAATCTTTTTATTTCTTTTATTCTTTATTTCAATTCCTCAAGATCATAGCAAGAAAGCAAAGCCCTCAACTCAAAACTACTCTTTAGTATATAACTCATGGACTTGATTACATGGAGGGAACATAAAGCAAAAACTCAAAAGTCTAGATCATACAAAAAACTTTTATTCCACTAGATCAAGATATAACCAAAAGGATTGAACTAAGAGAAATGATAAAGGTAAAGATGTGATAGTGATACGATACTGGGGCACCTCCCCCAAGCTTGGCAGTTGCCAAGGGGAGTGCCCATACCCATGTAGGGGAGTGCCCATACCCATGTATTTAGGTCTCTTTCTTTAGAGGTGGTGATGTGATATTATTTGTGATGATGCCCTTTAGAATGTGATCTCCTCCTCAAGCTTATTAGTTTGCTGCTTAAGATCCATTATTTCCTTGTGGAATATGCCTATGACAGCTAGAGCTCCGATCACAAATGGATGCTTCCTGGCTGCGGGAGAAAAAGCAACACTCTTTTTCATGTTATCATAAGAGAGAAATCTAGCATTGGGAGGTATGACTGAATCCGGTATTGCTGAGCTCTGGAGTTCCTCCAGCATAGCTCCAGGTTGAAGGCAAGAGGTAGATTCTTGGTCCTCCTCCATGGCACCCACCTTTTTTAGGTCAGCCTCCATATCTTCCTTCGCCGACCACCCAAAGTGGTCAGCTTCGCTATATGCTCTTGGGCCCGACATCAGGTGAGAGACCCGACTCTCCCCGACCGACTCTTGCGAAAACATCTTGCTCCAAATCTGCTGCAAAATTAGCTAAACACAAGAATAGAGGATTGTGTCGTGGTATGGTGGTCAAAACCTTCGGGAAATTATATAATGAATTTTTACCGACCAAAAGAAGAGTACTACAAGAAAACAGAGTTCGGAGGGCACCCGAGGTGGCGACAAGCCAGGGAGGTGCGCCCAGGGGGTAGGGCACGCCCCTAGGGCTTGTCGCCTCCTCATGCACTTTTCGGGCTACTTTTTATTTTCCTAATTTTTGAAATATTCCAAAACAGAGTAAAATTGTCATTGGAAAAGTTTTGGAGTCGGTTTACTTAGTGTACCTCATACCTATTCCTTTTTGGGGTTTGAAACATTCTAGTAGATATCCCTTATGTACTCCTCCGGTGTTATGGTATTAATAATATTGGTCAACATTTATGGGAGTACCCGAGATATAATGTTTGATTCTTTGCCCATTTACCACCTTTGGGTTATTGCCATTGGCGTTGTTGATCTTGATGGCACAGGAACGATAAACTTCCTCGACAATGTAAGGCCCTTCCCATTTAGAGAGAAGTTTTCCTACAAACAATCTTAAACAAGAATTGTATAGCAAGACATGATCACCTACATTGAATTCATGATTTTGTATCCTTTTGTCATGCCATCTTTTAACTTTGTCTTTGAACAACTTGGCATTTTCATAAGCTTGGGTTCTCCATTCATCCAAAGAGCTAATATCAAATAACCTCTTTTCACCGGCAATTTTGAAATCATAGTTGACCTCTTTATTTTCTCAATAAGCCTTATTGTCGGTGTCAAAACCGGCGGATCTCGGGTAGGGGGTCCCGAACTGTGCGTTAGGCGGATGGTAACAGGAGACAAGGGACACGATGTTTTTACCCAGGTTCAGGCCCTCTCGATGGAGGTAAAACCCTACTCCTGCTTGATTAATATTGATGATATGGGTAGTACAAGAGTGGATCTACCACGAGATCAAGGAGGATAAACCCTAGAAGCTAGCCTATGGTATGATTGTTGTAATGGTTGTTCATCCTACGGACTAAAACCCTCCGGTTTATATAGACACGGAGGCGGCTAGGGTTACAGTCGGTTACAATGGTAGGAGATCTACATATCCATATTGCCAAGCTTGCCTTCCACGCCAAGGAAAGTCCCATCCGGACACGGGACGAAGTCTTCAATCTTGTATATTCATAGTCTTGGAGTCCGGCCGATGATGATAGTCCGCTATCCGGACACCCCGTCCAGACTCCTCAAGAGCCATCGAACCAGGCTTCAATGACGACGAGTCCGACGCATATTGTCTTGGCATTGCAAGGCGGGTTCCTCCTCGAATAATGCATGGAAGATTGTGAACACCAGGATAGTGTCCGCTCGCAAAATAAATTCCACATACCACCGTAGAGAATAATATTTACACAAGTTCAATCATTGGCGTATTTTGTGGCGTGACGTCACACCACTACCAAGCCTTTCTTGAATCATTTTATTATACCACCTCGGTAGCGTTTAGCGGCTTCTTGGCACGTCTTGTCAAAGCGAGATCGTGTTCCCCTTATTCGGGATTCCCATCAATACGGACGTGGGTAACCCAACGCGCCATTGATTGTGGCGCTTGGGAGATAAGCGAGTTTTACCGGGCGGTGGGGATGCATAGTCTTCGTCGCCCATATATAAGGGATAAGGATCCACCTTTTTACCTCGCCTTCTTCCTCCTTTGCTTATCCATCTCCCTTTTCGAGCTCCAGCGCCCAAGTCCGCACATCTCACCTCAACCTTCTCCAGCCATGTCCGGAGCGGGAGGCAAGTGGATGGCCTCCTCTGTTACGGAGGGGCACATCGAGAAGCTGGGCGGCACCGGATACCTGTCCAGCGACATGCCGCACCGGCTGCCCGACGAGGGGCAGCTCATCCCCACCCCCAGGCCCCATGAGAGGGTCGTATTTCTTCCCCACTTCCTCTGCGGACTGGGCTTCCCACTTCACCCCTTCGTCCGGGGGCTCATGTACTACTACGGCCTGGACTTCCACGATTTGGCGCCAAACTTCATCCTCAACATCTCGGTGTTTATCGTCGTGTGCAAGGCCTTCCTCTGCATCCAGCCCCACTTCGGCTTGTGGCTAAAGACCTTCAATGTCAAGCCGAAGGTGGTGAAGGGTGTCCAAGCGGAGTGCAGAGGTGCCATGGTGGGCAAAATGCCCAACGTCACTTGGCTTGAGAGTGCATTCGTGGAATCCATCAAAGGGTGGCAATCGGGGTGGTTCTACATCACCGAGCCGCGTGACCCTAAATGGGCAGCGGCCCCCGTTCAGATATGGTATCCCCATGCAGCTCACCTCCTGGAAAGAGAAGGGCTTTCTATGGGGTAGTTCGGAGGAGCTGACCGAACTCCAGTCCTGTCTCCGGACCCTGGTGAACAAGAAGCTTAAGCTTGTCAACGTGATCCAGGTCATGCTCGTCTGCCGGATTCTCCCCGCCAAAGAACGGGCCTTCAATTTGTGGGAGTTTGATCCGCACTTTGCACGGACCTTGGCGGGCTCTTGACCACGACGTCTGGCTGCACGGAGGGTGTTGTTCAAGGCGGAGAAGCCCCGCATCCGCAATCAAGATCGCGGATTCAGCACGCCTGCGCCCGGCCGGCGAGGTAAGCTATGTTATCCTTTATGGGACACTCATTTCTTTCATAGTTTGACTCTATGTGGGATCTAAACTCCCAATGCCTTTAACAGATGGCAGAAGACGTCCGGACAGGTTAACTGTCGGCTCCCCTTCGAAGACCCAGCGGACACCCGTTTGGCAGGTTATGGTCCCGGCACTCTCGTGGTGCCAGAGAAGAAGGCCAAGAAGAAGGCCACGGGAACCCGAAGGAGTTCCCGGCGCCAGGTGGTATCGGACTCATCGTCCAATGACTCCGAGGCTGACTCCTCCCTTGAGGACGAGGAGGAGAAGAAAGAAGGCTCCCCCCAGCGGGGGGAGAGAAGAAGAGGAAGGCCTCCCCAGCGGGGGAGGCCGAAGGGTCCAAGAAAGGACGGACCCTTCCTCCGGACTGCTCCGCCAACGCCGACGACGGCGACGAGGAGTTGCCCTCAAGGGCCAAGCCCCTGGCAAGATCGTAAGTGTCCGAATTCCTGGATGATTTATAATTTCTCTTTTTGCCACGTGGTGTCCTTCTAATGCCGCATACAATCTGTAGTCCGGCCAAGGACGATCTTCCTGCTTCGTCGAGCGGGTCCTTGGCTAAGTCGGATATGGATTCCCTTCTGACCGCCTCCACCCCTTGTGACGCTGATGACGCCAAGGTGGGATCCTGGAGGGGCCCACCAGAGAGGGGGCTCGGAGGTGCTCAGGCAACCTCCGGACTTCGCAGATCGACTCGCACCGAACCTGCAGTGGTTCCGAGTCCGGCAGCGCCCTTCGAAGAAGGGGAAGCTGTGACACCGCGGCCTCCATCCAACCGGGCGCGGATAACTTGTTGAGGCGCCAACGGCGCTTCCATCGAGGAAGAACACCGCACTATCATGAGTGCGGTGATTCAAGGTTCAGCTTCGCCAAGAGTGGGCTGACCGAAGCCTGCAGCAACCTTCTAACGAGCTTTGAGGTAAGAAATTTAAAATATGTAATATGATACCACATAGACAGTAGCCCTCGATGCTCGGTTCGGTGTTGGAAAGAAAAGCGGATGAGGATCTAAAAAGATATCTGCAGGAGGTCTAAAAATATGTCAATATGGGTTTGCAGGCTGCGCTGCTGACCTCTGCCGACCTTGTTGTGGAGGTCGATGCTTTGAAGCGAGAACCTCGGCGGTCCGAGAGCGAGCTCGGCCATGCCAAGAAGCAACTCGAGGACAAGGAAGGTGAGTAACACCGTATTAAATTTGTACCTTCTGAGAAAAGGATTTGGTTGCAAGAGAAATAACAAGGATAACATGGGTACTGCAGGGGCCACGAACGAGGTGGCGACCCTGAAGGAGGCGGTGTCTGCGGCCGAACACAATGCGGCCGCAGAGCGAGCCGAGCGAGAGAAGCAGGAGGCGCGGGTGGTGGAGGTGCAGCAAGACCTCCAGGCTCTCATGGAAAAACATGAGGGTTTGGAGTGCGACTCAAAGACTCGAGAGTCTGAGCTTGCATCGGCTCTTGAGATCGCCAAAGCCGCTAAGGCCGAAGCCCACAAGGCCCTCTAGGAGGTCGATGATTTGAAGAAAATAGCAGCGGGTAAGGCATTTTTCATGCAAAGCAAGCATGTGAATGTGAATTACCTATTACTTACCCGAACTCGGAGCTCTCCAGGAGCGTTCGCGGATCTGCCCCGCAGTGCGTCAGAGGCTACCGCTTTCTACCGGGCCGAGGAGGGGAGCTCGACGAAGAAGGTCTTGGTCTCAAGTATCTTGAGGCGGACATCCAGTGCTTTTAGCGACCAGTGAAGCAGCTGGTCAAGCTCCACAAGGTAGCCGAACAGGCCATGAAGGGCCTCATAGTTAATTTGTGGCCCAAGGGGCCATGCACAGGAGCTACTTGGCCTGGTCGGCGGCTGGTGGACGCGTGTCCCTGGGTTGAGGTCGTCAAGCACTCCGCTTTGCATTGAAGGTGCCCGTCGGGCCTTGCCCGTGCAAAAGTGCATGGGGCGGGATGGAATGAGAAGCTTCGATGGGCCGCGCCGCCGGCGGGCAAGGAGTATCGTCACGCCGAAATGTATTATAAGAGTGTCTGAAGGGTGCCGCATGATTGCGGGTGAGTGCTCAAAGATGTAATATTTGAGTAGACTCGCATTTTGTTATCTGCGCGCTGAAAACTTTGTTCATATGCGCTAAGCAACGCTTGTTAATTTAAAATATTACCTTCTGTGCGGCCGTTTATCAAATCTGAGAGATGGCAAGTCGTCGGCTTCAGCCCCCATGCCACTAGTGCTGGGGTGTTCGGGATAAACTTGAGCGCTCTTGTTCGCATGTTTGGGTCCATCTAGGGAGGCACTCAACACAACGAACGAGGCAACCGGACTTATAATGCTTGAACACTCTCACTTAGCCATAGAATTCTATAATTTTAAATTTCGGCGAAGCCCCTAGTATTTGGAAGACCGAGTTCGGGGCGCTATCCACGCCTGGGCCGGACGAAGCCGGTTCCTCGCTCTAAGCGGCATAAGTCTTTAGGGACTCGAAAAAACCTCTCGAACAGCGACCAGCTCTCGCCTTATCATGACGGCCAGTTTTAGCTTTCTCCACTGAGGCACTCACCCAGCTCAACCGGGGCACAATTGCAGTGGTTCTCCCAGTGCTACCTTAGCCGATAAAACGGAACGTAAGGTACCAAAACATGGGAGCCGGGCAAACCCAACTATTGACCCAAGACATGATTGGGAGCCGATGCATATAATGCTATAAGTTCGGGGTGCCGCACTTGTGAAAGTGTTCGGACTTATCACACCATAATGCGGGGAACTTAAGCCCCTGGTGTATTCGGCCATACCAAAGTGTACGGATGCAGGATGTCATAAATGAACACATATATAAGAAAGAAATGCAATTATAAGCGAAAAGCGATGCATTGTTTATTCAAGGAATTCTGCGATGAATGCAGAATGATACAAATAGTGCGGTAAGCAAGGGATTGGACTATTAAATATGTCCCCCTCCAGGGGTAGGCTGCGGAATGGTGTATTAAACAGATTTAATGCTCGTAATGGAGACCAACTGAGTGTTCGTCGTAACCTTTCTCCTTCCCTGGCTGTTGCATCGTGAGTTCGGCAGGTCTACTGCCGGATAGGGCCTCTGGTGAACAGAGTCCTGCGGGTAAGAAAAAAAGAAAAAAGAAAAAGAGCGACACACTTGGGAGCCCCTGGTGTGGTTGAGCCGCACTCTGGGCCTGTCGTGGTCGTGCCCCCCCTATGCCAGTGGTATCTCCAGAGTGTAATGATGTACGCGAAGGACTAGTCTTGCAATTATGCAAGGGCTGGGGTTGGGGCCGCATTGCTACGTGCGCTCGGAACGTGCCAGGTGGTCTTGTTGTAGGTTACTCCGTGCGCGTTTGTCCGTGTCCGGTCGCTTAACGGCCGGACTCGAAAATGGCCTTAAGAGGCTGCTGTGTACTTCTGCCGTGAGAGCCGCTGTGTGTTCCTCCGTTCGGAGGGAGCGTTCAGTGTTTCCGTTGACCGTGATGACTCCTCGAGGGCCTGGCATCTTGAGCTTGAGGTATGCATAGTGCGGCACCGCGTTGAACTTTGCAAACGCGGTTCGTCCGAAAGCGAGCATGATAGCCGCATGAGCGGGACTATATCGAAGATTAACTCCTCGCTTCGGAAGTTATCCGGGGATCCGAAGACCACTTCCAGTGTAACCGAGCCTGTACAATTGGCCTCTACACCTGGTATGACGCCTTTGAAGGTCGTCTTTGTGGGTTTAATCCTTGAGGGGTCTATGCCCATCTTGTGCACTGTATCCTGATAAAGCAGGTTCAGGCTGCTGCCGCCGTCCATCAGGACTCTAGTGAGGTGAAATCCATCGACATTTGGGTCTAAAACCAATGCGGCGAATCCGCCATGGCGGATACTGGTGGGGTGGTCCCTTCGATCAAAAGTGATCGGGCAGGAGGACCATGGGTTGAACTTTGGGGCGGCGGCTCCATCAGCGTATCGTCCACGAGTGCAGGTCCGCTCCCTCTTGGGTATGTGAGTTGCGTATATCATGTTCACCGTCCGCACTTGTGGGGGGAAACCTTTCTGTCCTCTATTGTTCGGCGGCCGGGTCTCTTCCCCGTCATCGCTATGTAGCCCCTTGTCATTGTTTTCGGCAATTAACTTGCCTGCCTGCTTAAATACCCAACAATCCCTGTTGGTGTGATTAGCTGGCTTTTCGGGGGTGCCATGTATCTGGCAAGAGCGGTCGAGTAGTCGATCCAAATTGGACGGACCCGGAGTAGTTCTTTTGAATGGCTTTTTCCGCTGACCGGGTTTGGAGCCTCTGAATCCGGCATTGACTTCCGTATCCTCAGTGTTATCGCCATTAATGCGGCGTTTGTTTTTGTTGCGACGCGACCTGCCATTGCTGTCCTTGTTATCCGGACTGCCAGAATTTCTGCTGAAGTTGTTACTGCGGGCTAGCCAGTTGTCCTCTCGCGCGCAGAAGCGGGTCATGAGTGATGTGAGGGCTGCCATGGATTTAGGCTTTTCCTGTCCTAGGTGCCGGGCCAGCCACTCGTCGCGGATGTTATGTTTGAAGGCTGCGAGGGCCTCTGCATCCGGACAGTTGACGATTTGATTTTTCTTTGTTAAGAACCATGTCTAGAACTATCTGGCCGATTCATCTGGCTGCTGAATTATGTGGCTTAGGTCATCGGCGTCTGGTGGTCGCACATATGTGCCCTGGAAGTTGTCAAGGAATGCGGCTTCTAGGTCTTCCCAACACCCAATTGATTCTGCTGGCAAGCTATTAAGCCAATTCGAGCTGGTCCTTTGAGCTTGAGTGGGAGATATTTGATGGCGTGAAGATCATCACCGCGGGCCATGTGGATATGAAGGAGATAGTCTTCGATCCAAACCGCGGGGTCTGTTGTGCCATCGTAGGATTTGATGATCCATTACTTCATCTATGAAGCATAGTGGGTGTGCGGCGCCTCTATATTGGGCAATATCAGGATGTAGCTCAAGCGAGCTTTGTCTACTGTGTTTGGCCCGGCCAGAGTTGCTGTATCCGGCGCGATGGTAGTTGTCGCGCATTGTGGGGCACCCACGTGATCCGTAGATCGATCTTTATTGTCTTGCCTTGTCCTCCAATATGTCTCGCAAGTCCGGCGCATTCCCCCATGGCTTCGTACTTTTCAAGCGGTGCCGGGGTACGGTTCTGGTGGAGGGCCTAGATGCCTCTCTGTCGCGGCCACGAGGTGGTCGGTCTGCTGTATTGTGCGCTGGTGATGAAGGTTTATATGCCTCATCCTCTAATCGGGGGAGCAACTTGCGTTTGGGGTAGCTTTTGGAGGGGCGTTCGAGTTCATACTCTTGACGCAAGGACTTGATCCATCCATCGGCTAGCAGGTCTTGATCAGCTCTAAGCTGTTGCTTTGCTTTTCTTTAGGCTGTTCGCCGTGGCCATAAGCCTGCGCTTAAAACGCTCTTGTTTGGCGGGATCCTCGGGCACGGCGAATTGGTCGTCGTTGAGGCTTGCCTCGTCTCCCGGAGGAGGCATGTAATTATCATCCTCTACCTCTTCCTCTGCCGCTCTCGTGAGGGCTGGCTTCTCCGTCCTCTGTCTGAATCTTGTTGGAGGGGTTGTCTTGACTCTCTCGGGGTGTTATTATCTCCGTGCGGAATCTCCATTCTTCTTGTGGCGGGATTTAGAGCGGCGCCACGGCGCCGGCGCTTGGGATGTTTCTTGGAGGAGTCTTCCTCTGCTACATCCTCGCCGTTCCCATCCTTTGGGATGTCCACCATGTATATGTCGTATGACGAGGTGGTCTTCAAAGTGCCCGTGGCGCTGGTTCTTGGTCGTCTCGGCATCGTCGTCCATACCGTCGATGTCTTGGTCATAATCTAGCATGTCGGTTAGATCGTCGACAGTGGCTACAAAGTGGGTGGTGGGTGGGCTTTGAATTTCTTCGTCGTCCGCATCCCAACCATACGACCATGATCCGGCCAGGCTCTCGATAGCAAGAGATACTTTAGCGAATTCAGGATGTCACCAAAGGGTGAGTGCTGAAAGATGTCCGCGGCGGTGAACTCCATGATCGGCGCCCAATCGGATTCGATTGGTAGGGGCGCAGGAGGTTCGGAGTCCGGCGAGGAGTCCGGCACCTCGGAGTCACGACTTTACAAGGGACAAAGTCAGTATTCGGCTCCATCACCGTAGAGGTTGCAGCCCCCGAGGCAGCGTCTAGCCACCCATCCTCGATCTGCGCGGTCGGCTCCGGATTAAGGGTTGGAGCGGACTCATGTGCGGCCTCGGCACCTTGTCGGCAGCGAGCTAGATCATGCCCATCGAGGCGGTCTGGCGCGCCGGTCGTGGCTCGAATCCATCGAAGATCAAGTCTCCGCGGATGTCGGCCGTGAAGTTTAGGCTTCAAATCGACGACGGCGGGCGTAGCTTTCAATCTGCTCGGATGGCCACGCGAATTGGCCCGGTGCAAAGCCGCCGAATACGAAGATCTGTCCGGGGAGAAAAGTCTCACCCTGGACTGCATCGTTGTTGATAATCGAAGGAGCCATCAAGCCTATCGGTGACGACACAGAGGAACTCTCAATGAAAGCACCAATGTCGGTGTCAAAACCGCGGATCTCGAGTAGAGGGTCCCGAACTGTGCGTCTAGGTGGATGGTAACGGAGACAAGGGACACGATGTTTTACCTGGTTGGGCCCTCTCGATGGAGGTAAAACCCTACTCTGCTTGATTAAAATTGATGATATGGGTAGTACAAGAGTGGATCTACCACGAGATCAAGGAGGCTAAACCCTAGAAGCTAGCCTATGGTATGATTGTTGTAATGGTTGTTAGTCCCACGGACTAAAACCCTTGATTTATATAGACACCTTTGGAGAGGGCTAGGGTTACAGAGTCGGTTACAATGGTAGGAGATCTACAGATCCAGTTGCCAAGCTTGCCTTCCACGCCAAGGAAAGTCCCATCCGGACACGGGACGAAGTCTTCAATCTTGTATCTTCATAGTCTTGGAGTCCGGCCGATGATGATAGTCCGGCTATCCGGACACCCCCTAGTCCAGGACTCCCTCACTTATGTTCTAGTTCAAGAGGTAAGTGACATGCTTTTCCATAAACCATTTTATACGGAGACATACCCATAGGATTTTTATAAGCAGTTCTATAAGCCCATAGTGCATCATCAAGTTTCTTAGACCAATTCTTTCTGGATCTATTAATAATCTTTTGCAAGATCAATTTAATTTCTCTATTGCTCAATTCTATTTGCCCACTAGACTGAGGATGGTTAGGTGATGTGTTTCTATGGTTAACATCATACTTAGCACGCAAATTACGGAAAGCACCATGCATGAAGTGTGAACCACCATCAGTCATTATATATCTAGGGACTCCAAATCTTGGAAAAATAACTTCTTTAAGCATCTTAATAGAAGTGTTATGATCAACACTACTAGTTGGAATAGCTTCTACCCACTTAGTAATGTAATCAACAACAACTAAAATATATGTATACCCATTAGAGGAAGGAAAAGGTCCCATATAATCAAAGCCCCAAACATCAAATGGTTCAATAACAAGTGAATAATTCATAGGCATTTCCTGACGTCTACTAATATTACCAATTCTTTGACATTCATCACAAGGAAAAAACATACTTATGAGCATCCTTGAAGAGAGTAGGCCAATAAAAACCAGATTGTAATACCTTATGTGCAATTCTATCTCCAGCATGGTGTCCTTCATAAGCCTCGGAGCGACACTTGCGTAAGATTTGTTACTGTTCATGCTCTGGTACACAACGTCTAATAACACCATCGATATGCTCCTTCTTTATAAAGGTGTGGGTCATCCCAAAGTAATGTCATGCGGTATTTATCGTATATATTTTGATTTTTTCTAAGTGGGAGCAAATGAGCCTGGGCACCGAATTGGTTTTCCGCTTGTATAGAAAATCCACATACTAAACCATCTTTTAGTATTTCATAATTGGTAATACTCATGTGGTATTTATGAGATCAAAGCTTCCATCAGACACATAGAAAGATAGGGGCTTAAAATTTTGCCACCCAACTATTTACCTCAAGGGTAATGTCAAAAATAATAACGCATGATCACCTATATCCGAGTGGGTATATGTGTCTAGATCTTTCCCCAACACATGACACTTGCTAAAAGAAGAAGGCGAAATAAAGGAAGTGGAGAAAATCACCATGACTCTTGCATAAGGGTAAAAGACGAAAGTGAAATTTAGGCCCTTCGCAGAGGGAAACAGAGATTGTCATGCGCTTTTAAGGTTAGATGCACAAAATCTTAATGCAAAGGGACGTCACTTTATATTGCCGCTTGTGATAAAGAACTTTATTATGCAGCCCGTCGCTTATATTTCTTCCATATCACGAGTTTGTATAAAGCTTATTTTCCTCGCACAAAAAGATCATACATATTTAGAGAGCAATTTTTATTGCTTGCACTGATGACAACTTACTTGAAGGATCTTACTCAATCCATAGGTAGGTATAGTGAACTCTCATGGCAAAAATGGTTTAAGGGGTGTTTGGATGCACAAGTAGTATCTCTACTTGGTGTGGAAGTTTTTGCAAGTATGAGGTGGAAGCAAGAATCACATGTTAGAGGATCCCTCACAATATAACTTCTATTCGGAAATAAGCAAACATAACTCATTATGTTGTCTTCCTTGTCCAACATCAACTTCTTAGCATATAATATTTTAACGAGTGCTCACAATCATAAAAGATGTCCAAGATAATATATTTATATGTGAACTTCTCGTTCTTTATTACTTCCTTTTAATTGCAACAATGACCAAAACTATGTTTGTCAACTCCCAAGAAATGTCATGCGACATACTTCTTATATGTGAAGTCATCACTTCCCATAAGATCATTATATAGCCTTTTCATTTCTTTTATTCTTTATTTCTATTCCTTAAGATCATAGCAAGAAAGCAAAGCCCTCAACTCAAAACTACTCTTTATTATATAACTCACGGACTCGATTACATGGAGGGAACATAAAGCAAAAACTCAAAAGTCTAGATCATACTAAAAACTTTTATTCCACTAGATCAAGATATAACCAAAATGATCAAACTAAGAAAAATGATAAATGTAAAGATGTGATAGTGATACGATACTGGGACACCTCCCCCAAGCTTGGCAGTTGCCAAGGGGAGTGCCCATACCCATGTATTTAGGTCTCTTTCTTCGGAGGTGGTGATGTGATATTCTTTGCGATGATGCCCTTTAGAATGCGATTCTCCTCCTCAAGCTTACTATTTTGCTGCTTAAGATCCATTATTTCCTTGTGGAGTTTTCCTGTGATAGCTAGAGCTCAAATCACCCATGGATGCTCCCTGGCTGCGGGAGAAAAAGCAACACTCTTGTTCATGTTATCATAAGAGAGAAATCTAGCATTGGGAGGTATGACGGAATCCGGTATTGCTAAGCTCTGGAGTTCTTCCAGCATAGGTCTAGGTTGAAGGCAAGAGGTAGCTTATTGGTCCTCCTACATGGCATCCACCCTTTTCAGGTCAGCCTCCATCTCTTCCTCCATTGACTACTCAAAGTGGTTAGCTTTGCTGTATGCTCTTGGGCCCGGCATCGGGTGAGAGACCCGACTCTCCCCGACCGACTCTTGCGAAGACATCTTGCTCCAAATCTGTTACATAATTAGCTAAACACAAGAATAAAGGATTTTGTCGTGGTACGGTGGTCAAACCTTTGGGAGATTATATAATGAATTTTTACCGACCAAAAGAAGTGTACTACAAGAAAACGGAGTTCGGAGGGCACACAAGGTGACCACAAGCTAGGAGGCCGCCCAGGGGGTAGGGCGCGCCCCCAGGGCTTGTCGCCTCCTTGTGCACTTTTCGGACTACTTTTTATTTTCCTAACTTTTTTAATATTCCAAAACGGAGTAAAATTGTCATTGGAAAAGTTTTGGAGTCGGTTTACTTACCGTACCTCATACCTATTCCTTTTTGGGGTCTGAAACGTTCTGGTAGATATCCCTTATGTACTCCTCTGGTGTTATGGTATTAAAATATTGGTTTCAACATTTATGGGAGTACCCGAGATATAATGTTTGATTCTTTGCCCATTTACCACCTTCGGGTTATTCCCTTCGGCGTTGTTGATCTTGATGGCACCGGAACGATAAAGTTCCTTGACAATGTAAGGCCCTTCTGATGCGGAGCATCCCACGATCATCCCCATGGATGTGCGTACATCTCCTACGACACCACTTGGACCTATGACCAGAGCTCGAGCAAAGTCTATCAAAGATAAGGTGAACTCGCTCCTCTCCAAACTCCCACTCCCTACTTATGAGACATGGCTACTACCTCATGTGGAGACCTGATGTGTGATCAGGTGTTTGGACGAGAGTCACAGATCAGCTACACCCAATGGACAAGACGGCAAGGACACCAAGTTCAACGGACAAGAAGAAGGCCCACTCGAAACTCCCAGTCTTCGCACGACCGACGCCGACCAGACGTCTGATGCCTGGAGGCTCCAAATGACCAGCCAATCCCAGCCTTCGCATGCTATAGTGGCTGGACACCGACGCCGACCGGACGTCCGACACCTCCCAGCGCCCGGACGACCGAGCCTCTCCGGACGACCGACGCCACCACACCCAAGCCAAAACATCGGAAGAATGGAGACTTCCGGACGACCGACAATTCCTGACCAGAGCCGAAACATCGGACGCCCGACCGGTGCCGGACATCTGGACCCTCGTGAGCCTTCGGACGACCGGTGACCGTGGGAAATCCGACGTTGTGCGTGCGCCCGTGTGTTGGGCCGAAGCCTTTTACCCTTTCATCCACTTAGACTATAAATAGACCTCTCCCACCCCCTAGTTAGGGTTAGCATTGTGATAGCTCATATTTTGAGATAGAGCCTTGCTCATCCATCCAGATCTACTCCATCGTGAGGGACCGACACCTCTTCGGAGAAGATCCTCGTTGGATTCAAAATCTCCTTTCGGAGAAGACCCTCTTCAAGACCTCCTCTCGAAGAAGAAACGGTTACCCTATGTATCGTCCTTTGTTGGATTTGGATCTTGTATCACTTTGTGTCTCGATGATCTAGCGCATGTGTGACTTTATTCTTGTTAGTTGAGTGTTCTCTCATGTTTTTCCCTCGTTCCCCTCCCCGTGTTCTTCGTGTTCTTGGTAGGATTCCCCTCCAAACGTGAAAGATTGGCCTCTAGGGTTCTACCCTACATCATCTTGGTATCATGAGCCACGTTGATCACGTTTTTGGAGCCCCTACCCTTTGTTTTCTAGCTTGATTTTGTTGATTTCGTCCTAAATCCGTAAATCCCCACAAGAAATAGCCCCCAATTTTTTTTTGTGATTTGTTGGTTGATCCATGCATTTGTGTTGCCACGTGTGGCTCTAGCTTTCCCCCACCTTCTCCACCATTTCCTTCCACAAAATCACTTGGATTTGACCTCTCTGCCATTCTCCACCACGAAAACGATCTGTTCATCCGGTGCCCGAAATCACCCAGCCATCGAACGTCCGACCGACACTGGACGTTCGACGACTTCTGGTCGTCCGACCATTCTTGACGAAACTGAATATTTTCAGTTCAATTTCCCCACCGCTCCATCACCACTCCTGCATACGCACTTGCCTACCACCACCGTTTTCCGCAACCACCATCGCTTACCCGTTTCGCACTCTGACAAGTTTAGACACATTTTGGTGTTTGAAAATTTGAGTTGTGGTTCCCGTGTCCTATTGTGTTTCGGCTATATAGGTACGGTTCGACATCAACATCACCATCGCTCATCATCGCCAAGGACAGTAACCTCGACGACATCTTTGTCATTTCCATGCCATTGCATTGATAACCATATAGCCTTACTTTTGTGTTGCTTACCCATCAAGACTAGCCATTGAGTATTGCCGGCAATGTGACTTGTGCACTTTAGTGATCATACTCCATAGCATACATACCATATCATAGTGGTGCATATCTTGGTATCATCTTTTGTGTCACAAAAGTTGTCATCGCATGCACAATTGCTATCTTGGTTCATGAAGTTTTGCATGAGAAAAGAGCTCAAAAGTGAAAGAGCCAAACAAGCTTTTAAGCAAGAAGGAAAGATAAGCAAAGAGCTTATAAGAAAGAACCATAGCATCATACTACATTAAGATTGTCATATCCGATCATCTTGGATCATACCATTGGAACACCATACATATAGCATACTTGGGATAGTAGTCCTTGCATTTTTGCTTAATAGGTTGTGCAGAAGTTCTGTATCCGCCTATTGTGCAATCGTGCTAGCGTCTCTCTAGTGTTGTGCAACACGAGCATTTTCGTGGTCTTCACATTTTGGCTCATTCCTTGGTTGCACAACCCCATTTATCTATTTGCGTGTGTGTTTCCGTGTACCATACCTTGCTATTGGTCTACTTGTTTGTAGGACCTTGAGAAGAGGTGTCTAGAGGGGGGGGGGGGTGATTAGACACTAAGTACCAAAGTTGCAGTTTTTAACTTCTTTAAGTTTAAGTGGAGTTTAGGCACAAGTTTAACATTCACAATACATAGCAAGCAAGCATGCAAAGAGTATATGAGCAACGGAAAGTAAAGCATGCAACTTGCAAGAATGAAAAGGGAAGGGTTTTGGAGGATTCAAACGCAATTGGAGACACGGATTTTTTGGGCGTGGTTCCGATAGGTGGTGCTATCGTACATCCACATTGATGGAGACTTCAACCCACGAAGGGTAACGGTTGCGCGAGTCCATGGAGGGCTCCACTCACGAAGGGTCCACGAAGAAACAACCTTGTCTATCCCACCATGGCTGTCGCCCACAAAGGACTTGCCTCACTAGCGGTAGATCTTCACGAAGTAGGCGATATCCTTGCCCTTACAAACTCCTTGTTTCAACTCCACAATCTTGTCAGAGGCTCCCAAGTGACACCTAGCCAATCTAGGAGACACCACTCTCCAAGAAGTAACAAATGGTGTGTTGGTGATGAACTCCTTGCTCTTGTGCTTCAAATGATAGTCTCCCCAACACTCAACTCTCTCTCATAGGATTTGGATCTGGTGGAAAGAAGATTTGAGTGGAAAGCAACTTGGGGAAGGCTAGAGATCAAGATTCATATGGTAGGAATGGAATATCTTGGCCTCAACACATGAGTAGGTAGTTCTCTCTTAGAAAATGTATGCTGGAAGTGTAGGTTCAGTCTGATGGCTCTCTCCACGAATGAAGAGGAGGTGGAGGGATATATATAGCCTCCACACAAAATCTAACCGTTACACACAATTTACCAAACTCGGTGGGACCGAAACGAGAAACTCGGTCGGACCGATTTAGCAAATCTAGTGACCGTTAGGATTTTCGGTGGGACCGATATGTAACTCGGTAGGACCGATATGGTTAGGGTTAGGGCATAACGTAATCTCGGTGAGACCGATTACACAAACTCGGTGAGACCGATTTTGGTAATTAGCTAACCAGAGAGTTGGTCAGGCAAACTCGGTGGGACCGATTACTCAAACTCGATGGGACCGATTTTGGTAATAAGTTAACCAGAGAGTTTGCATTGTAATCTCGGTAGTACCGATTGGTCAAACTCGGTGAGATCGATTTTGGTAATGGACATACACAGAGAGATTACAATCACATCTCGGTGAGACCGAGATCCCTATCGGTGAGACCGATTTGTCTAGGGTTTGTGGCAGTGGCTAAGACATCTGAAATCGGTGGCGCCGGATAGAAAGAATCGGTGGGGCCGAGTTTGACTTTAGGTTTAGGACATAAGTGTGAAGGTGGGAAAGTAGTTGAGGGTTTTGGAGCATATCACTAATCACTGTGGAGCAAGAAACTCATTAAGCAACACCTCATCCCTTCTTGATAGTATTGGCTTTTCCTATAGACTCAATGTGATATTGGATCACTAAAATTTAAAATGAAGAGTCTTGAGCTTGAACCTTGAGCCAATCCTTTGTCCTTAGCATCTTGAAGGAGTTCCCACATCCTTTAGTCCATGCCACTCCATTGTTGAACTTATCTGAAACATACTAGATAAAAGTGTTAGTACAACAACAGATATGTTGACATTAATTACCAAAACCACCTAGGGAGCACTTGTGCTTTCAATTTCCCCCTTTTTGGTAATTGATGACAACATACATCAAAGCTTTAGATAAAGATATAAAGAATAGAAAGTAAAGCTTTGGAAAGACATGTAACAAGCATAGGATCCCCTACATTTTGTCCCCCGGAAAACCCTCCTTTCCCCCATTTGGGAAATTTACCATTTCCCAAAGAATTGGGTTTCAAACTTTTCCCCCTCAAAAGTGAACCTTTTTAGGCCCCTCCAAAAAACTTTCCCCTTTGAAAATTTTGGATTTTTTTGGGGTCCCCACCCAAGGGAAAAAATATTTTTTAATTTTGGGTTTAAACCCCCTTTTTCTTTAAAAGGGGTTTTTTCCGGCTCCGGGTTCCCAAATTGGGGCCAGGAAACCCCGGGGGGGAAAGTTTTTTGGGTTACCCTTCGGGTCCCTTTTTTTTTTTTTAATCCCCCCCGGGGCCTCACGGAGGAATTGGCCCCCCTTGGGGAAAAAATTTTGGGAATTTTCCCCCCCGGGGAAAAACCCTCCCCCTTTTAAAACCCCCCCCCTGGGTTTCCCCCCCCTTTTGGGGGTCTTTCCCTTTCCAAGAACTTCCCTTCGGGCCCAAAACCCCCCCTTTTTTAAAAGGGAAGTTCCCCGGGCATGCTTGGGTTGCCCAAAAGGAAAGGTTTTCCACCCCCCTTTGGGAAATCCTCTTCCCAAAACGGGTTCAAATAAGGGGTCCCCCAATTTTGGCTGGGGGGTTCCCCATGGAAGTCACCCCCAAAAATTGGGGCCCGGGCAAATATTTCCCCCCCCCTAAAAGAAATTTTTCCCCACTTCCTGGGCCCATTTTGGGGAAACCCCTTTCAAATTTACCAAAATTTTTTCGGGCCCTTTAACTTTTAAAATTTTAAGCCCGGGGGTTGGGAAGGGTTTTGGGGGGGCAAAAGGTTTTCCTTTTGGGAATCATTGTGGGAACCGGGGCCCCTGTTTGGGGGGAGAAGGATTTTGGGGGGCCCCGCCCCGCCCCTTTTAAAGGGGCCCCCCCTTTTTTCCCGGGCCCCCCGTTCCCCCCGGGCGGAACGCAATTACCTCTCTCCGCCCGGGGGCGGGGGAAAAAAAGGGGGGTGGGAGCACCCCTTCCCCAACGGCCCCAGGGTTTGGGGGGGGCCCCCCCGCCCGGGAACCCCCAAGGGGCCCCTTTGGGGTATTTTTATTTTCTCTTTTCACTTGCCTTTTCCCAATCGAGCCCCAGGGTTCCGCCGCCCTTTAAAGGGGGAAACCCTTCCCCCCATTGGGTGTCCAAGGGGGGGGGGCCCAGGGGCCCGGGGTGGTTCATACCCCTGGTAGGTGCCCCCTTGGGGAAAGGGGAAAAAGGGCCCCCGGGGGAAAAAAGGCCAACCGGGGGCGGGTTCAAAAACCCCCGGCGTTTGGGCCCCAAAGGGGGGGGCCCCAAAAGCCCCCAGAACCAAGGGAAGAAAAATTTTTTAATGGGAAACCCGGAGGACGATCTTCCCGGGAAAGAAAAGCGGCAAAAATATCTGGGGGGCCCTTTCCAAACCCGGGGCCCCCGGGGGGCGGTTTTGGAAACCTGGGGTCCGGGCCCGCGCCAAGAAACCGAGGGGGGTTTAAAAGGGGGAAATTGCCCGGGGAAATGGGGGAAAAAAAGGGGGGCCCGGGGGCCCGAGGGCCCCAAAGGGGTTTTTTTGGGCCCAAACCCCCCAAAAGGAAAATTTGGGGATTTAAAAATTTAGGGAAAAAAGAGTAGGCCCAGTCGGGTGGGGGGAGACCCAAAAGGGAAGGGGGTTTTCGGGGTCCCGGTTTGGGTTGGCGAGAAGGCGAAAGGGAACCAACCCGAAGGAGTTCGGCCCTTTGGGGACACTCCAGGAAAGGGGGGATTTCCCCCGGGAAGGGGAAAAAAAGGGGTGAAGGAAAAACTTAAAAGGGCGAGACCCAAAGGAGGGGTTTGGTTTTGCCCAAGGGCCCCCCGGATTGGGGGGGCCCCGGTAGGAAAAATGGGTTTAAATTTTTGGCCCGGTTCCTCTTGGGGAAAACCCCAGGGCCAGGGCCCCCGGGCCCGGGGGGTTTGGAAAAAATTTAAGGATTCTAAAGCCCCCTGTTGGGATCCCAAGATTTTGAGGGACCGAGGGGGCTTTCACAACATGATAAACACACCACATAGGCAAGACATGATGCACAACAAGCATGATGCATGACAAAACTACATGAAGCTACTCATGGCAGGAGATGATGCAAACAAGAACAACACATCAAGGCAAGTTTAAATGAGGCCGGGAACAACATATAACAATTCCGGTAAGTCCTCATATGCATATTTCGAAATTGGTCCAGATCTGAATAAACCTTATGTTCAAGTTGTTAAACAGCAAGTTAAGATGCACCACGATGAACTACACGAAATTCTAGTCAAGTTACATATAAAGTTCATTAGATTCGGAGCTACGGCCTAGAAGATATGAGCAAAACAAGTTAAACATGGCATCGATGCAAAATGCATACAAACATCAAGCAAACACCTCAAAACATGGATGCAACATGATAATATGAAACTACATGCAAAAACAAGCAATTTTCATATAGAGCACACTCAAAACGGAGCAACGGTTCAACACACACACACTATACAAGTCATAACAACAATCTGTCCATAACAGCAACTAGGCATCTTGTCTGCATCAAAACAATAAGCTACAGCACCCCAACATGATAACAAAAGGCATGGGCATGAAGTACATGTAAAGCATAACAAAACATGAACACTGAGCTATCTCTAGAAACAACTAGAACATGCTCCAAAACACATGGAAACATTGCAAATAATAACAGTTTCAGACTTTAGTAGAAATAACATCAGGTTGCAATGTTTAGAGCTATCAAACAACATGTTACAGGAACATATCATGGCAAACAAAGGCATGGCATGAATCTAATAATTGCATAGATCAAAAGTCCCTTACTGACCATGAGCCAAAAAGGATCAGAAAATATGATGGCACCCATGTAAATATGGCAAGTTATATTACAGATTCATACATGGCAGGAACAACAATAAGTAGGCATGTTGGTGAGCTTGAACCACTCACCACAGAGCAATACATGGCATGGTAAGGCAACCAACATTAAGAAGGCATGTTTATGAAGCTATACATGGCAAGAGCAAGTTCATAGGGTGCATGGATCACTAGCAAACAATCATGGAAACATGGAACTTAATGTTTACAGGCTGATAGCAACATTATCAAGCAACTTTGGAGCAAGATATGAACAATCTACAGCAAGCTATAAATGCAACCAGGGGCATGAATGGATAGGGCATAACACGTAGATCAAAACATGTTTATAGGTCATCTCCAGATTATGCATAGAATGATTAGTAGCAACATGTTTATATAGCATCACGAAATAACAGATTCAGCCTAGCAAAACAGCAACAACAAGTACACTACTTAACAAGCTCGATTCACTCACCACAAGTCATTGCATGACAATATAAGCATAACATCATCAAGAAGGCATGTTTGTGAAACAAACCAAGGCAAGAACAAGTCCATAGCATGCAAGGATCAACTATAGCAAACTTGGCCATATTGAATACCATGTAAACAATCTGCCAGGAAACATTTTGAAGCAAAAGTAGAGCACTCAAATGACATGCTAGACTACTCCATAATTGCAAACAAGGGCATGAATGGATAGACAACAACCATATGTTCAAAACACCCTTACTGAAGTACTCCCTCCGTTCCGATTTTCTCGTCGTGGATTTAGTTCAAATTTAAACTAAAACCACGACGAGTAAATCGGAACGGAGGGAGTATCTCAAAATATGCATGGATCTCTCTGTAGCAACAAGTTTACATGGCATCAAAATAATAGCAGAACAGGGATTAAAATCAGCAATATCACGAAGCCTAGTTTGCTTGCTTGTGATAGTCACCACATTGATTACAAAAATACATGGCATACACCCCTGGAAAGATGGCATGTCATAGATCAAAACACATGAAGACATCAATCTCATAGGATGCACACATCAATCATGGCAAAAATGACAAATGAGCATGTTATAACAGTTTCAGCAGATTAACATCAACATGCACTCTTCCAACAGCATTTCGGGCATCAAGATGAGCTCAAATAAAAATGATGCAATGGAATGATATGAAGTACTCGTCGAGGCAAAAAATTTGACATATTATACGCACAAAATGGAGCTACGGATGCAGAGATACAGCAGGTCAAACATGGCATGATTATGACAAAATTACAGGACTTGGGCGATTTCGGGGTCAACCTCCAGTTTGCACGGATATCGAGGCGGTGGCGGATCTGGACGGAGCTTCGCCGGAGATGGAGAGGAAGGGCCCGGGGCGACCTCCTCCGGCCGGATCTCGCCGGATCCGGCGCGGGGCGGCGCGGGGACGGCGGTGGAGGGGCTCGGGAGGCGCGGCGAGGGCGCTGGAGGCGGCGGCTGCTTGCTTGGCGAGCAGATGGGCTCCGGCGCAAGGCAGCGGGCGCCAGCGCCAAAGACGGCAGGGAGACGGCGGCCGTGGCGACGGGGCGGGCGGAGGCGCTGAGCTCGGGGCTCTCGGGCGCGGTGAGCAAGCGAGCGGCGGCGCGCGGCCGCGCATGGAGGCGCGAGGCGGGGCACACGTGGCGGAAATCTTGCTGGGATGTAGGCGCGCCCCAGGCGGCGATCGACGGCGGCGGAGATCATGGGCGCTGGAGCGGATCGGGCCGCTGGGCCCCGGATGGGCTCTTGTGGCGGCGGCGAGCAGCGTGAGGGACACGTCGCGGGACGCGGTTGGACGGGGGGCGATGGGCGGACATGTCCGGCTGGGTCCGAACGTGTCCGGCTGCGGGATGAGGACGAAGCTAGGGTTAGGGGTGGTTTCATCCGCGAATTTCGGGGGGAGGCACATATTTATAGGTAGAGGGAGCTAGGAGAGTCCAAATGAGGAGCGGTTTTCGCCCACACGATCGTGATTGAACGACCGAGAGCATGGAGGGGAGTTTGCTGGGTTTTGGGCCACTTTAGAAGGGGTGTTGGGCTGCAACATAAGGAGGCTTTTACGGTTACCCGGTTAACCGTTGGAGTGTCAAACGACCTCCAAATGGCACAAAACTTGACAGGCGGTCTACCGGTGCTATACCAAGGCTGCTTGGCAAACCTCGGGCCATTCCGAGAAAGTTTAATACCCGCTCACAACAGAAGACAAAAGGGGAATGCCGGGGAACATAGGAGCGCCGGATTGCAAAACGGACAACGGGGAAAATGCCCGGATGCATGAGACGAACACGTATGCAAAATGAAATGCACATGATGACATGGAAAAATGCAACACGCAAGAAAATGACATGGAAACGACGACGAATAACTGGCAGACACCTGGCGCAACGAATCCGGGGCGTTACACTAGAGGGGGGTGATTAGACACTAAGTACCAAAGTTGCAGTTTTTAACTTCTTTAAGTTTAAGTGGAGTTTAGGCACAAGTTTAACATTCACAATACATAGCAAGCAAGCATGCAAAGAGTATATGAGAAGCGGAAAGTAAAGCATGCAACTTGCAAGAATGTAAAGGGAAGGGTTTTGGAGGATTCAAACGCAATTGGAGACACGGATGTTTTTGGCGTGGTTCCGATAGGTGGTGCTATCGTACATCCACGTTGATGGAGACTTCAACCCACGAAGGGTAACGGTTGCGCGAGTCCACGGAGGGCTCCACCCACGAATGGTCCACGAAGAAGCAACCTTGTCTATCCCACCATGGCCGTCACCCACGAAGGACTTGCCTCACTAGCGGTAGATCTTCACGAAGTAGGCGATCTCCTTGCCCTTACAAACTCCTTGGTTCAACTCCACAATCTTGTCGGAGGCTCCCAAGTGACACAAAGCCAATCTAGTAGACACCACTCTCCAAGAAGTAACAAATGGTGTGTTGGTGATGAACTCCTTGCTCTTGTGCTTCAAATGATAGTCTCCCCAACACTCAACTCTCTCTCATAGGATTTGGATCTGGTGGAAAGAAGATTTGAGTGGAAAGCAACTTGGGGAAGGCTAGAGATCAAGATTCATATGGTAGGAATGGAATATCTTGGCCTCAACACATGAGTAGGTAGTTCTCTCTCAGAAAATGTATGTTGGAAGTGTAGGTTCAGTCTGATGGCTCTCTCCACGAATGAAGAGGAGGTGGAGGGGTATATATAGCCTCCACACAAAATCTAACCGTTACACACAATTTACCAAACTCGGTGGGACCGAAACGAGAAACTCAGTCGGACCAATTTAGCAAGTCTAGTGACCGTTAGGATTTTCGGTGGGACCGATATGCAACTCGGTAGGACCGATATGGTTAGGGTTAGGGCATAACGTAATCTCAGTGAGACCGATTACACAAACTCGGTGAAACCAATTTTAGTAATTAGCTAACCAGAGAGTTGGTCAGGCAAACTCGGTTGGACTGATTACTCAAACTCGGTGGGACCGATTTTGGTAATAAGTTAACCAGAGAGTTTGCATTGTAATCTCGGTAGTACCGATTGCTCAAACACGGTGAGACTGATTTTGGTAATGGACATACATAGAGAGATTACAATCCCATCTCGGTGAGACCGAGATCCCTATCGGTGAGACCGATTTGTCTAGGGTTTGTGGCAGTGGCTAAGACATCTGAACTCGGTGGCGCCAGATAGAAAGAATTGGTGGGGCCGAGTTTGACTTTAGGTTTAGGACATAAGTGTGAAGGTGGGAAAGTAGTTGAGGGTTTTGGAGCATATCACTAAGCACTGTGGAGCAAGAAACTCATTAAGCAACACCTCATCCCTTCTTGATAGTATTGGCTTTTCCTATAGACTCAATGTGATCTTGGATCACTAAAATGTAAAATGAAGCGTCTTGAGCTTGAACCTTGAGCCAATCCTTTGTCCTTAGCATCTTGAAGGAGTTCCCACATCCTTTAGTCCATGCCACTCCATTGTTGGACTTATCTGAAACATACTAGATAAAAGTGTTAGTCCAACAAGAGATATGTTGACATTAATTACCAAAACCACCTAGGGAGCACTTGTGCTTTCATTGTTGCATTTGCAAATTTGTAAATCTTTTCCAACATTATTTAAGCTCACTAACAATTGCATCAAATTTTGTGCCACCATCCTAACCGAGCTCCACCATAAGCTTTTACTTGGGTAGGTGTGAGAACCGACAAGAATTGGTTCCAATTGTGCTATTTCATTGTCCACATTTAAGTGATCATCTATCCATCTTCAAGATCGGTCAAGGTACATTTGGTATAAGCTCTTCTCCTTCTCCCACTCACATTTGTGCTTGGAATGATGGATAGGCTGAGTTCTTCTACCAACCCACTCTTCATCGAGCAAGACGACGACATGTCATCATACATCACCAAGAGCAACCTCTTTGGTGCACAACGAGCATTGCATCAAGAGCAACAAGCAATGAGCAACCGCATCGACAATCTCGCCACTGATTTGCGACTCTCCGAGCAACGAACAAGAGACTACTTCAACAACAAGCTCGACGCTCACAAGCAAGAGAACGATGCAAGAATGGATGAGATCCATGCCTTGTTGGTGAACCGCCATCCTTCCACTTCTTCATACTCAAGATAGAGCCGCTCAAGTCGACACACCGACGACACCTTCTTTGGCTCAAGTACACCGACATCGAGCACTCTTCGATGAGCGGCGTGTCAAGACCGTCATGCATCTCACAATCCTCTACACGGCAATCATTCACAAGAGCAAGTCGATGAGCAAGCACATAGTCATTAACCAAACCAAGTTCCACTTGAACAAGCTCAAGAATGACAACGTCAACATCACCAAGAGGAAGAGCGAGGGTAAAGAAGCTAACCATTCTAGAAGTTTGTCTCTATATTTACATTTGATCCTATGAGTTAACAGAGTTAAATCATGTACAAAATTCCTTCTCCAGGCTCTAAAACTAGGTGTTTCATTCCTGAAGATTTTGCCATTCCTTTGGGTCCAAATATTCCAGGCGGCAGTAAAAACCACTTCTGTGAAGAAGGGCAAGCCAAACTCTTTTCTAGCCGAGGAAGCCATGTAGTAAGTTGACTGATGAGGCTGAACCTGCCAAGAAATCCCAAGATAATTCCAAACTCTTTGGCTGAAGTTGCATGTGAAGAATAGATGAATTCTGTCTTCGTGTGTTTGGGATAGGCAAAGTACACAGAATCATCTTGGATAATCCGATACTCATACTGCATCATGTCCCTTGTATTTAGGCGGTCCATAAGAAGAAGCCATCCGAAGACTCTGATCTTTAGAGTGCAAGAGCATTTCCATATCCATTTGAAAATAGGATCAACCACAATGCTAGAGAAAGCATAGTCATAATAAATCTTGGTCTGAAAGTTACCAGACTTAGATGGCCATCTCCAAATGTCCTTACTGCTAGGATCAAGTTCAATAGGGAGAAGCAAGGACTGAAGTTGGTCAAGCTCCTGGAAGGCCTCTAGAGACAGAGGTAGATGGAAACTCTCAGTCAAATTTGGTAGCTCGAGGACATCCTTAACAGTGGCCAAGTCATCAATCACAAACAAATGGAGTCTTGGAAATCGATCCTTAAGAATAACAAGATTTCCACTAATTTCCCATTTGTCTAGCCAGAACACCACTGAATCGCCAGCATGAACCTGCGGCCTTGCCAGATTATAGAATTTTTCATAGAGCTTAAGAACATCACGCCACCAGAAGGAACCACACATCTGGGTAGCTTGTGGAGCCGAGGATTGGTAATAGGAGTCCCAGATTAGATTCACCCAAGGAATGTCCATCTTGTTAAAGAACTTGAAGAGATGTTTAATCAGAAGAGCATCATTCTGCACACTCAGATCAAGAAATCCCAAACCACCATATTTCTTTGGCCTACTAACCAGTTCCCAAGCTGCCAGAGACTGCCGAGGCAATTCCGAGTTACCTCTCCAAAGACATTGACGTTCAATTCTCTCTATCTGCTTAAGAATGCCTTGAGGGACTGACAAAGTGCAAAGGAAATATATTGGCATTGAAGTGAGGACCGATTGAAGCAGCTGCAGTCTACTGCCTTGATTGAGGAGGCAAGAAGAAGCTGACAACATTCTCTCAATACGATCAACCAAAGGCGCCAGATCAGATATTGTAGGTCTCATTGTTCCCATAGGCAAACCGAGGTACGTAAAGGGAAGAGAACCAACAGAACAACCAAGCAAGCTGGCAAGTCTAGAACCCTCATCATCAGACATATTTATCGGGATCATCAAAGACTTACTGAAGTTAACTTGCAAACCAGTGGAGACAGCAAAAACTTCAAGCATCTTCTTAAGGGCAATTAGCTGAGAGTCAATTGCAGGTAGAATAATAAGGGTGTCGTCGGCGTACTGCACAATTGGAAAGTCATTGGACTTTGTGGGAATTGGCAAAGTTAGTACATTGCGTCGACACATATCATTAACTACTGACTGTAACAGGTCCACTGCAATGACAAATAAAAGAGGTGACAAAGGATCACCCTGACGAACTCCAGATCGGCACTTGAAATGCTGTCCAGGGACCCCATTCAACAGAACTGAAGACGACCCCGAAGATAGCAAACTATCAATCCATCCCCTCCAACGATCATCAAAACCCTTGCATTTCAAAATTCTAAGGATGGCTGCATGCTCAAGGGTGTCAAAAGCTTTTGTAAAGTCAAGTTTTAACAAAACAATGGGTCTCCTTGAAGCTTTACATTAGTGAATATATTCAAAACACCAAGCAAGACAGTCTTGAATGGAACGTCATTTGAGGAAACCATACTGGTTTTGGTGAATGCAGCTAAGGATAACCTTCTGCAAACGATTGGCCAGAAGCTTGGTGAGAAATTTTAAACAGGAGTTTGTGAGAGATATGGGCCGAAAATCACCAACAAACTCTGGGCTCAGCTTCTTTGGTATAAGAGTTATGAATGATGTATTTAAACATTCCAAGTTACATTTGCCCTCATAGAACTCTTTGACCAGATCCAAAAAATCATCTTTGAGGATATGCCAGCACTTCTTTAAGATCGACAAAATCTTTCGTTTGCACAAGTATGAGGAAGATAAGAAGATCGCTATGGCATCCCTTGAGTTCCAAGATTATGTGCTCATATGATGGGAACAAGTCCTTGAGCGCCGAGAAGCAAGAGGTGAACCACCAATCACCATTTGGGCTCAAATGAAAGATGTCATGTGAGCATGTTTTGTGCCCACCTACTACAACCGCGATCTCTTCAAGAAGCTCCAACTACTCAAGCAAGGAATAAAGAGTGTTGAAGAATACTATAAGGAAATGGAGATAGCCATGATAAGAGCCAATGTCGCGAAAGATGATGAGCAAACTATGGCACGTTTCTTGAATGGTCTTAATCATCCCATCAAGAAGATTGCCGACTTCCAACCCTACTCCAACCTTATTGAGCTTGTGCATCAAGCTACCAAAGCGGAACGTCAAGTGCAAGATGACTTCAAGTACGCTAAGTACTCGTCCAAGAGCTATGGCTTCTCCAACAACTAAGCTTCAACAACTCCTCCAACTTCTACCTCAACCAAGCCATCTACAAGTAACAATGACAAGTCGAGTTACAAGAAAACTTCGACAACCACAAGTTGTCCTCCTCCTACTACAAGCAACTTCAAGCCACGCGCTTCCTCATCTACTCCAACCGATGAGACCGTCAAGGAAAGCTCCTTCAAGTGTTTCACTTGCGGCAGCCGAGGTCACAAGTCCTTTCAATGTACAAACAAGCACACCATGATCCTAAACGATGACAGAACCTATGACTTAATGAGTGAAGAGGAAATGGAAGCCCTTGAGCAAGTGGCCATGCACCGGCGCGTGAACGAAACAAAGGCCAGCATCAATGGAAGGTCCATCAAGGTCATCATCGATGGAGGTAGTTGTCACAACTTGGCAAGTGAAGAACTATGCTCGAAGCTCCACTTGGTCAAGATGAAGCACCCGCACCCATACAAGGTCCAATGGCTAAGTGATTCTGGCACTATACGAGCTGAGCATACGGTCCGAGTCTCCTTCAAAATCGGAGCATATGAAGACACTTTGGAGTGTGATGTCGTCCCGATGTCCGTTTGCCACCTCCTTCTCGGTCGACCATGGCAATTTGATCGCGGCGTCATCCACAACGGGCGTACCAATCACTATAGCTTCAAGATGAAAGGGAAGGAATATGTGCTCTGACCTATGTCTCCTAGTCAAGTGATCGCCGACAAGCAAGCCACCCATCATGGCGAAAAGAGTGAGAGAGTGATCCACCCAAAAGAGAGTGAGAGCCACAAGCCAAAATCGAGTGCCTCCACGATGAGCGACAAGAAAAACTTCGTCCTATTTGCCACCAAAAGTGAGATGAGAGAAGTGTGTGAGAACCCATCGAGTGTTATGCACTTTGTCCTTGTGTGCAAGGACGAGGCACCAAAAACTAACACCTCTCGTGATCTAGCTTTAGTGTTGTCTTCTCTTTTGCGGGAGTTCAAAGATGTTTTCCCTGATGAGCTACCTTGAGGTCTACCTCCCCTATGTGGCATTGAACATAGGATCGACCTCATCCCTGGAGCACCTCTACCTAACAAAGCTCCCTACCGCGTCAACCCCGAAGAAACTAAGGAGATCCAACGGCAAGTACAACAGCTCATCGACAACAGACATGTACGTGAAAGCTTAAGCCTTTGTGCTGTTCCGGTTATACTTGTGCCCAAGCAAGATGGTAGTTTTCGCATGTGCTCAAATTGTAGACCCATTAATGCTATCACCGTTTGTTATAGGCATCCCATTCCTCGCCTAGATGATATGCTAGATGAGCTTAGCGGTGCCACCATTTTCTCAAAAATTGATCTTAAAAGTGGCTATTATCAAATCTGCATACAAGATGGTGATGAATGGAAAACCGCTTTCAAAACAAAATTTGGCTTGTACGAGTGGTTGGTTATGCCTACGGGTTTATCGGAAGCTCCCGCTACTTTCACGCGTCTTATGCATTTTGTGCTTCGTCCTTACATTGGAGTGTTTGTTGTGGTCTACTTCGATGAAATACTTGTTTTTAGAAAATCCATGAACGATCATCTAAATCATGTTAGGGCTATTTTGCAAACTCTTCGCAAGGAACGTCTCTACGCAAACATGAAAAAGTGCACGTTTGGTGTTGACAAACTTGTTTTCTTGAGTTTCGTTGTTTCCTCAAAGGGTGTCCATGTTGATGAATCTAAAATTGAAGCAATTAAAACTTGGCCCCAACCCACTAATTTGCAACAAGTGCGTAGCTTTCTTGGCCTTGCGGGTTCTATCGTTGCTTTGTGAAAGATTTTAGCACTATCGCCGCACCTTTGCACGCCTTGAGTAAGAAAAATGCTCCTTTTGTTTGGGGACCTTTGCAATCTACCGCTTTTGACGAGCTCAAATCTTTACTTACTCATGCTCCGAATCTTGCTTTACCCAACTTTGACAAAACTTTTGAGGTTCATTGAGATGCAAGCGGTAATGGCATTGGTGGAGTTTTGATGCAAGAAAAGCGAGCTATTGCATATTATAGTGAAAAACTCTCCGGTGCTCAACTGAACTATCCCATCTATGACAAAGAATTGTATGCTTTAGTACGTGTGCTACATGTTTGGGAACATTATCTTAGACCGCATGAGTTTGTCATACATACTGATCATGAAACGCTTAAGTACTTAAAAGGACAAACTAAGTTGAACAAGCGTCATGCAAAATGGAGTGAATTCATCGAGTCGTTTCCTTATGTCATCAAGTACATCAAGGGTAAGGAAAACGTATAGTGGCGGATGCCCTTTCCCGCACATGCACGCTTGTAACTAAACTTGAATTGAATGTTATTGGCTTTGAGCACATAAAAGACTTGTATGTGAATGATCCTACCTTTGCTACTCCTTATGCTAAGTGTTTGACGCATACTTCTTGGGAACGATACTATATCAAAGATGGTTATCTTATGAGAGCTAACAAACTATGCATTCCTGAGTCTTCTCTTCATTTGTTACTTTTGCAAGAGGCTCATCGAGGTGGACTCATGGGACACTTTGGACACGACAAGACTTTTGCAATGCTTTCCAAGATGTTTCGCGATGTCTCACGCTTCACCAATCGATGTTCTACATGTCGCAAAGCTAAGCCTAAAGCTCAATCCCATGGTCTTTATATGCCTCTTCCTATTCCTTATCATCCTTGGGAAGACATTAGCATGGATTTTGTACTTGGTTTGCCTAGGACTCAAAATGGAAAGTATTCCGTGTTTGTTGTTGTGGACTGATTATCTAAAAGGGCTCATTTTATCCCATGCAACAAGATAGACGATGCTTCACATATTGCCAATATCTTTTGTAGGGAAATCTTGCGCCTACATGGAGTGCCCAAGACGATTGTCTTGGACCACAACATCATGTTCTGAGTTACTTTTGGAAAACTCTATGCGCCAAGCTCGGAATCAAGATCTTGTTCTCTTTGGCATACCGTCCCCAAACCAACGGCCGAACGGAGGTGACGAACCGTACACTTTCCACTCTACTTTACGTGTTGATCAAGAGGAACATCAAGGAGTGGGAGGAGTGCCTACCCATCGCCGAGTACACTTACAACCGCGCAAGACAATTGACTACTGGCAAGTCCCCCTTCGAGGTCGTCTACGGCTTCAACCCGTTGTCCGCATTGGACATTCTACCTCTTCCACTGCAAGAGTGCACCAACATGGACGCCAGTGCACGAGCACGCTACCTCAAGAAGATGCATGAAGATACAAGGAACACCATCGAGCGCCAAGTACAACGACTCGCGACCAAGCTCAACGTTAACAAGAAACCCATGATATTCAACATTGGAGATCTCGTGTGGCTACACCTTCGCAAGGACCGCTTCCCCAACGAACGCAAGTCCAAACTTCTACCTCGAGCGAATGGACCCTTCAAGGTACTAGCACGCTACAACAGCAACGCTTACAAGATTGACCTCCCACGAGACAAGTACAACATGAGTGACATCTTCAACGTCAAAGACCTCTCGCCATACCATGGTGATGAAGGTTCTGATCCGAGGTCGGATCTTTCCCAAGGGGGAGATGATGCAGATCATCCCACGATCATCCCCATGGACGTGCCTACATCTCGCACGACACCCCTTGGACCTATGACAAGAGCTCGAGCAAAGGCTATCGAAGATAAGGTGAACTCGCTCCTCTCCAAACTCCCAATCCCTACTTATGAGACATGGCTAATACCTCATGCGGAGATCCTATGTGTGATCAGGTGTTTGGAGGAGAGTCACGGATCAGCTACACCCAATGGACAAGACGGCGAGGACACCAAGTTCAACGGACAAGAAGAAGGCCCGCTTGAAACTCCCAATCTTCGGACGACCGACGCCGACCGGACGTCCGACGCCTGGAGGCTCCAAACGACCAGCCAAGTCCCAGCCTTCGCACGCTACAGCGGCCGGACGACCGACGCCGACCGGACGTCCAAGACCTCCCAGCGCCCGGACGACCGAGAGTCTCCGGACGGCCGGCACCACTGTTAGTAATTTCAAAATTTTCCTACGCACACGCAAGATCATGGTGATGCATAGCAACGAGAGGGGAGCGTGTTGTCCACGTACCTCGTAGACCGAAAGCGGAAGCGTTAGCACAACACGGTTGATGTAGTCGTACGTCTTCACGATCCGACCGATCAAGTACTGAACACACGGCACCTCCGAGTTCAGCACACGTTCAGCTTGATGACGTCCCTCGAACTCCGATCCAGCCGAGCTTTGAGGGAGAGTTCCGTCAGCACGACGGCGTGGTGACGATGATGATGTTCTACCGACGCAGGGCTTCGCCTAAGCACTTCTACGATATTATCGAGGTGGATTATGCTGGAGGGGGGCACCACACACGGCTAAGAGATCCAAGGGATCAATTGATGTGTCTAGAGGTGCCCCCTGCCCCCGTATATAAAGGAGGGAGGGAGAGGCCGGCCCTAGAGGGGGTGCGTTGTTGGGGATATAACTACTGAGTGTAAACCGGCCAGGAGGGCCCGGTTCACCCTCAATTATATTGGAGCCCACGAAGAGCCAGAAGATGGCGTTTTACTACTGAAGCTTAGAGGCCCGGAGCCCAAGGGCATATTAAGGCCCATAGTGGTAAACCGCCATGGTTATGTAACTTGTAGTGTAAGTTAGGAAAGGAGAGACCGAGTCGGACAACTTGTATGAGTCAGCCTCGGGACTCTGTAGACCTGCCGGGCGTCAACCTATGTATATAAAGGGGTGACCCCGCGGCGGTTCAGGGACAAGAAACAACAACTCGAGACTCAGGCAAAGCGTATTTGCTCCCTGGTCATCGAAACCCAATCAATCCCATCACAACTAGACGTAGGCTTTTACCTTCATCGAAGGGGCCGAACTAGTATAAAACTCCCGTGTCCCTTGTCCGGTTTAACCCCTTCAAGCTAACCCATTGCGATGGCTCCACGACTAAGTCCTTTCATGAGGACATCTGACGTGTTAATTCCTCGACAGTTGGCGCCCACCGTGGGGCTATTGCACGATGGTTTCGAGTTCTTGAAGGGCAGCTCTGAAGGACTCAAGGGGTACGTGGTTGGCCGGATGACAAAGAGTCGTCGCGGCAAGCTATACATCGATGATGAAGGATGGGGCCCCGAGGCCGGTTCAATCGAGTACGAATACTGGGTCCCCTTTGGCGGAATTCGTGTCTTCATCGGCAAGATCGGCGAACCGGGCCCTGAGTCGGACATCTGCAATGACCTCGTCGAGACGGCTCAGTGTGCGAGTCTAGCCTGGGTTAAGCCCGCAATGAAGCATGCGCTCATAGGATGTGTCCATGGGATCGGATCTGAACAGGTGTCTGAAGGCGAGACGGCTGTTTATTCTGATGGCGAGTCATCCAATGGCGAAACCGAGTCCCTATACCAAATTCATGACGGTGTGTTCGAATGATATTCCGATGGCAACAGTATTCCGGACCTCCTTGAACCGCCAAGCCGGGTTACTGTGTACATGGCCGGAACACATCCCACTTTGCAGTCTTCATCTACAACGGCAATGAATACCGGATCAGCGGCTGCGGTAGGAGCCCCGGCGCGCCGACCGGCTCAAGTCCTCTCTGGTTTGATGAATGCCTGGGTGTAACGCCCTCGATGCGGCTATATCTCCCACGTGTCGAAGCACGACTTAGAGGCATAACCGCATTGAAAGCAATGTCGCAAGTGAGGTAATCTTCACACAACCCAAGTAATACATAAGGGGAAAGAGATACATAGTTGGCTTACAATCGCCACTTCACACAATTACATGAATAAAGCATTACATCATCCAGATACAATCAAGGTCCGACTACGGAACCAAAATAAAAGAAGAACCCCAAATCGATAAACGGTCCCCGATCGACCCCAACCGGGCTCCACTCTTGATCAACTAGAACGAAACAACACAAAGGGCAAGATCTTCATCGAGCTCCTCCTTGAGCTTGGTTGCGCCACCGCTTTCGATAACATAGGCACCGCAAACTGGTTTTGGAAGTATCTAGTGAGCCACGAGGACTCAGCAATCCCATCACCATGGGTATCAAGACTAGCAAAGCTTAATGGGAAAGGAAGGGGTAAAGTGGTGAGGTTGCAGCAGCGGCTAAGCATAATATGGTGGCTAAACATACGCAAAAGAGAGCGAGAAGAGAAACAAGCGGAACGGTCGTGAAACTAGCAATGATCAAGAGGTGATCCTGAACACCTACTTACGTCAATCATAACCCACAAACCGTGTTCACTTCCCGGACTCCGCCGAGAAGAGACCATGACGGCTACACACTCGGTTGATGCGTTTTAATTCGGATCAAGTGTCAAGTTGTCTACAACCGGACATTAACAAATTCCCATCTGCCACATAACCGGGCACGGCTCTCGAAAGTTTATACCTGCAGGGTGTCCCAACTTAGCCCATGACAAGCTCTCGCGATCATCGAAGAATAGACCTTCACCCAGAAGACCCGATCGGTCTCGGAATCCGGTACATCAAGACATTTCAACAATGGTAAAACAAGACCAGCAAAGCCTCCCGACGCCGACATCCCGATAGTAGCAGCGCAGATCTCGTTCTCGTGGCAACACCGGATAAGCGAAGCGTCAGAACCGACGTAACCCAAGTTGCCAAGGGATGGTCCCAAGACGGTGCTCTAGTTTGGACCAACGCTAGACAAGCATCGGCCGGGGGCTATAAAAGATGACCCTCGAGAGAGCGACTCCCAAGGGAAAAGTAGGTGGTGGTGAGGCAAATGGTAAAAGTCAATGTTGGGCCTTCTTTGGACAAGTTTTATTCAAAGCGAACCGTCGGGGGTCCCATAAATCACCCGACCGCGTAAGGGACGCAAAATCCGGGAACATAACACCGGTATGACGGAAACTAGGGCGGCAAGAGTGGAACAAAACACCAGGCATAATGCCGAGCCTTCCACCCTTTACCAAGTATATAGATCCATTAATAATATAAGAGATATTGTGATATCCCAACCAAAAACCTGTCCACCATGGAGATATGAGCAAAACAAGTTAGGCATGGCATTGATGCAAAATGCACTCAAACATCAAGCAAACACACCAACACAAGGATGCAACAAGATAATATGAAACTACATGCAGAATCAAGCAAGTTTCATATAGAGCACACTCAAAACGGAGCAACGGGGCAACACATGCACACTATACAAGTCATAGCAACAATCTGTCCAAAACAGCTTCTAGGCATCTTACAAGCATCAAAACAATATGCTACAGCACCCCAACATAATAACAAAAGGCATGGTCATGAAGTACACGTAAAGCATAACAAAACATGAACACTGAGCTATCTCCAGAAACAACTAGAACATGCTCAAAAACACATGGAGATATTGCAAATAATAACAGTTTCAGACTTTAGCAGAAATAACATCAGGTTGCAATGTTTAGAGCTATCAAACAACATGTTACAGGAACATATCATGGCAAACAAAGGCATGGAATGAAGCTACTAATTTCATATATCAAAAGACCCTTACTGACCATAAGCCAAAAAGGCACGGAAAATATGATGGCACCCATGTAAACATGGCAAGTTATATTACAGATTTGAACATGGCAGAAACAACGATAAGTAGGCATGTTCGTGAGCTCGAAACACTCACTACAGGGCAATACATGGCATGGCAAGGCAACCAACAGTAAGAAGGCATGATTATGAAGCTAAGCATGGCAAGAGCAAGGTCATAGCATACACGGATCAACTACAACGACCTCATGAAAATTGAATCTCATGCAAACAATCTGTCAGGAAACATTTTCAAGCAACTTTGGAGCAAGACATGAACATGTTCCAGCAGGCTATAATTGCAACCAAGGGCATGAATGGATATAGCATGACATGTATATCAAAACATGTTTATAGAGCATCTCCATATTATGCATAGAATGATTAGTGGGAGCATGTTAACATAGCAACAAAATATAACAGAATCTGCCAGGAAAACAGTAATAACAACTACCCTACTTTACAAGCTCAATGCACTCACTACAAGCATCACAAAAATACATGGTTGACACCCCTGGAAAGATGGCATGGCATAGTCCAACATTCATGTAGAGCTCATACTCATAGGATGCACACATAAATCATGGCAAAAATGACAAAAGAGCTCGGGCTGATAAGATTCTGAAACTAACGATCTGAAGCCCTCTTCCAACAGCATTTAGGGCATCAAGATGAGCTCAAATGAAAATGATGCAATGGAATGAAATGATGTACTCGTCGAGGCGAACAATCTGACATATTATACGCGCAAAACGGAGCTACGGATGCAGAGATGTGATGGCATGAACATGGCATGAAAATATCAGAAAACTGGGACTTAGGGAAAAAAACGACCTGGGCGACCGACGGACATTGTCCGGTCGGGCGGACATGTCCGCGTGGTGAGGCTGACGGGCGGTCCCACTTGGCGGGCGCTGGCTGGCTGAGGGCGCCGGATATCGCCGGAGAAGGAGCGGGCGCCGCGAGGTGGTTCCGGCGGATCGGCCGGATTCGCCAGATCCAACGCGACGGCGAGACGAAGGCGGCGGCGGCGAAGCGAGGCGACGGAGGCGGATGGCGGGCGGCGCGGCAAGTGCAGAAGAGGTGCGGCGGCGAAGCTCCCAGCGAAGCTTCGCGGGGACCGCGGCGGCAGCGGGGATCTGTGGCGGCGGGCGCGTCGCCGGCCGAGAGAGAGCGGGCCGGGCGAAGCGCGTGCCGGCGGCATCCACGGGCGGCGGAGGCGCGAGCTCCTTCAGGCGCTTCCGGGCAGCGGGAGCGGCTGGCGGCGGCGGCGGAGGGTGGCGCGGAAGCCGAGGCGGCGGCGGGCGGCGGCGGATTCCGATGGCGAGGACGGCGGCACAGTGGCGGCGGCGGGGCGAGATGGGACGGAGGGCTCGACTGGGCGCAAGGGCGGGCATGTGCGATCTTGTGATGGCCGCGTGGCCGTGTGGCGCGGGCGAGGGCGGGCGGGCGGCTGCCGACGTGGAGGCGGCGGATTGGCCGGGGCGACGTGGCGGCGGACGCGTCCGGCGGCGGGCGGACGTGTCCGGCGCGCAGAGGAGGAGATCTAGGGTTTCGGGGGAAATCATCCGGGATTTGGAATGGGGGGTGTATAAATAGGCATAGAGGGAGCTAGGAGAGTCCAAATGAGGAGCAGTTTTCGGCCACGCGATCGTGATCGAACGACCGAGAGCATGGAGGGGAGTTAGATGGGTTTTGGGCCAGTTTGGAAGGGGTATTGGGCTGCAACTCAAAGAGGGCTTCTGCGGTTACCCGGTTAACCGTTGGAGTACCAAACGACCTCCAAATGGCACGAAACTTGACAAAGCGGTCACGGTGCTATACCAAGGCCGCTTGGCAAACCTCGGCCATTCCGAGAAAGTTTAATACCCACTCAAGAGAAGAGAGAAGAGGGAGACGCCGGAGGACATAGGAGCGCCGGATTGCAAAACGGACAACGGGGAAAAGGCTCGGATGCATGAGACGAACATGTATGCAAATGCGATGCACATGAAGACATGATATGAAATGCAGATGATGACATGGCAAAGTGCAACACGCAAGCACATGACATGGCAACGGCGGCGAATAACTGACGGACACCTGGCGCATCGGATCCGGGGCGTTACAACACTCCACCACTACGAGAGGATCTCGTCCCGAGATCTAGGATGGCACCGGAGGGAAAAACGGAAGAGAAAGAGAAGAGGTAAAACTAAGTTGCTTCTTTGACCAATGAGTGAAACCAAAGAACCTTGAGAGGTTGAGCAATTTAAAAGAAAGAGTACAACAGAGATGATCGAGATTGCAAACTATCCGTTAGAAAAGAGGAACAAAGAGTATTACGAGGACTTGAAGGTTGCAAAGGCATGAAACAAAAGTTTAATGGACAAGATGGAATTCGAAACCACTCCGGTTAAAACAAGATGAGAGGGAAAGAATGATTGAAATAATTTGGGCAGCACTCCGACTATAAATGGAAGCAATTGAACATGAACTTGACAAGATGAGAGGATACTTGATGAAATCAACAACACACTGCAATGGGTAAGAGGGATTTCAGACAGCACTCGGTTGAAAAGAGAAGAAAACTTGATAAGATTAAAAGATATTGAAGAGATGATACAACACTCCGGTTAAATGGATAAGCAAGAAAAGAACACGACCCTCACAATCGATGATGATGAGTGAAGAGAGCAACATCATAATGCCTCCGAAAGAAAGAATAGAAGATAGATCATAGGAATAACAGAATGGAGAAGAAAATGCCAACTTCTTCCACAAATGAGCTTGGAAAGCACCCTTTCAAGAAGATTAGAACGGAGTTGTTGGAAAACCAACAACGAAACGAATAAGCTTGTAGTGGGCTTATGAAAAACATCTCAAAATTATAAGGTGATAACCGGCCACAAATGGAAACCAATGATTGCTTGAGATCAACGGAGAGATGAAAACTGCTTTCGCCGATAGGATAGGAGAAAACTTGGATCATTGATAAGCACCATAATAGCAACATTCCTTAGGAGAGGCTTTAGGTGAAATTTATACCAAGATAACTCCAAAGAAGATATTGATGGATTTAATATACCTCGTTCTTGACAACATGTGAATCGTGGAACATGAATGGAAATTGTCAAGAGTGACATAACACCACCTCAAAAGATAAGATAGAAGGAATTGCACTTTGGAATGCAAGATGAAGAATACTTGAGCTTCTCAAAATAAAACAAGTGTTGAGCACCCTGTTTACTTTTGAGTATAGCTTGGCGGATCTTAGCTCCGAGAGAAATCTTGAAGAACAATTGAAAAATGAAAAGAATCCTTGACGAACCACCATGTAGAGCCTCCATGAAGAACTCCGGTAAACAAAAGGAATGAAAAGAAAGAGAAATTGAAAACACAAGGTGAATCCTTGCAATGATTTAGATGGATCTCCGTGATAATTAGAGCTTGGAACTCCGGGAAAAGAAAAGATGAAACAAATGAAACCGAGAATTTTTAAGGGCCTCCGGAATAAAGAATTAATCACTTGGATGAACAAGAATAAGAATTATGTTATGCTTATCCTTCACCAATTAAATTGATGACAATCAACGGATTTGGCATACTACTTATTCCCGTAGAAAGGATTAAAAGAGATATATCAAAACTTGAGAAGGTCTTCAACGAACCACCGGTAGGATTGGAACAACAAATGAATTGATATGATGAACAAGGAAGAGAGATCTTGAAAGAACCACCGTAAGAATTGAAAATGAACATAGCAAAAGCACAATTCACCGGGAAGAATTGGAAAACGAATGAAGATACTTGAGGGGATTTAGATACATGAGAACGAAGAGAACATGAACTGATTAGAGGATATTTGAACGATTCACCGGTAAGATTCGGAGAACGATAGCTACACGCTTAGAATGAAGAATTATGACATGATGGCCTTCGAAGGAAAGAATTTATGGAAACAACTCAAGAAATACTCCGGATGGTAAGAAAAGAATTCTCACAATTGAAAACAATTATGAGAGGATGGCATCAAGCTAGAACCATGAATCTTGAAGAGAATGGAGCAAGATTTAAGAGAAATCCTTCTTCGGTCTTCAAATGATGAGAATGACAACGAGAAACACCACCAAGAATTTTTGAGGCACACCGGAAGAATCAAAAGCGAAGAGGTTGAGCCAACTATGAAAAGAATTTGAAAGATCTTGGAGAAAAGCATTTGGTGATGATAACTCATTCTTACGTCAAACTTGGAGAAGAATTTAGGATAGCTCGGGAAAATAGAAGAGTCGTAAGATCTCAGGAAAAGACACGTGGGTTAGGGCCAACTGAAAAGGAACACCGTTGGAAATGATTTAAAAGAGATGTTGCACCGGTTGAATTAAATGACTTGAATGAGATACCAATCTCGAAAGAGCTTGAACGAATGCAGAGTGGAAACACGAATCTTCGAGATATCTTGAGCACTCCGGAATAACAAATAGCGAGAAGAAGAAATGATAATGAGGTGCACCGGTATGAGAAGACATTGAAATGAGGAAAAAGGTATATGATGAATATCGAAAGCTTGAATTGGATCCACCGGAGAAGAAACAACAATGAAGGATGATGAACTTGAAGCTGTTGAGCATCTTCATGGAAAATCACCGGATAAGAACATTGATTGAAAAGAATGAAGAGACTCCACATGAATAAATTGATACTTGATTAAGAAATCTGTGTCCTTGAAGAAAAAGGGTGGGAGGGAGGGAAAAACAAAGGCAACTTGGAGACGGATGAAACAAACACCGTTGAGAAGAAAAGATAATTGGTCTTGCTAATGTTGAAGTGATCGGATCCACTTGAAGAGAAACACGCCGGTTGAAAAGGATTGACATGACAATCTCGATAGTCGAGAAGGATTGGTATTCACATCGGAGTATGAGAACACCGTTTAGGAAAGGTATGGATTCAACATTTGACTTCGAAGCAACTCAAATACCACAACTCAAAACAAAAACAAAGGACTTGGCTTGTAGAATAAGCCGGAACAAACATATGATAGAGATTTCGTCCGAAGTTTTCGTGGTGGGGCCTACACGGGCTCGATCAGACAGCACCATCATGTACAAGGCGGTGCACATGACATCTGAAGTGTCCCAGTCGGCATAGCCAAGGACTCTTTAAGACACAACGAGACCATCAGAAACCAACCGTGAATAGGCGGACCACTAGACGTCGAACCCCAATTTCATATCATACATCCGTCGGAAAGATATCCTAAGAGCTACTTGAATTCCCACCTATGAAACTCCCGGAACTTTCTGGTTATGCAATCTGGTGTTGGGGATACAGGGGAGCAATATATCTCACCCAAACTAACAATCCCTACATCCAGCTATATCCATCCGTCAACACATAACCAAGAAACCTTCGGAAATCGTCTACCTCAACCTTCGAAAAGCATCCGTTATACGATTCATGGAAATACCCCCGTACTCACCTCAGTACTGGGTTAGCGGGGTTATCTCACCAACAACTGCATAAAAGAGATTTTCGATGTCGGTGTACTAAACTCAGGTATTCCAGAACTGCAACGATAAAATTATGACGACAACACCTCGGAGCTCAACTCCCCGGGACACCGCCACAACCCCTAAATGTCGAGGCAACCAAGACAATGTTGTCATCATAAAACCATCGAACGATTCTAAGATACCAGCGTGATCCTAAATTTTTTAGTGAAATTTGAGAAGAGAAGAGTCAAAACTCTCGTCAGATACCTCACCGTAAGGTCAAGGACTAGGGAGTAAAAAGAATTCCTAACTCTCCGATATATATAATCCTAAATGACTCAAAACATTTTTCTAGACACAACTCGCCACTAAAACGATCAAGCGGTGGGGCTCCTAAGGTCGGGATGGCTCGATTACCAACTTGTAGCGCCCTCGATGCGGCTATATCTCCCACGTGTCGAAGCACGACTTAGAGGCATAACCGCATTGAAAGCAATGTCGCAAGTGAGGTAATCTTCACACAACCCAAGTAATACATAAGGAAAGAGATACATAGTTGGCTTACAATCGCCACTTCACACAATTACATGAATAAAGCATTACATCATCCAGATACAATCAAGGTCCTACTACGGAACCAAAATAAAAGAAGAACCCCAAATCGATAAACGGTCCCCGATCGACCCCAACTGGGCTCCACTCATCGATCAACTAGAACGAAACAACACAAAGGGCAAGATCTTCATCGAGCTCCTCCTTGAGCTTGGTTGCGTCACACCGCCGTAACATAGGCACCGCAAACTGGTTTTGAAGTATCCGTGAGCCACGAGGACTCAAAGCAATCCCATCACCATGGGTATCAAGACTAGCAAAGCTTAATGGGAAAGGAAGGGGTAAAGTGGTGAGGTTGCACAGCGGCTAAGCATAATATGGTGGCTAAACATACGCAAAGAGAGCGAGAAGAGAAACAAGCGGAACGGTCGTGAAACTAGCAATGATCAAGAGGTGATCCGAACACCTACTTACGCCAATCATAACCCGAAACCGTGTTCACTTCCGGACTCACGAGAAGAGACCATCACGGCTACACACTCGGTTGATGCGTTTTAATTCGGATCAAGTGTCAAGTTGTCTACAACCGGACATTAACAAATTCCCATCTGCCACATAACCGCGGGCACGGCTCGAAAGTTTATACCTGCAGGGTGTCCCAACTTAGCCCATGACAAGCTCTCGCGATCATCGAAGGAATAGACCTTCACCCAGAAGACCCGATCAGTCTCGGAATCCGGTACATCAAGACATTTCGACAATGGTAAAACAAGACCAGCAAAGCCTCCGTGCGCCGACATCCCGATAGTAGCTGCACAGATCTCGTTCTCGTGGCAACACCGGATAAGCGAAGCGTCTGAACCGACGTAACCCAAGTTGCCAAGGGATGGTCCCAAGACGGTGCTCTAGTTTGGACCAACGCTTAGACAAGCATCGCCCGGGGCTAAAAAGATGACCCTCGAGAGAGCGACTCCCAAGGGAAAAGTAGGTGGTGGTGAGGCAAATGGTAAAAGTCAATGTTGGGCCTTCTTTGGACAAGTTTTATTCAAAGCGAACCGTCGGGGGTCCCATAAATCACCCGACCGCGTAAGGGACGCAAAATCCGGGAACATAACACGGTATGACGGAAACTAGGGCGGCAAGAGTGGAACAAAACACCGGGCATAAGGCCGAGCCTTCCACCCTTTACCAAGTATATAGATGCATTAATAATATAAGAGATATTGTGATATCCCAACAAAAACCTGTCCACCATGGAGAAATCTTCAACTTCACCGCAACTAGCAACGCTATAAGAGGGCTGAGCAAAGCGGTAACATAGGCAAACAACGGTTTGCATAGGAAAGGTGTCAAAGGTTAGGGGTTCATGGCAATATGGGATGGCTGGACAAACAGGTAATAGGTAGCGCAGCATAGCGAAAGAACGAGGCAACTAGCATAGCAATGATAGTAGTGAGATCCAAGGTAGCGGTCATCTTGCCTGAAATCCCGCAAGGAAGAAGAACGAGTCCATGAAGAAGATGAACGGATGAAGCCGAACCAAACAAAGACGAACGAATCCTCACGATCGCAACGAAACGGGAACTATCGAGAAGAAGCACACAACATGGTAAACACACCACACATGAACATGACATGATGCACAACAAGCATGATTCATGACCAAGCTACATGAAGCTACTCATGGCAAGAGATGATGCACACAAGAACAACACATCAAGGCAAGTTTAAATGAGGCCGGGACCAACATATAACAATTCCGGTAAGTCCTCATATGCAAATTTCGAAATGGGTCCAGAACTGAATAAACATTATGTTGAAGTTGTTAAATAGAAATTTAAAGATCACCAAGATGATCTACACGAAATTCTAGTCAAGTTACATATAAAGTTCATTAGATTCGGAGCTACGGGCTAGAAGATATGAGCAAAACAAGTTAGGCATGGCATTGATGCAAAATGCACTCAAACATCAAGCAAACACACCAACACAATGATGCAACAAGATAATATGAAACTACATGCAAAATCAAGTAAGTTTCATATAGAGCACACTCAAAACGGAGCAACGGGGCAACACATGCACACTATACAAGTCATAGCAACAATCTGTCCAAAACAGCTTCTAGGCATCTTACAAGCATCAAAACAATATGCTACAACACCCCAACATAATAACAAAAGGCATGGTCATGAAGTACACATAAAGCATAACAAAACATGAACACTGAGCTATCTCCAGAAACAACTAGAACATGCTCAAAAAACACATGGAGATATTGCAAATAATAACAGTTTCAGACTTTAGCAGAAATAACATCAGGTTGCAATGTTTAGAGCTATCAAACAACATGTTACAGGAACATATCATGGCAAACAAAGGCATGGCATGAAGCTACTAATTGCATATATCAAAAGACCCTTACTGACCATAAGCCAAAAAGGCACGGAAAATATGATGGCACCCATGTAAACATGGCAAGTTATATTACAGATTTGAACATGGCAGAAACAACGATAAGTAGGCATGTTCGTGAGCTCGAAACACTCACTACAGGGCAATACATGGCATGGCAAGGCAACCAACAGTAAGAAGGCATGATTATGAAGCTAAGCATGGCAAGAGCAAGGTCATAGCATACACGGATCAACTACAACGACCTCATGAAAATTGAATCTCATGCAAACAATCTGTCAGGAAACATTTTCAAGCAACTTTGGAGCAAGAAATGAACATGTTCCAGCAGGCTATAATTGCAACCAAGGGCATGAATGGATATAGCATGACATGTATATCAAAACATGTTTATAGAGCATCTCCAGATTATGCATAGAATGATTAGTGGGAGCATGTTAACATAGCAACAAAATATAACAGAATCTGCCAGGAAAACAGTAATAACAACTACCCTACTTTACAAGCTCAATGCACTCACTACAAGCATCACAAAAATACATGGTTGACACCGCTGGAAAGATGGCATGGCATAGTCCAACATTCATGTAGAGCTCATACTCATAGGATGCACACATAAATCATGGCAAAAATGACAAAAGAGCTCGGGCCGATAAGATTCTCAAACTAACGATCCAAGCCCTCTTCCAACAGCATTTAGGGCATCAAGATGAGCTCAAATGAAAATGATGCAATGGAATGAAATGATGTACTCGTCGAGGCGAACAATTTGACATATTATACGCGCAAAACGGAGCTACGGATGCAGAGGTGTGATGGCATGAACATGGCATGAAAATATCAGAAAACCGGGACTTAGGGAAAAACGACCTGGTCGATCGATTCGGACATTGTCCGGTCGGGCGGACATGTCCGCGTGGTGAGGCTGACGGGCGGGTCCCACTTGGCGGGGCGCTGGCTGGCTGAGGGCGCCGGATATCGCCGGAGAAGGAGCGGCGCCGGGCGAGGTGGTTCCGGCGGATCGCCGGATTCACGGATCCGGACGCCGACGGCGAGGACGAACGGCGAGCGAAGCGAGAAGACCGAGGCCGACGAAGGCAGCGGCGCGCGGCAAGTGCAGAGGTGCGGCGGGCGAAGCTCCCCGGCGAAGCTTCGCGGGGACCGGGCAGCGAAGGGATGTGGCGGCGCGGCGCGGTCGCTGGCCAGAGGAGAGGCGGGCGGGCGAAGCGTGGCACCGGCGGCGACTCCACGGGCGGCGGAGGCGCGGCTCGCCGGCGCGGGCGGCGGCGGAGCGGCTGGCGGCGGCGGCGAGGGGTGGCGCGAAGCCGAGGCATGGCGGCGGCGGCGGGCGGATTCCGCGGCCGAGGACGGCGGCACAATGGCGGCGGCGGCGGCGAGATGGGCGGAGGTTCGACTGGCTGGGCGGCGGCGGCGGCTGCGGTGGCCGTGGCTACGTGGCGGCGCGGTGGGCGGCGCGCGGTTGCCGACGCGGGAGGCGGCGGATTGGCCGGGCGACGTGGCGGCGACGCGTCGGCGGCGGGCGGGACGTGTCCCAAGCAGAGGAGGAGATCTAGGGTTTCGGGGAAATCATCCGGATTTGGAATGGGGTGTATAAATAGGCATAGAGGGAGCTAGGAGAGTCCAAATGAGGAGCAGCCACGCGATCGTGATCGAACGATCGAGAGCATGGAGGGAGTTAGATGGGTTTTGGGCCAGTTTGGAAGGGTATTGGGCTGCAACTCAAAGAGGGCTTCTGCGGTTACCGGTTAACCGTTGAGTACCAAACGACCTCCAAATGGCACGAAACTTGACAGCGGTTCACGGTGCTATACCAAGGCCGCTTGGCAAACCTCGGGCCATTCCGAGAAAGTTTAATACCCACTCAAGAGAAGAGAGAAGAGGGAGACGCCGGAGGACATAGGAGCGCCGGATTGCAAAACGGACAACGGGAAAAGGCTCGGATGCATGAGACGAACATGTATGCAAATGCGCTGCATATGAAGACATGATATGAAATGCAGATGATGACATGGCAAAGTGCAACACGCAAGCACATGACATGGCAACGGCGGCGAATAACTGACGGACACCTGGCGCATCGGATCCGGGGCGTTACACTGGGCGACCTTGTTAACCACGGCAGTTACCCCAGCGAATATTGCAAAGCTGAAGGACCAGATAATACAGGCTAAGGAGGACCTGGCAATTGAGGATGCTAGGATGGCCGAGGAACGGGCCGCTTTGGATGCCCAGTCACAGCAGATACAGGCGCAGAATTACCGGCTCATGCTGGATCGGAATGCATCAGATGATGTAATGCGAAGGAAGTACCGGTCTCGTCTGCCGTTGGTCTACGAAGGATTGAACCTGTTTCAAACACCAGGCGCTGGGCCGAGGCAGATGCAAACCGAACCGATGTGCCTAGGGCAGCGCCGGATCAACCGAGGATGACGGAACTGAAGGGGAACATTGCATAAAATAAAAAATTTCCTACGTTCACCAAGATCAATCTATGAGTTCATCCAGCAACGAGAGAGAGGAGTGCATCTACATACCCTTGTAGATCGCGAGCGGAAGCATCCAAGAGAATGGGGTTGAGGGAGTCGTAAACGTCGTGATCCAAATCACCGGAGATCCTAGCGCCGAACGGACGGCACCTCCGCATTCAACACACGTACGGTCAGCGTGACGTCTCCTCCTTCTTGATCCAGCAAGGGGGAAGGAGAGGTTGACGAAGATCCAGTAGCACGACGGCGTGGTGGTGGATGCAGCAGGATCCAGCAGGCTTCGCCAAGCGTCTCAAGGGAGGAGAGGTGTAGCAAGGGGAAGGAGGCGCCAAGGGCAAGGTGCGGCTGCCTCCCTCCCCCTCTTTATATAGGGTCCCTGTGGCGCGGCCCCGAGATGGGATCTCCAGGGGGGCGCCGGCCCTGGAGATGGGATCTCTAGGGGGCGGCAGCCAAGGCAGGAGACTTGCCCCCCAAGGCAAGTGGAGGCGCCCCCTCCCCTAGGGTTCCCAACCCTAGGCGCAGGGGGGCCCAAGGGGGGGGCACCAGCCACCAGGGGCTGGTCCCCTCCCCACTTCAGCCCATGGGGCCCTCCGGGATAGGTGGCCCCACCCGGTGGACCCCCGGGACCCTTCCGGTGGTCCCAGTACAATACCGGTGACCCCCAAAACTTTCTCGATGGCCGAAACAGCACTTCCTATATATAATTCTTCACCTCCGGACCATTCTGGAACTCCTCGTGACGTCCGGGATCTTATCCGGGACTCCGAACAACTTTTTGTTTTCTGCATACTAATATCTCTACAACCCTAGCGTCACCGAACCTTAAGTGTGTAGACCCTACGGGTTCGGGAGACATGCAGACATGACCGAGACTCCTTTTCGGTCAATAACCAACATCGGGATCTGGATACCCATGTTGGCTCCCACATACTCCTCGATGATTTCATCGGATGAACCACGATGTTGAGGATTCAATCAACCCCGTATTCAATTCCCTTTGTCAATCGGTACGTTACTTGCCCGAGACTCGATCGTCGGTATCCCAATACCTCGTATTAATCTAGTTACCGGCAAGTCACTTTACTCGTACCATAATGCATGATCCCATGACCAGACACTTGGTCACATTGAGCTCATTATGATGATGCATTACCGAGTGGGCCCAGAGATACCTCTCTGTCATATGGAGTGACAAATCCCAGTCTCGATTCGTGCCAACCCAACAGACACTTTAGGAGATACCCGTAGTGAACCTTTATAGTCACCCAGTTACGTTGTGACGTTTGGCACACCCAAAGCACTCCTACGGTAGCCGGGAGTTGCACAATCTCATGGTCTAAGGAAATGATACTCGACAATTGGAAAAGCTCTAGCTAAACAAACTACACGATCTTTGAGCTATGCTTAGAATTGGGTCTTGTCCATCACATCATTCTCCTAATGATGTGATCCCATTCTCAATGACATCCAATGCCCATAGTCAGGAAACCATGAGTATCTGTTGATCAACGAGCTAGTCTACTAGAGGCTCACTAGGGACTTGTTGTGGTCTATGTATTCACACGTGTATTACGATTTCCGGATAACACAGTTATAGCATGAATAATAGACAATTATCATGAACAAAGAAATATAATAATAACCATTTTATTATTGCCTCTAGGGCATATTTTCAACAGTCTCCCACTTGCACTAGAGTCAATATTCTAGTTACATTGTGATGAATCGAACACCCATTGCATTCTGGTGTTGATCATGTTTTGCCCTAGGGAGAGGTTTAGTCAACGGATCTGCTACATTCAGGTCTGTATGTACTTTACAAATATCTATGTCTCCATCTTGAACATTTTCATGTATGGAGTTGAAGCGACGCTTGATGTGCCTGGTCTTCTTGTGAAACCTAGCCTCCTTGGCAAGTGCAATAGCTCCAGTGTTGTCACAAAAGAGTGCGATTGGCCCCGACGCATTGGGTATGACTCCTAGGTTGGTGATGAACTCCTTCACCCAGATAGCTTCATGCGCTGCCTCCGAGGCTGCCATGTACTCCGCTTCACATGTGGATCCCGCCACGACGCTCTGCTTGCAACTGCACCAGCTTACTGCCCCACCATTCAAAATATACATGTATCCGGTTTGTGACTTAGTGTCATCCAGATATGTGTCGAAGCTAGCATCGATGTAACCCTCTACAACGAGCTCTTCATCACCTCCATATACGAGAAACATGTCCTTAGTCCTTTTCAGGTACTTAAGGATGTTCTTGACCGTTGTCCAGTGTTCCTTGCCGGGATTACTTTGGTACCTTCCTACCAAACTTACGGCAAGGTTTATATCAAGTCTGGTACAGGTCATGGCATACATGATAGACCCTACGGCTGAGGCATAGGGGATGACACTCATCTCTTCTTTATCTTCTGCCGTGGTCGGGCATTGAGCTGAGCTCAATCTCACACCTTGCAATACAGGCAAGAACCCTTTCTTGGACTATGCCATATTGAACTTCTTCAATATCTTATCAAGGTATGTGCTTTGTGAAAGACCTATGAGGCATCTTGATCTATCTCTATAGATTTTGATGCCTAATATGTAAGCAGCTTCTCCAAGGTCCTTCATTGAAAAACACTTATCCAAGTAGGCCTTTATGCTGTCCAAAAGTTCTATATCATTTCCCATCAAAAGTATGTCATCCAAATATAATATGAGAAATGTTACAGAGCTCGCACTCACTTTCTTGTAAACGCAGGCTTCTCCATAAGTCTGCATAAACCCAAACGCTTTAATCATCTCATTAAAACGAATGTTCCAACTCCGAGATGCTTGCACTAGCCCATAAATGGATCGCTGGAGCTTGCATACCTTGTTAGCATTCTTAGGGTCGACAAAACCTTCCGGCTGCATCATATACAGTTCTTCCTTAAGGTGACCGTTAAGGAATGTCGTTTTGACGTCCATTTGCCATATCTCATAATCATAGTATGCGGCAATTGCTAACATGATTCGGACGGACTTCAGCTTTGCTACGGGAGAGAACGTCTCATCGTAGTCAATCCCTTGAACTTGTCGATAACCGTTAGCGACAAGTCAAGATTTATATATGGTAACATTACCATCCGCGTCCGTCTTCTTCTTAAAGACCCATTTGTTTTCTATCGCTCGCCGATCATCGGGCAAGTCTGTCAAAGTCCACACTTTGTTTTCATACATGGATCCTATCTCGGATTGCATGGCTTCAAGCCATTTGTTGGAATCTGGGCCCGCCATCGCTTCTTCATAGTTCGAAGGTTCACCGTTGTCCAACAACATGATTTCCAAGACAGGATTGCCGTACCACTCTGGTGCAGAACGTGTCCTTGTGGACCTTCAAAGTTCAGTAGGAGCTTGATCCGAAGTATCTTGATCATCATCATTAACTTCCTCTCTTGTCGGTGCTGGCACCACAGAACATTTTCCGAAAGGCGCTTCTCACCGTTTCAAGAGGTAGTACTTCATCAAGCTCTACTTTCCTCCCACTTAATTCTTTCGAGAGAAACTCTTTCTCCAGAAAGGACCCGTTCTTGGCAACAAAGATTTGCCTTCGGATATTAAGTAGAAAGTATACCCTATGGTTTCCATAGGGTATCCTATGAATACGCATTTTTCCGACTTGGGTTCGAGCTTCTCAGGTTGAAGTTTCTTGACATAAGCATCGCATCCCCAAACTTTTAGAAACGACAACTTAGGTTTCTTCCCAAACCATAATTCATACGGTGTCGTCTCAACGGATTTAGACGGTGCCCTATTTAAAGTGAATGTAGCTCTCTCTAGAGCGTATCCCCAAAATGATAGCGGTAAATCAGTAAGTGACATCATAGATCGCACCATATCCAATAGAGTGCGATTACGACGTTCAGACACACCATTTCACTGAGGTGTTCCAGGCGGCGTGAGTTGTGAAACGATTCCCCATTTTCTTAAGTGCGTACCAAATTCGTGACTTAAATATTCTCCCCCACGATCTGATCGTAGGAACTTTATCTTTCAGTCACGTTGATTCTCTACCTCATTCTGAAATTCCTTGAACTTTTCAAAGGTCTCAGACTTGTGTTTCATCAAGTAGACATACCCATATCTACTCAAGTCATCAGTGAGAGTGAGAACATAACGATATCCTCCATGAGCCTCAACGCCATTGGACCACACACATCAAGATGTATGATTTCCAATAAGTTGGTTGCTCGCCCATTGTTCCGAGAACGGAGTCTTGGTCATCTTGCCCATGAGGCATGGCTCGCATGTGTCAAATGATTCATAATCTAGAGACTCTAAAAGTCCATCAGCATGGAGCTTCTTCATGCGCTTGACACCAATGTGACCAAGGTGGCAGTGCCACAAGTATGTGGGACTATCGTTATCAACTTTACATCTTTTGGTATTCACACTATGAATATGTGTAACATTATGCTCGATATTCATTAAGAATAAACCATTCACCAGCGGGGCATGACCATAAAACATATCACTCATATAAATAGAACAACCATTATTCTCGGATTTAAATGAGTAGCCATCTCGAATTAAATGAGATCCTGATACAATGTTCATGCTCAAAGCTGGTACTAAATAACAATTATTGAGGTTCAAAACTAATCCCGTAGGTAAATGTAGAGGTAGCGTGCCGACGGCGATCACATCGACCTTGGAACCATTCCTGACGCGCATCGTCATCTCGTCCTTCGCTAGTCTCCGCTTATTCCGCAGCTCCTGCTTTGAGTTACAAATATGAGCAACCGCACCGGTATCAAATACCCAGGAGCTACTACGAGCACTGGTAAGGTACACATCAATTACATGTATACCACATATACCTTTGGTTTTGCCGGCCTTCTAGTCCGCTAAGTAATTGGGGCAGTTCCGCTTCCAGTGACCACTTCCCTTGCAATAAAAGCACTCAGTCTCAGGCTTGGGTCCATTGCTTGACTTCTTCCTGGCAACTGGCTTACCAGGCGCGGCAACTTCCTTGCCGTCCTTCTTGAAGTTCTTCTTACCCTTGCCCTTCTTGAACTTAGTGTTTTTATTCACCATCAACACTTGATGTTCCTTTTTGATCTCCACCTCTGCTGATTTCAGCATTAAATATACCTCAGGAATGGTCTTTTCCATCCCCTGCATATTGAAGTTCATCACAAAGCTCTTGTAGCTCGGTGGAAGCGACTGAAGGATTCTGTCAATGACCTCGTCATCCGGGAGATTAACTCCCAGCTGACTCAAGCGGTTGTGCAACCCAGACGTCTTGAGTATGTGCTCACTAACAGAACTATTTTCCTCCATCTTACAGCTGAAGAATTTGTCGGAGACTTCATATCTTTCGACCCGGGCATGAGCTTGGAAAACCATTTTCAGCTCCTCGAATATCTCATATGCTCTGTGTTGCTCAAAACGCTTTTGGAGCCCCGATTCTAAGCTGTAAAGCATGCTGCACTGAACGAGGGAGTAATCATCAGCACGAGGCTGCCAAGCGTTCATAATGTATTGGTTCATTGGGATTGGTGCTTCACCTAGCGGCGCTTCTAGGACATAATCTTCTTGGCTGCTTTGAGGATGATCCTCAGGTTCCGGACCCAGTCCGTATAGTTGCTGCCATCGTCTTTCAGCTTGGTTTTCTCTAGGAACTCGTTGAAGTTCAGGTGGACATGAGCGTTGGCCATTTGATCTACAAGACATATTGTAAAGATTTTAGACTAAGTTCATGATAATTAAGTTCATCTTAATCAAATTATTTAATGAACTCCCACTTAGACAGACATCCCTCTAGTCATCTAAGTGAAACATGATCCGAGTCAACTAGGCCGTGTCCGATCATCACGTGAGACGGACTAGTTAACATCGGTGAACATCTTCATGTTGATCGTATCTTCTATACGACTCCTGCTCGACCTTTCGGTCTTCCGTGTTCCGAGGCCATGTCTGTACATGCTAGGCTCGTCAAGTCAACCTAAGTGTATTGCATGTGTAAATCTGGCTTACACCTGTTGTATTCGAAAGTTAGGATCTATCACACCCGATCATCACGTGGTGCTTCGAAACAACGAACCTTCGCTACGGTGCACAGTTAGGGGGAACACTTTTCTTGAAATTATTATGAGGGATCATCTTACTTACTACCGTCGTTCTAAGTAAACAAGATGAAAAACATGATAAACATCACATGCAATCATAATAGTGACATGATATGGCCAATATCATATAGCTCCTTTGATCTCCATCTTCGGGGCTCCATGATCATCTTCGTCACCGGCATGACAACATGGTCTCCATCATCATGATCTCCATCATCGTGTCTCCATGAAGTTGCTCGCCAACTATTACTTCTACAACTATGGCTAACACATTTAGCAATAAAGTAAAGTAATTTACATGGCATTTCTCAATGACACGCTGGTCATACAAAAATAAAGACAACTCCTATGGCTCCTGCCGGTTGTCATACTCATCGACATGCAAGTCGAGATTCCTATTACAAGAACATGATATCATACATCACATATATATCATTCATCATTCATCACAACTTTGGCCATATCACATCACAAAACACTTGCTGCAAAAACAAGTTAGACGTCCTCTAATTGTTGTTGCAAGTTTTTACGTGGCTTCTATAGGTGATCTAGCAAGAACGTTTTCTTACCTACGTTAAAGCCACAACGTGATTTGCCAACTTCTATTTACCCTTCATAAGGACCCTTTTCATCGAATCCGCTCCAACTAAAGTGGCAGAGACAGACACCCGCTAGCCACCTTATGCAACTAGTGCATGTCACCGGTGGAACCTGTCTCACGAAGCGCACGTAAGGTTGGTCGGGCCGCTTCGTCCCACAATACCGCTGAAGCAAAATAAGACTAGTAGTGGCAAGAAAGTTGACAACATCTACGCCCACAACAAATTGTGTTCTACTCATGCAAAGAGAACTACGCATAGACCTAGCTCATGATGCCACTGAAGGGGAACGTTGCATAAAATAAAAAATTTCGTACGTCCACCAAGATCAATCTATGAGTTCATCCAACAACGAGAGAGAGGAGTGCATCTACATACCCTTGTAGATCGCGAGCGGAAGCGTTCAAGAGAACGGGGTTGAGGGAGTCGTACATGTCGTGATCCAAATCACCGGAGATCCTAGCGCCGAACGGACGGCACCTCTGCGCTCAACACACGTACGATCAGCGTGACGTCTCCTCCTTCTTGATCCAGCAAGGGGGAAGGAGAGGTTGATGAAGATCTAGTAGCACGACGGCGTGGTGGTGGATGCAGCAGGGATCCGGCAGGGCTTCGCCAAGTGTTTGCGGGAGGGAGAGGTGTAGCAAGGGGGAAGGGAGGCGCCAGGGGCAAGGGTGCGGCTGCACTCCCCCCTCTTTATATAGGGTCCCCAGGGGGGGCGCCGGCCCTGGAGATGGGATCTCCAGGGGGGCGGAGGGGAGACTTGCCCCCCAAGGCAAGTGGAGGCGCCCCCTCCCCTAGGGTTCCCAACCCTAGGCCCAGGGGGGGCCAAGGGGGGGCGCACCAGCCCACCAGGGGCTGGTCCCCTCCCCACTTGAGCCCATGGGGTCCTCCGGGATAGGTGGCCCCACGTGATGGACCCCCGGGACCCTTCCGGTGGTCCCGGTACAATACAGGTGACCCCCGAAACTTTCCCGATGGCCGAAACAGCACTTCCTATATATAATTCTTCACCTCCGGACCATTCCGGAACTCCTCGTGACGTCCAGGATCTCATCCGGGATTCCGAACAACTTTCGGTTTGCTGCATACTAATATCTCTACAACCCTAGCATCACCGAACCTTATGTGTGTAGACCCTACGGGTTCGGGAGACATGCAGACATGACCGAGACTCCTCTCCGGTCAATAACCAACAGCGGGATCTGGATACCCATGTTGGCTCCCACATACTCCTCGATGATCTCATCGGATGAACCACGATGTCGAGGATTCAATCAACCCCGTATTCAATTCCCTTTGTCAATCGGTACGTTACTTGCCCGAGACTCGATCGTCGGTATCCCAATACCTTGTTTAATCTCGTTACCGACATGTCACTGTTGGGGAACGTTGCAGAAAATTAAAAAATTTCATACGGTTTCACCAAGATCCATCTATGAGTTCATCTAAGCAATGAGTCATGGGAGAGAGTTTGCATCTACATACCACTTGTAGATCGCGTGCGGAAGCTTGCAAGCTGATGATGGAGTCGTACTCGACGTGATTCAGATCACCGATGTCCAAGTGTTGAACGGACAGCACCTCCGCGTTCAACACACGTACGGGACGGGAGACGTCTCCTCCTTCTTGATCCAGCAAGGTGGAAGGAGAGGTTGAGGAAGCTCGCTCCAACGGCAAAGATGACGGCGTGGTGGTGTTGGTGCAAGAAGATTCGACCAGGGCCGCCAAGCGCCGGGAGGAGGAGAGGTGTTGGGAGGGAGGGCTGCGCCTTGGAGATAGGTATATCAGCCCCCTCCTCCCCCTTTATATAGGCCTCTGGGCGCGCCCCCGAGATCCAATCTCAAGGGGGGGCGGCGCCAAGGGGTGTAGTGCCCCCAAGCCAAGTGGGCGCCCCACCCCTAGGGTTTCAACCCTAGGCGCAGGGGTGGGCCTGAGGCGCACCAGCCCACTATGGGCTGGTTCCTCCCACTTCAGCCCATGGGGCCCTCAGGGATGGGTGGCCCCACCGGTGGACCCGGGACCCTTCCGTGGTCCCAGACATTACCGGAGACCCCAAACTTTCCCGATGGTCAAATACCACTTCCTATATATTATTCTTTACCTCCGACCATTCCAAACTCCTTGTGACGTCCGGATCTCATCCGGACTCCAACAACATTCGTAGTCACATACTAGTCTTCCTACTAACCCTAGCGCCACCGAACCTTAGTGTGTAGACCCTACGGTTCGGGAGACATCTTGAGACATGACCGAGACGACTCTCGGGCAATAACCAACAGCGGATCTGGATACCCATGTTCGCCCCACATGTTCCTCGATGATTTCATCGGTTGAACCACGATGTCGAGGATTCGATCAAAACCCAGATACAATTCCCTTTGTCAATCGGTATGTTACTTGCCCGAGACTCGATCGTCGGTATCCCAATACCTTGTTCGGTCTCGCATCGCAAGTCACTTTACTCGCATCAGAATGCATGATCCCGTACAACACCTTGGTCACATTGAGCTCATTATGATGATGCATTACCGAGTGGGCCAGAGATACCTCTCCGTCATACGGCGTGACAAATCCCGCCTCGATCGCGTCAACCCAACAGACATTTTCGGAGATACCGTAATGCACCTTTATAGTCACCCGATTACGCCAGACGCTTGATACACCCAAGGCACTCCTACGGTATCTGGGAGTTACACGATCTCATGGTCTAAGGAAGAGAAACTTGACATTGGAAAAGCTCTAGCAAACGAACTACACGATCTTTATGCTATGCTTAGGATTGGGTCTTGTCCATCACATCATTCTCCTAATGATGTGATCCCGTTATCAACGACATCCAATGTCCATAGTCAGGAAACCATGACTATCTGTTGATCACAACGAGCTAGTCAACTAGAGGCTCACTAGGGACATATGGTGGTCTATGTGTTCACACGTGTATTACGATTTCCGGATAATACAGTTATAGCATGAACAAAAGACAATTATCATGAACAATGAAATATAATAATACTTTTATTATTGCCTCTAGGGCATATTTCCAACAGTCTCCCACTTGCACTAGAGTCACCAATCTAGTTACATTGTGATGAATCGAACACCCATAGAGTTCTGGTGTTGATCATGTTTTGCTCGCGAGAGAGGTTTAGTCAACGGATCTGCGACATTCAGATCCGTATGTACTTTGCAAATCTCTATGTCTCCATCTTGAACATTTTCACGGATGGAGTTGAAACGACGCTTGATGTGCTGGTCTTCTTGTGAAACTGGGCTCCTTGGCAAGGGCAATAGCTCCAGTGTTGTCACAGAAGAGTTTGATCGCCCCGACGCATTGGGTATGAATCTTAGGTCGGTGATGAACTCCTTCACCCAAATCGCTTCATGCGCTGCCTCCGAGGCTGCCATGTACTCCGCTTCACATGTAGATCCCGCCACGACGCTCGCTTGCAGCTGCACCAGCTTCTCGCTCCACCATTCAACATATACACGATCCGGTTTGTGACTTAGAGTCATCCAGATCTGAGTCGAAGCTAGCGCCGACGTAACCCTTCTGACGAGCTCTTCGCTCCTCCATAAACGAGAAACATGTCCTTCGTCCTTTTCGGTACTTGAGGATATTCTTGACCGCTGTTCGGTGTTCCTTGTCGGGATTACTTTGGTATCTTGCTACCAAACTTACGGCAAGGTTTACATCGGTCCAGTACACAAGATGGCATACATAATAGATCCTAGGGCTGAAGCATAGGGATGACACTCATCTCTTCTTTATCTTTTGTCGTGGTCGGTGATCGAGCTGAGCTCAATCTCACACCTTGTAACATGGGCAAGAACCCTTCTTGACTGATCCATTTTGAACCTCTTCAAAATCTTATCAAGGTATGTACTTTGTGAAAGACCTATGAGGCGTCTCGATCTATTTCTATAGATCTTGATGCCTAATATATAAGCAGCTTCTCCAAGGTCCTTCATTGAAAAACACTTATTCAAGTAGGCCTTAATGCTATCCAGAAGTTTTGTATCATTTCCCATCAAGAGTATGTCATCTACATATAATAGGAGAAATGCTACAGAGCTCCCACTCACTTTCTTGTAAACGTAGGCTTCTCCATAAGTCAGCATAAACCCAAACGCTTTGATCATCTCATCAAAGCGAATGTTCCAACTCCGAGATGCTTGCACCAGCCCATAAATGGATCGCTGGAGCTTGCATACTTTGTTAGCGTTCTTAGGATCGAGAAAACCTTCTGGCTGCATCATATACAGCTCTTCCTTAAGATGTCCGTTAAGGAATGCCGTTTTGACGTCCATCTGCCATATCTCATAATCATAGTATGCGGCAATCGCTAACATGATTCGGACGAACTTCAGCTTTGCTATGGGTGAGAATGTCTCGTCGTAGTCAATCCCTTGAACTTGTTGATAACCCTTAGCGACAAGTCGAGCCTTATAAATGGTAACATTACCATCCGCGTCCGTCTTCTTCTTAAAAATCCATTTGTTTTCTATCGCTCGCCGATCATCGGGCAAGTCTGTCAAAGTCCATACTTTGTTTTCATACATGGATTCTATCTCGGATTTCATGGCTTCAAGCCATTTGTTGGAATCTGGGCCCGCCATCGCTTCTTCATAGTTCGAAGGTTCACCGTTGTCTAACAACATGATTTCCAGGACAGGGTTGCCGTACCACTCTGGTGCGGAACGTGTCCTTGTGGACCCACGGTTCAAGAGCAACTTGATCCAAGTACCTTGATCATCATCATTGGTTTCCTCTTGGTGTGGGCATAACAGAACATTTTCTGAGCTGCACCACTTTCCCGTTCGAGAGGTAGTACTTCATCGAGTTCTACTTTCCTCCCACTTACTTCTTTCGAGAGAAACTCTTTTTCCGTAAAGCATCCGTTCTTGGCAACAAAGATCTTGCCTTCGGATCTTAAGTAGAAGGTATACCCGACAGTTTCCTTAGGGTATCCTATGAATACGCATTTTTCCGACTTGGGTTCGAGCTTTTCAGTTGAAGTTTCTTGACATAAGCATCGTGATCCCCAAACTTTTAGAAACGATACTTAGGTTTCTTCCCAAACCATAATTCATACGGTGTCGCCTCAACGGATTTAGACGGTGCCCTATTTAAAGTGAATGTAGCTGTCTCTAGAGCATATCCCCAAAATGATAGCGGTAAATCGGTAAGAGACATCATAGACCGCACCATATCCAATAGAGTGCGATTCGACGCTCGGACACACCGTTATTACCGAGGTGTTCCAGGCGGCGTGAGTTGTGAAACGATTCCACATTTCCTTAAGTGTGTACCAAATTCGTGACTTAAGTATTCTCCTCCACGATCTGATCATAGGAACTTTATCTTTCGGTCACGTTGATTCTCCACCTCATTCTGAAATTCCTTGAACTTTTCAAAGGTTTCAGACTTGTGTTTCATTAAGTAAACATACCCATATCTACTCAAGTCATCAGTGAGAGTGAGAACATAACAATATCCTCCGCGAGCCTCAATGCTCATTGGACCGCACACATCGGTATGTATGATTTCCAACAAGTTGGTTGCTCGCTCCATTTTTCCGGAGAACGGAGTCTTGGTCATTTTGCCCAAGAGGCATGGTTCGCATGTGTCAAACGATTCATAATCAAGAGACTCTAAAAGTCCATCAGCATGGAGCTTCTTCATGCGCTTGACACCTATGTGACCAAGGCGGCAGTGCCACAAGTATGTGGGACTATCGTTATCAACTTTACATCTTTTGGCATCCACACTATGAACATGTGTATCATTACGCTCTAGATTCATTAAGAATAAACCATTGACCATCGGAGCATGACCATAAAACATATCTCTCTTATAAATCGAACAACCATTATTCTCAGACTTAAATGAGTAGCCATCTCGTATTAAACGAGATCTAGATACAATGTTCATGCTCAAACTTGGCACTAAATAACAATTATTAAGGTTCAAAACTAATCCCGTGGGTAAATGTAGAGGCAGCGTGGCGACGGCGATCACATCGACTGAACCATTCCCGACGCCAAGATCGTCACCTCGTCCTTTGCCGGTCTCTGCTTATTCCGCAGCTCCTGCTGTGAGTTACAAATATGAGCAACGGCACCGTATCAAATACCTGTGAGTTACTACGAGTAATCGGTAAGGTACACATCAATTACATGTATATCAAATATACCTTTGGTGTTGCGGCCTTCTTATCCGCTAAGTATTTGGGGCAGTTCCGCTTCAAAGGACCCTTCCCTTGCAATAAAAGCACTCGCCTCGTGCTTGGGTCCATTCTTTGACTTCTTCCCAAGAATCGGCTTACGGGCGCTGCAACATCCTTGCCGACCTTCTTGAAGTTCTTCTTCCCTTGCCCTTCTTGAACTTAGTGGTCTTATTGACCATCAACACTTGATGTTCTTTTCTGATTTCAGCCTCTCACGACTTCAAGATCGAGAACACTTCAGAATGGTCTTCACCATCCCTCGCATGTTGTAGTTCATCACAAAGCTCTTGTAGCTTGGTGGGAGCGATCGAGGATTCTGTCAATGACCGCCTCATCCGGGAGGTTAATGTTCATTGGGTCATACGGTTGTGCAACCTGCACATCTTCGAGGATGTGCTCACCGATGTAACTGTTTTCCTCCATCTTACAATCAGAGAACTTGTCGGAGACATCATATCTCTCGACCGGGCATGAGCTTGGAAAACTAGTTTCAGCTCTTGAACATCTCATATGCTCCGTGATGCTCAAAATGCTTTTGGAGCCCCGGTTCTAAGTTGTAAAGCATGCCGACCGAACGAGGGAGTAATCATCAGACGTTCCGCCAAACATTCAAATCGTCTTGGTCTTTGGGAGAACGGTGGGTCACCTAACGGTGCTTCTAGGACATATTGTTTCTTGGCAGCTATGAGGATGATCTCGTGTTCCGACCCAGTCCGTATAGTTGGTGCCATCATCTTTCAGCTTGGTTTTCTCTAGGAACGCGTTGAAGTTCATGTTGACATGAGCATTGGCCATTTGATCTACAAGACATATTTGCAAAGGCTTTAGACTAAGTTCATGACAATAAAGTTCTAATCAAATTATGAACTCCCACTTAGATTAGACATCCCTCTAGTCATCTAAGTGTTACATGATCCGAGTCGACTAGCCCGTGTCCGATCATCACGTGAGACGGACTAGTCATCGTCGGTGAACATCTTCATGTTGATCGTATCTTCCATACGACTCGTGTTCGACCTTTCGGTCTCCGTGTTCCGAGGCCATGTCTCGTACATGCTAGGCTCGCCAAATTAACCCTAAGTGTTTTCATTGTGTAAAACTGTCTTACACCCATTGTATGTGAACGTAAGAATCCATCACACCCGATCATCACGTGGTGCTTAGAAGCGACTTAACTGTAGCAACGGTGCACAGTTAGGGGAGAACACTTCTTGAAATTTTTGTAAGGGATCATCTTATTTACTACCGTCGTCCTAAGTATACAAGATGCATAAACATAATAAACATCACATGCAATCATATATAGTTGTGACATGATATGGCCAATATCATATAGCTCCATTGATCTCCATCTTCGGGGCTCCATGATCATATTGTCACCGGCTTGACACCATGATCTCCATCATCATGATCTCCATCATCGTGTCTTCATGAAGTTGTCACGCCAACGACTACTTCTACTTCTATGGCTAACGCGTTTAGCGATAAAGTAAAGTAGTTTACATGGCATTCTTCAATGACACGCAGGTCATACAAAAAATAAAGACAACTCCTATGGCTCCTGCCGGTTGTCATACTCATCGACATGCAAGTTGTGAATCCTATTACAAGAACATGATCTCATACATCACAATTCATCATTCATCACAACTTCGGCCATATCACATCACATGATCAATCGCTGCAAAAACAAGTTAGACGCCCTCTAATTGTTGTTGCATCTTTACGTGGCTGCAATTGGGTTCTAGCAAGAATGTTTTCTTACCTACGAATAACCACGACGTGATTTTGTCAACTTCTATTTACCCTTCATAAGGGCCCTGTTCATCAAATCTGCTCCAACTAAAGTGGGAGAGACAGACACCCGCCAGCCACCTTATGCAACTAGTGCATGTCAATCGGTGGAACCGGTCTCACGTAAGCGTACGTGTAAGGTTGGTCCGGGCCGCTTCATCCCACAATACCGTTGAAGCAAGAGAAGACTAGTAGAGGCAAGTAAGTTGACAAGATCTACGCCCACAACAAAATTGTGTTCTACTCGTGCATTAGAGAACTACGCATAGACATAGCTCATGATGCCACTGTTAGGGAACGTTGCAGAAAATTAAAATTTTTCCTACGGTTTCACCAAGATCCATCTATGAGTTCATCAAAGCAACGAGTCTTGGGAGAGAGTTTGCATCTACATACCACTTGTAGATCGCGTGCGGAAGCTTGCAAGGTGATGATGGAGTCGTACTTGACGTGATTCAGATCACCGATGTCCAAGTGCTGAACGGACAGCACCTCCGCGTTCAACACACGTACGGGACGGGAGACATCTCCTCCTTCTTGATCCAGCAAGGGGGAAGGAGAGGATGAGGAAGCTCGCTCCAACGGCAGCACGACGGCGTGGTGGTGGTGGTGCAGAAGATACTCGGCAGGCTTCGCCAAGGCCATGGAGGAGGAGAGGTGTTGGGGAGGGGAAGGGCTGCGCCTTGGAGATAGGTACAGCAGCCCCCCTCCTTCCCCCCTTTATATAGGCCTCTGGGGGCGCGGCCCCGAGATCCAATCTCCAAGGGGGCGGCGGCCAAGGGGTGGAGTGCCCCCAAGCCAGTGGGCGCCCACCCCTAGGGTTTCAACCCTAGGCGGGGTGGGCCTGGGGCGCACCAGCCCACTATGGGCTGGTTCCTCCCACTTCAGCCCATGGGGCCCTCCGGATGTGTGTCCCCACCGGTGGACCCAGGACCCTTCCGGTGGTCCCAGACATTACCGGAGACCCCAAACTTTCCCGATGGTCAAATACCACTTCCTATATATTATTATTTACCTCCGACCATTCCAAAACTCCTCGTGACGTCAGGGATCTCATCCGGACTCAACAACATTCGTAGTCACATACTAGTCTTCCTACTAACGCTAGCGCCACCGAACCTTAGTGTGTAGACCCTACGGGTTCGGAGACATGCAGACATGACCGAGACGACTTCGGGCAATAACCAACAGCGGATCTCGATACCCATGTTGGCTCCTACATGTTCCTCGATGATTTCATCGGTTGAATCATGATGTCGAGAATTCGATCAAACCCTGTATACAATTCCTTTGTCAATCGGTGCGTTATTTGCCCGAGACTCGATCGTCGGTATCCCAATACCTTGTTCGGTCTCGTTACGCAAGTCACTTTACTCGCACTCGTAATGCATGATCTCGTGGCCAACACCTTGGTCACATTGAGCTCATTATGATGATGCATTATCGAGTGGGCCCAGAGATACCTCTCCGTCATACGGCGTGACAAATCCCAGTCTCGATCCGCGTCAACACAACAGACACTTTCGGAGATACCTGTAATGCACCTTTATAGTCACCCAGTTACGTTGTGATGTTTGATACACCCAAGGCACTCCTACGGTATCCGGGAGTTACACGATCTCATGGTCTAAGGAAGAGAAACTTGACATTGGAAAAGCTCTAGCAAACGAACTACACGATCTTTATGCTATGCTTAGGATTGGGTCTTGTCCATCACATCATTCTCCTAATGATGTGATCCCGTTATCAACGACATCCAATGTCCATAGTCAGGAAACCATGACTATCTGTTGATCACAACGAGCTAGTCAACTAGAGGCTCACTAGGGACATATGGTGGTCTATGTGTTCACACGTGTATTACGATTTCCGGATAATACAGTTATAGCATGAACGAAAGACAATTATCATGAACAATGAAATATAATAATACTTTTATTATTGCCTCTAGGGCATATTTCCAACAGTCACTTTACTTGTACCGTAATGCATGATCCCGTGACCAGAAACTTGGTCACATTGAGCTCATTATGATGATGCATTACCGAGTGGGCCCATAGATACCTCTCCGTCCTACGGAGTGACAAATCCCAGTCTTGATTCGTGCCAACCCAACAGACACTTTCGGAGATACCCGTAGTGAACCTTTATAGTCACCCAGTTACGTTGTGACGTTTGGCACACCCAAAACACTCCTACGGTATCCGGGAGTTGCAGAATCTCATGGTCTAAGGAAATGATACTCGACAATTGGAAAAGCTCTAGCTAAACGAACTACACAATCTTTGAGCTATGCTTAGAATTGGGTCTTGTCCATCACATCATTCTCCTAATGATGTGATCCCGTTATCAATGACATCCAATGCCCATAGTGAGGAAACCATGACTATCTGTTGATCAACGAGCTAGTCTACTAGAAGCTCACTAGGGACTTGTTGTGGTCTATGTATTCACACGTGTATTACGATTTTCGGATAACACAGTTATAGCATGAATAATAGACAATTATCATGAACAAAGAAATATAATAATAACCATTTTATTATTGCCTCTAGGGCATAGTTCCAACAGGAACCACCCCGACAAACAGATAACCTGCCACAATACGTGTCCACACCTCCGGGTCACTTCTCAAGCCCTTTGGATAACATGATTGCCGCGGCATCGCGCCTGGCAACCATTCTGATGGAGGGCAATTCACTAGCGGCGATTGAAATGCGGCGGGCTAGGGACCTTCTTCAAACCGCCGTGGTACAGCAGCACGCTTATTCCTATAGCCGGGATAGAATTCATTCGACCCCGCGTGTCGGTGTACTAAAGTAGGGGTACCTTAATACCCCGAACTTGTGCACAGGCGGTTGCAACACCCCGCGGCAAGGCTTGCCGGTCGCCCGACAAGACCCTCCGTCATTTGCTATTACTGCCATTCAAGAACAAAGTATCGGCTAAGAAGACAAAGGCCCCGGCAAGAGGAGCTTGCCGGGAAGGCCAACCAAGGCGCGTACAGAAGACTTGCCGCGACGCCAGCGTCGGCAAGGCCCCCCGGCAACCGCAAGCTTGCCGTAGCGACAAGAGAAGGGCATGACAAGGCGCTTGCCGCGGCAAGGCTGCCACCATGCACCCAAGCTCCAGTGCATCCAACGACGTGTCACCCCAGGGCCATCCCAGGGGCACGTGGCGAGGCGTTGCGCAGTCCTACGGTGCAAGGTGGCGAGCGGAGCTGACAAGGAGGCCATCGTGGCAACCGGTGGCTCACCTAACGGTCGTTTCTCTACACTGTTGGGGCGACCGGACGGGAATTAAATGCCCTTGTCCCCTGCCGTCAGAGTTAGGTAGGGCACTGTTGTACCAACCTGCGTTTTTACTCTTTTACCCCCTTCTTCCTACGCTGCCACCTGTTGGTGCCCCCTTCAGACTATAAAAGGGAGGCCCATGCGCACGTAGAAGGGGTTCGGTCCCCTGGACACATTCAACACCACTAGACGCTCGCGTTCTCGAGCAAGAACAAAGAAAAACACAAAGCAGCAGTAGGGGTTTTATCTCTCCGGAGAGCCCCGGCTGGGTAAAATCGCCGTCTCCCCAGCTACCGACCTCGACCGCTCTCAGACGCCCTCCGCCTCCTTGCCGGACTAGAAGGGCCCCCGCCCCATAGATGCTCGTGGCTACGAGACGCCCGACATCTTTGGCGCTCTGTAGGGGGGCGCCGAGGTCGTGAGCATCCGATCCGTCTCGCGCTTACATCAACGCTTTCATCAACATGCCACCAAAGAAGAAGCCTTCGAGGTGGCCGCCCGCTACATCGATTCTTCCACCACCGCCGAGCAAGCGGGCGGTGGAGTGGACGCCGCGAAGGAGCGGGTGCCGACGTGGGACTCACGTCGTCACCACGCCCAAAAACAAGGCCCCGCAAGTGTCGGGCGATCGCAGACACCGCACCCTTCCTGTGAGGTGCAGGGTCGACAACGCCCGGTGCTCCTAGCACCGTGCTCGCGATTGGAGCAAGGCTGCTGGTGGGTCGCGAGACGCTCGAAACCAGCATGCGCGCCAAAGATCTTTGGCGCAAGTGAGGTGCGGTCGCCGACGGGCGTTGCTCCTTCCAATCCAGTTGGAAGTCCGAGCACATCCGCGCCTCGCGCCGCTTCGCCGCCACCGCCACGCGAAGAGACAGCAAAGCGAAGCGCCGCTCGAGCCCAGCTGCTTTAGATTACCCTCCGCGCCACACAAGATTGACGATCGAGGATGACCATTTACAGCCTCATCGGCTCCGCCAACGGCGACAAGCCCCGCAACCGAGCGCATCGAAGCCCCGGCGAGGCGCCCAGGCGCAAGCCGACGCCGACAAGACCGCTGGGGGTGCCACCTCCGTGCACTCCCAGCCCCAAGGCCAAGATCGCGGCTCGCTGGCCAACCCCGACGCCGAATCCACCGCGTTGCCGGACCAGCGTACCGCCGCGATCAACGCCACGCTCTCCAAGAACGACGACATCGAAGACGCCGACTTTTCGATCGAAGCGCCGGAGAGAAGCGCAACGTCGGTCGACCAGCGCTGGGCCCATGTCGATATGCATGCGCCAGGGGAACCAGCGACTTGTCAGACGTGTAGGTTGCCCTGCGTTCACTCGTGAGCTGCGGCAAGTCCAGTGGCCCAGTACCAAGAATTTCAAGCCCGACGTGCCCGAGAAGTATGATGGCAGGTTACATCCGTCGGAGTTCCTCATCATCTACACCATCGCGGTGCAGGCTGCCGGAGGACGCGACGAGAAGATCCTCGCCAACTACTTCCCGTTGGTGCTCAAGCCCAACGTCAGATCTTGGCTCATGCACTTGCCGGACGGCTCCATCTCTTCATGGGCGGACCTGTGTCATCAGTTTGTCGGCGCCTTCACAGGCGGCCACAAACCCCATGGCCAGGAGAGTGATCTGCATCTGCTCATCCAGAAAGAGGGAGAGCCCTTGCGCAAGTACATATAGAGATTCAGCCAAGTGCAGCGCAACATCCCAGACGTCCATCAGAACGTGCGTAACCGCAGGATGAGGGAGGAGATGGCGATGTGCAAGATCAGAGATGTCAGCGAGCTCTATGCTCTGGCCGACAAGTGTGCACGGGCTGAGGAGGGGAGGAAAATCCCCGGAGAGATTGCAGGAGCAGAAGGATCTGACAGTGAGGATGCCGCCCCGGCAAGGAAGAACCGGAGGCGGAACAACAGGAAGAGAAAGGCTAAGGATGTGCTAGCTGTCGAGCATTCCGGCAACGGAGGCGGCTCCGACAAGGCCAAAGCTGATGACTCCGGCGAGGCTGTGGTAGCCGCCGACAAGCAGGATGGCTCCGGCAAGCGGTATTGCAAGATCCACCGCACCAAGGGCCATGATCTCCAAACCTGCAAGAAAGTCGAGCAGATGGCGGAGCTACAGAAAGCTGAGTACGAGCGCCGCGACAAGGAGAGAGCCCAGGGAGGTGGCGGAGGATCCGGCAAGAAGTTCCCCGCCCGGGGAGGGCACCGCGGCAAGGCCAAGCCGCGGCAAGGAGACAGGCCTCCCCGTGGCCGCGACAAGGACGAAGATGAAGATGAGGATGAAGAGATGGAGGAAGATGAGACTGATGACCAAGAGTTTCAGAAGGCAACGGAGGTGTTGTGCATTGACGGCGGTGCCTCTCTGCACACCTCGCACCGCCAACTCAAGCAGTGGGTGCCGGAAGTAAACGCGGCAGAGCCGTCCGTCGAGTCGCGCAAGCCTCTGAAGTGGTCCAGCACGCCCATCGTCTTCGATGTTGAGGATCACCTAGACCGCATCACTGCGGTCGGGTGCTTGCCGATGTTGGTCTCACCAACAATCCGCAACCTCAAGGTCACAAAGATGTTGGTTGACGGCGGGGCTAGCCCGAACCTGATTTCCTCCGCAGTGCTCAAGAAGCTCCAGATCCCCGACAGCGAGCTCGAAGAAACTGGTACCTTTCAAGGGATAAATCCGGGAAGGAGCAAGCCGAAGGGGAAGATCACACTGCCAGTGACCTTCGGCAGCGAGCTGAATTTCAGGACAGAGAAAGTCACATTTGATGTTGCTGATATCCCATTGCCTTACAATGGGATACTCGGCCGACCGGCGCTCGCCAAGTTCATGGCAGCCTCTCACCACGCCTACAATGTGCTCAAGATGCCCGGTCCGATAAGTGTCATTTCTGTCCAAGGCGACAAGAAAGATGCACTTATCTGCACCGACAAGATCTACCGGGAAGCAGCAGCCGCGGCGGAACGCGATTCACTTGCCGCTGAAGCTCCCCGGGGGAAGAAGAAGGCCAAGTCCGGCAAGAATAGCTCTGATGCCCACTCCGGCAAGCGCACCTCTCTGAAGTGCTGCACTGCCGTCGAGGACGCACCATCGAGCTCCACCGGCAAGTGCAAGAAAGCGAAGATAGCCTCACCAAAGGCTAAGTCCGGCAAGCGCAGCTCTGGTGCCTGCTCCGGCAAGCGCACCTCCCCGGAGTGCCGCGCCGCCGTCGAGGACGCGCCATCGAGCTCCACCGGCAAGTAGAGCAAGGAGAAGTAGTCACTTTCAAACTTTTGAGTCGTGTTCCTTGAAAAGACCGTACCTTGTATGGAAAACTTGTGCACGAAGGGATCGAGTCGTGGCTAAGTTGCGCCCTTGATCTGTTTCGAGTCCGCTCAACAATGAAGGTGCGCCGCAACTAGCCCGACGAAGTTTCTCGCCGGGGGCAGCACCGCCAGTGGGCTGCTGACGTTCCGCACTCAGTAAGTGTGCTTGCACCGGCGAGTTCCCTAAAAGTGTGAGGGTGAAAACATACAAGGGAGGGAGTCGAGGAAGAAGTACAATCCTGCCGGAGCACAGAAGACAGGAAAAGCTAAGTTGCTCGAAGTTTGAGTGCATAGCACCGTCAGTTTTTAATTTTTATGTTCCTTGAACGTCCACGCCTTGTATGGGGAACCCGTGCGCGGAAGGAGCCGGCTCGTGGCTAAGTTGAGCCCTTGATTTGTTTCGAGTCCGGTCAACAAATGAAAGCACGCTGCAACTAGCCCGACAAGGTTTCTTGCCGGGGGCTACACCGCCAGCGGGCTGCTGACGTCCCGCACTCAGCAAGTGTGTATGCACCGGCAAGTTCCCTAAAAAGCGTAGGGTAAAAACATACAAAGGGTGTAACACGGCGAGCGTAGCCCAGGATGAAGTTACATTACAAAAATAGCTTACTACGGCACTCCCTAAGTTGTTATCATGACTGAAATAATAGCGACAAGGAAGGAACAAGAGGACGCACCGGCGCCCGAGCCCCGGCAAACCAGCTTTGCCGGGGGCTGCAGGCACCAAGGTCCCGCCGCGGCAAGCCGGAGTCGCCGGGGGCTGCGATGCCAGCGACAAAAGAAAAAGCGCAGGCTCCTGTGTCCCGACAAGCCAGAGTTGCCGGGGGCTGCGATATCAGATAAGTTTTTCATCCCTCGTCATGTATCCTCTTATGGACTGGGGAATGCGAGGCCGCGTCCTTGAACGAGCGTGCCTTGTATGGGAAAACCTATGCGCGGAGGAGCCGGCTCGTGGCTAAGTTGCGCCCTTGATCTGTTTCGAGTCCGCTCAACAATACAAGTGCGCTGCAACTAGCCCGACAAGGTTTCTTGCCGGCAACAAGACCGCCCATGGCTGCTGATGTTCAAGACTCAAACAAGTGTGCTTATGCCGCAAGTTCCTCAAAATGTAGGGTGGAAACATACAAGGCACAGAATCAAGTAAAGAATATAACCCGACAAGAATTCCCCTCTTTTCATTAAAAAACATCCCATTCCAGTACAAGTCCATAGAGGATGAAAAACATGACAAAGAGGATTACAAGTTTTAAATTCAGCTAAGGCCCGAAGGCTTACAAATTGAAAAGATAAGATGCCCGTAATCCCTCTCCTGTTTCTCTCTCCAGGAGGTAGGTCAAGGAGGCCCCGGCAAGAGAAGTTTGCCGGGAGGGCAAAAGGGGCGCCTAGGCGAGCCACGGGCGCCAGAAGACACCAAGAGAACATCTCGGGGGTCGGCCAGGGACTTGGCGGAGATGGAGGCGCCGGAAGCAGAGCTCGAAGACGGGGCGGCAGGACGTCAGCATGCTGTCGAGGGCACCTCGCCCTTGTACTCCGACTTGACGGCCTTGCCGCCACCCCTCTTCCTCTTCCGCAGCCTCCCTATGCCAGCCGCCCAAGGAGACGACCCCGGGGAGTTCACAAGGCCGGCGACCCGGATGATGGGGTCGCCGGTGGCGCGCGAGGCGACGGCCGACGCCTAGTCGGGCCCGCTGCCGCCCTCGTCGTCGCTGTCGCTCTCCTCCTCGTCACTCTCGCCGAGGGGAGTTCGCCATCGGAGGAGCTGTCCACGCAGCATCTCGCCCGGTGCCGGAGTCCTCAAGACTTTGACGGCGAGAAGGTCCTCCATTAACTTAAAATGGAGGGTGAACCCGCCGCCAAGCTGTGGATGCGGCGAACGTCTTCCACCCTCGATCGAAATACATCACGCCGGGGGCTGGGGATACGACACTAACTCGCGTGCCGCTGATCCCACAGCCCCTCATGCGCAATTCCAGCATCTCGGGCGGGTCCGGCTCCATCGCACTCGCAAACGGAGCCGGAGGCCGGAGGCAACGACGAGGTGCCCGTCGCAGCTTGACGAAGAACTCCCAAGGATCGTCTCCAGTGTGGACCGCCTCGAGGAGGGGAGCTGCCGGCGGAGGTGAGGGTGGCGCACCGCTTCGGCCACCTCGGCCCCGAGCACCCCGACCACGTCCTTGACCTCGTCCACGGCCTCTCCCCCTCCCTCTTCCCCTCGTGGCTGGCTCCACCACCACCGGCGCGGGATAGGGAGAGGCGCGCTGCCTGGTGGCGACCCTCGCCGCCACCGATGAAGGACCAGGGTTCCCTCCCTCCATGGCGAATGGGGGAAGGGTAGCAGAAGTTGAAGAAAGGAGAAGATGAGGAAGTGCGGGATTTTTGCGCTCTCCTTCCGCCCCTTTTTAAGGAGCGGCGGGGCTCGCCGCCTGGCCAGCCAATCGGAGCACGGGAGAGCAGAGGAGCGGGCCGCCCACCACCTCCACCCGATTTGCTCGGTTTCCCCACCTTCGCCCACGCACCCCACGCGCATGGGAGCCGCGTGGCGGGGAGGCGAAGTCGGGACGACAGATGAAGTGACCTCACCCTGCCCCGTGATCGCAGGGGCGGACACCTTGAAAATCGCGCGCACTACCCACGCCTCCCACGACGCCGCAATCGACACGTGCCGTTGCTGGGGAGCGCGGTGGAAGCGGAGCGGGTTGTGCGTGGCCCCAGGGCGCGCGTGCCCGTGCACTGTTTTGGGCCTGGCCCAACAGCGCTCGGCACCGTGTATGGCCCAGGCCCGGGGGCTCCTGTCGGTGTACTAAAGTAGGGGTACCTTAATGCCCCGAACTTGTGCACGGGCGGTTGCAACACCCCGCGGCAAGGCTTGCCGGGCGCCCGACAAGACCCTCCGTCATTTGCTATTACTGCCATTCAAGAACAAAGTATCGGCTAAGAAGACAAAGGCCCCGGCAAGAGGAGCTTGCCGGGAAGGCCAACCAAGGCGCGTACAGAAGACTTGCCGCGACGCCCCGGCGCGTCCCGGCAAGGCCCCGCAACTGGCAAGCTTACCGACGCGACAAGAGAAGGGCCGCGGCAAGGCGCTTGCCGCGGCAAGGCTGCCACCATGCACCCAAGCTCCAAATAAGCGCATCCAACGATGTGTCACCCTGTGGCCATCCCAGGGCACGTGGCGAGGCGCTATGCAGCCATACGGCGAGGTGGCGAAGCGGAGGTGACAAGGAGGCCATCGTGGCAACCGTGGCTCACCTAACGGTCGCTTTCTACATCTGTTAGGCGACCGGACGGGCATTAAATGCCCTTGTCCCCTGCCGTCAGAGTTAGGTAGGGCACTGTTGTACCAACCTGCGTTTTTACTCTTTTACCCCCTTCTTCCTACGCTGCCACCTGTTGGTGCCCCCTTCAGACTATAAAAGGGAGGCCCATGCGCACGTAGAAGGGGTTCGGTCTCCTGGACACATTCAACACCACTAGACGCTCGCGTTCTCGAGCAAGAACAAAGAAAAACACAAAGCAGCAGTAGGGGTTTTATCTCTCCGGAGAGCCCCGAAGCTGGGTAAAATCGCCTGCCTCCCAGGCGCCCGACCTCGATCTGCTCACAAGACGCCTCCGCCTCCTTGCCGGACTAGAAGGGCCCTCACACATCCTGTGTTTCGACAATGCCTAGTGCATGCATTAGAGTGTTGCATCATGTTTAAATTTCATGAAATTTGAAATGGGGATTGATCAAACCCTAGCATCAATGCAATTCAAATAGGTTCAACTAAAATATTTCAATGACCTCAAAATATCCTTTTAAAATGTTCATGATTTATGGAAAAGGTGAAAGCCTCTACCGTAGATAATGCATATTTTTCTAGGACATTTTGGTCATCAATTAAATCATTATGGTATTTGAGTTGGAGTTTAAAAGTTACCATTAAATATTGGTTGCTCCAAATATTCTGAAATTTATTGTGTGGTTTGAAAAATAATTCAAATATTCCTCACAAAAATTTACAGAATTAATCAAAGTGTTTCAGTTAGTATTTTATTTGCAAAACAATTACAGATAAATAGAAAACAGTAATCAAAATAGAAAACAGAGAGAGAGAGGAAACTACCTGGCCTCACCCACCTGGCCCACTACTGTGTGGCCCAGCCCACCAGGGGCATGCCCGTCTTCTTCCTTCAGCCAGTAGGCAGAGGAGAGGCGTGGCGCGCGCCAGAGAGCCCCCCCGGCCACCTCCTGCTTCCACCTGGGAGCCCCGGGCCTTCTACGTGCGCCACGGAGACGCCCGAAGCCCTTGTCCCTCTCCCTCACTCGCTGCTCCCTCTCCTCCCCCGCTCTCTCCCCGAGCACACCCGACCGCCTTGCGCCGCTGCCGCCGCTGGCCCACCGAGCTCGCTGACCTCCCCACGGTATCCCTAGGCTTCGCCATGCTCGCACGCCGACAAGAAGAACAAAACAAGCCCTGGAGCCCTCAGCCTCGCCATCGCCGCCGTCCTCATCCTCGGGAGCCGACCACCGCTGCTGCCGATTTGCCGCCACAGACATCCCCAAGCAAGCCGAACCCATCATCGTAATCACTGTGAGCTTCGCCCGTTTCCCTCTCTCCGCTCCTCCGCTTCGCCGTAGCTCCCTCTCCCACCCCACCGAAGCAGCTCCGCCGCCGCCATGTCGCCGCCATGTTGCAACACCCGCACATCACACCGTAGCATGTAGGCGCCGCCGCTTCTCGAAGCCGCAGAACCCACTAGTTCAGCTCAAAACTCGCCAGAAGCGCTTAAACCGTCGGCGCTCGAACTCCGGCCGCCGCCGCGAGCTTGCTTCCGACGAGCTCGGTCCACCCCAGCTGCTCCCGTTTGCCCCGTCAGATGCGCCTCGCTCCCAGCGCTCCGTAGCCGCAAACCGTGCGTGAAACGATGCCCCGTAGCGCGAGTCCGGCGAGCTTCCACCGCAGTTTTGGTCGCCGCCGGCCATTCTCCGGTGTGCCGACGTGGCGTCATTAGCTTAGGGACTAACCACGTTTAGTAGAACCCACAGCCACTGACAGCTGGGTCCCACTTCCTATCTAAACCCAGTTTATTTTTTCTGTTAAAGTTTAACTAATCACAGCGGGCCCACGAGTCAGCTTTGACCAAGCTGACGTGGCCGTTGACCTAGCCCCACCTGTCATTGACTCTGAACAACACCGTGTCACTGACCAGTGGACCCCACTGGTCAGGTTTGACCTAGACCGCTGCTGTTGACTTGCTTAGGTCAAGATGACGAGTAGTCGACGTAAAGAAAGGAATTTCTGGATTTTAAATAATATAGGAAATTCCAGAAAATAGTATAAACTTCTAAAAATCATAGAAATTCAACCGTAGCTCAGAATGAAATAAATTATATATGAAAAATGATCAGAAAAATCCAATCTATCCATCTGTACCATTTTCATGCATGTTAGAACAACTTATCACTACTGTTTAGGACAAATGAAATGAATGGCATTTGAATAATCACATATGGAGTTTGAATTTGAATCTTGTATTCAAACCAACCTCATTTAATCTGTTGCTAGTTGCATTAGCTCAAATCACAGCATATTGCCATGTCATGATCATGCATCATATTGTTGCATTGCATTGATTGTGTTCCTTCTCTGTTGCCGGTGTTTGTCCCTCTCGATGAGACGCATCATCGACGACGTGATCGATGACATCGATGAAGAGCTATACTATCTTCGAAGTGCGTGCAAGCAAAACCCCTTGTTCATTCCGATACAATCCCACTCTCGCTTCGCTCTATTTTATCTGCATTAGGACAACAACGATACAACTGTTACATGCTGCGATAGTTGAACCCTTTATCCTCTCGCATGACCTGTCATTCCACAAGAATAGATGAAACCCACTAGCATGAGTAGGAGTTGTTTGAGCCCTGATGTGCCTACTCATTCATGCTTGTCTGTCATGCCTGCTATTGCTTAGAGTTGTGTCAGTCCGATTCATCGGGAATGAATCGGAGGTGTGTGAACATGTCCCATCGTTGAGAGCTAAATGTGTGAACACGATTTGGTAAAGGTAGCGGTGAGAGGCCATGTAGGAGTACATGGTGGGTTGTCCCATTGCAGCCGCCCTCAGAACTGAGTTCGTGTTTGTGATCCATGAACAGCTACTACCATACATTGGGATCCTTAATTGACCCTCTCGGCTTCTTAATCATCCTTGTTCTCTGTCCTGGGAGTTGCAACTAGTTTCGTGTTTGTAGGTAGTGTTAGTAGTCTACCAAGTGGCACCCGTGCATGTGGGCTTGGGACAGACTAGGCACTGATGGCTGGTGTACCAAGTGGCACCCGGATGGTGGGCTTGGGAACCCCGCACACATCGCTTGGGGCCGTGGCGACACCCCGCCGGATCTCCTTGCGGATGGAACCCGAATAGGCGATAAACCCGACGAGAGACTTGAGTGTTTAGGTAGGCCGTGGCCGACTCCTCGCTCGCTTCCGCTTGAAGGTTGTCGCGGTACATGACGTGTACAGGCGATAAGTGGCTAGAGCGCAGGTGAAGAAGTACACCCTGCGGGGTTATCATTATCTATTCGAATAGCCGGATTCCTCGGATATGGAAACTTGGACCCCTTGTACAGTTCATAGACAAGTGAAAGTGGATACTCTAAAATACGCAAGATAAGCGTGAGTGCTATGGATGGCGTTCTCGCAGGGAGACGGGAACGGATCCATAGTGGAGTATTGATATGGTGAATATGTGGACTCGTGTGCGCCACCTCAAAAGAGTTGCATTGCAGTCGTAGTTCAGGATAGCCACCGAGTCAAAGCTGGCTTGCTGCAGTCAAACTCCACCACCCCTTTATTGATAATGATGCATATGTAGTTAGTTCTGATGTAAGTCTTGTTGGGTACATTTGTACTCACGTTTGCCTATTTTATGTTTTTGCAGAGAAACTTCAGTCTCGCTAGTAGTTCCGCTTGGACTTCGACGTTTAGCTTGTTACCTCAGCTACGATCTTGTGCCCTCGGCAGGATCTGGTAGATAGTCAGGCTTCTCAGCCTTTTTCATTTGTAGATGTCTGTACTCAGACATGTTAACTTCCGCTTGTGCTTTGACTTGTATGCTCTCAATGTTGGGTCGTGAGACCCCTGTTTGTAATATCTCGCCTCGAGCCTAATGAATAAATACTTGAGTCGAGAGTCATGTTGTGATGCCATGTTGTATTTGCACATATCGAGCATATTGTGTGCATGTTATTGAAATGCTTGGTATGTGTGGGATCCGACTATCTAGTTGTTTATCTTTAGTAGCCTCTCTTACGGAAATGTCTCCTAGTGTCTCCACCGAGCTGTGGTAGCTTGCTACTGCTCCGAACACTTAGGCTGGCCGGCATGTGTCCTTCTTCGCTCTCGTGGTCTGTTCTTCGGGAAATGTCACGCGATGAATACCGGAGTCCTCGTTAGCCCGCTACAGCCCGGTTCACCGGAGTCTCGCTAGCCCAAAGGCTACACTGGATTCACTTCCGATGACCGCACGCTCGATGCTAGGTCATGGATGCTGTCCTCGTAAGTTTGTGCCACTTTGGGTTTACGACTAGCCATGTCAGCCCGGGCTCTTTATCATATTGATGCTAGCGACATTATCATATACGTGTGCCAAAAGGCGCAAACGGTCCCGGGCAAAGGTAAGGCGACACCTGTGGGGATACCGTGCGTGAGGCCGCAAAGTGATATGAGGTGTTACATGCTAGATCTATGTGGCATTGAGTCGGGGTCCTGACAGCCCCCGCCCCATAGGTGCTCGTGGCCACAGAGACGCCCCCACACCGCGTCCAAGCCCAAGCTACAGCAGGCACATGGATGAACCGGAAGTGTCTAGCAGTGCGCGGCGCCGCAATGGACCCAATCCGACGCGCGGTGAAGCAAATGCTCAAGACGTGGTGGATAATGGCAGAGCACGAAGGAAGGCCGCTTTACATGCGTGTCGTTATCAACCCGCCCCGGTTCAGCCAGCAGCATCAGTGGACTGAGGCACCGGGCTTGCTTTTAGTTCTTGGGGAGTGCCATGTCTCATTCCGGCTCTCCGTAATGTGCGTCTGCCTAAGGATTTCAAGGGTCCACGTAAGGTGCCTAATTACACTGCGGATCAGCCACCTGAGGCATGGGTCGAGAGTTATGAGATGGCAATGGAGATGTTAGATGTGGATGAAGCGGCTTGTGCAAAGTATTTCACGATGATGTTGGAAGGGACAGCCCGTACTTGGCTGAAAAATCTACCAGCTAACTACATCAAGTCGTGGGATCAGTTGAAGGCCCGGTTTATAGCCAATTTCAAAGACACGTGCAAACAACCTATGTCCATTGTAGATCTGGATGCCTATGTTCAAGGGGAGAACGAGTCAACAACTCATTGGGTGCGCCGGGTTTCAGAAGTTTTGCATTCGTCCGACCGGATTAACGTTGGTCATAACGCTGGAGCGTAATTGCCGGTTTAAGTCACTGAAGATGAAGTTGGGACGGCTCAAGCGCCACTGCAATGACATGGGAACCCTTATGGCAGCCTTGGTCAAGTATGCCGATTCTGATAATACCAAGGATCCCGATTCTGATGATGACAAATCAGAGAAGGGAAAGAAGAACGGCGGTGCAAAGGGACAACATCACAACCAGGGAGGCCATGGGAATAATGGTAAGCGCAAGGTAGATAGGTCAGATCTTGTGGCCAACACTAATATGCAGCATCATAAAGGTAAACCGCCCCAACGTGGTGGAGGGATGAATCTGGAACGTTTGATGAACCAGCCCTGCCCAAAGCATGGGACCAAGGAGGCCCCTTCCACACATCTTTGGAAAGACTGTTATATCATGAAGGAGTTCAAGAATTCCAATGTCTTCCGGTATGATCAGGGTCCGTCGGGCGATTCAGGTCCAGGTTTTCATGGTGGCTGTCGGTGTCAAAACCGGCGGATCTCGGGTAGGGGGTCCCGAACTATCTGTCTAGGCGGATGGTAACAGGAGACAAGGGACACGATGTTTTACCCAGGTTCGGGCCCTCTCGACGGAGGTAAAACCCTACGTCCTGCTCGATTAATATTGATGATGTGTATTACAAGAGTGGATCTACCACGAGATCAAGGAGGCTAAACCCTAGAAGCTAGCCTATGGTATGATTGTTGTAATGGTTGTTGTGTCCTACGGACTAAAGCCCTCCGGTTTATATAGACACTGAAGAGGGCTAGGGTTGCACAGAGTCGGTTACAATGGTAGGAGATCTACATATCCGTATTGCCAAGCTTGCCTTCCACGCCAAGGAAAGTCCCATCCGGACACGGGACGGAGTCTTCAATCTTGTATCTTCGTAGTCTTGGAGTCCGGTGGATGATTATATTCCGCATGTCCGGACACCCCCTAGTCCAGGACTCCCTCAGTGGCCCCTAAACCTAGCTTCAATGAAGATGAGTCCGGCGCTCATAATGTTTGGCATTGCAAGGCGGGTTCCTCCTTTGAATAATCCAGAGAAGATTGTGAACACCAGGATAGTGTCCGACTCTGCAAAATAAATTCCACATTCCACCGTAGAGAGAATAATATACACACAAGTTCAATCTGCTGACGTATTTTGCGGCATGACGTCACACCACTACGAAGCTTTTACTTGAATTGTTTTTTATTATACCACCTTAGCGCGTTTAGCGAAGCGGTTTCCTTGGCACGTCTTGTCGAAGCAGAGATCGTGTTCCCCTTATTCCGGGATTCTCATCAATACGGACATGGGTAACCCAACCGCGCCATTGATGGTGGCGCTTGGGAGATAAGCGAGTATTACCAGGCTAATGGGGACGCATAGTCTTTGTCCGCCTATATATAAGGGATAAGGATTCACCTTTTCACCTACGCCTTCTTCCTCCTTTGCTTATCCATCTCCACAAGACTCGAGCTCCAATACCAAGTTTGCGATCTCGCCTCAACCTTCTCCGACCATGTCCGGAGCGGGAGGCAAGTGGTTGGCCTCCACCGCTAAGGAGGAGCACATCACAAAGCAGCAGCAGCACGGATACCTTCTCGCAACATCACAGACCGCTGCCCAATGAGGGGCAGCTCATCCCCACCCCCTGTGCCCCATGAGAGGGTCGTTTTCCTTCCCACTTCCTCTGCTGGATCGGGCTTTCCACTTCACCCCTTTGTCCGGGGCTCATGTTCTACTACGGCCTGGATTTCCATGATCCGCGCCAACTTCATCCTCAACATCTCGGCGCTTATCGTCGGTGCGAGGCCTTCCTCTCGCATCCAGCCCCACTTCGCCAGGCTCAAGACCTTCAATGTCAAGCCAAGGTAGTGAAGGGCACTCAAGCAGAAAGCGGAGGCGCCATGTTGGGCAAGATGCCCAACGCCCTTGGTTCGAAGGGGACTTTGTGGAATCCGTCAAGGGATGGCAGTCGGGGTGGTTCTACATTACCGAGCCGCGCGACCCTACGTGGGCGGCGGCCCCCGAGTTTAGATCTGGTATCCCTACGCAGCTCACCTCCTGGAAAGAGAAGGGCTTGCTGTGGGTGATTCAAGGAGTCGACGGACTCCAAGCTGTGATCCGAAGCTGGTGAACAAGAAGCTCAGCTTGTTAACGTGGTCCAAGTCATGCTCGTCGCTGGATTCTCCCATGCCAAGAACGGGCATTCAACTGTGGGAGTTCGATCCGAACAGCACCAGCGTTGAGCGGGCTCTTGACACGACGCACGAAGGCGCCTAGAGGGTGCTGTTTAAGGGCGCCGGTTCCCGTGATCCGCCGACGGAAGATCGCGGATTTCATTCGCAGCGGCCCACCGACGAGGTAAGTGATTCTACCCCTTTACGGGACACTTATTGTTAATAGTTTGATTCTAAGCGGTTTCCATCTCCCTTTTCCTTTGACAGATGGATGAAGCAGCGGAGCAGCTCATCTCGCCTGCCCCATGCCGAAAACCCAAGAGACGCCTGCCTAGCGGGTTGCTGGTTCCGGCACCGCATGTGGTGCAGGAGAAGAAGGCCAAGAAGGTGGCCACGGGTACTCGAAAGAGTTCCCATTTTCAGGTGTCCGATGACTCCGAGGCGGATTCCTCCCCCGAAGATGAGGAGGAGGAAGAAGACTCTCTCCTAGAGGAGGGAGAGAGGAAGAGGAAGGCTTCCCCAATAGGGGAGGCCGAATGGTCCTAGAGGGGAAGAACTATTCCCCCGGACAGCTCCGCCAACACCAACATTGGCGATGAAGAGTGGACCTCAAGGGCCAGGCCTTAGGCGAGATCGTAAGTATTCGGATCCCTGAATGATCTGCAATTTCTTTTGTGTCACATAGTGTCCTTCTAATGCCGCATACTGCCTATAGTCTGGCCGACGATGATCTCCCTGCTTCGTCGAGCGGGTCGTTGGCTGCGTCGGATGTGGAATCCATTCCGATTTCCTCCACCCCTCGCGCCGCTGAGGACGCCGAGGTGGGATCCCGGGAAGGGACCCATCAGGAAGAGGCTCCGGAGGCACCGCAAGGCAGCCTCCCGGACTTTATGCCGGACTCTACGCTGGAACCTGCAGTGGTTCCAGAGTCTGACAGGCGGCCCCTTCGCAAGAAGGGCAAGACCGTGACACCGGCGGCCCCCGTCCAACCGGAGGCGCCGGACAACTTGTTGGAGGCGCTCAAAGGTGCTTCCATCGAGGAAGAACACCGCACTATCATGAGTGCGGTGATTCAAGGTTCAGCTCGCCAAGAGCAGCCGACCGAAGCCTCGCAGCAGCCTTCTAACAAAGCTTTGAGGTAAGAAGTTAAAATTATGTAATGTGATACCGCATAGACAAGAGCCTCGATGCTCGGCCCGTGTTCGGAAAGAAAAGCCGATCGAGGATCTAAAAGATATACGCAGGTTGCTAAAAGGTATGTCAATATGGGTTTGCAGGGCGCTGCTTGACCTCTCGCCAGACCGATCATGGAGGTCGGTGCATTGAAGCAGATTCGACCGTCCGAGCAAGAGCTCGCCGTGCCAAGAAGCAGCTCGACGACAAAAAGGTGAGTAACACCACTTTGAATAGTTACCTTACGTAAAAGGATTTAGGTTGCAAGAAGAGAATAACAAGGATAACATGGGTACTGCAGGGGCCACTTAACGAGGTGGCAACCCCGAAGGAGGCTGTCCGCATCAACGCAATGCGGCCGCGGAACGGGCAGAGCGAGAGAAGCAGGAGGCGCGGGTGGCGGAGGTGCGGCAAGAGCTCCAGGCTCTCATGGAGAAGCATGAGAGTTTGGAGCGCGACTCAAAGACTCAAGAGTCCGAGCTCGCCTCGGCTCTTGAAAGTGCCAAGTCCGCCAAGGCCGAGGCCCATAAGGCCCTTCAGGAGGTTGAAGATGTGAAGAAGATAGCGGCGGGTAAGGCATTTTTCATGCAAAGCAAGCATGTTAATGTAAACTACCTGACACTTACCCGAATTCGGAGCTCTCCAGGGGCGTTTGCAGATCTGCCGCGCAGTGTGTCCGATGCCGCCGCATTCTATCGTGGCGAGGAGGGGAGCTCAATGGAGAAGGTCTTCTGGTCTCAGTACGCTAAGGCCGGCCATCCGGTGCCCCCTAGCGACTAGCTGAAGCAGCTGGTCGAGCTCCACAAGGTGGCTGAGGAGGCCATGAAGGGCCTCATAGTCCGGTTGTGGCCTGGACAGGCCATGCCTCTGAGCTACTTCGGCCTCGTGCGGCGCTGGTGGATGCGTGCCCCTGGGTGGAGGTCATCAAGCGCTCCGCCTGTATTGAAGGTGCTCGTCGGGCCCTTGCCCGCGCAAAGGTGCACTCGGGCAGGCTGGATGCGAGAGGCTTTCATCGACCGCCGCCACGGGCAAGGAGTATCGTACGCCCGAAATGTACTATAAGACTGTCCTGAAGGGTGTCCGCAATATTGCGGATGAGTGCCCCAGAGATGTAATTATTGAGTAAACTCGCTATGTATTATCCTGTGCGCTGAAAACTTTGTTCATATGCGCTAAGCAACGCTTGTTTAATTTAAAATATTACCTTTCAGGCGTCCGCTTATAAAATCGAGAGATGGCAAGTCGTCGGCTTCAGCCCCCATGCCACTAGTGCCGGGTGTTAGGGATAAACTTGAGCACTCTTGTTCCCATTTTGGGTCCATCTAGGAGGCGCCAACACAACGTAACAAGGCAACCGGACTTATAATGCTTTAACACTCTCACTTAGCCATAGAATTCTATAATTTTAAATTTTGGCAAAGCCCTAGTATTCGGAAGATCGAATTCGGGCGCTATCCACGCCTTTGTCGGACATTATCCGCATTTCGTCAAGCGGCATAAGTCTTTAGGGACCAAAAGACCTCCAACAGCGACCAGCTCTCGCCTTATCATGCCGCCGGTTTTAGCTTTCCATCGAGGCGCCGCCAGCTCAACCGGGCGCAATCGCAGTGGTTCTCCCAAAGGCCACCTTAGCCGATGTGAACGGAACGTAAGGCACCAAAACATGGGAGCCGGGCAAACCCAACTATTGACCCAAGACATGATTCGGAGCCGATTCATATAATGCTATAAGTTCGGGGTGCCGCACTTGTGAAAGTGTTCGGACTTATCACAACATAATGCGGGGAACATAAGACCCTGGTGTATTCGGCCGTACCAAAATATACGGGTGCAAGATGTCATTAGGGAACATATATGTAAAGTAATGCAATTACAAGCAAAAAGTGCTGCATTATTTATTCAAGGAATTCTGCTATAAGTGCGGAAGGATACAAATAGTGCGGTAAGCAAGGGATTGGACTAAATAAACATGTCCCCCTCCAGGGGTGGGCTGCGGACTGGTGTATATAATCAAATTTAATGCTCGTAATGGAGACCACCGAGTGTTAAATGCAGCCTTTTTCCCCCCCCGCTGTTGATCGTGAGTTCGCGGGTTTGTCACGGACAGGCCTCCGTGAACGGAGTCCCTGTGTATACAAAGAAGGAAAATAATAGTAAAAAGATTGACACACTTGTGAGCCCCGTGTGGTCGAGCCGCACTGGTCTCATAGGTCGTGCCCCTCCCCTAGGCCCATGGTATCTCCAGAGCGTAATGATGTACGCGGAGGGTTGGTCTTGCAATTATGCAAGGGTGGGGTTAGCCGCATTACTACGCATGCTCGGGAACGCGCTGTGGTCTTGGTTGATGTTGCTTCGCATGTTTGGCGTGTCCGCCGCTTAGCGGCCGGACTCAAAATTGCCTTAGAAGGCTGCTCAGTACTTCGCCGCGAGAGCGCCAGATGTTCCTCCGCTCGAGGAGCATTCCGTATTTCCGCTGACCGTGATGACTCCACGAGGGCCTCGCATCTTGAGCTTGAGGTATGCGATGCGGCACCGCGCTGAACTTTGTAAACGCGTTCATCCGAGCAGAGCATGATAGCCGCCGCGGAATGGTACTATGTCAAGATTAACTCCTCGCCCGAAATTGTCCGGGATCCAAGACCACTTCAGTGTGATCGAGCTCGCATAATTGGCCTCAACACCTGGTATGACGCCTTTGAAGGTCATCTTTGTAGGTTTAATCCTTGAGGGGTCTATGCCCATCTGGCACACTATATCCTGATAAAGCAGGTTCAGGCTACTGCCGCCGTCCATCAGGACTCTCGTGAGGTGAAATCCATCGACGATTGGGTCTAAAACCAATGCGGCGAATCCGCCATGGCAGATGCTGGTCGGATGGTCTCTTTCGATCAAAAGTGATTGGATAAGAGGACCATGGATTGAACTTCGGGGCGACTGGCTCCATCGCATATACGTCCCTTAATGCACGCTTCCGCTCCCTCTTGGGTATATGGGTTATGATATCATGTTCACCATCCGCACTTGTGGGGAAAACCTTCGTCCTCTCATCGCTCGGGCGGCCGGGTCTCTTCTCGCCATCGCTATGCAGCCCCTTGTCATTGTTTTTGGCAATTAACTTGCTCGCTGTTGAATACCCAACAGTCTCGCTGGTGTGATTAGCTGGCTTTTCGGGGTGCCATGTATCCGCATAAGCGGTCAAGTATTCGGTCCAAATTGACGGACCCGAGTGGTTCTTTTGAATGGCTTCTTCCACGACCGGTTTAGAGCCTCGAATCTGGCGCCGATCGCCATATCCTCCTTGTCGCCGCCGCACGCGGCGCTTATTTTGCTTCGACGCGACCTGCCATTTTGGTCCTTAGTATCGGACTGCCGTAATTTTTGCCGAGGTTATTGCTGCGAGCTAGCCAGCTATCCTTCCCGCATGAAGCGGGTCATTAATGATGTGAGGGCTGCCATGGATTTCGCTTTTCCTGCCCTAGGTGCCGGGCCAGCCACTGTCATGATGTTATGTTTGAAGGCTGCTAGGGACTCGCATCCGGACAATCGACTATTTGATTTTTCTTTGTTAATAACCGTGTCGAATCTGTCCGCCGATTCATCTGGCTGCTGAATTATGTGGCTTAGGTCATCAGCGTCTGGTGGTCGCACATATGTGCCCTGGAAGTTGTCGAGGAATGCGGCTTCCAGGTCTTCCCAACACCCAATTGACTCTGCGGGCAAGCTATTAAGCCAATGCCGAGCTGGTCCTTTAAGCTTGAGTGGGAGATACTTGATGGCGTGGAGATCGTCGCCGCGGGCCATATGGATGTGAAGGAGATAATCTTCAATCCAAACCGCGATGTCTGTTGTGCCATCGTAGGATTCAATGTTTACGGGTTTAAACCCTTCAGGGATTTGATGATCCATTACTTCGTCAGTGAAGCATAGCGGGTGTGCGGTGCCTCTGTATTGAGCAATATCACGACGTAGCTCAAGGGAGCATTGTCTGCTGTGTTCGGCCCGGCCGGAGTTGTTGTATCCGGCTCGACGGTATTCGTCGTGGGTCATGGGGCGATCACGTCATCCATAGATGCATCTGGATTGTCTTGCCTTATCCTCCAATATGTCCCGCGAGTCCGGCGCCTTCCCTCGTGGCTTCGTACTTTTCGAGTGATGCCGGGGTACGGTCTTGATGGAAGGCCTAGATGCCTCTCTGTCGCGACCACGGGGTGGTCGGTCGGCCGTATTGTGCGCTGGTGATGAGGGTATGTATGCTTCCTCCTCTAATCGGGGGAGCAACTTGCGTTTTGGGTAGCTTTTGAGGGGCGCTCGAGTTCAGATTTTCGCCGCGAGGACCTCGGTCCATCGATCGGCCAGCAGGTCTTGATCAGCTTGAAGCCGCTGCTGCTTTTTCTTTAGGCTATTTGCCGTGGCCATTAGCCTGCGTTTGAAACGCTCTTGTTCGATAGGATCCTCGGGCACGACGAATTCGTCGTCGTCGAGGCTTGCCTCATCTCCGGAGGGAGGCATGTAATTATCATCCTCGACCTCTTCGTCTGCCGCTCTCTCGCGAGGGCTTGCTTCTGCATCCTCCTACGCTGAATCTTGCTGGAGGGGATTGTCTTCGGCACTGTCTAGGGTGTTATTATCTCTTATGCCGGAATCTCCATTCTTGCTGTGGCGGGATTTAGAGCGGCGCCGCTGACGTCGGCGCTTGGGCTGTTTCTTTGAGGAATCTGCCTCCGCTACTTCTTCGCCGTCCCCATCTTTTGGGGTGTCCACCATGTATATGTTATATGACGAGGTGGTCTTCCAGTGCCCTGTAGGCGCTGGTTCTTGTTCGCTCCCGCATCGCCGCCCATACCGCCGATGTCTTCGGAGTCATAGTCTAGCATGTCGGTTAGATCGTCGACAGTGGCTACAAAGTGGGAGGTGGGTGGGCTTTGAATTTCTTCGTCGTCCGCATCCCAACCATCCTGGCCATAATCCGGCCAGGGCTCTCTGGATAGCGAGATATGCTTTAGCAAATTTAGGATGTTGCCAAAGGGCGAGTGCTGAAAGATGTCCGCAGCGGCAAACTCCATGATCGGCGCCCAATCGGATTCGATTGGCAGGGGCGCAGGAGGTTCGGAGTCCGACAGGGAGTCCGGCACCTCGGAATCATGAGCTTTATAGGGGACACGGTCGTTGTTCGCCCATCGCCGCAGGTTGCAGCCCGAGGCGGTGTCCAGCCATCGGTCCTCGATCTGGCGATCGGCTCCGGCCGAGGGCCGAGCGGTTCGTGCGCCACCAAGGCACCGTCCGCGGCAGAGCTAAATCATGCCCATCGTGACGGCGCTGCACGCCGGGCCTGGGCTTGAGTCCGTCAAGATCAAGTCCCCGCGATGTCGGCCGTGAAGTTTAGGCTTCCAACTCGACCGATGGCCGGAGCGAGCTTCGATCCGCTCCGGATAGCTAAGTGAATTAGCCCGCAGGCGGAAGCCGCCGAATACGAAGATCTGTCCGGGGAGAAAAGTCTCACCCTGGACGGCGTCGTTGTTGATTGAAGAAGCCATCGAGCCTATTGGTGACGACACAGAGGAACTCTCAATGAAATCACCAATGTCGGTGTCAAAACCGGCGGATCTCGGGTAGGGGATGCCGAATCGTGCGTCTAGGCGGATGGTAACAGGAGACAAGGTACACGATGTTTTACCTGTGTTCGGGCCCTCTCAACGGAGGTAAAACCCACGCCCCGCTTCGATTAATATTGATGATGTGTATTACAAGAGTGGATCTACCACGAGATCAAGGAGGCTAAACCATAGAAGCTAGCCTATGGTATGATTGTTGTAATGGTTGTTGTGTCCACGGACTAAAGCCCTCCGGTTTATATAGACATCAAGAGGGCTAGGGTTACAGAGTCGCCATAATGGTAGGAGATCTGCATATCCGTATGCCAAGCTTGCCTTCCACGCCAAGGAAAGTCCCATCCGGACACGGACGGAGTCTTCAATCTTGTATCTTCAGAGTCTTGGAGTCCCGGGGACGATGATAGTCCGGCTGTCCGGACACCCCTAGTCCAGACTCCTCGATGGCGGCGGTTCAAGCTCGATTTCGTAATAATCAGGCAACCAGAATAACCAAGGTGGTAATGGCCAACAGAATAATCAAGGGAATCAGCAGCAATCAGGTTATCAAAGTCACCCCAAGCAGTTGAATGGTGGGCAGTATCATGTGTTCACTACTAGCCTGTGTAAGCGTGATCAGAAGCTTCACAAAAGGGCAGTTAATGCTGTTGAACCGGCAGTGCCACGTTATTTACGGTCGTCTGAACAGCCTATCGTGTGGAGCAGAGAGGATCATCCGCCCCGGGTTGACAATCCGGGTCAGCTGGCTTTGGTGGTAGCACCTCAGGTGGGAGGTTACAAGTTTACCAAAGTCCTAATGGACGGAGGGAGCAGTATCAACATCCTGTACTATGAGACTTTTCGTCGCATGGGTTGACCGACAAGATTCTTAAACCGTCCAACACCGTTTTTCATGGTGTAGTACCAGGTAAATCGGCATATCCTGTTGGTAAGATCTCTTTGGAGGTTGTGTTTGGAGATGAGCATTCCAGGTCTGAAAAATTGACCTTTGAAGTGGTGAAAATCCAGAGCCCGTATCACGCACTGTTTGGACGACTGGCTTACGCAAAATTCATGGCGAGGCCTTGTTATATTTGTTTACAGCTCAAAATGCCGGGTCATAAGGGGACTATAACAGTACATGGAAGTCGAAAGATCACTTTGGATTGTGAGAAGGTGATGCGGCTTATGCTGAGTCGGTTTGTGCTACAGAGGAGCTGAAGTTTTATAAGGACAATGTTGATCCGGCAGACATGACCCCTATGAAGAAGCCCACCACTGAGCATGACCCAACCCTGAAGTTCAAACCGGCTGATGAGACTAAACTTGTTGACTTTGTTCCTGGTGATTCATCCAAACAGTTTAGCATTAGCACCAATCTGGATCCGAAATAGGAAAGCGCGCTCATCGAGTTCATCCGTGAGAACCGGGACATTTTTGCATGGAAGCCTTCTGACATTTCAGGTGTACCGAGGGAACTCGCTGAGCACACTATCAATATTGATCCCAAGTTTAAACCGGTCAAGCAATTTCTTCGGTGGTTTAACGAGGAAAGACGCAAGGCCATTGGCGAAGAGATAGCTCGGCTGTTGGCTGCTGGCTTTATTATCGAAGTATTTCACCCTGAGTGGTTGGCTAATCCGGTGCTCGTTCTTAAGAAAAACGGCACTTGGCGTATGTGTGTGGACTACACAGATTTGAACAAAGCTTGTCCGGCAGATCCTTTTGCTCTCCGCAGATTGATCGATTATTGATGTGACGGCGGGTTGTGAGCGCCTGAGTTTCTTGGATGCTTATTCAGGTTATCATCAGATTAAAATGGCAGTTAAGGACCAGGAGAAGACAGCTTTCATCACTCCCATTGGAGCCTTCTGCTATGTTTCTATGCCCTTTGGGCTCAAGATTGCCCAGGCAACTTATCAGCATTGTGTGCAAAATTGTCTTCACACGCAGATTGGGCGTAATGTTCATGCCTATGTGGATGACATTGTGGTAAAATCCAGGAAGAAGGAAACCTTGATAGATGACCTCAAGGAAACATTTGACAATCTTCGGGTCTACAAAATGATGCTTAATCCGGACAAGTGTCTTTTTGGTGTTCCGGCAGGCAAGCTCTTAGGCTTTCTGGTGTCCAACAAAGGCATTGAGGCTAATCCGGAAAAAATCAAAGCGATTACATCTTTGGCTAAACCAAAGTGTATCAATGATGTTCAGCGTTTGGCGGGTCGAATTGCAGCCCTCAGCTGGTTTATCAGCCGTTTGGGAGAGAAGGCGATTCCTTTGTATCAGATGTTGAAAAAGACAGACGATTTCGTCTGGAGTGACGCAGCTGATGCGGCGTTTGAGGACTTAAAGCGGCAGTTGGTTGAACCGCCGGTTCTTGCTGCTCCGATTGACAAAGAGCCCTTATTATTATACGTGGCTGCTAATGCCCGTGCTGTCAGCATGGCAATTGTGGTGGAGCGCAAGGAGGCTGGTAAGGAATTTCCGGTCCAACAGCCGGTTTACTATATCAGTGAAGTACTTATTGAGTCCAAGCAACGATATCCGCATTGGCAGAAGCTGGTTTATGTGGTTTTTATGGCTAGCCGGAAGCTCAAGCAATACTTTCAAGGTCATCCCATTACTGTGGTCAGTTCAGCTCCTTTGGGCGATATAATTCGTAATGAGGAGGCGATCGTCAAGGCAAAGTGGGCAATTGAGCTTGGCCCGCACGGATTGAAGTATATGCCTCGGACATCGATTAAGTCACAGGCGCTTGTTGACTTCATCAATGATTGGACCGAGTTACAGGCACCAGAGGACAAACCGGATAATACATACTGGACCATTCACTTTGACGGATCCAGGCAATTGGAAGGCTCGGGGGCTGGAGTTGTCCTCACTTCCCCTCGAGGTGATAAAATTTGTTATGTTCTCCACTTAATGTTTCCTTGTACTAACAGCTGAGTACGAGGCCTTACTCCATGGTCTCCGTGTGGCTAAGGAAATGAACTTAAGCCGGGTTCGCTATTTTGGAGATTCTGATCTGGTGGCTCAGCAAGTCTCTGGTACTTGGGATTCTAAGGATCCACTAATGGCGGCTTACAGACGCGAGGTGGATATTGTGGCATGTCATTTTAAGGGTTATCAGGTTGAGCACATTGACCAGCACAAAAACAAGGCAATAGATGCTTTAAGCCGGCTGGGATCTCAGCGTAAACCGGTACCACCCAATACCTTTTTAGATATCTTGCATAACCTGTCTGTTAGGTTGCCTACAGAGGAGGATTTAGCTGTTCCTGATTCGGAGGCCTAGTTGGTGGCTGCTTTACATACCACTCCAGATTGGACGGTTCCATATTTGGCGTATTTAAACCGGGGCAAGTTACCAGATGATGAGGTTTTCGCTAGATAGATAATCCGGCGTTCCAAGTCCATGGTTATTCACAATGGCGAGTTACACCGTTGCAGTGTTTCAGGCGTTTTTCAACGCTGTATTTCCCCTGAAGAAGGACAAGAGATTCTACGTGAAATCCATGAAGGAGATTGTGGTCACCATGCCAGTTCAAAATCCTTGGTGGCTAAAGCTTTTCGTCATGGGTTCTATTGGTTGACAGCTCATGTTGATGCGGAGGATCTGGTAAAGCGGTGTGACGCTTGTCAGAAATTTTCACGTCGAGCTCATGTTCCGGCTCAGGAGCTACGAATGATTCCTATCACTTGGTCGTTTGCCACTTGGGGGCTTGAGATGGTGGGACCTTTTAAGCGCTTCCAAGATAAGAAGACCCACCTGTTGGTGGTGGTTGATAAGTTCACTAAATGGGTTGAATCAGAGCCTGTCAGCAAGTGTGATTGTCGGTGTACTAAGGTAGGGGTACCTCAGTACCCCAACTTGTGCACGGGCAGCCCCAGCTCCCCGCAACCAGATCCATCGAATGCTTGCCGGAGACCATCTCCGCTCCACACCAAGCCGTTCAAGAACAAAGTATATAAGATAGAAACTCAAGACCCGGCAAGAGGAGCTTGCCGATGGCCATTCCAGCTCAAGGCTACGCTTACTCCGCAGATCCCGGCGAGAGGAGCTCGCCGGGAGGACCGAAGACCACATCACGAAGACACGCCTCGGCGCCCCACGCTACTGGCGAGGACCCGGGGCGGTAAGTCACAGAGTCGACAAGCCCCGGCCGGCAAGATCAAGGCCCCGCAAGGTGCTTGGGAGAGCTATGCTACGCTCCGACTCCAGCTCATTTGCCCACGCGTCGCCTCCGGCCTTTTCCAGAGACGCATGGCGGGTGGTGTGCTGCATGAAGAATGCGGTGGCACTCATGTGGTGGCTACGCCGTGGCAAAAGAAGACGCGATGGCGGGAGCTTTTGGGCGACGGCGACGGGCATTTAATGCCCTTGTCCCTCTCTGTCAAAAGTAGGTAGAAAGCATCGTAGCTGCCTTGCTCCCGACTGCTCCAACTACCACCCTTTTACGCTTTTACCCTCTACTCACGCTGACACTGCCGGTGACCCTTGCCCTATAAAAGGAGGCCCATGCACAACGAGGGGGGTTCCAACCATTGGCGATTCTCGCGAGAGGGTTCTGCGACTAGCTACTCTCACGAGGGTTCCACACAACACTCCACCGCTTTGCTCGCATTCTTGAGCAAGATCAAATACAACACAAAGCAGCAGAGGGTTTTACGCGACCATCGCGCCCGGCTGGGTAAAATCAGCCGCAGATCGCCTCGATCCGCTCTCCGCGCAGCCTCCGCCTGCATCAACACACGAAGGGCCCCGGCCCATAGGTGCCGCGCCACCCATCCGTCGCGACATCTCTCGCGCGCCCTGTAGGGGCGCCGAGGTTGTGCGAACTGATCCGGCGTCGCGCCAAAGACTCTTCATCAACCTCTCCGGCTTTCGCCAGCTTCATCGACAATCGCGTCATGGCCTCAAGACGAGAGCCGAGGGTCGCAGACCCATCTCCGTCTTCCCGCCGCCGCGGAGCCGACGGCGGCGGAGGAGACGCCGGTGGAAGGGTGGACACCGGCGAGGGTGCTCGCGGTGCCACCAGATCAGGGCAGGCGGAGGACCACGCCGCCTCCGAGACCCACGCCCATCCCAGCGCACCACAACCCAGCGGCGCCGCGTTACGAAGATGGTGCCCGCATGCCGGGCTAGAACATGCCGGGGCTCGCGGGATGCTCCGGACTGCTGTCCGAGCATGAGCAAAGCGAAAGTGCCGGACAAGACCTGCGCCTCCTGCCGCTATTAGGAGTCCGAAGCACGCCCGTTCCTCGCGCCGCTTCGCTCCGCTCCCCTGCGCCCGCAAGCGTGTCTCCTCGAGCGCTACGTGATCGCCGAGGACGCGCCATCGAGCTCTAAGTCCGGCAAGGGCGGCTCTCGTGCTTATCCGACGAGCGCAGCTCCTCGGAACGCCTAAGCCCGGCGAAGACAGCTCTAGCGTTCGTTCCGCAAATGCACCTCCCGGAGTGCTGCGCCGCCGCCAGAACGCACCATTGGGCACCTCCAGTAGTGCGAAGAAACAAGAAAAAGAAAAGCTAAGTCGCCGCGCTTCGCAGCAGAGCACTCCTTAATATCATGCTTTTATTCGTTATATCCTCTCGATTTGTCGCTTGTGCCCAAAACCGCACGCCGAGGAGCCTGCTTGTGGATAGCCGCACCCTTACTTCGCTTCCAACACACTCAACGAGTAAAAGAGCGAGCGGCGACCAGCTTCGCACCCTCGTTTCGTTCGAGTCTGCTCAGCAAGTTAAGCGCGTCGCGAACTAGACACGGCAAGGTTGCTTGCCGGAAGCGACGCCAGCCGGCGGGCTGGCGATGTCCCAGACTCAGCAAAGCGTTAAGCGCCGGCAAGTTCCCTCGAAGCGTAAGGCGAAAACGCACAAAGGATGCTGGGTAGAGGGTGTAACGTTGCAAGCCTTGCCGTGAGATGCCCTTGGTATGGGAGGCTTGGGCGCAAGAGGAGCCAAGTCGTGGCCCGCGCCACGCACTTGTTTTGTTTCCGAGTCCGCTCAACAAACACAAGTGTGCTGCAGCACTTTATCTTGCTTCCGAGCCACGCCAGCAAGTTAAGCGTCAGAATCGGCCCGACAAGGTTGCTTGCCGGAGGCGACGCCACCAGCTGGCTGTCCCCCATGTCACTAAGCGTGTCCCCCGACAAGCTCCCCAAGAGCGAGAGTACAAACATCTGAAGGACAAAGCCCGACATCGCCTTTGCTTAGCCAAGATTTATATACGCATACATGTGCATTGAGCAATCGCATATCTACCTCAGCTATTTTCATGGCTAAAATTGCAGCAACAAGGAGAACCAAAAGACCACGCCAGGCGCTTAAGATCCGGCAAGCCCGGTCGCCGGAGCTGCGACACAAGGCTCTCCTCGGCAAGCCAGCCTCACTGGGCCGCGAACGCCAAGATTCGCCTCCGCAAGCTAGAGTTGCTGGGGGCTGCTATTTCAGATAAGTTTTTCATCCTCGTCATGCATCCTCTCATGGACCGGGAGATGCGGATCGTCTTTGAACGATCGTGTCTTGTAAAACTCAGACGTGGAGGAACCGAGTCGCGACCGATTGCGTGCTTGGTTTGTTTCCGAGTCCGCCAACAAACCCAAGTGTGCCGCTGCACCTCTACTTTGCTTCCGAGCCTGCTCAGCAAGATAGACGTCCGAATCGCCCGACAAGGTTGCTTGCGGGAGTGACACCACCCGGGCTGTCCCATGGTCGCTAAGCGTGTTCGCCCGGCAAGCTCCCCGATAGCGTAAGCACATACAAGGCACGCTTGATCAAGTAAAAGACCCATCCGCAAGCTTTCCCTCTTTTCATTAAAAACATCCAATTTAGTACAAGTCCATGGAGGATGAAAACATGATAGGGAGGATTACAAGTTCTTAAATGCAGCTAATGCCCGAGGGCTTACAATCTGAAAAGATAAGGTGCCCGTGATCCCTCTCTGTTTCTCTGCTCAGGAGTTCAGGAGGTAGGTCAGGAGCCCCTGCAAGATAGGCTTGCTGGAGAGAAGACCCCGCAAGAAGAGCTTGTCGGGAAGGGCGAAGAAACAATGGAGGAGGCGCGGAGGTGGAGCGCGAGGAGGGTTTTTTCAAGGAGGAAGAAGAAGCAATGAAAGCAATGGAGGGAACCGCGCCGCTGCCTCTGTTTTATGGGGAAGTGGGGGGGCGTTGCCCGCCTCCTCATTAAGGGACGGGCGCGCCCCATCCCACGGCGCCAAGAATCGACGCGGCTTGCTGCACGGGAAGGCGGCAGAGGCGAAGCGGATTCGACGCGCCAGAGGCTTCAGGCGCCTGCAGATTGCCTTGGGCCCGCCCAACAGCGCTTCGGCACTGTATGGCCCAGGCCGGGGCTCTGTCGGTGTACTAAGGTAGGGGTACCTCAAGACTTCAACTTGTGCACGGCAGCCCCACTCCCCGCAACCAGATCCATCGAATGCTTGCCGGAGACCATCTCCGCCCACACCAAGCCGCTCAAGAACAAAGTATATAAGATAGAAACTCAAGACCCGCAAGAGGAGCTTGCGGGAAGGCCATTCCAGCTCAAGGCTACGCTTACTCTGCAGATCCCGGCGAGAGGAGCCTGTCGGGAGGACCGAAGACCACATCACGAAGACACGCCTCGGCGCCCCACGCAGCTTCGGGCGAGGACCCGGGGCGGTAAGTCACAGAGCCCGACAAGCCCCGGCCCGGCAAGATCAAGGCCCCGCAAGGTGCTTGCCGGAGAGCTATCACGCGTCTCCCGACTCCAGCTCATTTGCCCCGCGCCGCCTCCGGCCTTTTCCAGAGACGCGTGGCGGGTGGTGTGGCTGCATGAAGAATGCGGTGGCACTCATGTGGTGGCTACGCCGCCGTGGCAAAAGAAGACGAATGGCGGGAGCTTTTGGGCGACGGCGACGGCATTTAATGCCCTTGTCCCCCTCTGTCAAAAGTAGGTAGAAAGCATCGAGCTGCACTTGTTCCCGCGACTGCTCCAACTACCACCCTTTTACGTTTTACCCCTCTACTCACGCTGACACTGTCGGTGACCCTTGCCCTATAAAAGGAGGCCCATGCACAACGAGGGGGTTCCAACCATTGGCGATTCTCGCGAGAGGGTTCTGCGACTAGCTACTCTCACGAGGGTTCCACACAACACTCCACCGTTTTGCTCGCATTCTTGAGCAAGATCAAATACAACACAAAGCAGCAGTAGGGTTTACGCGACCATCGCGTCGAAGCTGGGTAAAATCCTCACAAGATCGCCTCGATCTGCTCTCCGCGCAGCCTCCGCCCCGTACCGAACACACGAAGGGGCCCCGGCCCCATAGGTGCCGCGCCACCCATCCGGCCGCGACAGTGATGTAGCCACGGCGGTTCAATTTCTCAAAAAGATCATTTTCCGTTTGGGGTTCCACATAGCATCATCACAGATAATGGCACAAACCTTTCTAAAGGTGAGATGGAGGAGTTCGGCCAACGAGAGCACATCCGGCTTGATGTAGCGTCCATGGCTCATCCCCAGTCCAATGGTCAAGCTGAGAGGGCGAATCAAGAGATCTTGAAGGGTATTAAGCCCAAGCTTATGGTTCCTTTGAAGCGGACGCCGGGTTGTTGGGTGGAAGAGTTACCATCTGTGTTATGGAGTATAAACACCTCCACAATCCGATCCACGGGTTATACACCTTTCTTCATGGTTTACGGGGCTGAGGCTGTCCTCCCAAGTGATATTCGTCATGACTCGCCCCGGGTTGCCAATTATGTTGAAGCGACAATGAGCAAGCGCGTCAAGAGGCGTTGGACCTGTTAGATGAGAAACGGGATATGGCTTTGGCTCGGTCGGCGGTTTATCAACAAGACCTACGGCGTTATCACAGCCGCCGGGTTAAGACATGAACCTTTCAAGAAGGCGACTTAGTGCTTCGGCTCATCCAGGATCAGACCGATATGCACAAGTTATCCCCACCTTGGGAAGGACCCTTTGTGGTCATAAAAAATCTGCACAACGTATCATACTACCTCATTGATGTTCGAGAAGACTCACGCAGTTCTGAGGAGGAGACCCGGCGGCCATGGGACATAGCTCTCCTTCGGCTTACTACACCTGAGCCATAGGCTTTCCTTATGTACATATTATGATAATGTATATATTATGATCAATATAATAAACCGGCATCCTTGCTACAAGCAGGGCCTCTGCCGTTCTTCCAATATTTCTTGGTTACAAGGGGGCTTCTGCTCTCAAAGCGATGACTCACCTTATCCATTAAACCGGCTATCATGCCACAACACAGCTTGGGAGCTTCACACCCAAGGGGCCAAAGAGAGTCTGGATGTTATACACAGCTCAAACATAGGCAACCATTGAGCACATCTCACAAAGTTACTTGGGGGCTCTTTTGTGCAAAAGCCACTAAGACTTTGAAAGGACCCTTGTAATTGGGTATCGACCCATGGCTTGGAAGCTTGGTGTATTCACCTAAAACCTCGGGTTAACCTGCCTTTATCAAGTAAGTCACTCCTATCCAGGTAATCCTGGCACGACCCGCCGAACGTTTGACAAGTCAATCTTATAGACCCTGAACTTGTCAAAGTTAAAACGGTGATTGGTTAGTTGGAGGCCCATCTTAAAAGGCTTGGGAAAAATGGTTTAACTCAGTGGCATGACAGCCCATGAAAAGCCTCGAATTTGGGCCTGGTAGCCCTTGAAAAGCCTTGACTACCTGATTTCTTGTTTCCTTTTTGCCAAGTTTTTACCTTTGTTGATGAATTTATTTTGAACCGGTGTCCTTTGACCAGGTGTGGCTTTTTCAGTCATCATGTTAACTCGGTCTTTGTTAACCCGGCTTGGCTTTCAGCTATAAGTTGTCAGACCATCTTATCAAACCGGTGTTTGTTAACCCGGCCTGGCTTTGACTATATGTCGCCAGTGTAATCATCTAGTGTTCATCATAACCCGGCATGACTTATTCATAACAACATTATAGGGTAAGAGTTTAAACAACTCAAAGATTTGGGTTTTCACCCTTATTAAGTGATTCCATATCACAGGTATGAGTTACTTCATATTTATTCTGCTTTGGTTATTAGCCAGGCTTTATCTTGGGCACTATGACCCGTCCAGCGGTAAACCGCCAGGACATCTCTTTTCCATGCAGACACAGGGATTGCATAATATTATAAAGATATATAAGCCAGCATTGAAATCGGCATGGCGGATCAAGCAAAGTATATCCCAGTGCACGATGGCAGCAGATCAAAGTATTTTAACTAGCCTATTACAAGGCACTTTACGACCCAAAATACGGAATTGTTCTTTCCACAGAGCACAGTTTATAAAGCATCAATCAGATTGCCGGATCAGGCATCATCACCATGTTGACGTGAAGTGGACGGATCATCTGGCGTCGGTTCAGCCTCCTCCTCCTCATCCAGTGGCTGGAAGTCAACGGTGGTCCAGTCAATCCGGGTTAAGGCCTGAAAGACAGCCTCTTCACTTATAAGTTCAGCCGGATCAATGTCAGGGGCATAAGTGTGCTTACGGATTGGCGGGATAAGATTTTGCACTTCTGGCACGACAGTGTCAACCCGTTTGTTGTTGGCATCATAGAAGGACCGGTGAACCATCAAGTTTGCTTCTTATGCCAATTGACTCGCCAGAGGACGCATCTCCTTCGTCACAGCTTTGAGGGCTTCGTTATCAAACTCTGCCCCGTTCTCTTGTTCACTGGGGAAGCCCTTGGCAATATCCACCGGATCAAGGTCAGCTATCCATGCTTTGGCTCGGGTAAGTGCCAGCAAAGCGCCAGCCCTGGCAGCAGATCGCTTCACCTCCTCTATCTGCGCCGGCGTCACGGATAACCTTGCCAGAGTATCCTTGATCAAAGTGGGGGCCGGATTGTTGTATGAAGCTGCACAGATGACCCCTTGGGCACCGGTATATAGTTGTTCAATCAGAGTATACGCTGCCTTCAGCTTCATCCGCATATCAGAGCCCAGATGAGCAATGCGGCCACCTACAACGGTTTAAGAATTTCATGTTAAATCGGCAAATTACAAACATGGTCATTCAAGAAGTCTTGGCAAGACTCCTTACCAAATACTGCACAAGTCATTGCATTCACTTGGCGCTTCAACCCAGTTAGCTCTTCCGTCACTGGTTTAAGAGATGATTCGGCGTCTTCCGCCCGCTTCAGCAATGCCTTTTTCTCAGTCTCCTAGTTGGCACGCTCCATCTGGAACCCTTCTTTGAGTTGCTCCATGGCTGCCAAAGCGGTTTTCAGCTCATCTTTCGCCTTGGATGTTTCTGCATGTTGGGACTTGATGTTTTCTTGAAGATCGGCAATTTGAGTGCCTTGACGATTTATATCGGCCTGTCACAGACAGAGGAGAAGCATGTAAATATTTTGTCAAAGTCCCAAGCATATAACCAGTTATACACTTGGCACTTGGGGGCTAATGTGGATTGCTTCTTTACTAATAATTGTTTAAAGTCCCAAGGATCAATACAAGTTTAATTCTTGGCACTTGGGGGCTAATGTGTGTTTGATCCAAAAAATGCATAAGCAAAGTCAACAAAGTACAATATGGAATTAAAAGTCCCGGTTTGTCTTCACAAGCCAAACCGGCCCTTGGGGCTATGAAGTCAAAGTGTTCTTTATCCTTAAAGACCCGGTTTATCTTTAAAAGATAAGCCGGCCCTTGGGGGCTACAATATAGGGAATATATAGAATAAAGATGGTGTTTTGAAGATTATCTCATAGCATTCCTTCATCAGATTCACGAAACCGGCTTCATAATCTCGGCTGGTGTAAAGCCGGTTCAAGAATCCGGAATGAAGATCTTGAGCAGAAAGATTAACATAGTCGGACAAGTCTGTCTTCCATTTTCCCTTGCCCATAGCAGCAAATTCATCATTGGCAGTGTGCTTCAATAAAGCAACTGGGTTGCCTGGGGCGGTATAAGCAGTACCAGTGACAACAACCTCATCATCATCTTTGGCTGGGCTCGGCGGATTGACATTGTCTTTGGCTGGGCTTGATGGATTGGTAGCAGGGCTTGGCGGTTTCGCTGTAGGGCTTGGCGGATCAGCAGTCGACCTCGGCAGATTAGCAACTGGACTTGAAGGCGTGGCATGTGGACTTGATGTCTCAACATGTGTCTCCGGGTCAGCTTCCGGCGGATTGGCATCGGTAGCTGGTTCTTGTGGGGCAGTGTCATCCATGACAATATCAAGATTTTCACCAGCGTCATCTGGGGTCTTCTCCGGTTCAACATCGTCAGAGGGGCCGCTAGTCTTGGCTTTCTTGCTCAATCGGGCCTTGGCACTACAACATCAAAACAAAGATTAGTATGATAAACTGATGCATGAAGAGACAAACCGAAAAATAATGTATTTACCCAGCGACAGTCTTGAGGGGAGGCAGCTGAGTAGTTGATGAACCGCCAGATGAATTGGAAGACGCCTGGTAATTCGGATCAGACAGATTAAGTGGGTATCGGAAGAAACCCTTCAAAGGATAACGTTTTTCGGGAGAGCACCTCTGGACGACGCCTCCGGGTTGGTGTATCCGGTAAACCGGAAGAAGTGACTTGTTGGCCACTGTGTCGGGTTGTGCGGCGCCCTTCCGGTTGCTGTTTCTTTGAAGGAAATTTTGGATCCAAGTATGCAAGAGGGTGAGAGTATTTCACTTTCCGAACTACACGGCGAAATCTTTGAACCGGCACAAGATCTGAATCGGAGGAAAGAGAGATTACCTCAACATGGTTCGCGCGGCTGACCTCCGCATCATCCTGGTAATAGTCATTATTAATAAGATGTATGAAAAAAGGAGCCAAGGGAGTCAAGTTCTACCTCTTGATCTGAATCTTCAGCATCTTTGGGCGGATCAGCAGCTTCGCCGGTTTTCTTCTTGGCTGCTTTCTTGGTAGCTTTGCTCTTTGCACGAGGAGCCCTTGCCGGTTTTTCTGACGCCTTCTTTTTCCAAAAGGAACTATTAGCCTGTAAAGTTAAATGAAGATTTATCAGAACAGGAAAAGCACAAGGTTAAAATCTTACCCCTGGCGGTTTGTTGGCGGTGTAAAAGGGAGCCAACCCGGTTTGGCTACATGCGGTGATTGGCTCGTCCAACATCTTCTTCACTGATTCGGTGACTTCGTCATCAGTCACCTCTATTTCATTAAACCGCTGAGGATCGTTGGTGTTGCCAGAATATTCATGCATTAATCCGAAGCGGCGACTTAAGGGCAGGATGTGCCATTTAACCCAACAGCGCACGAGATCAACGCCAGTCAAACCGTTGGCCAAGAGAGCTCGGAGTTTGGCGAGTTGAGGAGCATAGATTTGCCGCTCTTTGGCAGTTAATCATCGAGCCAATGGGTGGCCGTTGCTAAGCCGGTGAGGGCGGTAACCCGGCAAGGGATTCTCTTCAGCAGGGGCAGTGTTTTGACAGTAAAACCAAGTTTGGTTCCAGTCTTTGGGATGACTGTGGTGTGATGCATGTGGGAAATCAACTTCCTTCCTCTTCTAGATTGATACCCCGCCAAGTTCTGTATTAGGACCATCAGAAAATTCAGTTCGGTGGTTTAGATGGAAGAAGTCCTGGAACAGCTCGACAGATGGTTCTTCTTGAAGGTAAACTTCACAAAATACTTGAAAGTTGCATATGTTTGACACGGAATTTGGTCCAATGTCTTGTGGATGGAGTTGAAAGCTGGCAAGGACATCCCGGAATTTTTTTGAACCAGGAGGGCTGAAACCCCGGTCTAAGTGCTGCATAAAAATGATGACTTCTCCATCCAGAGGCTCAGGGGGGCACTCAGGGCCAGGAACTCGCCAGTGAAGGACGTTCTTTGAAGCTAAAGCGCCTGTCACTACATATCCATTGATCTGCGTTTCCGTAATCCGGGACGGAACCCAGTTGAATGCAGTGAATTGTTTGGTCATCTTGAACAACAAACTGTAAAGGTAAAATGAAGGCCGGTTTGCAATGGACGGTTCAAGAGTATTAATTGGTGTCAAACCGGAAAATCTGATCAAAGCATATATGTGAGATAAACCGGAAACTGCTATTCAGGTTAAGATGGCGGTTTAAAGTGAGGGCTAATGATACATGGAGGATTACCAACTGCTAACGTTAAACCGCCCTTACATGGAGGAGCCAGAGACGAAAATCTGCCAAGTGTTGACAGAAATAGGTTTCACACAAGGATGAAATTTATTCACATCTACCGTGCTTCAATAAAGAAAAATTTCTGCGATCTATAATGGCGTCAAGCAGAACAGAGAAGGTGAGGGATCGAAGAAGGTGAGAGTGTCTAGAGGGGGGGTGATTAGACTACTCGACAAGATAAAAATTCTGTCTTTTATCAAGGACAGATTTTGGCAGATTTTGCATAACACACAAGTCAAGTAGCACACTACACATGCAATTCTAGAGTATGGGCAGCGGAAAGTAAATTGCACAAGTAGTAAAGAGAAGTGGAGAAGATCAAACGCAATTTGGAGACGCGGTGATTTTTCTCGTGGTTCCGATAGGTGGTGCTATCGTACTTCCATGTTGATGGAGACTTCAACCCACAGAGGGTAACGGCTGCGAGAGTCCACGGAGGGCTCCACCCACGAAGGGTCCACGAAGAAGCAACCTTGTCTATTCCATCATGGCCTACGCCCACGGAGGGCTAGCCTTACTCGGGGTAGATCTTCACGAAGTAGGCGATCTCCTTGCCCTTACAAACTTGTTGGTTCAACTCCACATCTCGACGACGGAGGCTCCCAAGCGACACCTACCCAATCTAGGAGGCACCACCCTCCAAAAGGTAAAAGATGTTGTAGATGATGATGAACTCCTTGCTCTTGTGCTTCAAATGATAATCTCCCCAACACTCAACTCTCCTCACTGATTTGGCTGTGGTGGAAGAAAGGATTGAGTGGAAAGCAACTTGGGAAGGCTAGAGATCAAGCTTCATATGGTGGGAGTGGAGCAACTTGATCTCAACACAAGGGTAGGTAGTTCTCTTCTCGTAAATGTAAGGTAGGAGTGGTAGTTCTTTCGATGGCTCTCTCCACGAATGAAGAGGGGTGGAGGGTATAAATAGCCTCCACACAAAATCCAACCGCTACACACATTTGAGCAATCTCGGTGGGACGAAGTGGACAACTCGGTGAGACCGATAGTTCAAATAATGTGAACGTTGGGATTTTCGTGGGACCGAATATAAAATCTCGGTTAGTCCGATTCGTGCAATGACAAGAGCATGCCAGTTTGGTGGGACCGACTTCATCATCTCGGTGACACCGATTTGATGATGAAGGTTCTGAAGCTTGGCAACTCGTGTTTCGTGAGACCGAGTTCGAATCGGAAAATCCGAGTTTACTAGGGTTTGGCTTATGGCTGAGGTGGTTCATCTCGGTGTGACTGAGTTTGGAATATCGGTGGGACCGAGACTACTTATGAGTGTATATGGCAGTGAAAGTTGCTGATAGTTTAGGAGATGTATCACTAAGCACTTGAGCAACCAGATCATCATCATAACCTCATCCCCTTTTAATAGTATTGGCTTTTCCTATAGACTCAATGTGATCTTGGATCACTAAACCAAAAATGGAGTCTTGAGCTTTTGCCAATGCTTGCCTTAGCATTTTGAGGGGTCCACTTCTTTAGTCCTTTTGCCATGCCAATGTGATTGAATTTCCTGAAACATACTTGATAAAAGCATTAGTCCAACCACAAAGTATGTTGTCATTAATTACCAAAACCACCCGGGGAGCAAATGTGCTTTGAATCTCTCCCTTTTTGGTAATTGATGGCAACACACTAAACAAGACATCAAAGCTTATTGAAAGAAAGACAGAATTATCACGAAAGCTTTGACAAACATGTAGTACAGGCTCCCCTACAAGTGTGCAAGATTTTCATAAATTATGGTTTTGGACTACCACAAGCACACAAGAGAGATAAGCAAGATGTGCTACATGCAGCTTGGCTATATGCATCGAAAGCAGATGAAAAGAAGTGAGTGATAATGCATATGTGCATGGTGATTTCTTGCAAACAAGTATTCACAAGCAAGTCACCATCATGCACATTCTCGCAAAGTGCATATACTTACCTTGAGGTTCCTTGGCATTGTACCAAGAGATAAACTTGGGAAAACAAGGTTAGATAACACAAGAGTATTTCTTCAACCAACTGCAAGAACATCAAGAGTACCAAGCCAGGATGACATGTATAAAGAGTGTCTCATATTGAGCACAAGCTTGAATCAGCAAACATGTCTCCGAAACTAAAAGATTTTCAATGAACTCTGAGAGATTTTGCTTTCCATAAGATATCAATTGTGAAGATTCCTCTCCCTTTGAGTTCTCTCAGATCAAGGGGTTTGATGGAAAGAGCAAAAATCAAAAGAATGATGCCAAATGAGAACGACGCCAATTGTAATGTCCAATGTGAAACACGGCAAGAAATTCTCTTATATAAGGAAAAACACTGCAAAGCTTTGATGTGATTCTCTCCCCCTTAAGGTAAGATTGCTCTTCTTCTCCCCCTAAATCTTCTCTTCTCCCCCTAAGTCTTCTCCCCTTGACATCAAGTGCCAAAAGGACAGCAAACTAGGAAGGTCGGGGAAGATGGAAAGAAAGAAGTGGGATCCTTAAGAATCACAACAGGCAAAAAGTAACATGCATAGAGAATCATTGAGTGGAGCTGCAGAAGATGATATCCTCGAAGAAAAAATCGGTGATACCGAATTAAGATGGATCGGTGGGTCCGAAAGTCGTGGACTTAGGGTAGATCCTTTTCGTTAGACCGAAATATTTAAATCGGTGACGCCGAGTTTAATTCCAAGGAAATACTGAAATAATTCAGCTCACTTTGCGAGGAATGTTTCAAAGGATTTGCAATGAATTTGTGAATGATTTTCGAGGAATTGATCGAGCGAAGGATATTCACAAAGATGTAAGAATAGAAATGAAAAAGATTCCTAGATGAAGTTTTTTTATTAATGAAAACTCAATGAGAGAACATGAGAGAAAATAGAAAGACTCCAAAACATATGTACTTCATCTAGATAAAGGTCATGACAAGGTCACCTATGTTTGAGTATATTGACTTAGGAGTCGAATGAGGACATTTGATCATAGGTCATACTCATCATTTAAGCTCAAAATGGGGTTGCCATTTTTCGATTAAGCATTCGATGTGATCACATCTTATGAAGCTGCTTGTACTCATGACTTTGAGCAAAGCTCCTTAAAGATGTGAAGAACATACCTTGGGATTGTTGTTGCTTTGCTCATGTAGGTAAACTTGATGTAGGTGCTCATTGAATGTGAAGTTGGAGCGCCATTTCCACTTGTGTAGTTCATCTTCCTACATGGGTTAGGCAAGCAAGGAAATACTCAAGGATATCCAAGATGACAAGAGTGAAATACTAGATGTATAAGATGTCAAAAAGGATATGTGGAATTTTGTTCCTTGAACTCAGCATCCCAAAGGGCTAGATACTTGGTCAATGACAAGATTACTCATAATTTGAGTGTGTGGTAATCTTGTGGAATGTAGATCATCCAAGTACCTGCAAGGAGTTAGATGCAATACAAGGAGGCAAATGTGTCCAAGACATATGATCACCATCATAAGAGAAATATCAAGGATTAGTCAAGTGGGCTCATGCCTTGCATGCATCAATGGAGTTCTCACTCCAAGTTTGAAGCATCAATGATGTTCAACTCACTCCTTGCGACAAAACACCTTCTCATCAAGAGGTTTTGTAAAGATATCGCGAAGTTGTTTGTCAAGACGAACATGCTTAAGATTGATGTCACCCTTGGCAATGTGATCATGAATGAAATGGTGACGAACTTCAATATGTTTCGCTCGAGAGTGTTGCACGGATTGTGTCCAATTTTAATCGCACTCTCATTGTCACAAAGCAAGGGAACATGTCTCACATGTATCCCATAATCCTTAAGCGCTTGTGTCATCCATAGCAATTGAGCACAACACTAACCAGCAGCAATATATTCCGCTTGGCGGTGGATAATGATATCAATTTTGTTTCTTGGAGGACCAAGATACAAGGGATCGACCAAGGAATTGACACGCACCGAAGTTGACTTTCTATCAACCTGTCACCGCATAGTCCGAGTCGGAATGGCCAACAAGGTCGAAAGAGGCCCTCTTAGGATACCAAATGCCAAAGTTTGGTGTGTGTATCAAATATCTCAGAATCCTTTTAACAGCTTTAAGATGACATTCTTTAGGGGCTGTTTGATATCGAGCACACATGCATACACTCAACATTATGTCAGGACGAGAAGCACAAAGATATAGTAGAGAACCAATCATAGATCGGTAAACCCTTTGATCAACGGGTTCTCCATCTTTTGTCAAGTCATTATGTCCACTTGTAGGCATGGGGGTTCTCATACCTTTGCTTTCTTGCATGTTGAACTTCTTGAAGAGATCCTTGGTGTACTTTGTTTGTGAGACAAAGGTACCCTCCTTAGATTGCTTGATTTGCAACCCAAGGAAGAATTTGAGTTCACTCATCATGGATATCTCAAACTTCTCCGACATTAGCTTCCCAAACTTTTCACTAAAATGAGGGTTAGTTGAACCAAATATAATATCATCAACATAGATTTGGCACACAAATAGTTCTCCATTAACCCTTTTAGTAAAAAGAGTAGAATCAATTTTCCCAATTTCAAAGCCTTTTTCAATAAGGAACTTGGTCAACATTTATACCATGCTCTAGGAGCTTGTTTAAGACCATAAAGAGCTTTGTGAAGTTTGTAAACATGATTGGGTTTTTAGGATTGACAAACCGGAGGTTGTTTCACAAATACTTCCTCCTCAATTTCACCATTTAGGAAAGCACTTTTGATATCCATTTGATAGAGAGTAATATCATGGTGATTGGCATAAGCAAGAAGAATGCTAATGGACTCAAGTCTAGCAACGGGGCATAGGTCTCTCCATAGTCCATACCTTCGACTTGTGTGTAACCTTGAGCTACGAGACGAGCCTTGTTGCGGATGACTTGTCCATCTTCATCTTGCTTGTTCAAACACCCATTTGGTTCCAATGACGTTTTGATCATCCTTGGGCTTTCTACCAAAGTCCATACCTTGTTCCTCTCGGTTGTGAAGTTCTTCGCATAGCGCTCACCCAATCCGGGTCTTCAAGTGCTTCTTCTACCTTCATAGGTTCAATACTAGAGATAAATGAGTAATGCTCACAAAAGTTAGCTAAGCGAGTTTTAGAGCGAGTAATTCTCCGGAGTTGATGTCGCTCATCATTTGTTCCACGGGATGATCTTTCTTGACTCTTGCTCAGACTCGGGATAGCTTTTGTTGAGGTTGTGGCTGAGCTTCATCATCATCTTCATCTTCCTCTTCTTCTTCTTCATTGTTGTTGGTGTTGTCTTGAGGCGGTGGAGAAGGAGGTTGTGGTGGATCTTCTTGTTGCACTTCCTCATCTTGGTGAGTTCCACTTGTGGAGGCCTCCATGTTGCCTTGAGGTTCATCTCGCCGTGAGGTAGGGGGCTCCACATATGTAGATGAGGTACTCTCCTTCACTTCCATGGGACGGATCTTTCCAATAGATAAATCTTGGATAGCTTCCGATGGGTCCTTGTCTCCTACATCAATAGGCATTTGCTCTACTTATGAGCCATTAGATTCATCAAACTTCACGTCTACCGCCTCTTCAACCTTTGGGTGAAATTATTGTAGACACGGTAGGTGTGGGAGTTTGATCCATAACCAAGAAAAAGCCTTCATGAGATTTAGGAGCAAATTTAGACCGACGATGCTTATCAAGGATATAGCATTTCAACCAAAGACACGAAAGTATCCCACTTGGGGTTTGTTACCGTGAGGAGCTCAGATGATGTCTTGCCGAGGAGCTTATGAAGATAAAGCCTGTTGATAGCATGACAAGTTGTCTCGACCGCTTCCCCAAAAATGCTTCGTGTCTTGTATTCATCAAGCATCGTTCTCGCCATCTCTATGAGCGTTCGGTTCTTCCTCTCAACAACTCCATTTTGTTGAGGAGTGTACGTAGTCGAGAACTCATGTAGAATCCCTTCCTCATCGAGAAAAGAGTCTACATTGGCGTTTTGAACTCCGCTCCATTGTCACTCCGAACTTTCTTGATCTTCACCTCAAATTGATTTTGGGCCTTTTGGCAAAGGTTTTGAAGATTCTCTGAACCTGTGATTTGTCATCAAGGAAAAATACCCACGACATCTGGAATAATCATCAACTATAACTAGACCAAAGGAGTTACCACCAAGGCTTTTGTAAGCATTGGGACCAAGAGATCCATATGAAGAAGCTCAAGCGGTCTCCTTGTGGTCATGATGTTCTTCACGGGATGACTTCCACCTACTTGTTTTCCTGCTTGACAAGCACTACAAAGTCTATCTTTGTCAAAGAAAACGTCTTTAACGCCAAGAATATGATCACCTTTGATCAGCTTGTCTAGATTACGCATACCAACATGTCCAAGCCTTCTATGCCATAACCAACCTTTAGAGGATTTAGCAATGAAGCAAGCTCTAGGTTGGGCTTTCTTAGTGAAATGAACAATATATAGATCACCTCTGCGGATACCGGTAAATGCCATGTTATGATTGTCACGACGAAAAACTTGGCAATCTACTTCGGTGAATAGCACATTGAATCCAAAGTCAGCTAATCTAGACACGAAAAGTAAATTGTATCCAAGAGATTCTACAAGCATGACATTTTGAATAGAGCTATCATGAGATATGGCCACCTTACCAAGGCCAAGTACCTTACCCTTGGAGTTGTCTCCAAAAGTCACATACTTGCGTGGACCATCGTTCTTTGCAAGCTCTCGAAACATGTCTTTGTCTCCGGTCATGTGGTCGGTGCATCCACTATCAAGAATCCACTCTTTTCCGCCGGACATGTAGTCTCTCAGATTTGCCATAAGATTGAGACTCTTCATGATCTTGTCTAGCTCGGTGTCCGAATCGGAGTAATCATCATCATGCTCATGCTCATCATCATATTGACCCATAGATTGTTCATCATCAACACCTAGGTCAATTTGATAACTACTTGCATTAGTTTTGTCAATGTGACAATAATCATCGGAATGCAATACAAGAGCATTTCTAATTAGAACATGGATAAGACCCGGATCACCCTTCTTTTTCATAAGATCACGAAGCTCAAAGAAGCATTTATCAAAGTTGGGATCATTGGGGCGCATCATATCAAATTCAATAGTCTTGTATAGAATTTCATCAAGACCTCTCAAAGAGTAGTCCGGATAAAGTTCTTCCAAGAACTTCCACATAGCATAGGCGCACTCAAATTTTGTAACGAGCTTAAGCAAGTTATCGGGTAACCCTCTAATGATAAGATTTACAGTCCTAAGGTTACGAAGCAAATCAAGCTCTTCATCCATGGTACGGTGCAAGGGGTCAAATGGAGGCACATAGGGGTCTCAACATATTTGCTAAATTGTACGTCTTAAAGATAATAAGCATTTCAATCCTCCACGAGTTATAGGACACTCCATTAAGAATAGGCACTCTATGGCTAACACTCCCAAACGTAGACACGTCCATCTTCCTCCAATGGTGTGTAAACCAAAGAAATGGAGACCAAAGCTCTGATACCAATTGAGGGATCGAAGAAGGTGAGAGTGTCTAGAGGGGGGTGATTAGACTACTCGACAAGATAAAAATTCTGTCTTTTATCAAGGACAGATTTTGGCAGATTTTGCATAGCACACAAGTCAAGTAGCACACTACACATGCAATTCTAGAGTATGGGCAGCGGAAAGTAAATTGCACAAGTAGTAAAGAGAAGTGGAGAAGATCAAACGCAATTTGGAGACGCGGTGATTTTTCTCGTGGTTCCGATAGGTGGTGCTATCGCACTTCCACGTTGATGGAGACTTCAACCCACTGAGGGTAACGGCTGCGAGAGTCCACGGAGGGCTCCACCCACGAAGGGTCCACGAAGAAGCAACCTTGTCTATTCCATCATGGCTCACGCCCACGGAGGGCTAGCCTTACTCGGGTAGATCTTCACGAAGTAGGCGATCTCCTTGCCCTTACAAACTTGTTGGTTCAACTCCACATCTCGACGACGGAGGCTCCCAAGCGACACCTAACCAATCTAGGAGGCACCACCTCCAAAAGGTAATAGATGTTGTAGATGATGATGAACTCCTTGCTCTTGTGCTTAAAATGATAATCTCCCCAACACTCAACTCTCCTCACTGATTTGGCTATGGTGGAAGAAAGGATTGAGTGGAAAGCAACTTGGGAAGGCTAGAGATCAAGCTTCATATGGTGGGAGTGGAGCAACTTGATCTCAACACAAGGGTAGGTAGTTCTCTTCTCGTAAATGTAAGGTAGGAGTGGTAGTTCTTTCGATGGCTCTCTCCACTAATGAAGAGGGGTGGAGGGTATAAATAGCCTCCACACAAAATCCAACCGTTACACACATTTGAGCAATCTCGGTGGGACCGAAGTGGACAACTCGGTGAGACCGAAGTTCAAATAATGTGAACATTGGGATTTTCGGTGGGACCGAATATACAATCTCGGTTAGTCTGATTCGTGCAATGACAAGAGCATGCCAGTTTCGGTGGGACCGACTTCATCATCTCGGTGACACCGATTTGATGATGTATGTTCTGAAGCTTGGCAACTCATGTTTCGTGAGACCAAGTTCGAATCGGAAAATCCGAGTTTACTAGGGTTTGGCTTATGGCTGAGGTGGTTCATCTCGGTGTGACTGAAGTTTGGAATATCGGTGGGACCGAGACTACTTATGAGTGTATATGGCGGTGAAAGTTGCTGATAGTTTAGGAGATGTATCACTAAGCACTTGAGCAACCAGATCATCATCATAACTTCATCCCTTTTTAATAGTATTGGCTTTTCCTATAGACTCAATGTGATCTTGGATCACTAAACCAAAAATGGAGTCTTGAGCTTTTGCCAATGCTTGCCTTAGCATTTTGAGGGGTCCACTTCTTTAGTCCTTTTGCCATGCCAATGTGATTGAATTTCCTGAAACATACTTGATAAAAGCAATAGTCCAACCACAAAGTATGTTGTCATTAATTACCAAAACCACCCGGGGAGCAAATGTGCTTTCAGAAGGTCATACGTTCTACTGAGGATTCTCTACACAGAAGAAAGATCTACTAGTATTGAAAATGTATGCGGAGCAACTACCGCACGGGATCTACGCTACTATTGGGTCAAAGAAGCTAGTGCAGAAGCAAATAATGAAGAACTGAGATGAACACCTATGAACACGGATGAATACAGAAACCCTAGTTACTGATCTACGGGAGAGAGGAAGAAACTTTCCCGATGTACAGGGACAACGGAGAAGAGCCGCAGGTTTCTAGTACGGTCAGGTTGATGTAGCGGCCTTTGATGATGCATCACTCGAAGGTTGAGGGCGATGGCAGAGCTTCAGAGCTTGAGCATTGCGAGGAAGAAGAAGGAGCAAGGGGAAAGAAGGGAAAGACTCGTCGGCTTTATTTATAAGGAGAAAGGGATAAGTGGCAGGCGCAAGAATCGAGGAGCCTGAAGCGGCAAAGAGGGCGCTCCTGTCGCCTCGATTTTCGGGATACCATTAATGAAGAGAATCTTTTTAATCTTTTTATACAGAGATGATGTCATGATGGGACATTGCTGTGTCCGGAGGATGACGTCACGGCGGTTTAACAAAATTTACAGGAGAAGACAACATGGCGATTTACGAAAATATAAGGCGAGGTTCATAAGATTTCTTTAAGTGTTGAAGATTGACATGAACAGGTTCAAATCAATCTGGGGCCTAATGTTGGGGATATAATTACTCAGTGTAAACCGGCCAGGAGGGCCCGGTTCACCCTCAATTATATTGGAGCCCACGAAGAGCCAGAAGATGGCATTTTACTACTGAAGCTTAGAGGCCCGGAGCCCAAGGGCGGATTAAGGCCCATAGTGGTAAACCGCCATGGTTATGTAAGTTGTAGTGTAAGTTAGGAAAGGAGAGACCAAGCCGGACAACTTGTATGAGTCGGCCTCGGGACTCTGTAGACCAGCCGGGCGTCAACCTATGTATATAAAGGGACGACCCGACGGCGGTTCAGGGACAAGAAACAACAACTCGAGACTCAGGCAAAGCGTATTTGCTCCCTGGTCATCGAAACCCAATCAATCCCATCACAACTAGACGTAGGCTTTTACCAATCAATCCCATCCGAACTAGTATAAAACCCCCGTGTCCCTTGTCCGGTTTAAACCCTTCAAGCTAACCCGTTGCGATGGCTCCACGACTAAGTCATTTCATGAGGACATTTGACGTGTTAATTCCATGACACGTGCCAAGTGTGGGGAGTCCTACTAGGACTCCCATGTCCTAGTAGGATTCCCCTTTCCTTTCCGGAGTAGGAAAGAAGGAAAGAGGGGGAGAGGGAGAAGGAAAAGGGGGCTGAACCCCCTGTCCAATTCGGACCAGAGGGGAGCACGCACCTCCTTCCTTTTGGCCTCTCTCCTCTATTCCCGTATGGCCCAATAAGGCCCATATACTCCCCGGCCAATTCCCGTAACTCTGCGGTACTCCAAAAAATACCCGAATCACTTGAAACCTTTCCGATGTCCGAATATAGTCGTCCAATATATCGACCTTTACATCTCGACCATTTCGAGACTCCTCGTCATGTCCCCGATCTCATCCGAGACTCCGAACTACCTTCGGTACATCAAAACACATAACTCATAATATAACCGTCATCGAACTTTAAGCGTGCGGACCCTACGGGTTCGAGAACTATGTAGACATGACCGAGACACGTCTCTGGTCAATAACCAATAGCGGAACCTGGATGCTCATATTGGCTCCCACATATTCTACGAAGATCTTTATCGGTCAAACCGCATAGCAACATACGTTGTTCCCTTTGTCATCGGTATGTTACTTGCCCGCGATTCGATCGTCGGTATCTCAATACCTAGTTCAATCTCGTTACCGGCAAGTCTCTTTACTCGTTATGTAATGCATCATCCCGCAACTAACTCATTAGCTACATTTCTTGCAAGGCTTATAGTGATGTGCATTACCGAGAGGGCCCAGAGATACCTCTCCGACAATCAGAGTGACAAATCCTAATCTCGAAATATGCCAACTCAACATGTACCTTCAAAGACACCTGTAGAGCTCCTTTATAATCGCCCAGTTACGTTGTGACGTTTGGTAGCACACAAAGTGTTCCTCCGGTAAACGGGAGTTGCATAATCTCATAGTGATAGGAACATGTATAAGTCATGAAGAAAGCAATAGCAACATACTAAACGATCAAGTGCTAAGCTAACGGAATGGGTCAAGTCAATCACATCATTCTCCTAATGATGTGATCCCATTAATCAAATGACAACTCATGTCTATGGTTAGGAAACTTAACCATCTTTGATTAACGAGCTAGTCAAGTAGAGGCATACTAGTGACACTATGTTTGTCTATGTATTCACACATGTGTTATGTTTCCAGTTAATACAATTCTAGCATGAATAATAAACTCATGAAATAAGGAAATAAATAATAACTTATTATTGCCTCTAGGGCATATTTCCTTCAACCACCACACCCGAGCCAAAACATCGGAAGAACGGAGACTTCCGTACGACCGATAATTCCTGACCAGAGCCGAAACATCGTACGCTCAACCGGTACCGGACGTCCCGACCCTCGTGAGCCTTCGAACAACTGGTGACCGTTGGAAGTCCGACACCTGTGTGTCCGCCCGTGTGTTGGGCCAAAGCCTTTTACCCTTTCGTCCACTTAGACTATAAATAGACCTCTACCACCCCCTAGTTAGGGTTAGCATTGTGATAGCTCATATTTTGAGATAGAGCCTTGCTCATCCATCCGGATCTACTCCATCGCGAGGCACCAATACCTCAGAGAAGATCCTTGTTGGATTCAAGACCTCCTTTCGGAGAAGACCCTCTTCAAGACCTCCTCTCGGAGAAGAACCGGTTACCCTATGTATCGTCCTTTGTTGGATTCGGATCTTGTATCACTTTTTGTATCAATGATCTAGCGCATGAGTGACTTTATTCTTGTTGGTTGAGTGTTCTCTCATGTTTTTCCCTCGTTCCCCTCCTCGTGTTCTTTGTGTTCTTTGTAGGATTCCCCTCCAAACATGAAAGATCGGCCTCTAGGGTTCTATCCTACATCACCTTCCCATTTAGAGAGAAGTTTTTCTGCAAAAAAAATCTTAAACGAGAATTGTATAGCAAGACATGATCACCTACATTGAATTCACGCTTTTCTATCCTGTTGTTGTGCCATCTTTTTGTTGGGGAACGTAGTAATTTCAAAATATTCCTATGATCGTGCAAGATCTATCTAGGTGATGCATAGCAACGAGAGGGGAGAGTGTTGTCTACGTACCTTTGTAGACCGAAAGCGGAAGCGTTATGACAACACGGTTGATGTAGTCGTACGTCTTCACGATCCGATCAATCCTAGCACCGAAGGTACGGCACCTCCGCGATCTGCACACATTCAGCTCGGTGACGTCCCATGAACTCTAGATCCAGCTGAGGTCGAGGGAGAGTTTCATCAGCACGATGGCGCGATGATGGCGATGATGAATTTATCGAGGCAGGGCTTCGCCTAAGCACTACAACGATATGACCCGGGTGGAAATCTGTGGAGGGGGGCACCGCACACGGCTAAGCAATCAACTTGTGTGTCTATGGGTTGTCCCCTCCCCCGTATATAAAGGAGTGGAGGAGGGGAGGCCGGCCCTCTCTATGGCGCACCCAAGGGGGGAGTCCTACTCCTAGTAGGAGTAGGTTTCCCCCCTTCCCTAGTTGGGGTAGGAGAAGAAGGAAGAGGGAGAGGGGGTGAAGGAAAGGGGGGCCGGCCCCCTTCCCAATTTGGATTGGGCTTGGCGGGAGGGGGGAGGGGGAGCCCCCACCTTGGCCGCCTCCTCATCTCTTCCACCATGGCCCATTAAAGCCCATTAACTCCCCGGGGGGTTCCGGTAACCTCCCGGTACTCCGGAAAAATGCCCGAACCACTAGGAACCTTTCCGGTGTCCAAACATAGCCTTCCAACATATCAATCTTTATGTATCGACCATTTTGAGACTCCTCGTCATGTCCGTGATCACATCCGGGACTCTGAACAACCTTCGGTACGTCAAAACACATGAACTCATAATACCGGTCGACATCAAATGTTAAGCGTGCAGACCCTACGGGTTCGAGAACTATGTAGACATGACCGATACTCACTTCCAGTCAATAACCAATAGCGGAAACTGGATCTCATATTGGTTCTTACATATTCTACAAAGATCTTTATTGGTGAAACCGCATAACAACATACATTGTTCCATTTGTCATCGGTATGTTACTTGCCCGAGATTCGATCGTCGGTATCTCAATACCTAGTTCAATCTCATTACCGGCAAGTTTCTTTACTCGTTCCCTAGTGCATCATCCCGCAACTAACTCATTAGTCACATTTCTTGCAAGGCTTATAGTGATGTGCATCACCAAGAGGGCCCAGAGATACCTCTCCGAAACACAGAGTGACAAATCCTAATCTCGATCTATGCCAACCCAACAAATACCATCGGAGACACCCGTAGAGCATCTTTATAATCACCCAGTTACATTGTGACGTTTGATAGCACACTAAGTGTTCCTCCGATATTCGGGAGTTGCATAATCTCATAGTCATAGGAACATGTATAAGTTATGAAGAAACTAATAGCAACAAACTAAACGATCATAGTGCTAAGCTAATGGATGGGTCATGTCAATCACAACATTCTCTAATGATGTGATCCCGTTCATCAAATGACAACTCATGTCAATGGCTAGGAAACTTTAACCATCTTTGATCAACGAGCTAGTCAAGTAGAGGCATACTAGTGACACTCTTTTTGTCTATGTATTCACACATGTACTAAGTTTCCGGTTAATACAATTCTAGCATGAATAAAAAACATTTATCATGATATAAGGAAATATATAAATAACAACTTTATTATTGCCTCTAGGGCATATTTCCTCCAGTCTCCCACTTGCACTAGAGTCAATAATCTAGATTACATTGTAATGATTCTAACACCCATGAAGTCTTGGTGTTGATAATGTTCTGCTCGTGAGAGAGGCTTAGTCAACGGGTGTGCAACATTCATATCCGTATGTATCTTGCAAATCTCTATGTCCCCTTCCGACACTTGATGACGGATGGATTTGAAGCGTCTCTTGATGTGCTTGGTTCTCTTGTGAAATCTGGATTCCTTTGCCAAGGCAATTGCTCCAGTATTGTCACATAAGATTTTCACTGGACCCGATGCACTAGGTATGACACCTAGATCAGATATGAAATCCTTCATCCAGACTCCTTCATTTGCTGCTTCCGAAGCAGCTATGTATTCCGCTTCACACGTAGATCCCGCCACGACGCTCTATGCAGAACTGCACCAACTGACGGGTCCACCGTTCAATATAAACACGTATCCAGTTTGTGACTTAGAGTCATCCGGATCAGTGTCAAAGCTTGCATCGACGTAACCATTTACGACAAGCTCTTTGGCACCTCCATAAACGAGAAACATATCCTTAGTCCTTTTCAGGTATTTCAGGATGTTCTTGACCGTTGTCCAGTGATCCACTCCTGGATTACTTTGGTACCTCCCTTCTATACTTATAGCAAGGCACACATCAGGTGTGGTACACAACATTGCATACATGATAGAGCCTATGGCTCAAGCATAGGGAATGACTTTCATTTTCTCTCTATCTTCTACAGTGGTCGGGCATTGAGTCTCACTCAACTTCACACCTTGTAACACAGGCAAGAACCGTTTCTTTGGCTGATCCATTTTGAACTTCTTCAAAATCTTATCAAGGTATGTGCTTTGTGAAAGTCCAATTAAGCGTCTTGATCTATCTATATAGATCTTGATGCCCAATATATTAATAGCTTCACCGAGGTCTTTCATTGAAAAACTCTTGTTCAAGTATCCTTTTATGCTATCCAAAAATTCTATATCATTTCCAATCAACAATATGTCATCCACATATAATATAAGAAATGCTACAGAGCTCCCACTCAATTTCTTGTAAATACAGGCTTCTCCAAAAGTCTGTATAAAACCATATGCTTTGATCACACTATCAAAGTGTTTATTCCAACTCTGAGAGGCTTGCACCAGTCCATAAATGGATCACCGGAGCTTGCACACTTTGTTAGTACCCTTTGGATGGACAAAACCTTCTGGTTGCATAATATACAACTCTTCTTCCAGAAATCCATTCAGGAATGCAGTTTTGACATCCATTTGCCAAATTTCATAATCATAAAATGCGGCAATTGCTAACATGATTCGGATAGACTTAAGCATCGCTGTGGGTGAGAAAGTCTCATCGTAGTCAACTCCTTGAACTTGTCAAAAAACTTTCGCAACAAGTCGAGCTTTGTAAATAGTAACATCACCGTCTTTGTCGACCTTCTTCTTAAAGATCCATTTATTTTCTATGGCTTGCCGATCATTGGGCAAATCCACCAAAGTCCACACTTTGTTCTCATACATGGATCCCATCTCAGATTTCATGGCCTCAAACCATTTCGCGGAATCTGGGCTCATCATCGCTTCCTCATAGTTCGTAGGTTTGTTATGGTCTAGTAATTAACATGACGTGCATAACAGGATTACCGTACCACTCTGGTGCAGATCTTACTCTGGTTGACCTACGAGGTTCAGTAGTAACTTGATCTGAAGTTTCTTGATCACTATCATTAGCTTCCTCACTAATTGGTGTAGGAATCACTAGAACTGATTTCTGTGATGAACTACTTTCCAATTCGGGAATAGGTACAATTACCTCATCAAGTTCTACTTTCCTCCCACTCACTTCTTTCGAGAGATACTCCTTCTCTAGAAAGGATCCATTCTTAGCAACGAATATCTTGCCTTTGGATCTGTGATAGAAGGTGTACCCAACAATCTCCTTTGGGTATCCTATGAAGACACATTTCTCCGATTTGGGTTCGAGCTTATCAGGTTGAAGCTTTTTCACATAAGCATCGTAGCCCCAAACTTTCAGAAACGACAACTTGGGTTTCTTGCCAAACCACAGTTCATAAGGCGTCATCTCAACGGATTTAGATGGTTCCCTATTTAACGTGATGTGACACCCCAAAATTTTAACCTTGTTTATTAATTAAAATTTTGCCAGGAAACTTAAACTTTTATTTTTTTGATTTCCATTTTGATTTCACAACCATTCTTTTCTTTATAATTATGGAGTTTTTACCCCAAGTGAAAACTTTTCAGTCATTATTGGGCTTATTTCCCCTCTCAAATAAAACAATTCTTTTATCAGTGAGATTATTTATACAAATATTTTTCCCTGAGCTTTATTTCTCAAAAATGGTTTTCAAGGTTTTAGGGTTCCATTTGCACTGCAACCCTTTGACAAATGCATTTAAAAATTTCACCAAAATTTGGGGATGACATATGATGTCCCTAGATCACTTTTATGCAAATATATATTTCATTCATTGGATATTTTGAGTTCTACACCAAGTTTTCAAATCTGGTCAAATCTCACTTTTGCACTACAACCTATTTAAATATTTCTTTAAAACTTCTACCAAAATTATGGGATGTTAATAGGAGTGTATTATTCAACTTTTTGCAAAAACCCAGTGATGTCCTTTGAAAAAAATGAGTGAATCAACCTGTTTTTCAGTATGGTCCAACTTGATGATTTGTACTACAACTATATTTTAACTTGCTCTTTTTCACATGATTCTTTTTCCTACTTATAGCCCATCCTACAAAACCCTTAAGTCCAGGAGAGTGGACCCATTGGATGACTTTGAGTGCATGCAATGATGCCAGTTACCTTCTGTCCAGAACTGAGGTTTTGCAAAACTTGCACTAACAAGTTTCTTCTTTTGACAAAGAGACACTAGCCTGGAGAGTTTGGCCACCCCAAGAAATGCCTTAGTGCCCTTGGCATTTTATCAAACACCTTATGGGCATGATCAGTTTTGACATGAATTTTAGTTTGCAATATGAACTTGATCCACTGACCCAGCAACCGTGTCCACTAAGCCCCTAGCTACTCCTAACCTAGATCTGCTAATTGCCAGCCTCACCCAAGCCCTCTAGCATGCTTTGCCATTTTGTTGAGCAGCTAGCGTGCGTGCTCTGGGCGCGCCCAGAGCGCATGTTTTGCACGCGCGTGCACCGAGCCGCCGCATCTCGCCCCGCACCCGTTCTGGCCCTTGGCCAATCGCAGCCAGCACGCCACGTCTCCTCCTGCACCACAAAGCCACCCCGACCACCCCTGGCACCCCACAGCGCCACCGTCATGTCGGCCGTGGCGGCTAGCTGACGGCCGCATGCAGGCCCCGCCGTGTCGACGCCGCCCGAGCCACCCCAGCGGGCCAGCTGCCCTCAGGAACAGCACGAGCTTATCCGCAAGTCGTCCTCTAGCTTGCGTCGCCGCCACGTCGCCCTGCAGCACAGAATGGCGGTTCGCCTTCGTCCTTATCGCCGGCCGCCTCGGGACCGACCTCCACCGCCTATATAAGGGCCCCGGAGCTCAACCGAGTCCCCAAGCAACCTCAAGCTATACCCCTAGAGCTACCATGGCTAGCAGTCGAGGAGAGGAAGGCCGTCTTCTCCGACTCCGAACGGTTTGGCCGCCGCCAAATCCCGGCCGATTTCTTCGCAACCAAAGCCCCTCCCGTCCATCTAGTGCCACCGCCCGACTCCACGTGATCGTGCAGAGCCTCCCATTACCTCAGCCCCAACCGGGAGCCACCCTAGCCCAGACCCCAATCCCTCCCGAAGCCATCTCCGCCGCGAAGCTCGTCGCTGGCGACTCCGTCCATGTCGGCGACCATGGCGGGTACCCCACGGGTTCGTCTCGACCACTTGAGCACACCCATGTGCTCAGATCGCTGAGGGATGTCTCCGTTCGCCGGGGGCGATCGCCAGAGCTCCGCCTCTGTTCGTTCGGAGGAGACGACACATGCGTAGACTGGTCAAACCTGACCAGTGGGCCAGGCGGGCCCACCGTCAGTGACCCAGCGCCAGTCCATGTTGGATAAGTGAAGGCGTATTCCCAAAGTACGTCATCGACGTGTATTTATCCGAAATGTTTTCTTTTTTTCTCTTTTATTTAAAAACCAGAAATTTGACTAAGCTTTGACTAGCTATATCTTTTTAAATAAAACTCCAAATGAGTTGATTCTTTTTCCTACCTCCCTCAAATTTATACTAGTTTATTTTAAGATTTATTTGAAAAAATTTCAGACAACTTTCTTGCAATGTCTTGGAAATTATGTGTTAATTTGAATAATTTCAAAATTAGGTTTTTGAAGAAGAATGCAATTTTCAAATATGCACCCCCACTTGCATACCCTTGAAGGCAAGCATTCTGAACCCTGGCATAATATTTTTGTGTGTTGGTTGACACGACTATAACACCACCTTAATCCGGAGAACTCGTCATTTTAAGTGGTGACGCGATCATTTGCATGAATGCATATTGGTGATTTCCTTGCTGTTGGAAATAGATATACTTGTGATGGTAATCGTCCTCATGTGCCTTGCATGCATGCCAGAAAAGAATCCGGGAAAGCCTCTGCCTTGGGTAGGCGTGAGCTTGTCGCCGGTCTCCGTCGGGACGGTTATGTCCGGTATGGCATAGTGAGGTATAATGAGTGGTGATTTTGTTGGTTGAAATATATATTGGTTATACACATCATGCCGGGAATTTTCAAACCTCCTAAGTCGACCGTAGATCGAGTCTTGTTCCAGTAACCCCCATACTTGTTTCGTACTGCCACTAGTCCCTGCAGCAGGTAGGGTACGGTTCAGTAAATTGTCAACCCCTTTCTAGCACACATCATACAGAGAGGCCATGGTGGAAGATACCGACTACAGCCGGTAGACAGGCCACCTGGTCCGGGGGCATGGGTGTTTCCGGTTGGGACCGAGAGGGGGGCACCCCTTAGAGCGCGCGTCATAAATTTGATCCCATTCTACGCGAGGTTGTAGCCTCCCCACTTAGAGTTTTACTTGACAGGTATCGTGGGTGATTCCAGACACCGGTAAGTTAAGCTGGTGTGTGCAAGTCAGGTGCGTTTTCAATTAAAAGACCGTAGACGGAATTAGTCCCGATGGACTAAAGGAATCTGTTGCTCGTGGGTAAAGAGTACACCCTCTGTAGAGATAATATCTATTCAATAGTCATGTCCATGGTTAAGGACTACAGTCTAGGTCGGGTCAAGTGTCGGTCTTAGTGTCGGTCTTTGGAGGAGAAACTACTAAACCAGAACATGGATCATGACCTGTGACTTATGATGATTGTGATTATTATTGTTATGGACTAACACTTTATATTATTGGATTTATCGAGTATCCCTAGGAAGGTTCTACCTCCTGGATATTCACTATGATTGTTTCCTTTATAAGCCCTTTATGTGGCATCGCTCAGACGCCCGACTGTGGCATGCTTGCTATTTACTTTATAAGCCCTTTATGTGGCGCCGCCGACGACCTCGATCGTGGCATGCTTGCGATTTACTTTATAAGCCCTTTATGTGGCGTCGCTCAGACGCCCGACTGTGGCATGCTTGTTATCTATTTTATAAGCCCTTTATGCGGTGCCGCTCAGACGCCCGACTGAGGCATGCTCGTTATTTACTATCCTTTCGAGGCGTCGCTTCAGATACCCGATCGGTGCATGTTATTTTTACTCCATTATTGCATATTCATGTTGCATATAAATAACCTGCTTACATGCATCAAGGATTTTATTTTTATGACTGACATTGTGATCATAGAGTAATTCAGAGTATGATTATCGTTTGTTATATTATACCCGTGTTCATAATGTTTGCGAGTACATTCAAAGTACTCACTGGCTTGTCCCTGGCTATTGTCTTGGCTAGATTTCTTGCATGGAGAGGAGCATTGTGATGACAGCCCCGGAAACTAAGCAATGGTGATAGCATCCTCGTGAAGATAGGAGTTAACCTGGTCAGCTGTTCCTGTGGAAATGGAGCCCCATAGACACCGATGATCCACAAACCGCTTCCGCCATCAACCACTAGAGACCACTTGTTGTACTCATAGGCCACAATGGTCTTGTACTACATATTTTGTATTTTGCTTGGAATTTCCGTATCAAGTTGGTGCCTCATCAGCTAACAGTAATCCTGGGGCTGGTGAGCACAGGGACCATTTTCTGGAAATCAATACCCCGAAAAACCGGTCCTGACAAACTTGGTATCAGAGCCAGGCTGACCATTGGCTAATCCTATCTTAGCCAGGTCAATAAACCTAGGTTAACCAACCCACCAGACCATAACCTAACCCCGGCCAAGCTTCTCGCATAAGATAGCCACACAGTGACCCCGACACTTTTGGCAGTCAGTGCCCAACCTACTAGCCTAGCCTGTCGATCACGCGCCAGTGACCGACCCCTAAATTTTCTCATTCGTAAGCGTGCGAAGGAAGACTCCGTCCCATTTTTCTATAAAAAGGGCACGCTAGCCTCAACACAGCACAACCCAGCCTCTTCCTCAAATCAAGCTATAATGCCTGGCCCCGTCGTGCACAATGAGACCACAACAAACAACCTTGGAGGTTTTGTGACCGTGCACGCGAACCTCACTCGCCGTGCCTTTGCATTAGAAGAACCCCCAGAATATGTGGTGTACCAAGGACCCATGGGCGGTGAAAGCCGTCAATTATGGGCCACCGTGCACATCTATGGTAGGGGTCTATCTCCAGAATGCCCCTATAGGTTCACCGGAAGGACAACTTCCTTTGAGCCACAAGCCATTCAACTAGCTGCTCGAGAGGCTGTAGTTCAACTCCGGCACTTGTCGCCTAGAGTTAACTGCCGCTCGTTCTACTACTACCCCAGCCGTGACAGGTATGGTAGGCCACCCCAGGTTGCCAACGGAGATCACGAGACGGATCCTGCAATGTTGCATCTGGTACGCTATGTAAGTGCACTAGAGGATCTGTTCAATCAAATCACTCTTGATCTGATCGCAGCTCGTGGAGAGCTAATCTACCGAGCCCCGGCAAGAGGAGAAGATGAGCCCAACACCGACAACCCAGTCGTGCTGTTCGGACAATCGATCGAGTCCTTGAGGACAGCCCCAGTCATCGACCAAAATACCTTTATGACCCCAGAAGTGCTTCGTCGCCTTTTGGGAACACGCTCCAACGGGATTGTGACCAACAACCCCCGAGATGGTCATCATCGCTACCCCGACCCTGCAGTCCCCCAACCCTCTCCAGCTAATCCTGACGGTGAGAACCATGGGGGAAACCTCGATGTCCGCAAGGCACGCCCGCTTAGATTTTAACGAGGTAGACTAAAGTCGCTCGAGTAGTACCGAATCTTAGTATGTCCACGCCCTGTAATTGTGTGATCTTGTATCGCCAAAATCAAATGTTATTTGCTTATGTGCCCCTGTTTTTAATAATAGCCATGCATGAGTATGTTGATGTGCGATTGCATTTTTAACCCGAGCATAGCTGCCAACCCGACGATTCAAAATGTGTGCTACGAGTAAACTATTGGTTTCAACTAACAGGAATGATGTTTTCAAAACAACTCTTAACAAATCTCAAGGCCGAGATTTTTTTTCTTAAGGGGGGTAGTGTTGTGACACCCCAAAATTTTAACCTTGTTTTATCAATTAAAATTTTGCCAGGAAACTTAAACTTTTATTTAACGAGGACATGTATTTTCTTAAGGGGGGTAGTGTTGTGACACCCCAAAATTTTAACCTTGTTTTATTAATTAAAATTTTCCCCCTAGAGCTACCATGGCTAGCAGTCGAGGAGAGGAAGGCCGTCTTCCCCGACTCCGAACGGTTCGGCCGCCGCCAAATCCCGGCCGATTTCTTCGCAACCAAAGCCCCTCCCGTCCATCTAGTGCCACCGCCCGACTCCACGTGATCGTGCGGAGCCTCCCATTACCTCAGCCCCGACCGGGAGCCACCCTAGCTCAGACCCCAATCCCTCCCGAAGCCATCTCCGCCGCGAAGCTCGTTGCCGGAGACTCCGTCCATGTCGGCGACCATGGCGGGTACCCACGGGTCCGTCTCGACCACCTGAGCACACCCATGTGCTCAGATCACCGAGGGATGCCTCCGTTCGCCGGCGGCGATCGCCGGAGCTCCGCCTCTGTTCGTTCGGAGGAGATGACGCGCGCGTAGACTGGTCAAACCTGACCAGCGGGCCAGGCGGGCCCATTAACAAGGACATGTATTAGGGGTAGGGTAACAGGCCTGACCTAAAGACCCTACCCATGGGCACCATGCACTTTGTACTGGGCCCCTGGGCCAGATCGCCGTCCAGACGTACCGCAACTTCAAAGTCACTCGGACGGCAACAACCACTCGGAGCACAACACTCCACTCAATGAGCTCATTCCACTCGGCAGTGTAACTCACTCGGATATGCGAAGACCAATAGTCAGCATGACGGTTTTGTAGTGGCCATGTATTATGGCATTGATACCCCACTTTGTAACATAGGAGGTGAGGGGTGGCGACTTATATAAGCCACCCCCCACCACTAGACTTGGGGGGTTCTTTTCTTCCACCTCTCTCTCTTTTCACCATTAGTCTCAGGACTTAGCTCAAGCATGGGGATCTGTTCCTCTCTCTCACACACACATTTGTAATCTCCGGATATATACTCAGATAAAACAAAGCCTCTCCGGAGCACGAGACGTAGGGTTGTTATCTCCACCGTGAGAGGCCCGAACTCGCTAAAACCACCGTGTCACCCATATGCATCTCGATAGATCATGCTCCGTTATCCTACCCCTCTCTTACTGTCGGAGTCGTTCCCACGACAGTTGGCGCCCACCGTGGGGCATGGCGTTTATCGAGCCATGATGCAAATGGTTTTCTTTCTTCAATGTTCGTCCACCGATCAACAATCATCAATGGAGGATCTGATCCAGGATGTTTCAGACATCACTCCATTCATAGAGGAGTCATGATACTCTTCGTACAGAGGGATCAGGAAGTCCCATTCCATACTATCTTATTCTTTACATCAGATCTTTAATCTAACTATGGTTGTGTTTCTTTTGTATGTACATGTACTCACGAGGAGGATGGCCGCTCCTCTTTTTGACATCAACCAAAGAGTGTCGTGGTGGGAACGAGCACCTATGGGGCAGGGCCCCTTTCTGGTCCGGCAGGGAGCGGGGGGCGCACGAAGAGCAGATCGAGGTCGAGCGCGCGAGGGATTTTACCCAGCTTCGGAGCTCTCCGGAGAGATAAAACTCCTACTGCTGCTTTGTGTTTGTACTTTTGTTCTTGCTCCAAAGCGTGGGTGGGCTGTAGTCTCAAATGAGTCGAACCCCCTCTACGTGCGCACGGGCCTCCTTTTTATAGGCTAAAGGGGTCACCGACAGGTGGCAACGTAGAAAGAGGGGTAAAAGAGTAAAAACGCGGGTTGGTACAACCACTATCTACAGTGCCCCTACCTAACTCTGACGGCAGGGGACAAGGGCATTTAATGCCCGTCCGGTCGTCCAAACAGTGCAGGAAGCGACCGTTAGGAGCGCCACCGATCGCCACGATGGCCTCCTCATCATCTTCTCTTGCCACCTCGCACCGCTTGGCTGCATAGCTACCTGCCACGTGCACCAGGAGCGATCCTGTGGCGACACGTCGCCGGATGCGCTGGAGCGTGGGCGCAGAGTGGTGGCTTCGCCGCGGCAAGCACCTTGCCGCGGTCGTTATCTTGTCGCACCCGCAAGCTTGCCGCTCGTCGGGTCTTGCCGGGACGCGCGGTGCGTCGCGGCAAGTTTTCTGAAGTGCCTTGGTTGGCCTTCCCGGCAAGCTCCTCTTGCCGGGGTCTTGTCCTTCCCGGCAAGCTTCTCTTGCCGGGGCCTTGTCTTCTCGGTTAACACTTTGTTCTTGAATGGCAGTAATATGAATAGTGAAGGGTCTTGGCGAACGCCCGGCAAGCCTTGCCGCGGAACGCCAGAATCGCCGTGCACAAGTTCGAGGTACTAAGGTACCCTACTTTAGTACACCGACAGAGCCCCGGCCTGGGCCATACACGTGCCGAAGCGCTATTGGGCCAGCCCAAAACAGGCACGCACGCGCGCGCCTGGGTCCAAACCAAATCCACCAGATCCACGCGTCCTCCCGCGGCGCACGCGTCAATCGCGGCGTCGTGGGAGAGATCGTGGGCAATACTTAAATCCAGGAAATGTGTAACGTTTGCCTCGGTTCTGTATCCTCGCCACGCGGCTCCCATGCACTTGGGGTCACGGACGGTGGAAGTGGGAAACTGGGCCGTTGCGAGCAGAGGCAGCGGGTCGGCCCCGACTCCCTGCTCTTCCCTTGCCTTGATTCGCTGAGCGGGGCGGCCGAGCCCCCACCAGCTTCTGCTCCCCTTTCTCTCATTCGCCATGGAGAAAGGGAACCCCGGCTCTTCATCGGTGGCGGCGAGGGTCGCCGCCAGACAGCGCACCCCTCTCTATCCCGTGCCTATGGTGGCAGAGCCAGCCATAAGGGGAAGAGGGAGGGGGCGAGGTCGTGGACGAGGTCGAGGACGAGGTCGAGGCGCTCGGGGAAGAGGCAGACGGGGCGGCGCGCCAGATCCGCCTCCGCTGGCGGTTCTTCTCCCCACGGCGGTCCATACAGGGGACGACCCTTGCGAGTTCTTCGTCAGGCTGCGCCGGGCGCCTCGTCGTCGCCTCCGGCTTCCAGCTGCTTATGAAGCGATGGAGTTGGACCCGCCCGAGACACTGAGACTGCACATGAGGGGTTGTGGAATCAGCGGCACGCGAGTCCGCGTTGTATTCCCAGCCCCTAATGTGATGTATCTGATCGTGGGTGGAAGACGTTTGCCCGTATCCACAGCTTGATGGCGGGGTTTACCCTCCATTTTAAGTTAATGGAGGGCGATCTTCTCTCCGTCAAGGTCTTCGGGGACCTCGGCACTCGGGCGAAGTGCTGCGTGGACAGCTCCTCTGATAGCGAAGGCTCCTCCTCGAGCGAGAGTGACGAGGAGGAGAGCGACAGCGACGATGAGGGTAGCGGGCGGCGGGATGGCGGGCCCGAATAGGAGTCGGGCGCCGCTTCGAGCGTCACCGGTGACCCCATCATCCGTGTCGCCGGCTCCTTGAACCCCCCGGGGTCGTCTCCTTGGGCGGCTGGCGTAGGGAGGCTGCGGAAGGGGAAGAGGGCTGGCGACAAGGCCGTCAAGTCGGAGTACGAGGGCGTAGTGCCCTCGACAGCGTGCTGACGTCCTGCCGCCCCGTCTTCGAGCCCCGCTTCCGGCGCCGCCATCACCGTCCAGCCTCCGGACGGCACCCGGGATGTTCTCTTGGTGTCTTCTGGCACCTGTAGCTCGCCTAGGCGCCCCTTTTGCCCTTTTTGCCTCCTTGACCTACCTCCTGGAGAGAGGGACAAGAAAGGGATTACGGGCATCTTATCTTTTTAATTTGTAAGCCTTCGGGCCTTAGCCGCATCTAAAACTTGTAATCCTCCCTTTCATGTTTTTCATCCTCTATGGACTGTACCTGAGTGGGATGTTTTTTAATGAAAAGGGGATGCTTGTTATGTTATCTCCTTTACTTGATTCCACCCCTTGTACGTTTTTACCCTTACGCTTTTAGGGAACTTGCCGGTGCAAACACGCTTGCATGAAGCGCCGAGTGTGGAACATCGGACTTCTTTGGCGGTGTTGCCTCCGCAAGAAACCTGCCGGGCTAGTCGCGGCAAGACTTTCATTGTTGAGCGGACTCGAAACAAAGTAAGGGCGCAACTTAGCCATGAGCCGGTTCCTCCGCGCACAGGTTTTCCATACAAGGCACGGTCGTTCAAGGAATATAACATAAAAAATAAAAAATTTAAAAATGATTGTGCTCAAACTTTGGCAACTTAGCTTTTCTATAGTCTGTGTCCCGTCAAGGCTGTGCTTCTTTGAACGACGTCATATCCACTTCATTATGACTCGATTCGGCGTCGTCCTGATCAACCAAAGAAAAACCGGCAGCTCCTTGATCCAATTTCTTCCGCACTTGCGCAGCCTGTCGAAAGTTCTGGTCTTGAGCCCGTGCAGCACTTCAGCGTTTGCCCTCTCCGCTTGACCGTTGCTTCTCGGGTGAGCAACAGAAGCGAAGCAGATCTTGGTGCCAAGATCTTGGACGTTCTGCATGAAGGTGCGGCTCGTGAATTGTGTGCCGTTGTCGGTGATGATCCTCTTAGGGATTCCGACACGCAAACAATTGACCAAGAACTTGATCACGTTGTCTTTGTCACCTTCCTCACTGCCTCCACCTCCGGCCACTTCGTGAACTTGTCGATTGCCACGTACAAGAACTCGAAGCCCCCGACAGCTCGGGGAAAGGGGCCGAGGATATCGAGCCCCCAAACCAAAAATGGCCAGGATAAAGGGATTGTTTGGAGAGCTTGAGCTGGTTGATGAATCTGTTTGGAGTGGAACTGGCACGCTTCACACTTGGTTACTTGTGCGGTTGCATCACGGAGGCTGTCGGCCGAAGAAACCTTCTTAGGAAGGCCTTGCCGGCAAGTGCTCTTGCGCCAATGTGGTGACCACATATGCCTCCATGTATCTCCGCCAACAGCTCCTGTCCTTCTTCCCGCGAAATGCACTTCAATTTCACTCCATTGAATCTTTTTCTGTACAGTATGTCCTCGACAAACTGATACATACTTGATTGCCAGGCTACTTTCTCTGCTTCTTCTTGCTCCTCGGGAAGTTCTCCTGTTTGAAGGAAATGAACTATTTGTTGCGCCCATGTCGGAGCTTGTGGCTCGACGACAAGGACTAAAGGCACGAATGCTGCTGCGGGAACATCCGCTTCCACGGCAAGAATCTGGGATCCTGCCGGAGTGTGTTTCTCCCCGGCAAGCGTGCTGGGACACAACTTGTCGGGAGCGTCTGCTTCAACGGAACAAACCCTAGGGCTTGTCGGAGCAGACTGCTCCTCAGCACTTTCTGTGTTGATCCTGGGGACCTTCTTGGCGGCGGCTTCGGGGAGCTCCGCCGGAAAGTAGTCGCCAGTAACCAACTTTCTCTTTTTGCTCTGCCCAGTTGATGGTGTCACAGATGGTTGAGTCAGCTTGAGTACAAAGATCCCTGGTTCCACAGGCAACTTGAGTTCTGAGCTCTCGGAACATGTTCCATCTGCAGGCCGTCAAAATGCTCTTCCAGCTTCCTCACTTCATCAATGTAGGCTTCCATCAACGGACTCTGATAATCTTTATTAACTTGGCAGACGACAAGCTGTGAGTCACCCCTGACAATAAGCTTCTTGATCCCAAGTTCTGCCGCAATCCTGAGTCCGGCAAGCAACCTTTCATACTCTGCAGTATTGTTGGTTGCCTGCTCCTTGGGAAAGTGCATTTGGATCACGTACTTGAGGTGCTCTCCGGTGGGTGCGACAAGTAGCACGCCCGCACCGGCGCCTTGCAGCGAGAAGGCACCATCAAAGTACATGACCCATTCCTTGTTTGCTTCCTTGACGGGGATGCTCTTCTCCGGAATTTCTTCATCTGGTGTTGGTGTCTACTCCGCTATGAATTCTGCCAATGCTTGGCTCTGGATAGTTGAAGTACTTTCAAACTTGAGGCCAAAGCTTGACAGTTCCAGTGCCCACTCAACAATCCTGCCTGCTTACGGATTTTGCAATATCCTCTTCAATGTAAAGCGAGTGACAACTGTGATCTCATGTGCTTGAAAATAATGGCGCAGCTTCCTCGAGGCCATGAGAAGGCCGAAAAGCAACTTTTGCACTCTAGAGTATCTTGATCTAGCCCCCTGCAGAAGGGAACTGACAATATAAACTGGGCGCTGCACCATCTTCTTCTGTTTCTCTTCCGGCAACTGCACAGATCCATCCTTGCCGGGACCAGAGCTTGTCGGGGAAGCCCCCTGCTTGTCGCTGGACTCGCTTGCCGTGGTTACTGGCTCATCATCTGCCTCCCTCTCCGCTACTAACACAGCACTAACCACTTGATTGGTCGCCGCTAGATATAGCAGCAACTTCTCTTGTGGTTTAGGTGCGACAAGTATAGGAGTGGAGGATAGGTATCTCTTCAAGTCCTGCAGCGCAGCCTCCGCTTCCGGAGTCCATTTATTGGACCTGCCTTTTCCAAAATTTCGAAAAATGGCAGGGCGCGCTCAGCAGACTTAGAGATGAACCTACTGAGAGCAGCAACACAGCCGGCAAGCCTTCGCACATCCTTGACGCGCTTCGGGGCTTCAATCTGCTCGATGGCCTTATTCTTGTCGGGGTTGGCTTCAATCCCCCTCTGTGACACAAAGAACCCGAGAAGCTTGCTGGAAGGAACTCCAAACACGTACTTCTCGGGGTTCAACTTGAGATTGACCTTGCGAAGATTTGCAAAAGTCTCTTCCAGATCTTGAACCAAAGTTTCTCTGTCCTTGCTTTTGACCACTATGTCATCCATGTATGCTTCTACATTCCTGTGCAGCTGTGGCCCAAAAGCATGACTGACTACCCTTGCAAACGTTGAACCAGCATTCTTTAATCCGAAAGGCATTCGTACAAAGCAGTATGTGCCACATGAAGTAATGAATGCGGTTTTCTCTCACCTCTTACGCCATGAAGATCGGTGGTATCCACGAGTATGCATCAAGAAATGAAAGCAGATCACATCCTGCCGTGGAGTCGACAATCTGGTCAATGCGCGGCAAGGGAAATGGATCTTTGGGACAAGCTTTATTAACATCCGTGAAGTCAATACAAAGCCTCCACTTCCCGTTCGCCTTGCGCACGACTACTGGATTGGCTAACTGTTGGAAATATGCCCTAGAGGCAATAATAAAAGTATTATTATATTTCCTTGTTCATGATAATTGTCTTTTATTCATGCTATAACTGTATTATCCGGAAATCGTAATACACGTGTGAATACATAGACCACAATATGTCCCTAGTAAGCCTCTAGTTGACTAGCTCGTTGTGATCAACAGATAGTCATAGTTTCCTGGCTATGGACATTGGATGTCGTTGATAACGGGATCACATCATTAGGAGAATGATGTGATGGACAAGACCCAATCCTAAGCATAGCACAAAGATCGTGTAGTTCATTTGCTAGAGCTTTTTCAATGTCAAGTATCTCTTCCTTAGACCATGAGATCGTGTAACTCCCGGATACCGTAGGAGTGCTTTGGGTGTATCAAAGCGCCTGGCGAATCGGGTGACTATAAAGGTGCATTACAGGTATCTCCGAAAGTGATATTGGGTTGACACGGATCGAGGCGGGATTTGTCACTCCGTGTAAATGGAGAGGTATCTCTGGGCCCACTCGGTAGGACATCATCATAATGTGCACAGTGTGACCAAGGGGTTGATCACGGGATGATGTGTTGCGGAGCGAGTAAAGAGACTTGCGGTAACGAGATTGAACAAGGTATCGGTATACCGACGATCGAATCTCGGGCAAGTAAAATACCGCTAGACAAAGGGAATTGTATACGGGATCGGTGAGTCCTTGACATCGTGGTTCATCCGATGAGATCATGGTGGAACATGTAGGAGCCAACATGGGTATCCAGATCCGCTGTTGGTTATTGATCGGAGAACGTCTCGGTCATGTTCGCATGTCTCCGAACCCGTAGGGTCTACACATAAGGTTCGATGGCGCTAGGGTTATAAAGGAAGCTTGTATGTGGTTACCGAATGTTGTTGAGTCCGGATGAGATCCCGGACGTCACGAGGAGTTCGAAATGGTCCGGAGGTAAAGATTTATATATGGGAAGTCTGTTTTGGTCACCGGAAAAGTTTGGGTTTTATTTAGAAGCACTGGGACCAGGGAGGGTCTGGGTCCACCAAGTGGGGCCACCTACCCCGAGAGGGCTCGTGGGCCATGTGTGGGAGGAACCAGCCCAGGTGGGCTGGTGCGCCCCACAAGGGGCCCAAGGCGCGGGGGAGGTGGGAGGGGCAAACCCTAGGCGAGATGGGCCCTAAGGCCCATGCTCCCTGCGCCTCCCCTCCTCCCCTCTCCGGCCGCCACCCCAGATGCCATCCGAGGCTGGCCGCACCCCCTGGGGTGGGAAACCCTAAAGGGGTGCAGCCCCTCTCCCCTATAAATAGTGAGGCATAGGGCTGCCCATGGGGCGACCACAGAATACACGTGATTCGATCTACGCCTTTGGTTGCAGCCCTCTCCTCTCTCCCAAGTACTCCTCCTCTCCCGTGGTGCTTAGCGAAGCCCTGCTGGATTGCCACACTCATCCACCACCACCACGCCGTTGTGCTGCTGCTGGATGGAGTCTTCCTCAACCTCTCCCTCTCTCCTTGCTGGATCAAGGCGGGGGAGACGTCACCGGGCTGTACGTGTGTTGAACACGGAGGTGCCGTCCGTTCGGCACTAGGATCTCCGGTGATTTGGATCACGACGAGTACGACTCCATCAACCCCGTTCACTTGAGCGCTTCCGCTTAGCGATCTACAAGGGTATGTAGATGCACTCTCCTTCCCTCGTTGCTGGTTTCTCCATAGATAGATCTTGGTGACACGAGGAAAATTTTGAATTTACTTTCGTTCCCCAACAAATGGCATCATGAGCTAGGTCTATTGCGTAGATTCTTTGCACGAGTAGAACACAATATAGTTGTGGGCGTTGATGTTGTTCAATATGCTTACCGTTACTAGTCCAATCTTGTTTCGACGGTATTGTGGGATGAAGCGGCCGGACCGACCTTACACGTACTCTTACGTGAGACAGGTTCCACCGATTGACATGCACTTCGTGCATAAGGTGGCTAGCGGGTGCCAGTCTCTCCCACTTTAGTCGGAACGGATTCGATGAAAAGGGTCCTTATGAAGGGTAAATAGCAATTGGCAAATCACGTTGTGGTTTTGCGAGGTAAGAAGCGTTCTTGCTAGAAACCCACAGCAGCCACGTAAAACATGCAAACAACAATTAGAGGACGTCTAACTTGTTTTTGCAGGGTATGCTATGTGATGTGATATGGCCAAGATGAATGTGATGAATGATATGTGATGTATGAGATTGATCATGTTCTTGTAATAGGATTCACGACTTGCATGTCGATGAGTATGACAACCGGCAGGAGCCATAGGAGTTGTCTCTATTTATTGTATGACCTGCGTGTCATTGAACAACGCCATGTAATTACTTTACTTTATCGCTAACCGGTAGCTATAGTAGTAGAAGTAATAGTTGGCGAGACAACTTCATGGAGACACGATGATGGAGATCATGATGATGGAGATCATGGTGTCATGCGGTGACGATGATGATCATGGAGCCCTCAAGATGGAGATCAAAGGAGCAAAATGATATTGGCCATATCATGTCACTATTTGATTGCATGTGATGTTTATCATGTTTATGCATCTTGTTTACTTAGGACGACGGTAGTAAATAAGATGATCCTTACAAAATTTCAAGAAGTGTTCTCCCCGATGTGCCGCGTTGCTACAGTTCGTCGCTTCTAAGCACCACGTGATGATCGGGTGTGATGGATTCTTACGTTCACATACAACGGGTGTAAGACAGCTTTACACAGCGAAAACACTTAGGGTTAACTTGACGAGCCTAGCATGTACAGACATGGCCTCGGAACACGGACACCGAAAGGTCGAGCATGAGTCGTATGGAAGATACGATCAACATGAAGATGTTCACCGACGATGACTAGTCCGTCTCACGTGATGATCGGACACGGGCTAGTTGACTTGGATCATGTAATCACTTAGATGACCAGAGGGATGTCTATCTGAGTGGGAGTTCATAAGATGAACTTAATTATCCTGAACATAGTCAAAATATCTTTGCAAATTATGTCGTATGCTCGCGCTTTAGTTCCACTCTTTAGATATGTTCCTAGAGAAAATATAGTTGAAAGTTGTGATGGCGATTATGCGGACAAGAGAAAGCTTATGTCCTTAATGCACCGCTCGGTGTGCTTTGAACCCCAAGCGTCGTTTGTGGATGTTGCGAACATCGGACATACACGTTTTGATAACTACGTGATAGTTCGAGTTAAGCGGTTTAGAGTTGAGGCACCAAAGGCGTTTTCAAACGTCGCGGAACATATGAGATGTTTGAGGGCTGAAATTGAGATTTCAGGCTCGTGCCCACGTCAAGAGGTATGAGACCTCCGACGATTTTCTTAGCCTGCAAACTAAGGGAGAAAAGCTCAATCATTGAGCTTGTGCTCAGATTGTCTGAGTGCAACAATCACTTGAATCGATGGGAGTTGATCTTCCAGATGAGATAGTGATGTTTCTCCAAAGTCATTGCCACCAAGCTGCTAGAGCTTCGTGATGAGCTATAATGAATCAGGGATAGATATGATGATCCTTGAGGTATTCGCGATGTTTGACACCGCGAAAGTAGAAATCAAGAAGGAGCATCAATTGTTGATGGTTGGTGAAACCACTAGTTTCAAGAAGGGCATGGGCAAGAAGCGATACTTCATGAAACGGCAAATCAGCTGCTCCAGTGAAGAAACCCAAGGTTAAACCGAAACCCGAGACTAAGTGCTTCTGTAATAAGGGGAACAACCACTGGAGCGGAATTACCCTAGATACTCGGTAGATGAGAAGGCTGGCAAGGTCGATAGAAGTATATTGGATATACATTATGTTAATGTGTACTTTACTAGTACTCCTAGTAGCACCAGGGTATTAGATACCGGTTCGGTTGCTAAGTGTTAGTAACTCGGAATAAAAGCTACGGAAAAAACGGAGACTAGCTAAAGGTGAGCTGACAATATGTGTTGGAAGTGTTTCCAAGGTTGATGTGATCAAACATCGCACGCTCCCTCTACCATCGAGATTTGGTGTTTGCGTTGAGCATAGACATGATTGGATTATGTCTATCGCAATACGGTTATTCATTTAAGGAGAATAATGGTTACTCTATTTATTTGAATAATACCTTCAATGGTCTTGCACCTAAAGGAATGGTTTATTGAATCTCGATTGTAGTAATACACATTTTCATGCCAAAAGATATAAGATAGTAATGATAGTACCACTTACTTGTGGCACTGCCATGGAAGTCATATTGGTGTAAAGTGCATGAAGAAGCTCCATGTTGATGGATCTTTGGACTCACTCGTTTTGAAAAGTTTGAGACATGCGAACCATGTCTATTGGTGTATACGCATGAAGAAACTCCATGCAGATGGATCGTTTGGACTCACTTGATTTTGAATCACTTGAGATATGCAAATCATACCACATGGGCAAGATGACTAAAAGCCTCATTTTTGGTAAAATGGAACCAAATAGCAACTTGTTGGAAGTAACACATTTTGATGTGTGCAGTCCAATGAGTCTTTGAGGCATGCGATGAATATCGTTATGTTCTTACTTCACGAGATGATTCGAGTAGATGTAGAGTATATTTACTTGATGAAACACAAGTCTGAATTATTGAATGGTTCAAGTAATTTCAGAGTGAAGTTGAAGATCATCGTGACAAGAGGATGAACTGTCTATGATATGATCATAGAGATGAGTATCTGAGTTCTGAGCTTTGGCACATAATTAAGACATTGTGGAAATTGTTTCACAATTAATACCGCTGGAACACCATAGTTTGATGGTGTGTCCGAACATCATAGTTGCACCCTATTGGATATGGTGCGTACCATGATGTCTCTTATCGAATTACCACTATCATTTATGGGTTAGGCATTAGAGACAACCACTTTAAATAGGGCACCACGTAATTCCGTTGAGATGACACCGAATGAACTATGGTTTAGAGAAACCTAAGTTGTCATTTCTTAAAGGTTTGGGGCTGCGACGCTTATGTGAAAAAGTTTCAGGTTGATAAGCTCGAACCCAAAGAGGATAAAATGCATCTTCATAGGACACCCAAAACAGTTGGGTATACCTCCTAATTCAGATCCGAAAGCAATAGGGATTGTTTCTTGAATCGGGTCCTTTCTCGAGGAAAAGTTTGTCTCAAAAAGTTGAGTGGGAGGATGGTGGAGACTTGATATGGTTATTGAACCGTCACTACAACTAGTGTGTAGCAGGGCACAGGAAGTTGTTCCTGTGGCACCTACACCAATTGAAGTAGAAGCTTATGATAGTGATCATGAAACTTCAGATCAAGTCACTACCGTACCTTGTAGGGTGACAAGGATGCGTACTGCTTCAGAGTGGTACAGTAATCTTGTCTTGAAGGTCATGTTGCTAGACAACAATGAACCTACGAGCTATGGAGAAGCGATGGTAGGTCCAAATTCCGACAAATGGTTAGAAGCCATGAAATCCGAGATAAATGGATCTTTAAGAAGAAGACGGACGTGGACGGTAATGTCACCATCTATGAAGCTCGACTTGTGGCGAAGAGTTTTTCACAAGTTCAAGGAGTTGACTACGATGAGATTTTCTCATCCGTAGCGATGCTTAAAGTCCGTCAGAATCATGTTAGCATTAGCTGCATTTATGAAATCTGGCAGATGGAATGCAAAACGAGTTTCCTTACCAGTCTTCGTAAGGAAAGGTTGTATATGATACAATCCGAAAGTTTTGTCGATCCTAAGGATGCTAAAAGGTATGCTAGCTCCACCGATCCTTCTAAGGACTGGAGTAAGCATCTCGGAGTTGGAATATGTACTTTGATAAGATGATCAAAGACTTTGGGTTTATACAAATTTATGAGAAACTTGTATTTCCAAAGAAGTGAGTGGGAGCACTATAAATTTCGGTGAGTATATGTTATTGACATATTGTTGATCGAAATGATGTAGAATTCTGGAAAGCATATAGGGTTATTTGAAAAGTGTTTTCAATGGAAAACCTGGATTAGGCTACTTGAACAATAAGCATCAAGATCTATAAGATAGATCAAAATGCTTAATAGTACTTTCAAATGAGCACGTACCTTGACATGATCTTGAAGGTGTTCAAGATGGATCAGTCAAAGAAGGAGTTCTTGCCTGACATGTAAGGTATGAAGTTAAGACTTAAAGCTCGACCACGGCAGAAGAGAGAGAAAGGACGAAGGTTGTCCCCTATGCTTTATACATAGACTCTACGGTATGCTATCTTTGTGTACCGCACGGAAGTGTGCCTTGCCATGAGTCGATCAAGGGGTACAAGAATGATCCAGAATGGATCATTGGACAATGATCAAAATTGTCCTTGGAGTAAATAAGGACATGTTTCTCGATTATGGAGGTGATAAAGAGTTCGGCGTAAAGGGTTACGTCGATGCAAGCTTTAACACCTATCCGAGTGACTCTGAGTAGCAAACCAGATACGTATAGTGGAGCAACAATTTGCGATAGCTCCAAGTGGAGCGTGAAAGCAGCGTTTACAATATGACCTAGAAATTTGCAAAGCACACATGGACCTGAAAGGTTCAGACCCGTTGACTAAAACCTCTCTCACAAGCAAAACTTGATCAAACCCCAGAACTCATTTGATGATGTTGGTCACATGGCGATGTGACCTATCAATGTTAATCACATGGCGATGTGAACTAGATTATTGACTCTAGTGCAAGTGGGAGACTGTTGGAAATATGCCCAAGAGGCAATAATAAAAGTATTATTATATTTCCTTGTTCATGATAATTGTCTTTTATTCATGCTATAAGCGTATTATCCGGAAATCGTAATACACGTGTGAATACATAGACCACAATATGTCCTAGTGAGCCTCTAGTTGACTAGCTCGTTGTGATCACAGATAGTCATGGTTTCTGACTATGGACATTGGATGTCGTTGATAACGGGATCACATCATTAGGAGAATGATGTGATGGACAAGACAATCCTAAGCATAGCACAAAGATCGTGTAGTTCATTTGCTAGAGCTTTTCAATGTCAAGTATCTCTTCCTTAGACCATAAGATCGTGTAACTCCGGATACCGTAGGAGTGCTTTGGGTGTATCAAGCGTCACAGCGAAGCGGGTGACTATAAAGGTGCATTACAGGTATCTCCGAAAGTGATCTGTTGGGTTGACACGGATCGAGACTGGGATTTGTCACTCCGTGTAAATGGAGAGGTATCTCTGGGCCCACTCGGTAGGACATCATCATAATGTGCACAGTGTGACCAAGGGGTTGATCACGGGATGATGTGTTGCGGAACGAGTAAAGAGACTTGCGTATGCGAGATTGAACAAGGTATCGGTATACCGACGATCGAATCTCGGGCAAGTAAAATACCGCTAGACAAAGGGAATTGTATACGGGATCGGTGAGTCCTTGACATCGTGGTTCATCCGATGAGATCATCGTGGAACATGTGGGAGCCAACATGGGTATCCAGATCCGCTGTTGGTTATTGATCGGAGAAACGTCTCGGTCATGTCGCATGTCTCCCGAACCCGTAGGGTCTACACATAAGGTTCGATGGCGCTAGGGTTATAAAGGAAGCTTGTATGTGGTTACCGAATGTTGTTGAGTCCGGATGAGATCCGGACATCACGAGGAGTTCGGAATGGTCGGGAGGTAAAGATTTATATATGGGAAGTCTGTTTTGGTCATAGGAAAAGTTTGGGTTTTATCGGTAAAATCTGGGACCAGGGAGGTCGGGGTCCACCAAGTGGGGCCACCTACCCCAGAGGGCTGCGTGGGCCATGTGTGGGAGGAACCAGCCCAGGTGGGCTGGTGCGCCCCACAAGGGGCCCAAAGCGCGAGGGGAGGTGGGAGGGCAAACCCTAGGCAGATGGGCCCTAAGGCCCATGCTCCTGCGCCTCCCTCTCCTCCCCTCCGGCCGCCACCCCAGATGCCATATGGAGGCTGGCCGCACCCTTGGGGTGGGAAACCCTAAAGGGGCGCAGCCCCTCTCCCCTATAAATAGTGAGGCATAGGGCTGCCCATGGGGCGACCACAGAATCACACGTGATTCGATCTCCGCCTTTGGTTGCAGCCCTCTCCTCTCTCCCAAGTACTCCTCCTCTCCCGTGGTGCTTAGCGAAGCCTGCTGGATTGCCACACTCATCCACCACCACCACGCCGTTGTGCTGCTGCTGGATGGAGTCTTCCTCAACCTCTCCCTCTCTCCTTGCTGGATCAAGGCGGGGAGGCGCCACCGGCTGTACGTGTGTTGAGCGCGGAGGTGCCGTCCATTCGGCACTAGGATCTCCGGTGATTTGGATCACGACGAGTACGACTCCACCAACCCCGTTCACTTGAACGCTTCCGCTTAGCGATCTACAAGGGTATGTAGATGCACTCTCCTTCCCCTTGTTGCTGGTTTCTCCATAGATAGATCTTGGTGACACGTAGGAAAATTTTGAATTTCTGGTACGTTCCCCAACACTAACCACGTTGGATGGAGTACTCCTCGGACGAGGTCTGCTGCTTCCAACTTCTTGATCTCTTCTGCAATGAACTCTTGGCGTTCCACCGCTTGCTTCCTGACTCTCTGCTTGACGGGCCGCACGTGAGGACAAACGGCAAGGTGGTGCTCAATTACTTTCACAGGAACACGGGGATGTCGGATGGTTGCCATGCAAACACATCGACATTCGCCCATGAGAAAGCAACAGCGCCTTTCCTATTTAGGGTCAAGCGTGGATCGATGGTGAAGGTACCACCGGTGCCATCCTCCTTGGCGGCCACTTTCTTAGTTTCGGTGAAGCTGTCTTCGCCTTCTTGCACTTGCGGTGGAGCTCGATGGTGCGTCCTCGGCGGCAGCAAGCAGACGAAGAGGTGCGCTTGCGGAGTGGGCATCGAGCTACTCTTGCGGACTTGGTCTTCTTCTTCCTCCCGGGAGCTTCAGTGGCAAGGGTTTGCGCCTATGCGGCTGCTGCTTCTCGGTAGATCTTGTCGGTACAGATGAGTGCATCCCTCTTGTCGCCTTGGACAGAAATGACACTTATCGGACCAGGCATCTTGAGCACATTGTAGGCGTAGTGAGAAGCTGCCATGAACTTGGCAAGCGCCGGACGGCCAAGTATCCATTGTATGGCAATGGGAAACCAGCAACATCAAATGTTACTCTCTCTGTCCTGAAATTCAGCTCGCTGCCAAACGTCACTGGCAGTGTGATCTTCCCCTTCGGCTTGCTCCTTCCCGGGTTAATTCCTTCAAAGATACCAGTTTCTTCGAGCTCGCTGTCGGGGATCTGGAGCTTTTTGAGCACCGCGGAAGAGATCAGATTTAGGCCGGCCCCTCTGTCAACCAACATCTTCGTGACCTTGAGGTTGCGAATGGTTGGCGAAACCAACATCGGCAAGCACCCGACCGCAGTGATGCGATCAGGGTGATCCTCAACATCAAAGACGATGGGCGTGCTGGACCACTTCAGGGGCTTGCGCGATTCGACTGATGGTTCTGCTGCATTCACCTCCCGCACCCACTGTTTAAGTTGGCGGTGCGAGGTGTGCAGAGAAGCACCGCCGTCAACGCACAAAACCTCCGTCGCCTTTTGAAACTCTTGCTCGTCGGTCTCATCCTCATCCATCTCATCATCTTCATCTTCGTCTTCGTCTTTGTCGCGGCCACGGGGAGGTCTGTCTCCTTGCCGCTGCTTGGCCTTGCCGCGGTGCCCTCCCCGGGCGGGACGATTCTTGCCGGATCCTCCGCCACCTTCCTGGGCCTTCTCCTTGTCGCGACGCTCATATTTAGCTTTCTGTAGCTCTGCCATCTGCTCAACCTTCTTGCATGCTTGGAGGTCATCGCCCTTGGTGCGATGGATCTTGCAGTACTGCTTGCCGGAGTCGTCCTGCTTGTCGGCGGCCACCACAGCCTCGCCGGAGTCGCCAGCCTTGGCCTTGTCGGCGCCGCCTCCGTTGCCGGACTGCTCAACAACTAGCACATCCTTAGCCTTTCTCTTTATGTTATTCCGCCTCCGGTTCTTCTTTGCGGGCGTCCTCCTTGTCGCCGATCATACGCCCTGTGTTCTCTCGAGCAGTTTCCTCCCTCTTTATGCAGGCGCACTTGCCGGCGAGCATAGAGCTTCGCCGACATCTCGATCTTGCACATCGCCATCTCCTCCCTCATCCTGCGGTTATGCACGTTACGATGGAACGCAGCGATAATCTGGCGAGGTGGACGTCGGGATGTTGCGCCGCACTGGCTGAATCTCTGTATGTACTTGCGCGGGGTTCTCCTTCATACGGGCAAGCAAATGAAGATCGCTTTCTGGCCATGAGGCTTGTGGCGCTGTGAAGGCGCCGACAAACCGATGGCACAGTCCGCCACGAAGAGATGGAGTTGTCGGCAAGTGCATGAGCCAAGATCTGACGTTGGGCTTGAGTACCAGCGGGAAGTAGTTGGCGAGGATCTTCTCGTCGCGCCCCCCGGCAGCCTGCACCGCGATGGTGTAGACGCTGAGAAACTCCGATGGATGTATCCTGCCATCGTACTTCTCGGGCACATCTGGCTTGAAGTTCTTGGTGCTGGGCCACTGGACTTGCCGCAGCTCACGAGCGAACGCAAGGCAACCTACCGCGTACGGCAAGTCGCCTGGTTCCCCTGGCGCATGCATATCGACAGTGGGACCAGCGTGCTGGTCAGACTGACGCCGCGCTTCTCTCCAACGCTCGATACGAGTGCGAGCGTCTTCGTGTCGTCGTTCTTGGATAACTTGGTGTTGATCGCGGCGAGCTCGCGGGTCCGACAATGCAGTTGAGTCGGTGTCGAGGTTGGCCCGACGAGTCGGCGATCTTGGCCTTCGGGGCGGGGAGTGCACGGTGGTGGCACCCCCAGCGGTCTTGTCGGCGTCGGCTTGTGCCTGGGCGTCTTGTCGGGGCTTCGATGTGCTCGGTTGCCGGGGCTTGTGGCCGTTGGCGAAGCCAATGAGGCTCTGAATGGTCATCCTCCAGTCGTCAATCTTGTGTGGCGCCGGAGGGTAATCTAATGCTTGATTGGGCTCGGGCGGCGCTTCCTCTGAGTCTTCGGCGGCGGTGGCGGCGGCGCGAGGAGCGGATATGCTCGGACTCCCAACCGGGTTGGAAGGCGATACCCGTCAGCGACCGCACCTCACTCGTGCCGACATCTTTGGCGCACGCTGGTCTTGAACGCCCGAGATCCACCAGCTTGGCCTTGCTCCAGCGAATGCGGTGCTAGGAGCACCATGGAGTTGTCGACCCTGCACCTCCTGGGAAGGGTGCGGTGTATGTACGAACGCCGAAGCTTGCGGAGCCTTGTCCTTGGACCTGGTGACGACGTGAGTCCCACCGTCGGCGCCCGCTCCTCCGCCGGCGTCTACCCCACCGCCCGTTTGCTCCGGCGGCGGCGGAATCAACGTAGACGGAGCGGCCACCTCCGAAGTCTTCTTCTTCGGTGGCATGTCGATGAAGATGTTGATGTAGCGCGCGCGTAGACCGGATCAGGTTCGCACAACCTCGACGCCCCCCAACCTGGCGCGCCAAAGATGTTGTGGTGGGAACGAGTACCTATGGGGCAGGGCCTTTTCGGTCGGCGAGGGGCGGGCGCGACGAAGAGCAGATCGAGGTCGGGCGAGGATTTTACCCAGCGGAGCTCTCCAAGAGATAAAACTCCTCTGCTGCTTTGTGTTTGTATTTTTGTTCTTGCTCGAAAGCGTGGGTGGACTGTACTCTCGAATGAGTGAACCCCCTCTCGCGCGCACGGGCCTCCTTTTATAGGCTAAAGGGTCACCGGCGGTGTGGCAGCGTAGAAAGAGGGGTAAAGAGTAAAGCGGGTTGGTACAACCACTATCTCTGATGCCCTACCTAACTCGACGGCGGGGACAAGGGCATTTAATGCCCGTCCGGTCGTCAAACAAAGGCAGAAGCGACCGTTAGAGCGCCACCGATCGCCACGATGGCCTCCTCATCATCTTCTCTTGCCACCTTGCACCGCTTGGCTGCACGACTACCGCCACGTGCACCGGGAGCGATCTGTGGCGACACGTCGCGGATCGTTGGGCGTGGTAGAGTGGTAACCGCGCGGCAAGCACCTTGCCGCGGTCGTTATCTTGTCGCACCCGCAAGCTTGCCGCTCGTCGGGTCTTGCCGGGACGCGCGGTGGGTCGCGGCAAGTTTTCTGAAGTGCCTTGGTTGGCCTCCCCGGCAAGCTCCTCTTGCCGGGGTCTTATCCTTCCGGCAAGCTTCTCTTGCCGGGCCTTATCTTCTCGGTTAACACTTTGTTCTTGAATGGCAGTAATATGAATAGTGAAGGGTCTTGGCGGACGCCCGGCAAGCCTTGCCGCGGGACGCTGCGACTGCCCGTGCACAAGTTCGGGTACTAAGGTACCCCTACTTTAGTACACCGACAAAGAGCGCAAGCAACAGCGGCGCCGTTCAGACGAGCGCCATGCAGGCCGAACTCCCGACATGGCCAATCCGCTGTTGCCTGTCTTGTTCATCACCAACTGCCGACGTCTCCATGAAGTCAATATTAGTCCGCTCGACAGTGATCTCCACGGTGGAAGCGCTCCTCCTGCCGATGTCACAGGCGCGTTGCACACTCCTCCCTCATCAGCTTCTTCGACGTGGTCGCCGCGGTGTGCCCGCAGACTTGACGCGACGAGGAAATAGGAAGCCCGTCAGGCCTCCGAGCGCGTCGGTTCTTCCCTCCGTCGCCGGCTGTTGGCCATGGTGCTTTCTTTTCCTTTAACCATGCAAGGTGAGTGGGCCACATCTGCCTTGATTACGTGCATGCAGGTAAATGCGCCCAATTATAGGAAACGGAAAGACGTGGTGGTCTTCAATGCGAGATTAATTGGCCGCCTCCTGCGCCTGCCTCACGATTAATCTGGCGTTAGTCCACTTTTTTCCGGGCGATTTGGGCAAGCCTCCGGTGCACATGCAGCTTGTGTTCCGGCCCAGCTGCCTCCCTTCTCCGAGCCGTTCCCAAAAAAAATTTTTTTTTTAAAAAAAAAACCCCGGGGGAAAAAAATTAATTTTCTAAAAACCCAAATTTTTTCCCCAAAAAACCCCCGGGGGCCCCCCCCAATTTTTTAAAAAACCAGAATTTAAAAATTTCCCTTTTTTGGGGAAAAAAAACCCAAACCCCAAAACCCCAAACCCCCCTTTTTTTTTCCCAAAAAAACCCGGGTTTTTAAAAAAAAAAAGGGCCCCCCAAAAAATTTGGTTTAAAACCCCCTTTTTTTTTTAAAAATTTTTTTAAAACCCTTGGAAAACCATTTTCCCAAAAAAACCCCAAAGCAAATTTTTAAAAAAAGGGCCTTTCCCCAAAAAAAAAAAATTCCAAAATTGGGAAAAAAAAAAAAAGGGGTTTGGGGAAACCAAAAAAAAAAATTTTTTTTTTAAAAAAAAAAAAAAAATTTTTAAAAAACCCCCCTTTTCCAACCCCCCAAAAGGGGGTTTTGGGGGCCCCCCCAAATTTTAAAACTTTTTCCCCTTTTTCCAAAAAAAAAGGGCCCCCAACCCAAAAAAATTTTTTTTAATTTTAAAAAAAAAAAAAAAAAAGGGGGGGGCCCACCCAAACAATTCCCTTTTAAAAAAAAAATTTTTTTTCCCCTTTTAAAAAAATTTTAAAACCCCAACCCCCAAAAACCCCCCCCCGGGGGGCCCCAAAGGGTTTTTCCCAAAGGGGTTTTTTTTTCCAAAAAAAATTTTTTCCAAGGGAAAAAAAATTTTCCAAAAAAAAAAAAAGGGGGGGGGGCCCCCCCCATTTAACCCGGGGTTTTTTTAAAAAACCCTTTAAAATTTCCCAAAAAAAATTTGGGGAAAATTTTCCCCCAAATTTTTTTCCACCAAAAAAAAAAAACCCCAAAAAAAAAAAACCCCCAAAAAGAAGGCCTTAACCAAAAAATTTGGGGGGAAAAAAAAAAAAAAACCCAAATTTTCCCCCGGGAAAAAAAACCAAAACCGGGCCCCCCCCGGGGGGAAGCCCCCGCCTTGAAACCCCGGGAAAAAAACCCCCCCAAATTTTTTTAAAAAAAAAATTTTTTAAACCCAAAAAATTTTTTTTAAAAATTTTTTGGGGGGGGCCCCCTTTTTCCCAACCCCTTTTTTTCCCCCCCCTTTTTTTTTTTTGTTTTTCCCTTTTAAAAATTTAAGAAAGGCCCCAAATTTGCCCCCCCTTTTTTCCCCAAGGGTTTTTCCCCGGGGGAAAAAAACCCCCGGGGAAAAAATTCCCAAAAAAAAAAAAAAAAGGGCCCCAAAAAAAAACCCCCTAAAAAAAAAAATTTAAAGCCCCCTTTTTAAAAAAAATTTTTCCAAAAAAACCCCCTTTCGGAAAAGTTTGGGCCCCCTTTAAAAAAACCCAAATTTTTTTTAAAAAACCCGCCCCAAAAACAAAACCTTTTAAAGGGGAAAAACTTGGTTTAAAAAAAGGGGCCCCCCTTTTTTTTTTTTGGTTCCCAAAAACCCCCCCCCCCCAATTCCCAAAAATTTTAATTTCCAAATTTAAAAATTTTTCCGCCCTTTTCCCCAAATTTTTAAAGGGCCTTTTTTAAAAACCCCCAAAAATTTTTAAAAAAAGGGGAAAAAAAAATAAAAAAACCCCCTTAAAATTTCCCGGAAAAAAAAACCCCAAAAGGCTTTTTGGGTTTCAAAAAACCCCCCCAAAAAAAAAAAAAAAAAAAAAAAAATTTCCCCCCCCAAAAAAACCAAACAGGAAAAACCAAAAAAAACCCTTTTTTTTGGGGAAAAAACCCCCGGGGGAAACCCAAACCCCCCCCCAAAAAAAAAGGGAAAAAAAGGGGGGAAACCCCCCCCCCGATTTTCCCGGGGAAAAAACCCCCCCGGGATTTTTTTTTAACAAAAAAAAAAAATTTTGGGGGAAAAAATCGGGGTTTTAAAAAACCCAAAAAACCCCCCCTTTTTTCCCAAAGAAAATTTTTTAAAGGGGCGGAAAAATTTTCCAAAAAAAAAATTTCCCCCGCCAAACAAAAATTTTTTTTTTTTTCCCTTTTTTCCCCTTTTTTTTCCCAAAAAGGTTTTTTAACAAAAAAAAATTTTTGGCCAAAATTTTAATTAAAGGGGCAAATTTAAACCCCGGTTTTTTTTTTTAAAAAAAAAAAAAAAAAAAAACCCCCCCCCCCACCCCCCCAAATGGGTTTAAAAAAAATTTTAAAAACCCTTTTTTTAAAAGGGAAAAAAAAAAAAGGGGGGCCAAACCCCAAGGGGGGGGAAAAAAAAAAAAAATTTCCCCCAAAATTTGGGGTTTTTTTGGAAACCCCCCCTTTTAAAAAAACCTTTTAAAAATTTTTTTAAAAAAAAAAAAAAGGGCCCCAAAAGGCCCTTTTTAAAACCCAAAAAAACCCCTTTTTAAAAAATGGGAAAAAAAAAACCCCCCCCCCCCCCCCCGCCTTTCAAAAAAACCGAAAAAATTTTGGGTTTTTTTTTCCCCCCCCAATTTAAAAAATTTTTTTCCCCCGGGGGCCTTTTTTAAAAAAACCCTTTTTTAACCCAAACCCAAAATTTGAACCCGGAAACCCTTTTAAAAACCGGAAAAAAAAAAAGGGGGAAAACCCCCAAAAATTTAAAAAAAAAAAAAAAAAAAAAAAAAACCTTTAAAAACCCCTTAAAAACAAAAATTCCATGGGGCCCCCCAAAAAAAAACCCCCCCAAAATTTTTTTAAAAAAGGGGTTTTTGGGGGGGTTTTTAAAAAAAAAGGGGGCCCCCCAATTTTTTTAAAAAAAGGGGAAAAGCCCAAAATTTTTGGGGAAAATTTTTGGGGAAAACCCAAAATTTCCCAATTCCCTTCCCAAAAACCCCTTTTTTGGGGGCCCCCCCGGGCCCCGGTTTTAAAAATTTTAAAAAAGGGAAAAAAACGGGTTTTAAAAAATGGGTTTTAAAAACCCCCAAAAAAAAAAACCCCCCAAAGGGCCCCCCAAAAAAACAAAAGGGCCCCAAAAAAAAAAAAAAAAAATTTTTTAAAAAAAAAAAAAAAGGGGGGAAAAAAACCCCAACTTTTTCCCCTTTTTAAAAAAAAAATTAAAATTTAAAAATTTTTTAAAAAGGTTTAAAAACCCAAAAAAATTTTTCCCCCAAAAAAATGGGCCCCAATTTTTTAATTTTTAAAATTTGGGGAAAAACCCCCTTGGAAGGAAAAAAAATTAAAAATTCCAAAAAATTTTTAAAAAAAGGTTTCCATTTTTAAAAATGCCCCAAAAATTTTTTAAAATTTAAGGGGCCCCACCCTAAAGGGGGGTTTTCCAAAAAAAAATTATTTTTGGGCCAAAAAACCCCAAAAACCCCTTTTTTTAAAAAAAAAATTTGCCCAAAAAAGGGTTTTCCCCCTTGGTTTTTCCCTTAAAATTTTTTAAATCTTTTAATTTCCATTTTTTAAAAAAAAAAATTTTTTTCCCCCCCCGGCCCCCCTTTTAAAAAAAAAAAAAAAAAAAAAAAAAATTTTTAAAAAAAAAAAACCCCAAATTTTAAAAACCCAAACAAAAAAAAATTTTTTTTTTTAAAACCCCCAAAAGGTTTTAAATTTTAAAAATTTTTGGGGGGCCCCCCAAAGGGTTTTTTTAAAAAAATTTTTTTTTTTTTGGCCAAAAAGGGGCCCCCCCCCAAAAAAAAAAAAATTTTTAATTTTTAAAAAAACCCCCCCCCCCTTAAGGGCCCCCAAAGGGGTTTTTTTTCCCCCCTTTTTTTTGGGGAAAAAAAACCCAAAAATTTCCCCCCAAATTGCCCCTTTTTCCCCGGGTTTTGAAAAAAAATTAAAAATTTGGGGGGAAAAAAAAAAAAAATTTCCCTTTTGGAAAAATTTTTCAAAAAAAATTTGGGGTTTTTGGGCCCAAAATTTAAAGGCCCTTTGAAAAAAAAATTAAAAATTCGGGGCCCCTTTAAAAAATTTTGGAAAAAAAAAAAAAAAATTTTTTTTGGAAAAGGTTTAAAACCCCCAAACCCCCCTTTTTTGGAAATTAACCTTTCCCGGGGTTTTTTGAAATTTTTTTCCCTTTTATTGGAAAAAAAGGAATTCCCTTTTTTTAAAAAAAAATTTTTTTAAAGGGTTTTTTTAAAAAAAGGAAAAACCCCCCCCCCAAAGGCCCCCCTTTTTTTAAAACCCAAAAAAATAAATTTCAAAAAAGGGGCCCTCCCCCCCTTCCCCAAAAAAAAAAAATTTGTTTTTTTTCCCAAAAACCAAAAAAATTTCACCTTTAAGGAAACCAAATTAACCCCCAAATAGTTTTTTCCCCAAAAATTTCCCCCAAAAAAATCAAACCGGGTTTTTTTAAAAAAACCCCATTTTAAAAAAAAAAATTTTGGGAATTCCAAAAACCCCCCCTTCCAACTTTCCAAAAACCCTAAACCGGGGGAAAAATTTTCCCCCCCCCTTTTTAAAAGAATTTAATTTTTTTTTCAAAAACCCCCCTTTTTTTTTTTTGGAAAAAAATTTCCCCCCAAAAAACAAAAACCCCTTTTAAAAAAAAAAAAAACCAAAATTTTTTTTTAAAAAAAATTGGCCCCCGGGAAAAAAAAGGGGGGGAAAAAAAACCCAAAAGGTTTTTCAAAAAACCTTTTTTGGGGGGTTTTTTCCCCTAAACCCCCCAAAATTCCCCCCCGGGGGCCAAAAAACCCCTTTTTAAAAACCATTTTTTTTGGTTTTTTTTTTTTTAAAAGGGGCCCCAAAAAAAATTTTCCCCTTTTTTTAAAAAAAAAAACCCAAAAAAACCCCCCTTTTAAAAAAAAAAGGGCCTCCAAACCCCCCAAAACCCTTTAAAAAAAATTTTAAAACCCCCCCCCCAAAAGGCCCAAAAACCCCAATTTTAAAAAAAAAAACCCCAAAATTTGGGCCAAAGGAAAAAAAAAAAATTTTTTTTTTTAAAAAAAAAAAAAGGGGGGTTCCCCCAAAAAAAACCCCGGGTTTTTTAAATTTTTAAATTGGGCCCCCCCGGGGGGAAAAACCCCCCCCCCCCTTTTTTTTTTTTCCCAAAAAAAAAAGGGGGGCCCCCCCCCCCTTTTCCCCAAAGGAATTTTTTTAAAGGGAAAAATTTCCCCCCCAATTTTTTTTTAAAAAAAATTTTTTTTAAAAATTTTTTGGGAAAAAAAAAAAACCCCCCCCCGGGAAAAAAAAGGGCCCAAAAAAAAAACCTGGAAAAAAAAAAAAAAAAAAATTTAAAAAAGGTTTAAAAAAAAAACCCCCCAAAAAAATTTTTAAATTTAAAAAAAAAAATTGGGGGTTTTTTTTAAAAAAAAAACCCCCCGTTTGTTTTCCAAAAATTAAACCCAAATTTTGGGGGGGAAAAAAAAAAATTTTTTTAAAAAAATTTTTTTTAAAAAAAACCCTTTTTAAAATTTAAAAACCCCCCCCCCAAAATTTGCCCTTCCCCTAATTTTGGACCCCCCCCCCCCCCCAAAAAATTTTGGGGTTCCCAAAACCCCTTTAAATTTTTTGCCCTTTTTTTCCTTAAAATTTTTTTAAAAAAAAAAACCCCCCTTTTTTCCCCCAAAACCCGGTTTTTGGGAAAAACCCAAAAAAAAAAAAAAAAAACCCCCCCCAATTTTTTTCCCCAAAAAAAAAAAAAAACCGGTTTTTTTTAAAAATTTCCCCAAAAACCAAGAAAAGGTTTCCCCCAAAAAAAAAACCGATCCCAATTTTTAAAATTTTTGGGGCCCCCCTTTTTGGAAAAAACCCAAACCCCTTTTTTTAAAAAAAATTTTTTTTTTTTTTTTAAAAAAAAAAGGGGGGGGGGGGGGCCCCAAAAACCCCCAATTATTTCTTAAAAAATTTTTTTCCCCCCAAAAATTTTTGGGGTTCCCCCCCCCCCCTTTTTTAATTTAAAAAATTTAAAAAATTTTCCCCCCCCCCCCCTTTTTTTTTTAAAAAAAAAATTAAAAAAAACCCAAAATTTAAAACAAAATTTTTAAAGGGCGTTTTGGAAAAATTTGGTTTTTAAAAACCCCTTTTAAAAAACAAAAAGGGGGAAAAGAAAAAGTGTTCTAAAAACGACCTACCATGAACGAAGATTCATGCCTTTCAAGCCAAACTAGCAATGATATGGCCGCATCCGTTGAATAGTTTCTGATAATATGCCCAAATTGGGCGCATGCCTCCGTCTTGTGATGGCAAACAATGCTGACAAAGCGAGGTTCCAACTTGATTAACAAAAAAACCGTTTTTCATTTTTTGAATGCAAAAGACATGCGTTTTTCGTGAAGCGGCTACAAGGAGGGGCACCCCAAACGTCGCCATTCCATGTCTATCTCAAAGTAGACCCTATTTTACGGACGGTCGCCAAAAAGCATGCATTTCCGACCCTCGTAGCTACTCCCGGCAATTCGGACCACCTTCGGCCGATTCAGCTTGAACCGACTGGAATTTGAACTGCGGGTCCTCCATAGCTTGCCCGTTATTTTCACTAAAAATGCTTTTTATCTTCACAGGTAGGCATTTCATCACAGAATCGACAATGATTTGCACGGCTCAAACCCTAGCCACGGACGGGCATGACGAAATCGGCCGGTTTTTGAAAACACCGTAAAAAATTCAAAAAAATTCAAAAAAATGGGAGACCTCCGCGTCACATCATTTAATGTGGCCTACCAACTAGCAAAAATACTAAACTTGCAATACCGGCGTTTTCTTGAAAAAGTGTTCTCAAAAACGACCTACCATGAACGAAGATTCATGCCTTTCAAGCCAAACTAGCAATGATATGGCCGCATCCGTTGAATAGTTTCTGATAATATGCCCAAATTGGACGCATGCCTCCGTCTTGTGATGGCAAACAATGCTGACAAAGCGAGGTTATAACTTGTTTAACAAAAAAACCGTTTTTCATTTTTTGAATGCAAAAGACATGCGTTTTTCGTGAAGCAGCTACAAGGAGGGGCACCCCAAACGGCGCCATTCCATGTCTATCTCAAAGTAGACCCTATTTTACTGGACGGTCGCCAAAAGCATGCATTTCGACCCTCGTAGCTACTCCCGCAATTCGGACCACCTTGGCCGATTCAAGAAGAACCGATGGAATTTGAACTGCGGGTCCTCCATAGCTTGCCGTTATTTTCACTAAAATGCTTTTTATCTTCACGGTAGGCATTTCATCACAGAATCGACAACAGATTTGCACGGCTCAAACCCTAGCCACGGACGGACCAGCCAAGATTTAAATCGGCGGTTTTTGAAAACACCGTAAAAATTCAAAAAATTCAAAAAATGGGAGACCTCGCGTCGCATCATCTAATGTGGCATACCAACTAGCAAAAATACTAAACTTGCAATACCGGCGTTTTCTTCAAAAAGTGTTCTAAAAAACGACCTACCATGAACGAAGATTCATGCCTTTCAAGCCAAACTAGCAATGATATGACCGCGTCCGTTGAATAGTTTCTGATAATATGCCCAAATTGGGCGCATGCCTCCGTCTTGTGATGGCAAACAATGCTGACAAAGCGAGGTTCCAACTTGATTAACAAAAAAAAACCGTTTTTCATTTTTTGAATGCAAAAGACATGCGTTTTTAAGTGAAGCGGCTACAAGGAGGGCACCCCAAGCGGCGCCATTCCATGTCTATCTCAAAGTAGACCCTATTTTACGGACGGTCGCCAAAAGCATGCATTTCCGACCCTCGTAGCTACTCCGGCAATTCGGACCACCTTCGCCGATTCAGCTAGAACCATGGAATTTGAGCTGCGGGTCCTCCATAGCTTGCTGTTATTTTCACTAAAATGCTTTTTATCTTCACGGTAGGCATTTCATCACAGAATCGACAACAGATTTGCACGGCTCAAACCCTAGCTACAGACGGACGCCATGACGAAATCGGCGGTTTTGAAAACACCGTAAAAATTCAAAAAAATTCAAAAAAATGGGAGACCTCCGCGTCACATCATCTAATGTGGCCTACCAACTAGCAAAAATACTAAACTTGCAATACCGGCGTTTTCTTGAAAAAGTGTTCTAAAAGCGACCTACCATGAACGAAGATTCATGCCTTTCAAGCCAAACTAGCAATGATATGGCCGCATCCGTTGAATAGTTTCTGATAATATGCCCAAATTGGGCGCATGCCTCCGTCTTGTGATGGCAAACAATGCTGACAAAGCGAGGTTCCAACTTGATTAACAAAAAAAAACCGTTTTTCATTTTTGAATGCAAAAGACATGCGTTTTTCGTGAAGCGGCTACAAGGAGGGGCACCCCAAACGTCGCCATTCCATGTCTATCTCAAAGTAGACCCTATTTTACGGACGGTCGCCAAAAAGCATGCATTTCCGACCCTCGTAGCTACTCCCGGCAATTCGGACCACCTTCGGCCAATTCAGCTTGAACCGACTGGAATTTGATCTGCGGGTCCTCCATAGCTTGCCCGTTATTTTCACTAAAATGCTTTTTATCTTCACAGGTAGGCATTTCATCACAGAATCGACAACAGATTTGCACGGCTCAAACCCTAGCCACGGACGGTCGCCGCGACGAAATCGGCCGGTTTTTGAAAACACCGTAAAAAATTCAAAAAAATTCAAAAAAATGGGAGACCTCCGCGTCACATCATCTAATGTGGCCTACCAACTAGCAAAAATACTAAACCTGCAATACCGGCGTTTTCTTGAAAAAGTGTTCTAAAAAACGACCTACCATGAACGAAGATTCATGCCTTTCAAGCCAAACTAGCAATGATATGGCCGCATCCGTTGAATAGTTTCTGATAATATGCCCAAATTGGGCGCATGCCTCCGTCTTGTGATGGCAAACAATGCTGACAAAGCGAGGTTCCAACTTGATTAACAAAAAAACCGTTTTTCATTTTTTGAATGCAAAAGACATGCGTTTTTCGTGAAGCGGCGACAACGAGGGGCACCCTAAACGTCGCCATTCCATGTCTATCTCAAAGTAGACCCTATTTTACGGACGGTCGCCAAAAAGCATGCATTTCCGACCCTCGTAGCTACTCCCGCAATTGGACCACCTTCGCCGATTAATTTTGAACCGATGGAATTTGAGCTGCGGGTCCTCCATAGCTTGCCGTTATTTTCACTAAAAATGCTTTTTATCTTCACGGTAGGCATTTTATCACAGAATCGACAACAGATTTGTACGGCTCAAACCCTAGCCACGGACGGACGCCATGATTTAAATCGGCCGATTTTTGAAAACACCGTAAAAATTCAAATAAATTCAAAAAATGGGAGACCTCGCGTCACATCATCTAATGTGGCCTACCAACTAGCAAAAATACTAAACTTGCAATCTGAGCGTTTTCTTGAAAAAGTGTTCTCAAAACGACCTACCATGAGCGAAGATTCATGCCTTTCAAGCCAAACTAGCAATGATATGGCGCATCCGTTGAATAGTTTACGATAATATGCCCAAATTGGCGCATGCCTCCGTCTTGTGATGGCAAACAATCTTGATAAAGCGAGGTTCCAACTTGTTTAACAAAAAAAACCGTTTTTCATTTTTTGAATGCAAAAGACATGCGTTTTTCGTGAAGCGGCTACAAGGAGGGGCACCCCAAACAGCGCCATTCCATGTCTATCTCAAAGTAGACCCTATTTTACGGACGGTCGCCAAAAATCATGCATTTCCGACCCTCGTAGCTACTCCCGGCAATTCGGACCACCTTCGGCCGATTCAGCTTGAACCGACTGGAATTTGAACTGCGGGTCCTCCATAGCTTGCCCGTTATTTTCACTAAAAATGCTTTTTATCTTCACAGGTAGGCATTTCATCACAGAATCGACAACAGATTTGCACGGCTCAAACCCTAGCCACGGACGACCGCCGCGACAAAATCGGCGGTTTTGAAAACACCGTAAAAATTCAAAAATGGGAGACCTCGCGTCACATCATCTAATGTGGCCTACCAACTAGCAAAAATACTAAACTTGCAATACTGAGCGTTTTCTTGAAAAAGTGTTCTCAAAACGACCTACCATGAGCGAAGATTCATGCCTTTCAAGCCAAACTAGCAATGATATGGCGCATCCGTTGAATAGTTTACGATAATATGCCCAAATTGGGCGCATGCCTCCGTCTTGTGATGGCAAACAATGCTGACAAAGCGAGGTTCCAACTTGTTTAACAAAAAAAACCGTTTTTCATTTTTTGAATGCAAAAGACATGCGTTTTTCGTGAAGCGGCTACAAGGAGGGGCACCCCAAACGGCGCCATTCCATGTCTATCTCAAAGTAGACCCTATTTTACGGACGGTCGCCAAAAAGCATGCATTTCCGACCCTCGTAGCTACTCCCGGCAATTCGGACCACCTTCGGCCGATTCAGCTTGAACCGACTGGAATTTGAACTGCGGGTCCTCCATAGCTTGCCCGTTATTTTCACTAAAAATGCTTTTTATCTTCACAGGTAGGCATTTCATCAAATAATCGACAACAAATTTGCACGGCTCAAACCCTAGCCACGGACGGCCGCCGCGACAAAATCGGCCGGTTTTTGAAAACACCGTAAAAAATTCAAAAAAATGGGAGACCTCCGCGTCACATCATCTAATGTGGCCTACCAACTAGCAAAAATACTAAACTTGCAATACCGGCGTTTTCTTGAAAAAGTGTTCTCAAAAACGACCTACCATGGACGAAGATTCATGCCTTTCAAGCCAAACTAGCAATGATATGGCCGCATCCGTTGAATAGTTTCTGATAATATGCCCAAATTGGGCGCATGCCTCCGTCTTGTGATGGCAAACAATGCTGACAAAGCGAGGTTCCAACTTGATTAACAAAAAAACCGTTTTTCATTTTTTGACTGCAAAAGACATGCGTTTTTCGTGAAGCGGCTACAAGGAGGGGCACCCCAAACGTCGCCATTCCATGACTATCTCAAAGTAGACCCTATTTTACGGACGGTCGCCAAAAAGCATCCATTTCCGACCCTCGTAGCTACTCCGGCAATTCGGACCACCTTGGCCGATTCAATTTGGAACCGATCGAATTTGAACTGCGGGTCCTCCATAGCTTGCCGTTATTTTCACTAAAATGCTTTTTATCTTCACGGTAGGCATTTCATCACAGAATCGACAACAGATTTGCACGGCTCAAACCCTAGCCACGGACGGCCGCCGTGACGAAATCGACCAGTTTTTGAAAACACCGTAAAAAATTCAAAAAAATTCAAAAAAATGGGAGACCTCCGCGTCACATCATCTAATGTGGCCTACCAACTAGCAAAAATACTAAACTTGCAATACCGGCGTTTTCTTGAAAAAGTGTTCTCAAAAACGACCTACCATGAACGAAGATTCATGCCTTTCAAGCCAAACTAGCAATGATATGGCCGCATCCGTTGAATAGTTTCTGATAATATGCCCAAATTGGGCGCATGCCTCCATCTTGTGATGGCAAACAATGCTGACAAAGCGAGGTTCCAACTTGTTTAACAAAAAAACCGTTTTCATTTTTTGAATGCAAAAGACATGCGTTTTTAAGTGAAGCGGCTACAAGGAGGGGCACACCAAACGGCGCCATTCCATGTCTATCTCAAGGTAGACCCTATTTTACGGACGGTCGCCAAAAAGCATGCATTTCCGACCCTCGTAGCTACTCCCGGCAATTCGGACCACCTTCGGCCGATTCATTTGGAACCGATGGAATTTGAACTGCGGGTCCTCCATAGCTTGCCGTTATTTTCACTAAAAATGCTTTTTATCTTCACGGTAGGCATTTCATCACAGAATCGACAACAGATTTGCACGGCTCAAACCCTAGCCACGGATTTCATCACCATGACGAAATCGGCCGGTTTTTGAAAACACCGTAAAAAATTCCAAAAAATGGGAGACCTCCGCGTCACATCATCTAATGTGGCCTACCAACTAGCAAAAATACTAAACTTGCAATACCGGCGTTTTCTTGAAAAAGTGTTCTCAAAAACGACCTACCATGGACGAAGATTCATGCCTTTCAAGCCAAACTAGCAATGATATGGCCGCATCCGTTGAATAGTTTCTGATAATATGCCCAAATTGGGCGCATGCCTCCGTCTTGTGATGGCAAACAATGCTGACAAAGCGAGGTTCCAACTTGATTAACAAAAAAACCGTTTTTCATTTTTTGAATGCAAAAGACATGCGTTTTTCGTGAAGCGGCTAGAAGGAGGGGCACCCCAAACGTCGCCATTCCATGACTATCTCAAAGTAGACCCTATTTTACGGACGGTCGCCAAAAAGCATCCATTTCCGACCCTCGTAGCTACTCCCGGCAATTCGGACCACCTTCGGCCGATTCAGCTTGAACCGACTGGAATTTGAACTGCGGGTCCTCCATAGCTTGCCCGTTATTTTCACTAAAATGCTTTTTATCTTCACAGGTAGGCATTTCATCACAGAATCGACAACAGATTTGCACGGCTCAAACCCTAGCCACGGACGGCCGCCGCGACAAAATCGGCCGGTTTTTGAAAACACCGTAAAAAATTCAAAAAAATGGGAGACCTCCGCGTCACATCATCTAATGTGGCCTACCAACTAGCAAAAATACTAAACTTGCAATACCGGCGTTTTCTTGAAAAAGTGTTCTCAAAAACGACCTACCATGAACGAAGATTCATGCCTTTCAAGCCAAACTAGCAATGATATGGCCGCATCCTTTGAATAGTTTCTGACAATATGCCCAAATTGGGCGCATGCCTCCGTCTTGTGATGGCAAACAATGCTGACAAAGCGAGGTTCCAACTTGTTTAACAAAAAAACCGATTTTCATTTTTTGAATGCAAAAGACATGCGTTTTTCGTGAAGCAGCTACAAGGAGGGGCACCCCAAACGTCGCCATTCCATGACTATCTCAAAGTAGACCCTATTTTACGGACGGTCGCCAAAAAGCATCCATTTCCGACCCTCGTAGCTACTCCCGGCAATTCGGACCACCTTCGGCCGATTCAGGTGCAACCGACTGGAATTTGAACTGCGGGTCCTCCATAGCTTGCCCGTTATTTTCACTAAAAATGCTTTTTATCTTCACAGGTAGGCATTTTATCACAGAATCGACAACAGATTTACACGGCTCAAACCCTAGCCACGGACGGCCGCCGTGATGAAATCGGCCAGTTTTTGGAAACACCGTAAAAAATTCAAAAAAATCAAAAAAAGGGAGACCTCCGCGTCACATCATCTAATGTGGCCTACCAACTAGCAAAAATACTAAACTTGCAATACAGGCGTTTTCTTGAAAAAGTGTTCTCAAAAACGACCTACCATGAACGAAGATTCATGCCTTTCAAGCCAAACTAGCAATGATATGGCCGCATCCGTTGAATAGTTTCTGATAATATTCCCAAATTGGGCGCATGCCTCCGTCTTGTGATGGCAAACAATGCTGACAAAGCGAGGTTCCAACTTGATTAACAAAAAAAACCGTTTTTCATTTTTTGAATGCAAAAGACATGCATTTTTCGTGAAGCGGCTACAAGGAGGGGCACCCTAAACGTCGCCATTCCATCTCTATCTCAAAGTAGACCCTATTTTACGGACGGTCGCCAAAAAGCATGCATTTCCGACCCTCGTAGCTACTCCCGGCAATTCGGACCACCTTCGGCCGATTCAGCTGGAACCGACTGGAATTTGAACTGCGGGTCCTCCATAGCTTGCCCGTTATTTCCACTAAAAATGCTTTTTATCTTCACAGGTAGGCATTTTATCACAGAATTGACAACAGATTTGCACGGCTCAAACCCTAGCCACGGATGGCCGCCGCGACTAAATCGGCCAGTTTTTGAAAACACCGTAAAAAATTCAAAAAAATTCAAAAAAATGGGAGACCTCCGCGTCACATCATCTAATGTGGCCTACCAACTAGCAAAAATACTAAACTTGCAATACAGGCGTTCTTGAAAAAGTGTTCTCAAAAACGACCTACCATGAACGAAGATTCGTGCCTTTCAAGCCAAACTAGCAATGATATGGCCGCATCCGTTGAATAGTTTCTGATAATATGCCCAAATTGGGCGCATGCCTCCGTCTTGTGATGGCAAACAATGCTGACAAAGCGAGGTTCCAACTTGTTTAACAAAAAAAACTTTTTTTATTTTTTGAATGCAAAAGACATGCGTTTTTCGTGAAGCGGCTACAAGGAGGGGCACCCCAAACGTAGCCATTCCATGTCTATCTCAAAGTAGACCCTATTTTACGGACGGTCGCCAAAAAGCATGCATTTCCGACCCTCGTAGCTACTCCCGGCAATTCGGACCACCTTCGGCCGATTCAGCTTGAACCGACTGGAATTTGAACTGCGGGTCCTCCATAGCTTGCCCGTTATTTTCACTAAAAATGCTTTTTATCTTCACAGGTAGGCATTTCATCATAGAATCGACAACAGATTTGCACGGCTCAAACCCTAGCCACGGACGGCCATGCGGCGAAATTGGCGGTTTTGAAAACACCGTAAAAATTCAAAAAATCAAAAAATGGGAGACCTCGCGTCACATCATTTAATGTGGCCTACCAACTAGCAAAAATACTAAACTTGCAATACCGGCGTTTTCTTGAAAAAGTGTTCTCAAAAACGACCTACCATGAACGAAGATTCATGCCTTCCAAGCCAGACTAGCAATGATATGGCCGCATCCGTTGAATAGTTTCTGATAATATGCCCAAATTGGGCGCATGCCTCCGTCTTGTGATGGCAAACAATGCTGACAAAGCGAGGTTCCAACTTGTTTAACAAAAAAAACCGTTTTTCATTTTTTGAATGCAAAACACATGCGTTTTTCGTGAAGCGGCTACAAGGAGGGGCACCCCAAACGGCGCCATTCCATGTCTATCTCAAAGTAGACCCTATTTTACGGACGGTCGCCAAAAAGCATGCATTTTCGACCCTCGTAGCTACTCCCGGCAATTCGGACCACCTTCGGCCGATTCAGCTGGAACCGACTGGAATTTGAACTGCGGGTCCTCCATAGCTTGCTCGTTATTTTCACTAAAAATGCTTTTTATCTTCACAGGTAGGCATTTCATCACAGAATCGACAGCAGATTTGCACGGCTCAAACCCTAGCCACGGACGCCGCCATGATTTAAATCGGCGGTTTTGAAAACACCGTAAAAATTCAAAAAATTCAAAAAATGGGAGACCTCCGCGTCACATCATCTAATGTGCCCTACCAACTAGCAAAAATACTAAACTTGCAATACCGGCGTTTTCTTGAAAAAGTGTTCTAAAAAACGACCTACCATGAACGAAGATTCATGCCTTTCAAGCCAAACTAGCAATGATATGGCCGCATCCGTTGAATAGTTTCTGATAATATGCCCAAATTGGGCGCATGCCTCCGTCTTGTGATGGCAAACAATGCTGACAAAGCGAGGTTCCAACTTGATTAACAAAAAAAACCGTTTTTCATTTTTCGAATGCAAAAGACATGCGTTTTTCGTGAAGCGGCTACAAGGAGGGGCACCCCAAACGTCGCCATTCCATGTCTATCTCAAAGTAGACCCTATTTTACGGACGGTCGCCAAAAAGCATGCATTTCCGACCCTCGTAGCTACTCCCGGCAATTCGGACCACCTTCGGCCGATTCAGTTGGAACCGACTGGAATTTGAACTGCGGGTCCTCCATAGCTTGCCCGTTATTTTCACTAAAAATGCTTTTTATCTTCACAGGTAGGCATTTCATCACAGAATCGACAACAGATTTGCACGGCTCAAACCCTAGCCACGGACGGCCGTCGCGACAAAATCGGCCGGTTTTTGAAAACACCGTAAAAAATTCAAAAAAATGGGAGACCTCCGCGTCACATCATCTAATGTGGCCTACCAACTAGCAAAAATACAAAACTTGCAATACAGGCGTTTTCTTGAAAAAGTGTTCTCAAAAACGACCTACCATGAACGAAGATTCATGCCTTTCAAGCCAAACTAGCAATGATATGGCCGCATCCGTTGAATAGTTTCTGATAATATGCCCAAATTGGGCGCATGCCTCCGTCTTGTGATGGCAAACAATGCTGACAAAGCGAGGTTCCAACTTGTTTAACAAAAAAACTGATTTTCATTTTTTGAATGCAAAAGACATGCGTTTTTCGTGAAGCGGCTACAAGGAGGGGCACCCCAAACGTCGCCATTCCATGTCTATCTCAAAGTAGACCCTATTTTACGGACGGTCGCCAAAAAGCATGCATTTCCGACCCTCGTACCTACTCCCGGCAATTCGGACCACCTTCGGCCGATTCAGGTGCAACCGACTGGAATTTGAACTGCGGGTCCTCCATAGCTTGCCCGTTATTTTCACTAAAAATGCTTTTTATCTTCATAGGTAGGCATTTTATCACAGAATCGACAACAGATTTACACGGCTCAAACCCTAGCCACGGACGGCCGCCGCGACGAAATCGGCCAGTTTTTGAAAACACCGTAAAAAATTCAAATAAATTCAGAAAAATGGGAGACCTCCGCGTCACATCATCTAATGTGGCCTACCAACTAGCAAAAATACTAAACTTGCAATACAGGCGTTTTCTTGAAAAAGTGTTCTCAAAAACGACCTACCATGAACGAAGATTCATGCCTTTCAAGCCAAACTAGCAATGATATGGCCGCATCCGTTGAATAGTTTCTGATAATATGCCCAAATTGGGCGCATGCCTCCGTCTTGTGATGGCAAACAATGCTGACAAAGCGAGGTTCCAATTGTTTAACAAAAAAAACTGTTTTTCATTTTTTGAATGCAAAAGACATGCGTTTTTCGTGAAGCGGCTACAAGGAGGGGCACCCCAAACGTAGCCATTCCATGTCTATCTCAAAGTAGACCCTATTTTACGGACGGTCGCCAAAAAGCATGCATTTCCGACCCTCGTAGCTACTCCCGCAATTCGGACCACCTTCGCCGATTCGGCTTGAACCGATGGAATTTGAACTGCGGGTCCTCCATAGCTTGCCGTTATTTTCACTAAAAATGCTTTTTATCTTCACAGGTAGGCATTTCATCACAGAATCGACAACAGATTTGCACGGCTCAAACCCTAGCCACGGACGGCCGCCGCGACGAAATTGGCCGGTTTTTGAAAACACCGTAAAAAATTCAAAAAAATTCAAAAAAATGGGAGACCTCCGCGTCACATCATTTAATGTGGCCTACCAACTAGCAAAAATACTAAACTTGCAATACCGGCGTTTTCTTGAAAAAGTGTTCTCAAAAACGACCTACCATGAACGAAGATTCATGCCTTTCAAGCCAAACTAGCAATGATATGGCGCATCCGTTGAATAGTTTACGATAATATGCCCAAATTGGGCGCATGCCTCCGTCTTGTGATGGCAAACAATGCTTGACAAAGCGAGGTTCCAACTTGTTTAACAAAAAAACCGTTTTCATTTTTGAATGCAAAAGACATGCGTTTTTAGTGAAGCGGCTACAAGGAGGGCACCCCAAGCGGCGCCATTCCATGTCTATCTCAAAGTAGACCCTATTTTACTGGACGGTCGCCAAAAGCATGCATTTCCGACCCTCGTAGCTACTCCCGGCAATTCGGACCACCTTCGGCTGATTTAGCTTGAACCGACTGGAATTTGAACTGCGGGTCCTCCATAGCTTGCCCGTTATTTTCACTAAAAATGCTTTTTATCTTCACAGGTAGGCATTTCATCACAGAATCGACAACAAATTTGCACGGCTCAAACCCTAGCCACGGACGGCCGCCGCGACAAAATCGGCCGGTTTTTGAAAACACCGTAAAAAATTCAAAAAAATGGGAGACCTCCGCGTCACATCATCTAATGTGGCCTACCAACTAGCAAAAATACTAAACTTGCAATACCGGCGTTTTCTTGAAAAAGTGTTCTCAAAAACGACCTACCATGAACGAAGATTCATGCCTTTCAAGCCAAACTAGCAATGATATGGCCGCATCCGTTGAATAGTTTCTGATAATATGCCCAAATTGGGCGCATGCCTCCGTCTTGTGATGGCAAACAATGATGACAAAGCGAGGTTCCAACTTGATTAACAAAAAAAACCGTTTTTCATTTTTTGAATGCAAAAGACATGCGTTTTTCGTGAAGCGGCTACAAGGAGGGGCACCCCAAACGTCGCCATTCCATGTCTATCTCAAAGTAGATCCTATTTTAGAGACGGTCGCCAAAAAGCATGCATTTCCGACCCTCGTAGCTACTCCCGCAATTCGGACCACCTTCGCCGATTCAATTTGGAACCGATTGGAATTTGAACTGCGGGTCCTCCATAGCTTGCCGTTATTTTCACTAAAATGCTTTTTATCTTCACGGTAGGCATTTTATCACAGAATCGACAACAGATTTGTACGGCTCAAACCCTAGCCACGGACGTCGCCAGCATGATTTAAATCGGCGTTTTTGAAAACACCGTAAAAAATTCAAATAAATTCAAAAAAATGGGAGACCTCCGCGTCACATCATCTAATGTGGCCTACCAACTAGCAAAAATACTAAACTTGCAATACAGGTGCTTTCTTGAAAAAGTGTTCTCAAAAACGACCTACCATGAACGAAGAATCATGCCTTTCAAGCCAAACTAGCAATGATATGGCCGCATCCGTTGAATAGTTTCTGATAATATGCCCAAATTGGGCGCATGCCTCCGTCTTGTGATGGCAAACAATGCTGACAAAGCGAGGTTCCAACTTGTTTAACAAAAAATACCGTTTTTCATTTTTTGAATGCAAAAGACATGCGTTTTTCGTGAAGCGGCTACAAGGAGGGGCACCCCAAACGGCGCCATTCCATGTCTATCTCAAAGTAGACCCTATTTTACGGACGGTCGCCAAAAAGCATGCATTTTCGACCCTCGTAGCTACTCCCGGCAATTCGGACCACCTTCGGCCGATTTAGCTTGAACCGACTGGAATTTGAACTACGGGTCCTCCATAGCTTGCCCGTTATTTTCACTAAAAATGCTTTTTATCTTCACAGGTAGGCATTTCATCACAGAATCGACAACAAATTTGCACGGCTCAAACCCTAGCCACGGACGGCACGCCATGATTTAAATCGGCCAGTTTTTGAAAACACCGTAAAAATTCAAAAAATTCAAAAATGGGAGACCTCGCGTCACATCATCTAATGTGGCCTACCAACTAGCAAAAATACTAAACTTGCAATGCCGGCGTTTTCTTGAAAAAGTGTTCTCAAAAACGACCTACCATGAACGAAGATTCATGCCTTTCAAGCCAAACTAGCAATGATATGGCCGCATCCGTTGAATAGTTTCTGATAATATGCCCAAATTGGGCGCATGCCTCCATCTTGTGATGGCAAACAATGCTGACAAAGCGAGGTTCCAACTTGTTTAACAAAAAAAACCATTTTTCATTTCTTGAATGCAAAAGACATGCGTTTTTCGTGAAGCGGCTACAAGGAGGGGCACCCCAAACGGCGCCATTCCATGTCTATCTCAAGGTAGACCCTATTTTACGGATGGTCGCCAAAAAGCATGCATTTCCGACCCTCGTAGCTACTCCCGGCAATTCGGACCACCTTCGGCCGATTCAATTTGGAACCATTGGAATTTGAACTGCGGGTCCTCCATAGCTTGCCGTTATTTTCACTAAAATGCTTTTTATCTTCACGGTAGGCATTTCATCACAGAATCGACAACAGATTTGCACGGCTCAAACGCTAGCCACGGACTGACGCCATGATGTAAATCGACCGTTTTTGAAAACACCATAAAAATTGAAAAAATGGGAGACCTCGCGTCACATCATCTAATGTGGCCTACCAACTAGCAAAAATACTAAACTTGCAATACGGCGTTTTCTTGAAAAAGTGTTCTCAAAAGCGACCTACCATGAGCGAAGATTCATGCCTTTCAAGCCAAACTAGCAATGATATGGCGCATCCGTTGAATAGTTTACGATAATATGCCCAAATTGGGCGCATGCCTCCGTCTTGTGATGGCAAACAATGCCGACAAAGCGAGATTCCAACTTGATTAACAAAAACCATTTTCATTTTTGAATGCAAAAGACATCGTTTTTAAGTGAAGCGGCTACAAGGAGGGGCACCCCAAACGTCGCCATTCCATGTCTATCTCAAAGTAGATCCTATTTTACGGACGGTCGCCAAAAAGCATCCATTTCCGACCCTCGTAGCTACTCCCGGCAATTCGGACCACCTTTGGCCGATTCAGGTAGAACCGACTGGAATTTGAACTGCGGGTCCTCCATAGCTTGCCCGTTATTTTCACTAAAAATGTTTTTTATCTTCACAGGTAGGCATTTTATCACAGAATCGACAACAGATTTGCACGGCTCAAACCCTAGCCACGGACGACATGCCATGATTTAAATCGGCCGTTTTTGAAAACACCGTAAAAATTCAAAAAATTCAAAAAAGGTAGACCTCGCGTCACATCATCTAATGTGGCCTACCAACTAGCAAAAATACTAAACTTGCAATCTGAGCGTTTTCTTGAAAAAGTGTTCTCAAAACGACCTACCATGAGCGAAAATTCATGCCTTTCAAGCCAAACTAGCAATGATATGGCGCATCCGTTGAATAGTTTCGATAATATGCCCAAATTTGTCGCATGCCTCCGTCTTGTGATGGCAAACAATCTCGACAAAGCGAGGTTCCAACTTGATTAACAAAAACCGTTTTTCATTTTTGAATGCAAAAGACATGCGTTTTTCGTGAAGCGGCTACAAGGAGGGGCACCCCAAACGTCGCCATTCCATGTCTATCTCAAAGTAGACCCTATTTTACGGACGGTCGCCAAAAAGCATGCATTTCCGACCCTCGTAGCTACTCCCGGCAATTCGGACCACCTTCGGCCGATTCAGCTGGAACCGACTGGAATTTGAACTGCGGGTCCTCCATAGCTTGCCCGTTATTTTCACTAAAAATGCTTTTTATCTTCACAGGTAGGCATTTTATCACAGAATCGACAACAGATTTGCACGGCTCAAACCCTAGCCACGGACGGCCGTCGCGACGAAATCGGCCAGTTTTTGAAAACACCGTAAAAAATTCAAAAAAATTCAAAAAGTGGGAGACCTCCGAGTCACATCATCTAATGTGCCTTCCAACTAGCAAAAATACTAAACTGGCAATACAGGCGTTTTCTTGAAAAAGTGTTCTCAAAAACGACCTACCATGAACGAAGATTCATGCCTTTCAAGCCAAACTAGCAATGATATGGCTGCATCCGTTGAATAGTTTCTGATAATATGCCCAAATTGGGCGCATGCCTCCGTCTTGTGATGCCAAACAATGCTGACAAAGCAAGGTTCCAACATGTTTAACAAAAAAACCGTTTTTTATTTTTTGAATGCAAAAGACATGCGTTTTTCGTGAAGCGGCTACAAGGAGGGGCACCCCAAATGGCGCCATTCCATGTCTATCTCAAAGTAGACCCTATTTTACGGACGGTCCCCAAAAAGCATGCATTTCCGACCCTCGTAGCTACTCCCGCAATTCGGACCACCTTGGCCGATTCACTTGAACCATTGGAATTTGAGCTGCGGGTCCTCCATAGCTTGCCGTTATTTTCACTAAAATGCTTTTTATCTTCACGGTAGGCATTTCATCACAGAATCGACAACAGATTTGCGGCTCAAACCCTAGCCACGGACGACCATTGACGAAATCGGCGGTTTTTGAAAACACCGTAAAAATTCAAAAAATTCAAAAAATGGGAGACCTCGCGTCACATCATCTAATGTGGCCTACCAACTAGCAAAAATACTAAACTTGCAATACGGCGTTTTCTTGAAAAAGTGTTCTCAAAACGACCTACCATGAGCGAAGATTCATGCCTTTCAAGCCAAACTAGCAATGATATGGCGCATCCGTTGAATAGTTTATGATAATATGCCCAAATTTGGCACATGCCTCCGTCTTGTGATGGCAAACAATGCTGACAAAGCGAGGTTCCAACTTGTTTAACAAAAAAACTGTTTTTCATTTTTTGAATGCAAAAGACATGCGTTTTTAGTGAAGCGGCTACAAGGAGGGCACCCCAAGCGTCGCCATTCCATGTCTATCTCAAAGTAGACCCTATTTTACTGACGGCCGCCAAAAGCATGCATTTCCGACCCTCGTAGCTACTCCGGCAATTCGGACCACCTTGACCGATTCATTTAGAACCGATGGAATTTGAACTGCGGGTCCTCCATAGCTTGCCGTTATTTTCACTAAAATGCTTTTTATCTTCACGGTAGGCATTTCATCACAGAATCGACAACAGATTTGCACGGCTCAAACCCTAGCCACGGACGCACGTGGATTTAAATCGGCGGTTTTTGAAAACACCGTAAAAATTTAAAAAATTCAAAAAATGGGAGACCTCGCGTCACATCATCTAATGTGGCCTACCAACTAGCAAAAATACTAAACTTGCAATACCGGCGTTTTCTTGAAAAAGTGTTCTAAAAACGACCTACCATGAGCGAAGATTCATGCCTTTCAAGCCAAACTAGCAATGATATGGCGCATCCGTTGAATAGTTTACGATAATATGCCCAAATTGGGCGCATGCCTCCGTCTTGTGATGGCAAACAATCTTGACAAAGCGAGGTTCCAACTTGTTTAACAAAAAAACCGTTTTCATTTTTGAATGCAAAAGACATGCGTTTTTTCGTGAAGCGGCTACAAGGAGGGCACCCCAAGCGGCGCCATTCCATGTCTATTCAAAGTAGACCCTATTTTACGGACGGTCGCCAAAAGCATGCATTTCGACCCTCGTAGCTACTCCCGCAATTCGGACCACCTTCGCCGATTCATTTGGAACCATTGGAATTTGAATCTGGGTCCTCCATAGCTTGCCGTTATTTTCACTAAAATGTTTTTATCTTCACTGGTAGGCATTTCATCACAGAATCCACAACAGATTTGCACGGCTCAAACCCTAGCCACAGACGACGGCCATGATTTAAATCGGCGGTTTTAAAAACACCGTAAAAGTTCAAAAAAATTCAAAAAAATGGGAGACCTCCGCGTCACATCATCTAATGTGGCCTACCAACTAGCAAAAATACTAAACTTGTAATAGTGGCGTTTTCTTGAGCTACTCGGTATGATTTTAACCATGATTTCTACAAAGTTTACAAAAAAACCCTATTTTTTCTACACCCAAACCCAAAAGGATTTCCCTCCCACACCAAAATTTTCCCTCCACCAAAATTTCCCTCTCCCAAAATTTCCCTCCACTCCCTCTCCCACTACCAGGCAGGACCCACCACTCCCCCTCCCACTAACACGCGGGATCCCCTCCCCTCCCTCCCAAAATTTCCCCATTCCCCTCCCCTCTCCCCGACGAACCCTAGCGCCGCCCCTCCTCTGCTCCGCCCCGCACCGCGCCGCCCCTCCTCTGCTCCCCACCTCCCCATCCTAGCGTCGCCCCTCCTCTGCTCCTTGCACCTCCTCGCTCCCGCTACGCCCGCTCCCTCCCTCCCCTCCTCCGTGCCGCGGACTACATCGACGACGACGGCGGCCACATCGACTACATCAACGACGACGGCGGCTACATCGACGACGGCACGATCGACGACGGCTACATCGACGATGACGACGGCGGCGCGGTCGACGACGGCGGCTGCATCATCAACATCATCTCCCCCTAGGTACTTCTCCCCTTGATCCATCTCCCCTCCTCTTGTGGATCCACCTCCCCTCTGGTGGATCCATCTCCCCTCTAGTAGATCCCCCTCATGGGTTAGGATATTCTAGGGTTAGGATCTCCTGGTGGTTCGGTAGGTCCTCTGGTGGTTCTTGGGGTTAGGGTTCATGTTTATTGTTGCGTGGGGTTAGGGTTCTTGGGATTAGGGTTCTTGGGGTTAGGATCTCCCTCTAGTTCATGGGGTTAGGGTTAGGGTTCATGGGGTCAGTCGGGGTTTCCGGGGAGACAAGCAAGGTGTGATTCTGCTTGGTTTTGGCGGATCTCCCTCCCTCACGGCGAGGCTGCAGATGGGGATGGATGGGGAAGTGGATGATGTCTGGTTGATGGTGCTTGTATTAGTACTTGCTTGTGTATGGTTCAATTACTCAGCTAGCATAGATGGTGAATTAGGTTTCCAACAGCAAGCTACTTGCTTCCTTGTTTGTATCAACAGTACTTTCTTGTTTGTTGCCCTTCAATTTCCTTCCTTGTTTGCTTGTTACTGTCAGTAGCACTATGCTTGTTTCTATCAGTAGCACTTTCCATGCTTGCTTGCTTGTATTATGCACTTTGCTTGCTTGCAACTTGGGTTAGTATGAACATGTACTTGATTGCTTGTAGCACTACTGGGGTTTGTAGCAGTGTTCTTCTTTCATGATATGTGCATGAAGCTTGTGTTCTTCTTTCCAGTGAACACGGGAATGCTTAGTACTTATTGTGGTATTGGAATTCCTGATGTGTTAAGGCAGTATGACTAGTTTTAATATATACTAGATTGGTGCTAGATAATTTTGATTGCTGTAATATACAAGGTTGATTCTAATTGTCAAAATGTCTTAACTTGTGTCATCTAGTCTGTAGCCATTTTTGGTGTGTAGAGACAGCATAATCAATAGTTGAGTATAGTTTTTCATCCGCTTTTGTCTTCTTTGTAAGTATAGTTGTTTCATGCTTTACCGGTGGCAACATCTAGTTGTTTTGAAGGTCCTCATGATATACTCGTCTAGCTTCTGTTAGACTGTCTAAGCATGTGTACATGACACCAATTCACTAGTTCATGTTGCTTGCTTGCTAGCATACATGTTGCTTGTCAGCATACATGTAATTAGGGTTTCCATCAGCATTACTTGCTTGTATCACTAGCACTTGGAGAAGAATCTACTTGCTTGCTTATTAATTAGGGTTTGTATCAATAGTACTTGCTTCCTTCTCTTCATTTTCCTTCATTGCTTGCTTGTTTCTATCAAGAGCACTTTGCTTGCTTGTTTCTATCAAGAGCACTTTGCTTGCTTGCTTGTATTAGTAGCACTTATGCACTTTGCTTACTTGCTCCTAGTGTACATGCATGCTTGTTTGGTGCACTTACATGTTTTCTTAATTAATAACACTAGATCACTGTATTGTTTATCCATCAAGTTTGTTTCACATGTATTACATGTATTTGCATGATGGTCCAAATGCTTTCCTTTATTGATACAAGTGCATCATTTTACTTTATCCTGTTGTATCGATTGTTGTTTATTCTATTTTGCAAGCACCACCTCAAGATCATCCATGGCAAGGAGGACAAGGTCAAGCATGAGGCCAACCGTTGGTATGCAACTTGCTCCTTGTGGCCAGTTTCATAAAATCTGTGTCTTAATATGCTAAGTGAAATGTATTGCTGCAATCTGAATAAGCTAGCTTAATTGTGCCTGTGTCTTCGTTAGTCTTCCTTACGAATAACTAGGATTAAATGATAATAAAATTTCATAAGATATGTTTGGCTGCTGTCCATGCATTCCAAACATTCACCTAATAGTTATGTTTCTGTATCATGCAAAGAAGAGCCTCTCACCGAGTACGAGAAGGTTAGGGCTAGAAATATCATGAGGAACAATCAGGTGTTCCGGTCCCTTGGCATCGGTGCAATAGCGTCGATGATTAGGAAAACAAAGGGTGTACAAGAAGGTAGAAGTGATGAGGTTCAAGAGGGTAGTGGAGTTATCAATGATGACCAGTACAATCCTAAAGAGGATGAAGTTATTGATGGAGAGGAAGTGGATGATGTTGTAGTCAACAAGATTGTTAAGGTGCAAACTCTGTCTTGCTTGGAGGGTTGGGGTTCTGTTAATCTATGTTATTCCTTGTGCTCACATATTTCTCTTGTGATCTAATGCTTTTTCCGTCTTTGTTTATACGAGGCAATCAAGGAATCTAGGACGAAGAGGCCTGGTGTTAAGAAGGCAACAAGAAGAAGCACAAGAGCTCGAAACATCTCTGCAATGCCTCGGGAAGGGTGATGGCCCCAGCTCGGGAAAAAAAGAGGATCCTGGAACCTGATGAACCTGCCCTTGATAGAGTCACAAGGCAGAAAGCAAGGATGGCGACTACGACGGACCATCAGGAAAGTATGCTGCTCATGGACTCTCAGACCTCGGTGCAAACGGGTGATGAGTTGCCGCCCATGGATGAAGGAACCACTCTCAGCATGGATGGAAATGGCACTGTCTGCCTAGATGAAGCAGGAACCATCTGCATTGATGAAGCAGGCACTGTCCACACAGACCTCAGCCCTGTTGCACCTTCTATTGACAGGAACGCTGTCATCAATGAAGAAGAACAACAGCTTGTGCTTCAATCAGGCAAGTTGACCTTTGCAATGCTATCTTTTACTAGTGCATTTTCCAAATGGAATGATCATGTATGCTTTTGTTGATTCCTGCATTTGTCGATTTCTATTCTAATTTATGAGTTCAGTTTCATTTTCAGATGCAATGACTCCCAAGACTAGACTTAGAAAGGGCAGAGGGCTAGAGAGGATCACCAAGTCGCTTGGTAGCAAGGTGCCTATCCAAATTGCTGAAGGGATGATTCGTCCAGAGAAGCCTTTGCAGCAAAGAAAGCTTGCTTCTGAGTGTGGACTCGTTGCAAAAAGCCATCTTCCGGTTCTTCCTCACTTCAAGCTATACAAAAAAATGCTAGTCTATTGGAGAACTACATTGGGAAAGTTGCTGTAAGCTACTTGTTTCATAGTTAATGTGCTATCTATTTTCTGTTACACCTATGCATGATCACTAATATTGTTCCTACCTTGTTTGCTATCTTGGTAGGCAAATTTTGAGATGAACATGGACTCAAGACCATCAAGACCTCGTGCAAAGATATTCTGCAGAAATATTCAAAGACGAGACGCCATCGATCAAGAAGAAGTATTTTGATACCGTAACGCAAATAAAGTCAGCATTAAGTCTCGGTGCACGATCTAACGGATGGTGAATGGCAAGCTCGGTGGAGATGTGGTCTACCCCAAGACACAAGGTTTGTCTCTGCTTTGTTTGATGCTTTATGTTCTGCACATGATATGCTAGTGCTAGATCATGCTGACAGTATGCTTTTTTGTAGGAAACCTATTTGTCGAACAAGATGAATCAACAAAAAGTCGTGTACAGTCAAAGAACTGGTTCCAGGCACTACACAGCACACATTTTTTCCACTGTGAGAACTCTTCTCTAGAGACCTTACCTTTGGTTCCTCATTGAATAACATTTCTGATTCTTGCTGAATAACATTTTGATTTTTGTTGAAAAACATTTGTAAAGAAGAGCGTAAGGGTGAGGAGCTGTCTGCGATTGACTTGTTTAAGGCCACCCACAACAAAGACGAAGCACGGTTTTGAGCTATCAAGACTGCTATAGTAAGTCACTCCATGCTTTGCCTGTTTGATTCACACCAGCTTTGATGCTTTGATGATTTGATGTTGTTTGACTCGGAGCTATCAAGAACACATGCTATGTTCCATGCTTTGATGTTGTTTGATACTTCATATTGTTCCAATTGTAGGCTTGAGAAGGAAATTTGATCGTAACTTTTGTAGCTATTTGATGCATTTTTTATGATATGATGAAATTTGATCTGAATGTTAGTTTGATGATCGGCTCACTCGAGAAGCCATCTTATATAGAACCACCATTCTAGGCTTAATGAAGTGATCATATTGTTCCAATTGCATGTCTCCAGGTCACTAGTCATCATCTTCTTGTATAGATTTTGTGTGTTGGTTTGGTTACTTCAAATAATCCATTTGTGTGCTGGTTTGGTTTGTGCTGGTTTGGTTTCTCTTGCTTGGTTTGGTTTGCAAAATGTGAAATGGATCTCCCACTAATGCCTATCATTTTCCTCCATATGCTAGCTTGAGATGGAAAAAAATGAAGGAAGCGCTTGTACCGAAGGTGAAGAGCCAAAGTCTCATTGTTCAAATTGTCGAACAAGTCCTCAAGACCGAAGTCAAGCAAAGCACATTCCTCAGGAATGTTGGCCTCCAGTCATCTAGGAACAACTCTGCCAAAGTTGATGCTCATGTTCGTGACCTTGAGCAGAAGCTGGAGAGGTCCGAGCTTCAAGCTGAACTGGTGCATGAAGAATTGGCGGCAATCAAGATGAAGGCAGAAGAATCTAAAGCTGCACGCGACAAGGAACTTGAGCTGCTGCGCAAGAAGTCTCAAGAACAGGAAGAGAAGTTAGCCCACTTGATGGCTCTCTTTGGAGCTAAGGCAGTTTGATGGTTGTGCAGTTTGAGCAGGTAGTTGCATTGCTGCCTAGTTTGATGGCTGTTTGATGGTTGTGAACCTCTTGTGCAGTTTGTCTTTGAGCATTTTGTTGCATTGCTGCCTGTGAAGTTATGTGAACCTGTGAAGTTATGTGATCTTATGAACCTGTGAAGTTATGTGAACCTGTGAAGTTATGATCTTGTGAACCTGTGTTTATTTTCTGTGAAGTTATGTGGATCACTTGTGCACAGGCCTTCTTTGTTTGAACACAGGCTTGTGGATCACTTGTGCACCTGGGCCTTTCTGTTTATAGTTATGCAAAATGAGAGCTTGGGCTCTAAAAAGGCCAAGGCCCAAACAAGAATTAGACCAAAAAGGCTTGGGCCTAAAAAAAGATATGACTAAGAAAAAAATTATAAAAGACTGCATAGCAGAAAATAAAAAGGCCAAGACCCAAATTCGAACCAGACCAAAAAGGTTGTGGCCCAAAACAATAGTGGACTTTAAAAAAATTCATCGCAAAAAGGCTCCATTCCCAGAAAATAAAAGGCCAAATTACTGGGCCAGGCCCAAACACATAAGCAAAATAAAGAGGAAAAAAAATTTAAATGGGCTGAATTATTGGGCTTGGCCCATCAAGACGGCTGAAATGGACCAGGCTGATTCTATTTTATGACCTTTTCATTTGGTCGTAATTCTGCCACGTCAGCTTGCCACGGTGGATCCGACGTGGTGTGGTAGGATTGCTAGTGACCAAAACATTTGGTCGTTAAATTTACGACCTTTATTTTGGTAAAAGCGCTACGACCATTTCAGAAGAAAGATCGCTATAGTCAGTTTACGACGGCCAGCTTTTGACCTTCTGTTTTTGGTCACAAAAACGTCATAAATGGAAATTTGTGACCTTTCAGTGACCAATAGTGGTGGTCATAAGTTGACATATTTCTTGTAGTGTTTGTACTGGGCCCCTGGGCCAGATCACCGTCCAGACGTACCGCAACTTCAAAGTCACTCGGACGGCAACAACCACTCGGAGCACAACACTCCACTCGACGAGCTCATTCCACTCGGCAGTGTAACTCACTCGGATATCACGAAGACCAATAGTCAAGCATGAGCGGTTTTGTAGTGGCCATGTATTATGGCATTGATACCCCACTTTGTAACATAGGAGGTGAGGGGTGGCGACTCTATATAAGCCACCCCACCACTAGACTTGGGGGTTCTTTTCTTCCACCTCTCTCTTTTCACCATTAGTCTCGGGACTTAGCTCAAGCATGGGGATCCGTTCCTCTCTCTCACACACACATTTGTAATCTCCGGATATATAATCAGATAAAACAAAGCCTCTCCGGAGCACGAGACGTAGGGTTGTTATCTCCACCGTGAGAGGCCCGAACTCGCTAAAACCACCGTGTCACCCATATGCATCTCGATAGATCATGCTCCGTTATCCTACCCCTCTCTTACTGTCGGAGTCGTTCCCACGACACCCACCGTCAGTGACCCAGTGCCGGTCCACGCTGGATAAGTGAAGGCGTATTCCCAGAGTACGTCTTCGACGTGTATTTATCCGAAACGTTTTCTTTTTTTCTGTTTTATTTAAAAACCAGAAATTTGACTAAGCTTTGACTGGCTATATCTTTTTAAATAAAACTCCAAATGAGTTGATTCTTTTTCCTACCTCCCTCCAATTTAGTCTAGTTTATTTTAAGATTTATTTGAAAAAAATTCAGACAAATTTCTTGCACTGTCTTGGAAATTATGTGTTAATTTGAATAATTTCAAAATTAGGTTTTTGAAGAAGAAGGCAATTTTCAAATATGCACCCCCACTTGCATACCCTTGAAGGCAAGCATTCTAAACCCTGGCATAATATTTTTGTGTGTTGGTTGACATGACTATAACACCACCTTAATCTAGAGAACTCGTCATTTTAAGTGGTGACGCGATCATTTGCATGAATGCATATTGGTGATTTCCTTGCTGTTGGAAATAGATATACTTGTGATGGTAATCGTCCCCATGTGCCTTGCATGCATGCCGGAAAAGAATCCGGGAAAGCCTCTGCCTTGGGTAGGCGTGAGCTTGTCGCCGGTCTCCGTCGGGACAGTTATGCCCGGTATGGCATAGTGAGGTATAATGAGTGGTGATTTTGTTGGTTGAAATATATATTGGTTATACACATCATGCAGGTTATTTTCAAACCTCCTGAGTCGACCGTAGATCGAGTCTTGTTCCAGTAACCCCCATACTTGTTTCAGACGCCTTTGGTCCTGCGGCGGGTAGGGTACGGTTCAGTAAATTGTCAACCCCTTTCTAGCACACATCGCATGCAGAGAGGCCACGGTGGAAGATACCGACTGCAGCGGCGGTAGGCGAGCCACTGGTCCGGGGCATGGGTGTTTCGGTTGGGACCGAGAGGGGGCACCCTTAGAGCGTCGTCATAAATTTGATCCCATGCTACGCGAGGTTGTAGCCTCCCCACTTAGAGTTTTACTTGACAGGTGTCGTGGGTGATTCCAGACACCGGTAAGTTAAGCTGGTGTGTGCAAGTCAGGTGCGTTTTCAATTAAAAGACCGTAGACGGAATTAGTCCCGATGGACTAAAGGAATCTGTTGCTCGTGGGTAAAGAGTACACCCTCTCCAGAGATAATATCTATTCAAATAGCCGTGTCCATGGTTAAGGACTACAGTCTGGGTCGGTTCAAGTGTCGGTCTTAGTGTCGGTCTTCGGAGGAGAAACTACTAAACCAGAACATGGATCATGACATGTGACTTATGATGATTGTGATTATTATTGTTATAGACTAACACTTTATATTATTGGACTTATCGAGTACCATTGGGAAGGTTCTACCTCCTGGATATTCGCTATGATTGTTTCCTTTATAAGCCCTTTATGTGGCGTCGCTCAGACGCCCGACTGTGGCATGCTTGCTATTTACTTTATAAGCCCTTTATGTGGCGTCGCTCAGACGCCCGACTGTGGCATGCTTGCGATTTACTTTATAAGCCCTTTATGTGGCGTCGCTCAGACGCCCGACTGTGGCATGCTTGTTATATATTTTATAAGCCCTTTATGCGGTGTCGCTCAGACGCCCGACTGAGGCATGCTCGTTATTTACTATCCTTTCGAGGCGTCGCTTCAGATACCCAATCGGTGCATGTTATTTCTACTCCATTATTGCATATTCATGTTGCATATAAAAAACCTGCTTACATGCATCAAGGATTTTATTTCATGACTAACATTGTGATCATAGAGTAATTCAGAGCATGATTATCGTTTGTTATATTATACCGTGTTCATAATGTTTGCGAGTACATTCAAAGTACTCACTGGCTTGTCCCTGGCTATTGTCTTGGCCAGATTTCTTGCATGGAGAGGAGCGTTGTGATGACAGCCTCGGAAACTAAGCAACGGTGATAGCAGCGTCGTGAAGATAGGAGTTAACCTGGTCAGCTGTTCCTGTGGAAATGGAGCCCCATAGACACCGATGATCCACAAACCGCTTCCGCCATCAACCACTAGAGACCACTTGTTGTACTCATAGGCCAGAATGGTCTTGTACTACATATTTTGTATTTTTCTTGGAATTTCTGTATCAAGTTGGTGCCTCAGAAGCTAACAGTAATCCTGGGGCTGGTGAGCACAAGGACCATTTTCTGGAAATTAATACCCCGAAAAACCGGTCCTGACACGTGAATGCAGCCGTCTCTAAAGCATAACCCAAAATGATAGCGGTAAATCAGTAAGGGACATCATAGATCGCACCATATATCTAATAAAGTACGGTTATGACGTCGGACACACCATTTCGCTGTGGTGTTCCAGGTGGCGTTAGTTGTGAAACTATCCCATGTTGTTTCAAATGAAGACCAAACTTGTAACTCAAATATTCTCCACCACGATCAGATCGTAGAAACTTAATTTTCTTGTTACGATGATTTCCACTTCACTCTGAAATTCTTTGAACTTTTCAAATGTTTCAGATTTATGCTTCATTAAGTAGATATAACCATATCTGCTCAAATCATCTGTGAAGGTAAGAAAATAACGATACCCGCCGCGAGCATCAATACTCATTGGACCGCATACATCAGTATGTATTATTTCCAACAAGTCTGTTTCTCGCTCCATTGTTCCAGAGAATGAAATCTTAGTCATCTTGCCCATGAGGCATGGTTCGCAAGTATCAAGTGATTCATAATCAAGTGATTCCAAAAGCCCATCAGCATGGAGTTTCTTCATGCGCTTTACACCAATATGACCCAAACAGAAGTGCCACAAATAAGTTGCACTATCATTATTGAACTTATATCTTTTGGCTTCAATACTATGAATATGTGTATCACTACTATCGAGATTTAATAAAAATAGACCACTCATCAAGGGTGCATGACCATAAAATATATTACTCATATAAATAGAACAACCATTATTCTTTGATTTAAATGAATAACCGGCTTGCATCAAACAAGATCCAGATATAATTTTCATGCTTAACGTTGGCATCAAATAACAATTATTCGGGTCTAAAACTAATCTCGAAGGTAGATGTAGAGGTAGCGTGCCGACCGCGATCTCATCGACTTTGGAACCATTTCCCACGCGCATCGTCACCTCATCGTTAGCCAATCTTCGCTTAATCCGTAGCCCCTGTTTTGAGTTGCAAATATGAGCAATAGAGCCGTTCTTTTTGAAGTTCCCCTTCTTCCCTTTGCCCTTCTTCTTGAAACTGGTTGTCTTGTTGACCATCAACACTTGATGCTCCTTCTTGATTTCTACCTCCACAGCTTTTAGCATCGCAAAGAGCTCGGGAATTGTCTTATCCATCCCTTGCATATTATAGTTCAACACGAAGCTTTTGTAGCTTTGTGGCAGTGATTGAAAAACTCTGTCAATGACACTATCATCAAGAAGATTAACTCCCAGTTGAGTCAAGTGGTTGTGGTACCCAGACATTCTGAGTATATGTTCAGTGACAGAACTATTCTCCTCCATCTTGTAGCTATAGAACTTATTGGAGACTTCATATCTCTCAATCCGGGCATTTTCTTGAAATATTAACTTCAACTCCTGGAACAACTCATATGCACCATGACGTTCAAAACGTCATTGAAGTCCCGGTTCTAAGCCGTAAAGCATGGCACACTAAACTATCGAGTAGCCATCAACTTTGCTCTACCAGACGTTCTTAACGTCATCAGTAGCATCTGCAGCAAGCCTGGCACCCAGGACGTAATTCTTCTATGCAACAATGAGGATAATCCTCAAGTTACGTGTGACGCCCCAAGACCGACGCTTCAGACGCCTTCCATGTTTTGCGAGTTTTGTTGTGCTATTTATTTGGTTGTTGCATTCATCATGGCATCATGCGCATTGCATCTTCATGTTTTCATAAAACTCGTAGCCGTTCGCAGTTGCCCTTTCTCTCTTTGCCTTCGTTGTCTTTTTGTCAGGTCCTTGTCCTTGTTGACTTCTCTCAGACCCCTCATGTGCGTGTCCGAAACTTACCCGAACCCGAACCGGCCTGTCGTTACCAGTGGGTCCGGATCATCCCCTAACATCTATAAAACATCACCGTTTTCTTATTTGGACTCCCTAACCCATTTATTCCGGTCCGCCCGATCGCGATCGGAGGATCCAAATCATCCCCTTTCGTATATTTATAGCCCCTAGTCCATTTCTAGACCAAACCCTAAAATCTAGGGATCCTGTCCCATCCATCCACCCATTCCCGAGCCGCCGCCACCCGCCTACCTTTCTTCCTCGGGATCTCCTCATTCCCCCCGATCCAATCCACCGGCCTCTGCCTCCATCGATCCACCACCCGCTGCTCCCGTCGCTGGAACCCTCCAGCTGAGCGCCTCCTCCTCACCTCGCCTCCCTCACGCCGGCCACCAGCAGCAGCACCAGAGCCACCTCGCGCCTCCTCGCTCCCGTCGTCAACCATGGGCCGTCGTCCCCGAGCCAGGAGCCCCTCGTTTGAGCGCCAACCACCTCCTCCCGCTTGTCACCTCGCCGGAGCTCCTTCTGTGCCGTCGAGCCTCGCCAAGTCCTCCCCTGCGCCTGGATCCGCGCCCCTCTGTTCCTTGCGCCGCCAAGGTCCCCGCCGGTGCCGCTGCATTGACCTTCCGCGCGCCCAGCCTCTGCTGCCGCCTCGCACGGCCACCAACTCTGTCCCGAGCACCCGCAGAAGCTCCAGTGCCGCCTCATCGTGCCGCCGCCTGCTTCGCCCCGGATCCATACGCCCGTCGCCGGAGGTCGCCGTCCCTCGCCGGGGCACTCGTCCCTAAGTTCCGCACCTCAGCTTCCCCTGCATCGCCCCCTGTCTTCTGCATCGTCCTCGTTCGAGCAGAGGACAAGCTCACGCTGCCGCCGGCGCCGCCAAGTCCTGTTGTCGCCGCGGCCCCTGCTTCCCCTCCATCGAGCAGGAGCTCTGCTCGTCCCGCGTGCCAGGAGACGAGCGACGACTCTTCTGCATCGCTCGCCAAGCCCCGCTGGAAGCCACGCGTGAGCCCGCGTTGACTCCGTCTGTGTGGGTCCCATTCGCCAGCAGCCAAGGCCCAGCCCAGCGCCACTTCTTCCTCAGCCCAGCCGCGCCTCCACCGACCTGGGCTTGGCCCATGGGTGTGCTCCCCACAGCCCTTCCTGTTCAGCCCAGCAGCGCACCAGTTTCAGCGCAGTGCATGTTTTTTTTCGTATGCGAATTTGTCTAATTTCCAGAGAAAGACAATTTTGCAAAAAAAAAACTACTATTCATGCATATAATAACTTTCAAACCGTGCATCGGATTAAAATATTTTATATGTGAAACTTGCTTAAAATTATGTGTGGATTAGTAATATGCCAATTTCTTGCCATGTTAAAATGTTTAAAATGATGTTTGCATTATTTGCTCCTATGCCATGCTAAAATGATTTAATTCATAACTAATTAACCGTAGCTCAGATTTTAATAGACTTTATATGTAATTGGGGTGGAAAAATGCCTAGTTTAACATGGTGGCTTCATTTTGCATGCTTAACAACTCTAAAATTATGTTTAGGGCAGAACAGTACCAAACCTAATATATGCATATGAGGATTTTCCGGATGTGTTGTTTTGTTGTTCCGGCCTCATTTAAACTTGCCTAGATAGGTAGTTTTCATTTGCTTCACCCTCTTGCCATGTTTAACAACATTTAATATTGTTGGGTACATAACGAGAGAGAACTAAATAAGTCATGTGGTGTTTTCTTCAATATGCCACTCCGTTGCATATTGAGCTCCACTTAATTTGTAAGATAGTTTTGTGCATTTTGCCATGCCATGTTTCATTAAACCGGAAATGCATCATACTTGTTTTCCGCACCATGCCATGATTATGTGTTGGTTATTTACTAGGTTGTTTGCTCTTTTCGGTGTTGCTTCTTGGGTTGGTTTCGATTAACGTCGTGTTTGTGAGGATCCGCTCATCTACGACCGTTTTCTTCTTCTTGGACTCGTTCTTCTTCCTTATGGATCTCGGGCAAGATGATCATACCCTCGAAATCACTACTATCTTTGCTATGCTAGTTTGCTCGCTCTTTTGCTATGCCTATGCTATGATGCCTACCACTTGCTTTATCATGCCTCCCATGTTGCCATGTCAAGCCTCTAACCATCCTTTCCTAGCAAACCGTTGTTTGGCTATGTTACCGCTTTGCTCAGCCCTCTTATAGCGTTGTTAGTTGCGGTGAAGATGAAGTTTGTTCCTTGTTGAACATGGAGATGTTGTTCCTTGTTGGAACATGTTTACTTGTTGGGATATCACAATATCTCTTATTTAATTAATGCACCTATATACTTGGTAAAGGGTGGAAGGCTCGGCCTTATGCCAGTGTTTTGTTCCTCTTGCCGCCCTAGTTTCCGTCATACCGGTGTTATGTTCCCGGATTTTATGCGTTCCTTACGCGGTCGGGTGATTTATGGGACCCCTTGACAGTTCGCTTTGAATAAAACTCCTCCAAAGAAGGCCCAACCTTGGTTTTACCATTTGCCTACCTAAGCCTTTTTCCCTTGGGTTCTGCAGACTCAAGGGTCATCTTTATTTTACCCCCGGCGGTGCTCCTCCGGTGCTGGTCCAAACCGAGCGATGTCCGGTGCCCCCTGGGCAACCAGGGTCTATGCCAACCCGTCGTCTTGCTCATCCGGTGTGCCCTGAGAACGAGATATGTGCAGCTCCTATCGGGATTTGTTGGCACATCGAGCGGCTTTGCTGGTCTTGTTTTACCATTGTCGAAATGTCTTGTAAACCGGGATTCCAAGACTGATCGGGTCTTCCTGGGAGAAGGAATATCCTTTGTTGATCGCGAGAGCTTATCATGGGCTAAGTTGGGACACCCCTGCAGGGTTTAAACTTTCAAGAGCCGTGCCCGCGGTTATGTGGCAGATGGGAATTTGTTAATGTCCGGTTGTAGATAACTTGACACCAGATCCGGATTAAAACGCATCAACCGCGTGTGTAGCCGTGATGGTCTCTTCTTGGCGGAGTCCGGGAAGTGAACACGGTTTTGGGTTATGTTTGACGTAAGTAGGAGTTCAGGATCACCTCTTGATCATTTCTAGTTGACGACCGTTCCTTTGCTCCTCTTCTCGCTCTCATTTGCGTATGTTAGCCACCATATTTGCTTAGTGCTTGCTGCAGCTCCACCTCATGCCTTTACCTTACCCATAAGCTTAAATAGTCTTGATCGCGAGGGTGCGAGATTGCTGAGTCCCCGTGGCTCATAGATACTTCCAAAACCAGTTTGCAGGTGCCTATGTTAATGAAAGCGGTGGCGCAACCAAGCTCAAGGAGGAGCTCGATGAAGATCTTCCCCTTTGTGTTGTTTCGTTCTAGTTGATCAGTAGTGGAGCCCAGTTGGGGTCGATCGGGGACCTTTGTCACATTTGGGGTTCTTCTTTTATTTTGGTTCCGTAGTTGGACCTTGATTGTATCTGGATGATGTAATGCTTTATTCATGTAATTGTGTGAAGTGGCGATTGTAAGCCAACTATGTATCTCTTCCCTTATGTATTACATGGGTTGTGTGAAGATTACCTCACTTGCGACATTGCTTTCAATGTGGTTATGCCTCTAAGTCGTGCTTCGACACGTGGGAGATATAGCCGCATCGAGGGCATTACAAGTTGGTAATCAGAGCCTTCCCCGACCTTAGGAGCCCCTCTGCTTGATCGTTTTTAGCGGCTGAGTTGTGTCTAGAAAAATGTTTTGAGTCATTTAGGATTATATATATCGGAGAGTTAGGAATTCTTTTTACTCCCCAGTCTCTTCATCGCTCTGGTAAGGCATCCCGACGAGAGTTTTGACTCTTCTCTTCTCAAATTTCAATAAAACTTTTTTAGGATCGCGGGTATCTTGGAATCGTTCGATGGTTTTATGATGAGAACATTGTCTTGGTGCCTCTGTCAGGGTTTAGTGGAAGTGTCCCGGGAGTTGAGCTCGAGGTGTTGTCGCCATAATTTTATCGTTGCGATTCGGAATACCGAGTTTAGTACCGACATCGAAAATCTCTTTTATGCGATTCGTTGGTGAGATAACCTCGACGCCACCCGATGAGTGGGGCGGAGTTCGGAGTATCGCCATAACTTGTATAACGGATGCTTTTGAAGGTTGAGGTAGACGATTTCGAAGGTTTCTTGGTTATGTGTTGAAGGATGGATACTGTTGGATGTAGGATTTGCTAGTTTTGGGTGAGATATTATGCCTCCCTGTATCCCCAACACCTAATTGCATAACGGAAAATTTCGGAGTTTCATAGGTGGGAATTCAAGTAGCTCTTAGGATATCTTCCCGACGGATGTATGATATGAAATTGGGGTTCGACGTCTAGTGGTCCGCCTATTCACGGTTGGTTTTACAAATGGTCTCGTTGTGTCTTAAAGAGTCCTTGGCTATGCCGACTCGGGACGCTTCAGTATGTCATGTGCCTTGCCTTGTACATGATGGTGTTGTCTGATCGAGCCGTGTAGGCCCCACCACGAAAAGTTCGGACGAAATCTCTATCATATGTTTGTTCCGGCTTATTCTGCAAGCCAGTCCTTTGTTTTTGTTTTGAGTTGTGGTATTCGAGTTGCTTCAATGTCAAGTGTTGATTCCATACCTTTCCGAAATGGTGTTCTCATACTCTGATGTGAATACCAATCCTTCTCGACAATAGAGATTGTCATGTCAATCCTTTTCAACACGCGTGTTTCTCTTCAAGAAGATCCGATCACTTCAACATCAGCAAGACCAATTATCATTTCTTCTCAACGGTGTTTGTTTCATCCGTCTCCAAGTTGCCTTTGTTTTTCCCGCCCACCCACCCTTTTTCCTCAAGGACTAAGATTTCTTTACCAAGTATCCTTTAATTTTTGTGAAGTTTCTCCATTCTTTTTCGTCAATGTTCTTACCCGGTGGTTCTCAAGAAGATGTTCTACTAGTTCGTCATTCCTCATTCCTTTCTCTTCTTCGGTGGATTCAAGTCAAGTTTTGTTGATCATACCTTTTTCCTCATTTCAATGTCTTCTCATACCGGTGCACCTCATTATCATTCTACTTCTCGCTATTTGTTATTCCGGAGTGCTCAAGACATCTCGAAGATTCGTGTTTCCACTCTGCATTCGTTCAAGCTCTTTCGAGATTGGTATCTCATTCAAGTCATTTAATTCAACCGGTGCAGCATCTCGTTTAAATCTTTTCAACGGTGTTCTTTTGAGTGGGCCCTAACCCACAGGTCTTTTCCCAGGATCTTAACTGACTCTTCTATTTTCCCAGAGCTATCCTAAATTCTTCTCCAAGTTTGACATAAGAATGAGTTATCATCAGTCAAATGCTTTTCTCCAAGATCTTTCAAATTCTTTTCATAGTTGGCTCAACCTCTTCGCTTTTGATTCTTCCGGTGTGCCTCAATAATTCTTGGTGGTGTTTCTCGTTGTCATTCTCATCATTTGAAGACCGAAGAAGAGTTTCTCTTTAATCTTGCACTATTCTCTTCAAGATTCATGGTGCTAGCTTGTTGCCATCCTCTCATAATTGTTTTCGATTGTGAGAATCTTTTTCACCCATCAGGAGATATTCAAGAGTCTTCTCAGTTTGTCATCCGGAGTCCATCAATTCAGGTTTATTCATTCTCAGCTACCAGTTATCATTCTCCTATCTTGCCGGTGTATCAATCGAATATCCTCTAATCAGTTCTTGATCTCTTTGTTCTCATGTATCTAGTTTGTCTCAAGCACCTTCGTTCATTTGCTAATTCTTACCGGTGATGCACCCCTACTTCGATCATTTTCAATTCTTATGGTGGTTCTTTCAAGATCTCTCTTCCTTGTTCATCATATCAATTCATTTGTTGTTCCAATCCTACCGGTGGTTCGTTGAAGACCTTCTCAAGTTTTGATATATATTTTTTAATCCTTTCTACGAAAATAAGTAGTATGCCAAATCCGTTGATTGTCATCAATTTAATTGGTGAAGGATAAGCATAACATAATTCTTATTCTTGTTCATCCAAGTGATTAATTCTTTATTCCGGAGGCCCTTAAAATTCTCGGTTTCATTTGTTTCATCTTCTCTTTTTCCCGGAGTCCCAAGCTCTAATTATCACGGAGATCCATCTAAATCATTGCAAGGATTCACCTTGTGTTTCCAATTTCTCTTTCTTTTCATTCCATTTGTTTACCGGAGTTCTTCATGGAGGCTCTACATGGTGCTTCGTCAAGGTTTCCTTTCATTCTTCAATTGTTCTTCAAGATTTCTCTCGAAGTTAAGATCCGCCAAGCTATACTCTAAAATAAACATGGTGCTCAACGCATGTTTTGTTTTGAGTAGTTCAAGCATTCTTCATCTTGCATTCCGAAGGGCAATTCTTTCGACCTTATCTTTTGAGGTGGTGTTATGTCACTCTTGACAATTTCCATTCATGTTTCGTGATTCACATGTCGTCAAGAATGAGGTATTTTAAATCCATCAATCTCTTCTTTGGAGTTATCTTGTGTTATATTTCACCTAAAGCCATCCCTAAGGACTGTTGCTATCTATGGTGCTCATAAATGATCCAAGCTCTTCTTTATCCTCTCGGTAAAATAGTTTCTTGTCTCCTTGTTCTTACCAATCCAATTCTTTTCCTGTGAGTGGCAGTTTGTCACCTCATAATTTGACATGTATTTCACAAGACCGTATCAAGCTTATTCCTTCGTTGTTGGTTTTCCAACAATTCCGCTCGACCCGTCTCCTAAGGATGCCTCCTCAAGCTCTGTTGTGGCATAAGAGGGCATTTTCTTCTCCATTCTGTTATTCCAATGATCTATCTTCTATTCTTTCTTCCGGAGGCATTGTGATGTTGCTCTTTTCACTCATCATCTCGAATTGTGAGGATCATGTTCTTTTCTTGCTTATCCATTTAACCGGAGTGTCGTGTCCTCTTTCAAGTTCTTTCATCTTATCAAGTTTTGCCTCTCTTTTAAACCTTAGTGCTGTCTGAAATCCTTCTTACCCATTGTGCCATTCTTTCAATAGTTCCGGAGGCAGTGTGTTGTTGATTTCATCAAGTATCGTCCCATCTTCTCAAGTTCATGCTCTATTCCTTCCATGTTCAACCGGAGTGCTGCCCGAATTCTTCCTCTCTCATCTTGTTTTAACCGGAGTGGTTTCGAATTCTATCTTGTCCATTAAACTCTTGATTCATGTTTTTGCAACCTTCAAGTCCTCGTAATGTTCCTTGTTCCTCATTTCTAACGGATTGTTTGCAATCTCGTTCATCTCTATTGTACTCTTTCTTTTAAATTGCTCAACCTCTCAAGGTTCGTGGTTTCACTCGTTTGTCAAAGAAGCAACTTAGTTTTACCTCTTCTTTTCCTGTTCCGTTTCTCTCCGGTGCCATCCTAGATCTCGGGACGAGATCCTCTTGTAGTGGTGGAGTGTTGTGACGCCCCAAGACCGACGCTTCAGACGCCTTCCATGTTTTGCGAGTTTCGTTGTGCTATTTATTTGGTTGTTGCAATCATCATGGCATCATGCGCATTGCATCTTCATGTTTTCATAAAACTCGTAGCCGTTCGCAGTTGCCCTTTCCCTCTTTGCCTTCGTTGTCTTTTTGTCAGGTCCTTGTCCTTGTTGACTTCTCTCAGACCCCTCGTGTGCGTGTCCGAAACTTACCCGAACCCGAACCGGCCTGTCGTTACCAGTGGGTCCGGATCATCCCCTAACATCTATAAAACATCACCGTTTTCTTATTTGGACTCCCTAACCCAGTTTTCCGGTCCGCTCGATCGCGATCGGAGGATCCAAATCATCCCCTTTCGTATATTTATAGCCCCTAGTCCATTTCTAGACCAAACCCTAAAATCTAGGGATCCTGTCCCATCCATCCACCCATTCCCGAGCCGCCACCACCCACCTACCTTTCTTCCTCGGGATCTCCTCATTCCCCCCGATCCAATCCACCGGCCTCTTCCTCCATCGATCCACCACCCGCTGCTCCCGTCGCTGGAACCCTCCAGCTGAGCGCCTCCTCCTCACCTTGTCTCCCTCACGCCGGCCACCAGCAGCAGCACCAGAGCCACCTCGCGCCTCCTCGCTCCCGTCGTCAACCATGGGCCGTCGTCCCCGAGCCAGGAGCCCCTCGTTCGAGCGCCAACCACCTCCTCCCGCTTGTCACCTCGCCGGAGCTCCTTCCGTGCCGTCGAGCCTCGCCAAGTCCTCCCCTGCGCCTGGATCCGCGCCCCTCTATTCCTTGCGCCGCCAAGGTCCCCGCCGGTGACACTGCATTGACCTTCCGCGCGCCCAGCCTCTGCTGCCGCCTCGCACGGCCACCAACTCTGTCCCGAGCACCCGCAGAAGCTCCAGTGCCGCCTCATCGTGCCGCCGCCTGCTTCGCCCCGGATCCATACGCCCGTCGCCGGAGGTCGCCGTCCCTCGCCGGGGCGCTCGTCCCTAAGTTCCGCGCCTCAGCTTCCCCTGCATCACCCCCTGTCTTCTGCCTCGTCCTCGTTCGAGCAGAGGACGAGCACACGCTGCCGCCGGCGCCGCCAAGTCCTGCTGTCGCCGCGGCCCCTACTTCCCCTCCATCGAGCAGGAGCTCTGCTCGTCCCGCGCACCTGGAGACAAGTGACGAATCTTCTGCATCGCTCGCCAAGCCCCGCTGGAAGCCACGCGCGAGCCCGTGTTGACTCCATCTGTGTGGGTCCCATTCGCCAGCAGCCAAGGCCCAGCCCAGCGCCACTTCTTCCTTAGCCCAGCCGCGCCTCCACCAACCTGGGCTTGGCCCATGGGTGAGCTCCCCACAGCCCTTCCTGTTCAACCCAGCAGCGCACCAGTTTCAGCGCAGTGCATGTTTTTTTTTCGTATGCGAATTTGTCTAATTTCCAGAGAAAGACAGTTTTGCAAAAAAAAACCTACTGTTCATGCATATAATAACTTTCAAACTGTGCATCGGATTAAAATAATTTATATATGAAACTTGCTTAAAATTATGTGTGGATTAGTAATATGCCAATTTCTTGCCATGTTAAAATGTTTAAAATGATATGCCATGCTAAAATGATTTAATTCATAACTAATTAACCGTAGCTCAGATTTTAATAAACTTTATATGTAATTGGGGTGGAAAAATGCCTAGTTTAACATGGTGGCTTCATTTTGCATGCTTAAAAACTCTAAATTTATGTTTAGGGAAGAACAGTACCAAACCTAATATATGCATATGAGGATTTTCCGGATGTGTTGTTTTGTTGTTCCGGCCTCATTTAAACTTGCCTAGATAGGTAGTTTTCATTTGCTTCACCCTCTTGCCATGTTTAACAACATTTAATATTGTTGGGTACATAACGAGAGAGAACTAAATAAGTCATGTGGTGTTTTCTTCAATATGCCACTCCGTTGCATATTGAGCTCCACTTAATTTGTAAGATAGTTTTGTGCATTTTGCCATGCCATGTTTCATTAAACCGGAAATGCATCATACTTGTTTTCCACACCGTGCCATGATTATGTGTTGGTTATTTACTAGGTTGTTTGCTCTTTTCCGGTGTTGCTTCTTCGGGTTGGTTTCGATTAACGTCGTGTTTGTGAGGATCCGTTCATCTGCGACCGTTTTTCTTCTTCTTGGACTCATTCTTCTTCCTTGCGGGATCTCAGGCAAGATGATCATACCCTCGAAATCACTACTATCTTTGCTATGCTAGTTTGCTCGCTCTTTTGCTATGCCTATGCTATGATGCCTACCACTTGCTTTATCATGCCTCCCATGTTGCCATGTCAAGCCTCTAACCATCCTTTCCTAGCAAACCGTTGTTTGGCTATGTTACCGCTTTGCTCAGCCCCTCTTATAGCGTTGTTAGTTGCAGGTGAAGATGAAGTTTATTCCTTGTTGGAACATGGAGATGTTGTTCCTTGTTGGAACATGTTTACTTGTTGGGATATCACAATATCTCTTATTTAATTAATGCACCTATATACTTGGTAAAGGGTGGAAGGCTCGGCCTTATGCCTGGTGTTTTGTTCCACTCTTGCCGCCCTAGTTTCCATCATACCGGTGTTATGTTCCCGGATTTTATGCGTCCTTACGTGGTCGGGTGATTTATGGGACCCCTTGACAGTTCGCTTTGAATAAAACTCCTCCAAAGAAGGCCCAACCTTGGTTTTACCATTTGCCTACCTAAGCCTTTTTTCCCTTGGGTTCTGCAGACTCAAGGGTCATCTTTATTTTACCCCGGGCGGTGCTCCTCTGGTGCTGGTCCAAACCGAGTGATGTCCGCGCCCACAGGCAACCAGGGTCTATGCCAACCCGTCGTCTTGCTCATCCAGTGTGCCCTGAGAACGAGATATGTGTAGCTCCTATCGGGATTTGTCGGCACATCGGGCGGCTTTGCTGGTCTTTTTTTACCATTGTCGAAATGTCTTGTAAACCGGGATTCCGAGACTGATCGAGTCTTCCTGGGAGAAGGAATATCCTTCATTGATCGCGAGAGCTTATCATGGGCTAAGTTGGGACACCCCTGCAGGGTTTAAACTTTCAAGAGCCGTGCCCGCGGTTATGTGGCAGATGGGAATTTGTTAATGTCCGGTTGTAGATAACTTGACACCAGATCCGAATTAAAACGCATCAGCCGCGTGTGTAGCCGTGATGGTCTCTTCTCGGCGGAGTCCAGGAAGTGAACACGGTTTTGGGTTATGTTTGACATAAGTAGGAGTTCAGGATCACCTCTTGATCATTTCTAGTTGACGACCGTTCCTTTGCTCCTCTTCTCGCTCTCATTTGCGTATGTTAGCCACCATATTTGCTTAGTGCTTGGTGCAGCTCCACCTCATGCCTTTACCTTACCCATAAGCTTAAATAGTCTTGATCGCGAGGGTGCGAGATTGCTGAGTCCCCGTGGCTCACAGATACTTCCAAAACTAGTTTGCGGTGCCTATGTTACCGAAAGGGTGGCGAACTAAGCTCAAGGAGGAGCTCGATGAAGATCTTGCCCTTTGTGTTGTTTCATTCTAGTTGATCAGTAGTGGAGCCCAGTTGGGGTCGATCGGGGACCTTTGTCGCATTTGGGGTTCTTCTTTTATTTTGGTTCCGTAGTCGGACCTTGATTGTATCTGGATGATGTAATGTTTTATTCATGTAATTGTGTAAAGTGGCGATTGTAAGCCAACTATGTATCTCTTCCCTTATGTATTACATGGGTTGTGTGAAGATTACCTCACTTGCAACATTGCTTTCAATGCGGTTATGCCTCTAAGTCGTGCTTCGACACGTGGGAGATATAGCCGCATCGAGGGCGTTACATTACGGACCCAGTCCGTGTAGTTGCTACCATTATCTTTCAACTTAGCTTTCTCTAGGAATGCATTAAAATTCAATGAAACAGTAGCACGGGCCATTTATCTACAACAACATAGACATACAAAATACTATCAGGTATTAAGTTCATGATAAATTAAAGTTCAATTAATCATATTACTTAAGAACTCCCACTTAGATAGACATCCCTCTAGTCATCTAAATGATCACGTGATCCAAATGAACTAAACCATGTCCGATCATCACGTGAGATGGAGTAGTTTTCAATGGTGAACATCTCTATGTTGGTCATATCTACTATATGATTCACGCTCGACCTTTCGGTCTCCAGTGTTCCGAGGCCATATCTGCATATGCTAGGCTCGTCAAGTTTAACCCGAGTATTCTGCGTGTGCAAAACTGGCGCGCACCCGTTGTATGTGAACGTAGAGCTTATCACACCCGATCATCACGTGGTGTCTCGGCCCGGCAAACTGTCGCAACGATGCATACTCAGGTAGAACACTTATACCTTGAAATTTAGTGAGAGATCATCTTATAATGCTACCGCCGAACTAATCAAAATAAGATGCATAAAGAATAAACATCACATGCAATCAATATAAGTGATATGATATGGCCATCATCATCTTGTGCCTTTGATCTCCATCTCCAATGCACCGTCATGATAACCATCATCACCGGCTTGACACCTTGATCTTTCATTGAAGCATCGTGGTCATCTCGCCAACTATTGCTTCTACGATTATCGATACGGTTTAGTGATAAAGTAAAGCAATTACATGGCGATTGCATTTCATACAATAAAGAGACAACCATATGGCTCCTGCCAGTTGCCGATAACTTTAACAAACATGATCATCTCATACAATAATTTATATATCATCATGTCTTGACCATATCACATCACAACATGCCCTGCAAAAACAAGTTAGACGTCCTCTACTTTGTTGTTGCAAGTTTTACGTGGCTGCTACGGGCTTAGCAAGAACCATTCTTACCTACGCATCAAAACAACAACGATATTTCATCAAGTGTGCCATTTTAACCTTCAACAAGGATCGGGCGTAGCCACACTCGATTCAACTAAAGTTGGAGAAACAGGCAATCACTAGCCACCTGTGTGCGAAGCACATCGGTAGAACCAGTCTCGCTTAAGCGTACACGTAATGTCGGTCTGAGCCGCTTCATCCAACAATACCGTGGAATCAAAGTATGACATGCTGGTAAGTAGTATGACTATTATCGCCCACAACTCTTTGTGTTCTACTCGTGCATATAAATCTATGCATAGAACTGGCTCGGATGCCACTATTGGGGAACGTAGTAATTTCAAAAAAATCCCACGATCACGCAAGATCTATCTAGGTGATGCATAGCAACGAGAGGGGAGAGCGTTGTCTACGTACCCTCGTAGACCAAAAGCGGAAGCGTTATGACAACGCGGTTGATGTAGTCGTACGTCTTCACGATCCGATCGATCCTAGCACCGAAGGTATGTCACCTCCGCGATCTGCACACGTTCAGCTTGGTGACATCCCACGAACTCTAGATCCAGCTGAGATCGAGGGAGAGTTTCGTCAGCACGACGGCATGAAGACGGTGATGATGAAGTTATCGACACAGGGCTTCGCCTAAGCACTACAACGATATGACCGAGGTGGAAATCTGTGGAGGGGGCACCGCACACGGCTAAACAATCAACTTGTGTGTCTATGGGGTGCCCCATCCCCCATATATAAAGGAGTGGAGGAGGGGAGGGTTGGCCCTCTCTATGGCGTGCCCAAGGGGGGGAGTCCTACTCCAAGTAGGAGTAGGTTTCCCCCCTTCCCTAGTTGGAGTAGGAGAAGAAGGAGAGGGAGAGGGAGAGAAGGAAAGGGGGCCCGACCCCCTTCTCAATATAGATTGGGCTTGGGGAGCGTGCCCCCACCTTGGCCTCCCCCTCCTATCTTCCACCATGGCCCATTAACTCCCCGGTGGGTTTCGGTAACCTCCCAGTACTTCGGAAAAATGCCCGAACCACTCGGAACCTTTCCGGTGTCCAAACATAGCCTTCCAATATATCAATCTTTATGTCTCGACCATTTCGAGACTCCTCGTCACATCCGTGATCACATCCGGGAATCCGAACAACCTTTGGTACGTCAAAACACATGAACTCATAGTACCGATCGTCATCGAACGTTAAGCGTGCGGACCTTACGGGTTCGAGAACTATGTAGACATGACTGAGACTCACTTCCGATCAATAACCAATAGCAGAACCTGGATGCTCATATTGGTTTCTACATATTTTACGAAGATCTTTATCGGTCAAACCGCATAAACATACGTTGTTCCCTTTGTCATCGGTATGTTACTTGCCCGAGATTCGATCGTCGGTATCTCAATACCTAGTTCAATCTCGTTACCGGCAAGTCTCTTTACTCATTCCAGAATGCATCATCTCTCAACTAACTCATTAGTCAAATTGCTTGGAAGGATTATAGTGATGTGCATCATCGAGAGGGCCCAGAGATACCTCTCCGAAACACAGAGTGACAAATCCTAATCTCGATCTATGCCAACCCAACAAATACCATCGGAGACACCTGTAGAGCATCTTTATAATCACCTAGTTACGTTGTGATGTTTTATAGCACACTAAGTGTTCCTCCAGTATTCGGTAGTTGCATAATCTCGTAGTCATTGGAACATGTATAAGTTATGAAGAAAGCAATAGCAACAAACTAAACGATCATAGTGATAAGCTAACGAATGGGTCATGTCAATCACATCATTCTCTAATGATGTGACCCCTTTCATCAAATGACAACTCATGTCAATGGCTAGGAAACTTTAACCATCTTTGACCAACGAGCTAGTCAAGTAGAGGCATAATAGTGACACTCTTTTTGTCTATGTATTCACACATGTACTAATTAAGTTTCCAGTTAATACAATTCTAGCATGAATAATAAACATTTATCATGATATAAGGAAATATATAAATAACAACTTTATTACTTCCTCTAGGGCATATTTCCTTCACTTTTAACTTTTTCTTTAAACAACTTGGCATTTTCATAAGCTTGGGTTCTCCTGTCATCCAAAGAGCTAATATCAAATAACCTCTTTTCACCAGCATGTTTGAAATCATAGTTGAGCTCTTTAATTGCTCAATAAGCCTTATGTGTTGGAAATATGCCCTAGAGGCAATAATAAAAGTATTATTATATTTCATTGTTCATGATAATTGTCTTTTATTCATGCTATAACTGTATTATCCGGAAATTGTAATACACGTGTGAATACATAGACCACAATATGTCCCTAGTGAGCCTCTAGTTGACTAGCTCGTTGAGATCAACAGATAGTCATGGTTTCCTGGCTATGGACATTGGATGTCGTTGATAACAGGATCACATCATTAGGAGAATGATGTGATGGACAAGACCCAATCCTAAGCATAGCATAAAGATCGTGTAGTTCGTTTGCTAGAGCTTTTCCAATGTCAAGTATCTCTTCCTTCGACCATGAGATCGTGTAACTCCCGGATATCGTAGGAGTGCTTTGGGTGTATCAAACGTCACAAAGTAACTGGGTGACTATAAAGGTGCACTACAGGTATCATCGAAAGTGTATGTTGGGTTGACACGGATCGAGACTGGGATTTGTCACTCCGTATGACGGAGAGGTATCTCTGGGCCCCCTCGGTAATGCATCATCATAATGAGCTCAAGGTGACCAAGGTGTTGGCCACGGGATCATGCATTATGGTACGAGTAAAGTGACTTGCCGGTAACGAGACTGAACAAGGTATTGGGATACTGACGATCGAGTCTCGGGCAAGTAATGTACCGATTGACAAAGGGAATTGTATACGGGGTTTCATCAAATCCTCGACATCGTGGTTCAACCGATGAAATCATCGAGGAGCATGTGGGAGCCAACATGGGTATCCAGATCCCGCTGTTGGTTATTGCCCGAGAGTCGTCTCGGTCATGTCTACGTGTCTCCCGAACCCGTAGGGTCTACACACTTAAGGTTCGGTGACGCTAGGGTTGTATGAATATGAGTATGCAGCATACCGAATGTTGTTCGGAGTCCCGGATGAGATCCCGGACGTCAAGAGGAGTTTCGGAATGGTCCGGAGGTAAAGAATAATATATAGGAAGTGGTATTTCGGCCATCGGGAAAGTTTCGGGGTCACCCGGTATTGTACCGGGACCACCGGAAGGGTCCCGGGGGTCCACCGGGTGGGGCCACCCATCCCGGAGGGCCCCATAGGCTGACGTGGGAGGGGAGCCAGCCCATAGTGGGCTGGTGCGCCCCCCTAGGCCCACCCCCTGCGCCTAGGGTTGAAACCCTAGGGTGGGGCGCACCACATGCCTTGGGGGCACTCCCCCTTGGCCGCCGCCCCTTGGGAGATCCAATCTCCCGGGGCGGGCGCCCTGGGGCCTATATAAAGGAGGGCAGGGGAGGCAGCCGCACCCATTGCTTTGGCGCCTCCTCCCCGCTACACCTCGTCCTCCTCCCGTAGTCGCTTGGCGAAGCCCCGCTGGAGTTCTCTTGCATCCACCACCACGCCGTCGTCTTGCTGGATCATCATCAACCTCTCCTTCCCCTTGCTGGATCAAGAAGGAGGAGACATCTCCGTCCGCACGTGTGTTGAACGCGGAGGTGTTGTCCGCTCAAGACTTGGACATCGGTGATCTGAATCACGCCGAGTACGACTCCATCATCACCATCCCTTGCAAGCTTCCGCACGCGATCTACAAGTGGTATGTAGATGCAAACTCACTCCCTTGACTCGTTGCTTAGATGAACTCATAGATGGATCTTGGTGAAACCGTAGGAAAAATTTTAATTTTTCGCAACGTTCCCCAACAAGTGGTATCATGAGCTAGGTCTATCGTAGTTCTCTAATGCACGAGTAGAACACAATTTTGTTGTGGGCGTGGATCTTGTCAACTTGCTTGCCACTACTAGTCTTTTCTTGCTTCAGCAGTATTGTGGGATGAAGCGGCCGGACCAACCTTACACGTGCGCTTACGTGAGACCGGTTCCACCGATTGACATGCACTAGTTGCATAAGGTGGTGGCGGGTGTCTGTCTCTCCCACTTTAGTTGAAGCGGAATCGATGAAAAGGGTCCTTATGAAGGGTAAATAGAAGTTGACAAAATCACGTTGTGGTTATTCAGAGGTAAGAAAACGTTCTTGCTAGAACCCAATTGCAGCCACGTAAAAGATGCAACAACAATTAGAGGACGCCTAACTTGTTTTTGCAGCGATTGATCATGTGATGTGATATGGCCGAAGTTGTGATGAATGATGAATTGTGATGTATGAGATCATGTTCTTGTAATAGGATTCACGACTTGCATGTCGATGAGTATGACAACCGGCGGAGCCATAGGAGTTGTCTTTATTTTTGTATGACCTGCGTGTCATTGAAGAACGCCATGTAAACTACTTTACTTTATTGCTAAACGCGTTAGCCATAGAAGTAGAAGTAGTCGTTGGCGTGACAACTTCATGAAGACACGATGATGTAGATCATGATGATGGAGATCATGGTGTCAAGCCGGTGACAAGATGATCATGCAGCCTCGAAGATGGAGATCAATGGAGCTATATGATATTGGCCATATCATGTCACAACTATATAATTGCATGTGATGTTTATTATGTTTATGCATCTTGTTTACAAAGGACGACGGTAGTAAATAAGATGATCCCTCACAACAATTTCAAGAAGTGTTCTCCCCTAACTGTGCACTGTTGCTACAGTTCGTCGTTTCGAAGCACCACGTGATGATCAGGTGTGATAGATCCTTACGTTCACATACAACGGGTGTAAGACAGTTTTACATAGCAAAAACACTTAGGGTTAACTTGACGAGCCTAGCATGTGCAGACATGGCCTCGGAACACGGAGACCGAAAGGTCGAACATGAGTCGTATGGAAGATACGATCAACATGAAGATGTTCACCGACGATGACTAGTCCGTCTCACGTGACGATCGGACACGGCCTAGTCGACTCGGATCGTGTAACACTTAGATGACTAGAGGGATGTCTAATCTGAGTGGGAGTTTAGATGAACTTAATTATCATGAACTTAGTCTAAAACCTTTGAAAATATGTCTTGTAGATCAAATGGCCAACGCTCATGTCAACATGAACTTCAACGCGTTCCTAGAGAAAACCAAGCTGAAAGATGATGGCAGCAACTATACGGACTGGGTCCGGAACCTGAGGATCATCCTCATAGCTGCCAGGAAGCAATATGTCCTAGATGGACCGCTAGGTGACGCTCCCATCCCAGAGAACCAAGACATTATGAATGCTTGGCAAACTCGTGCTGATGATTACTCCCTCGTTCGGGCGGCATGCTTTACGACTTAGAACCGGGCTCCAAAAGCGTTTTGAGCATCACAGAGCGTATGAGATGTTCAAGAGCTGAAACTAGTTTTCCAAGCTCAAGCCCGGTCGAGAGATATGATGTCTCCGACAAGTTCTACAGCTTGTAAGATGGAGGAAAACAGTTACATCGGTGAGCACATCCTTAAGATGTCCGGGTTACACAACCGTATGACCCGGTGAACATTAACCTCCCGGATGAGGCGGTCATTGACAGAATCCTCGATCGCTCCCACCAAGCTACAAGAGCTTTGTGATGAACTACAACATGTGGGATGGTGAAGACCATTCTGAAGTGTTCTCAATCGTCAAGTCAGCAGAGGCTGAAATCAAGAAAGAACATCAAGTGTTGATGGTCAATAAGACCACTAAGTTCAAGAAGGGCAAGGGCAAGAAGAACTTCAAGAAGGACGGCAAGGATGTTGCCGCGCCCGTAAGCCGATTCTGGGAAGAAGTCAAAGAATGGACCCAAGCCCGAGACCGAGTGCTTTTATTGCAAGGGAAGGGTCACCGAAGCGGAACTGCCCCAAATACTTAGCGGATAAGAAGGCCGGCAACACCAAAGGTATATTTGATATACATGTAATTGATGTGTACCTTACCAGTACTCGTAGTAACTCCTGGGTATTTGATACCGATGCTGTTGCTCATATTTGTAACTCACAGCAGGAGCTGCAGATAAACGGAGACTGGCGAAGGACGAGATGACGATGCGCGTCGGGAATGGTTCCAGAGTCGATGTGATCGCCGTCGGCACGCTACCTCTACATTTACCCACTGGATTAGTTTTGAACCTTAATAATTGTTATTTAGTGCCAAGTTTGAGCATGAACATTGTATCTGGATCTCGTTTAATACGAGATGGATACTCATTTAAGTCTGAGAATAATGGTTGTTCGATTTATATGAGAGATATGTTTTATGGTCATGCTCCGATGGTCAATGGTTTATTCTTAATGAATCTCGAGCGTAATATTACACATGTTCATAGTAAGGATGCCAAAAGATGTAAAGTTGATAACGATAGTCCCACATACTTGTGGCACTGCCGCCTTGGTCACATTGGTGTCAAGCACATGAAGAAGCTCCATGCTGATGGACTTTTAGAGTCTCTTGATTATGAATCGTTTGACACATGCGAACCATGCCTCATGGGCAAAATGACCAAGACTCCGTTCTCCGAAACAATGGAGCGAGCAACCAACATGTTGGAAATCATACATACCGATGTGTGCGGTCCAATGAGCGTTGAGGCTCGCGGAGGATATCGTTATGTTCTCACTCTCACTGATGACTTGAGTAGATATGGGTATGTCTACTTAATGAAACACAAGTCTGAGACCTTTGAAAAGTTTAAGGAATTTCAGAATGAGGTGGAGAATCAACGTGACCGAAAGATAAAGTTCCTACGATCAGATCGTGGAGGAGAATACTTAAGTCACGAATTTGGCACACACTTAAGGAAATGTGGAATCGTTTCACAACTCACGCCGCCTGGAACACCTCGGCGAAACGGTGTGTCCGAACGTCGTAATCGCACTCTATTGGATATGGTGCGGTCTATGATGTCTCTTACCGATTTACCGCTATCATTTTGGGGATACGCTCTAGAGACAGCTACATTCACTTTAAATAGGGCACCGTCTAAATCCGTTGAGACGACACCGTATGAATTATGGTTTGGGAAGAAACCTAAGCTGTCGTTTCTAAAAGTTTGGGGATGCGATGCTTATGTCAAGAAACTTCAACCTGAAAAGCTCGAACCCAAGTCGGAAAAATCGTCTTCATAGGATACCCTAAGGAAACTGTCGGGTATACCTTCTACTTAAGATCCGAGGGCAAGATCTTTGTTGCCAAGAACGGATGCTTTCGAAAAGAGTTTCTCTCGAAAGAAGTAAGTGGGAGGAAAGTAGAACTCGATGAAGTACTACCTCTCGAACGGGAAAGTGGTGCAGCTCAGAAAATGTTCTGTGATGCCCACACCAACCAAGAGGAAAACAATGATGATGATCAAGGTACTTGGATCAAGTTGCTCTTGAACTTGAGGTCCACAAGGACACGTTCCGCACTGCAGTGGTACGGCAACCCTGTCTCCGGAAATCATGTTGTTAGACAACGGTGAACCTTCAAACTATGAAGAAGCGATGGCGGGCCCAGATTCCAACAAATGGCTTGAAGCCATGAAATCCGAGATAGAATCCATGTATGAAAACAAAGTATGGACTTTGACAGACTTGCCCGATGATCGGCGAGCGATAGAAAACAAATGGATTTTTAAGAAGAAGACGGACGCGGATGGTAATGTTACCATCTATAAAGCTCGACTTGTCGCTAAGGGTTATTGACAAGTTCAAGGGATTGACTACGACGAGACATTCTCTCCCGTAGCAAAGCTGAAGTCCGTCTGAATCATGTTAGCAATTGCCGCATACTATGATTATGAGATATGGCAGATGGACATCAAAACGGCATTCCTTAACGGACATCTTAAGGAAGAGCTGTATATGATGCAGCCGGAAGGTTTTGTCGATCCTAAGAACGCTAACAAAGTATGCAAGCTCCAATGATCCATTTATGGGCTGGTGCAAGCATCTCGAGTTGGAACATTCGCTTTGATGAGATGATCAAAGCGTTTGGGTTTATGAGACTTATGGAGAAGCCTGCGTTTACAAGAAAGTGAGTGGGAGCTCAGAGCATTTCTCATATTATATGTAGATGATATACTCTTGATGGGAAATAATATAGAACTTCGGACAGCATTAAGGCCTACTTGAATAAGTGTTTTTCAATGAAGGACCTTGGAGAAGCTGCTTATATATTAGGCATCAAGATCTATAGAGATAGATCGAGGCGCCTCATAGGTCTTTCACAAAGCACATACCTTGATAAGATTTTGAAAAGGTTCAAAATGGATCAGTCCAAGAAAGGGTTCTTGCCTATGTTACAAGGTGTGAGATTGAGCTCGGCTCAGTCACCGACCACGGCAAAAGATAAAGAAGAGATGAGTGGTATCCCCTATGCTTCAGCCATAGGATCTATTATGTATGCCATGCTATGTACTGACTGATGTAAACCTTGTCGTAAGTTTGGTAGCAAGATACCAAAGTAATCCCGCAAGGAACACTGGACAGCGGTCAAGAATATCCTGAAGTACCGAAAAGGACAAAGGACATGTTTTCGCTTATGGAGGAGACGAAGAGCTCGTCAAAGGGTTACGCCGACGCTTAGCTTAGACTCAGATCCGATGACTCTAAGTCACAAACCGGATACGTGTATATGTTGAATGGTGGAGCGAGAGTGGTGTTTTGCAAGCGAGCGTCGTGGCGGGATCTACGTGTGAAGCGGAGTACATGGCAGCCTCGAGGCAGCGATGAAGCGATTTGGGTGAAGGAGTTCATCACCGACCTAGGAGTCATACCCAATGCGTCGGGCCGATCAAACTCTTCGTGACAACACCGAGCTATTGCCCTTGCCAAGGAGCCCGGGTTTCACAAGAAGACCGAGCACATCAAGCGTCGTTTCAACTCCATCCGTGAAAATGTTCAAGATGGAGACATAGATATTTGCAAAGTACACACGGATCTGAATGTCGCAGATCCGCTGACTAAACTCTCTCATGAAAGCAAAACATGATCAACACGAGAACTCTATGGGTGTTCGATTCATCACAATGTAACTAGATTGGTGACTCTAGTGCAAGTGGGAGACTGTTGGAAATATGCCCTAGAGGCAATAATAAAAGTATTGTTATATTTCATTGTTCATGATAATTGTCTTTTATTCATGCTATAACTGTATTATCCGGAAATCGTAATACACGTGTGAATACATAGACCACAATATGTCCCTAGTGAGCCTCTAGTTGACTAGCTCGTTGAGATCAAAAGATAGTCATGGTTTCCTGGCTATGGACATTGGATGTCGTTGATAACGAGATCATATCATTAGGAGAATGATGTGATGGACAAGACCCAATCCTATGCATGGCATAAAGATCGTGTAGTTCGTTTGCTAGAGCTTTTCCAATGTCAAGTATCTCTTCCTTCGACCATGAGATCGTGTAACTCCGGATACCGTAGGAGTGCTTTGGGTGTATCAAACGTCACAACGAATCGGGTGACTATAAAGGTGCACTACGGTATCTCCGAAAGTGTCATTGGGTTGACACGGATCGAGATCGGATTTGTCACTCCGTATGACGGAGAGGTATCTCTGGGCCCACTCGGTAATGCATCATCATAATGAGCTCAAGGTGACCAAGGTGTTGGCCACAGGATCATGCATTACTGATGAGTAAAGTGACTTGCGTAACGAGACCGAACAAGGTATTGGGATACCGACGATTGAGTCTCGGGAAGTAACGCATCGATTGACAAAGGGAATTGTATACGGGTTTGATCAATCCTCGACATCGTGGTTCAACCGATGAAATCATCGAGGAGCATGTAGGAGCCAACATGGGTATCCAGATCCCGCTGTTGGTTATTGCCCGAGAGTCGTCTCGGTCATGTCTACGTGTCTCCTGAACCCGTAGGGTCTACACACTTAAGGTTCGGTGACACTAGGGTTGTATGAATATGAGTATGCAGCATACCGAATGTTGTTCGGAGTCCCGGATGAGATCCCGGACGTCACGAGGAGTTTCGGAATGGTCCGGAGGTAAAGAATAATATATAGGAAGTGGTATTTCGACCATCGGGAAAGTTTCGGGGTCACCCGGTATTGTACCGGTACCACCGGAAGGGTCCTGGGGGTCCACCGGGTGGGGCCACCCATCCCGGAGGGCACCATAGGCTGACGTGGGAGGGGAGCCAGCCCATAGTGGGCTGGTGCGCCCCCCTAGGCCCACCCCCTGCGCCTAGGGTTGAAACCCTAGGGTGGGGGGGCGCACCACATGCCTTGGGGGGCACTCCTCCCCCCTTGGCCGCCCCTTGGGAGATCCAATCTCCCGGGGGCGCGCCCCTGGGGCCTATATAAGGAGGGGGGGGGAGGCAGCCGCACCCATTGCTTTGGCGCCTCCTCCCCTGCTACACCTCGTCCTCCTCCCGTAGTCGCTTGGCGAAGCCTCTTTGGAGTTCACTGCATCCACCACCACGCCGTCGTCTTCTTTGGATCATCATCAACCTCTCCTTCCCCTTGCTGGATCAAGAAGGAGGAGACATCTCCCGTCCGTGCACGTGTGTTGAACGCGGAGGTGCTGTCCATTCAGCACTTGGACATCGGTGATCTGAATCACGTCGAGTACGACTCCATCATCACCATCCCCTTGCAAGCTTCCGCACGCGATCTACAAGTGGTATGTAGATGCAAACTCACTCCCTTGACATGTTGCTTAGATGAACTCATATATGGATCTTGGTGAAACCGTAGGAAAAATGTTAATTTTCTGCAACGTTCCCCAACATTATGTTCTAGTTCAAGAGGTAAGTGACATGCTTTTCCATAAACCATTTTATACGAAGATATGCCCATAGGATTTTTATAAGCAGTTCTATAAGCCCATAGTGCATCATCAAGTTTCTTAGACCAATTATTTCTAGATCTATTAACAGCCTTTTGCAAGATTAATTTAATTTCTCTGTTGCTCAATTCTACTTTCCCACTAGATATGGTTAACATCATACTTCGCACGCAATTTACGGAAAGCGCCATTAATAAAGTGTGAACCACCATCAGTCATTAAATATCTAGGGACTCCAAACCTCAAAAAAATAACTTCTTTAAGCATCTTAATAGAAGTGTTATGATCAACACTACTAATTGGAATAGCTTCTACCCACTTAGTAACGTAATCAACAGCAACTAAAATTTGTATATACCCATTAGAGGAAGGAAAAGGTCCCATATAATCAAAGCCCCAAATGTTGAATGGTTCAATAACAAGTGAATAATTCATAGGCATTTCCTAATGTCTACTAATATTACCAATTCTTTGACATTCATCACAAGAAAAAACATACCTATGAGCATCCTTGAAGAGAGTAGGCCAATGAAAACCAGATTGTAATACCTTATGTGTAGTTCTATCTCCAACGTGGTGTCCTCCATAAACCTCAGAGTGACACTTGCGTAAGATTTGTTCCTGTTCATGCTCAGGTACACAATGTCTAACAATACCATCTACTCATTCTTTATAAAGGTGTGGGTCACCCCAAAAGTAATGTCTTAAATCATAGAAAAACTTTTTCTTTTGCTGGTATGTGAAACAAGGTGGTATAAATTTAGCAACGATTAGCATAATCAACATACCATGGAGCATTATGAGAAGCATTTATGACAGCTAATTGTTCATCGGGAAAGCTATCATCAATAGGTAGTGGGTCATCAAGAATATTTTGTAACCTAGACAAGTTATCAACTACGGGGTTCTCAGCTCCCTTTCTATCAATATGCAAATCAAATTCTTGTAGAAATAGAACCCATCTAATAAGTCTAGGTTTAGCATCTTTCTTTTCCATAAGGTATTTAATATCAGCATGATCGGTGTGAATAGTTACTTTGCAATCAACAATACAAGATCTGAACTTATCACAAGCAAATACAACCGCTAATTTCTTTTCTTCAGTAGTAGCATAGTTTCTTTGAGCACCATCTAGAGTTTTACTAGCATAATGGATTACATTTAATTTCTTATCAACTCTTTGTACTAGAACAGAACCTACAACATAATCACTAGCATCACACATAATTTCAAAGGGTAGGTTCCAATCAGGTGGTTAAACAATAGGTGCAAAAATTAAGGCTTTCTTAATTATTTCAAATGCTTCTACACAATCATCATCAAAAACAAATGGAACATCTTTTTGCAAAAGATTAGTGAGAGGCCTAGAAATTTTAGAGAAGTCTTTAATAAACCACCTATAGAAACGAGCGTGACCAAGGAAACTTCTTATACCTTTGATATCTTTTGGACATTATATTTTTTCAATAGCACCACTTTAGCTTTATCAACTTAAATACCTCTTTCCGAAATTTTATGCCCCAAGACAATACCTTCATTAACCATAAAGTGGCACTTCTCCCAATTTAAGACAAGATTAGTTTCTTCACATCTCTGCAAAACTCGATCAAGATTGCTTAAGCAATCATCAAAAGAAGTTCCGTAAATGGAAAATCATCCATCAAAACCTCAACAATCTTTTCACAAAAGTCAGAGAATATAGTAGTCATACATCTTTGAAAGGTAGTAGGTGCATTGCAGAAACCAAAAGGCATATGTCGATAAGCAAAGGTACCGAAAGGGCAAGTAAAAGTAGTCTTTTCTTGATCCTCTTGTGACATGGGTATTTTGAGAAAAACTAGAATAACCATCTAGAAAGCAAAAGTGTGTATGTTTGAACAACCTTTCTAGCATTTGATCAATAAAAGGTAGAGGGTAATGAACTTTCCTAGTAGCATTATTTAATTTTCTAAAATCAATTACCATTCTATAAACTGTGACAATTCAGAATCAATTCATTTTTATCATTAGGAACAATAGTAATACCTCCCTGCTTAGGGACACAATGAACGACATGACTTACCCATCTACTATCAGCAACATGATAAATTATAACTGCTTCCAAAAGCTTTAATATTTCATTCCTTACCACTTCCTTCATCTTAGGATTTAACCACCGTTGATGAACAACAACTGGTTTAGCATCAGGCTCCATATTAATTTTATGCTGACATAGAGTGGGACTAATGCCCTTAAGATCATCAAGAGTATATCCAATAGCAGCACAGTGCTTCTTCGGAGTTTTCAATAATTTCTTTTCTTCATGCTCTGAAAGGTTAGCACTAATAATAACATGATATATCTTATTTTCATTAAGATAAGAATATTGAAAGTATCAGGCAATTTCTTAAGATCAAAAACATGATCACTCTTGGGTGGTAGAGGATCTCCCAGAGTCTCAACAGGCAAATTGTGTTTCAACACAGGTGTCTGTTTAAAGAAAATCTCATCTAATTCCCTTATTTCATTCATAAACATATCATTTTCATGGTCTAGTAAATATTGTTCTAAAGGATCAGTAGGAGGCACAACAATAGAAGAAAGACCAATAATCTCATCTTTACCAGACAATTCTTTTTCATGGGGTCATGGTTTTGTCACGACAGATGCCTTTGCAAAAGGACTTAGGTGTGGAGCCATCACAACGTTGGTTAGCTCGAAGGAGTTGAACGGGACAAGGGACACGAGTTTACCCAGGTTTAGCCGCTCTCAACGAGGTAAAAGCCTACTTCCCGCTTGTGTTGTATTGCTTCAGTATCAATTAAAAGGGAGCGAAATCACTTGACCTAGCTATCGATCAGTTGTTTCTTGAGTTAAACCATCGCAGGGTCTCTCCTTTATATACATAGGTTGAGGCCCTAGGCTTACAAGAATCCAAGCCGGATCACACAACGTGACCAAATCGGGTTCTAAATCGCCTTGCCTTACAAGGCAAGTCACCACAGGGCGGCTCACATCTCCAGGTCACGGCGCCTTCCTCCAGGTCATGGGACTTCCTCCGGGTCTTGGGTTGTCACAACCTGATTTTTGGCCCTTTCTTTTTCTTTTGATTTTCTATTAATTTTGCTTGGATTTCTTTTTCTGTGGCTCTATGGTCCTGAAACTTGGGAAGATCATCTCTTCTCAAGTCTCACAAGTGGCTTGCCATCATCTAATCCATCCCAAGATCATGTCATTCCCCATCTTGGACCAATCCCAATATTCTTTTTAATGGGAATATTCCTTTTTCAATTAAAGGAATAACCCTATTTTCCCTAGGTTGTCAAGCAACCTATATTCTGTCACTCCCAAAATTGCCAAATAATTCTCATAATTTTTTTGGGTCATATCTTCATCAAATATGGCAAAACTTTTCCTTGCCAGGTTCAAAAATAATTACCAACTATTCCTTTTAATATTCTGCCCTAGATGGCACTTTGTGAAGCAAGTGCCATTTATCTTTGCTTGATTGCTCCCAATGTTTTTGGACCCTCTCTCATGTCCATATCATTGCCTCATGACAAAATTCAACTTAATTTGCCTAGTGAACCTTCCTCGGCAAATTTCCAAAGTTTCTGTCAGGTGGAAGCCTTGTTGAAGGAAGTACCAACTAGGAGTATCCAAATGAGTTGAAATTTTGCAAGGTCCTTCCTATGCCCAAATAACCCATCTTCACCAAATTTCAACTTAATCCAATCATTTATGGGAGTGCTACTTCATCATTTCCTAATCTTGTCAGTAGGGCACTTTCTACAGCAAGTGCTAGCTAAACACCTCCTATTAATCTGAAACTTTGCCACCTTGCGTATCTTAGCATGTGATCAACCCCAGACAAACCAGTTCCTTCGTTCCCAAGCTTGTGTTCCCTCTGCACAGCACAAACAGGTTGTTGTTGCTCTGCTTTGGATCCACCTGCAAATCTCTTCTTTACCCCTACTCTTGTTTCTTTATTCATTGGCACTAATGATAGCATCAACCATCCCCTAGACATGATTTGGCCGCTCGGAGTGCATCGTGTGCGCTAGTGCACGCGGTGACCACGGGGCAGACGAGCCAAATCTCGTGCTCAGGCAAACCGCGTGCCCTCTAGCCACCTCTTTCCTCCTTGTCTCGACGCCCCTCCATGTCTAGTAGCTCCCCTGTGAGCCTCTGTGTGGCCCTGAGTCGCTGCCCCGACCTATCTCATCTTTGTTTAGTTGCTTTCGAGCTTGTCCATGCCGCTACCTCCTCTGATCCATCTTTTTCATGTCGGTCGAACTCTCTAGAGCCTCCCCGAGACCTTCCCGTGGCTATATATAGCACCCTCGACCTCCTCCGCTCCCCGCAACTCCTTCCCCTGCCTTCCCCACCCACCGGAGGTGCCCCCATGTCACCTCCATCCACCTTGCCCGGTTCGGCCCTCTCTTGATTCTGGCCGTCCCAAGCCTCCTCCTCCCTTCCTGACAATAGCACCACCTTCCCCACTCTCCGGCGATCCCCCCACCTCCTCATCTCGTTGTCGGACCGACCGGAGCCGCCTTCCCAAAGATCTCGGCCGCCACCCGAGCTCTCTATCTTGGTGGGCCGTCGCGGCCACACCCCTCCCGGGCATCCGTTCGTCCCCTGGATAGAAGCAGCACACCTCGCCAAGCTCCCCGGTGGCTCCAGCTCGGCCGGAGGTGGCCGGAGCCGGCCGGGCTGTCACCGACGCTGCGCCCCTCCCCTACTTCCTCTGTCCCACACACGGGAACAACAGGAGAAATAGGACAGCGACGCCTAGCCTAGATGGCCAGGCGGGCCCCACCACCTTATGGGCCCCCACCTGTCATCCAGAGAAGCCCCGGGTCCGCGCGGAATAACTAGAAGCGTATTTTGTACTTCACGCTTTCGTTTCAGTGAAAGCGTAAAGTGTTGCGGCTTCGGCTTGAAATAGGTTTTCTCTGTCCTGAAACCGTAGTTCCTAGAATACGTTTTCTCTTTTTCCAGCCAGGGGCCTGTTTGTAGAAGTTATTTTTACAGATTGGTCCCTAAACTTCACCTGGCTATATCTTTTCACCCGTAACTCCGATTCAGGTGAATCCAACGCCTACTTCTTCGTCTTGTCAAGCTCTATCTATTGGTATCCTTTTCACTAGGTGGACCCACTATGAAAATGACCTTTATACCCTTGCCCTTATCTAGCCCCCTTTGAGGGAGAACCGTTCCAGCGAATCTTTCCATGGCATCACCGCACTTCTTCGCGGAGTACCTTTCATTCCTAGGCAAGCTACGACAGCCACTTGCATGATGGACATGCAATAGCCTTGGTTTTCAACCTGAATATTTAATAACTATCTACTTGGTTGCACCCGTTATACTGTTGTTTCGGTTATGCTTATGGATCTGTGTTCACTATCATGCTATGTCTTCATGCACTTTGTTATCAAGTACTACTTGCTAGTATTATTTTCATATGCCATGCTTGGTAGTAGTACATGCTGGAGATAGTGATGTCCATCTGATGCATGTTTATCGGCTGTTATCAGTACCATTATTATGCAAGTTCATCTACATCCAGTAGCTAAGTGCTTTATTATTGTTAATAAATGCTTCACATGTTAAGAGGTTATATTTCCAGTACATGTTCATGTTGATATCATGTTTATATGCATTATGGTTGCATCATGTTATTTCATTATGGCTCAGCTGATTACTTTTCAAGTTTAACCAGATATTAAATGAACTTGAACACCTGTTGGCTGAGTCATAGTGCCATCGAGACGAACTGACCAGCGCAACCACATTTGCCTTTATGGGAAGGCCCTAATACGGTTTATTGTCATGCCTCTCGCTAGTGCCTCCAACGAGGGAAGGTTATGGGTGCGCACTACCCTGATCAGGTAGGCGGACATAAGCCTTGTGAGCCCGAGTTTGGTTATGTGCACATGTCCCCGTTTGGGGCCGTTTATTGTTTTGCCACGATGGTGCCGTTAGGTGTCACGAGGTGACACGGGGCCACCCATGACTTAGCCCAAAGGGGATTTTTGTCAGAATGGCCAGGAGAGTGTGATGGAAATAGATCGATTTTGTCAGAACGTCGTTGGTCCACCCGAATGGGAGTGCGAGGCCATGGGTTCTGTGGTGTGGGTACAGTGTACTAACCTCTGCAGAGTGTGTGTATAATCTATCAATAGCCGTGCCCGTGGATAAGGGCCCAGTTCGTAGTAGGTCACACTATGAGTCAACAAAAATGAAAACCTCAGTAATAAACAACCCCAGTTTGATGAGGAAAGAAGTTGGTTGATTTTTATGTGGTCACGGGAGGATCATGATGGTATTCTTGATAATGATGAGGTGGTATTGAGAGGATTCCAATGGTATTCTTGATAATGAAGAGGTGATCTTGTGAAGATCTTGATGGTATTCTTGATAATAATTGAAGCGATCTCGTGACCACGATGGTAAGTGAGAATGACATATCTATGGTGGTTACAAGGTAACCCCGAACAGACTAAGTGATATTTGTAACCATGTTGCATGCTACTATCATCATTATTCATGTCTCGAGTAATATGTTCATGTCATGCTGATAATGTTCTAGTGGTATCATGTTCTTCTTGTACACGCATGTTGTTCTGGTAGTATCATGCTAATCATTGCTAAGTAACCTATAAATGTCATGTTATTGTTTGTCTTGATTGCTTTGGTTGCTATGAGCTTGCAAGTACATTCAATGTGCTGACATGGCGTGCCATGCCAGTTTGCAGGTCATGTTTTGTCTGCTTACTTATTTCCCGTGGATCCCTTGTTGGCGAGCTAGGATAAGTGTTCCGGCCAGAGTCCCTGCAGAGTGGAGTCTGTCACTATCGTCGTTATTCCGCTGCTATGTGTTGTTCTGCTGCTAGCATAGGGAAACCTTGGCAGGCATAGCGTCGCTGTGCCGATGTAATTCCTGGTTATATCGGAACCCTTGTATCCCCGAGTTTTTGTAATAAAGAGCTGATTTGTTCTATGCCAAGCAGTGTCGTATTCCAGAAGACTTGATCTCTGGGCTGAAATACGGGGTGTTCCGGTCTCTCTGAGCTGGGGTGCCACATGGGCCTTCAACGGGCCTGTCTTGCAAACCACCTCTAGTCTTCATATCATATCTTCTTAGGCCTATTTGGGCTTTCACCTCGCCAACAGTGTAACCCGACCCCTCCTGGCCAGGTCTCACCAAGGGGTCATATCCCCAACATTAGGCCGCAGATTGATTTGAACATGTTCATGTCAATCTTCACTGCATCCGGTTGGCGAGTCTTCCTTTGATTCCTCCCAATGGTTAATTTGAACCGGATCTTTGGAACCCGCCATGTCGTCATGCAAAATAAATACAGAAAATCTTGTGACATCACAACGGATCTTTTTGCATTAACTGGTCGTTCGAGAATCGAGGCGCCTCTACTGTTGAGATAATCATGATGCCTCCTCGATTTATGTGCATGCCATTTTACTGCATCACTTTTCCTTTATAAATAGGTAGGGGGATTTTTCACTTTTACCCCCTTTCACCTCCATTTCTTCTTCCTCCTTGCGACCTCCACCGTGCAAGAGCTCTGCCACTCCGGCCGATCTTCACCAGCGACTCCATCAAAGGTCGTTGCATCAACCTGACCAAACCAAAGAACCGCGACGCACTCCCACTCTTCATCAACACCGTCAGGTATCATCTTGCCCTTTCTCAGATCCACATTAGAATGCCCTAGTTTGTCGAGTTCGCCGGTGTTCAACCAAGTTTTAGTCAAGTTCATCCAACTCTCATATAAAAGGATAGCTCAATCCACGAATTAGGAAAAAACGAAGTGGTACTTGTCCAAAGCTCTTATTTTACATCTAGCATAGATCTTTTCCTCTTCAGAATCCATGCACAGCCTGCTACTTTTTTTGCCACTGTACCTTAGGTTTAGCCATTGTTCTTCATTTTCAAGGCTGCAGTAGATCCAAAATTATAGGCATAAACTGTGAAACTTGTTTGCCCTGTCACTGGTACGCGTCGGTGCTATACAAACGGTTTTGAACCCCTTTCTGCGGCGGTATTTGGAACTGTCACCTAGTGAGTGTGGGCGATTAGGGGGGTCCTTCCCACACGACCCAGAAACCGTCGGGGATAGGGACCCTACAGTACTCCTTTTCATTTGTGGCTGCATTTCCATCGCAGTCGGTATTCTGTGGTGCTACGTTTACGATGCCCGACCCATCACAAATGGTTCACTATTATAGAACGTGTATGATAAGCATACAATCACACACATTCGCTTTTCACAAACCGTATGCGATAACTAATTAAGAAGATTAGCTAATCGTCGTACGAGTGTCGGATAGGATTACGAAACATCGGACCGTCGTAACATCGTCGTACACGACAACTATCACACACACTATTCTGTGGTGCAACGTTTACAATGCTTACTTCATCAGAAACAGTTCATGGTTGTGAATCATGTATGATAAGGCAACTATCGCACACGCTATTATGTGGTGCAACGTTTACGATGCATACTTCATCAAAATAGTTCATGGTTGCAAATCGTGTATGATAAGGAAACTATCACAAATAGTTAGTTTGCCAGCACCTTTTGTGATATTGTCTGACATCGCACACGCTTTGCAAACGGCAACTATGTGCACGCTTGCACACGTTTCCTCTCTGTGAACAGTCTCGGATTATGGTGTATGTCGCAAACGTTTGTCTTTTACCAACCGTGTGTGCCGTAACAACCTAGAGAGCGTACTTTCACCATAATTTAATTGCTGCTATATCAAATTGAAATTGAAATTGAATGTATGCTATAGCTTTATTCATATCCATCAGGTTCAGACAACTAATAAATTATTCGATTCATAGGTACACATCAAGAATTACATAAGAACCAAATAAAGAATGATGAACCACAGTTGTATACTTGTACTATTAACCATTTCTCCTTAGGGAGATCAACATGAGTGGCAAATGATTCACAGAAAGAAGCTACTATCTCGGAGTCAAGTCCATATTTAGTGCTAAATTCACGAAAAGCATTCGTATCCATAAAAGATTTAACATAGTCAAACTTAAGGTTTATACCTGACTCCTTACCTTCGTCAAGTTCCCAATCTTTAGAGTTGCATTTAATCCTTTCCAACAAATCCCATTTAAATTCAATAGTCTTCTTCATAAAAGAACCAGTACAAAAAGTATCGAGCATGGATTGATCATTATGAGAAAGTCGAGCATAAAAACTCTGAATAATAATTTCTCTTGAAAGCTCATGATTGGGGCATGAATATAGCATTGATTTAAGCCTCCCCCAAGCTTGAGCGATACTTTCTCCTTTAGGAGGCCAAAAATTATAAATATAATTCCGATCATGATGAACCAAATGCATAGGATAAAACTTCTAGTGAAATTCCAATTTCAATCAGTTGTAGTTCCAAGTCCCAATATCATCGCATAGCCTATACCATGTCAATGCCTTCTCCTTCAAAGATAAAGGGAAGACCTTCTTATTGACTTCATCCTCGGGAAAACCTGCAAGCTTAAATAATCCACAAACTTCATCCACATATATTAGATGCATATCAGGATGTAATGTTCCATCTCCTGCATAAGGATTAGCTAGCAGTTTCTCTATCATACCCAAAGGAAATTCATAATTAATATTTTCAGTAGGTGCAATAGGTTGAGGGGAAACTCTTTGCTCTTCTGGTCAGGGTGAAGATACCCCGAACAAACCCCTCAAAGGATTATTTTCCATAGTGACAAGTGACAGTAAATTTCAGCACGTAATATAAATGTTTACTTACCAAAGGCGCTTCACTCCCTAGAAATGGTGACAGAAAAGAGGCTTGATGACCCACAAGTATAGGGGATCTATCATAGTCCTTTCGATAAGTAAGAGTGTCGAACCCAACAAGGATCAGAAGGAAATGACAAGCGGTTTTCAGCAAGGTATTGTCTGCAAGCATTCAAATTATCGGTAACAGATAGTTGTGTGACAAGATAATTCGTAAATGGTAATAGGTAACAAGTGTAACTAAGGTGAAGCAAGGTGGCCCGATCCTTTTTGTAGCAAAGGACAAGCCTGGACAAACTCTTATATAAAGCAAAGTGCTCCCGAGGACACATGGGAATTATTGTCAAGTTAGTTTTCATCATGCTCATATGATTCGCGTTCGTTACTTTGATAATTTGATATGTGGGTGGACCGATGCTTGGGTGTTGTACTTACTTGGACAAGCCTCCCACTTATGATTAACCACTCTCGCAAGCATCTGCAACTACGAAAGAAGAATTAAGATAAATCTAACCATAGCATGAAACATATGGATCCAAATCAGCCCTTATTTAAGTAACGATAAACTAGGGTTTAAGCTTCTGTCACTCTAGCAACCCATCATCTACTTATTACTTCCCAATGCCTTCCTCTAGGCCCAAATCATGGTGAAGTGTCATGTAGTCGACGTTCACATGACAACACTAGAGGAAAGACAACATACATCTCATCAAAATATCGAACGAATACCAAATTCACATGATTACTTATAACAAGACTTCTCCCATGTCCTCAGGAACAAATGTAACTACTCACAAAGCATATTCATGATCAAAATAAGAGGGGTATTGAATATCATTAAGGATCTGAACATATGATCTTCCACTGAATAAACTAACTAGCATTGACTACAAGGAGTAATCAACACTACTAGAAACGCACAGGTACCAATCTGAGGTTTTGAGACAAAGATCAGATATAAGAGATGAACTAGGGTTTGAGAGGAGATGCTGCTTATGTTGATGGAGATTGACACCCTCTCGATGAGAGGATCGTTGGTGATGACGATAGCTTCGATTTCCTCCTCGGGGGGGGGGGGGGGGGGGTTCCCCGGCAGAACAGCTCCACCGGAGCCCTAGAATGCTTCTGCCCAGGTTCCACCTCGAGACAGTGGTGCTTCGTCCCGAAAGCTTCCTTATGATATATTTTCCAGGTCAAAACCCTCCATATAGCAGAAGATGGGTGCCGGAGGCCTTCCAGGTGGCCCACAAACCCTAGGGCTCGCCCCCAGGCTTGTGGTCTCCTGGTGGGTCCCCTCTGGTATTTTCTTCGCCAGTATTTTGTTTATATATTCCAAAATCATTCTCCATAAGTTTTCAAGACTTTTGGAGTTGTGCAGAATAGGTCTCTCGGATTTACTCTTTTCCAGCCTAGAATTCCAGCTGCCGGCATTCTCCCTCTTCCTGTAAACCTTATAAAATAAGAGAGAAAAGGCATAAGTATTGTACCATAGTGTGTAATAACAACCCATAATGCAATAAATATCAATATAAAAGCATGATGCAAAATGGACGTATCATAGCGCTGCTTCCTCTGCCATTTTCTGTGCGGATCTTCCTTCCACACTGGTTGGGGTTGAAGCGAGTGCAACTTCATGACATGACTTGTCAGTGACTCAATCATCGCTTCTCGTGTAGCTTCATGGATTCAGTGTGAGAATGACCAGGACTTGTGAGGACAAGGCTGGATTGCATCAGCTGCATTGGTTTTGGCAAGGAGGGAGTCGAAGGCCTTCAGACAACCGTGGGAGAGCTGCCTACCTAAAAGGACACTAGCTCCTATGAAGGGTTTGGTGTGTTAATGGCACTATGTTTAGAAGACTAAATATGTTTCGAATTCTTACACAGGATAAACAAATATTTGAAATTAAACATATGGTTAGTCGGCGACCCCCTAAGCAAAAAGGATAAAGAAGATGGCACACTAGTTTAGTACCGATGGTTTCTCATTCTTGAGTCATACGTATGCCATGCTATAAAGAGGGGATACACCATTGATTGAGATGTGGGAATTGATGAAACAAAACCAAAGCCAAAGCCAAAATACGCACATCCCATGGAAGAGAGAGCCCATTAAGATGTCTGTGTCCTCCTGTGAGTCCTCTCTGGTGAGACTAGGAGGTGCTTCGGACTCTCCAAGCGGCCTCCGAGCAAAGCAGGTTTGCTCTTGTTTAGTCTTGGGTACTCTGAGGTGTCTCAGAGCCTTCAGGCTCTGAACTCTGAGCAGCCTCCGAGGAGCCTTGGACAGGAAGCAGAATGCCTCTTGCCCGGTGTTGGAGATATGCCCTAGAGGCAATCATGTATGACGATATTTCCTATGTTTTTTATGAATAAAGATAGTCCTTGGACATTATCAATGATGTGTATCAGCAAGTACGTGACTTATTTGTGAGACTATGCATTGTATGATGACTGTCCTAAAAGGTTCCTAGTCGAAAGGGCTGTGTGGACGTGCAGCCGACTAGACTAGCATATGACACGGTCGATGGCTTGGTCTCACTAGCCATGTAGCATTGGATGCTAACCGGATAATATGAACTTGGAAAGGTCTGTTCGGATTCGATGTAGTCGGATCCGAGTCGAGATAAGGTCCGAATCGGACAGACCCAACTATGAGATGCAACGATATGTCATCTGTGAGTCTCTAGTATAACATACGTTATATGTCCTAAGACCTGAGCTGACGCATGTACTCAAGATGGTGACAGACTTGCTTTGGGCCGACCAAACACTACTCCGTGACTGGGTAGTTACAAAGGTAGGTTTTGGGTTTGTCCAGTCCCATGCTGCGAGACATGGTCGAGCAAGATGGGATTTGCCCCTCCGATCAGGAGAGATATACTCTGTGCCCCTCGTGTGATCCGACCAGGATAAGCATGGCCATGTGAAACGGATTATGAGATAATCCAATTTGTGGTCGGTATCACTGGAACGAGAAAGAGGTCAGGCTAGTACAAGGATGACAGTCTCGCCTTGAACCCCACTACATATATCATGAGGCAAAGGGAACAGAAGTGTGACACGTTGTATGGTTCACCTAACCAGCTTCATAGTCTGCTTGGTGGTCGGCACGCCTTGCTAGAGGTAGCTACCAACCATGCAGGTCGGAGGTGATCCGAACTGTGACCAAGCCAACTTGAACCTAAAGGCTCGCGCGCTTAAGGGAAGGGACCTACGAGGTTGGTTCAGAGGACACTGGTCGGATGTGATCCGAGCTAGACTTGGAACATGACCGAGTAGACTTTGGGCTTTAGGATCCGTGCAAGGCCCAAGTGTTGAGCCCGTGATGGATGCCTATAAATAGTGGAGGTGCATCACACTTATTCAGTTGACCGCTTTGGCGCTGTCACTAGGTTTTGCATGTATTGCGAATAGCCACCTCCACTCGTCGCCGGTTGTGTGATCAGACCTAGTAGTCCTCCACACGACGTTCCTCCTGCACACGCGGATACCGTTAGAGGTGGTGCACTTGCGCCGCTCCGGTGAACCTGTTCGCGGGATCCAATCGGCTACGTGGGAGACCGGCAAGGAGGAGACGACTTCGGGAACACGCTGCCTCAACTCTTCTTCCGCTGCACGGCACTACACATCTAGTGGTAACGATCTGTGATCCATCTCCCGTAGCATGTTCCTGGATGTTCTGCGTGTAGAAAAAAATTTAAATTTGCAGTCAACCCACCCTACCGTAGAACCCAACACCCGGTTGCTGACGTAGTCCTCTCGCCATTTGGCTGCCTCCTGCTTGCCACAACGCTATTTCCTCTGCTATTTTTTGTGTGGGTCATCCTTCCAAACTGGTCGGCGGTTGAAGCGAGTGTAACTTCATGGCATGACTCATCAGCAACTCTACGGTCACTTCTGTTGTATCTTCATAGAGTCAGTGTGAGAATGACTAGGACATGCGAGGACGAGGCTGGACTGCATCAACTACATTGGTTTTGGGAAGGAGGAAGTTGGAGATCATGAGACAACTGTGTGAGAGCGGCCTACCTAAAAGGACATCTAGGTCCTAATGGTGGCTTTGGTGTGTTAATGACACTATGTTTCGAAGACTAACTATGTTTTGAATGCTTACATAGGATAAATGAACACTTGAAATAAAACATAAGGTTGGTGGGTGACCCCCTAAGAAAAAAGGATAAAGAAGACGACCTGCTAGTTTTCTACCGATGGTTTCTCATTTTTGAGTCGTAGGTATGCCATACTATAAATAGGGGATACACCATTGATCGAGATGTGGGAATTGATGAACCAAAACCAAAGACAAAACTCGCACATCCCATGGAACAGAGAGCCCATTAAGATGTCTGAGTCCTCCTCTGAGTCCTCTCTAGTAAGTCTAGGAGGTTCTTCGGACCCTCCGAGTGGCTTCCAAGCTAAGCTATTTGCTCTTGTTTAGTCTTGGGTACTCTGAGGTATCTCAGAGCCTTCAAGCTCTGACCCTCTGAGAAGCCTCCAAGGCGCCTTAGAACAGAAACAGAATGCCTCCGTTTTCGCTCAGATGTGGCTCTGAGCACCTTGGACCCTCTGACATTACCAAGATGCGAGCATAATGGGAAGAGTAATGGGGGCGGGGGAACTACTTAACTAAACCTCTTATGAGTTGTATGGTATGAATTACATCTCTAGACTGGATAAGCCTTTTCTGGTTCCTTCTTAACTTTTGAGCTTTGTATAACTCATTCTTTTCGACAAGTCCTTATATTTCCAATAATCTGACCTGAAATAGGAGAATTATTGTAGAGAGGTAGTTGTGTGGATATGCATTTTTTTCACAATTTGTGTTTCAGCTGTGACGCTGCAGGTGTGCGCAGCTGGTTGTAGATGCCTGAGCGAAAAGATTGCTCAGGAGAGATGTTGTGGCGACCTGGCCTCTATGTATATCCCTTGTGGCCTTTCTGACAACTTTATGCCCTTCTTCTTGTGTGCTTCTTCTTTTGTTTGAAGGGCCTTGGCTTTTATGGTGGATCTTTATAGCATCATGACATGTGAGGAAGTATAACCGGGTTAGTTGCAAACGGCTTAGGTACTTGAACTGCTTATCATGATCCTATTTGCATGACCAAATGCCTTTTGTGGTATGCCGTGCCGTGTCGGTCTTACTGTTACACGTCTACTAAGATTTCGTGTAGCGACCAGACCTCAAACAGTCTGATCTCTGTGCATCAGTGTCATCCCTGGATCGGTAATGCTGACACGCACAATACTTGAAGGATTTATAATAGAGTAGCAATCACACACTTATTACAATGAATGTCTCAAAAGAGAGCTTATTACAATAAATATGGCTTAAGGCCATCTAATAACGATAACAACGAAAGGCTTGGAAGAAAAGCGAGTCCATCAACTCCAACGGCATCACTGAGTATAGAACCACGACCTAAAGGCACCTTACTTGTCGTCTGAAAAGTCTGCAACATGAACGTTGCAGCCCGAAAATGGGTCAGCACATGGAATATGCTGGCAATGTAACACATAGAGAGTAATGAAAGAATAATGCTATACTACATGCATATATGGCTGGTGGAAAGCTCTATGGTTACAGTTTTGCATAAAGTCAGTTTTTCCCTACTGCAAAGGAATAAATTTTATTTAACTATCATGGTGGTTGTTAAACATTGAGAAGGGTACTCCAACTCAATCCCAATTACGCATCAACATTAAACCCCATAAAATTTAATTAAGTACCATGATGAGATTCACATGATAATCCAAGTACTAGATACTCAAAACGTCCATAACCGGGGACACGGCTAACCATGATTAGTTTATACACTCTGCAGAGGTTTGCGCACTTTTCCCCGCAAGACTCGATCTCCTCCGCTTGATTTCTCGCACTACATGATGTTTGAGAAACGGATGACCGAGACACAGTCTTTCAGAAGCATTAACTCTCTACTCCGGGTAGACCGTACAAACCTACATCCCCTACATCTGCTAATCTACCTCTTCAAGAGCTCACGCAACTTAATCAACTATGCTAGAGCCCATAGTAGCTTGCGGCTGCACACGGAAGTTTCTAGCATGAAAAATCTCATGATCCCTTTGAGCCTGGGTGGCGGTCCATAGGAGAATCACACGGTACCCCAGGATTTCCAAAAATACAGGCAACACTGGGTTCCCCAGGTGCTTCAATCCACCCAGATGTGAATTTAAGTTGCCACCTTAAGTAAACCATTAATTAAACAATCTCACATCTGTCATGGAAACACTCACCCAATCCACGTCTACTAGCATAGCATGGCAATATAAGCAAACGTAGAAGTAACTCCCAAAGGTTTAAAAATAAACAGGTATTAGGTTCTACCTCATCTACTTCCCAAAACCCACATATTAATCAGATCCTAATCATGCAATTGTCTGAGGATTGATCTAAGGCAATAAAACTGGGTAATAAAGAGGTATGATCAAAGTGTTACTTGCCTTGATGATGATCCGTGAAACGTAGAGATTCGAAGTAGCAAGCGGCGCACTCCGGGTACTCTATCACAAACAAACAAGCATACAATAAGCACTCATCTAATGCACAGGTAAAACTCAAATAAGAGATCTAACCAGAAAGTTCAACTTAAGAACTCCGGTTTGCAAAAAGAATTAAATCAAACGAAGCAATGAAAATCAAACGGCGAAAGAAACAAGCTTCGTTTACTAATCTGGACCTAAGTCAAATTTTACAGTAGCAAAAACTTGTTTGAGTTGGTTAAACAGAAAGAGGGTTTCGAGACGAAACTCTAGGCGCTTGAATCGCTTGATTCCGATAGACAAGCGAAAAGTTATACTAAAACAAAAATCGCGATCAGAAATAATCACGGAAAATCCGAGAAAAAGAAAAAACGGACGAACAGGCTAACAAACGAACGTTCGCTGTCTGCGACTAAACGACGAAAACCGTTCGTTAAAACGAACATACGGTCGAATGTCCGCAAAATGAATAAACCGGGAAAAAAACTAAACCGATCTATTAAAAAAAATAAACCGCGGGTTCTTAAAAAATGACGGTTAACCGGCAAAACCGTGAAGGAAATATGCCCTAGAGGCAATAATAAAGTTATTATTTATTTCCTTATATCATGATAAATGTTTATTATTCATGCTAGAATTGTATTAACCGGAAACGTAATACATGTGTGAATATATAGACAAACAGAGTGTCACTAGTATGCCTCTACTTGACTAGCTTGTTAATCAAAGATGGTTATGTTTCCTAACCATGAACAAGGAGTTGTTATTTGATTAACAAGGTCACATCATTAGTTGAATGATCTGATTGACATGACCCATTCCGTTAGCTTAGCACACGATCGTTTAGTATGTTGCTATTGCTTCCTTCATGACTTATACATGTTCCTATGACTATGAGATTATGCAACTCCTGTTATCGGAGGAACACTTTGTGTGCTACCAAACGTCACAACGAATCGGGTGATTATAAAGGTGCTCTCTGGTGTCTCAGAAGGTACTTGTTGAGTTGGCGTATTTCGTCACTCCGAATGTCGGAGAGGTATCTCTGGGCCCTCTCGGTAATACACATCACCTAAGCCTTGCAAGCATTTCAACTAATGAGTTACGGAACGAGTAAAGAGACTTGCCGGTAACGATATTGAACTAGGTATTGGATACCGACGATCGAATCTCGGGCAAGTAACATACCGATGACAAAGGGAACAACGTATGTTGTTGTGCGGTTTGACCGATAAAGATCTTCGTAGAATATGTAGGAACCAATATGGGCATCCAGGTCCCACTATTGGTTATTGACTGGAGACATGTCTCGATCATGTCTACATTGTTCTCGAACCGTAGGGTCCGCACGCTTAAGGTTTCGATGACAGTTATATTATGAGTTTATGTATTTTGATGTACCGAAGGTTGTTCGGAGTCCTGGATATGATCACGGACATGACGAGGAGTCTCGAAATGGTCGAGACATAAAGATTGATATATTGGACGGATATATTTGGACACCGTAAAGGTTTGGAGAAGTTTGGAGCTCCGGAGGTTACTGGAACCCCGGGAGGTATATGGGCCTTATTGGGCCCATGTAGGAGGAAGAGAGAAGGAGCAAGGAGGGGCGCGCCCAAGCCCAATCCGAATTGGGAGGGCCCCCCTTTCCTTTCTCCTTCCCTCTCTTCCTTCCTACTACTAGTACTACTTCCTAATACTAGTACTCCTTCCTTCCCTCCAAATAAGATAAGGAAGAGAGGAAACCTACTTGGAGTAGGTTTCCCCTCCCTATGCGCGCCCCTTGAGGCCGGCCACCTCCTCCCTCCCTCCTTTATATACGGGGTAAGGGGCACCCTAGAACACACAAGTTGATCATTGATCGTTCCTTAGCCGTGTGCGGTGCCCCCTCCACGATATTACACCTCGATCATATTGTAGCGGTGCTTAGGCGAAGCCTGCGCGACAGAGAACATCAAGATCGTCACCATGCCGTCGTCTTGACGGAACTCCCCTTGGAGCCTCTATGGATTGGAGATCGAGGGTGCGCCATCGAGCTGACGCGTGTCAAGAACTCGGAGGTGCCGAGTAACGGTGCTTGGATCGGTTGGACCGGAGGACGACGACTACTTCCTCTACGTTGCGTCAACGCTTCCGCCACGGTTCACGAGGTGCGTACGAGACAACACTCTCCTCTCGTTGCTATGCATCACCATGATCTTGCGTGTGCGTAGGAAATTTTTGAAATTACTACGTTCCCCAACAAACCAATGGCGGATCAGCGGCTACTCGACGGCGCGGACCGGCGGCGGCGGACGGCGGCGGCTCGCCATCGGGCGGCCGCAGATCGGGTGGCGGTGGCGCTTGGCGGCTTGAGGCTCGGGTGGCGGCGGCGGACGCAGAGGCGGCGGCGGCGGCAAGGGGCGGATCGGGCGGGCTAGGGTTTTGGGGCTGACGGCTCGGGCCTCCCGGCTTATAAGGCCGGCAGGGTCAGGAGTCCGGGACGGATACGACCCGATAGGTCGGTTGTTTTTTTTAAAACATTATGCGCAGAAAAACTAAAAAAAGAAATACTAAACGGACTCCAAAAATCCTGAAATAAATTTTCCCCGACTTCTAAAATCAAGCCGGACAAACATTTATTTGGGGCCTAAATGCAATTTTGAAAAACATGCATTTTTCCTAAATTCAAATAAAATAGCAATAAACTCCAAAATAAAATCTTATTTGATTTTATTATCAAATCCTCAATATTTCTTTATTTTTGGGAAAGTCATTTTATTCCCTCTCTCATATTTTCATAGTAGAAATAATTGAAGATAAAATAAATAAAATCGAATGATCCTATTTTCAAAATTTGAGAAAACTCAAATATAAAAATAACGAAATCCCCAACTCTCTCCGTGGGTCCTTGAGTTGCGTAGAATTTCTAGGATCGAGCCAAAATGCAATAAAATATGATATGCAGTGATGATCTAATGTATAACATTCCAAATTGAAAATTTGGGATGTTACAAACCTACCCCCCTTAAGATGAATCTCGCCCTCGAGATTCGGGTTGGCTAGAAAATAGGTGAGGGTGGTCCTTCAACAGATCTTCCTCTCGTTCCCAGGTGGCTTCATCCTCGGTGTGGTGGCTCCACTGAACTTTGCAAAACTAGATAACCTTGCTGCAGGTGACTCGGCTGGCATACTCAAGAATCTTGACTGGTTTCTCCTCATAGGTCAAATCACTATCCAGCTGAATCGCTTCCAGCGGCACTGTATCTCTCAGCGGTATATCAGCCATCTCTGCGTGGCATTTCTTCAACTGGGAAACGTGGAACACATCGTGAAGTCTTGACAATCCTTCGGGCAGTTCCAACTTGTAGGCAAGTTCTCCCATATGCTCCAAAACTTACAAAACGTGGCGCTAACTTTCCCTTAACTCCAAAGCGCTTAACTCCTCGAAGTGGAGATACACGAAGATAAACTCTGCCTCCGACTTCGTAAACTGTCTCCTTGCGTTTTGAATCCGCATAGCTCTTCTGCCTGGATTGGACTACCTCGAGCCTATCGCGAATCAACTTTACCATTTATTCAGACTCCTTAATCAAATCCGGTCCAAACAACTGGCGGTCTCCAACTTCATCACACGATAATGGGGTCCTGGACCTCCTTCCGTACAAGGCTTCGAAAGGGGCCATCTTCAAGCTGGTTTGATAACTGTTGTTGTAAGAGAACTCTGCATATGGCAAATTGTTGTCCCAACTAGATCCATAATCTAGCGCACAGGCTCTCAGCATATCCTCCAAAATCTGATTGACTCTCTCGGTCTGTCCATCTGTCTGCAGATGAAAAGCTGTACTGAACTCTACCCTGGTACCCAAAGTTTCGTGCAACTGACTCCAGAACTTTGAGGTAAATTGGGTTCCTCTATCTGATACAATGCTTCTTGGAACTCCATGCAGAAATACGATCCTGGTCATATAGATCTTTGCCAATTTAGCACTGGTGTAGGTGGTCCTCATTGGGATGAAATGAGCTACCTTCGTCAAACGATCGACTACAACCCAAATCAAGTCATAGCCTGAACGAGTCCAGGGCAATCCCGTGATAAAATCCATGCCTAGCTTATCCCACTTCCATTCGGGTATCGGCAATGGTTGTAGCAATCCTGCTGGCTTCTGATGCTCTGCCTTCACTCTCTGACATACATCACATACTGCTACATATTTTGCAATATCTTTCTTCATTCCGGTCCACCAGAAAGTGTCCTTCAAATCCAAATACATCTTGGTATTTCCTGGGTGAATTGAATACGGCGAATCATGGGCCTCCTATAGAATCAACTTCCTGATCTCCGGGTCATTAGGCACATAAACGCGGTCCTCAAACCATAAGGTATCGTGCTCATCCTCACGAAATCCCTTAGCTTTTCCTTTGCTCATCTTCTCCTTTATCTCGGCAACCTCTTTGTCAGTCTTCTGGGCTTCTCTGATCTTATCCATCAAGGTGGACTGAATCTCCAATGCTGCTACATAGCCTCTCGGAACTATCTCCAAACATAGTTCGTGAAGATCTTCAGCTAACTCCTTTGGTAACTCTCCGGTCATGAGTGTGTTGACATGGCTCTTGCAGCTCAACGCATCGGCTACTACGTTAGCCTTTTCGGGGTGATAATGCAATCTCATGTCATAATCCTTGATGAGCTCCAACCATCTCCTTTGCCTGAGATTCAACTCCTTCTGTGTGAAGATGTACTTCAAACTCTTGTGATCCGTGTACACCTCACAATGGTTTCCGATGAGAAAATGTCTCCATGTCCAAAGCATGCACTACGGCTGCTAACTCCAAATCATGTGTAGCATAGTTCAACTCATGGGGTTTAAGCTGTCGTGAGGCATACTAAACAACTCTTCCCTCCTGCATAAGCACTGCTCCAAGTCCTCGACGAGAAGCATCGCAATATACTTCGTAATCCTTGCGCTGATCAGGCAGAATCAACACTGGTGATGTAACCAAATGTTTCTTCAACTCCTGGAAACTGACCTCACATTCCTCAGTCCATTTGAACTTGGTGTCCTTCTTCAACAACTCTGTCATGGGCTTTGTAATCTTCGAGAAATTCTCAATGAATCTCAGGTAGTATCATGCGAGTCCGAGAAAGCTCCGGATCTCTCCAACTGATGTGGGGGCTTCCCAATTTGTCACGGTGACAACTTTGGTGGGGTCTACTGTGATCCCATCTCCGGATATAACATGTCCGAAAAATCCAACTTCCTTCAACCAAAACTCACATTTGTTGAACTTGGCATATAACTGATGTTCTCTGAGCTTCTCCAGTACCAAACGCAAATGCTCCTTATGCTCCTCTTCATTCTTCGAGTAGACCAAAATATCATCAATGAACACCACGACAAACTTATCCAGAAACTCCATAAACACCTTGTTCATCATGTTCATGAAATAGGCAGGTGCGTTAGTTAGACCAAATGACATAACGGTATACTCGTACAGCCCGTACCTGGTGGTAAAAGTCGTCTTGGGTATATCCTGCTCTCGAATCTTCAACTGGTGGTATCCTGATCGCAGATCTATCTTGGAAAATACCTTAGCTCCTTGCAATCGGTCAAACAGTCATTGATCATCGGCAGTGGGTACTTGTTTTTGATTGCCACCTCATTCAATCCTCGATAATCAACAACCATCCTCAATGATCCATCCTTCTTCTCCACTAGAAGCACTGGCGATCCCCAAGGTGAAGAACTTGGGCGAATATAGCCTTTATCCAGTAACTCCTTAATCTGCTTCTTTATTTCCTCCAAATCTTTTGCAGGCATCCTATATGGTCTATTAGATATTGGCCCTGTGCCTGGCAAAAGCTCAATCAAAAACTCAATGTCTCTATCCGTTGGCATGCCTGGCAACTCCTCTGGAAATACATCAGGAAAATCCTTCACCACTGGTACTTCCTCCTGTACAACTCCTGATAAGGAATTTACTTGAGTCCTCTTCGGCACATGCCGGGATACATACTTGATCCTTCTTCCTTCTGGCGTGGTAAGCAAAATTGACTTACTGGCGCATTCAATGTTCCTCCATACTTCGATAACCAATCCATGCCTAATATCACATCCAGTCCTTGCGATTCCAATACTATTAGGTCTGAGGGAAACACGTAGTTACCAATCCTTAATGGTAACCGATCACACCATAGACTAGCCATATACTCAGCTCCTGGCGAGGTTACTAGCATGGGTGTCCTAAGGGCTTGGGTTGGCAGTTTATACTTATCCACAAATCCCCTTGATATGTATGAATGCTATGCACCAGTATCAAAAAGAACGATTGCAGTAAATGACTTAACCAAAAACTTACCTATTACTACATCTGGCTGGGCTTCAACATCCTTCACGCTAACGTCATTCACCTGTCCTTTGTTGAAAGGATTGGGCTTCTTCCCAGAACTTCCATTACTGTTTCCATTCTTCGCTTCAGGGCATTCAGTGACATAATGTCCAGTCTTCTAGCATTTGTAACAGGTAATGTGGCTCAGATCCCTCTTGGCTGGTGTTGATGGGTTGGTACGGTTCTGTCCGTTGCTTCCTCCATTCCCATTACCATTCTTGGGGCCACTATGGTTGTGCGAACTACCTCCTCCATGGGTATGCTGAAAATGTCCTCCCGGGTTCGGGGTAAAACGAGGCCTCTGCTGAGCTCCAGAATTGTACTTCCCTTGTACATACTTCCTCTTGTGGTTGTCAATCTGTTGCTGCTTCCCTTCAATCATAAGAGCTCTATCTACCAACTCCTGGTAGTTGTTGAAGGTTGCTACCATCAACTGCATGCTCAGCTCATCATTCAGTCCTTCCAAAAACTTCTCCTGCTTAGCCGCATCCGTAGCAACGTCATCTGGGGCATAACGTGCTAGCTTACTAAAGTCACCCACGTACTGGCCAACAGTACGTCCTCCCTGGCGTAAGTTGCGAAACTCGCGCTTCTTCATGGCCATTGCTCCTGCTGAGACATGAGTAGTACGGAAAGCCTATTGAAACTGATCCCAGGTGACAGTGTCGATAGGATAAGTGGCTGTGAAATTCTCCCACCATGATGGTGTGGGTCCATCAAGCTGATGTGCAGCAAAACGCACCTTCTCCGCATCTGTGCATCCTGCAGTGGTCAACTCCCTTCCCATCTTGCGGAGCCAATCATCTGCAACTATCGGCTCAGTGCTACTGGAGTACACCGGCGGATTCAGCCTCAAGAAACGGGCTAAGTGATCAACAGGTGGTGGTGGTGGGTTGTTGTTGTCGTTGTTCTCCTGATTCTGATTCTGGACTAGTATCTGCATCAATGCATTCTGCTGCTGGATCAACTGGGTGAGCTCCCGTGGGAAAGCAAATCCATTGTCACATCTCGGAGGCATCTGAGGGTTTAGAAAAGATGAGAATATAGAATAGAATAAGGTCTAGAGAGAAAACACTACCCATATGCACATGAGACAAAAACAAACAATATCACTTCAATCAATTCAAACAAGGGCATACAACGGTCTAACTATCATTACAAAAGTGCTCAGACTATACTATATACATGGGGGAAATACTACTACTATTATGGCAGTCGACTAGAAAAACTGCTCCGATGAAGACTCCATGATATCTGCGCCAGCTTCATCAACATAGTCATCATCACTATCGTCTGGGTCCAAGTCGGTGTCGTTGATGATGATGTAGTTCTCTGGACAAGTGCAATCATCGTCTTCTCCTCTAGTCGCGGGAAATCCCATGAAAACTTTTAGCTTCTTCTTCGGATCATCATTCTTCTCCACGAGTGTCGTCATTTCCTCCTCATATCCATCGCGCGTAGACTTGAGTTCTTCCTCCAACTCCGTGATCTTGGTCAATGCCTTCTTCAGATCTATCATGCCTGCACACATCTGGTTCTCCTGGCGACGAATGTGCTGGTTTAACTCCTGGATGAAAGCTGCAATTGATCTATCCTTCCTGGTGCTGATCATCTCCCATTGCTCATCTCGGTGCCCACAAATCTGATAGATAGTATCCTTGAGATCCTTGTGGTAAACTTCTCCAATGCGTCCCATGGTGATGTGAGCTGCCATGCTCTTTCCTAGACTCCAGGTTGGTGCATCAAAGGAAAACTCTATGGGCTCAGTGACTGGCACGAACGTTCTTCCTGGAACTTGAACTTGAATCATCCAACACTCCTCTTTGGGTAAAGTGGCGATGTAGGTCCCGGAGAAGCTTGGTACTCCGATGTTCAGTTATCTAGTGACTTCCTTCAAGTGGCGTCCAAAGGGTGTATCTTCATCCGGTTGCGTGAACTTGTTCCTTGCATCCACCATCCTAAAAGAGTGGAAAAGATGAGGAGTCAGAAATGAGAGGAGAGAGTAGTGATCTAGGGCTTTAGCTTAGTGGTCATGTCCTACAGTCAGCGTGTGCTCTGATACCATCTTGTAGCGATCAGACCTCAACCAGTCTGATCTCTGTGCATCAGTGTCATCCCTGGATCGGTAATGCTGACACGCACAGTACTTGAAGGATTTATAACAGAGTAGCAATCACACACTTATTACATCAAATGTCTCAAAAGAGAGTTTATTACAATAAATATGGCTTAAGGCCATCTAATAACGATAACAGCGGAAGGCTTGGAAGATAAGCGAGTCCATCAACTCCAATGACATCACTGAGTATAGAACCACGACCTAAAGGCACCTTACTCATCATCTGAAAAGTCTGCAACATGAACGTTGCATCCCGAAAACGGGTCAGCACATGGAATATGTTGGCAATGTAACACATAGAGAGTAATGAAAGAATAATGCTATACTACATGCATATATGGCTGGTGGAAAGCTCTATCACTACTAGGGAAAACCCTAGTAGTAGCACGAGTTTTGAGGCTAGCAGCAGCGCAGGTGGCCACGCTACTAATAAGGCGCTACAGCTAACTCATAGTAGTAGCGCGGTCCTTACCCGCGCTACTACTGTTGACGATATCAGCAGCGCTTTTTATGAACGCGCTACTGTTACCTAGCTGTAACGATTTCGCAGTCCCTCGCTACTGCTATATCTTTCATCATTTTCCCGTACCCCTTTCCCTTTCAGTTTCCCTTTCAGATACTAGATACTAGGTACTGCTAGTAGATATCAAATTCATAAAGCATTACTAGGTAGTACTCCCTTCGTTCAAAATTACTCATCGTGGTTTTTGTTCAAACCACGATGAGTAATTTGGAACGAAGGGAGTACTAGATAACAATTTCATGCATAGTCAACATGCATCCTCAAGTAGTACAAGGTCATATCAACAACGATCATCATATGTAGTTCTAGATGAAATCGACGATGATCATCCTATGTAGTTCTAGATGATATAGCCACACACACATATCTAGTTCTAGATGATATAGCCACACACACACACACACATATGTAGTTCTAGATGATATCGAAGACAATCATCATCCTCAAGCCTGGGCGGTTGGTGTTCCTGATAGTAATTAGGATGGCCTGTCCAACATGAAGAATCTTGCCATCGAGGAATTTCTTCCACCCAACCGAGTTTAAGTGTGTGCGACCGTCCGTGTCCATGCAAGAAGTACAGTTGTGACGGAGCCCCTTGCAAGAAGGCGTAGTCCGGTGAGCCTTCTTCATCGGGCTCGATACCATAACTCACAGATATGCTCTTTGCCAATTTCTGAATAAGAAAAACATATCAATTAATAAATAGCCTCGCAAATAAGTACATATGGATTATCTACACTATTAATAGTTTCCTTAGATTCTACACTAATAAGCATGTGATCGAACTCTACACTAAAACATATCATCGACTAGATTCCACCAACATACCATATCATTGGACTGTACACTAAGTAATTCATCGGATAATTTGCATTTGTAAGTATAACATACCATATCATGTCGATCAACCATGGTATTTGTCAAGCGTGTCACGAACGGCACCCCGACAAAGTCAGCACGTGGCAGAATTATGTCCCACAGGTTGGACACCTCCTCCTCACTCAGCCTTGTTCTTTGAGCTACGATGGCTTCATGAAGTGGGAGCCTCATCATCTTCATCGAGTGGATCCTCATTATCTTCATCATCTTCATCATCTTCGTCATCTTCACCATCTTCCACCAGGTTGAGATAAATGACAGCCAGCTTGGGTCTTTCTGCTCGGAAGGAGAAGCTGATCAACTCACCACCAGTAAGACGCATGCGAGCGACAAAACAGGCCCATCCATCTCCTCCAATCTGCGACATATTGTGTCCTTTCTCAACCTCCATAGTGTACGGCCCCCCAGGAGCCTCAAATGTCATAATGTCTCTTGTTAGCTTGTTGAATTTCAACCTCACATTGCATGGGACGATCCGTGTAAATAAGCAAAATGACACAATGCAGTAATGCCAACACTAAAAATAAAATAGTTATTACATTTCATCTAATTTCTTACCGCCGCATGACGAAAACTCGGCTGGAAGTAGATGCCAAATAGCTTGCCAGTTGCAAGGCTGCTAGCGCATCTTGACTTGCACAGTCGACATAGTGGTGGTGGTGGTGGCGCCATTTTTCCTAAAGCAATATGAGCAAAGGATTAACGATCCACTTCACAGGAAAGAAAAACTAAATGAACTAGCCTACTAAATCAAGTAAATCAAAATGTTCTAAATCAACTAAATGAACTAGCCTACTAAATCAACTAAATCAAAATGTTCTAAGTCAACTAAATCAACTAGCCTACTAAATCAACTAAATCAAAATTTTCTAAATCAACTAAATCAACTAGCCTACTAAATCAACTAAATTAAAATGTTCTAAATCAACTAAATGAACTAGCCTACTAAATCAACTAAATCAAAATGTTCTAAGTCAACTAAATCAACTAGCCTACTAAATCAACTAAATCATATCAACTAAATCAAAATGTTGCATATGAACTAGCCTACTAAATCAAAATGTAGCGGGCAGGAGGGATAAGGAGGGACGACTCGAGGAGGGAGAAGAGAGTAGGATGGAGGAGGAAGGCGGAGCGAGGAGGGGCCGGCCGGCGCGGCCAGTGGAGGGAGGACGGAGGAGGAAGGCGGAGCGAGGAGGGGACGGCCAGCGGCGAGTGGAGAGGGAGAACGGAGGAGGAGGTCGGTACCGAGTCCAGCAAGGAGGAGGAGGTGATGGCTGCGCAGATGGAGGAGGGGCGACGGGGTGGACCAAAGGGGATTGAGAGGGATCCAGTGAGTGTGTGACTGTGTGAGTGGATCGGATAGAGGAGATGGGGGTGGGAGATGAATGGCTTAGCAGTAGCGCGCTATAGGGAAAGACGCTATTGCTAAGCTATCTAGCAGCAGCGCCTTTCACAATAAAGTGCTATTGCTATGTGTCAGCATGTAAAAATAGACTTTGTTCAATATATCAAAAATACATTGATCATCAACGATCTTTTTGTGTACAATCTGATTTGTCAATATGAGTCCTCACCGGTTTAGGAACAGGTGAAGACTCATATTGCAGCCACAAATTCTACACATAGAGTTCAGTGAAGACCAAGTGCTTGTCAAAGTTTGAGAAGTAACATATTTAAGGTGGTAGAAACTCTCTTCACGGAGCGAGGTGGGACTAAATTTTGTAGTAAACTTAGCGAGAGCGCTTATTGGAGAAATGCGCTGCTACTATGCTACGTAGCGAGAGCGCCTGTTGTTATAACGCGTTGCTACTATAACTAGCCTCATGGCGGCCTCGTGGGAATTATAGCGATTCTTGGCGTCTTTGAGCGGCGCGACTCTCGCTATATTTGTTTCGATGTGAGTTACTCTTGAGCTCGCTACTGCTAATTAGCAGCAGCGCGTTATTTTAAAGCGCGCTCCTAATAAGATTCTGTGTATAGGCTTTTCCCTAGTAGTGTATGGTTACAGTTTTGCATAAAGCCAATTTTTTCCTACTGCAAAGGAATAAATTTTATTTAACTATCATGGTGGTTGTTAAACATTGAGAAGGGTACTCTAACTCAATCCCAATTAAGCATCAACATTAAACCCAACAGAATTTAATTAAGTAACATGATGAGATTCACATGATAATCCAACTACTAGATACTCAAAACATCCATAACCGGGGACACGGCTAACCATGATTAGTTTATACACTCTGCGGAGGTTTGCGCACTTTTCCCTGCAAGACTCGATCTCCTCCGCTTGATTTCTCGCACTACATGATGTTTGAGAAACGGATGACCGAGACACAGTCTTTTAGAAGCATTAACTCTCTACTCCGGGTAGACCGTACCAACCTACATCCCCTATATCTGCTAGTCTATCTCTTCAAGAGCTCACGCAACTTAATCAACTATGCTAGAGCCCATAGTAGCTTGCGGCTGCACACGGAAGTTTCTAGCATGAAAAATCTCATGATCCCTTTGAGCCTTGGTGGCGGTCCATAGGAGAATCACACGGTACCCCGGGATTTCCAAAAATATAGGCAACACTGGGTTCCCCAGGTGCCTCAATCCACCCAGATGTGAATTTAAGTTGCCACCTTAAGTAAACCATTAATTAAACAATTTCACATCTGTCATGGAAACACTCACCCAATCTACGTCTACTAGCATAGCATGGCAATATAAGAAAACGTAGAAGTAACTCCCAAAGGTTTAAAAATAAACAGGTATTAAGTTCTACCTCATCTACTTCCCAAAACCAACATATTAATCAGATCCTAATCATGCAATTGTTTGAGGATTGATCTAATGCAATAAAACTGGGTAGTAAAGAGGTATGATCAAAGTGTTACTTGCCTTGCTGATGATCCGTGAAACGTAGAGATTCGAAGTAGCAAGCGGCGCACTCCCGGTACTCTATTGCAAACAAACAAGCATACAATAAGCACTCATCTAATGCACAGGTAAAACTCAAAAAAGAGATCTAACCAGAAAGTTCAACTTAAGAACTCCTGTTTGCAAAAAGAATCAAATCAAACGAAGCAACGGAAATCAAACGGCGAAAGAAACAAGCCTCGTTTACTAATCTGGACTTAAGTCAAATTTTACCGTAGGAAAAACTTGTTTGAGCTGGTTAAATGGAAAGAGGGTTTCGAGACGAAACTCTAGGCACTTGAATCGCCTGATTCCGATAAATAAGTGAAAAGTTATACTAAAACAAAAATCGGATTAGAAATCGCGATCAGAAATAATCGCGGAAAATCCGAGAAAAAGAAAAAACGGACGAACAGGCTAACGAATGAACGTTCGTTGTCTGCGACTAAACGACGAAAACCATTCGTTAAAACGAACATACGGATTAACGTCTGCAAAATAAATAAACCGGGAAAAAAAACTAAACCGATCTATTAAAAAAATAAGCCACGGGTTCTTAAAAAATTGACGGTTAACTGGCAAAACCGATGGCAGATCAGGCGGCTACCTCGACGGCGGGACGGTGGCGGCTCCGGCGACTAGCGGCGGCACGGATCGGGTGGCGGCGGGCTTGGCGGCTTGAGGCTCGGTGGCGGCGGCGGGACGTATGGCGGCGGCTTGGCGGCGGCGCGGATCGGGGAGGGGCTAGGGTTTCGGGGGAGCTGGCGGCTCGGGCCTCCCGGCTTATAAGGCCGGCCGGGCCAGGAGTCCAGGACGGACACGGCCCGATAGGTCGGTTCGTTTTTTTTTAAATAATACACGCAGAAAAACAAATAAAAGAAATACTAAACAGACTCCAAAAATCCCAAAATAAATTTTCACGGACTTCTAAAATCAAGCCGGACAAGATGAACATTTATTTGGGGCCTAAATGCAATTTTGAAAAACGCGCATTTTTCTAAATTCAAATAAAATAGCAATAAACTCCAAAATATAATTTTATTTGATTTTATTATCAAATCCTCAATATTTCTTTATTTTTGGGAAAGTCATTTTATTCCCTCTCTCATATTTTCATAGTAGAAATAATTGAAGGTAAAATAAATAAAATGGAATGATCCTATTTTCAAAATTTGAGAAAACTCAAATATGAAATAACGAAATCCCCAACTCTCTCCGTGGGTCCTTGAGTTGCGTAGAATTTCTAAGATCGAGCCAAAATGCAATAAAATATAATATGCGGTGATAATCTAATGTATAACATTCCAAATTGAAAATTTGGGATGTTACATTTTGTTTGTGTCGTTATATTTACTATTGAATGTTGTATAGCATATGACATTATGACTCATAACATCCAGTGTTTGCGAAGTTAACTTCTGCACATGAATGATGTTCTTTCGGCGCCATTTAGATTTAAGAGTCAATCCATTTGGTCACATTGCAAAATATAGCTTAATCGAACATATTTTGCAGATTGATACAGGTTTGTGGTAGCTAGTCGAGGTGGGGAATATTCGGACGACTCTCTGTGTAGGAGGCTGGAGCAACAAGGACGACTGCATGGTGTATACATGCTACTCTAATTTCGTTAGCATAAGGATGAATCACGCAGAACATCTGGATGGTCTACTTACAGCTTTGGACAAGGACCTCATCTGCAAGGGTTTATAAAGTTCAAATATAGTTACACACGTGGTTATACCTTTCGAGTAGCGCTTTGCTTCTGCGTTTGAAAGCTAAAGGGGTCGAGTCTTCTATGATTTTATTTTTCCCGATGAGCTTTCAGTTATAATGGCAGAAAATGTTGCTTGGTGAGGTTTCTATTTTTTGTTTACAGGAACTTTCCTTGTAGAAGTATGCTAATTGTCGATCACTAGCAATAAAATTGAAAATGAGTGCATGGGGACGATTTCTCGTAGACTTGGATTGATTCAAAACTTGTTGATTGGTTTCCCAACCTCTCGAGTCATCTCAATAAATGATGGTTTGCATCTCAGTTGAAAGATGGAGTCGATCTCTGGCATCCCATGATACTAGAAATTTGAACATCAGTTTGATAGTTGCCCCACAATACTCGCATTTCGGAAGTGCGGTGGGAACGGCGGCCTGTGCCGAGCAGATAATCAATCACCCTTGACCAAAGCGCGTAGGCAATAACGTATTCTAGGACCGTCATTTGCAGCACCAATGGAGATTTCTGCACCCAACAATACCTACTGTCTCTATCCTGATTTATTGGTCCCCTTCATTTTTTTGCTAAATTTTAATCATACATTTAACTAATAAAATCTTGATGCACGTCACCAAAAATTATATCATTAGATTCGTATTTGAATATACTTATTACATATGATATTGTTTTCGCTATGTATAATTTATATTTTATTAGTTAAAATTATGATCAAAATATGACCCGGAATACGAGGGAAACTAATAAATCAGGACGGATGTAAGTATCAAATGTACAGTAAGTAGAAGTTTCTTTCGTTTTGGAGCAGGAGGACATAGGTCGATCGCGACTTGCGAGTCACAACTCCTGACTGGCGTCGTCGGTCGTGTCTTGCAGCACAGTTCAACTATGTTGTAGTGTACCAGTTAATTGACCGACGACGACTTGGACGGAATCTGTTGCTAACTGCTACTGTTAGTGGGATGGGTTGGAATCTTTTGCTCAGTTTCATCATTCGCGCCCTTCATTTTCATTCACTCGTGTCAAAATCATTGACGGACTTCGCGTTTCCGACTTGGAATGGCACACGCACAGGGCAGTGATGGTGTGATGAGTCAATCAAGCATTGTGCCTTGTGCGTAAGCAACCAGCCAGCCAATTGCATGTAGGTTATGACCTTCCTTCCCGTTCTTTGTCGGCAAATTTGACAATTTTGATATGTGGATGAAATTATTTTACAAATTGAATAAAAAAATTCACTCGGCTGACTTTTTTGAGTGGCGCCCGACACGAAGGCGCCACACTACACTGTGCAACGCCTGACTGACAGGCGCTACACGAGACTGCCTAAAAATTACTAAGTCAATGTGCAGTGCAACGCCTAGGGGCTAGGCGCTACACTATATAGTGTGGCGCCTAACTCTCAGGCATTGTACACTGACTTAGTAATTTTTGAATCACCCGGGCTGGCCAGGCGTGCAGCGCCTGTCAGTCAGGCGCTGCACAGTGTAGTATGGCGCCTTCGTGTCAGGCGTCACTCAAAAAGGTCGGCTGAGTGAAATTTTTTTAAGGACTGTTTATTTTATGAAATGATTTCATTCACGGGTCAAAATTGTCAAATTTGCGTTCTTTGTCTACCAAGCATTGCGCGTAAGCAACCATGACAGTTCAGGCAGGACCTTTCTTCCTCTTCACTTGTCACTCACACTAGCCCTAAAGCTCTCAAGTCAAGCCCTGAGGTTCGTGCTTTTACCAATTCAAAAAGCAGCGATCGTGACCAACCAATCAACGATGAAACCCAATACATTCTGCATATACCAAACCACACCACACCACAGGTTCCAGTGAGAAAAGAGAATGGCGGCATCCGGTGCTGCTCTGTGCCTCTCCGTTGTCCTGCTCCTCGTCGCCGTCTGCTGCCGCTCCGACGTCGACTTCATTTACCAGGGCTTCCAGCACGCGCCCAACCTCAGCCTGGACGGGTCGGCGTCGGTGCTGCGCGGCGGCGCGCTCCAGCTCACCAACGGCAGCGAGCGCCTCGTCGGCCACGCCTTCTACGAATCCCCCGTGGCCGTGGGCACGCTCGACAACCAGGGAGACCTCGCGGTCACCTCCTTCAGCACGGTCTTCGTCTTCGACATCGTGACCATCGGGACCGGCGGCGGCCACGGCCTCGCCTTCGTGGTGGCCCCGTCCAGGGTGCTCCCCGGCGCGTCGCCCGAGATATACCTCGGCGTCCTCGGGCCGACCACCAACGGCAAGGCCTCCAACCACGTCTTCGCCGTCGAGTTCGACACGGTGACCGACCTGGAGATGAAGGAGACCAACGGCAACCACGTCGGCGTCGACGTCAACAGCCTCGTGTCCAACGTGTCCGAGCAGGCCGCGTACTACACCTCCGAGAACAAGAAGGTGCCCGTGAAGCTGGAGAGCGCGCAGCAGATCCAGGCGTGGGTAGACTACGACGGCGGTAGCAATCTGCTGAACGTGACCGTCGCCCCGGTGTCCGTGACTGACCGGCCGCTCATATCAACAAAGCTTGATCTCCGATCGGTCTTCAAGGAGAACATGTACGTCGGCTTCTCTTCCGCAACCGGGAAGCTCGCGAGCTCGCACTACATCCTGGCATGGAGTTTCCGGACTAATGGGCTCGCCCAGCCCATTGATCTCCTGCGGCTGCCGAAGGTCCCGAGGCAGAGAACGCCGGCTCCCAAGGTCCTCATCATCAAATTTGCCGCCGTGGCTTGTGCAGGGACACTCGTTTTGGTTGCCGCAGCGATGGTTACTGCGCTCTGGCTCCGGCGTAGAGCGGCGCTCGCCGACAAGCTGGAGGACTGGGAGCTCGAACACCCTCAGAGGATTCCATACATCGAGCTCTACAAGGCGACCAAGGGGTTCAAGGAGAGCGGGCTTCTCGGCTCGGGTGGTTTCGGCCACGTGTACAAAGGCGTGCTCGGACGTCGTCGGTCCGGCGAGGAGGTGGCCATCAAGCGGATCTCCAGCGGCACCAAGCAAGGGATGAGGGAGTTCGTGGCGGAGATCTCGAGCCTGGGGCGGATGCGCCACCGTAACCTGGTGGAGCTGCGCGGGTGGTGCAAGCACGGCGATGACCTGCTCCTCGTCTACGAGTTCATGCCCAACGGCAGCCTCGACGCGCACCTGTTTGGCGGGGGCAAGGTGCTCACGTGGGCGCAGCGGTTCAGCGTCATCCGGGGCGTGGCGCGCGGCCTGCTGTACCTGCACGAGGAGTGGGAGCACGTGGTGGTGCACCGCGACGTGAAGGCCAACAACGTGCTGCTCGGCGCCGACATGGGCGCGCGGCTCGGCGACTTCGGCCTGGCGCGCCTCTACGAGCACGGCGCGGCCCCGGGCACCACGCGCGTGGCCGGCACCCTGGGGTACATGGCCCCCGAGCTCACCGTCACCAGCCGCGCCACCACGGCCACAGACGTCTTCTCCTTCGGCGCGCTGCTGCTCGAGGTCGCGTGCGGCCGCCGGCCCGTCGAGCCAGGCGAGGCGGCGGACGTGATCCTGGTGCGGTGGGTCCGGGACTGCGGGCTGGACGGCGACCTGCTGCGGGCCGTGGATCCGAGGCTGGACGGGTGCTACGACGCCGCGGAGGCGAGGCTGGTGCTGTGGCTGGGCATGGTGTGCAGCCAGGGCCGGCCTGAGGCGAGGCCCAGCATGAGGCAGGTCTGCCAGTTCCTCAACGGCGAGGAGACGCTGCCGGAGGACGCGGTGCTCGTGTTCTCGGATCCTGACTCGTCAGTATTCCCTGGGTCCGTGCTCTCCTCCATGACCTGGTCCTCCTCCTGTGGCACCATGTCGGTCGGCTCGCTGCATGGCGGCCGGTGAGCTGTGGTCTAGATGTATTGCGCATGTGCACTTCGCCATGGATGCCCACTTGTTCTCTGTGTACGATTAAGAGTAGAATGCGTTGGAGATCATAAACCTACATCGTGTGTGTTAGCAAGGTCACATAAATATGAAAAGAGAATGTACATCCTAGGTAAGGTTTGGTATGTCTGTATGAGGTGATGGCTGTCGCCACATAGGCAATACTAGCAAATATGCCCGTACATTGCAACAGAAGAAAAACTATCAGAATATGCATGTGTTGTAGATATAAAAAATAAGTCTGAATCAAATGCAAGGATGAGATATGGACTTTTAAAATGTCATTTCATAAACTATGTCTGAATAATGCCATGATAAGATAAGGGACTTTTGAAAAGTTATTTCAAAAAACTAAAATGTGATGGTCTTATCATGACTTTATTTCCTAAGGTGCCACAACGAAACATTTTTTGGTTGACCAAACTGCATTGATGAACTCATGTGTCTCGCCTTGACCTAGCGTAGCGATGTTTATCATAACCACTGTGGTACTAGAATTAACATAGCTGTGCATTGAGGCAAAATAGACAATTAGTCATTTTCATATTGCTTACAAAAAGCAAACCCATAGGAAGTTGTGTCAATTTTTTTAGGGCTCCGCGTTGTACAAAATATGGAAACCTTTTTTATCCGACACAAGGCCTAAATAAAATCATAAAATGACCTCTACAGATCCCTAAAGAAACCTCTACGTAAGCGACGGTTTGTTTTGTTCACTATTTATGTATTTGTTTTAATTTTTGTGAACATTTTCTTAAAAAAATATGGACATTGTTTTTTCAAATTCGCGAATATGTTTTGAATATTTGATTTTTTAGAAAATCATGAACAATTTTTATTTCATGAAAATTTATTGAAATCGTGAATTTTTTTATAATACGTGAATACTTTTTTGAAATCATGATCATTTTATGATTTTTCAAATGTTTTTTGAATTTATAAACAGTTTATGATTTCTCAATATTTTTTGAAAAGCTCACAAATTTTTGAAATTTGATTCTTTTGGAAATCCGGAATCAATTTAGAGAAGAAAAAACAAAAACAAATATGAGAAAGTAAACAAAAAGCAAAAAAAACTAAATAGAAAACAGGGGGCACCACGCCCGCGCATGGCCCGGTCCATGTCCGCGGGCCAGAGGAGGAGGCACGCTTAAGAGAGGAAAAGGGCGGGCCTTGGTCTCCCTTTTGGACGACTGCGGCGTTAGCCATCGTGCTGCATGCGTAATCGTGTTATAGGAGTGTATCAAGGAAATCCCTATTTGACGCATTTTGCGTCAAACTGTCAGGGCACCGCACACCCTTCGCCCGTATTTGGGCCGGCCTTTTTTCCTGTTTCTTGTTTCGACCGACCACGTCTGTTTCCTCGTTCCCCTTTCTTCCTCGTGTGATTGCTTTGTCTCGATTCCTTCTCTGCTTCGTCCTCTCGATTCCTCTTTCTTCCTCTCGATTCTTTGCCGTGGTCTTCATTCCTTCCTCCTTCGTGCATCTCGGGGCGCTAGGTGCTCTGGTTCTTCATCTTCTCTCCCCTTCCTGCAAATCTCTGGGATGGAAGTTAGGGTTAGTTGATTTGTTCTCTGTTGTTGGTAGACGGTGTTTTGGCAACCAAATTCTGAGGAATAACACTTCAAATTTGTGATAATTGGTCGAGGTTCGTCAGATCTGGTGTTCCCCGTTTGGTTTTCATTCCAATTTCCTAGGTTCCTCAACTGTATTCGACTTTCTTTTTCTGTTTGTGTTTGCAGGTTCGGTTGAGATCTAACAGATCATAGTTCTTCTACAGATTTGTAGGTAAATCATTACAGCAAGTACTAGTCAACTGATTTCTCTTCTGGTGCTTGACAATTTTGTTCCTAACCCTTTGTGTGAATATGTTTTAAGATGTTTTCGATACTTCTACAGAAGTGAACGAGCATGTCCCTTCAATTGTGTAGATGCTCTGAATTTTCCATGTATATACTTATGGACCAGCAATAGTTCTTGTGATACTGCTGTAGTTTTCTTCTAGGTTAGAACCAGAACTTGTACTAGAACTTTTACAGGATTGAACTTGTGTGGAACTGTTCTACTGTTTAGCTCCATTGTTCTACAACTTAGTTTTGGTGCTCACTAGATTTCTTTCCTACTATTTCTTTTATACCGTGCTACTATCAACAATGCTCTTGACCCCCACTCTTTGGCAAAGACGACCATTCTACATATCGCTGGTTACCAACACCACTCAAGAATCTTGTTTCTCTGCTATGCATGAACTAGCTACTACTATAAACAAATCTGTTGAATCTTGCTTAGTTTTTCTGGTAAATTCTCATAGATATAGGAGGTGCTCTTCTCTTGAAAATCTTGAGTAACCTAGTGTTCATTTCAACATTATTTTGTTTCCATGCAAATCATACATTTTCTAGTTCATAAATAGTCATTACCACTTTTAATATGATTATCTTCATGATACATTCTACTCTGGTTTTGAATTTTCAGTTAATTAATTAGAATCACCTCCTAGTTTGTTTGGTAGCTTAATTAGCATCCACCTTTCTAATCAGCAAGTTTTGTGATGTTAATTTAAATACGCATGTACACTGTTTAGCTAACATTAGCTACTTGCTTCCCTAGAAAAAACACCAGCTAGTTGCTTGCTGATCTGATTTGCCTCCACTATTTCTATACTGAATTCTTCATAGACCTTGTTGCATTTGATACAAATTATTTCTGCACTTAGTCGGGTATTTTTTTCCTGTTCAACTATTTTAGGAAATCATTCCTCAATCTCGGTAGATTGTTTTCAGAAAGGAAAGGATTAAAAAAATGTTCGCGCTTCCAATTATTTGGGATTTTTCAAAATTGTTCTCCATTTCAAAATTAGTTCTCAAGATTAAAAAATGTTTGTGCTTTAAAAAATTGTTCGCGCTCCCAAATCTGTTCTCCGTTTCAAAATTTGTTCTCGAGATTCAAAAGATGTTAGTGCTTCCAAATTTGTTCTCCGTTTCAAAATTTGTTCTCAAGATTGAAAAAATGTTCGTGGTTCCAAATTTGTTCTCCATTTCAAAATTTGTTCTCAAGATTCAAAATATGTTCGTGCTTTAAAAAATTGTTCACAAATTCCAAAAAATGTTTGGGGAATTCAAAAATTGTTCATGTTTTCAAAAATGTTCTTGGTTTCAACATTATTTGCAAATTCAACAAATGTCATGTTTCAACTTTTGTTCGCCTTTTAAAAAATGTTCTGTTTAAACATTTTTGTTCTGAACTGAAAAAATGTTCCTGTTTCCATTTTTGTTCAAAAATTTAAAACTTTTTGTGGTCTGAGAAAATGTTCCGAAAATTTAAAAAATGTTTGCGTTTTTCATAATTTCTGTTGTATTTTTGAAAAATTGTTCGCATTTTAGAAAACTGTTCGGGATTTGCAAAATTTGTTCATGTTTCTTTTTTGAATCGAAATTACAAAAAATATTTACTGCATCAAAAAAATGTTGGAACATATCACAATTGTGATATTTTAAAACTATTCATTGTGCCTTTTATGATTCATTAGCAAATTTTTTTCTACTTCTCAAGAAATAGTTAGAAAGTTTTTTAAGTTAATCAGAAATTGCAACTCTGTTTCTTTTTTCAGGTACAACTCAGGAATTTTCCTTCTTCAATATCTTAGCAAGTACAAAGGTTCGGAATGGAAGGTTTCTCCAATGTAAGTAGTTACCAATTCATTCATTGAGAGCACTTGTTTTCCTTATTTAGCTTTCTTCGAAATATATCATTTTTTTCTAAGCTGCTACTCCATTTTTTTACATTTCGAAGGATGATTTACAAGCTCTATGAGAGGAATTCCTTTTTGAGATCATAACTTGCAAGGACAATGAAATTCAGCTTCCATTCATAACTTCTTTCCTACATAGACATGTTAGTTTTCTCTTTTCTTTTTATTGCCACAATCCTTGACCTCCTCCTCACCACATCTCTATTTCAACAGGGTTTTCGCATTTTCAAGTGAAGCATTCAACATGATTTCTGCATTTGAACAAAGCTTTTAGGTAAGTTCATGATCTCTAGTTTCCCCCTGAAGAATCCTAATGAACTTTTTCCCTAATCCCAACTAACATTTTTCCTTTCTTATTCTGCAGGTATTCATTGCTATTCGTTACTGTCAAGTATAATGGAATTTGCACTACAAGAAATTCTCCTGAATTTGCACTGAAAGGAAAAAAACATGGCGAAAATACTTCATCCTAGGAAAAAAAACATTTGTTTTTGTTTCCTAGCATAGTTTAGGTAACTTCATACACACGTAGTCGGTACATTTTTTTTCATTCTTCCAACTAACATATTTCCCTTTTTATTCTCAGCGGTCGCAATGCAAGAATTTTTTCCAACTCAAAGGAAGAGTACCATGACGAAACTGTTCTGCTATTTCTTTACCATGGTTCCCCAGTGATACTTTCTTGTATTATTTTCACTTGTAAAGAAGGTTTAAATCTGCAGAATAAGTTTGTAAAGGAAGTTGTTCCACGACCAGTAGAAACAGCGAGAAATGACAGATAATTGGCCTCTTCTAGTTTTTTATGAATACAAGGAAAATTTCACCATTCTTCTACTTTTTCCCAACTGAAGGGAAATGAAGAAATTGTTGTCTTAATGGTACTGTTTTCTGTTTTTATCATGGTTCCCAAAAGGTAATTTCTTGCATTAATTCCAGCTGCATCAAAGATTTAAATCTCCTGAATAAGTTAGTAAAGGAATTCAAAGCTTTATATACTTGTTTCCATACAGTTTTTTTTGCATGTGTTTTTGATGCTCCACCAGCTTTGGAACTCTCCTAAAACTGTTTTTACAACTGTTGTTTCAAACAGGAGCAATTTTGTTCCTGTTTCTTAAAAAATGTTCGCATTTTGAAAAAATTGTTCATAATTTTGAAAAATTGTTCACGCTTCCAAATTTGTTCGGGATTTTTCAAAATTGTTCTGTATTTCAAAATTTGTTCTGAAGATTAAAAAATGTTCGTGATTTAAAAAATTGTTCGCTCTTCCAAATTTGTTCGGTATTTTTCAAAATTGTTCTCTATTTCAAAATTTGGTCTGAAGATTAAAACATTTTGTGCTTTAAAAAATTGTTCTCACTTCCAAATTTGTTCTCTGTTTCAACATTTGTTCTCAAGATTCAAAAAATATTTTGTGCTTCCAAATTTGTTCTCCGTTTCAAAATTTGTTCTCAAGATTGAAAACATGTTTGACTTTAAAGAAATGTCATAAATTCAAAAAATGTTTGGAAAATTCACAATTTGTTTGTTTGCAGAAAATTTGTTTGCGTAATCGTATGTTCAAAATGTTTTGGGAAATTCAAAAATGTTTCGGCTTTCTAAATATATATACTTTTATGAAAAAGAAACAACGTTTGAAATTTCATGTTTTTTTCATAATTAAAAACTAGTTGAATCAATAGGAACAGCACCTGGTTTCATAAAATGGAACCTACAACCATTGTTTAGTAAATTCAAGATTTTTCTGTTTCATGTTTCTTTGGGAAACAGTTGAAACAGATGAAACAGTGGAAACCAGTAGAAACAGTGGAAACGGTGGAAACAGTAGAAACAGTTCAAAACCACCAGGGGGCAAGGGACAGCTTCGCGAAGCAGAAACAACGAAGCGGTAGAAACAGTTCAAAACCAGAAACAGCTGCGCGCCTCGCGGCCCAGAAAGCCCGCCAGTCAGCTGCCCCTATGCGAAGCTCCACCTAGTTGACGCAAAATGCGTCACATAGGAGTTCCCGTGTATCAATGTATAAGAACAGAACCTTGCAGCAATTTTAAAATAAAAACGAATCATTTTTCTTGACTTATCGATAGCATGGGGATAATTATTGACAACTTTAAGGGCAATTTCCATGACGTACCGCCAAAAGCAATAACCCCTTTATTCTTAGGTAGAGAGTTTACAAAACCCTCTCAATTGTAAATTAACCATTACAATTTCGTGGCTCTCTCCTTATTTGTATTATTGGGACAAATCCTTTACACTTTTACAATGACTCGGGATAAATCAAATAGGCACACTGGGCCTATTCATATATGACAAAGCGGTGAAAAATTAATCTCATGTTGCTAGTGCACAGTGAGTTATAACAAAAAAAAGAATAACAGTAACTCTGTGGTTTATCTGGTATGCTAGAAGAAAGTTGATTCACGAAGGGATCAATCAAAGTCCATATACAACATGCAATTTTGTTATCAACTTCATAGATTTTTTTTTTTTTTGAGGCAATCAACTTCATAGACGAATTGGACCAACTGAATGTGCGACCAGAATGTCTCCGGACAGCTCCTGGACAAGCTCACCAGAATTTCAACTGGATCCCATCGGCAAAGGGTTCCATTAAGATCAATGTTGACGCTGGGATTTCCACTGAACATAATGTGGGTACAAAGAAAAGGTGGCTAGGATTTCTGCCTTCCGTCGGCGGCGCCACCGATCTCCCACGTCTCCTGTGGCCTTTGGTTCGTGGGTGCGCGATGGATCACGGTCCTTGCCGGCGGGATGGCTCCGTTTTCATTTGCTTCTTCAAATTTTGTTAGGGTTTGTGTCCTGCTCAAGAAGACAAGACGGAGGCGGCTTCTTGAAGATGGAATAAATTTCTCCCCGCCTAGCCCCGGTCCCAATGGTGTGTCTAGTATCGTCGGAGGGCGTGTGGAGGTGTGCCACCGGCGGATCTCTCGAGATTTGCTCGGTGGTTGTCTTTGGTGGATCCGCTTGGATCCGGTCTTTGCTCGTCTTTGTTTATGTGTCTTCAGGTTGGACCCTTTCAATCTAAACTTCTCTTCATCGGCGGCGGTTGCTGTTCTGGGGTGTTGGTTCTACGAGACATTAGTATGATGACTTCCCGACTGTCTACAACAACAAGTTGTGCCCGGCTCCGGCGAGGGAGGGGCGATGACGGCGGCTCGCTTCAGTGCTTGTAGTCGTCGCTAGGTGGTCTATGAATCTGGATGTGATTTTTATTATTTCTTATGTTCGTTGTACTGTCATGATTGAAGATGAATAGTAGTCGTCGCTAGGTGGTCTATGAATCTGGATGTGTTTTTTATTATTTCTGGTGTTCGTTGTATTGTCATGGTTGAAGATGAATAGAATCGACAGTTTCCCGCAAAAAAAGTAATGTGGGTACAAACTGCTGATATGTGTCGGGACCGAGATGGCACTTTATACGGGCTCTTCCATGTTGGGTTTTTTTTTCCCGACAAATGATGGATTTTATTACTCAAAATGAAGCATTAAGAGGATACAAACACAGTGAGCACACACCCAGCCTCTGCATAGTTAGGATGCACACAGGCAACACCAATGCACACACACAAAAATCACCGGCAAATAGCAAAGTCATATAAGACCAAAACTATGTCTAAGCGAGGAAAAAGAAAAAACGCCCTGAAGCGATCAAAATCGCAATCGACAAACCACAACAATGGGCTCTTCCATGTTGGCTATTGCATGCAGGGTGGGTCTTTCTTTGGCGCAAGATCCTGGAATGGTACACCTCCAAGTTGCTTCAGATTTGCAAGCAGGTGATACATCATATACATCAAAGAGCTGGAGGGGATTACGGCACAATCATTAAAGAGATTTTAGATACTTATCTTTCTTTTGCTTCTTGTAATTTTTCTTTCGAACCTCGAGCTGCCAACTATGAAGCTCACATGCTAGCTAGGTATGATGTTTCTCTTCCGTTGGAGAGGCATCTATGGCTGGGTACTCCTCATGACCCAGTTGTCATTCCTGCGAACATTTTAGCTAATCAATAAAAGCCTGGCAAGCTTTTTCATCAATAAGTGTCTTTCAGTTCCAAATAGGTTGAAGCATCTAAACTCTGCACTTTTAATCTGTATTAACTTCATTTCAGTACATCTACATGACGAGAAAACGTGTACTATCAATCGACGGGAAAACCAAGAAACGTTGATCAGTGCCACAACTGGCCTCACTATCAATCGACAGGAAAACCAAGAAATTCGTTGATCAGTGCCACAACTGGCCTCGCCTCTCCTGGAATGTATGGCTGGAGCGCATGCAGATCCATCGCCTCGACGGTTGCTCGCAGCGTCTGTGGATGGGCACACAAAAGGTGATTCCTCTCAGCCAGTTCCTCTGCTAACTCGCTTTGGTGATTATCCATCAGATCTTCATTCACAACGACGATAAGAGGCTTGCCCAGTCGCAGCGTCTCAAATATGCTGCCAGAACCTGTCAGCAATAATAAGTCAAACAAACAATAGCTTGGAATGCCTTTTCCAACCATTGATGTTGCTAAAATGCAACACCGACAGCATATTATTTCCATAACCCTCTTACTCTAAAATATAGCAAGTTCTCCAACAACAAAGTCCAACGGGCTACATACAGGTGCAACTACAACTCCTGATTCCATGATCACCAATGACTAATGCCAATTCAGCAAATATATTTGTCCACCTTCTACAAAATTCACATTTACTGACCAACCGACCACCTAGTAATGGACATATTTCGAAATGCATCTGTAGTACTTATTTCCTTCTCGCCAAAAAAAGTTATGTGAAGTTGAAACTAGAAAACCATAAACACTGGCAGGAGAATCAAAATCTGTAACATAAAGTTTTACAGGTTTAACTGTTATGACAATATCAGTGTGGAAGAGGTTGCTTAGGGCAATATTGTTACAACAACCAATATACATAGGCCAAAGGATTTACCAATAAAAAAATCTGCTCCAAGTATTGTTCCATTTATAGTTCTCTTAAGAAAACAAAATATTATTCAGATTTGGTCATCACCTGCATGACTGATGACTAAGGATGCTTCTCGTATGTTGTCAGCTATGCTTGGTAAAAAGGTGAAATGCTCAACTTCAAGATTTGAATTTCCTGAGGCCTATATTCAAGAAGAAAAGGCTAAATCTATGCTATATTCACACACTTATAATCGTTAAACACAAACCAAAGTCGTTGATCATGGTACAGTGAAGCAGAAGATATTAGATAGTATGTAAGAACTAGGACTTAAGTAGGCCTTCTGGTCTGTCGTTTATTTTAAGTATATAAGGTGCAGTTAATATTTAGAAACCAAATTATATGCTCTATCTTGGACATAACAAAGTGGTGCAATATGGAAATGAAGTTTATATCCACAAGAAATCAATTAACATATAAGCGAGTTAGTTCCCCATTTTTCCATCAGATCCTTCATTGTCCGGTTCATTTCCACCTTATAATGCATAAAAGCCTAACTGTAACCGAATTCTGGATTTCAGCCTATAATACTATATATAGGATGCACCAGTTCGCCAGACTTCAAATATCATAGTTAGCACACAAAAAATGTAAAACAGTGCGAACTTGCCTGAAGTGCGGACAATCAATTCTTTTACCCTGATGCTGCATATGTTCCTTTTTTTTGCCACCTATCCTGTTTAACTTTATCCTACATTTTGCAAGTTTGAGATTTTTTTTCATGTGATACGTATGGTATATGCATCAAAAGAAGTAGATTATTGTAGCATTAAAAGTATCAGCACCTCTAAGGATGTCACAATTTGTCACATAAACATCTTCCTGCAATTTCTTTCCACAAGCAATGAACAATCTACCGCCTAAATGTCAAATCAGCAGTTATAGATCTCAGTTGATCAAATACTATGTCCATTTCAGGATTGATAAGCACCATTAAAAATCCATTACTCCTTGCAGTAGTAAACCTGACGAGATAACAAAACATTATCTGACTTCCCCTACTTTCCTACTATTAAGTACTGCGATTTTGATAACAAAATACTACTGCATTAACTAAAGGGTGCAGTCCGCCAGTCACTAAACGAAACCACACAAAGAGAATAGACTGCAATACGGAGACAGATGTTACCTTGGATGGCGTGTATGTTCCTCGGCCCATTTGAATCCGAAGGTCTGTGTAACCTTTCTGCAGTAGTGCTTGTTTGACTTCCTCAGAATCTACCACTTTGACAAGAGCATCAAAACATGTCGTCCCTACTGTGACAAACACCATTCGCCTTTCTCTATCTCCCATCTCTTCTGAAGAGTAAGCTCTGTAGAAAAACATGACAAAATGACATCTGGCTCGATATAGCACACGATGATATAATTCATCCCATCATCACCCATATTCCTCAACTCAGTTTTCTACTTCTTCTATTTTTTCTACAAAACGCATCAAAATTGAGTTCCATCAACACATTACACATACACACACACAGTTCCATTAGGTGCATATACACACTGTGACATTATTGGGCAAGAAAACGATAAAATTACCGAGTGCAGCGCGACGGCCGGGGAGTAGGACGGCGACGCGGATTCGTGGGCGGTTGGGCGCAGAGGAGGCAGGGCCCGGCGGCCGGCGGTGGAAGCAGCGACTATGTAGAGACCTCAGCCCGGGGCGGACAGCACCGCGGTGGCGGTACCCAGCAGGCAGCAACAGCACGGCGGCCGGGGCACGCAGGACGGCGGGGGGTGGGTGGGGGGGGGGGGGGGGAGCGCGGGCAGCGGCGGTCTGCAGGAGCTCGTCGGCTAGGTCGTGCCGCCGTGGTTGGCAGATCCTATTCGCCGAAAATGGATTGTTTTGTTTTCGTACTTTTTTCTGCTTTTTTTCTTTTTTTTCTTTTTTCCTAAATTCTAAAAATGTTCCGAATTCCAAAATTTCAGAAAATGATCGAAATTCCAAAGTTGTTCGCATTTTCAGGAATTGGTCATGTTTTTCAATTTGTTCACGTTTTTCAAACTTTGATCAGATTTTCAAAAAAGTTTACATACATTGGAAAAATAATGTTCAGTACGTATAAAAAATGTTCATCATGTATAATTTATTTTGCATCAAGTGTATAGAAAAAAATTCAGCGTGGATTTGAAACAAAAAATCACCGTATATTTTCAAAAATGTTCAGTACGTATTTGAATAATATTCACCGTATACTAAGAAAATGTTTGGTGTGTATTTTAAATTCACATTTTTCTATTTTTCACAGTTCAAAAACATTGTCCGGAACTTGAAATTTGTTCACATTTTCAAAAAATGTGTTCCTTCACGTTTTTGAAAATTTGTCCACTTTTCAAAAAAAGTTCATGTTCCAAAATTTTGTTCAAATTCCAAAATTTGTTCACAATTTCAAACATTATTCGCATTTAAAAAAAACTTGTTCACAATTTCCAAGAAATGGTTGAATATTTTTCATTTTGTTTGGGTCTGCCACTGCATTTTGTACTTATTAGTTCGCGCTGCCTATTAATCACAAACACTCACCAGCTCAAGTAGTATGGAACACCTGCTCTCTCCAGTGTGGGGTTGCGAGTTTGATTCCTAGACAGAGTGCAGTTTCTTATGAAAAGATTTTAGTAGTCGCACAACACGGTTCGCTATGGCCCGTGTTTGACGCTCGAGCATCAAAGCATCTCTAACATACCCATATAATCTTGGCCCGCAAAACGCGTTTACAGTTCGCGAAAAAACGGCTATGCATGACGTCGCGGCCGGCGGCAGAGTCAGACCCCGCATAGCGGAACTGTAAAACGGAATATTAGCGCTATGCGGGTCTGACTCTGCCGACGCCCGCGCCGGCCCGCAAAACAGATGCGGTATTATCTGAATTTGACACATATGCACATATTCAAAAAAATATCAATATCACAATACAACAATTATCCACATTACAATAATTATTCAAATCACCGAACAAACTAAATAATTCAATATAAAACTCGTCCCGAATACAAATCACACATGAAATTAATGAAAATGAGTAGAAAAATGAATTTTGTTACTGCCCAACCCTTTGAAAATGGTGCTCAATGAGATCCTCCTGAAGCTGAAAGTGAGTGTTTGCATTTTCAATCTTCTTGTAGGTCTGAAGAAAAGCTCTAATGCGGTAGGGTCTCTAACTGGTTTGGCACGGCTACCCACGTTGTCGTAGAAGAACTCCAAGTTCATGCCTCTCTCATCTTCGACAATCATATTGTGAAGAATAACACAACATCATGATGTTTTTCAATGTCCGCTTGTCCCAAAAACGAGCAGGACAATGAACAATGGCAAACCTAGATTGCAAAATTCCGAATGCTCTTTCAATGTCTTTTCGGGCCGCCTCTCGCACCCCTGCAAATTCGCATTATTTATTAGTTTTGGGTTCTTGGATGCTCTTGACAAATGTGTACCAAGGAGGGTATATATTATCTGCAAGATAGTACCCCTTTGTGTATTCATGCCTATTGATAGTTTAGTTGGAAGCAGGAGCACCACCACTGACAAGCTTAGCAAACAAATATTCGATGCAATAATGTCTTATATTATGGAACGGAAGGAGTGAATAATAGCTGGGGGCGAAAATCTCATACCCCGGGCCTGGGCCTGGATGCTTGGAACCCAGCTTCTCCTGGGCCTGGGCGAAAATTTTAAAACACGTTTCAATAATGTATACATAAGGTAAATAAACGTTCGTGTATTTCAAAAAAGGGTTGATAGCTTTAAAAAAACTACATGACATTTGAAAAATGTTCACATGTCCCAAAAAAATGTTCATAACATTTAAAATATATTCGTGCAATTCAAATATACTTCCTCCATAACAAAATGTAAAAAACATTATGCCCTATGCAAAACCAAATAATGTCTTACATTTAGTACAGAAGGAGTAAATATATTTTAATGTATATCACATTTTAAAAAATGTTCATGCGTTTCAAAAAGAATGTTTTACATTTAAAATCTATTTATACAATGTAAATAAATGTTGCATAATTCAAAAAATTACCATTCAGAAAATGTACATGACATTCAAAAAATGTTCACACGTTACAAATATATGTTCATGACATTTAAAAGAATGCTTATTCAATGTCAAAAAGTTCTAAAAATGGTTTCATGACATTAAAAAGTGTTTCAGCATGTATTTAATTTTTAATATATATGTTACAAAAATTATGAAAATCATGTATTTGTTAAAATTTATGTCATGTACTTGAAAAAGTTCAATGTGTATCAAAAGATGTTACACGTGTAAAGAAATGTACATTGTGTATTGAAAAAAGTAGGCATGTATTGAAAAAAGGAAAAGGGAAAAATATAAAAGAAAAAGAAAAGAGAAAGAAAAGAGAAACTCGTTAAAAAAGTAGGCATGATTTTAGTTTTTAGAATTTGGGGTAGGTGTTTTTTTTACTTGTGTGAGAGCAACTCTAAGGACCCGAAACTTCTAAGGCTGGTCACAATGGGAGTATCATAAGTAGTAGCATGCATGTCCGATTTACGACTTTCTTCATCGGCGATGGTTGCTACTCTGGTGCGTTGATTCTATGGGGGCTTAGCACGACGACTTCCCGACTGTCTACTAGAACAAGGTTTTTCCGGGTCCGGTGAGGGAGGGGCGATGATAGTGGCGCGCCTTCGACTCGCTCCAGTGCTTGTAGTCATCGCTAGGTAGTCCACGGACATAATTGTATTTTTTATTACCTTTGTTGTTCTTTGTACTGTTATGATTGAAGATGAATAGATTGAAAGTTTCTTGCAAAACAAAGAAAAAGACTAAACATTTTTGCTGAGTCACACAATCAAATGAGGAAAGAAATGATTTTGAGTGTCATTGTATGATACCGTATACTATTAAATGATGTACATATGTCATGCATGACTATAAATAAGGTCACTATGATACCACATAATACTATACACTGCGGAAGTAGTATCTACAATACTATACAATATATGATAATTCCCGTTGTGACCAGCCTAAGAGCACCTCCAGCGGCTTCTCGAAAATCTTCTCCTATAAATGCTTATTGGTGCTCTCCCAATAAATTTATTGGATTTCAGATGTGTTCATGTAAGAGATCCCCGATACAACTTCTCCTATATCTGGTTTTTCCTCTGTTTCTTTACGTACTTGTGCAAACACTACAGTACATAATTTTCACATCATATAAAATCAAAAAATTATCATGTACCACTTTGAACAACTGGACTTCAATTCAAATCCATACTTCCAAGATCAAAATTCCAAGACAATTCAAGATCAAACACATGCCGTACGGTTCAAATAAAGCTTACAAATCAAACATAAAAGCATCACTCTCCTATGAAAGTGGGGAAACTGGTTGTACTCCCTCTGTTCGCAAATAACTGGCGTGGTTTTAGCTCAAATGGAGGTAATAGTTGGCACTGCAACTTCATTTGTTTCAACTGTCATATGGAAGTGATGAAACTGGCTGTAGCTGTCTCTTTTACCAGCCCTTGGTTAGGTTTCTGGGGGTTTTTTGTTGCAGAAAATGGATTTAGAGGGAGTCTACGTAGGAAGAAAGAAAGTGCCCAATTGCCACTTGTAACAGTAGTTATCCTGCATCAAGACACAGCAACTACAGAGCAGAACCCTAGTCCATGTTGTATTGTTCGGAAATCATCTCCGCTCTCCAGCTGCCGCTATTTCACATAAGTTAAGTGCTCAAACATTACAATGCCAGTATAGTTCGCCTCAAGAGTTGCTGCAGAAATATCTTTCAGAAAAAGGAGACGTCAACATATCTCCCCTCTAATAATATTGTGCAAACTTGAGAAAAATGTTATCAGTGCAACCAGGCACAGAAGCCAGAGGCGTCCCCGAAAAGTTAAATGCTCCCATTTGCAAGACAGCAACACATTACAACACCAACACGAAACCAGTGCCTATTCTTTACTACTAATATCTCATCTGCTTAGCTCTTTCTTCCTCCTCTTCAATCTTTTTTCTGCGTAAGGCTTCTTCTCTCTGCTTTTGGATCCGTTCCAGCTCCAAATATCGCTCCATCTCTTTCTGATGCTGCTCCTGAGCTTCTCTCCTTTGAGATTCCTCTACTTTCCTCCGGTTCTCCTCGATCATCCTATCCAACTCCTCCCTCTCCCTCCTTTCTTGCTCCTGCAAAATTTTGTAGATGCAAGATTAGATCTGGCAAAGGTTCTATGAAAACAAGCAAATAAGAAATCTTGTGTATCTGTTTGGTTTCATTGACGGTCAAAAGCAGTTTAGAGAATAGCACTACTTATCAGTTCTGGTGGGATGAAATCACATATACATGCATGTTTGCATACATCTATTGGCAGGCACCAATACCATGCCAAGCTCATGATGAAGCTAAATCAGTCAAAACTTGTTATGACCGGCCGGACCTACAGCCGTAGGAGGCCCACCGGGCAAGCTTAGCCCGCAAGTTATCTTAGTTTTATTTCACGTTATGGTTATATAAACAGATTGTAAGACTATTTTGAGATTTAAGCAATAAGACTATTCTATTGCCCGGCTCCCAGAGGAGCCGGAACCCTAAACCCTAGCCGCCACTTGCCTTCACCGCCGCCGCCGCCAACGCAAGGACGGCGCCTCGTCGCCGGCCGCCGCGCTCCAGCCCACGCCCACCTGCCTCCTTCCCATACCACCTACGTCCCAGACCCGGTAGGGCTCTAGGTTCTACCAATTTGGTATCCAGAGACTCCGGTTCGATCATGTCTTCGCCATCACCCACGCCGCCGCTGCCCTCCAGCACCACCGCCTAGCTGTCCGCCCCCACACGACCACCGACGGGCCCCGACGCCGCCGGGGCCAAGCGCCACCGCAGGGGCTCCAACACCGCCGACCCCCGTCACCCCCGCGCCACCGCCGATCGCCGTCTTCACGCCGGAGCAGATGACCACGGTGCTGCAGCATCTTCTGACGGCAGTCCAGGGCCTCCAGCTCCACATGGCGGGGCCCTACGCACCGCCGCCTACGGCCACCGCCGCCGCGTGGCCGCCCGAGAGCCGGCATGGGCGGCCTCCTCGCTGCGCCCGTTCAGAGGGCTACCCGGCTGGCCGCCATCGCCGTTGCTGCTTCCTCATCAACACCCGGCAGCAGGGCCCCTCTGGCCGCAGTGGCCCACGACGGCAACCGCAGCACTCGTCACGCCCGTCCACACTCCACCGCCGACGATGCAACCACCGGCGCCACCCCTGCCCAGCTCGGGGGCGCCCTCACAGGCCGGCCTGCCCATCAACCATGTCCGGTTCCCGCCCTCTCCATCGCCAATACCAGCGTGGGCGGCTGGGTCTTCTCCATCGCCGGTCTACACCGCGGCTTCCGAACAACCGACCCCGTTCCGGCAGTTTGGCGGGCCATCCCGCACCGCAGGTCGCCACCCGGAGTACTCCGACCAGGCGCCACCGGCTGCCCTGCTCTGCTCCTCCGAGCCAGTGCGACACGGCGCTCCGGCGCAGACACCGCCGCGGTTCGCCAAAATCGACTTCGCCACCTATGACGCCACGAAGGACCCCCCTCAACTGGCTCAACCAGTGCGACCAGTTCTTTCGCGGGCAGCGCACCCTCGCATCGGAGCGTACCTAACTCACCTCCTACCACCTCATGGCCTTATCTGCAGACATGGTATTACGCCCTCGAGCAGGACGAGGGCGGCATGCCCCCTTGGGAGCGCTTCCGCGAGCTCTGCCTCCTTCGCTTTGGGCCCCCGGTCCGCGGAAGCCGCTTGGCGGAGCTCGATCGCCTTCCCTTCACCTCCATGGTGCAGGACTTCGCTGACCGTTTCCAGGCCCTGGCGTGCCATGCGTCGGGCGTGACGGCACAGCAACGGGCCGACCTCTTCATCGGTGGCCTTCCGAATCACATCCGCGTGGACGTGGAGCTTCGCGAACCTCAGGATCTCCAGACGGCCATGTACTACGCCCGTGCCTTCGAGTGTCGCGCCCAGGCTATGCAGGCAGCCCCGGCTCGAGGAGGCCGACAGGCCCCGGCGCCGGGCCGACCAACCCCGGTTGCTCCGACGACTACCACCCCGGCCGCGACGCGGCCCTTCCGTCGGCTCTCTCCGACGGAGCAGATGAAGCGGCGGCGCCAGCTTCAACTGCGATGAGCCTTATACGCCGAGCCATGTCTGCCCGCGCCTCTTCTACTTGGAGACGGCCGACTACATCGAGGAGGACACACGCCGACGGGCCGACGATCGCCACTTTCAAAGAATGCGGAGGCGCGCCCGCCGCCGCCCCGGCGACGGCACTCGTGGTCTCTCTCCATGCGCTCGCTGGCATCCGCGATGAGCGGACCATGCTTTTGCCAGTGATGATCCACGGCGAGCGCTTGGTGGCCTTGGTGGATACAGGCTCCACCCATAACTTCCTGCCCGAGGCTACCATGCGTCGCTTAGCGCTGTAGCCGACGGGCGGGGAGCAGCTTCGGGTCACGGTGGCCAACGGCGATCGTCTCCAGTGCCATGGGCTCGCACGGAACGTGCCCATCACCATCGGCGACAAACACTTCTCCATCACATGTGCGGGCATTGATTTGGGCTGTTTCGACTTCATCCTTGGCGTCGACTTTCTGCGGACCCTCGGTCCCATCCTTTGGGACTTCGACGCTCTGACGATGACGTTCTGGCGGCTGAGACGCCGCATCCGGTGGGACGGCGTTGGGGGCACCTCCCCGATGGCGCCGCGGCTACCTCCGAGGCCGAGCACCCACTGTTGGATCACCTTCTGCAGCAGCACGACAACCTCTTCACCGAGCCACAGGGCCTTCCACCAGCCCGGGCATACGATCACCGTATCCACCTTCTGCCGGGCTCGGCACCGGTGCCCGTTCGTCCCTACCGCTACCCGCAGCTGCAGAAGGACGAGTTGAAGCGGTAGTGCGCACTGATGCTCGCCGCGGGCATCATCCGGATCCCCACCTCGCCATTCACCGCGCCGGTACTCCTCGTCCGCAAGTCGGACGTCACGTGGCGCTTCTGCATCGACTACCGCGCCCTTAATGCTCTCACACTTAAGGACAAGTTTCCGATTCCGGTGGTTGATGAGCTCTTGGACGAGCTACATGGGGCGCGGTTCTTCACCAAGCTCGATCTCCGGTCAGGGTACCACCAGGTGCGCATGCACCCGGACGACATCGCCAAGACGGCGTTTCGGACTCACCACGGCCACTTCGAGTTCTTGGTGATGCCCTTCGGCCTCTCCAGCGCCCCGGCGACCTTCCAGGTTCTGATGAACGACGTCCTCCGGCCCTACCTACGTCGGTTTGTGCTCGTTTTCTTTGATGACATTCTTATCTACAGCGCATCTTGGGCGGAGCTCCTTCAGCACGTCGCCATCGTCTTCAACGAGCTTTGGGCGCACCATCTTCATCTTAAGCGCTCGAAGTGCTCGTTCAGGACCTCGGTCACATCATCTCGGCCGACGGGATTGCCATGGATGCCGACAAGGTGGCGGCCGTCGCAGCCTGGCCGATGCCGCAGTCGCTGCGGGCTCTTCGCGGTTTTCTGGCCTTGCAGGCTACTACCGGAAGTTTATCCGGGAGTTTGGCCTCATCGTGTCGCCCCTCACGCGTTTGCTGTGCCGTGACACTTTCGCTTGGGACGACGAGGCGACGACGACATTCAAGGCCCTCAAGGGGGCCCTCACGACGGGGCCCGTTCTTCAGATGCCAGATTTTGACCGCCCATTCGTGGTGGATTGCGACGCCTCCGGCGCGGGGTTCGGCGTCGTGCTTCATCAGGGCAAGGGCCCTCTCGCCTTCTTCAGCAGGCCTTTCGCTCCGCGCCATCTTAAGCTCGCGGCGTATGAGCGCGAGCTCATTGGCTTGGTGCAGGCGGTACGCCACTGGCGGCCCTATCTGTGGGGTCGGTCTTTCCAGATTCGCACGGACCACTACAACCTCAAGTTCTTGTTGGACCAGAGGTTTCGACCGTCCGCGGCGCGATGGATCGGCAAGCTCTTGGCCGACTTCTCCGTCGAGTATCGCCCCGATCGTCTTAACACCGTGGCCGACGCCTTGTCTCGCCGCGACGCCGACCACGACGCCACTGTCGCCGACGCTGAGGGGGCGGTGCTATGCATCCGCTTCGGGCCGACCTTCGGCCTCTTCACCGACATTCGCCGAGCGACAGCGACCACGGCCGACGCCCTTCTCCTTCAGCAACAGCTGGCTGCGGGCTGGAGGAGCCCTGGCGCTTCACCGACGACCTGCTCCTCCACGGGCGCCGGGTCTTTGTGTCGGCGCATGACGATCTCCGTCACCAGGTGCTGTTGCTGGCCCACTCGGCGCGCCATGAGGGTGTGCAGAAAACTATCCATCGTCTCTGCGCCGACTTCTACATCCCTGGTGATCGGGCCCTGGTCCGTGACTGGGTTCGGTCTTGTGTGACGTGCCAGCGCAACAAGACGGAGACACCAAGGCCGGCTGGTCTGCTCCAGCCCTTGGAGGTGCCGTCTCAGGTCTGGGCGGATATCTCCATGGACATCATCGAGGGCCTCCCTAAGGTGGGCGGCAAATCGGTCATTCTCACGGTGGTCGACTGCTTCTCCAAGTATGCTCACTTCATCGCGCTCGGTCACCCTTACACGGCGGCGCCCGCGGGTTCGCCTTCTTCGACGGATCGCTCGCTTCCACGGGTTTCCTCTTCGATCGTCAGTGATCGGGACCCCGTGTTTACGGGGCATGTGTGGCGCGACCTCTTCCGGATGGCGGGCGTGAAGCTCCGCCTGAGCACAGCCTTCCACCCTCAGACGGATGCCAGTCCAAGGTCGTCAACAAGGTGATTGCTATGTATTTGCGTTGTGTCACAGTTGATCACCCTCGTGCATGGGTGGATCGCTCGTGGGAGTATCTTGCTACAACACCTCCTATCACTCCGCCTCCGCACCACGCCTTTTGAGGTGGTCTATGGCGCCGCCTCCGCCGATTCTTCCGGTTGATCCGCCCACAGCTCGGACCAAGGCGGCGAGGACCTTCGCGAGCCGCGACGAGATGCTCGCGGAGGTCCGCTAACGCCTCTTCAGCCCAAAGATTGGCAAACACTACTACGACGGTCATCATCGCGAGGAGAGTTCGCGGTGGCGATTGGTCTGGCTGCGTCTTCTTCACCGCTTCTACGATCACTAGACCCCGGCAAAGAAGCTGGTCCTCGCTATGCGGGCCCTTTCTCATCTGGAGCGATGGGAAGGTGGCTTACCGCCTTCACTTCAATGGCGCCAGATCCACGACGTCTTCCATGTGGGGCCGCTCAAGTCCTTCCGTGGAGAGCCACCGCTGCCCTCTCGCTTCCCATCGCCGACGGACGTCTTCTTCTGGGCCGGAAAAGGTCTTGCGTGCCCGGCTCCGAGGCGTGTGGTACGTGCTAATTCAGATGGGTGGACTTCCGACGAGGACGCCACGTGGGAAGCAGGCGAGGAGTTCCGTCTAACACTATCAGAGTTTCACCGAGGACGATTTGTTTGTGCAAAGGGAGAGATATTATGACCGGCCGGACCTACAGCCGTAGGAGGCCCACCGGGCAAGCTTAGCCCGCAAGTTATCTTAGTTTTATTTCACGTTATGGTTATATAAACAGATTGTAAGACTATTTTGAGATTTAAGCAATAAGACTATTCTATTGCCCGGCTCCTAGAGGAGCCGGAACCCTAAACCCTAGCCGCCACTTGCCTTCACCGCCACCGCCGCCGCCGCCAACGCAAGGACGGCGCCTCGTCGCCGGCCGCTGCGCTCCAGCCCACGGCCACCTCCCTCCTTCCCATACCACCTACGTCCCAGACACGGTAGGGCTCTAGGTTCTACCAAAACTTAAGTATTATTATCTGGGTTACAGAGCTAGGATAATATGTCGAAAATGTGATTTCATCTTTCTGTTCTTTAAAAAAAATTCACTTCAAGATATTTTCTTAAATAATGACTAGTACTAATAAGGGAGCCATGACATGCAGAATACTTACTACTTTCTGCCTGGCTTCATGGAGAGCTGCTTGCTTTTCTTTTTGTAGCTGAGCATCAACCTCATCAAATAACTTTTTGATACCTTCCTCAACTCGGCGTTTTATTTCATCTTTTACTTCCTCAGAGTTCAGACGCTCCTCAACGTTTTTCCTAACAGCTTCTTCAACTCTCCTAGCAAGCTCCTCTTCCAACAACTTAAGTTCAGCTTCCTTTTGGCGTCTGCGGTGAAAAATGTTAAGTTATAAATGATAAATTGGCTTTGGTCATCAAAATAATTATGCTACTACAAGTGAAGGAGTCGATTTAACATTAATGAGCAACAGGACCCCTAATCGAAACAAGTGACCATACAGAAGTTCAAAATGAATCTAAGACACATATGCACTGCACAAACAAACTTATAAGTAAAACTGCAACAGTAGCTTTGTCCAAAAAAGCGAAGTGCAACTTGTAAATGTCGCGTGCACACAGGTAATGAGATAGAGTTCGTTCATGAGACGCCAATTTCTGAACGAAATTGGGAGGAACAAACACCAGCATCCATTAATAAACAGAAGCAAATATTAAATTACGCATCGTTATCCCTCAGCTTTGTTGTTTCTGGGAACACCTGCAGGAGCAATCTACAGTAATATAACGAAAGAACAAGACAGAGACGTATACACAGAAGTAAGAGATTTGGAGAACAGTTGTGGTTTTTGGGAGAAGGTACAATTCGTATTTGGAAAAACAAAAAACTTCAGACTCAAAGTTGAGATGCCAGTATAAAATTTAAAAAATGGCATAAGGTCCGTTGTTTTTCCTTGATGGATTGAGGATTAACATAGAAAGTTAGATACTTTTGAATGTGATGCTTTAATTGATATGTTCAAAACAGCCCAGTGGACTTGCATGCAAGTTGGTCATCTTTTGGCTGTTTGAACAAATCCATTTCAAACCAACTACAGAAGTACAAACAAGACAGAGAAGATTTGTAGAAGAATACAGTTCCACAAGCACAAGCAAACTGTCAATATGTGAGTTAAAGATTCTCTACAATAAAATACAAGAGCGACCAAGAGCAGACGGCCACGCAAAACTGGCAATATGTATGTTAGAAAAATGGAAAGGAGTTTACCTTTTCTTTTCTTCTTCCTTCCTTTGTTTTTCTATTAAACTGTTCTGTTCGGATCCATGACTTGGGCTGGAGTTATTTACAAGAGAACTTGAGCTGCTCCGACTTCGCCGTCTTCTATGTCTCCTCGGTGATGGAGGGCTTTTACGCCTCCTAGGAATTGGGGACTGGCTCCTGTCCCATCTAGGAGAAGGAGACCGGCTTTTTCTCCTAACAAAGGGATAACTGAAATTAAATAGGAACTGAAAAATACAACAACAAAAAATGCTCTAATATTGATAGCTGTAGACTGTAGGTCAGATGCAAAGTTGCAAATCATCAATGGGGCACAAAAAAGATGACATGTTAGCATGTTAACACACATACCAAAAACACGAGAGCATTTAAACGCGAGCATTTAAACGCATGAATCCAACTTTATCAGATTATCTTTGCTTGACTTAGCCATGAGGCCATGACTGACACAAGTCCTAGATATGGAGTTCAGGTTTCTCGACAGAGTTCACTTAAAAATTTATCGCATACGAGATATACTTGCACAAATCGTCCCATCAAATTCCATTATAAAACAGGCGCGGCAACAAATCTAGTATACTAAGAAGTGCAGCCAAACTAAAAAAAAATGTCCGCTTCCAATATTCGGTGTCTACATGACCTCCTTTACACTTATATGAGATCGATTGCCAATATCAGAAATGAAATATTATCTGTAAATTATGACAATGTACAATAGATTGTGAAATGAGCATTCTTACACCTTCCTCATGTTTAATAATATCACGTAGCAGCGTCCAATCCGTCCATTATCATCTGAGATGACATTACACCCTAATCAGGTCGTATTGGCTTGAAATGCATCTTTTATTTCAGATGACTTCCATGTGAAGTCACACTATGTCCATTCTTTGATTAACTTGTTTGCCCCATTCACAACACTCCAAAAAACAAACAATCCCCATATCTCATCAATCTTGTAGGCACCAGCCAATCTGTAACCTGATCTAAATGAATGAGGACAGTAGCCGACGTCGCACCTAAGACAACATCAAAACACGCACGAATAGTCCCTGACACATGATTTGAAAATCTTGAAGCGCTGTAACTCCGCGTAGTGCGCTACTCCTAATTGTCAAAAATCTACGATAAGCCGAGCAACCTCCGAAACAGCGCAACTAGTTTGGTAGTACTAGTAACACGGGCTAACTGGCTAAGGTGCCGAAGCACTAAGCCGAGCAACCTTGAGCTGTGTAAATCTTGAGGGACCAAACCAATTTCACGATAGGAGGGGAGCAGAGACAAGGGGGGCGGGAGGTCGGGGCGTACCGGGAGGAGTAAGGGGACCGGCTGCGATCTCGTCGGATCCGCCTGCTGCCATACCGCGGCGACGGTGAGCGCCGCCTGCTGCCGTACCGCGGCGACGGGGAGCGCCGCCGACGGTGGGATGGCGGCGAACGAGACACCACGCGCGGCATGCCTCTCCGTGGGCCCTCCGCGCGGGGAGGGATAGCGGCGGCGCGGCGACTCGGCGAGGGGAACGAACGGCGGAAAGCCGATGCGAGGGATTGTTTCGATAGAGAAGGTGAGGGCGAGGACCCAATTGCTAAGGGGGTATTTGAGATTTTTGTGCTTTTTGGTTTATGTATATGTATACCATTAAATTATGCATCAATATATACACTTGAAAAGAAGAGGGAATAACAAAGTCAAAAGAACAACTCCCTATGTGTGATCTAAACGCTCTTATATATTTTTAATGGGGAGGGGGCATTTTTTAAGGATTTCGCTACAAATTGAACGTCGAATTTTTTATCATGGCAATTCAAACGTCCCAAGGTGGTAAATTATGTTGTCGTGAGGATGACAATTTTCTTTGGGGCATGCTATGAGTCGGACGGCTGATCTTTTTAAAAGATAAAATGACCCGCCGCCTCGACAACCGTTAGATCAACGGCTCAACGACGTTTTCACAATTGCAAAGGTTATGTCGTAGAACCCTTTTGCAACATAGGTCTTACCATAGAAATGTTTGCAACCAAGTTTGTGTTGCAATTTTGTTGTCTTCAATTTTTTTTTTGCAATATGAGTGTTGTTGCGGAAGAACTTTCGCAACAAGAGTGATGTTGCAGATGCTGTTCCTCGTGAGGGTTAGAATTGTGGATAAAAGGCTGTGTTGCCTGTCGGAAGGACGTTTGCAATATAAAGCTTTCCTCATGAGAATTGGGATTGGGAACAAAGTGGTGATGAATGGATAAGGCTGCGTCCCACATAATTTTTCTAAACGGGTACCATGTGTAACCCTTTGAGATAACTTTTGATCCAGCTGTTACTCGCCCGGTTGATGCGCGTGAGCAATCAGCCGACTGAACCGAATTGTTTCCCATTTTCTTTCGCAAACATGGCACTTTCTTGCCATGTTCAATTTTTTGCTTGAAATTGCCATGCTTGCTAAAGAAAATTGGCATACTCGTGACTATATAAATTTCCATAAAAAATATTTGATTTCCTATGCTTAAAAATCTTACATCGGATTTTTAGCATTTACGCTTTTTAAAACTTATATATAAGCTAAACTCCAAAAGCCAAATTAAGCCTAACCAAACAACATGCAATACAGGTAATTTACATTAAATAGTTAAATGCATTAGAGGTCCTAATTACTTTCCGTAGGTGTGGAAGTTAGTGCTAGTTTTTTTTTTAAATGCACATATGTCCTAAATCTTTCACATTGGGAAATTTATCTAGTTACTTGCGCAATCGCCTCAATTGTGAAAATTTGTGTGATGATCTTATTTGTTATGTGGGAAAAGAAGAAATGAAAATTTTCACAAAAGATCAAATGGGTAGGCATGGACAGGAGGAAGTGAATGTACTCAAAAGTTACTTCAGTACTTTCATTTGATTATACTCCTTTTGTTTTACTCAAAAGTTTAATTATGCATTTTATCTTGTAGGTTATCGAATCTTGTTGTTTGATGATGTATTTTGGAATTTGGAAATAAAAGACATCAGCTTCAAGTTTTCCTTTTTTTTCATCATTATGTCTTCCTTTTTTTCATCATTATAGTAAGCAATCACTGTACTGCTTTGTGTATATACATTGTTTCCTATTATATCGGATAATATGTGTAGAAGCTATGAATACTCCCTTTGATCCATATTAATTGTCGCTCCCTTAGTACAACTTTAGAGTGAATGATAATTAATATGGATCGGAGGGAATATTATTTAGTACATTGTTGCTTGAATATTTGACGCCACATCAAAGTGGTGCATCTAGGTTCTTCCTTTTTCTGGAGACGCTCATGGCCAACTTGGTGGGAAGAAAACCATTAAGATTCTGATACTTATAGTTCAACATGTCAGCGTCTTCTCCGCCGTGGTCTTCATCTCCATTAATATATGGATCAGTTGACAGCGTTGTCTTAGTATTCATATCAATGGTAACCACTAAATCTTGTGAGTGTCATCATTCACGGGCTCACAGAAGACTTTCAGTGGGAGCTCTTCTCTTTGTTACCCAGTCATCTTTTTTTTTTATAAAGAGAGCGTCCTTTCCAATTTCCATAAGCAGAAACCACAATGTCTTTTACAGCAACTAAGGAACTGTAACGCCATCGATGCGGCTATATCTCCCACGTGTCGAAGCACGACTTAGAGGCATAACCGCATTGAAAGCAATGTCGCAAGTGAGGTAATCTTCACACAACCCATGTAATACATAAGGGAAAGAGATACATAGTTGGCTTACAATCGCCACTTCACACAATTACATGAATAAAGCATTACATCATCCCGATACAATCAAGGTCCGACTACGGAACCAAAATAAAAGAAGAACCCCAAATGCGACAAAGGTCCCCAATCGACCCCAACTGGGCTCCACTACTGATCTACTAGAACAAAACAACACAAAGGGCAAGATCTTCATCAAGCTCCTCCTTGAGCTTGGTTGTGTCACCGCCGTAACATAGGCACCGCAAACTGGTTTTGAAGTATCCGGTGAGTCACGAGGACTCGCAATCTCGCACCGCGAGATCAAGACTATTTAAGCTTAAGGGTAAGGTAAAGGCATGAGGTGGAGCTGCAGCAGTTTACTAGCATATATGGTGGCTAACATACGCAAATGAGAGCGAGAAGAGAAGGCAAAGCACGGTCGATAAAAGTATGATCAAGAAGTGATCCTATAGCAACCACGTCAAGCATAACTCCAACACCGTGTTCACTTCCGGACTCGCGGAAAGAGACCACCACAGTAACACACGCGGTTGATGTATTTTAATTAAGGTCAACTTGGTCTTCTACAACCGGACGTTAACAAATTCCCATCGCCACATAACCACGGGCACGGCTCTCGAAAGTTTAAATCCTGCAGGGTGTCCCAACTTAGCCCATGACAAGCTCTCACGCTCAACGGAGGAATAGACCTCCACCCAAGACACTCCGATCGACTCGGTATCCGGTACAACAAGACATTTCGACGAGGTAAAACTAAACCAAGAACACCGCCGAATGTGCCGACAAATCCCGATAGGAGCTGCACATATCTCTTTCTCGTGGCACACTCAGATGAGACTAGCTACGAGTAAAACCAACCCTCAAGTTTCCCGAGGTGGCCCAGCAGTAGCTCGGTTCGAACCAACACTCAGAGGAGCACCGCCCCGGGGGGGGGGTTAAAATAAAGATGACCCTTGAGTCTGCAGAACCCAAGGGAAGGTGGTAGGTTGTTAGTGCAAATGGTAAAACCAATGTTGGGCATTCTTTGGAGGAGCTTTACTTAAGGCGAATCGTCAAGGGGTCCCATTATAGCCCAACCGTAAGGAATGCAAAATCCGGGAACATAACACCGATAAGACGGAAACTAGGGCGGCAAGAGTGGAACAAAACACCGTGCATAAGGCCGAGCCTTCCACCCTTTACCAAGTATATAGATGCATTAATTAAATAAGATATATTGTGATATCCCAACAAGTAAACATGTTCCAACAAGGAACAACATCTCCATGTTCCAACAAGGAACAATCTTCAATCTTCACCGCAACTAACAACGCTATAAGAGGGCTGAGCAAAGCGGTAACATAGCCAATCAACGGTTTGCTAGGAATGGTGTCAAAGGTTAGGGGTTTGACATGGCAATTTGGGAGGCGACAAGCAAATGGTAGGCATCGTAGCATTGGCATAGCAAAAGAGCGAGCAAAACTAGCATAGCAAAGATAGTAGTGATTTCGAGGGTATGATCATCTTGCCTGAAATCCCGCAAGGAAGAAGAACGAGTCCATGAAGAAGACAAACAGACGTGGTCGAACGAATCCTCACAACTCCGGAACGAAACCGAAGCTAACGAGAGAAGCAACCCGGAAATAAACAAACAACATAGTAAACACACAAGCATAAACATGTCATGATGCACAAACAAGTATGATGCATGTCCGGTTTAATGAGGCATGGCATGGCAAAGTGCAACAAACAATTCTACAAATTAAGTGGAGCTCAATATGCAACGAGTTGCATATTGACGAAACACCACAATCAATTATTTAGTTTCTCTCTCGATTATGAACAAGACAAGATTAAATGTTGGTTAACATGGCAAGTGGTGAAGCATAACAAAAACTATACCATCTAAACAATTTAAATGGGGCCGGATATAAAAACAACAAATCCGGTAAATCCCCATATGTCATTTAGCAATTTAAAGCAACAACAATTTTAAGCATTTTAATTGTTGTTATCATGATGCGGATGACATATGCAAGCATTATGCAATTTGTATGAAAATGTTGACAAGAGCATGTTAATGAGCATTTGTCACCATGGCGGAACGAAAAGGGTGCCACGGCGGCGAAACAAAAATGGTGCCACGGCAACGATAATGAAAATGGTGCCACGGCAACGATAACGAAAATGGTGCCACGGCAACGATAACGAAAATGGTGCCACGGCAACATTCTGATGATCCGATAACTCATTGAGATACCGGTGCAAAAGAGCAAGTGTGCGGATGTGCGGAACATGCAAAAGATGGTGGGGTGAGCCCGGATACCGGGTTCCCACGTGTCGGTGGCATGGCAAAAGAGGGGTGTCGCAAGGACAATTCAATCACGGTGCAAAACTCGAGCATCTCATAACCAAGCATGCATTCGTTCACAGGCGTCGTCTCGGTGGTATACTTTCGAAGCGTGCGTTTCGGGCGGATCGAGTTCGTCGAGGGAAGTAGTCGTTCACGGGTCGTCGTGGGAAGTAGTTGTACTCGTGTCGTAGTGGGAAGTAGTGGTACCGGCGGCGGCGGTAGTGGAAGTAGACGTTCTCGTTTCGTAGTCGTACATGTCGGCGGTACTTGTTCTAGGCAGGAAACAGTAGTTGTACACGGGTCTTCGGCGTCGTGGTACTTGGCGTTCCAAAACAGAGCAACACCAAAAAGCCTCGGGTCTTGGCGTCCTTGGTTCGGTGGTTGTGGAGGCAGGGGATCAAGGCTGGTGCGCCTTCTTCGCCTGCTCGAAGCAGAGGCGCGGCCACAGCACCACTGGGGCTTGGTCGTGACAAGAAGCGGGGACGCAGCGGAGGCCTGGCGTTGCTTGGGACTCCGGCGAAGTGCGATGCGACCGGGAGGTTGGAGGCGCTGGTGACCCGTGGTGGCGATGAGCGGATGGCGGCTTGGGCGCGAAGCAGGGCTGCGGGGTGATGCTGCTGGCAAGCTGGGGACGCCGGGGACCCGCAGCAGAGAGAGGCGGCGCCGCCGGCAAAGAACGGAACTGGCACGGCGGTCTCACGCGGCAGCGACGGGGAGGTAGTGGAGGCGCTGGTTGCTGATGGAAGGGGCGCGACGGGGTTCCGGCCTGGTTGCTGCTGCCGGTGGCGAGGAGGTGGAGGCGCGAGGCGGCGGGGTCGCGCTCAAGGTGGGTCGGGAGGAGGCAGTGGCGGCGCGGGCGACAGGACGCGACTCGGGGCTCTGCGCTGCAGGAGAGCTGCTGCTCTGGCGGTCGAGGAGCGAGGGGAAGGAGGCGCAGGCAGCAGCAGAGATAGAAGGCGTGCTCGAGAGGAGGGATCGGGCGAGGAGCGGGCGTGGGATTTTCTCCTGGTGCGATCGCGCGTGCTGAGATGGGGATCGAGAGATGGGATCGGGCTGCGTGCGGGTGTGTGTGTGCGGCGGCGCACAGAGGGACGAGAGGGAGGAGATGGATCGAGGAAAGGCTAGGGTTAGGTGCTGGGGCCGGCTAGGCCTAAAGAGGCCGGTGGAGGAGCCTTGGGCTGCGGATGGGCCTAGAGGCCGGCTGGACTACAGTCTCTCTCTCTCCCTCTAAAGAAAAAAAAACACAGAACAAAGATAAGATATAAAAGAAAGAGAGGTTAGGGGAAGAAGTTGGACACACGGATAATTTTCCCGGGCTCACAAAAATGAGCTCGATCTAGGAAAAATAGAAAAAGGCATGATTCAAAGATTTAAATTCAACTCATTTGAATTTAATTCAAATGATTTGAATAGGAAGTGAGGGTTGGGAAGGTCCAAAAATGTTGAGAAAAAAAAGGTGGAGCTCCGGAAAATGATGAAATAATTACGGGAAAGGTTGGAGAACAAGAATTGAGATAACAACGCCATTGGGATTTATTTGCAAGTGTGTTTGCGGTAAATCCATATAATTGGAATATTTACTATAGCTCTCTAAATATCGAGAGGATATGTTTTAAAGAGAATCACCATGTGAATTCCCTCGATTTAAATGGATCAAAGATCCATGCCATTTATTTAGTTGAGGTTTTAAAAATTAATGATATGATGGCATGCTGACATGATGCAATGCACATGATGCAAGGATGAATGCAACGAACAAAACAAATCACACGACGAATCTCGGAAAAGCTGGAAGTCTTCTGGAGCGTCGGTCTCGGGGCGTTACAACACTCCACCACTACGAGAGGATCTCGTCCCGAGATCTAGAATGGCACCGGAGGGAAAACGGAAGAGGAAGAGGAGAGGTAAAACTAAGTTGCTTCTTTGACCAATGAGTGAAACCAAAGAACCTTGAGAGGTTGAGCAAATTGAAATGAAGAAAACAACGAAGATGAGCAAAGTTGAAAACACTCCGTTAGGAAAGAGGAACAAGGGATACAACGAGAACCAAGAGGTTGCAAATACATGAACCAAGAGTTTAATGGACAGGATAGAATTCAAAACCACTCCGTTTAAAACAAGATGGGAGAGGAAAAAGATTGAAGTAATTTGGGCAGCACTCCGACTGAAAGAAGAAGGAAAAACTTGCAAAGAACTTGAATGGAGGACACGACACGTCGGTTAAATGGATATGCATGAAGAACATGATCCTCGCAATTCGAGATGATGAGAGAAAAAAGCAACATCACAATGCCTCCGGAAGAAATGAAAGAATGGAATGGAATGGACGGAGGGAAACAATATCTTGAAAGAGCACGCTTACAAGAAATGCTAGAACGGAGTTGTTGGAAAACCAGCAACGAAAGGAATAAACTTGTAGTGGGCTTAAGGAAACATCTCAAAATTATGAGGTGACAAACGGCCACTAACGAAAATAATTGATTGCTTGAGATTAAGGAAGAGATGAAAACTTGTTCCATCAAGATGGAAAAGAGATAAATTGGGTCATTAATAAGCACCATAAATAGCAGCAATCCTTAGGAAAAACTTTAGGTGAAATATAGCCCAAGATAACTCCAATGAAGAGATTGATGGATTTAAATATCTCATTCTTGACAACATGAATAACCAAGGGAAATTGTCAAGAGTGACATAACACCATCTCAAAAGATAAGGTAGAAAAAATTGCACTTTGGAATGCACGATGAAGAATGCTTGAACTCCTCAAAACAAGACATGTGTTGAACACCATGTTTAATTTTGAGTATGGCTTGACGGATCTTAACTTCGAGAGAAATCTTGAAGAACAATTGAAGAATAAAAAGAATCCTTGACGAACCACCATTTAGAGCCTCCATGAAGAACTCCGGTAATAGGAGGATGATGAAAAGAAACAGAAGTTGAAAACACAAGGTGAAGCCTTGCAATGATTTAGATGGATCTCCGTGATAATTAGAGCTTGGAACTCCGGGAAAAGAAAAGATGAAACAACTAAAACCGAGAATTTATTCATCAAGAACAAACTCCGAAAGAAGGAATTAATCACTTGGATGAAACAAGAATAAGAATTATGTTATGCGTATCCTTCACCAATTAAATTGATGACAATCAACGGATTTGGCATACTACTTATTCTCGTAGAAAGGATTAAAAGAGATATATCAAAACTTGAGAAGGTCTTCAACGAACCACCGGTAGGATTCGGAAAGAACAAATGAATTGATATGATGAACAAGGAAGAGAGATCTTGAAAGAACCACCGTAAGAATTGAAATTGAACGTAGCAAATGCACAAATCACCGGGAAGAATTGCAAAATGAATGAAGATACTTGAGGGTATTTAGATACAAATGAACGAATAGATCACGAGCCGATTAGAGAATACTTGAATGATGCACCGGTATGATTTGGAGAACGAGAGCTGAAAGCTTGAATGAATAATACTGAGATGATGGGCTTCAAAGAATGAAACTGAAAAGACTACTAAAATGCTCCGGATGGGTGAAAAAGATTCTCACAATCGAAAACAATTATGAGAGGATGGCAACAAGCTAGCACCAAGAATCTTGAAGAGAATAGAGCAAGATTAAAGAGAAACTCTTCTTCAGTCTTCAAATGATGAGAATGACAACGAAAAACACCACCAAGAATTATTGAGGCACACCGGAAGAATCAAAAGCGAAGAGGTTGAGCCAACTATGAAAAGAATTTGAAAGATCTTGGAGAAAAGCATTTGATTGATGATAACTCATTCTTACGTCAAACTTGGAGAAGAATTTAGGATAGCTCTGGGAAAATAGAAGAGTCAGGTAAGATCCTGGTAAAAGACCTGTGGGTTAGGGCCCACTCAAAAGAACACCGTTGAACAATTGCTTGAAAGGGAGGTTGCACCGGTATGAGAAGACATTGAAATGAGGAAAAAGGTATGATCAACAAAACTTAACTTGAATCCACCGGAGAAGAAAAAGGAATGAGGAATGACGAACTAGTAGAACATCTTCTTGAGAACCACCGGGTAAGAACATTGACGGAAAAGAATGGAGAAACTTCACATGAATAAATTGATACTTGATTAAAAAAAATCTGAGTCCTTGAATAAAAAGGGTGGGAGGGCGGGAAAAACAAAGGCAACTTGGAGACGGATGAAACAAACACCGTTGAGAAGAAATGATAGATGGCCTTGCTGATGTTGAAGTGATCGGATCCACTTGAAGAGAAAACACGCCGGTTGAAAAAGGATTGACATGACAATCTCAATGATCAAAAGGATTAGTACTCCCACAGAAATATGAGAACACCGTTTAGGAAAGGTATGGATTCAACATTTGACTTTGAAGCAACTCGAATACCATAAATAAAACAAAACAAAGGATTTGGCTTGCAGAATAAGCCGGAACAAACATATGATAGAGATTTCGTCCGAAGTTTTCGTGGTGGGGCCTACGGGCTCAATCAGACAGCACCATCATGTACAAGGCGGTGCACATGACATCTGAAGCGCCCCCGAGTCGGCATAGCCAAGGACTCTTTAAGACACAACGAGACCCATTGTAAAACCAACCGTGAATAGGCGGACCACTAGGCGTCGAACCCCAATTTCATATCATACATCCGTCGGAAAGATATCCTAAGAGCTACTTGAATTCCCACCTATGAAACTCCGAAATTTTCCGGTTATGCAATCTGGTGTTGGGGATACAAGGAAGCAATATATCTCACCCAAACTAACAATACCTACATCCATTGTATCCATCCGTCAACACATAACCAAGAAACCTTGAAATCGTGTACCTCAACCTTGAAAAGCATCCGTTATACGAGTCATGGCAATACTCCGTACTCACCTCGATCTTGGGTTAGCGGGGTTATCTCACCAACAATCGCATAAAAGAGATTTTCGATGTCGGCGTACTAAACTCGGTATTCGAATCGCAACGATAAAATTATGATGACAACACCTCGGAGCTCAACTCCCGGGACACCGCCACAACCCCTAAATGTCGAGGCACCAAGAACAATGTTCTCGTCATAAGAATATCGAACGATTCCAAGATACCAGCGTGAACCTAAAATTTTTTAGTGAAATTTAAGAAGAGAAGAGTCAAAACTCTCGTCGGGACACCTCACCGAAGGTCGAAGGGTGAGGAGTAAAAAGAATTCCTAACTCTCGATATATATAATCCTAAATGACTCAAAACATTTTTCTAGACACAACTCGGCCGCTAAAAGCGATCAGCGGTGGGGCTCCTAAGGTCGGGAAGGCTCGATTACCAACTTGTAGCGCCCTCGATGCGGCTATATCTCCCACGTGTCGAAGCACGACTTAGAGGCATAACCGCATTGAAAGCAATGTTGCAAGTGAGGTAATCTTCACACAACCCATGTAATACATAAGGGAAAGAGATACATAGTTGGCTTACAATCGCCACTTCACACAATTACATGAATAAAACATTACATCATCCAGATACAATCAAGGTCCGACTACGGAACCAAAATAAAAGAAGAACCCCAAATGCGACAAAGGTCCCCAATCGACCCCAACTGGGCTCCACTACTGATCTACTAGAACAAAACAACACAAAGGGCAAGATCTTCATCAAGCTCCTCCTTGAGCTTGGTTGTGTCACCTGCTCGGTAACATAGGCACCTGCAAACTGGTTTTGGAAGTATCTGGTGAGTCACGAGGACTCAGCAATCTCGCACCCGCGAGATCAAGACTATTTAAGCTTAAGGGTAAGGTAAAGGCATGAGGTGGAGCTGCAGCAAGCGACTAGCATATATGGTGGCTAACATACGCAAATGAGAGCGAGAAGAGAAGGCAAAGCACGGTCGATAAAAGTATGATCAAGAAGTGATCCTATAGCAACCTCGTCAAGCATAACTCCAACACGTGTTCACTTCCGGACTCCACGGAAAGAGACCATCACGGTAACACACGCGGTTGATGTATTTTAATTAAGGTCAACTTGGTCTTCTACAACCGGACGTTAACAAATTCCCATCGCCACATAACCACGGCACGGCTCTCGAAAGTTTAAATCCTGCAGGGTGTCCCAACTTAGCCCATGACAAGCTCTCACGGTTAGCGGAGGAATAGACCTCCACCCAAGACACTCCGATCGACTCGGTATCCCGGTACAACAAGACATTTCGACAGGTAAAACTAAACCAGCAACACCGCCCGAATGTGCCGACAAATCCCGATAGGAGCTGCACATATCTCTTTCTCAGGCACACTCGGATGAGACTAGCTATGAGTAAAAGCAACCCTCAAGTTTCCCGAGGTGGCCCCACAGTAGCTCGGTTCGAACCAACACTCGAGGAGCACCGCCGGGGGGTTAAAATAAAGATGACCCTTGAGTCTGCAGAACCCAAGGGAAGGTGGTAGGTTGTTAGTGCAAATGGTAAAACCAATGTTGGGCATTCTTTGGAGGAGCTTTACTTAAGGCGAATCGTCAAGGGGTTCCCATTATAGCCCAACCGTAAGGAGCATAAAATCCGGGAACATAACACCGATAAGACGGAAACTAGGGCGGCAAGAGTGGAACAAAACACCAGGCATAAGGCCGAGCCTTCCACCCTTTACCAAGTATATAGATGCATTAATTAAATAAGATATATTGTGATATCCCAACAAGTAAACATGTTCCAACAAGGAACAACATCTCCATGTTCCAACAAGGAACAATCTTCAATCTTCACCTGCAACTAACAACGCTATAAGAGGGGCTGAGCAAAGCGGTAACATAGCCTAGGAATGGTGTCAAAGGTTAGGGGTTTGACATGGCAATTTGGGAGGCTGACAAGCAAATGGTAGGCATCGTAGCATTGGCATAGCAAAAGAGCGAGCAAAACTAGCATAGCAAAGATAGTAGTGATTTCGAGGGTATGATCATCTTGCCTGAAATCCCGCAAGGAAGAAGAACGAGTCCATGAAGAAGACAAACAGACGTGGTCGAACGAATCCTCACAACTCCGGAACGAAACCGAAGCTAACGAGAGAAGCAACCCGGAAATAAACAAACAACATAGTAAACACACAAGCATAAACATGTCATGATGCACAAACAAGTATGATGCATGTCCGGTTTAATGAGGCATGGCATGGCAAAGTGCAACAAACAATTCTACAAATTAAGTGGAGCTCAATATGCAACGAGTTGCATATTGACGAAACACCACAATCAATTATTTAGTTTCTCTCTCGATTATGAACAAGACAAGATTAAATGTTGGTTAACATGGCAAGTGGTGAAGCATAACAAAAACTATACCATCTAAACAATTTAAATGGGGCCGGATATAAAAACAACAAATCCGGTAAATCCCCATATGTTATTTAGCAATTTAAAGCAACAACAATTTTAAGCATTTTAATTGTTGTTATCATGATGCGGATGACATATGCAAGCATTATGCAATTTGTATGAAAATGTTGACAAGAGCATGTTAATGAGCATTTGTCACCATGGCGAACGAAAAGAGTGCCACGGCGTGAAACAAAAATGGTGCCACGGCAACGATAATGAAAATGGTGCCACGGCAACGATAACGAAAATGGTGCCACGGCAACGATAACGAAAATGGTGCCACGGCAACATTCCGATGATCCGATAACTCATTGAGATACCGGTGCAAAAGAGCAAGTGTGCGGATGTGCGGAACATGCAAAAGATGGTGGGGTGAGCCCGGATACCGGGTTCCCACGTGTCGGTGGCATGGCAAAAAGAGGGGCGTCGCAAGGACAATTCAATCACGGTGCAAAACTCGAGCATCTCATAACCAAGCATGCATTCGTTCACGGGCGTCGTCTCGGTGGTATACCTTCGAAGCGTGCGTTTCGGGCGGATCGAGTTCGTCGAGGGAAGTAGTCGTTCACGGGTCGTCGTGGGAAGTAGTTGTACTCGTGTCGTAGTGGGAAGTAGTGGTACACGGCGGCGGCGGTAGTGGAAGTAGACGTTCTCGTTTCGTAGTCGTACATGTCGGCGGTAGTTGTTCTAGGCAGGAAACAGTAGTTGTACACGGGTCTTCGGCGTCGTGGTACTTGGCGTTCCAAAACAGAGCAACACCAAAAAGCCTCGGGTCTTGGCGTCCTTGGTTCGGTGGTTGTGGAGGCGGGGATCAAGGCTGGTGCGCCTTCTTCGCTGCTTTCGAAGCGGCGCCGCCACAAAGACCACCAGGGCTTGGTCGTGACAAGAAGGGGACGCAGCGGAGGCTGGCGTTGCTTGGGACTCCGGCGGCGCGGCGCGACCGGGAGGTTGAGGCGCTGGTGACCCGTGGTGGCGATGGCGGATGGCGGCTTGGGCGCGAAGCGAGGGTTGCGGGCGATGCATTGGCCAGCCGGGGACGCCGGGGACCCCAGCAGAGGAGCGGCGCCGCTTCGGCAGCAGCACGGAACTGGCACAGCGGTCTCATGGCGGCAGCGACGGGAGGTAGTGGAGGCGCTGGTTGCTGATGGAAGGGGCGCGACGGGGTTCCGGCCTGGTTGCTGCTGCCGGTGGCGAGGAGGTGGAGGCGCGAGGCGGCGGGGTCGCGCTCGAGGTGGGTCGGGAGGAGGCAGTGGCGGTGCTCGGGCGACAGGGACGCGACCTCGGGGCTCTGCGCCTGCAGGCGGAGGCTGCTGCTCTGGCGGTCGAGGAGCGAGGGGGAAGGAGGCCGCAGGGCAGCGCAGAGATAGAAGGCGTGCTCGAGAGGAGGGGATCGGGCGAGGAGCGGAGCGTGGGGATTTTCTCCCTGGTGCGATGCGCGTGCAGATGGGGATCGAGAGATGGGATCGGGCTGCGTGCGGGTGTGTGTGTGCGGCGGCGCACAGAGGGACGAGAGGGAGGAGATGGATCGAGGAAAGGCTAGAGTTAGGTGCTGGGGCCGGCTGGGCCTAAAGAGGCCGGTGGAGGAGCCTTGGGCTGCGGATGGGCCTAGAGGCCGGCTGGACTACAGTCTCTCTCTCTCCCTCTAAAGAAAGAAAGAAAGAAAAAACACAGAACAAAGATAAGAAATAAAAGAAAGAGAGGTTAGGGGAAGAAGTTGGACACACGGATAATCTTCCCGGGCTCACAAAAATGAGCTCGATCTAGGAAAAATAGAAAGAGGCATGATTCAAAGATTTAAATTCAACTCATTTGAATTTAATTCAAATGATTTGAATAGGAAGTGAGGGTTGGGAAGGTCCAAAAATGTTGAGAAAAAAAGGTGGAGCTCCGGAAAATGATGAAATAATTACGGGAAAGGTTGGAGAACAAGAATTGAGATAACAACGCCATTGGGATTTATTTGCAAGTGTGTTTGCGGTAAATCCATATAATTGGAATATTTACTATAGCTCTCTAAATATCGAGAGGATATGTTTTAAAGAGAATCACCATGTGAATTCCCTCGATTTAAATGGATCAAAGATCCATGCCATTTATTTAGTTGAGGTTTTAAAAATTAATGATATGATGGCATGCTGACATGATGCAATGCACATGATGCAAGGATGAATGCAACGAACAAAACAAATCACACAACGAATCTCGGAAAAGCTGGAAGTCTTCTGGAGCGTCGGTCTCGGGGCGTTACAGGAACTTAAAGGGAAACATGACAATTCATGATCAACTGAGAGCAGAATGGGCTACCCCCAACCGTCCAAAAAGACCACAGACGGCTATATCGGATATGACCATCTGATAACCTGCAAAAGCGGAGAGACTCGCTAATTTTTTTTACATAATACATTTTTTATATTAATTTGCATAAATATTACGCTGAAAAAATAAATTTCAAAAATAATACACCGTCAGCCCGCGGTAGGCCGAGTGGGCCTAATCAGCCCGCAGTGAGCCGAGTGGTGGCAGTCGGCCAGTAGCGGGCCGACAGCTGGCCCGCCTGCCACGTGCCGGCCACGCATTGGGCAGGCCACGTCGCGAGGGGGAGCGAGGGAGCTGTCGGCGCGGGCGGTCACGGGGCGCCTGTCACCATCTGGGCCGATCGGCCTGCTGCGAGCCGACAGGGTGCGGCCCCACCTCGCAGCAGCTGGCCCGGCTCCCTCTGGCCTTATCCTCCTCCACTCTCACGCCCCACCTCACCGAGCTTCTCTTCTTCTTCTGTTCTTTCCTTCTCCTCTCTCTACACGAAAATGTCTCCAATTTCTACACATAAGCCAGTTTTTTGCGGTTTTGGCACCATGAATGGATTCAACTTAGTTAGGGCAGCCAAAAGAGGTCTCAGTCTACTGATGGGGTAGCTCGTGGTGGTCGTGGTGAGCATTTTGGTGGAGGTGGTGGTGGTGAAGTTGGTACAGTGTGGTGGAGGTGGTGGAGGTGAAGCTCCGGCAGTTTGGTGGCCGCCGTTCGTCGTTCTTCGTTCGCACGCACGCTTCAAGGGTATATTTCAGCAAACAATTTATTTTTCGTAGATGCTCCGGTAATATTTGTTAATATGTTTCGATGTGAAATAAATTAGGTGTACGATTATTGTTATTTGCCCCGGTAGTATACGTAAATATATTTAGATGTCAACTAATTAGTTGTGTAAAAGTGTGTAGTTGCTCCGGTAATATTCCGTACTATATGTGGATGTCAAGTATTTAGGAGTGTCAGTATTTGGAGTAGCTCTGGTAAAATCCGTAATATAGGCAGTCCAGTCAAATATTAAAATCTGTAAATATTTGTAGTTGCTCCAGCAAATATTCGTAATATACTTGTAGGTGTGTGAATTGTATTAGTTGCTCCGGTAATATTCTGTAATATATAGCTAGCTAACATATAGACATGTCTAATATTTGTTAGTGGGGGTATTTTAAGTTGTTGCTTAATACTTGTATTTCATTGTTGAAAAAAAATAGGTGAGCCGAGATGTCTGATGTAGTGAAGTTCAACGGTCCTGGTACTGTCCAAATAACTGAGATGGGAGCTGATCTGAGTGAATTTACTCACATAGAGGTGCCAATGAGCGCACCTCAAACATGGTCTGTCAGTCAGTTGAAAGAATGGATTGCGGCAAGTTTTGAACAACACGAATACACGTTACTGTGAAAGAGTCATGAAGTACATGGACAACAAGATGCAAAAAGCTATGTCACACACTGTAGTGGCCATCGGTAATCAAGAAAGAAGGTTTGAGGTCTGCTTAGCCAACAACAAATTTGGATGTGCAAATGAGCTGAGGATGCATGAGGTGAGAATTGGTAATGAAGCCTGGCCAACGTGTGAGTGCACATGCAACAAACCAAAATTGCTTCACCTACCTTGCTCACATGTACTTGCTGCTTGCGGACAGCTAGGAATGGACACACTATCGTTTGTGTCTCCATTTTTTCTAAAAGAGTCTGTCCTCAATACCTGGACAGGTGAGCTGATGGGTTTTCGATCAGTGGGTAACTTCAACAACGTCAACCCCGCTGAAAGGCATTACATTCCAAACCCAGAGCATATGCGTATAAGTAGAGGCAGACGGCAGTGTCAGCGCATCCGGAATGATATGGATGAATCTGAAGCCGGAGGTGCGACTAGGCAATGCATTCTATGCAATGAATTTGGCCATAGGGACACTAATTGTCCCACTTTCGTCACTGGGCATGGACGAGGCAACCGGGGACGAAGAGGAGGTAGAGGAAGTAGAGGAGTAAGAGGGAGAGGAAGAAGATAAGCTAGGAGTACTATTAAGTGCGACACTATGTTCTGAATTTGTATTAAGTGTGGCACTATGTTCTGAATTTGTATTAAGTGTGGCACTATGTTCTGAATTTGTATTAAGTGTGGCACTATATTCTGAATTTGTATTAAGTGTGGCACTATGTTCTGAATTTTTATTAAGTTTGGCACTATGTTCTGAATTTTTAGTAAGTGTGGCACTATGTTATGATTTATTAAGTGTGGCCCTATGTTCTGAATTTTTATGTGCAGGAATGTCGGGAATGTGGTTGCTGAATGGGGACATTGATAGGGGTCATCGTACTGCAATATGGTCTGAGCGCAAGGTTGAGCCTCTGGTCACTCGCACTCCTAAGGAGAACTGGATGATACACACAGGATGGGTTCAGCGGTACGTGCTTTATTAATTTGCACACTGACATGCATATTAATGGGAGACACTAACTGAAAAGTTCTGTCATGAAGGTTGAAATGGGCCGGCCTATTACTTTTCGCACGTCTGGTTGAGTCTATCTCGGGCTGCAAACGCCTCGCCATTGACTCCTCCTTGTTGAGTTGCTTAGTGGACCGTTGGAGGCCAGAGACCCACACGTTTCAATTCCGATGGGGAGAGATGGATCCTACTCTCAAGGATGTGTCACTTTTGCTGGGACTACCGTTGGCAGGTCACGCCATAGGACCATTGGACGCACCGACTGGTTGGGAGCAAGGTCTTACACAACGTTTTCATGGTGTTTTTCCGGATGTTCCGAATCTGGTATGGGAGCATCATGGACCTAAGTATGATTGGTTGCTCAATTTCCAGGTTATTTCCCCTACCTCTTTTCTTCAATTTATCGTGCATATGGTTTTACAGAAAATACCTGTGGCTTACTTACTAAAACTTTCTCTTTGCTTAATGCAGATCCACAAGTTACAGGCGCCATTGAGTGCGGAACAGATCACTCGGAGCCTGGAGGCCTACTTAATGTGGCTTTTCGGCAAGGTGATGTTCACAGAAAACCATGTCAGCACTATTAGCGCGCTCTACATCCCTATGGCATTCGAGATAGCGAGCGCTCAGACGGCGGATCAGATCCGACAGAGGAGTTGGGGTTCAGCGGTCTTAGCGGCTACATACCGAGGTATGTGCAATGGTTGCCAGCTTATATCGAGAAAGCCAACCCTTCTTGGATGCCCTCTATTCCTACAGCTGTGGTCGTGGGAGAGGTTCTCTATAGGGCGACTAGATGTACGTGTTAATCAGCCTATAGACGCCATGTTTGATGCTGATGGCATCGACATGCCTACTTTTGGTCTGTGTTGGACACGTCGCGAGGTATGTATCGTGTTATGGTTTAATGCATTTTTTCTGTGCACCAGACATAGTTCAATGCTAGCGGCTACTAACATTTGTTTTCTGCAGAGACGCTTTGCTAGTGATCAGGCCAGAAAGGCATACACGGCACTGAACGAGCAGTTCGATACGCTGGGGTCATCTGGCAGCCCTACACTGAAGCAGCCATAAATGCGAGATACCCTGGTGGTATGTCTTTGCTGTGCACAAGGGACCGAGATTACTGGATGACGAAATCGAAGATCATCTTTGATATCTTCGTCGAGGAGATGGAACAACATATGGTTATGAGGCAATTTGGTCTTCTGCAGTTGGAGCTACCTCCCCCTACAGAGAACCCGATGCCATCACACATCCACAGGTATTAACCAGTTTTACAATGTTGCATTATCTTTCATAGTGCTCAATTCGAAGGGCATGCCACCACAATTATCTTTCATATTGCTGAACACACACCACAATTTTAGGACGACAAGGAAGGGCATGACTAGGACAACTGCTGAGTGGCTAGTAAGACTAGAGCGGTATGTTATAGAATGGGAGACATCAAACACAAATCTATGGCACGAGAATCACAATTTTGAACTCAACGAATTCAATCTCTATTTGCGGCGCTACATGACCGGAACACGGTTACGCATCGTTGAACACTCTCACCCAGAGGAGATACCTGATCCTACTCCGTCGGATACGTACCCGAGCTATGATACTTCGGGCTCTAGGCAGTACGCGGTAAGATATATTTTCTTTAATTAATGTTGTCACATGCATTGGCGTGCATACTTAATAATCGTCCTGAAAAAAATTTGCAGGCTACCTTGACACACGAACTGTACAACGACGTGACCACCTTTGGACGATCACTGTCATCAGGACCTCTTCTTCACCACCGTCCTGTCATACAACCCTTCTTGGAACGGATGCAGAACAAAATACGGGCTGTCTACGAGGCTATCACGTGCACCCGGAGAAGCAACGTTGTTCAGCACCAGCCACAGCAGTCACGTCCCTCCATCCACCGACATCAACCACGTCCACGTCTAGCACATCAGCCGACGACCAGGCCACCCCCTCCTGAACAACCTGACAGTTCATCGTGGCAGCACCCACAACACTATGGTCCCACGTCGAGCTTCGTGTTTTCTCCACAGCCCCAGCACCACGGTCCCTTGTCGAGCTTTGAGTTTGAGCCAGAGCAGCCATCACAGCCAGCAGGTGTGTGTCTTCATATTTATTGTTTTCAATATTAGTTGAGGCGACATCAGTTTTCATGACTTAAAGTTCCGTCGTGCAGGAGCCTATGGATATCATGCGTCTATGTCGGCATCACATGATACGTGGGGGAGTGAACAACATCCCGAGGAGAACATACAGGCTTCGATGTCGCAACACACCCACTGGATGAACATGTTTTCGACTCCTCCACCAGGCCCCACACAGGATACACAACATGACCAGGAAGAGTCTGAGATTCCTCCGCGTCCCATTAGGGCACCCGACAGGTGGGGATGGAAGCCGCTTCCAGATCCGCCTCCCCGCCAGGCCAGACGTCGTCACTGACGCTTCTATCTATCAGTAGAGACATTACCATCTATTTATGTGTGAGACTCATGTCTATTCTATGTATGAGAAAAATGACTATGTACTTATGTATGAGACATATGCCTACTCTATTTTAGTACTATGTTATCCGAACTACAACATCATATTTAGATAGAACAGAATGCTCGTACAACAAGACAGTACAAACAACTACATAGAACTACATCTAAATTAAACAGTACGCACGACTGAACTTACAACATACAACATAAAACTACATGAAGTCATCATCGTCATCCTCCATCGATGCAGAACTCTTGCCCTTCGACGATGAAGAACTCTTGCCCTTCAACGATGCAGAAACCTTGCCCTTCAACGATGAAGAACTCTTGCCCTTCGACGATGCAGAACCCGGAAGCGGCGACATGAAGATATCATCTTCGTCCTCGCTCTCCTCAGTCCGTAAAGATGGATTATTTGCTGCAATCCTTCTGAAAGTTTCACTCTTCGGCACCACTACCTTCTTCCACCTTTCATGCAACCTAAGAAGTTCTTTACGTACCTCCTCATAGGTCCTTTCAGGCCACCTAGACCTACGTAATTCGTGAGCCAACTCATTCATTATGGTGTCACCACCGGTGAGTTCGTCCCATGGAACTATCCTATTGTCCATCCTGAAATCGGTAGCTAGACTCAGAAGAGTCCTGCTCATCCCAGGGTGAAAACTACGATCGAAAGGATAATGGGACATCTCAACTACACTACACTGGAATGCTTATCCACCTCCGTCTGAAGGGGTTTTATAGGTAGAGATGGCTGGAAGGAACGACTGCGGTATGGCGGGAAAGGGTTGGCGGGAACATATGGCGGGAAACGGGTGGCGGGAAAAAGTTGGCGGAAAAATATTGAGGGGGAAGGGTTGGCGGGAACATATGGCGGGAAACGGGTGGCGGAAAAATATTACTGCATGCAACAGTCAACCTGGAGCAGGCCTATCGGTCCACAGCAGGCCTATCGGCCCACAGCAGGCCGACTGGACCTGAACTTGCCGATAGGCCTGCTGCGGGCCGACTAGATCCAATCGGCCTGCTGCGGGTCGACGCTGTATTATTTTTGTAAATTTTAAACGGGCGTAATATTTTTGTAAAATAATAAAAAATGTATTATTTAAAAAAATTAGCGAGAGACTCCGGATCCATCATCCTAGGAGCTTACAAGCCAGGTCTCCTAGAGATGTTTAAAATGAAGTTTCTAGCCATTGGAATTATTCAGTAATCATCAGTTCGACGACTTACATCAGAATTGTAACCCCTTCGTTCCAAAATAGATGACCCAACTTTGTACTAACTTTGTACTAAAGTTAGTATAAAGTTGAGTCATCTATTTGGGAATGGAGGGAGTAGCTGTTTATTCTCTATACAGAACTGAATAATAAAGAGAAGAGCTCTACCCCTACATATTGTGTCTCTGTTGTCTACTTTTTACCTCTACTTTCATGCTGTGTTCAACAATAATCTCAACAAAAACTTTGTATGTGGTAGGACTGATCATAGATGGACATTGCATGGACTGCTCTCATAGAAGGTTATTGTCACTAAATGTAGACCATCTACAAGTGATAATCTCTGATGTCATTTACAAAAGCCATCAGACGGAGCGGCAAACCGTCAGAGATGAGGTTTTTACCCGTCCATGGTAAGCAAGCGTGTTCCATTCGCCATTCGTCAAGAATAATAAAAATGGCCAGCATTGCTAAATAAGTAGACATTTATTAATTTCAAAATAATAGAAGTACATCATCATCATAACATGGAAACACCAAAACCGCAACGACTCAACAGTCAACATTAGGAGACAGTGAAACCTATATCGACCTCAAAGAAGTAAACTAAACAAGCATCAAATGTGTCCAGAGTCTCTCACTCTCAACCGCGCCATACGCAGCCATAGCTTCATTGTTTCAGTCGGTGCTGCTGAAGCTGAGGAGCTTCCACGTCCTGGACTCGGACCCCGGGATGCCCCAGACGATGGACACATACCTGCCGTAGACCCCGCCGTTCTTTGCCGTGAGCACCATCCAGTACTCGTGGCCCTCCCCTGATGCCACGGACCAGCACTGTGACGTGCTCGTGTAGTACATGTTGAGCCCGTGGGCCAGCTTGTACACGGTCACCGAGAACGTGCCCACGCTCTTTATGAAGTCGCTGGTCGCGTCCTCCTGGTACGTGTACTTGGCCGGCCGCGTCGCGACCGCGGCCACTGTCGCTCCGGGCAGCAGCACCGCCGCGGTGACCACGACGGCGAGAGCTAGCGCAGCAACAACGGCCGATTGCTTCATGATCGTCGCTGGATGGCCAAGTAATTAGCTAGCTGGGCTGGGGCTGCTCTGTGCTAGCTATACTTAACTGGCAACTCTGCTTGTTAATGGTTAACTGCAGGCAGCTAGCTAACTCTGTGTGAGGGATTTAAAGGCACGGAATACCTTCACTATATATAGCCTGCAGCTGAGAATTGAGATGCCATCTAGTAGCTAGCTAGGGCTCGTCAAAACACATATTCACCAGAGGGCAAGCTAGCTTAGCCATTAAGCTGGACCCATTAAGCTGGACCTTGAGTGGTTAACCTATAAGATCAATTCAGTGCCAGGTGATTAATTGGCGTGGAAACCATGCTGCTTAGGCGGTGCACCGACGCGTGCCCATGCATGCATGGGTGCTGGTGATCGAGGTCGAGGTTGGGGAAGTACGCGCGGGCGTGGAGATTGGTGAGGCGACAACTGTGAAACCCTAGTTTAATCACCTGGTTCGCGTGGTTCGTTGGTTTTGCTACAAGGGGAGCCCTACACAGGTAGGTGCCGCGCCGAATAACGAGGCCCCGGGGCGCGCATACTGAAGCAGCGAGCACCGGTGGTCAACTACGTCGGTGGCGCCGCGCCGGAGGAGCGTCTCCAGCTGGCCAGCTAGCTTTCGGCCATGTCGGCAAGGCCGGCCGGACGCCGGAACGTTCATGTGTGTATTGGCGCGAATATTTTGATTATGTCCGCGAGGTCGGAACTCTGAACTGAAAGCTTAACGATTAACGATGTGTCAATCATCAAAAGTAGATCTATTAGACATAAAATCTGAAGTTTCATCCTTAAAGAAACCAAAGATACGCAAAGGTCTAGAGATACGGATGTTATATGTAGAAGAAGCAAATAGAAATACAACATAGTATTTTCATGTTGTCTCCAATCAAAGGAAGAGAAAACTTTAATTCATGTGCTAGAAGGTCCATAGGGGCCGGCCAGCGAATCAAGGGATATGTTAGATATTGCAATTGATTATAAAGAACTCTTTAGTCATGAGCATTCCCGATATCCGTTAGGGATGATTTCTTTAGTGGAGAAGAAAAGGTGTCTCCTCAAGAAAATAGTTCACCTTTCGTTGAGTAGGAGTGTGAAGGCAGCTGTTTTGAATCTTCTTCTGATGGAGCACGAGGGTTGAGCTCTCTTTCATGCTCTGTCAAAAGCAGGGGCGTACCCAGAGAGAAAATGGCAGCGGTTGGACGGCGGCGAGCGATGCGGGTTGACTCCCCCGGTGAGCATCCTTGGCGCTTGGCGGTGGTGGATGTGGTATCCCTTGCCAGTGGACAGGTGGTCGTTGGTGGCCTCGCGCGGATTTGCACCGGCGCCGTGACGGGGCGACACAGGGGGTGTCCGGTCGGGAGGTTGGCTGGAGGGATGGGAGGCGCCGACGTGGTCGGGCCACTCACTGCTGGCACAGAGGTGTGTCAGTCCGGATGCGTCCGCTTCCCCTCCTCCCCCTTTCCTCGGCCAAGTGCGTGCAGCCGCAACTCCGGCGATATTCGAGGCAGGGCGTCTACTGTTGTTCAGTTGTTTGGGGGCTGCCGGTTGGACCAAAGTCAAGTCCTTTGGTTAGTCCCGGGTTTTTTTGAATGCAGAGCGGAGGCCCTGGCGACGGGAGACGCGACGTTTGTGGGTCGAGCGCGCGTCTCAGGTGTGGGCGGGCACCCATGGTCATGCGGGTGGCACGGATGCTGGTGTTCGGCGAAGCTTCGGTGCAACGAAGGGGGTGAGCCGGGTGTATTACTTGCCCGGTTTGTACTGGCCACCGGTGCTGGCGTCCGCGGACGTCGTTCCCTTCCTGAATGCTCCGTCGCGGTTGTTCCCTCCCCGTCGTGTTACTCCGGGTGAAAACTTGATCTTCGGCATCGGACGATGGCGGCGCTCAATGGTCGTTTCCCTTCTTGGAGGCACCGTCTTGGAGTCCATGCTCCATCGTGGTTTGTCTCACCCCTCCTCGGTGGCGCTCATGGTGGAGGTCTCCTTCGGCTCTAAGCGGTTCGGCTAGGTGCATATGTAGTGGTGGCGTTGGGTGGTGTGGTGATATGTCTCCAACGTATTTATAATTTTTTTTATTGTTCCATGCTATTATATTATCCATCTTGGATGTTTTATATGCATTGTGGTGCTATTTTATATCATTTTTAGGACTAACTTATTAACCTAGTGCCCAGTGTCAGTTGTTGTTTTCCCCTTGTTTTTGTCTTTTACAGAAAATCAATACCAAACGGAACAAAACATTTTGAGGATATTTCATCGACCAGAAGATACCCACAAAGCTTCTGGAGGAGGCCAGAAGAGCCACGAGGAGGCCACAAGCCTGGAGGCCGCGCCCTAGGGGGGGGGGGCACCCTCAGGGTTTGTGGGCCCCTCGGGACTCTCCTAACCCTAATTCCAGCTCTATAAATACCCAAATATTCCCCTCCACCACCGCAAGCTTCTGTTCTCGTGAGATCCCATCTTGGGGCCTTTTCTCGCACTCTGCTGGAGGGGGATTCGATCACGGAGGGCCTCTTCATCAACCTTGCCGCCCTTCCGATGATGTGTGAGTAGTTTACCACAGACCTAAGGGTCCATAGCTAGTAGCTAGATGGCTTCCTCTCTCTCTTTAATCTTCAATACAATGTTCTCCTCGATGTTCTTGGAGTTCTATTCGATGTAATCTTCTTTTGCGCTGTCTTTGTTGAGATCCAATGAGTTGTGGATTTATGATTAGATTATCTATGAATATTATTTGAGTCTTCTCTGAACTCTTTTATGCATGATTAAGATAGCTTTGTATTTCTCTCCGATCTATTGATTTGGTTTGGCCAACTAGATTGATCTATCTTGCAATGGGAGAGGTGCTTTTGATGGGTTCAATCTTGCGGTGTCCTCACCCGGTGACAGTAGGGGTAGCGAGGCACGTATTCGTATTGTTGCCATTGAGGATAAAAAGATGGGTTCAATCTTCAATACAATTATTGCTTGGATCTATCCCTCTACATCATGTTATCTTGCTTAAGGCGTTGCTCCGTTCTTGTTAACTTAATACACTAGATGCATGCTGGATAGTGGTCGATGTGTGGAGTAATAGTAGTAGAAGCAGAATTGTTTCGGTCTACTTGTCACGGTCTATATTCATGATCATTGCCTTAGATGTCGTCATAACTATGCGCTTTTATATCAATTGCTCAACAGTAATTTGTTCACCCACCGTATGCGTTCTTTCAAGAGAGAAGCCTCTACCCCTGGGTCTATTTACCATCATATTATTTTCAGATCTATAAAACTAAAAAATACAAAAATACCTTGCTGCAATTTATTTACCTTTACTTTATTTTGCAATTTTACTCATCTTTTATACCTATCTCTATCAGATCTCATCCTTGCAATTAACCGTGAAGGGATTGACAACCCCTTTTATCGTGTTGGGTGCAAGTATATTTGTTTGTTTGTGTAGGTGTAATTATTGAAGACTTGGGTGTTCCTCCTACTGGATTGATACCTTGGTTCTCAAACTGAGGGAAATACTTATCTCTACTTTGCTGCATCACCATTTCCTCTTCAAGGGAAAAACCAACGCAAGCTCAAGAAGCAGTAGAAGAATTTCTGGCGCCGTTGCTAGGGAGGATATACATCAAGCCTACCAAGTACCTTTCATAAACTCTCATCTCTTGCACTTACATTATGTCGCGGTGCAACGCGATCACCTATGGGGCCATCGGCCCCTTTGTGGTTCGGCAAGGGGAAGGGCACATTGCACAAAGAGCGGAGGCCGTGGAGCAGCACGGCAGCGGTGACACGGGCAGTTTTTACCCAGGTTTGGGCCGCCGCGAGGCGTAAGACCCTACTCCTGCTTTGGTGGATTGACAAGAGGACCCTGGTGGAAATGCTGCGCCCAAGCCCGACAAGGTTGCCGCGGGACAAGAGCAACTATGCGCATATGAGTGTACAAAGGTCCGAATCCTCTTTAAGGTTGCAACGGCCCTCCTTTTATAGGTCAAGGGATCACCACAATGGCAAAACAGTCATTATCCAGTGATTAGATAGCCAATAGTGCTATCATACCTAACTCTGGCAGTTAGGACAAAACACATTAAATGCGCTGCTATACGTCACGTCGTGGGTGCAGCCCGACAAGCCTTGCCGCTCCGTCCCGGTCATCTTCTGTCTGCCCGTATGACACATGTTTGGATGGGTGTCACAGAGGGATGATCTTCTCTCTAAACGACTGCCACACATTAAGTGACAGCCATTTAGCCACCTAGGGGCTTGGCACCGCATCGACAAGTGACTTGCGTCGCTATGAGGTGGATCGGTGGAGCCTTGGCGGGGAAGTGGATCTCTGCTGGCCCCAGCAGGCCTGTCGGGGCGTATCTGCTTCGCCTTCGGGGAGGTCTCGACCTGGCCAGGCTCGCCTGCCCAGCAAGGGAGGTTTCTCCCTTAGAGAAATCTTTCTCCTTTGGCTTGTGCTGGTGTAACGCCCCGGATCCGATGCGCCAGGTGTCCGCCAGTTATTCGCCGTCGTTGCCATGTCATTTGCTTGCGTGTTGCACTTTGCCATGTCATCATCTGCATTTTTATCATGTCTTCATGTGCATTTCATTTTGCATACATGTTCGTCTCATGCATCCGAGCCTTTTCCCCGTTGTCCGTTTTGCAATCCGGCACTCCTATGTCCCCCGGCATCCCCTTCTTATCTCTTCTCTTGTGCGGGTGTTAAACTTTCTCGAAATGGCCCGAGGTTTGCCAAGCGGCCTTGGTATAGCACCGGTAGACCGCCTGTCAAGTTTCGTGCCATTTGGAGGTCGTTTGGTACTCCAACGGTTAACCGGGTAACCGCAAAGCCCTCTTTTGTTTCCAGCCCAACACCCCTTCCAAAGTGGTCCAAAACCCACCAAACTCCCCTCCATGTTCTCGGTCGTTCGATCACGATCGCGTGGCCGAAAACCGCACCTCATTTGGACTCTCCTAGCTCCCTCTACCTATAAATACACCTCCCCCTCCGAATTTTCGGGTCCAAACCCTAGCCAAACTCCTCCGCGCCGCCGGACATGTCCATCCGCGCCGGACATGTCCGCCGGACACGTCGTTTCGCCCAATCAGGGCGCGACACGTCACCTTCCCCGCCGCCGTGCCCAATCCCCCGCTGCCACATGTCGCGCCGCCGTCCTCCTCGCGCCTCCCTCTGCCGTGGTCGCGGGAGCCCGCAGCCGCCCGCTCCGGCTGCACTGGCCCCCGCCGCCCGCCCGCGTTCCCGGTTTCCGCGCGGTGCCGCTTCGCCGCCGTTCGCCCGCCAGCGACCGCCCGTCGTCCGCCGCCTCCGGCGACGGAGACGCCTGCTGCCGCCGCCATTTGCATCCATGGCGCCCGCTCCGCCGCCGCCGCATGACCGCCGCTGCCCGCGCCTCGCGCACCGGCGTCCGCGCCGCGCGCCGCCCCCGTGCTCTCCGGTGCGCCGGCGCGGTTGCGCCGCCGAAGCGCCGCCCGCCTCCTCCGGCCAGATCCCGACGAAGACCGGCGGATCCGCCGCCCGCACTCTCTCCCCGTGAGCTCCTCCGACCTCCTCCGCGATCTCTCCGGCGAGATCCGACCGGCATCAAAATCCGTGCAAACCCTAAGGTTGACCCCGAAAACTGCTAAGTCCTCGAGATATTGCATTTTCATGCCATGTTCATGCCATCACATCTCCGCATTCGTAGCTCCGTTTCGTGCGTATAATATGTCAAATTGTTTGTCTCGACGAGTCCTTCATTTCATTCTATTGCATCATTTTCATTTGAGCTCATTTTGATGCCCGAAATGCTGTTGGAAGAGTGCATGTTGATGTTAATCTGCTGAAACTGTTATAACTTGCTGTTTTATCATTTTTGCCATGATTGATGTGTGCATCCTATGAGTATGAGCTCTACATGAATGTTGGACTATGCCATGCCATCTTTCCAGGGGTGTTGACCTTGTATTTTTGTGAGTTGTGTGCTGAGTGCATCAAGCTTGGTAAGTAGGGTAGTTGCTATTGCTGTTTTCCTGACAGATTCTGTTATATTTTGTTGCTATGTTAACATGCCTCTACTAATCATTCTATGCATAATCTGAAGATGCTCTATAAACATGTTTTGATCTACATGTCATGCTCTATCCATTCATGCCCTTGGTTGAAATTATAGCCTGCTGGAACATGTTCATTTCTTGCTCTAAAGTTGCTTGAAAATGTTGTTTGTCAGCCGGTTATCATTAAGTTCACTTGTTCCCATGTGTTTTCCTAGTGATCCATGCACCCTATGAATTTGCTCTTGCCATGCTTAGCTTCATAAACATGCCTTCTTACTGTTGGTTGCCTTGCCATGCCATGTATTGCTCTGTGGTGAGTGGTTCAAGCTCACGAACATGCCTACTTAATGTTGTTCCTGCCATGTTGAAATCTGTAATATAACTTGCCATGTTTACATGGGTGCCATCATATTTTTCCGTGCCTTTTTGGCTCATGGTCAGTAAGGGTCTTTTGATATATGCAATTAGTAGATTCATGCCATGCCTTTGTTTGCCATGATAAGTTCCTGTAACATGTTGTTTGATAGCTCTAAACATTGCAACCTGATGTTATTTCTACTAAAGTCTGAAACTGTTATTATTTTCAATATCTCCATGTGTTTTTGAGCATGTTCTAGTTGTTTCTGGAGATAGCTCAGTGTTCATGTTTTGTTATGCTTTACGTGTACTTCATGACCATGCCTTTTGTTATTATGTTGGGGTGCTGTAGCATATTGTTTTGATGCTTGTAATATGCCTAGTTGCTGTTTTGGACAGATTGTTGCTATGACTTGTATAGTGTGTGGGTGTTGAACCGTTGCTCCGTTTTGAGTGTGCTCTATATGAAACTTGCTTGATTTTGCATGTAGTTTCATATTATCATGTTGCATCCTTGTTTTGGTATGTTTGCTTGATGTTTGGGTGCATTTTGCATCAATGCCATGTTTAACTTGTTTTGCTCATATCTTCTAGGCCGTAGCTCCGAATCTAATGAACTTTATATGTAACTTGACTAGAATTTCGTGTAGATCATCTTGGTGCATCTTAACTTGCTGTTTAACAACTTGAACATAAGGTTTATTCAGTTCTGGACCAATTTCGAAATTTGCATATGAGGACTTACCGGAATTGTTATATGTTGTTCCCGGCCTCATTTAAACTTGCCTTGATGTGTTGTTCTTGTTTGCATCTTCTCTTGCCATGAGTAGCCTCATGTAGCCTTGTCATGCATCATGCTTGTTGTGCATCATGTCTTGTTCATGTGTGGTGTGTTTACCTATGTTGTGTGCTTCTTCTTGTTAGTTCCTGTTTCGTTGCGTTCGTGAGGATTCGTTCGTCTACGTGTGGTTCGTCTTCGTGGCTTCATCTTCTTCATGGACTCGTTCTTCTTCCTTGCGGGATTTCAGGCAAGATGACCGCTACCCTGGATCTCACTACTATCATTGCTATGCTAGTTGCCTCGTTCTATCGCTATGCTGCGCTACCTATTACCTGTTTGTCAAGCCATCCCAAATTGCCATGAACCTCTAACCTTTGACACCATTCCTAGAAAACCATTGTTTGGCTATGTTCCCGCATTGCTCAACCCCTCTTATAGCGTTGCTAGTTGCAGGTGAAGTTGAAGATTTCTCCATGGTGGACAGGATTTTGGTTGGGATATCACAATATCTCTTATATTATTAATGCATCTATATACTTGGTAAAGGGTGGAAGACTCGGCCTTATGCCTGGTGTTTTGTTCCACTCTTGCCGCCCTAGTTTCCGTCATACCGGTGTTATGTTCCCGGATTTTGCGTTCCTTACGCGGTCGGGTGATTTATGGGACCCCCCTGACAGTTCGCTTTGAATAAAACTTGTCCAGCAAGGCCCAACATTGACTTTTACCATTTGCCTCACCACCACCTACTTTTCCCTTGGGAGTAATTAACCCAAGGGTCATCTTTATTATAGCCCCCCCGGGGCGGTGCTTGTCTAAGCGTTGGTCCAAACTAGAGCACCGTGCGGGACCATCCCTTGGCAACTTGGGTTACGTCGGTACCTGTACGCTTAGCTCATCCGGTCATGGCCTGAGACGAGATACGCGCGGCTACTATCAGGATGTCGGCATGCCGGGCGGCTTTGCTGGTCTTGTTTTACCATTGTCGAAATGTCTTGATGTACCGGGATTCCGAGACTGATCGGGTCTTCCTGGGTGAAGGTCTATTCCTTCGATGATCGTGAGAGCTTGTCATGGGCTAAGTTGGGACACCCCTGCAGGGTTTAAACTTTCGAGAGCCGTGCCCGCGGTTATGTGGCAGATGGGAATTAGTTAATGTCCGGTTGTAGACAACTTGACACTTGATCCGAATTAAAACGCATCAACCGCGTGTGTAGCCGTGATGGTCTCTTCTCGGCGGAGTCCGGGAAGTGAACACGGTTTCTGTGTTATGTTTGACGTAAGTAGGTGTTCAGGATCACCTCTTGATCATTGCTAGCTTCACGACCGTTCCGCTTGTTCTCTTCTCGCTCTTATTTGCGTTGGTTAGCCACCATATCTTGCTTAGTCGCTGCTGCAACCTCACCACTTTACCCCTTCCTTTCCCATTAAGCTTTGCTAGTCTTGATACCCATGGTAATGGGATTGCTGAGTCCTCGTGGCTCACCAGATACTTCCAAAACTAGTTTGCAGGTGCCGATGAAACCGTGCAGGTGACGCATCCAAGCTCAAGGAGGAGCTCGATGAAGATCTTGCCTTTTGTGTTGTTTCGTTCTAGTTGATCAGTAGTGGATCCCAGTTGGGGTCGATCGGGGACCTTTGTTGCATTTGGGGCTCTTCTTTTATTTTGGTTCCGTAGTCGGACCTTGATTGTATCTGGATGATGTAATGCTTTATTCATGTAATTGTGTGAAGTGGCGATTGTAAGCCAACTATGTATCTCTTTCCCTTATGTATTACATGGGTTGTGTGAAGATTACCTCACTTGCGACATTGCTTTCAATGCGGTTATGCCTCTAAGTTGTGCTTCGACACGTGGGAGATATAGCCGCATCAAGGGCGTTACAGCTGGTCTTGTTGTTCCGCCCTTTGAATCCTCAAAGAGTTACCTCTTCTGCTTGGCCTCGTCTTGGATGTTGTAAGCTTGCCCTCGAGCCTGTATAAAGTCCGGGCAACATACACCAAGGTTTGGTGCACCGGTAGGAGCCCCCGGGCCTAGCGCAAACACACTGTCGAGCACCGTCGTGGTAGGCCCTATCCAGTACACAGGCGGAGAACTCGTGGTACCTCTTTCCTTGGGATTTTCTTTGTCTTCATTAACCTGTGCTTGAGTCAGTTTCCTGTTTCCCGCGCGTCGTGCGAGACATTGTGGGGGAGATTAATGCCACGACCCATGGAATGTCCATATCCCACGTTCAAGGGGCGGTAACTGCCACCCCACTAGCCTTCTGCCCCTACTGTTTCCACCATGTATGTTGTATGCATTGCACAGGGTTGGTGGCGGATGCGCAGGGCGTGGGCATGAGTGCCACAGCAGAAATCCAGACGTCGCTGATTGGCATAGGAGGTCGGTCTTAATTCTATGCACCATTAGTGGCGCAAAGGAGCTGGGTTGGCGAATTGGGGCAGTTGCCTCCTAGGCGAGGAGCCAGCCCCCGACCCCGTTTGCCTATAAAAGGGGACGTGGGCGTAGCACTGGCTCACACCCATCTCTTCCTCCTTCCTTCTGATATCACCTCTCCGCCATGGTGAGTGGGAGAGGACATAGTGGCGCTCCAGTGGTGGCGACGAGAGCTTTCGCTCGACAACGCTTCCTTCCTCCTACTGGAGACGAGGAGGTGGAACCCGCCGTGGGAGGAGGTGGGAGGGGAGGAGGACGCGGCCGCTGCAGAGGTTGAGGTCGAGGATGTCGTGGTGGCGCTCTGATAGCGCCCCCTCCGGTCGTACCGGACCAGAGCGAAGGCCACACCGAGCACCAGCCATTGGAGTTCATCGTCCAGCTGAGCGGCCTCCGCGCAAGTGTCTCCGGCTTCCTACCCCTTTCGCGAGGGTGATGGAGGAAGAACAACCAGTGTGGTTGATGAACGCCTCCCTTCTCTCCGTCAAGGTCTTCGGGCGATCGGGTGCTTGCTTAGGGTGCTGCTGAAAGTGCAATGCTACCTCTTGAGCACTGCGTTGGATTTCCCCGAAGAGGAGAGGATGATGCAGCAAAGTAGCGTAAGTATTTCCCTCAGTTTTTGAGAACCAAGGTATCAATCTAGTAGGAGACCACGCACAAGTCCCTCGTACCTACACAAAACGATAGCAACTCGCAACCAACGCTTAGGGGTTGTCAATCCCTTTACAAATCACTTACTTAGAGTGAGATCGATAGAGATAATATTTTTGGTATTTTTGATAGATAGATGCAAAGTAAAAAGTAAAGGCAAAGTAAAAACAAAGCAAGTAAATAAAGCGATAGAGATTGATATGATGAGAATAGACCCGGGGGCCATAGGTTTCACTAGTGGCTTCTCTCAAGAGCATAAGTATTCTAGGGTGGGTGAACAAATTACTGTTGAGCAATTGACAGAATTGAGAATACTTATGAGTATATCTAGGCAATGATCATGTATATAGGCATCACGTCCAAAACAAGTAGATCGAAACGATTCTGCATCTACTACTATTACTCCACTCATCGACCGCTATCCAGCATGCATCTAGAGTATTAAATTAAAAACAGAGTAACGCCGTAAGCAAGATGACATGATGTAGAGGGATAAATTCATGCAATATGATAAAAAAAACCATCTTGTTATCCTCGATGGCAACAATACAATATGTGCCTTGCTGCCCCTTCACTGGGTAAGGACACCGCAAGATTGAACCCAAAGCTAAGCACTTCTCCCATTGCAAGAACTACCAATCTAGTTGGCCAAACCAAAAAGGATAATTCGAAGAGACTTGCAAAGATAACTCAATCATACATAAAATAATTCAGAGAAGAATCAAATATTTTCCATAGATAATACTGGATCATAAACCCACAATTCATCGGTCTCAACAAACACACCGCAAAAAGAAGATTACATCGAATAGATCTCCACGAGAGGGAGAACATTGTATTGAGATCCAAAAGAGAGAAGAAGCCATCTAGCTACTAGCTATGGACCCAAGGTCTCAAGTAAACTACTCACACTTCATCGGAGGGCTATGGTGATCATGTAGAAGCCCTCCATGGTGGATGCCCCCCGTGAGCTCGGAATAGGCCCCAAGATGGGATCTCGTGGATACAGGAGGTTGCGGCGGTGGAATTAGGTTTTGGCCCTGCTCGATCGCTCGGGATACATAGGTATATATAGGAGGAAGGAGTACGTCGGTGGAGCGCCGAGGCCCACGAGGTAGAGGCGCGCCAGGGGCGCCCACCTCGTGACCTCCTCGCACCGCTTGAGTAGGTCCAAGTCTCCGGATCACGCTCGTTGGAAAATCACGATCCCGAAGGTTTCATTCCGTTTGGACTCCGTTTGATATTCTGTTTCTTCGAAACATTGAAATAGGCAAAAAAAGCAATTTTGGGCTGGGCCTCCGGTTAATAGGTTAGTCCCAAAAGTAATATAAAAGTGGAAAATAAAGCCCAATATAGTCCAAAACAGTAGATAAAGTAGCATGGAGCAATCAAAATTATAGATACGTTGGTGACGATCGCATCCCCAAGCTTAATTCACGCTTGTCCTCGAGTAGGTAAATGATAAAAAGAATTTTGATGCGGAGTGATACTTTGGCATAATTTCAATGTAAATCTTCTTAATTGTGACATGAATATTCAGATCCGAAAGATTCAAGACAAAAGTTCATATTGACACAAAAATAATAATACTTCAAGCATACTAATCAAAGCAATCATGTCTTCTCAAAATAACATGGACAAAGAAAGTTATCCCTACAAAATCATATAGTCTGGCTATGCTCCATCTTCCCCACACAAAATATTTAAATCATGCACAACCCCGATGACAAGCCAAGCAATTGTTTCATACTTATGACATTCTCAAAACTTTTTCAATCTTCACGCAATACATGAGCATGAGCCATGGATATAGCACTATGGGTGGAATAGAAGGATGGTTGTGGAGAAAAAAAAAGAGGGAAGATAGTCTCACATCAACTAGGTGTATCAACGGGCTATGGAGATGCCCATCAATAGATATCAATGTGAGTGAGTAGGGATTGCCATGCAACGGATGCACTAGAGCTATAAGTATATGAAAGCTCTACAAAAGAAACTAAGTGGGTGTGCATCTAACTCGCTTGCTCACGAAGACCTAGGGCATTTTGAGGAAGCCCATCATTGGAATATACAAGCCAAGTTCTATAATGAAAAATTCCCACTAGTATATGAAGGTGACAAAATGAGAGACTCTCTATTATGAAGATCTTGGTGCTACTTTGAAGCACAAGTGTGGTAAAAGGATAGTAGCATTGTCCCTTCTCTCTTTTTCTCTCATTTTTTTTTATTTGGGCCTTTCTCTTTTTTTATGGCCTCTTTTCTTTCTCTTTTTTTATTTTCGTCCAGAGTCTCATCCCGACTTATGGTGGAATCATAGTCTCCATCATCCTTTCCTCACTTGGGACAATGCTCTAATAATGATGATCATCACACTTTTATTTTTCTTACAACTCAACACTTACAACTCGATACTTAGGACAAAGTATGACTCTATATGAATGCCTCCGGCGGTGTACCGGGTGTCGGGGGAGACGGCTGCGGCCGCCCCGCCACGGACACCTATGGGGCCGGGGCCCCTTGTCTGTGCGGTACGAGGGCGGAGGGAGCACAGAGAGCAGATCGAGGCGAGGCACGCGGGCGGATTTTTACCCAGCTTCGGAGCTCTCCGGAGAGATAAAACTCCTACTGCTGCTTTGGTTTGTATTGAGCTCGGGGGCTGGAAGAGCTACCGAGACGGTTGCTCTGAGCGTGGGAGTGGCTAGGAGTTGCCAATGGATCGAACCCCTCCTACGTTGTGCATGGGCCTCCTTTTATAGGGCAAGGGGTCACCGACAGGTGTCAACGTAGGAGAAAGGGGTAAAAATGTAAAAGAGGTGGTAGTTGGAACAGTGCGGGAACAGTGAAGCTACAGTGCATGAACAGTGGTTTCTACCTACTTTGATAGTGGGGGACAACGGCATTTAATGCGCGTCGCCGTCGACCCCAAAAGCTCCCGCCTGTGCGTCTCCGTCTGCCACGGTGATGGATTCACCACCGTGAAGTGCCACCGTGTCCCCAAGCAGCACAGCCACCCGCCACGCGTCTCTGGAGAGGCCCCAGGGCGACGCGTGGGCAGATGAGCCTGAGCGCAGGACACAACAGAGCTCTCCCGGCAAGCACCTTGCCGGGGTCTTGATCTTGCCGGGCCCGGGGGCTTATCGGGCTCTGTAACTTGTCGCCCCCCGGGCCCTCGTCGGGACGCATATAGCGTCGAGGCGTGCCTTCTTCGATGTAATCTTCTAGTCTTCCCGGCGAGCTCCTCTCGCCGGGGCCTCGCGTGGTTGATGTTACCTTGAGCCTGGGATGGCCTTCCCGGCAAGCTCTGCTTGCCGGGGTCTCGATCTTCTGTCTTGTATACTTTGTATACCTCAGTTGGCCTTCCCGGCAAGCTCCTCTTGCCGGGGCCTTCGTCCTCTTGGTTGGCACTTTGTTCTTGAATGGCAGTAACAAGGCATGGGGGAGGTTTTGGTGGACCTTGGCAAGCCTCGCCGTGGTAAGTCTTCGCGATCGCCCTGCAGACAAGTTCGGGTACTAAGGTACCCTACTTTAGTACACCGACAGAGCCCCGGCTGGGCACACACGGCAGCCGAAGCGCTGTTGGGCCAGCCCAAAAAAGCTGACGGGCACGCGCGCCGGGACCGCGACGGGTCGGGCTCAGCTACCACCGCTCCTTGCAACGGCACGCGTCGATTGCGGCGTCGTGGGAGACGTGGGCGGTGGGTGCGGTCTTTAAGGCATCCACTCCCGTGATCGTGGCGCAGAGCGAGGTCGCTTCACCCGTCGCTCCGGCTCCGCCTTTTCGCCACGCAGCCCTCATGCACGGGGGTCGTGGGCGCCAATGGTGGGAAACCGAGCCGTCACGGGCGAAGACGACGAGTCGGCCCCGCTCCCCTGCCCTCCTCGCCTCCTGATTGGTCGAGCAGGGCGGTTGAGCCCCTACCTCGCCCTTTTAAAAAGGGCGGAAGGGGAGCGCAACAATCTCACACTTTCTCTTCTCCCTTCATCTTCAGCTTCTGTTCTTCTTGCCACCATGGAAGGAGGGAAGCCTAGCTCTTCCACGGTTGCAGCGAGAGTCGCCTCTAGGCAGCGCACCTCTCCCTATCAAGACCTGCAGGCGGAGCCGCCACGAGGGGAGAGGGAGGGACGAGGCATGGGACGAGGCCGAGGGCGTGGTCAAGGCGGTCGGGAGAGGCGGTCGTGGCGACGTGCCTCCCCCGTCTCCTCCGGCGAGCCCTGTCCATGACGCGGTCCACACCGGAGACTACCCCTGGGAATTCTTCATCAAGCTGCGCCGAGCGCCGCCGTCGTCTCGCCACCGCCCCGCTTATGACGCGATGGGGCCGGATCCACCCGACGTGATGGAGTTGCGATGAGGGGCTGCGGGATCAGCGGCACTCGAGTGAGTGTCGTGTCCCCAGCCCCCGCGTGATGTTCTTCGACCGAGGGTGGAAGACGTCGCCGGATCCATAGCTTGACGGCGGGTTTACCCTCCATTTCAAGTTAATGGAGGGCGACCTTCGCCGTCAAGGTCTTCGGGAGTTCGGGACCCGGCGAGATCTTGTGTGGACAGCTCCTCGGATAGCGAAGGCTCCTCCTCGAGCGAGAGTGACGAGGAGGGAGCGACAGCGACGACGAGGATGGCGGGTCCGACTAGGCGTCGGACACCGCTGCCTCAAGGCCACCGGCGACCCCATAGTCCGGGTCGCCGGCCTTCGAACTCCCCGGGGCCGTCTTCTTGGCGGCTGGCGTAGGGAGGCTGCGGAAGAGGAAGAGGGGGAGTGGCGGCAAGGTCGTTACATCGGAGCACGAGGGCGAGGAGCCCTTGACAGCGTGCTGACGTCCCACCACCCCGTCTTCAAGCTCTGCCTCCTACGCCTCCGACTCCACCAAGCTCTGGCGGCCCCGAAGTTCTCTTGGTGTCTTCGCGCCGCAGCTCTCCGGGGCTTCAGGACTTGTCGCTGGCGCCGCCGACGCTTCCCCATGCCCGCCACCTTGCGCAGCTCCTGGGGCACGCCACTGCCGCCATGCTCTCCCAGCGCCTTTGCCCTCCCGGCAAGCTTCTCTTGCCGGGGCTCCTTGACCTACCTCCCGAACTCCTGAACAGGAAACAGGAGAAGGATTACTGCACCTTATCTTTCAATTTGTAAGCCTTCGGCCTTAGCAGATTTGAAATCAGAATCCTCTCTATCATGTTTTTCATCCTCTATGGACTTGTACTAAGCTAGGATGTTTTTAATGAAAAGAGGGGAATGCTTGCCGGACTGAGTCTTTTACTTGATTTCGTGTCTTGTATGTTCCACGCCTCGGGAGCTTGCCGGGCTAACACGCTTGCCGAGCGGGACAGCCATTGGCGGTGTTGCTTCCGCAAGCAACCTTGCGGGCGATTTATGACGCTTACCTTGCTGAGCAGGCTCGAAAGCAAGATAAGGGTGCAGCAGCACACTTGTGTTTGTTGAGCGGACTCGGAAACAAAACAAGTACGCAACTGGACCACGACTTGGCTCCTCCGCGTATGGGTTTTTACAAGACACGCTCGTTCGAAGACACAGCCCCGCTGTCCCCGGTCCATAAGAGGATGCATGACGAGGGATGATAAACTTATCTGACTCTGCAGCCCCCGGCAACCCTGGCTTGCCGGGGAGGAGTCATGGCACTCGCAGCCCCCGGCGACTCTGGCTCCGCCAAAATCCAGGTGCTGGTGTGCTCACTGGCTTCTCCTTGTTGCTGTAATTTTAGCCATGAAAACAGCTGAGACAGTACTGCAACGGTTTCGTTACTTGCATGTATATGTATATAAATCTCTGCTGCACGACTTTGCAATACGATGGCGTGCTTTGCCCTTCGTATGTTTCAACTCCACGCTTTCGGGTAGCTTGCCGGGGCGAACACGCTTGCCGAGTGCGGGACAGCCCGCCGGCGGTGTTGCTTCCGGCAAGCAACCTTGTCGGGCCAGTTGCGACGCTTACCTTGCTGAGCAGGCTCGAAAGCAAGATAAGGGTGCAGCAGCACACTTGTGTTTGTTGAGCGGACTCGGAAACAAAACAAGTACGCAACTGGACCATGACTTGGCTCCTCCGCGCACAAGTTTCTCATACGAAGGGCATCTCACGACAAGGTCCGCTATGTTACGCCCTCTGCTTCGTTGTATCCTTCGTACGTTTTTAACCCTACGCTTCTAGGGAACCTGCCGATGCGAACACGCTTGCCGAGTGCGGGACAGCCCGCTGGCGGTGTTGCTCCCGGCAAGCAACCTTGTCGGGCGGGCTATGACGCTTACCTTGCCGAAAGGTGCTCGAAAGCAAGATAAGGGTGCAGCAGCACACTTGTGTTTGTTGAGCGGACTCGGAAACAAAACAAGTACGCAACTGGACCACGACTTGGCTCCTCAGCGCACAGGTTTTTCGCACGAAGGACGAAAGCACGAGGAACATAACATAAAAAAGCATGGAACTAAAGAGCGTTCTGCACAAAAGCTCGAATAACTTAGCTTTTCCATCTCTGACGACCCGTCGAGGCCGCACTCCTCCCTCGATCCTTCCCCCTTGCATGTTCTCGACCTTACGCTCCCGGGGAGCCCGCCAGCGCAAGCATGCTCGCTGAGCGCGGGGCATCAGCGGCGCGCTGACGGCGCAGCCCCCGGCGGGAAGAGCTTGTCGGGTTGGTTGCGGCGCGCCTTTTGTCGTCGAGCGGACTCAAGACGAACCGGCGGCGCAACTCAACCACGAACCGTCCCTTTTGCGTCTAGGTCTCTCATACAGGGTATGGATTCTCAAGGGGTACAGCTCGAGGGTTCGGAGTTTTGCAACTTTCTTCGCCCCACCGGTCGGTGGACCGGTCGGCGGGTCTCGATGGCGCGCCCTCGACGGCGGTGCAGCACTCCAAGGAGGTGCGGTTGCCGGAACGAGCACCAGAGCTACTTGCTGGATTTGCCCCAGCGGGCGGATACCACCTCCTGTGGTACGGCGCCGCTGGGTCGCCGCGTGCTGGGATGAACGCGGCGTGTCCATGGAGACCGAGGCGCGGTCGTCTGTCTTTGCTTTTGATCTCGTGGCGCCGCTGAAAGTGTCTCGCCGGCGTTACCTTCCGTCGGCGTCCCCTCAGCCTACCGTTGGCTCCGGTGGCGGCGGAAGAGACACAGACGGGCCTCCAACCTCCGAAGCCCTCCTCTTCGGAGCCATAGCGCAGCTGTTGGCGAAGTTGCTGACGGAGTTGGAGAGGTTGATGAAGAGCGCGCCCGCGCGGTCGCCGGATCAGGTCCGCACAACCTCGACGCCCCCTACCTGGCGCGCCAGAGATGTCGGGGGAGACGGCTGCGGCCGCCCCGCCACGGACACCTATGGGGCCGGGGCCCCTTGTCTGTGCGGTACGAGGGCGGAGGGAGCACAGAGAGCAGATCGAGGCGAGGCACGCGGGCGGATTTTTACCCAGCTTCGGAGCTCTCCGGAGAGATAAAACTCCTACTGCTGCTTTGGTTTGTATTGAGCTCGGGGGCTGGAAGAGCTACCGAGACGGTTGCTCTGAGCGTGGGAGTGGCTAGGAGTTGCCAATGGATCGAACCCCTCCTACGTTGTGCATGGGCCTCCTTTTATAGGGCAAGGGGTCACCGACAGGTGTCAACGTAGGAGAAAGGGGTAGAAATGTAAAAGAGGTGGTAGTTGGAACAGTGCGGGAACAAAGTGAAGCTACGATTGCATGAACAAAGTGGTTTCTACCTACTTTGTGATGGGGACAACGGCATTTAATGCGCGTCGCCGTCGACCCCAAAAGCTCCCGCCTGTGCGTCTCCGTCTGCCACGGTGATGGATTCACCACCGTGAAGTGCCACCGTGTCCCCAGGCGGCACAGCCACCCGCCACGCGTCTCTGGAGAGGCCCCAGGGCGACGCGTGGGCAGATGAGCTGGAGCGCAGGGACACAGCGCAGCTCTCCCGGCAAGCACCTTGCCGGGGTCTTGATCTTGCCGGGCCCGGGGGCTTATCGGGCTCTGTAACTTGTCGCCCCCCGGGCCCTCGTCGGGACGCATATAGCGTCGAGGCGTGCCTTCTTCGATGTAATCTTCTAGTCTTCCCGGCGAGCTCCTCTCGCCGGGGCCTCGCGTGGTTGATGTTACCTTGAGCCTGGGATGGCCTTCCCGGCAAGCTCTGCTTGCCGGGGTCTCGATCTTCTGTCTTGTATACTTTGTATACCTCAGTTGGCCTTCCCGGCAAGCTCCTCTTGCCGGGGCCTTCGTCCTCTTGGTTGGCACTTTGTTCTTGAATGGCAGTAACAAGGCATGGGGGAGGTTTTGGTGGACGCCCGGCAAGCCTCGCCGTGGTAAGTGCTGCGACTGCCCGTGCACAAGTTCGGGGTACTAAGGTACCCCTACTTTAGTACACCGACACCGGGATATGCAATGAATCATGAGTGACATGTATGAAAGAATTATGAATGGTGGCTTTGCCACAAATACGATGTCAACTACATGATCATGCTAGCAATATGACAATGATGGAGCGTGTCATAATAAACGGAATGGTGGAAAGTTGCATGGCAATATATCTCGGAATGGCTATGGAAATGCCATGATAGGTACGTATGGTGGCTGTTTTGAGGAAGGTATATGGTGGGTGTATGATACCGGTGAAAAGTGCACGGTATTAGAGAGGCTAGCAAAGGTGGAAGGATGGGAAAAAGTGCGTATAATCCATGGACTCAACATTAGTCATAAAGAACTCATATACTTGTTGCAAAAATCTAGAAGTTATCAAAGCAAAGTATTACGCGCATGCTCCTAGGGGGATAGATTGGTAGGAAAAGACCATCGCTCATCCCCGACCGCCACTCATAAGGAAGACAATCAATAAATAAATCATGCTCCGAGTTCATCACATAACGGTTCACCATACGTGCATGCTATGGGAATCACAAACTTCAACACAAGTATTCTTTGAATTCATAACTACTCAACTAGCATGACTCTAATATCACCATCTTCATGTCTCAAAACAATTATCAAGCATCAAACTTATCTTTGTATTCAACGCACTCAAAAGAAAGGTTCACATATCTTGAACACCAAGTATATTAACATTAAGCAAATTACCATGCTATTAACGACTCTCAAAATAATCTAAGTGAAGCATGAGATATCAATAGTTTCTTTAAAACAAATCCACCACCGTGCTCTAAAAGATCTAAGTGAATAACTAGAGCAAAAAATTATCACGCTCAAAAGATATAAGTGAAGTACTATGAGCAAAACTATCAAGCTCAAAAGATATAAGTGAAGCACATAGAGTATTCTAACAAATTCCAAATCATGTATGGCTCTCTCAAAAGATGTGTACAGCAAGTATGATTGTGGTAGACTAACAAGCAAAGACACAAATAATACAAGACGCTCCAAGCAAAACACATATCATGTTGGTGAATAAAAATATAGCTCCAAGTAAATTACCGATGGAAGTGGACGAAAGAGGGGATGCCTTCTGGGGCATCCCCAAGCTTTGACTTTTTGGTGTCCTTGGATTATCTTAGGGTTGCCATGGGCATCCCCAAGCTTAGGCTCTTGCCACTCCTTGTTCCATAATCCATCAAAAGAATTCACCCAAATCTTGAAAACTTCACAACACAAAACTCAACAGAAATCTCGTGAGCTCCGTTAGAGAAAAAAAACAAAAGACTACTTCAAGGTACTGTAATGAACTCATTCTTTATTTATATTGGTGTTAAACCTACTGTATTCCAACTTCTCTATGGTTTATAAACTAATTTGCTACGAAAACTCAAAACGGTGCCCGGGCTCATCTGCTCCCTCTCAGCAAAAAATTCAAAAAAAATACTAGAAAAATTCAAAATAAGCAAAATAAGCAAACTTCTGGACAATTTGCTAGCCATAGATTCATCAAAATAAGCAAACAACACACGAAACACAGAATCTGTCAAAAACAGAACAGTCTGTAGAAATCTGTAACTAACGCAAACTTCTGGAACTCTAAAAATTCTACCAAAATAGGAAGTCCTGTAAAATTTGTTTATTGATCAGCAGAAAAAATAATCAACGCAAAAGCACATTCCTGTGATTTATCATAACTAAACTCGTGCGTGCAAAGTTTCTGTTTTTCAGCAGAATCAAGTCAACTATCATCATAGGTTATCCTATAGGTTCTACTTGGCACAAATACTAATTAAAACATAAAACCACATCCAAACAGAAGTTAGATGGATTATTTATTCCTAAACAGAAGCAAAAACAAAAAACACAAAATAAAATTGGGTTGCCTCCCAACAAGCGCTATCGTTTAACGCCCCTAGCTAGACATAAAAACAAGGATAGATCTAGGTATTGCCATCTTTGGTAGGCAATCCATAAGTGGCTCTCATGATAGATTCATATGGTAATTTTATTTTCTTTCTAGGGAAGTGTTCCATACCCTTCTTTAAGGGAAATCGGAATCTAATATTCCCTTCCTTCATATCAATAATTGCACCAATCGTTATAAGGAAAGGTCTACCAAGAATAATAGGACATGAAGGATTGCAATCTATATCAAGAACGATAAAATCTACGGGCACATAATTCCTATTTGCAACAATAAGAACATTATTAATTCTTCCCATAGGTTTTTTAATAGTGGAATCCGCAAGATGCAAGTTTAGAGAGCAATCATCAAAATCACGGAAATCTAGCAAATCACATAAAGTTTTGGGAATATTAGAGACACTAGCACCCAAATCACACAAAGCATGAAACTCAAAATCTTTAATTTTAATTTTAATAGTAGTTTCCCACTCATCATAGAGTTTTCTAGGGATAGAAACTTTCAACTCAAGTTTTTCTTCATAAGATTGCATCAAAGCATCAACAATATGTTCGGTAAAGGCCTTATTTTGACTATAAGCATGAGGAGAATCTAGCACGGATTGCAACAAGGAAATACAACCAATCAAAGAGCAATTCTCATAATTAAATTCCTTGAGATCCAAAATAGTGGGTTTAGCAACATCATGTTTTTTATTAATTTCAATCCCACTTTCATCAATTTCATCATCAAGATCTAGAAACTCCGAATTCTTAGAACGCCTTCTAGGTAAAGGAAGATCATATTCAGATTCATCAAGATTCATATTGAAAAACAAAGATTCAATGGGGGACACATCAATAACTTTTAGATCTTCATCTTGATTTTTTAGCGGGTGAGATCTTCATCTTGATTTTCATAGGGATTGGAAGAACACGCTTTAATAAAGGCATCTTTGGAAGCACGCATCCTAGCGCTTTCCTTGCACTCATCAATGGAAATTCTCATGGCTTTGAGAGACTCATTGATATCATGCTTAGGAGGAATAGATCTAAGCTTTAAAGAATCAATTTCAAGAGAAATTCTATCAATGTGCCTAGCCAAATAATCAACTTTAAGCAATTTCTCTTCAAGCAAAGCATTACAAATCTTTTGTGAATTCATAAACTCTTTAACACTACTCTCAAATTCAGAGGGCATCTTATTAAAATTTCCATAAGAGTTGTTGTAGGAATTTCCATAATTATTAGAAGGATTACTAGGATAAGGCCTAGGATTATTCCCTCTATAAGTGTTGTTTCCGAAACTATTGCTACCAACAAAATTCACATCCATAGATTCATTATTATTCTCAAGCAAAGTAGATAAAGGCATATCATTGGGATCAAGAGGAGTATTTTTAGGAGCAAACATCTTCATAAGTTCATCCATCTTTTCACTCAAAACATTGATTTCTTCTATAGCATGCACTTTTTTACTAGAAGATCTTTCGGTGTGCCATTGAGAATAATTAGCCATAATATTATCAAGCAATTTGGTAGCATCTCCTAACGTAGTCTCCATAAAAGTGCCTCCCGCGGCCGAGTCTAAAAGATTTCTAGAAGCAAAATTCAATCCGGCATAAAAGTTTTGTATGATCATCCATAAATTCAAACCATGAGTAGGGCAATTGCGAAGCATTAATTTCATTCTTTCCCAAGATTGGGCAACATGCTCATGATCAAGTTGTTTAAAATTCATGATGTCGTTCCTAAGAGTGATAATCTTAGTGGGAGGAAAATACTTAGAGATAAAAGCATATTTGCACTTGTTCCAAGAATCAATACTATTTTTAGGCAAAGATGAAAACCAAACTTTAGCATGATCTCTAAGTGAAAACGAAAATAACTTCAATTTGACAATATTGTTATCTGTATCTTTCTTCTTTTGCATATCACACAAATCAACAAAATTGTTTAGATGAGTAGCGGCATCTTCACTAGGAAGGCTGGCAAATTGATCTTTCTTAACAAGATTCAACAAAGCGGTATTGATTTCACAAGACTCATCATTATTAAGAGGAGCAATCGGAGTACTAAGGAAATCATTATTATTGGTATTCGAGAAATCACACAATTTGGTATTATCTTGTGCCATGGAAACAAGTAATCCAACACACAAGCAAACAGAAGGCAAAGGGAAAAAGGCAAACGGGAAAGAGAGGAGGAGATTGGGAAACAGAGGGCAAATAAAACGGCAAGGGTGAAGTGGGGGAGAGGAAAATGAGAGGCAAATGGCAAATAATGTAATCCGGGAGATAGGGATTGCGATGGGTACTTGGTATGGTTGACTTGATTGTGTGAGATTCCCCGGAAACGGCGCCAGAAATTCTTCTTGCTACCTCTTGAGCACTGCGTTGGATTTCCCCGAAGAGGAGAGGATGATGCAGCAAAGTAGCGTAAGTATTTCCCTCAGTTTTTGAGAACCAAGGTATCAATCTAGTAGGAGACCACGCACAAGTCCCTCGTGAAGATCTACCCAAGTGAGGCAAGTCCTTCATGGGCGATGGCCATGGTGGGATAGACAAGGTTGCTTCTTCATGGACCCTTCGTGGGTGGAGCAATTCGTGGACTCGTGCAACCGTTACCCTTCGTGGGTTGAAGTCTCCATCAACGTGAATGTATGATAGCACCACCTATCGGAACCACGCCAAAAATCTCTGTGTCTACATTGCATTTGCTCCATCCAAACTCCTCCCCTTTGCCTTGATATGCAATGATTTACATTCCGCTGCTATACTCTTAGAATTTCATGTGTAGGTTGATTGCTTGACTTGTGCTAAGTTGCCAAAATCTGCCAAGACTTAAAATTGGGAAAAGGCTAGATCTTTTGTTTTGGTCAAGTAGTCTAATCACGCCCCCTCTAGACATACTTCAAGGTCCTACAAGTGGTATCAGAGCTTTGGTCTCCATTTGCTTTGATTTCCATAGGTTTTGGTGGTCATAGCCTTGGTTTCACAACCTAGGAGAGTATGGCGTCTAGCGAGGGAAATTATCACCGTAGAGGTCCTTGCTTTGATGGTACTAATTTTGCTGGTTGGAAGCATAAGATGAAAATGCATATTCTTGGACATAACCCCGCCGTTTGGGCTATTGTGTGTATTGGCTTGCAAGGTGAATTCTTTGATGGAAGAGAGCCGAACCGTGAAGCTAGCGCGGAAGAATTGAAGATGCTGCAATACAACGCTCAAGCTTGTGATATCCTCTTCAATGGCTTGTGCCCCGAAGAATTCAACAAAATCAGCCGTCTTGAGAATGCAAAGGAAATTTGGGATACTTTGATTGATATGCATGAAGGTACCGACTCCGTCAAGGAATCCAAGTTGGATGTGCTCCAAAGTCAGCTTGACAAGTTCAAAATGAAGGATGGTGAAGGTGTCGCTGAAATGTACTCTAGGCTTGCTCTTATCACAAATGAGATTGCCGGCTTAGGGAGTGAAGAGATGACCGACAGATTAATCATCAAGAAGATCCTAAGAGCATTGGATGGAAAGTATGATACCGTGTGCACATTGATCCAAATGATGCCAAACTACAAAGATCTCAAGCCAACGGAAGTCATTGGAAGAATTGTTGCTCATGAGATGTCACTCAAGGATAAGGAGGAACTTCACAACAAGTCAAGTGGTGCTTACAAAGCCTCATGTGAAGCCCCCACATCATCAAGTGAAAAACAAGTCTTCAATGAGGAATTGAGCTTAATGGTGAAGAACTTCAACAAATTCTACAAGAGTAGACGCAAAGAAAGAAGCTCTAAGTCAAGGTCCTACAATGACAAAAGATCTTCTAGTCGAGAGCGCAATTGCTACAATTGTGGGAGACCCGGACACTATTCCAATGAGTGTACGACACCCTACAAAAGAAGAAAAGACTCTCCAAAAAGAAGAAGCAAAAGAGAAGAATCACCACCAAGAGAGAGGAGGAGTAGAGATGATCGTTATGAACGAAGACCCTCACGGAGAAGCAATGATTCGGAAAGGAAGGACAAGTCATCAAGGAGCTACACAAAACAAAGACATCAAGCTCATGTTGGTGAATGGGTATCCGGCTCCGACTCCGACAATCACTCTGAGAGAAGCTATCACTCCGACTCCGAATATACTCAAGATGAAGGTGTTGTCGGTCTAGCACTTGTGTCAACCAACTCCTACGACATATTTGACTCACCAAATGAAGGAATTGGAAGATGCTTCATGGCCAAAGGTCCTAAGGTAACACATCCCGAGTATGTTGATTTCAATAGTGATGAATATGACTTGCTAGGTGATGATGATTTACTTGTTGACAACTCTAGTGATGAATACTATGATGAAACGTCAATTAATCATGCTAATCAAGATAAAACGAATGACAATGATAAGGAGAAGATTGAGATTCTAACTAAAGAACTAAACACTCTTAAGTTAGCTCATGAAACTATCTTTGAAGATCATCGAGAACTTTTAAGGGCTCATGAGAAGTTACGCTTTGAAAAGCTCAATCTTGAGCAAGAGCATGAGTTCTTAAAGGCAATCAATGATGATCTCCATAAGAAAAGTTCTTCTTACATTGCCAAGCGTTTACTCTTATCTACTTACATGCCTCAAGTCAAGTCTAGTAACAAGTACAAGAAAGATCCTTCCTCTAGTAGTAACAATAATAATGCCAAATCCAATATTGTTGCTTCTAGTAGTTCTCTTGATTCCACTAATGATTCTCTTAGCCAGGTTACACTTAAGCAAGAAAATAGCTTATTGAAGGGAATTATAGAGAAAGGTGTATACAAGAGCCTTGCCGGGAGTAAGCAATTCGAGGAAATTGTACGCAAGCAAGGAAGGCACCGGAAGAATCAAGGTGTTGGTTTTGAACGAAAGTTCAATGCCAATGGAGTTGAGTGGGAAGAAGATCAATACCCCAAGATGAAGTTTGTTCCTCAACAAGAGAAGTATGATCCTACTTCCTTCAAGGGAACACTAGCACAAGATGATCTTCCACCACAAGACCACAAGAACAAAGGCAAGGACAAGCTTCAAGAGGAGATTGATGCATTTGAAGAAGCACCTAAGGCTTGGTCAAGTGGGTTCCCAAGATTACGTCAAGTTCTACTTCATCAAGTACAACTACAACTCCAAGGATTCCCATCAAGATGATGTGGATCCCGAAGAAGAAGAACTAGAGTGTTCTTGAGGGTGACTCCGCCAACATTCTTCACTCATATCATTATGGCAAGGACAAGTGCAATCAACTTCCACATCTTGCACTAGTTCGAGTCACAAACCCTCATGTTGGTAAGGCAAGGGACAAGGTAACCTAATGATTTCATGGACATCATCTTGTGTGTGCATCACTCTATGTCTATGGATATTCTTGTTTGTTCCTTGTGGGACTAACCCATGTAGGTATATTGAAAGTGCAACTCACTCCAAAGGATTGCTCCAAATGATCTACATCAACATTGAGCATCCACATCTTCAACACCTACATGAAGTCATCATCGACAAAACCCAATGTTAGTTCATCCCTGTAAAGGGGCATCTCACATCTAGGGGGAGCTTAACTCTAAGAATTGAGTCAAAGCAACTCTAATGGTGTGAACACATCAATGCATTATGTAAAAGTGGTAACCCCACTTGAGCTTAAACGATGAGTATGACCTATGATCAAATGTTCTCATTTGACTCCTAAGTCAATATACTCATATATAGATGACGTAGTCATCGCCAATTGTTTGATAGATGCTAGAATTGGTTGTGCATGTTGTGCCACATATTTCATTTGCCATTTTATTGTGTGAGCATGTTGGTTGCATATTTTACTCATTCGAGGACATCCACTTGCTGCTTTGATTGATTGGCTTCTTTTTCTTTTGGCCAAGTGGATGGACAAGAATGCCTAAGAACCTTCTCTAGCTATCTATGCTTTTCTCGTCTCAAACTCTATTCATGCTACATCACAAAATTTGATCAAGTCAGATTCGAACCACTCTATGTGAGGAGCACTCGGAGTCCCTGATTCGTCATAGACTTAAACTTCCAAAACTTCTTTGTGATTCTCGGTCTGACCGATTCCTCCATTTCGGTTCTACCGAGTTCACTAAGTCGATCTAGGTTTTCAATCTCAGTGCAATCGATTTGAACTTTTCGGTCACACCAAGCTGCTGTAACTGTATACAGTTATGCATCTCGGTGCCACCGAGTTGTTCCACTCGGTCACACCGACAGGGTCGGGCTATATATACTCACAGGCAAAAATTTGGAAATTTTCTCCAAACCCCTTCACCCGCGCATAGCTCACTCTGCCTCCAGGGTCTCCGGATCGTCTGCTCATCACCAGCCGCCTCCTGTCGCTGGTCTCCGCTGCTGTCAACGGAATTCACCCCCGCCGTTGCCGCCGTAGCGAGATCATCGCCAAGCTAGGGTATGGACTCGATCACAGTGCTATCCTCGTCCGATTCCTAGCACATTGTGTTCATTATGATTCTTGCCACGATTGAAACACTCCTATCCAGTCAATACAATCCTTAGATAGATGCGATTTGAAAATTTAGGGTTAGGTTTCCGCCGAAACCATCTCGGACCCACCGGGTTGGAAAACTCGGTCCCACCGATTTGGCTAACGCCATTGCACTAGTAACTCTCGGTCTGACCGAGAATTGCTAATCGGTGTGACCGATTTTAGAACTTTGTGAAACCCTAGCAGTCTTGGTGCCACTGAACTATGACTCAGTCCGACCGAGTTCACAAGTTTAGGTTCCAAAACTGCTTCAGTATCACCGAGTTTGAAAATCGGTTGATCCGAAATGCTTTCTGTGGAAAACTAAAACTAAGTTCTTGAATCATTCTTTTGCAAAAATCTCTGCATTTTGTGATGCTCATCCATTCTATCGCATCTATACCTATTCACAGGGTCAGCAGTCAGAGTTTGCAGCATGTCAGACCAAAGTGATAGTCAGAACAAGTCAGAAGAGCATAATCAAATGAGTGAGGGCACTAGTCCCTCTAGCACTTCAAATGATGGCAGCAGAGCACCCTGCAATTTGCCTAAAGTCGACACCGTGACAAGGAAGAAGAGAACCTCAGAATCTGAGGATGAGGATTATATGGCAGAGGAAGATGAGGCTACCTCCAAGAAGGTAGTGCTTAAAAAGGAGTATGCCTCAGCAAAGAACACAAAGCCTAGACTCAATAGGAAGGTCCCTGCCAAGAGGACACCTATGCTGAAGGTCAGAGGATCAACTCAAGTGCCTGAAAAGACTGATCCCAAAGAGGCACCTGCAAGAAGAGTAACAACTTCCAAACCCAAGAAAGTTCCCACTGGTGAAACTATGAAGTTTACCATTGAATCAGAAGATGAAGCTGCTGGTCAAGATAAAAAGAAGAAGAGAGCCAGAACCACTACTGCCCAGGTTCTTGGAAATCCCTCTATGAGGAGAGACTCTGAAGAGGAAGAAGAGGTTGCTGCACTAGCACCCAAGGCACAAAAGATGATGGGTGATGCTATAAAGTCAGGGGCTGCAACATCAAAGCCCAAGGAAGCACCCAAAGCTGCCCCAAGCCCAAGATTGCACCAAAGAGGAATACCAGGAGTATTCCATTGCTTTGAGAAGAACAAGGACCCAAAGGCTCAAGTTCTTGATGAGGAATATGATGAAGGACAAGTCCGAGGAAGCTAAAGCCCAAGATTCCAAACCACAATGATGCTCATCCTGTGGCTGAGAACATGAAGTTGAGAAAGGATGCAGGACTCGGATCGTGGAGGCTATCGATCCATATGCTATCGGAGAAGGACTGTTGTTGATTACGGTGTTCCACACTAAGGAACAACAGATTTCTATGAGACAATCTTTGTTGGACAAGAAACCTATAGTCTGTGATATCGGGTGGGTCGATTTGGACCTACATGAAGGAAAATGAAGAACACTATCCTGGAGTGCAAGATAGTTTCATTGCTTGTGGAGTTGCAGACTTTGTTGGGCAGAAGCTCACAAAGTGGAATGATGAGCTCATTATGCAATTCTACTCCACAACACACTTCTATCCAGATGGCGAGGATAGTTTGATGTACGAAGGTACAAGGTACCAGTCAACAATTGAGGAATGGGAAAATCTGATCAATGCCCCAAAGGAGAGTGAAGATGACTTGGATGTCTATGCCAAGAAGAAGATGGATCACAATACCATGGCTCATATGTACAAGGAAATCCCAGATGCTGCAGTTGAGACACATAAGTTTGGGTCAGTTCATTTTCTTCTGTCAGGGCTGCCAACAATCAACTCAATCCTAAGGCATATTATACTGTCCAAGTCAGGTGACCACAACATGATTAGAGGGCATGCTATCAACTTGCTACACTTGTTTGATATGCCACAAAAATTCAAGGTCATGAGCCTCATTGTTGAGACCATTAAGAGGGTAGCAGCAGACCAGAAGAGAAGTTGTGGGTATGCCCCACAGATTCAGGAGTTGATTAACTCAAAGATGGGCACATGAACATACTTGCTGGATAAGGAACATTTTGCTATCTATCCAGACTTTGAGGACAATCAAGTTGTTATGAATGAGAATGAACCATCATCAGTGCAAGCTAAAGAGAAGAAGGAGAAAGCAAAGAAAGAGAAGGCTGCCAAGATGCCAACTCAAGAGGAGGTGTCAGTGTCAAAACGGGCGGATCTCGGGTAGGGGGTCCCGAACTGTGCGTCTAGGCGGATGGTAACAGGAGACAAGGGACATGATGTTTTTACCCAGGTTCGGGCCCTCTCGATGGACGTAAAACCCTACTCCTGCTTGATTGATATTGATGATGTGGGTAGTACAAGAGTGGATCTACCACGAGATCAAGGAGGCTAAACCCTAGAAGCTAGCCTATGGTATGATTGTTGTAATGGTTGTTGTCCTACGGACTAAAACCCTCCGGTTTATATAGACACCGGGAGGACTAGGGTTACACAGAGTCGGTTACAATGGTAGGAGATCTACATATCCGTATTGCCAAGCTTGCCTTCCACGCCAAGGAAAGTCCCATCCGGACACGGGACGAAGTCTTCAATCTTGTATCTTCATAGTCTTGAAGTCCTGCTGACGATGATAGTCCGGCTGTCCGGACACCCCCTAGTCCAGGACTCCCTCAGTAGCCCCTGAACCAGGCTTCAATGACGATGAGTCCGGCGCGCATATTGTTCGGCATTGCAAGGTTGGTTCCTCCTCCAAATAATTCATAGAAGATTGTGAACACCAGGATAGTGTCCGGCTCTGCAAACTAATTTCCACATTTCCCCGTAGAGAGAATATTATGCACACAAGTTCAATCTACTGACGTATTTTGTAGCATGACGTCACACCACTACCAAGCCTTTATTTGAATCGTTTTTTATTATACCACCTCAGCGCGTTTAGCGGCGGTTTCCTTGGCACGCCTTGTCGAGCGAGATCGTGTTCCCCTTATTCCGGATTCTCGTCAATACGGACGTGGGTAACCCAACCGCGCCATTGATGGTGGCACTTGGGAGATAAGCGAGTTTTACCAGGCCGGTGGGGACGCATAGTTTTTGTCCGCCCATATATAAGGGGATAAGGATCCACCCTTTTTTACCTACGCCTTCTTCCTCCTTTGCTTATCCATCTCGCGCCACTCGAGCTCCAGCGCCCAAGTCCGCGCATCTCGTCTCGACCTTCTCCGACCATGTCCGGAGCGGGAGGCAAATGGTTGGCCTCCTCCATTACGGAGGAGCACATCGCAAAACTGCGCAGCGCCGGATACCTTTCCGGCGACAACGCGCACCGGCTGCCCGACAAGAGGCAGCTCATCCCCACCCCCAGGCCCCATGAGAGGGTCGTATTCCTTCCCCACTTCCTCCGCGGACTGGGCTTCCCGTTGCATCCCTTTTTCCGGGGGCTCATGTACTATTATAGCCTGGATTTCCATGATCTGGCGCCAAACTTCATCCTCAACATCTCGGCATTTATCATCGTGTGCGAGGCCTTTCTTTGCATCCAGCCCCACTTCGGCTTGTGGCTCAAGACCTTCAACGTCAAGCCGAAGGTAGTGAAGGGCATCCAAGCGGAGTGCGGAGGCGCCATGTTGGGCAAGATGCCCAACGTCATCTGGCTCGAAGGGGCCTTCGTGGAGTCCATCAAGGGATGGCAATCGGGGTGGTTCTACATCACCGAGCCGCGTGACCCAAAATGGGCCGCGGCCCCCCGAGTTTAGATCTGGTATCCCGATGCAGCTCACCTCCTGGAAAGAGAAGGGCTTGCTATGGGGCAGTTCGGAGGAGCCGGGACTCGATCTGTCTTCGCACTCGTGAACAAGAAGCTCAGGCTTGTCAATGTGATCCAGGTCATGATCATCCGCCGGATTCTCCCCTTCCATCAACGGGCCTTCAACCTGTGGGAGTTCGATCCGGCACAGCACCGGACTCTGAGCGGGCTCTTTGACACGACGTATGAAGCCGTCTAGAGGGTGCTATTCAAGGGCGGAGAAGCCCCCGCGTCCGGGACTGAAGATCGCGGATTCAGCACCAAGCGCCCGGCCGGTGAGGTAAGCTTCGTTATCCTCTATGGGACAGTTGTTTTCTTTCATAGTTTGACTCTATGTGGGATCTAAAACTCCCAATGCCTTTGACAGGACTGGCAGAGGACGTCCGGACAGGTAGACTGTCCGGCTCCCCTTCCCGAAGACCCAGCGAACGCCCTCTTAACGGGGCTGCTGGTCCCGACACTCTATGTGGTGTCGGAGAAGAAGGCCAAGAAGAAGGCCACGGGAACTCGAAGAAGTTCCCGGCGCCAGGTGATATCGGACTCATCGTCCGATGGCTCCGAGGCGGACTCCTCCCCTGAAGACGAGGAGGAGAAAGAGGACTCTCTCCCAGAGGAAGGAGAGAGGAAGAGGAAGGCTTCCCCAACAGGGGAGGCCGAAGGGTCCAAGAGGGGAAGGACTATTCCCCTGGACAGCTCTACCAACGCCAACGTTGGCGATGAAGAGTGGCCCTCAAGGGCCAGGCCTCCGGCAAGATCGTAAGTATCCGGATTCCTGAATGATTTATAATTTCTCTTTTGCGTCACATAGTGTCCTTCTAATGCCGCACACCGCTGCATCCGCCGATGATGATCTCCCGCTTCATCGAAGCGGTTCGTTGCTCCGTTGGATGTAGATTCCATCTCGACCGCCTCCACCCCTCGCGATCTTGAGGACGCCGAGTGGGATCCCAGAAGGACCCATCGGGAGGAGGCTCGGAGGCGCCACAAGGCAGCCTCCGGACTTTGCACCGGACTCCACGCCGAACCCGCAGATGGTTCCGAGTCCGCAGCGACCCCTTCGCAAGAAGGGCAAGACCGTGACGCCGGCGGCCTCCGTCCAACCGAGGCGCCGGACAACTTGTTGGAGGCGCTCAAAGGCGCTTCCATCGAGGAAGAACACCGCACTATCATGAGTGCGGTGATTCAGAAGGTTCAGCTCGCCAAGAGCGGGTGACCGGCTCGCGGTAGCCTTCTAACGAGCTTTGAGGTAAGAAGTTAAAATTATGTAATCTAATACCGCATAGACAAGTAGCCCACGATGCTCGGCTCGGTGTTGGAAAGAAAAAACTGGATTGAGGATCTAAAATGATATCTGGAGTGCTAAAATTGTGTCAATATGGGTTTGCAGGCTGCTGCTGCTTGACCTCTGCCAAGACCTTGGCTGCGGAGGTCGGTGCATTGAAGCAGGACCTCGAGCGGCCCGAGCAAGAGCTCGGCCTTGCCAAGAAGCAGCTCGAGGACAAAGAAGGTGAGTAATACCATTTTTAAATTTGTACCTTACAGAAAAGGATTTTGGTTGCAAGGAAAATAACAAGGATAACGTGGGTACTGCAGGGGCCACGAACGAGGTGGCCACCTTGAAGGAGGCGTGTCATGTCAACGCATAATGCTGCCGCATGGAACAAGCGGAGCGAGAGAAGTAGGAGGCGCGGGTGGCGGGGGTGCGGCAAGAGCTCCAGGCTCTCATGGAAAAGCATGAGAGTTTGGAGCGTGACTCGAAGACTCGAGAGTCCGAGCTTGCCGCGGCTCTTGAAAGTGCCAAAGCCGCTAAGGCCGAGGCCCATAAGGCCCTCCAGGAAATTGAGGCTGTGAAGAAAATAATGGCGGGTAAGGCATTTTTCATGCAAAGCAAGCATGTTAATGTAAACTACCTGCCACTTACCCGAATTCGGAGCTCTCCAGGGGCGTTTGCCGATCTGCCTCGCAGTGTGTCCGATGCCGCCGCATTCTACCGAGCCGAGGAGGGGAGCTCAATGGAGAAGGTCTTCTGGTCTCAGTACGCTGAGGCCGGTCATCCGGTGCCCCCTAGTGACCAGCTGAAGTAGCTGGTCGAGCTCCCACAAGGTAGCCGAGAAGGCCATGAAGGGCCTCATAGTCCGGCTGTGGCCTGGAGAGGCCATGCCTGGGAGCTACTTCGGCCTCGTGCGGCGGCTGGTGGATGCGTGCCCCTGGGTGGAGGTCATCAAGCGCTCTGCCTGTATTGAAGGTGCTCGTCAGGCCCTTGCCCGCACAAAGGTGCATTGGGGCAGGCTGGATGCGGAGAGGCTTATCACTGACGCGCCACCAGCGGGCAAGGAGTATCGTACGCCCGAGATGTACTATAAGACTGTCCTGAAGGGTGCCCGCAAGATTGCGGATGAGTGCCCCAAAGATGTAATTACTGAGTAAACTCGCTATGTGTTATCCTGTGCGCTGAAAACTTTGTTCATATGCGCTAAGCAACGCTTATTGATTTAAAATATTACCTTCATGCGGCCGTTTATTAAATCGAGAGATGGCAAGTCGTCGGCTTCAGCCCCCATGCCACGAAAGTTTGGGGTGTTAGGGATAAACTTGAGCGCTCTTGTTCCCATTTTGGGTCCATCTAGGAGGCGCTCAACACAACGAACAAGGCAACCGGACTTATAATGCTTGAACACTCTCACTTAGCCATAGAATTCTATAATTTTAAATTTCGGCGAAGCCCCTAGTATTCGGAAGACCGAGTTCGGGGCGCTATCCACGCCTTGGCCGGACATTATCCGGTTCTTCGCTCGAAGCGGCATAAGTCTTTAGGGACTGGAAAAGACCTCTCGAACAGCAACCATTCTCTCGCCTTATCATGACAGTCAGTTTTAGCTTTCTCCACTGAGGCACTCGCCCAGCTCAACCGGGGCGCAATCGCAGTGGTTCTCCCAGTGCTACCTTAGCCTACAGAATGGAACGTAAGGTACCAAAACATGGGAGCCGGGCAAAACCAACTATTGACCCAAGACATGATTCAGAGCCGATTCATATAATGCTATAAGTTCGGGGTGCCGCACTTGTGAAAGTGTTCGAACTTATCACACCATAATGCGGGGAACATAAGCCCCTGGTGTATTCGGCCGTACCAAAATATACGGGTGCAAGATGTCATTAATGAACATATATGTAAAGTAATGCAATTATAGGCAAAAAGTGCTGCATTATTTATTCAAGGAATTCTGCTATGAGTGCGGAATGATACAAATAGTGCGGTAAGCAAGGGATTGGACTAATTAGACGTGTCTCCCTCCAGGGGTAGGCTGCGGAATGGTGTATTTAACAAATTTAATGCTCGTAATGGAGACCACCTGAGTGTTCGTCGTAGCCTTTGTCCCTCCCTGGTTGTTGCATCGTGAGTTCGGCAGGTTCGCCGCCGGACAGGGCCTCTGGTGAATGGAGTCCTGTGTATAAAAAGAAGGAAAATAAAAATAAAAAGAGCGACACACTTGGGAGCCACTGGTGTGGTTGAGCCGCACTCTGGGTCTGTTGTGGTCGTGCCCCTCCCCCTATGCCCATGGTATCTCCAGAGCGTAATGATGTACGCGGAGAGCTGGTCTTGCAATCATGCGAGGGCTGGGGTTGGGGCCGCATTGCTCTGGCGATGCTCGTAGCGTGCGGATGGTCTTGATTGATGTTGCTCGGCGCATTTGGCGTGTCCGGTCGCTTAACGGCGGACTCGAAAATTGCCTTAGAAGGCTGCTCAGCATTTCCGCCGCGAGAGCATTGTATGTTCCTCCGTTCGGAGGAGCGTTCCGTATTTCCGTTGACCGTGATGACTCCACGAGGGCTGGCATCTTGAGCTTGAGGTATGCATAATGCGGCAACGCGTTGAACTTTTGCGAACGCGGTTCGTCCGAGCAGAGCATGATAGCCGCTGCGGAATAGGACTATGTCGAAGATTAACTCCTCGCTCCGGAAATTATCCGGGGATCCGAAGACCACTTCCAGTGTGACTGAGCCTGTACAATTGGCCTCAACACGGTATGGCGCCTTTGAAGGTCGTCTTTGTAGGTTTAATCCTTGAGGGTCTATGCCCATCTTGCGACCGTATCCCGATAAAGCAGGTTCAGCTCTGCCGCCGTCCATCGGGACTCTCGTGAGGTGAAATCCATCGGCGATTGGGTCTAAAACCAATGCGGCGAATCCGCCATGGCGGATCTTGGCGGATGGTCTCTTCGATCGAAAGTGATCGAGCAAGAGGACCATGGATTGAACTTGGGCGATGGCTCCATCGCATATATGTCCCTCGAGCACGCTTCCGCTCCCTCTTGGGTATATGGGTTGCGTATATCATGTTTACCGTCCGCACTTGTGGGGAAAGCTCTTCATCCTCTCTATCGTTCGGGCGGCGGGTCTCTTCCTCGTCATCATTGTGCAGCCCCTTGTCATTGTTTTCGCAATTAACTTGCTGCTTGTTTGAATACCCAACAATCTCTGTTGGTGTGGTTAGTTAGTTTTCGGGGTGCCATGTATCCGCAAGAGCGGTCGAGTATTCGGTCCAAATTGGACGGACCCGGAGTGGTTCTTTTGAATGGCTTCTTCCGCTGACTGGGTTTAGAGCCTCGGAATCCGGCGTTGACTGTCGTATCCTCATTTTTGTCGCCGTTAACGCGGCGTTTGTTTTTGCTTCGACGTGACCTGCCATTGTGGTCCTTAGTATCCGGACTGCCAGCATTTTTACTGAGGTTGTTGCTGCGAGCTAGCCATCTATCCTCTCCCGCACTGAAGCGGGTCATTAATGATGTGAGGGCTGCCATAGATTTCGGCTTTTCCTGTCCTAGGTGCCGGGCCAGCCATTCATCGCGGATGTTATGTTTGAAGGCTGTGAGGGCCTCTGCATCCGGACAGTCGACGATTTGATTTTTCTTTGTTAAGAACCGTGTCCAGAATTGCCTGGCCGATTCGTCTGGCTGCTGAATTATGTGGCTTAGGTCATCGGCATCTGATGGTCGCACATATGTGCCCTGGAAGTTGTCGAGGAATGTGGCTTCCAGGTCCTCCCAACACCCAATTGACTATGCGGGCAAGCTGTTAAGCCAATGCCGAGCTGGTCCTTTAAGCTTGAGTGGGAGATACTTGATGGCGTGGAGATCGTATCCGCGGGCCATATGGATATGAAGGAGATAATCTTCGATCCAAACCGCAAGGTCTGTCGTGCCATCGTAGGATTCAATGTTTACGGGTTTAAACCCTTCAGGGATTTGATGATCCATTACTTCGTCAGTGAAGCATAGCGGGTGTGCAGCGCCTCTGTATTGAGCAATATCACGACATAGCTCAAGAGAGCGTTGTCTGCTGTGTTTGGCCCGGCCGGAGTTGCTGTATCCGGCACGTCGGTATTCGTCGTGGGTCGTGGGGCGCCCACGTGATCCATAGATAGATCTGTATTGTCTTGCCTTGTCCTCCAATATATCCCGCAAGTCCGGCGCGTTCCCCCGTGGCTTCATACTTTTCGAGCGATGCTGGGGTACGGTCTTGATGGAGGGCCTGGATGCCTCTCTGTCGCAACCACGGGGTGGTCGGTCGGCCGTATTGTGCACTGGTGATGAAGGTATGTATATTTCCTCCTCTAATCGGGGGAGCAACTTGCGTTTTGGGTAGCTCTTAGAGGGGCGTTCGAGTTCATACTCTTCGGCCGCGAGGACCTCGGTCCATCTGTCGGCCAGCAGGTCTTGATCAGCTTGAAGCTGCTGCTGCTTTTTCTTTAGGCTATTTGCTGTGGCCATTAGCCTGCGTTTGAAACGCTCTTGTTCGACGGGATCCTCAGGCACGACAAATTCGTCGTCGTCGAGGCTTGCCTCGTCTCCGGAGGGAGGTATGTAATTATCATCCTCGACCTCTTCGTATGCCGCTCTCTCGTGAGGGCTTGCTTCGCATCCTCCTCGCTGAATCTTCTTTGGAGGGGTTGTCTTGACACTTCTCGGGTGTTATTATCTCTTGTGCCGGAATCTCCATTCTTGCTGTGGCGGGATTTAGAGCGGTGCCACTGACGTCGGCGCTTGGGCTGTTTCTTTAAGGAATCTGCCTCCGCTGCTTCTTCGCCGTCCCCATCTTTTGGGGTGTCCACCATGTATATGTGTATGACGAGGTGGTCTTCCAGTGTCCTGTAGGCGCTGGTTCTTGATCGTCTCCGGCATCGTCGTCCATACCGTCGATGTCTTCGGAGCCGTAGTCTAGCATGTCGGTTAGATCGTCAACAAAGTGGGTGGTGGGTGGGCTTTGAATTTCTTCGTCGTCCGCATCCCAACCATCCTGGCCGTAGTCCGGCCAGGGCTCTCCGGATAGCGAGAGATGCTTTAGCGAATTTAAGATGTCGCCAAAGGGTGAGTGCTGAAAGATGTCCGCAGCGGTGAACTCCATGATCGGCGCCCAATCGGATTCAATTGGCAGGGGCGCAGGAGGTTGAGTCCGGCAGGAGTCCGCACCTCGAGTCACGAGCTTTATAAGGGACGAGGTCGGTGTTCGCTCCATCGCCGTGGAAGTTGCAGCCCGAGGCGGTGTCCAGCCACCCATCCTCGTCTGCGATCGGCTCCGAACTATGGGTCGGAGCGGATTTCATCTGCGACCTCCAAGGTCTTGTCCGCGGCAGAGTTGGATCATGCCCATCGTGACAAAGGCGGCACGCTTCGGCTGCGGCTTGGATCCATCGAAGATCAAGTCTCCGCGGATATCCGCCGTGAAGTTTAGGCTTCCAAATCGACCGATGGCGGGCGTAGCTTCGCTCTGCTCGGATGGCCAAGTGAATTGGCCTGAGGCGAAGCCGCCCGAATCTAAGATCTGCCCGGGAGAAAAGTCTCACCCAGATCTGCGTTGTTGTTGATTGAAGAAGCCATCAAGCCTATCGGTGGCGACACGGAGGAACTCTCAATGAAAGCACCAATGTCGGTGTCAAAACCGGCGGATCTCGGTAGGGGTCCCGAGCGTGCGTCTAGGCGGATGGTAACAGGAGACAAGGGACACGATGTTTTTACCTGTGTTTGGCCCTCTCGATGGAGGTAAAACCCTACTCCTGCTTGATTGATATTGATGATATGGGTAGTACAAGAGTGTATCTACCACGAGATCAAGGAGGCTAAACCTAGAAGCTAGCCTATGGTATGATTGTTGTAATGGTTGTTGTCCCACGGACTAAAACCCTCCGGTTTATATAGACACCGGGAGGACTAGGGTTACAGAGTCGAGTTACAATGGTAGGAGATCTACATATCCAGATCGCCAAGCTTGCCTTCCGCGCCAAGGAAAGTCCCATCCGGACACGGGACGAAGTCTTCAATCTTGTATCTTCATAGTCTTGGAGTCCGGCTGACGATGATAGTCCGGTTGTCCGTACACCCCCTAGTCCAGGACTCCCTCAGGAGGCATCTGAGTACTTTTTCAAGAACAAGCAGGAGCAGCTTGGTTACTTGATAGCATGAACACTGAGGATTGAGAAGGGGTTGGCCACCCTAACTCAAAACCAGGATAGCCTGGAAAGAATCGTCGAACAAAAATTCTATGATCTAGATGTCAAAATGGCGAGATTGATCGGTTGTGGAGCAGCTATAGGATGACATGCAGGAGAGGAAGGGCAAGACAACCATCGATGCATTTGCGGAGTGCCTAGAGCTCAGAGGTCACCGTAGTGCTGTGATGCGGACACGAGCCACATCATCTGCACCAACTACAACTACTACAGCTCCAGTGCAACCAGCTCTAGCACCAACTCCTCCAGCTCCTTCCACATCAACTGAAGCCTTCGTCCAAGGAGCCATCTCTACACCACCACCTGAAGATCAAGCCTGAGAGTCAATCTAGCACTATGCATTTTCTATGAACTTTTTGGTAACTTGTTGCCAAAGGGGGAGAAAATGTATAGATCATAGGCTTCGATAGAGAGAGTGTTGCTTTTGTTCTCTCTTGCTTTGGTGGTTAAACTTTGTTTGCTTTTAATTGCTTGAGAAACTATGTTGTTATCTGTGAGACATTGATGATCATGTGTTTGATCATAAGCTACACTTATGCTTGTTAGATGATATTATCTTACCTATCCTTATATGATCATTCACTTTGCTTGGTGATGAGTGCATGTATTCAATCTTTCTTATTTTGAGCGCTCCACCAAGATGTATGTGACATGGAAGAGTAACCCATGAGCCTAATTCCTTGTGCATTTGCAGTCCAAAGCAAATCTTAAACTATGCACAAATTTAGGGGGAGCTCTTGCTTATCACATACTTCTCAAAGCGACGATGTTTTTCAATCTTATTATCATTTGTTGAAGCTTTGATCTATATGTTGTCATCAATTACCAAAAAGGGGGAGACTGAAAGTGCAACTATCCCTAGGTGGTTTTGGTAATTCATAACAACATATAGCTCATTGAGCTAATGCTATTCCAAGACAAATATTTCAGGAAAGCTCAATGAATGGCATGGCATGGATGATGAAAGTGGATCCCTCAAAATATCAAGGACAAAGGATTGGCTCAAGCTCAAAAGCTCAAGACTCTTCATTTTACATATTAGTGATCCAAGATCACGTTGAGTCTATAGGAACAGTCAATACTATCAAGGAGGGATGAGGTGTTGCTTAATGAGCCTCTTGCTTCAAGTGCTTAGTGATATGATCCAAAAACCCTCAACTACTTTCTCACATCCACATATGACCTAAACCCAAAGTCAAAATCGGTCCCATCGATCTTTCTATCCAGCGCCACCGAGTTCAAATGTCATAGCCACTGCCACAAACCCTAGGCAAATCGGTCTTACCGATAGGGATCTCGGTCTCACCGAGATGGGATTGTAATCTCTCTGTTTCCCATCGTAACGTTTCGGTCTAACCGAAGTGAGCGATTGGTCCCACAGAGATTGCAATGTAAACTCCCTGTTTCCCTTTCGTAACATTTCGATCTCACCGAAATGAGCGAATCGGTCCCACCGAGTTTACCTGACCAACTCTCTGGAAAGCTTATTACTAAAATTGGTTTCACGGAGTTTGTGTAATCGGTCTCACCGAGATTACGTTATGCCCTAACCCTAACCATATCGGTCCTACCGAGTTGCATGTCGGTCCCACCAAAAATCCTAACAATCACTAGGTTTACTAAATCGGTCCGACCGAGTCTGTTGAATCGGTCCCACCGAGTTTGGAAAATTGTGTGTAACGGTTAGATTTTGTGTGGAGGCTATAAATGCCCCTCCACCTCCTCTTCATCCGTGGAGAGAGCCATCAGAACAAACCTACACTTCCAACTTACCATTTCTGAGAGAGAACCACCTACTCATGTGTTGAGGCCAAGATATTCCATTCCTACCATATGAATCTTGATCTCTAGCCTTCCCCAAGTTGCTTTCCACTCAAATCTTCTTTCCACCAGATCCAAATCCCATGAGAGAGAGTTGAGTGTTGGGGAGACTATCATTTGAAGCACAAGAGCAAGGAGTTCATCATCAACGCACCATTTGTTACTTCTTGGAGAGTGGTGTCTCCTAGATTGGCTAGGTGTCACTTGGGAGCCTCCGACAAGATTGTGGAGTTGAACCAAGGAGTTTGTAAGGGCAAGGAGATCGCCTACTTCGTGAAGATCTACCGCTAGTGAGGCAAGTCCGTCGTGGGCGACGGCCATGGTGGGATAGACAAGGTTGCTTCTTCGTGTACCCTTCGTGGGTGGAGCCCTCCATGGACTCGCGCAACCGTTACCCTTCGTGGGTTGAAGTCTCCATCAACATGGATGTACGATAGCACCACCTATCGGAACCACGCCAAAACCATCCGTGTCTCCAATTGCGTTTGAATCCTCCAAACCCTTCTCTTTACATTCTTGCAAGTTGCATGCTTTAATTTCCGCTGCTCATATACTTTTTACATGCTTGCTTGAATTGTGTGATGATTGCTTGACTTGTCCAAAGATAGCTAAAATCTACCAAACTCTAAAATTGGGTAAAGGTTAAGTTTTTAATTGGTCAAGTAGTCTAATCACCCCCCTCTAGACATACTTCAAGGTCCTACACGCACACATTAATAGCCAATGAAGTCCTTTTTGAAACAATAAGCTGACACGTTAATATCACAAACGGTTGTATCATATGAACCGTGTCAATATTTAACCATGCTTAGTGGCGTGCGTGCAGTTGTTTGATTAGACGGGACGAGCGCGAGAAGTCGGTCATGCAGGCTCGACGGGACGCGTGCGAGCAGTCCACCGCACAGGCTCGACGAGACGCGTGCATCCTGGCCACCTCGCAGGCTCGACGGGACACGTGCGAGCAGCAAGGCTGCCCATGCTCATCGGGAAGCAAGCTCTTTGACCTCCATGCACCAGCCGCAGCCCGCCTCACTCAAAACTTCGCCATTAATGGGTTAATTAAAGCGCCTGGACGGAGGGTGTTTGGTTGTGATCGGATGGCAGCATTTGCTTTGTTCATGTTTTCAACTCGTATTCCAGCCTAATTTAAATTGCCACATAGGGCAACGGATAATACGACGACAAATAAAATGGCAACAGATAGTACGACAACAAATTTACAATGGCACAGATAATAATTGTCTTACATATTCCGGATAATTTTAAATGCCACATGTGGCAAAGTTTGGAAGACACGGGGGCAAGGGAAGAAGGAAATCATAGACAACGATCTAGATCACTACTGTATCTACTCTTTGATGGATCGCCGGACAATGACATCCTCCAGCTCCTTCCTCATTTCCTCACGGCTTTGCTTGAGAGCAGCCACAGATTCCTCCACCTCCTACTCGTGCTCGATCCGGATCTTCCTCAAGTCACCCATTAGCTCCTCGACAACCGCTGTCGGCGTCATCCCCGAGGCACTACTCTGCTCATGTAGCATCTTCCAGCCGGCGGCCGCCTCCTCTTTCTCAGTGAGCGCCTTGAGAAGCTTCGCATTGTCACCCATGAGTTGCTCGACAAGGCCGGTCGCCTTGTCAACCGAGGCATCGCTGATCTCGAGGAGCTTCATCAAGCCGTCGACCAGCTCCTGCTGCTTAATGAGGCCAGCGAGAATGTCGTCATCACCGGCCAAGGACTTCAGCAACGCCAGCTCGTCGCGATTGCCGACGTGGCGAATGCGCTTGTGAGAGCCCTCGCGTGCCCATGAGAGCTTGTTAGAGGGCTCTGCGGTGCGCCGGGACATCATTGCTGCGGCTGCCGCTTCGCGGCGGGACCTCTCTAGTGCTTCAGCGGCCTTGGTCTTTGCTGCCTGGTTATATGCCCACCCGAAACTCCTCCTACTAGTCATGGCGGAATGACTTGACAGGAAAGACCAGTTTTGTAGGTGATGAGGAGAGGAACTGTGAAGTAATTTTCGAGTGGGTAGCTTCTACAGCCCGGTGCTAAGTGTGAACACATATTAGTTTGATCTGTGTGAAGAGATTTGCAGTTACTTATTGCGTTGTAATCTGCAATGTGAGGAGAAACAAAGTCAAAATTTGTTAATGGTTCTGGGCCCACAAAGCCCCGTTTTTGTTGTTCTGTCTCATTGCAAACAGTTCTTTTGGATCAACCGTATGCCATGCATCGGAAGCCCGAAACGTGGGCCCTTGTTCTCGTATGTACGTGTACGTGTCTGCCCACTATCACACATGGTCATGATATCACCATCGTGTCCTATGAATGCGTCGTCGCGTCTCCCACGAGGTGCCAGAAGGTTGACCATGTCGTTGCTCACCGTGGCGTCCCTGCTTTTTTTTCTTTTTTTTGGTGAGTCTGTGGCTTCCCTGCGCGCGCTCTGCTCACCGTTGAGGCAAATTTACAATGGCAACGGTTAATAATTGTCTTACATATTCATGATAATTTAAAATGCCACATGCGGCAAGGCACAAAACACTCACGACCTAATTATGCATACAATTATAATAAAATATAGGCTAAAAAACTGAGCCGGTGGCCTTCCGACAACGGTCTTGTCAGACTCCATGATCAGCATATCACCCTTGCGGCTGTTCATTATGTGTAACTTACTAATCATCACACACGAGTACTCACAGACACATCATGTGCGATACTCCTTGCCACCGCAAGCAACTAGTTTGTAGTTTTTCAAAGCTTTTTGTAGGAACAGAATCACACACGAACTTACTATAGTAACCGTTTGTGTTATAATTTCTCATCCCAAATAGTTCATCCGAGTGGGCTGTTTGCTGCGTATCTGGTTTACACGAATCGTTTGTGTTCTTTTGGCTGATCGCAAATGCCACTTATGACACACATCTTGTTAAGATGAACCGTTTCCATTCTCTTACCTAATCGAAAACAGTTTGTCCGAGTGAACTGTATGCCGTATATCACACACACACACACCTTGATCTGGCTGATTGTTTTTGTTGCATTCCCTAATAGCACATAGTTCATCAGAGGGAACTGTATGCCGTATATCGCACACACATTGGTATGGTTGCTCATTTCTGCTGTTCTTCCTCATCGCAAACAGTTCTGCTGAATCAACCGTATGCCCTGCATCGCACACGCAACTAAAATCTGAATCGTGTTTGATGCTTCCATCATCGCAAACATTTTGGACATTTTTGATGGTTCTCTGACACCACCGTTTGCGATTATTGCATCGCACACAGTTTCTCGAAGGGTCTCTGATCGTAGTGTCGCGTTAGCAGCATCCTGCAGTAGTGACATGAGCAAAACGTTTCAACCAGACACATCGAAAGATAGGGGCTTATTGTTTTGCCTCCCAACATATTCACCTCAAGGGTGATGTCAACAATAATAACTCATGCTACCCGTATTCAACTGGATATATGTGCCTAGATCTTTCCTCACCACATGATGCTTGCCAAAAGAGAAAAAGGAATAGAGAGAAAAACTTTGACCCTTCGCATAAAAGTAAATACTCAAAAGTAAAAGATAGGACCTTCACAGAGGGAAGCAGAGGTGGCCATGCGCTTATTTGTTTGTATGCTCAACCCCTTAGAACGTCACGTTATATTGCCCCTTATGATATCAACCTTTATTATGCAGTCTGTCGCTTTTATTCTTTGCCATCACAAGTTCGTACAACGCTCAATTTTCTCTTACACTAAATGATCTAACACTTTTAGAAGCAATTTTTATTTCCTTATTGCACTGGTGACAACTTACTTGAAGGATCTTGCTCCATCGATAGGTAGGTATGGTGGACTCTCAAAACAAGAATTGGGTTTAAGGGTTTTTGGATGCACAAGTAGTATCTCTACTTGGTGCGGAATTTTTGGCTAGCAAAGATAGGGGACAAGCACCACATGTTGAAGGATCTATGACAATATAACTTCTATGTGAATATGAACAAACATAAATCATTACATTGTCTTCCTTGTCCAACGTCAACAATTTTGGCATATAATATTTTGATGGGGGCTCACAATCACAAAAGATTTCCAAGATAAGTGTATTTGCATGTGAAAGTTCTCTTCCTTCTACTAATCATTCGTGAATTGCTTGTACGACCAATACTATGATTGTCAAGCCTAAAAAGATTTCACTTTATAAACCCAATGTGAAGCTACTACTAGTCATGGTATGATTTCAACTTCATGACATTCAATTTATTCAACAGATTACTCATAGGATAAAAGTGAAGCACAAGAGTAAATGACAAGCTACTCCAAAAAGATATAAGTGAAGATCAAGCGAGTAGTTATGTAAATGGGTAGCTAATTGTGGATTCTCTCTTATTTAAAAAACTTTCAGATCTAAGTATTTTATGAAAACAGCAAGCAAAACAAAACAAAATGACATTCTAAAAATAGCACAACTCATGTGAAGAAGCAAAAACTTAGGCTCAACCGATACTAACCGATAATTGTTGAAGAGGAAAGGTGGGATGCCTAACGGGGCATCCCCAAGCTTAGATGTTTGAGACTTCTTGAAATATTATCTTGGGGTACCTTGGGCATCCCCAATAATGAGATTTTGTGTATCCTTAATTCTTCTCATATCACGGTTTTCCTAAATCTCAAAAGCTTCACCCACACAAAACTCAACAAGAACTCATGAGGTAAGTTAGTATAAACCAATACAAAAACCTTATCATTCTCTACTGTAGCAAGTCACTAAAATTATTATTCAAAATTGCATACTAAATGCCTCTGCATATTTAATACTCCTATCCTCAAATAGAATCATTAAACAAGCAAATATATGCAAACAATGCAAACATAACAGCAATCTGCCAAAACAGTACAGTCTGTAAAGAATGCAAGATTCATCATACTTTCCTAACTCCAAAAATTATGAAAAAAATACCACACTGTAGAAAATTTATCATATCTTATTTTGCAAAAACATTCAACAATTTATCATATTCTGACTTTTCTAGGGAATTTTTTCAACATCGATAAACTTTCTGTTTTGAAACAGCAACATGTATACTTGCAAAATAAGCATGGCAAAGGCTATCGTTGCCAATTTTATTGAAATAAAAGATGCAAAACATTATTCTAAATAAGAACAAGAAAATCCTAACAAAATAAATTGATGCTCCAAGCAAAACACATATCATGTGACAAATGAAAACATAGCTCCAAATGAGGTTACCGATAATGTTTGAGACGAAAGAGGGGATGCCTTCGGGGGCATCCCCAAGCTTAGTTTCTTGGATCTTCCTTGGATATTAACTTGGGGTGCCTTGGGAATCCCCAAGCTTAGGGTTTTTTCACTCCTTATTCTCCTCATATCGACATCTCACCCAAAACTTGAAAACTTCAATCACACAAAACTTAACGGAACTTTGTGAGATAGGTTAGTATGATAAAGAGCAAACCATTTCACTTTTGGTATTGTCAAAGACAAGATTAATAATTGTTTGCACACAATGAAAACTTTAGCATATCATTTCTACAATTTATATTAAGCAATATAAGTCATAGAAACTAGGAAACAAGCAAACTATGCATTGAAAACAGAATCTGTCAAAAACAGAACAGTTTGTAGTAATCTGTACTCAAACCATACTTCTGCTACTCCAAAAATTATCAAAAAAAAATTAGACCACGTGAGAAATTTGTATGTTAATATTCTGCAAAAATAATCAACTCAAAACACTCTTCTTTTAAAAATGAGAGTTATTTTCGTGAGCGCAAAAGTTTCTGTTTTTCAGCAATATCAAATCAACCATCACCCAACATGATCCCAAAGGCTTTACTTGGCACTTTATTGAAACAAAGACAATAAAACATGATTACTACAGTAGCCTAATCATGTGAACACACAAAAACAGTAGGTAAAAGTGTTGGGTTGTCTCCCAACAAGCACTTTTCTTTAGTGCCTTTTAGCTAGGCATGATGATTTCAATGATGCTCTCATAAAAGATAATAATTGAGACATAACAAGAGCATCATGAAACACATGGCAAGAAAATTTAAGCCTAACTCACTTCCTATGCATAGGGACTTTGTGAGCAAATAACTTTTGGGAGCAAGAATCAACTAGCATAGGAAGGCAAAACAAGCAAAACTTCAAGATTTTCAACACATAGAGAGGAAACTTGATATTGTTGCAATATGTGAAAGCATAAGTTCCTCTCTCATAATAATTTTCAGTAGCATCATGAAGGAATTCAACAATATAACAATCACATAAATCATTCTTTTCATGATAAATAAGCATAGAAATTTTGTTACTCTCCACATAAGCAAATTTATTCTCATGAATAGTAGTGGGAGCAAATCAACAAAATAACTATCATGAGAGTGAAAATTAAAATCATGATGACAAGTTTCATGGTTATCATTATTCTTTATAGCATACATGTCATCACCATAATCATCATAGATAGGAACTTTGTTGTCATAGTCAATTGCAACCTCCTCCAAAATAGTGGATTCATCACTAAATAAAGTCATGACCTCTCCAAATCCACTTTCATCATTATAATCATCATAAATAGGAGGCATGCAATCATTATAACAAATTTGCACATCAAACCTTGGGGACTAAAAATATCATCTTCATCAAACATAGCATCCCCAAGCTTATGGTTTTGCATATCATTAGCATCATGGATATTCAGAGAATTCATACTAACATCATTGCACTCATGCTCATCGTTTATGCCAAACATTCTATTGAATTCTTCTTCTATCAATTGAGCACAATTTTCATTTCCATCATTTTCACGAAAGACATTATAAAGACGAATAATATGATGCAACGTAAATTCCATTTTTTGTAGTTTTGTTTTATGAACCAAACTAGTGATAAACAAGAAAGTAAAAGATTCGATTGCAAGATCTAAAGATATACCTTCATGCACTCACCTCCCCTGCAACGGCGCCAAAAAAGAGCTTCGCTGGCAGGATGTGAGTGCCGCTTACCTAGCCTCCCCAACAACGGCGCCAGAAAAGAGCTTGATGTCTACTACGCGACTTTATTCTTGTTGACACGTGTTGGGCCTCCAAGCATAGAGTTTTGTAGGACAGTAGCAATTTTCCCTCAAGTGGATGACCTAAGGTTAATCAATCCGTGGGAGGCGTAGGATGAAGATAGTCTCTCTCAAGCAACCCTGCAATCAAATACAAGAAATCTCTTGTGTCCCCAACACACCCAATACAATGGCAAATTGTATAGGTGCACTACTTCGGCGAAGAGATGGTGATAAAAGTGTAGTATGGAAAGTAGATATGAGTTTTTTAGTGCGACAATAAAAACAGCAAGGTAGTAAATAGTAAAACGGAGCACAAACGGTATTGCAATGATGGAAAATGAGGCCTAGGGTGCATACTTTCACTAGTGCAATATCTCAACAATGCTAACATAGTTGGATCATATGATTATCCCTCAGAGTGCAATAAAGAATCACTCCCGAGTTCCTATTAGCGGAGAACAAAAGATAGAAATTATTTGTAGGGTACGAAACCACCTTGATAACCCGCAAGTATACGGGATAGTTGTAGCCTCTTTAGATAAGTAAGAGTGTCGAACCCAACGAGGAGCTAAAGGTAGAACAAATACTCTCTCAAGTCCTATCAGCCACTGATACGACTCTACGCATGCTTGACGTTCGCTTTACCTAGAACAAGTATGAAACTAGAAGTACTTTGTAGGTGTGGTAGGATAGGTTTGCAAGATAATAAAGAACACGTAAATAAAAAGTAGGGGATGTTTAGATAAAGATGCAATAAAGTAAATATAGTGAGTGTGGAAAAGTGGTGGTAGGAGTAGTGGAATTGTCCCTAAGCAATTGACTACTTTACTAGACCGATAGCAAGTTTTATGTGGGAGAGGCCACTGCTAGCATGTCATCCCTAACTTGGAATTCTATGCACTTATGATTGGAACTATTAGCAAGCATCCACAACTACTAACATTCATTAAGGTAAAACCCAACCATAGCATTAAGATATATTGGTCCCCCTTCAATCCCGTATGCATCAATTACTATGCTAGGTTGAAGCTTCTGTCACTCTAGCCCTCCAATACATAGTCCTATCAACATACAACTAACCCTATGGTGTGTTCCACGCGCGCGCTCATATGATGGGCACCAAAGGACAACAACATAACCACAAGCAAATTAAATCAATCATAGCAATTCATCAACCACCAATAGGACAACGAAAATCTACTCAGACATCATAGGATGGCAACACATCATTGGATAATAATATGAAGCATAAAGCACCATGTTCAAGTAGAGGGTACAGCGGGTTGCGGGAGAGTGGACCACTGTAGATAGAGGGGGGAAGGTGATGGAGATGTTGGTGAAGATAGCGGCAGTGTTGGTGAAGATCGCGGTGATGATGATGGCCCTCGGCAGCGCTCCGGCGCCACCGGAAGCAAGGGGGAGAGAGCCCCCCTTCTTCTTCTTCTTCCTTGACCTCCTCCCAAGATGGGAGAAGGGTTTACCCTCTGGTCCTTGGCTCCCATGGCGTGGGAGGGGCGAGAGCCCCTCCGAGATTGGATCTATCTCTTTGTTTCTGCGTTCTGGAATTCTGCCCTGGCACCGTTTCTTTCATATCCGGAGATCCGTAACTCCGATTGGATCGAAACCTTCGCCCAGATCATTTTCCAAAAATTAGCTTTCTTGCGGCCAAAGAAGGGCATCAACCGCCTTACGAGTGGCCCAGGAGGGTGGGGGGCGTGCCCACCTGGAGTGGGCGTGGGCCCCTATCTCCTGGCTACCTCGGGCACCGTCTTGCGTTGATTTTACTTCCCAAAAATCACAAATATTCCAAAATAATTCTCCATCCGTTTTTATCCCGTTTGGACTCCATTTGATATGGGGTTTCTGCGAAACATAAAACATGCAACAGACAGGAACTGGCACTGGGCACTGGATCAATATGTTAGTCCCAAAAAATAGTATAAAAAGTTGCCAAAAGTATATGAAAGTTGAATAATATTGGCATGGAAAAATCAAAAATTATAGATACGACGGAGACGTATCACACCTCAAAGCTATTCTTTCCGATCAATCTATCCTAGAGTTCGTACTAAATTAACAACAAGATATTATTTTCGATCGATCTAATCAAGAGTTCGTACTAAAATAATACCATGTGATACATATCAACCAACTCTAATGTCACCTAGATACCTCCAATGTCACCGCGAGTACCGGTGAGTTAATTATACGGTATGTATCAAACAATTTCGGATTCATAATACTCAATCCACACAAAGAACTACAAGGGGACCCCAAAGTTTCTATCAGAGAAAAGATAATAAAAACATGCATCAACCCCTATGCATAGATTACCCCAAAGTCACCTCGGGAATCCGCAAGTTGAGTGCCATAACATATATCAAGTGAATCAAAATAATACCCCGTTGTCACCATGGGTATTTATAGGCAAGACATATATCATGTGTTTTCAGATCTGAATATTCAATCCGATAAGACAAAACTTCAAAGGGTAGAGATTCTATTCATCACAACAAGAGTAGAGAGGGGAGAAACATCATATGATCCATCTAAGTCAACAAAGCCCATGATACATCAAGATTGTCACATCTCAAGATCGCGCGCGAGAGAGAGAGAGAGAGAGAGAGAGAGAGAGAGATTAAACACATAGCCACTGGTACAAACCCTCAGCCCTGAGGTGGACTACTCCCTCCTCATCGTGGTGGCCTTTGGGATAATGAAGATGGCCACTGGATATATTCCCCCCTCCGGCAGGGTGTCGGAACGGGGTCTAGATTGGTTTTTGATGGCTATAGAGGCCTGCGGCGGCGAAACTTCCGATCTAGGGATACCTCCAAGGGTTTTGGAATATTTGGGAATTTATAAGGCGAAGAGGTGGTTCAGGGGGCGCCCGAGGTGGGCAGCACCCACCAGGGCGCGCCTGGGCTTCCTGGCGCGCCCTGGTGGGTGCTGCTCCCCTCGAGCAGCCCCCCATGTGCTTCCTTGGCCCACTGGTGGTCTTTTGGTCGATAAAAAATCTCCAAAAAGTTACACGGTGTTTGGACTCCGTTTGATATTGATTTCCTGCGATGTAAAAAACAAGCAAAAAACAGCAACTGGCACCAGGCACTGGGTCAATAGGTTAGTCCCAAAAAATGATATAAAGTTGCTATAAAATGATTGTAAAACATCCAAGAATGATAATATATTAGCATGAATACTTCACAAATTATAGATACGTTGGAGAAGTATCACTCAACAAATATAGGTATGCTCTCCCAGCAATGGTGCTAGAAAAAGGTCTTGATAACACACAAGTATAGGGGATCACAACAGTTTTCGAGGGTAAAGTATTCAACCCAAATTTATAGATTTGACACAAAGGGAGCCAAAGAATATTTGCAAGTATTAGCAACTGATTTGTCAATTCAATCACACCTGGAGATTAATTATCTGCAGCAAAGTGATCAGTAGCACAGTAATATGATAGCTTTGATAGTAGTGGTAGCAGCAACAGTAACGGTAACAATGATAGTAATAGTTTTGTAGTAGTAACGATAGTAACAACAACAGTAGTAACTTAGTACGATCAATGTGTAGGAAAATCGTAGGCATTGGATTATCATATAACAGTCATAACCTAGGGCGATGCGACACTAGCTCCAGTTCATAAATATAATGTAGGCATGTATTCCGTAAATAGTCATACGTGCTTATGGAAAGAAGTTGCGTAGCATCTTTTGTCCTACCCTCCCGTGGTAGCGGGGTCCTATTGAAAACTAAGGGATATTAAGGCCTCCTTTTAATGGAGAACCGGAACAAAGCATTAACACACAGTGAATACATGAACTCCTCAGACTGCGGTCATCACCGGGAAGTGTCCCGACTATTGTCACTCCGGGGTTGCCGGATCATAACACGTAGTAGGTGACTATAACTTGCAAGATCGGATCTAGAACATAGATATAATGATGATAACATAAACGGTTCAGATCTGAAATCATGGCACCCGGGCCCAAAGTGACAAGCATTAAGCATGGCAAAGTCATAGCAACGTCAATCCCAGAACATAATGGATACTAGGGATCAAGCCCTAACAAAACTAACTCGATTACATGATGAATCTCATCCAACTCCTCACCGACCAGCGAGCCTACGAAGGAATTACTCACTCTTGCACTACAAAAAAATAAACTTCCGTGATGATACGTGTTTGTCACAGTAGGTCATGTTTTTTGTCATGGATGTACATCCATGACAAATTTATGACAGAATCAAGATAGTCATACATGTGATGTCGTAGAAGTGTTCCATGACATTACCAAAATTATCATCATGGAAGTGTCCGCTTCCATGATGATAAATCGCGCGTCACAGAAGTGCTTTCGTCAAGGGTGACCGACACATGGCATCCACCGTAACGGAACACCGTTAAGCTATCGGGTCAGGTTTTGGATCCGATAACCCATTAACAGCCCCGACCAATGGGGATTTCCACGTGTAAAATCATCATTGGTTGGAGGAAACACGTGTCTGCTCATCGTTGGGACTGATGTCATCCACTCATTGGACGGAAGGCGCCTATGATACGTCGACACGTGGCACGGCCCAACAGAGGCCCATTCCTGTGAAAAGGCTGGCCCGTTTGACTTGGTCAAAATGTGGCGGGCCGGCCCATGGAAAGCCTGTTAACGGCCTGTTTGCATATAGCCCATTTACAGCCCACTAACACAAGGCCCGTTACGCCATATCCGAATTAGGCCCAGTAGCGTCATCTGGGCCACCCAATATGATTCCAGCCCAATTTCACTTCTGGCCCATGTATGGCCCATGACGTCTTTTGGCCCATATGAGGCCCTATGTAACTCTTGGCCTATTAACGGCCCGTGGTGAAACTGGCCCGTAATGAACAACGTATCACTTTACACCCATTAACGGCCCGTGGAGAAACTGGCCCGTAATGAACAGTGTATCACTTTATACCCATTAACGGCCAGTTATTCCGTTGGGCCGTTTCCAGCCCATGTTATCTTTCGGCCTTCTTGGAGCCCATTTATTCCAGCATTCGTTTACTTACGGCCCATTACTGTCATTTTCTGCTTGTGGGCCAAATTCAGCCCGTGGTTACAGTCGGCCCGTTTGTGGTCCGTTAATACGTTGGGCCATTTTCATAGGGTCATGAAATACGGCCTATTAACGATGGCCCGTTATGGTCGGCCCATGAACGGACGATTCCAACTCTAGCCCGTTTATGGCCATAATGTGGCCTGTTATTGGCCCATGTTATCATACTGCCCATATAAGGCCCATTTATGATACGGCCTGTAGAAAGCCCATTGTTTCTACGGCCCTTAGAAGGCCCATTGTTTCTATGGCCCGTAGAAGGCCCTTGCTTCTACTGCCCGTAGGAGGCCCAAGTGTCACTACGGTAAATATTAGCCCATGGTTATTGTAGCCTAGTTTTAAAAAATAGGTTATTGCAGCCACTAGCAAACCGCGGAAAAAGAACTGCAATGACTACAAGCAAACAAATAACAAGACAACAAGGAAATAAATAAGCAAGCAACTTACGCTAGGCTATCACGGCTATCACATATTACATCCACTGGGCATCAAAGTTTGCCACCAGTGCAAATAAACGCGCCGACAAAAGAATATACAAAACTGAGAGCGCGTCAGTAGGCACTAGGCCTGGCCAGGAAGGGCCCCCCAAATAGCTGAAGAAGCTGAGTAGACCTCAGTTGTGTCAACGATAGATGCATCAACACTAGATTTAAGGCTTGATGTTGCGCACGGCAGTCCTCTGACATCTTCATTGCATCTTTGACTTCAAGTCGGAGCTGAGCTGAAGCAAGCCTTTCCGCTTTAAGTTGAGACCGAAGAAGTCGAACTGATTGAGGCAATGACGCAGAGGTTGTCTCACACCTGCTGGTGATTAGCTTCAACTCACTGTCTTCATCAAGACAGGACCTTGGGGTCATCTCGCTGTCCACAAGATGGTTTGGCTCACTATCTTCCCTAAAGTTTTGCCTGGCGTAAGAGATACGACTTTGAAAGAGAAACAAGGAGACACGTAACAGGTTTCACAATTATATAAGCAAATAAATGGATCCGTACTGCATAAGGAACATGTTTTTACAACTACAATTTGAAACTGGTAATTGTTGCAAACATCCAATCAGATCTAAACAACAAAGCAAACAACAATGGAGGAAATGATGCCTATCCAAATCTATACTAGAACAAAGTTTGAAGTCTTGAGAAGGATGAACTTACATTACATGTTAACACAGGCTGGACAAAGCCCTTCTCCATGTTGATGGAAGCATAATTCAATAAATTCCCCAAAGAAAATTCTTTATAAGCGTTGCCATTATTCTACATTTTGCAAAGAGTAAATATAGATCAAATAATATAGGAAGAAACAGAGGATAATGAAGCTCAGGTGCAGACTGATGATACATAATCAAATAGCAATTAATTAAGTACAGCGTTACAAGGCAAAAGGGAGAGAGGTACTGACGAGAGCAATGCAGAGCCCATTATTGTTTTGAGATAGTATGATCCTTTGAGCAAGGAGATTCATCTGAACTTAGTTTTCATACAAGAGAGAAGGTAAGGCACAAGCAGAAATTTAGGAGTTCAAATTTTGAATTGATATCATAGACAGTACCTGACGCCGGGCTCCAAGCAGTTCTAATAGGGGTTTGGCCACTGGAGTAGGAGTAAAGTGTGGTACAGTTGGGCCTGTGTTTTCTGTGGCTGCTGATCTATCTGATTTAACGAGTATCACTACCTTTTCCAAATACCTAGTTTGTACTCCTTGAGGATCTGCACTCACCCTCTTCCTTTTGGACATCTATTACGAAAGAACAACATTTGACTGGAAAAACATAGTGTGACGACACATGGAATAGGTCTGAGAAAATGGATAGGTATGGCATATAATCATATATGATGCTTAAACTAAGCAGATGGTGTAACAAAGTAGAAGTAATGCAAGAGGTCAGATGCAAAATATGTGCGACCAATACAACTTTGCAAAGCTAGAGTAAGCACCTTGATGGGTGAATAAGATAGGCCATCCTCCACCATGCCAAGTTTGTTAGCCAACGGATCGTTCCGCAATATTCCTCTCATGCGCCCATTCTCATATTCATTTTGATAATGTTCAATATATGACATGCATGAAAACATAAAAACAAGTGAGATTTTCTTTGTAATGCAGAAGTGATTCTAATCCAATACTGCCTCCCTGTAAACCCCTTTGTGCTATCTCTGTAATTCTTTTAAAAGATTCTATGCATGTTGTAATTTGTTGTGTGCATTAATATAATGTGGCCTACTACTCAAAATATGAGAGCTCCAGAAGTGATGACACTTCGCAGATGATAGCTTCAACATATAGTAAAGAAGAACAAGTCGACTGACTGTGATTCAAAATATACTAAGGGAGAACAACTCAACCTGACCAGTCGACCGCAAGAGAAGAGTATCATCTTAAAGAAGAGCAGAAGAGCAAGCAGATTGAAGATATTACAAGTCTTTCAATACAATGTCGGTTGGCCACCCATGATGAACCAAAGCGCACAGAGAAATACTATTCTTTCCGGTCTCTCCATATGTGGCTCACATGCATTTCGAAACTAAAGTAGGAACATTTAGCTCACCAATTAAACATCTCTCAGTTTTACTAATACCAGCAATAATATCAGATATGAATTTGTACAACTAAGCTTGTTTAGCTCGATGGGTGGAGCAGTGCTATTACGACACAAACCACGTAGGCTAATTGTGGTCATCATAAAATGGGGAAAACATAAGCATGATGAGTACAGTGTTGACCGTGGCAGTGGGATGGCAGATCTGAAGCTGCAAACCGCGCAAAGGGTAGTTAGCAACCGATGTTTGCTTTGAAATAACAACTAAGATTTGGTATGGACAAGAAAGTACGGTCAACAAGTGACAAAGAAATGCAATTATGTTGTCTCTCTATATGTCGCGACATGCATTTGGAAACTCAAGTGGGACCTTTAGCTAACCAATTAAATGTGTCGGTTAACTAATATCACTATCATATCACAATCATATTTGAACAACTAAGCTTTCGAATTCTGAGTGTTGTGTTGTTTAGCTTGAAGGGTGGAGTGATGCCAGTATGACAGAAAGCACCTACGCAGATCATAGTAGAGTAGATAAAAGGGGAAAACCCTAAGCATCAAGAGAAAAATCAGGAAAGTGAAACTAGCTGGACAAGTGGGTGGCGCACATGCTTTTCGAAACAAATATAGGAACATTAGGTGACCAATTAAACGTTCTCTGTTTTAGTGATATGAGAATCATATCAGATTTGTATTTTAACACGTAAGCTTTGGGTTGAGGTCTTGAGGAGCAGTGCTAGCACGACACGAAGCACCTACGATGATGGTAGTGAATATAAAGGGGGGAAACCATAAGCTTTACGAGTATAGTGCCCATGCCATGGCGGATCTGAAGGTGCAAACCGGACAAAGCTACTTCGCAACCAATGTTTGCTTTCAAATAGCCACTACGATTTGGTACTAACAAGAAAAGTACAGTAAACAAATTACGATATATTTTCTGGGTGAGATCAATAACTTAAGCACATATGGAAGAGTACCACCTCTCTTGCGACGCCGTGTAGGCCTACGCTGATACGTTGAGGGTGCTGCGGGTGCAATGGCTGTCGGCGGCGGGGAAGAAAACTTTAGACGGCAGACGGCCGGCTCGGGGATATATCTTGTTGCCTTGGACGAGGCGGTCGTAGGAGCGGAAACGGTGATACGTCTCCAACGTATCTATAATTTTTGATTGCTCCATGCTACTTTATCTACTGTTTTAGGCAATATTGGGCTTTATTATCCACATTTATATTATTTTTGGGACTAAACTATTAACCGGAGGCCCAACCCAGATTTGCTGTTTTATGCCTATTTCAGTGTCTCGAGGAAAAGGAATATCAGACGGAGTCAAAACGGAACGAAATCAACTAGAGAAGTTATTTTTGGAAGGAAACCCACCTGATGGACTTGGACCCCACGTCAGAAGAGCCACGAGGCGGTCACGAGGGTGGAGGGCGCGCCCTCCCCCCTGGGCGCGCCCCCTGCTTCGTGGGGCCCCCGTAGCTCCACCGACATACCCCCTGCACCCATATATACCTACGTACCCTAAAACTTCCAGAACAGAAAAAAGATCGGGAGTTCCACCACCGCAAGCCTCTGTAGCCACCAAAAACCAATCGGGACCCTGTTCCGGCACCCTGCCGGAGGGGATCCCATCACCGGAGGCCATCTTCATCATCCCGGCGCTATCCATGACGAGGAGGAGTAGTTCACCCTCGGGCTGAGGGTATGTACCATCACTATGTGTTTGATCTCTCTCTCTCGTGTTCTCTCTCGTGTTCCTCTATGGCACGATCTTGATGTATCCCGAGCTTTGCTATTGTAGTTGGATCTTATGATGTTTCTCCCCCTCTACTCTCTTGTGATGAATTGAGTTTCCCCTTTTGAAGTTATCTTATTGGATTGAGTCTTTTATGAACACTTGATGTATGTCTTGCGTGGGATAACCGTGGTGACAATGGGTTATTCTATTGATCCACTTGATGTATGTTTTGGTGATCAACTTGCGGGTTTCGTGACACTTGGGAACCTATGCATAGGGGTGGGCACACGTTCTTGACTCTTCGGTAGAAACTTTGGGGCACTCTTTGAAGTACTTTTATGTGGGTTGGATGAATCTGAGATTCTGTGATGCATATCGTATAATCATGCCCACGGATACTTGAGGTGACAATAGGGTTTTGGTTGATTTGTATCTTAAGGTGTTATTCTAGTACGAACTCTTTTATAGATCGATCCGAAAGAATAGCTTTGTGGTGGTTTCGTACCCGACCATAATCTCTATGTTTGTTCTCCGCTATTAGTGGCTTTGGAGTGACTCTTTGTCGCATGTTGAGGGCTTGTCATATGTTCTATCTATTTTATTATTGTTGAGAGAACTTACACTAGTGAAAGTATGAACCCTAGGCCTTGTTTCCTATCATTGCAATACCGTTTACGCTCACTTTTATCATTAGTTACCTTGCTGTTTTATTATTTCAGATTACGAAAACCTATATCTACTATCTATTTTGCACTTGTATCACCATCTCTTCGCCGAACTAGTGCACCTATACAATTTGCCATTGTATTGGGTGTGTTGGGGACACAAGAGACTCTCTGTTATTTGGTTGCAGGGTTTCTTGAGAGAGACCATCTTCATCCTACGCCTCCTACGGATTGATAAACCTTAGGTCATCCACTTGAGGGAAATTTGCTACTGTCCTACAAACCTGTGCACTTACAGGCCCAACAACGTCTACAATAAGAAGGTTGTGTAGTAGACATCAAGCTCTTTCCTGGCGCCGTTCCCAGGGAGGCTAGGTAAGTGAAGGTATATCTTTAGATCTTGCAATCGAATATTTTTGTTTCTCGTTTTAGCACTAGTTAGTCTATAAAAGAAAATTACAAAAAAATGGAATTGAGTTTGTCTCATACGCTTCACCTTTTTAATATCTTTCGTGAGTATGATGGGAAGGAAAATTGTGCTCAAGTGCTAGAAGAAGAAATCTCTAAATTGTTTGGCACTAAATCTTTGAATGATGAGCATGATTGCAATGTTGTTAGTACGAATTCTTTGAATATCCATGATGCTAATGATGATTGCACTAGTTATGATGAAAATATCTCTTATGAGCATGTCAACTTTTGTGGAGTGCATGTTTGCATGAACACACCAAATAGAGAAGATATTTATTGCAAGAGGCATAAGTACTTAGAAACCAAAATTTTGCAAGAAGAGCTAGATGAATGTGCTGAAAGATTCAATATTTTTCGCGCTCCTTGTGAACTTTGCAATGAACATGGTCATTTAAAGCTCCAATGCTATTTGTTTCATGATCAAATCGTGTCCAAATATTGTGATAATTTGATTACCCTTGAGCATCATAAAGAACTTAGCCTTCTTTTGGGTTATGAAGAAATGAAACGTATAACTGAGGGTATTCCAAAATTTAATCTTGATAGATTTCTTGATTTGGATCTAGAGAAGATTTATATGTATTGTGCGGTGAATTGCATTGAAAATCCTTATATTGCCAATTACATAAAGAAAAGAAAAGAAATAGAAGATGAAAAAATGCTAATGAAAGGGAAGAAACTTCCCAATATCCTCCTATTATTTCTTATGATGAATCAGGTAACAAGGAGGAGCCTTCTATTCAATCCATCTCATTGATAAGGAGCTCCAAAAAGAAGATTGAACCCACACATGATGTGGTGAAGAAGAAGAAAAGAAAAAGGAAAAGAAGGGGCAACAAAGGTAAAACGGTATCCCTTCCAAATAATGTTGCTCCTACTACTCATTGTGATGATGATAATTGCTATACTATTGGTGCGATCAATATTTTTAATGATGAGAGTGATTATGCTTATGATATGGAAAGGCCTAAGCTTGGGGAAGCTATGTTTGATGAGGATGACATATTTGAGAACATATTTGCTGCAATTAATGTTTTTCCCAAGCTTGGGGATGCTATGTTTAATAATGATGATATTTTTAGCCTCTCAAATTTTGATATGCAAAGTAGTTATGATGATAGCATGCCTTCTACCTATGATGATTATATTTATGAAAGTGGGTTTGGAAGAGTGTCAACTTTAGGAAGTAGTGATCCCACAATATTGGAGGATGTTGAATCTTATAATGAAAGTGGATTTGGAAGAGTGTCAACTTTATTTAGTGATTCCACTATCTTGGGAGAGGTTTCAATCGATTATGATGAGAACGAAGTTGCTACTTATGATGATTATTGTGATGATACGTATGCTTTAAAGAAAAAGTTTGCTTATGTGGAGAGTAGAAAATTTTCTATGCTTGTAGATCATGAAAAGAATGCTTTAGGTGCTGGTTATATTGTTGAATTCATTCATGATGCTACTGAAAATTATTATGAGAGAGGAACATATACTTGTAGGAATTGCAATAATGTCAAGTTTCCTCTCTATGTGCTTAAATTCTTGAAGTTATGCTTGTTGTACCATCCTATGCTAGTTGATTATTGTTCCCATAAGTTGTTTGCTCACAAAATCCCTATGCATAGGAAGTGGGTTAGGGTTAAATGTGCTGGTCATATGCTTCATGATGCTCCCGTTATGTTTCAATTCTTATCTTTTATGTGAGCATCATTGTCATCATCATGCCTAGCTAAAAGGCATTAAAGAAAAGCGCTAGTTGGGAGACAACCCAATATTTATCCTTACTGTTTTTGTGTGTCCACATGATTATGCTACTGTAGTAATCATGTTTTATAGCTTTTGTTTCAATAAAGTGCCAAGTAGAACCTTTGGGAAGACTTGGGTGAAGTTTATATGATCTTGCTGTGAAAAACAGAAACTCTTGCGCTCACGAGAATAGCTTTCATTTTTTACTGGAGAGTGCTTTAGGTTGATTCTTTTTGCAGATGATTAATAGACAAATTACTCTGGTCCAGCAATTTATTTCATAATTTTTGGTGTTCCAGAAGTATACGTTTTATGCAGATTACTACAGACTGTTCTGTTTTTGACAGATTCTGTTTTCTATGTGTTGTTTGCTTATTTTGATGAATCTATGAGTAGTATCGGAGGGTATGAACCATAGATAAGTTGGAGTACATTATATATTACACCAATATGAATTTAGAATGAGTTCATTACAGTACCTAAGTGGTGGTTTTATTTTCTTATACTAACGGAGCTTACGAGTTTTGTTTTGAGTTTTGTGTGGTTGAAGTTTTCAAGTTTTGGGTAACGATTCGATGGACAATGGAATAAGGAGTGGAAAGAGCCTAATCTTGGGGATGCCCAAGGCACCCCAAGGTAATATTCAAGGACAACCAAGCAACTAAGCTTGGGGATGTCCCAGAAGGCATCCCCTCTTTCGTCTTCGTCCATCGGTAACTTTACTTGGAGCTATATTTTTATTCACCACATGATATGTGTTTTGCTTGGAGCGTCAATTTCTTTTGTTAGTTTTTGCTTGCTGTTAGTTAGAATTGTGTTTTGCCTCTTTAGTTTCAATAAAAAGTCAAGGATAACCTTTGCCATGCTTATTTTGCTAGTTTGCATGTTGCTGTTTGAAAACAGAAAGTTTACCGCTGTTCCAAAAATTCCCTAGAAAAGTCAGAGCATGGTCTAACGTTGAATCTTTTTGCATATTGAGCTCTGATAAATTTATTACAGTGGGAATTTTAGTTCATAATTTTTGGAGTTAGGGAAGTATTGATACTCTTGCATTCTTTACAAACTGTACTGTTTTGACAGATTGCTGTTATGGTTGCATTGTTTGCATATGTTTGCTTGTTTAATGATTCTATTTGAGGATATGAGTTTTAAATATGCAGAGGCATTTAATATTCAATGTTGAATAATAATTTTAGTGATTTGTTACAGTAGAATATGATAAGGTTTTGCATTGGTTTATACTAACCTATCTCACGAGTTCTTGTTGAGTTTGTTGTGAATGAAGCTTTTGATAAAAAGAGAAACCATGATATGAGAGGAATTAAGGAGACACAAAAGCTCAAGCTTGGGGATTCCCAAGGCACCCCAAGATAATATTTCAAGAAGTCTCAAGCATCTAAGCTTGGGGATGCCCCGGTAGGCATCCCACCTTTCTTCTTCAACAACTATCGGTTAGTATCGGTTGAGCCTAAGTTTTTGCTTCTTCACATGAGTTGTGCTATCCTTGCAAAGTAGTTTTCTTTAGTTTTGCTTGCTGTTTGAATAAGTATCAAGATCTGAAATTCTTTAATGAGATAGAGCCTTACACAAATTGTAATTTGCTAGAATACTCTATGTGCTTCACTTATATCTTTTGAGCTTGATAATTTTTGCTATAGTACTTCACTTATATCTTTTAGAGCACGGTGGTGGATCTGTTTTAAAGAAACTATTGATCTCTCATGCTTCACCTAGATTATTTTGAGAGTCATTAATAGCATGGTAATTTGCTTAATGTTAATATACTTGGTATTCAAGATATGTGAAACTTTCTTTTGAGTGCGTTGAATACTAAGATAAGTTTGATGCTTGATAATTGTTTTGAGATGTGGAGGTGATTGTTGGGGAACGTTGCAGAAAATTAAAATTTTTCCTACGGCTTCACCAAGATCCATCTATGAGTTCATCTAAGCAACGAGTAACGGGAGAGAGTTTGCATCTACATACCACTTGTAGATCGCGTGCGGAAGCTTGCAAGGTGATGATGGAGTCGTACTCGAACGTGATTCAGATCACCGATGTCCAAGTGCTGAACGGACAGCACCTCCGCGTTCAACACACATATGGGACGAGCGGCGTCTCCTCCTTCTTGATCCAGCAAGGGGAAGGAGAGGTTGAGGAAGACAGCTCCACCGGCGGACGACGGCGTGGTGATGGTGGAGAAGCAATCTCGGCAGGGCCGCCGAGCTCTTACGGAGGAGGAGATGTGTTGGGAGGAGGGCTGCGCCTTGGGAGTTGGTACAGCAGCCCCTCCTCCCCCTTTATATAGGCCCCTGGTGGCGGCCCTGGAGATCCAATCTCCGGGGCGGCAACAAGGGGGTGGAGTGCCCCAAGCCGGTGGGCGCCCCACCCCTAGGGTTTCAACCCTAGGTGCAGGGGGTGGGCCCTAGGGGGGCGCACCAGCCCCTTGTGGGCTGGTTCCCTTCCCCCTTCAGCCCATGGGGCCCTCTGGGATAGGTGGCCCCACCCGGTGGACCCCCGGGACCCTTCCGGTGGTCCCGGTACTTTACCGGAAACCCCCGAAACTTTCCCGATGGCCGAAACACCACTTCCTATATATTATTCTTTACCTCCGGACCCTTCCGGAACTCCTCGTGACGTCCGGGATCTCATCCGGGACTCCGAACAACATTCGGTATTCACATACTAGTCTTCCTACTAACCCTAGCGTCACCGAACCTTAAGTGTGTAGACCCTACGGGTTCGGGAGACCGCAGACATGACCGAGGCGACTCTCGGGCAATAACCAACAGCGGGATCTGGATACCCATGTTGGCTCCCATATGCTCCTCGATGATTTCATCGGTTGAACCACGATGTCGAGGATTCGATCAAACCTCGTATGCAATTCCTTTGTCAATCGATGCGTTACTTGCGAGACTTGATCGTCGGTATCCCAATACCTTGTTCAGTCTCGTTACGGCAAGTCACTTTACTCGCATCTTAGTAATGCATGATCCGTGGCCAACACCTTGGTCACATTGAGCTCATTATGATGATGCATTACCGAGTGGGCCCAGAGATACCTCTCCGTCATACGGAGTGACAAATCCGATCTCGATCCGTGTCAACCCAACAGATACTTTCGGAGATACCGTAATGCACCTTTATAGTCACCCGATTCGTTGTGACGTTTGATACACCCAAGGCACTCCTACGGTAACCGGAGTTACACGATCTCATGGTCGAAGGAAGAGATACTTGACATTGGCAAAGCTTCTAGCAAGCGAACTATACGATCTTTTATGCTATGCTTATGATTGGGTCTTGTCCATCACATCATTCTCCTAATGATGTGATCCGTTATCAACGACATCCAATGTCCATAGTCGAAACCATGACCATCTATTGATCACAACGGGCTAGTCAACTAGAGGCTCACTAGGGACATATTGGGGTCTAAGTGTTCACACGTGTATTACGATTTCCGGATAACACGGTTATAGCATGAACAAAAGACAATTATCATGAACATTGAAATATAATAATACTTTTATTATTGCCTCTAGGGCATATTTCCAACAGTCTCCCACTTGCACTAGAGTCACTAATCTAGTTACATTGTGATGAATCGAACACCCATAGAGTTCGGTGTTGATCATGTTTTGCACGCGAGAGAGGTTTAGTCAGCGGATCTGCGACATTCAGATCCGTGTGCACTTTGCAAATCTCTATGTCTCCATCTTGAACATTTTCACGGATGGAGTTGAAGCGGCAACAATGTGCACGGTCTTCTTGTGAAACACAGGCTCCTTGGCAAGGGCAATAGCTCGGTGTTGTCACGAAGAGTTTGATCGGCCCCAACGCATTGGGTATGACTCCTAGGTCGGTGATGAACTCCTTCACCCAAATCGCTTCATCGCTGCCTCCGAGGCTGCCATGTACTCCGCTTCACACGTAGATCCCGCCACGACGCTCGCTTGTTGCACCAGCCATCTTGCTCCACCATTCAACATATACACGTATCCGGTTTGTGACTTAGAGTCATCCAGATCTGAGTCGAAGCTAAGCGTCGGCGTAACCCTTCTGACGAGCTCTTCGTATCCTCCATAAGCGAAACATGTCCTTTGTCCTTTTCGGTACTTCAGGATATTCTTGACCGCTGTCCGGTGTTCCTTTCGGGATTACTTTGGTATCTTGCAACCAAACTTACGGCAAGGTTTACATCGGTGCAGTACACGAGCATGGCATACATAATAGATCCTATGGCTGAAGCATGGGGATGACACTCATCTCTTCTTTATCTTTTGCCGTGGTCGGTGGTCGAGCTGAGCTCAATTTCACACCTTGTAACATAGGCAAGAACCCTTTCTTGGACTGATCCATTTTGAACCTCTTCAAAATCTTATCAAGGTATGTGCTTTGTGAAAGACCTATGAGGCGTCTCGATCTATCCTATAGATCTTGATGCCTAATATATAAGCAGCTTCTCCAAGGTCCTTCATTGAAAAACACTTGTTCAAGTAGGCCTTAATGCTGTCGAAGTTTTGTATCATTTCCCATCAAGAGTATGTCATCTACATATAATAGGAGAAATGCTCTGAGCTCCCACTCACTTTCTTGTAAACGCAGCTTCTCCATAAGTCGCATAAACCAAACGCTTTGATCATCTCATCAAAGCGAATGTTCCAACTCGAGATGCTTGCACCAGCCCATAAATGGATCATTGGAGCTTGCATACTTTGCTAGCATTCGAGGATCGACAAAACCTTCCGCTGCATCATATCAGCTCTTCCTTAAGATGTCCGTTAAGGAATGCCGTTTTGGCGTCCATCGCCATATCTCATAATCATAGTATGCGGCAATTGCTAACATGATTCGGACGGACTTAAGCTTCGCTACGGGAGAGAATGTCTCGTCGTAGTCAATCCCATGAACTTGTCGATAACCCTTAGCGACAAGTCGAGCTTTATAGATGGTAACATTACCATCCGCGTCCGTCTTCTTCTTAAAAACCCATTTATTTTCTATTGCTCGCCGATCATCGGGCAAGTCTGTCAAAGTCCATACTTTGTTTTCATACATGGATTCTATCTCGGATTTCATGGCCTCAAGCCATTTATTGGAATCCGGGCCCGCCATTGCTTCTTCATAATTCGAAGGTTCATTGTTGTCTAACAACATGATTTCCATGACAGGGTTGCCGTACCACTCAGTGCGGAGCGTGTCCTGTGGACCTTGAAGTTCAAGAGTGACTTGATCCAAGTACCTTGATCATCATCATTATTTTCCTCTTGGTTGGAGTGGGCATCACAGAGCGGTTTCCTGCGCTACACCACTTTCCCGTTCGAGAGGTAGTACTTCATCGAGTTCTACTTTCCTCCCACTTACTTCTTTCGAGAGAAACTCTTTCTCCAGAAAGCATCCGTTCTTGGCAACAAAGATCTTGCCTTCGGATCTTAAGTAGAAGGTATACCCAACAGTTTCCTTAGGGTATCCTATGAATACGCATTTTCCGACTTGGGTTCGAGCTTTTCGGGTTGAAGTTTCTTGACATAAGCATCGCATCCCCAAACTTTTAGAAACGACAGCTTAGGCTTCTTCCCAAACCATAATTCATATGGTGTCGTCTCAACGGATTTAGGCGGTGCCCTATTTAAAGTGAATGTAGCTGTCTCTAGGCGTATCCCCAAAATGATAGTGGTAAATCGGTAAGAGACATCATAGACCGCACCATATCCAATAGAGTGCGATTCGACGTTCGGACACACCGTTTATTTGAGGTGTTCCAGCGGCGTGAGTTGTGAAACGATTCCACATTTCTTTAAGTGTGAGCCAAATTCGTGACTTAAGTATTCTCCTCCACGATCGATCGTAGGAACTTTATCTTTCGGTCACGTTGATTCTCCACCTCATTCTGAAATTCCTTGAACTTTTCAAAGGTCTCGGACTTGTGTTTCATTAAGTAGACATACCCATATCTACTCAAGTCATCGGTGAGAGTGAGAACATAACGATATCCTCCATGAGCCTCAACGCTCATTGGACCGCACACATCGGTATGTATGATTTCCAACAAGTTGGTTGCTCGCTCCATTGTTCGGAGAACGGAGTCTTGGTCATTTGCCTAAGAGGCATGGTTAGCATGTGTCAAAGCGATTCATAATCAAGAGACTCTAAAGTCCATCGGCATGGAGCTTCTTCATGCGTTTGACACCAATGTGACCAAAGGCGGCGATGCCACAAGTATGTGGGACTATCGTTATCAACTTTACATCTTTTGGCATCCACACTATGAACATGTGTAATATTACGCTCGAGATTCATTAAGAATAAACCATTGACCATCTGGACATGACCATAAAACATATCTCTCATATAAATCGAACAACCATTATTCTCAGACTTAAATGAGTAGCCATCTCGTATTAAACGAGATCCAGATACAATGTTCATGCTCAAACTTGGCACTAAATAACAATTATTGAGGTTCAAAACTAATCCCGTAGGTAAATGTAGAGGCAGCGTGCCGACGGTGATCACATCGACTCTGGAACCGTTCTCGACGCGCATCGTCACCTCGTCCTTTGCCAGTCTCCATTTATTCCGCAGCTCCTGCTGTGAGTTACAAATATGAGCAACGGCACCGGTATCAAATACCCAGGAGTTACTACGGGTACTGGTAAGGTACACATCAATTACATGTATATCAAATATACCTTTGGTGTTGCCGGCCTTCTTATCCGCTAAGTATTTGGGGCAGTTCCGCTTCAATGACCCTTCCCTTGCAATAAAAGCACTCGGTCTCGGGCTTGGGTCCATTCTTTGACTTCTTCCGGCAGCAGACTTACGGGCGCGGCAACATCTTTGCCGTCCTTCTTGAAGTTCTTCTTACCCTTGCCCTTCTTGAACTTAGTGGTCTTATTGACCATCAACACTTGATGTTCCTTTTGATTTCAGCCTCTCTCGACTTGAAGATCGAGAACACTTGAGAATGGTCTTTACCATCCCCGCATGTTGTAGTTCATCACAAAGCTCTTGTAGCTTGGTGGGAGCGATGGAGGATTCTGTCAATGACCGCCTCATCCGGGAGGTTTATGTTCAGGTGGGTCATACGGTTGTGCAACCCAGACATCTTGAGGATGTGCTCACTTGTGTAACTGTTTTCCTCCATCTTACAAGCTGTAGAACTTGTCGGAGACATCATATCTCTCGACCGGGCATGAGCTTGGAAAACTAGTTTCAGCTCTTGAACATCTCATATGCTCCGTGATGCTCAAAGCGCTTTTGGAGCCCGGTTCTAAGCTGTAGAGCATGCCGCCTTGAACGAGGGAGTAATCATCGAGCGAGTCCGCCAGACGTTCAAATCGTCTTTGATCTTTGGGAGAACAGTGGGTCACCTAACGGTGCTTCTAGGACATCTTGTTTCTTGGCAGCTATGAGGATGATCCTCGGGTTCGGACCCGATCCGTATAGTTCTGCCATCATCTTTCAGCTTGGTTTTCTCTAGGAATGCGTTGAAGTTCATGTTGACATTAGCGTTGGCCATTGATCTACAAGACATATTTGCAAAGGTTTTAGACTAAGTTCATGATAATAAAGATCTAATCAAAATTATGAACTCCCACTTAGATTAGACATCCCTCTAGTCATCTAAGTGTTACACGATCCGAGTCGACTAGCCCGTGTCCGATCATCACGTGAGACGGACTAGTCATCATCGGTGAACATCTTCATGTTGATCGTATCTTCCATCGACTCATGTTCGACCTTCGGTCTCCGTGTTCGAGGCCATGTATGCGCACATGCTAGGCTCGTCAAGTTAACCCTAAGTGTTTTCATTGTGTAAAACTGTCTTACACCCGTTGTATGTGAGCGTAAGGATCCATCACACCCGATCATCACGTGGTGCTTAGAAGCGACGAACTGTAGCAGCGGTGCGCGATTAGGGAGAACACTTCTTGAAATTTTATAAGGATCATCTTATTTACTACCGTCGTCCTTAGTAAACAAGATGCATAAACATAATAAACATCACATGCAATTATATAGTTGTGACATGATATGGCCAATATCATCAAGCTCCATTGATCTCCATCTTCGGGGCTCCATGATCATCTTGTCACCGGCTTGACACCATGATCTCCATCATCATGATCTCCATCATCGTGTCTTCATGAAGTTGTCACGCCAATGACTACTTCTACTTCTATGACTAACGCGTTTAGTAATGAAGTAAAGTAGTTTACATGGCGTTCTTCAATGACACGCAGGTCATACAAAAAATAAAGACAACTCCTATGGCTCCTGCCGGTTGTCATACTCATCGACATGCAAGTCGTGAATCCTATTACAAGAACATGATCTCATACATCACAATTCATCATTCATCACAACTTCTGGCCATATCACATCACATGATCAATCGCTGCAAAAACAAGTTAGACGTCCTCTAATTGTTGTTGCATCTTTTACGTGGCTGCGATTGGGTTCTAGCAAAACGTTTTCTTACCTACGAATCACCACAGCGTGATTTTGTCAACTTCTATTTACCCTTCATAAGGGCCTGTTCATCGAATCCGCTCCAACTAAAGTGGGAGAGCAGACACCCGCCAGCCACCTTATGCAACTAGTGCATGTCGATCGGTGGAACCGGTCTCACGTAAGCGCACGTGTAAGGTTGGTCGGGCGCTTCATCCCACAATACCGTTGAGCAAGAAAAGACTAGTAGAGGCAAGTAAGATGACAAGATCAGCGCCCACAACAAATTGTGTTCTACTCGTGCATTAGAGAACTACGCATAGACCTAGCTCATGATGCCTTTGTTGGGGAGCGTTGCGAGAAAATTAAAATTTTCCTATGGCTTCACCAAGATCCATCTATGAGTTCATCTAAGCAACGAGTAGCGGAGAGAGTTTGCATCTACATACCACTTGTAGATCGCGTGCGAAGCTTGCAAGGTGATGATGGAGTCGTACTCGAGCGTGATTCAGATCACCGATGTCCAAGTCTTTGAGCGGACAGCACCTCCGCGTTCAACACACGTGTGACAGACGGCGGCGTCTCCTCCTTCTTGATCCAGCAAGGGGAAGGAGAGGTTGAGGAAGACAGCTCCACCGGCAAAGACCGACGGCGTGGTGATGGTGGAGAAGCGATACTCGGCGTGGCTTCGCCGAGCTCTTACGGAGGAGGAGATGTGTTGGGAGGGAGGGCTGCGCCTTGGGATTTGGTACAGCAGCCCCCTCCTCCCCTTTATATAGGCCCCAGAAGTGGCGGCCTGGAGATCCAATCTCCGGGGCGGCGACCAAGGGGTGGAGTGCCCCAAGCCGGTGGGCGCCCCCCCCTAGGGTTTCAACCCTAGGCGCAGAGGTGGGCCTAGAGGCGCACCAGCCCCTTGTGGGCTGGTTCCTTCCCCTTCAGCCCATGGGGCCCTCCGGGATAGGTGGCCCCACCGGTGGACCCAGGACCCTTCAGTGGTCCGTGATTTTACCGAAACCCCGAAACTTTCCGATGGCGAAACACCACTTCCTATATATTATTCTTTACCTCCGGACCCTTCCGAACTCCTCGTGACGTCAGGGATCTCATCAGGGACTCGAACAACATTCGGTATTCACATACTAGTCTTCCTACTAACCCTAAGCGTCACCGAACCTTAAGTGTGTAGACCCTACGGGTTCGGAGACCGCAGACATGACCGAGGCGACTCTCGGGCAATAACCAACAGCGGGATCTGGATACCCATGTTGGCTCCCACATGCTCCTCGATGTTTTCATCGGTTGAACCACGATGTCGAGGATTCGATCAAACCACGTATGCAATTCCCTTTGTCAATCGATGCGTTACTTGCGAGACTTGATCGTCGGTATCCCAATACCTTGTTCGGTCTCGTTACCGGCAAGTCACTTTACTCGCACCGTAATGCATGATCCGTGGCCAACACCTTGGTCACATTGAGCTCATTATGATGATGCATTACCGAGTGGGCCAGAGATACCTCTCCGTCATACGGAGTGACAAATCGATCTCGATCCGTGTCAACCCATGAGATACTTTCGGAGATACTGTAATGCACCTTTATAGTCACCCGATTCGTTGTGACGTTTGATACACCAAGGCACTCCTACGGTAACGGGAGTTACACGATCTCATGGTCGAAGGAAGAGATACTTGACATTGGCAAAGCTTCTAGCAAGCGAACTATACGATCTTTTATGCTATGCTTATGATTGGGTCTTGTCCATCACATCATTCTCCTAATGATGTGATCCGTTATCAACGACATCCAATGTCCATAGTCGAAACCATGACCATCTATTGATCACAACGGGCTAGTCAACTAGAGGCTCACTAGGGACATATTGGGGTCTAAGTGTTCACACGTGTATTACGATTTCCGGATAACACAGTTATAGCATGAACAAAAGACAATTATCATGAACATTGAAATATAATAATACTTTTATTATTGCCTCTAGGGCATATTTCCAACAGTGATAATATCAAAGTCGTGCTAGTTGGGTAATTGTGAATTTGAGAAATAATTGTGTTGAAGTTTGCAAGTCCCATAGCATGCACGTATGGTTAAAGTTGTGTAACAAATTTGAAACATGAAGTGTACCTGGCTTGTGCATCCTTATGAATGGCGGTCGGGGACGAGCGATGGTATTTTCCTACCAATCTATCCCCCTAGGAGCATGCACGTAGTACTTGGTTTTTGATGAATTCTAAATTTTTGCAATAAGTATATGATTTCTTTTGACTAATGTTGAGTCCATGGATTATACGCACTCTCACCTTTCCGCCTTTGCTAGCCTCTTCGGTACCGTGCATTGCCCTTTCTCACCTTGAGAGTTGGTGCAAACTTCGCCGGTGCATCCAAACCCCGTGATACGATATGCTCTATCACACATAAACCTCCTTTTATCTTCCTCAAAACAGCCACCATACCTACCTATCATGTCATTTCCATAGCCACTCCGAGATATATTGCCATGCAACTTCCACCATCATCATCATGACATACATTACTTTTGTCATATTGCCATTGCATGATCATGTAGTTGACATCGTATTTGTGGCAAAGCCACCATGCATTATTTTTCATACATGTCACTCTTGATTCATTGCACCATCCGATACACATCACGGAGGCATTCATATAGAGTCATATCTTGTTCTAAGTTTCGAGTTGTAATCCTTATGTTGTAATCAATGAAAGTGTGATGATCATCATTATTAGAGCATTGCCCAAAAAAAAGAGAAAGGCAAAAAAGGCCCAAAAAAAAGAAGAAAGGCCAAAAGAAAAAAAAGAAAGGCCCAAAAAAATAAAAAAAAAATAAAAAGGGCAATGCTACTATCTCTTTTCCACACTTGTGCTTCAAAGTAGCACCTTGTTCTTCATGTAGTGAGTTTCATATATTGTGCTTCAAAGTAGCACCTTGTTCCTCATGTAGTGAGTCTCATAAGTAGTCCTCTTCATACTAGTGGGAATTTTTCATTATAGAACCTGGCTTGTATATCCCTATGATGGGCTTCCTCAAATGCCCTAGGACTTCGTGAGCAAGCGAGTTGAATGCACACCCACTAGTTTTCTTTTGTTGAGCATTCATAGCTCTAGTGCATCCGTTGCATGGCAATCCCTACTCACTCACATCGATATCTATTGATGGGCATCTCCATAGCCCGTTGATACGACTAGTTGATGTGAGACTTTCTCCTTTTTTGTCTTCTCCACACAATCCCCATCATCATATTCTATTCCACCCATAGTGCTATATCCATGGCTCACGCTCATGTATTGCGTGAAGGTTGAAAAACTTTGAGATTATTTAAGTATGAAACAATTGCTTGGCTTGTCATCGGGGGTATAGAAGTTGGGAACATCTTTGTGTGACGAAAATGAAGCATAGCCTAACTATATGATTTTGTAGGGATGAACTTTCTTTTGCCATGCTATTTTGAGAAGACATGATTGCTTTGATGAGTACGCTTGAAGTATTATTATTTTTGTGTCAATATGAACTTTTGTCTTGAATCTTTCAGATCTGAATAATCATATCACAATTAAGAAGATTTACATTGAAATTATGCCAAAGTATCAATCTGCATCAAAATTCTTTTTATCATTTACCTACTCGAGGACGGCGAGGAATTAAGCTTTGGGATGCTTGATCGTCTCCAACGTATCTATAATTTTGATTGCTCCATGCTACTTTATCTACTGTTTTAGGCAATATTGGGCTTTATTATCCACTTTTATATTATTTTGGGACTAACCTATTAACCGGAGGCCCAGCCCAGATTCTTTGTTTTATGCCTATTCGGTGTTTGAGGAAAAGGAATATCAGACGGAGTCAAAACGGAACGAAATCAACTGGAGAAGTTATTTTTGGAAGGAAACCCACCTGATGGACTTGGACCCCATGTCAGAAGAGCCACGAGGCGGTCACGAGGGTGGAGGGCGCGCCCTCCCCCCTGGGCGCGGCCCCTGCCTCGTGGGGCCCCCGTAGCTCCACCGACGTACCCCCTGCACCCATATATACCTACGTACCCTAAAACTTCCAGAACAGAAAAAAGATCGGGAGTTCCACCGCCGCAAGCCTCTGTAGCCACCAAAAACCAATTGGGACCCTGTTCAAGCACCTGCTGGGAGGGATCCCATCACCGAGAGCCATCTTCATCATCCCGACGCTATACATGACGAGGAGGGAGTAGTTCACCCTCGGGGCTGAGGGTATGTACCAGTCGCTATGTGTTTGATCTCTCTCTCTCTCTCGTGTTCTCTCTCGTGTTCCTCTATGGCACGATCTTGTTGTATCCTGAGCTTTGCTATTGTATTTGGATCTTATGATGTTTCTCCCCCTCTACTCTCTTGTGATGAATTGAGTTTCCCCTTTTGAAGTTATCTTATTGGATTGAGTCTTTTATGAACACTTGATGTATGTCTTGCGCGGGATAACCGTGGTGACAATGGGTTATTCTATTGATCCACTTGATGTATGTTTTGGTGATCAACTTGCGGGTTTCGTGACACTTGGGAACCTATGCATAGGGGTTGGCACACGTTCTTGACTCTCCGGTAGAAACTTTGGGGCACTCTTTGAAGTACTTTTATGTTGGTTGGATGAATCTGAGATTGTGTGATGCATATCGTATAATCATGCCCACGGATACTTGAGGTGACAATGGAGTATCTAGGTGACATTAGGGTTTTGGTTGATTTGTATCTTAAGGTGTTATTCTAGTACGAACTCTTTTATAGATCGATCCGGAAGAAAAGCTTTGTGGTGGTTTCGTACCCGACCATAATCTCTACGTTTGTTCTCCGCTATTAGTGGCTTTGGAGTGACTCTTTGTCGCATGTTGAGGGCTTGTCATATGTTCTATCTATGTTATTATTGTTGAGAGAACTTACACTAGTGAAAGTATGAACCCTAGGCCTTGTTTCCTATCATTGCAATAGCGTTTGCACTCACTTTTATCATTAGTTACCTTGCTGTTTTTATTATTTCAGATTACGAAAACCTATATCTACTATCTATTTTGCACTTGTATCACCATCTCTTCGCCGAACTAGTGCACCTATACAATTTGCGATTGTATTGGGTGTGTTGGGGACACAAGAGACTCTCTGTTATTTGGTTGCAGGGTTGCTTGAGAGAGACCATCTTCATCCTACGCCTCCTACGGATTGATAAACCTTAGGTCCTCCACTTGAGGGAAATTTGCTACTGTCCTACAAACCTGTGCACTTGCAGGCCCAAGAACGTCTACAATAAGAAGGTTGTGTAGTAGACATCAAACGGCAAGGTGGACGACGGCGCCGATGAAGCGAGAGGAGGTGATGAAAGGATCCTCGTCCAGCGCCGTGGATGAGAGACGTCCATCTCTTGAAGTGGACGACGGGGTAGGGGTAGCGGCTCCGGCAAGGTGGAGGATGGGGTGGCGGACGGAGGAGGCCAGCTGCAGTGCGGAGGTTGTCGTGCCGCCAATGGTGTACGAATGGGGAAATGTAGGGGAGGGGGGATCTCAAACTTTGGGACGCGCTTCTCTGGAATGGGGGAAAGTTACGAACTTATCCCCCGTTTAAAATTTCGGACATCGCGTCGGTTAGGGATAGGACGGTAATCTCGCATCTCCCAAATATTTGCCGGTAACTATTTGAGGCGAGGAGAGGTGTTTTGCCGCCACGGTTGGCGCCCACGGTGTATGAGCGGGCTGACAGGTAGAGGCGGTTGTGTCACGTCTGATGGAAGTTACACATCTGCCCCTATTTAAAATATTAGCCTGCATCGATTTCGGACGAGGAGAGTTTGTTTTGCTGCCCACCGTGTATGAATGGGGAAATGGAGGAAGAGACACATGTCTTTCGGACAAGCTTGAATCAAATGTGTTTTGCCGCCCACGTTTGGCACCCACCGTGTCTGAATGGGCTCAAAAGCCGTCGTGTCACGTCTGATTGAAGTTACTAGTCTACCCTTATTGACATAGTGTAAATCCGGTCGATAAGGATGTACTCAGTGTCAGGGGTAGACAGTAATTTCCATCTCGCAAACACTTGCTTCGGGCAGCCCACAAATTATAGTGGGTGTTTAGCCGCTTCGTTCAAAACTTGGGAGAATTAGCATTCACGTTTGCCCTGGGACCTAGCAAACTAAATTCAAATCCAATTTGTATTCGATTACGAATATCCACAGATAATTATACATTTTGTTATTTATTTCTTCAACACCACAAAAAAGATTTATTCCACCTTTATACATGATTATGATTTAGAAATGTCGTGATCTTAGAATTCAGTAGGTTGGATACACTCTGATTCAAACAGTTATTTCATCCAATACAATATGCTCACACGAAAAACAGTTCACCTTATGTCAATCATACAAGTACTAAGGATTACCTCGCCTAAAAAATTCGGATCATTACAACACATGGACAACATGGAATTCCGGACAACACAGGGGGTCTTGCAACATAATCCATTCAGAGACATGACACAACATGCAAGTACAATAATCTAATGACAATTTCAACTGGTATCTAAAGAAGAACCGGGATTACCTTGGGCTTCAGATAGCAGAAACAGCAGGACCTCCTCCGTCTTCAAATGCAACATTCTTACTTCCTCCAATTCTTGGGTTTTGTACCCGACCATAATCTCTACGTTTGTTCTCCGCTATTAGTGGCTTTGGAGTGACTCTTTGTCGCATGTTGAGGGCTTGTCATATGTTCTATCTATGTTATTATTGTTGAGAGAACTTACACTAGTGAAAGTATGAACCCTAGGCCTTGTTTCCTATCATTGCAATACCGTTTACGCTCACTTTTATCATTGGTTACCTGGCTGTTTTTATTATTTCAGATTACGAAAACCTATATCTACTATCTATTTTGCACTTGTATCACCATCTCTTCGCCGAACTAGTGCACCTATACAATTTGCGATTGTATTGGGTGTGTTGGGGACACAAGAGACTCTCTGTTATTTGGTTGCAGGGTTGTTTGGGAGAGACCATCTTCATCATATGCCTCCACTTGAGGGAAATTTGCTACTGTCCTACAAATCTGTGCACTTGCAGGCCCAACAACGTCTACAATAAGAAGGTTGTGTAGTAGACATCAAACGGCAAGGTGGACGACGGCGCCGATGAAGCGAGAGGAGGCGATGAAAGGATCCTGGTCCAGTGTCGTGGGAATGACTCCAACAGTAAGAGAGGGGTAGGATAACGGAGCATGATCTATCGAGATGCATATGGGTGACATGGTGGTTTTAGCGAGTTCGGGCCTCTCACGGTGGAGATAACAACCCTACGTCTCATGCTCCGGAGAGGCTTTGTTTTATCTGAGTATATATCCGGAGATTACAATGTGTGTGTGAGAGAGGGGAACGGATCCCCATGCCTGAGCTAGGTCCTGAGACTAATGGTGAAAAAAGAGAGAGGTGGAAGAAAAGACCCCCCAGTCTAGTGGTGGGGGTGGCTTATATAGAGTGCGCCACCCCCTCACCTCCTATGTTACAATGTGGAGTATCAATGCCATAACACCTGCCCACTACAACCGTCATGCTGACTATTGGTCTTCGCATATCCGAGTGAGTTACACGGCCGAGTGGAATGAGCTCGTCGAGTGGAGTGCCGTCTCCGAGTGGTCGTTGCCGTCCGAATGACTTTCAAGTTACAGTACATCTGAACGGCGATATAGCCCAGGGGCCCAGTACAAAGTGTACGGTGTCCATGGGTAGGGTCTTTAGGTCAGGCCTGTTACCCTACCCCTAATACATGTCCTCGTCATTAGCCCCCGAATCCGTCGAGGTTGAGCGGGTCGAGTCGAGGTGAATTCCCAGATGAGTCGAGTGCTACGAAGGCACTTATGAACTTCCTCTGGTCACCCGGCGGTCTTATCTCCACGTGTTGCCTTGACGGATTCTAGACTGCATGGTGTCCGAGTGAAATGAGCTCAAATGGGTCCGCGGAGGAGCATTGAACTCACCTTATAGCAATTTTTTTTGGAGTGATTTGGAGCTGGTCCTACATCGAGTAACTGATTACTTGGAATTTCTTCACGCCTGGAATAAGTTTTTTGTTATTGTTTTGCCGTCCCTCGGACCGGGCGGACCGTTCCGAGTGGATACCATTCCAGTGGGGGCACGCTGAGTGCACCCACTGGGTGTAGTCCCCGAGACTGCCGTCGACTACGGGCAGTCGGCGGGAGTCTGAGAGCCTATCTTTTTTTGTTGTTGTTCGTCACTCGGACTGGTCAGGCCATACCGAGTGGAGATTACTATGGTGGGGGCACGCTTAGTGCATCTACTGGGTGTAGTCCCCGAGACCGTCATCGACTGCGGGCAGTCGGGAGGGTCTGAGAGAACTAAAACTCTTTTTAGCTAGTACTGATTGAACTTGTTCTTCTCTGACTCGGAGGTCGAGTAATTCTGGAGCTGGTTTTGCATCGAGCAAAAAGTTTCTTTCTGAGTTCTCTTTCAGTGGGGGCACGCTGAGTGCACCCACTGGGTGTAGTCCCCGAGCCTCTGTCGGACTAGATGAGCCTGGCAGAGGGTTTAAGTCTCCTGGTAAACCTCCACGCAGTCGATACAGTAAATATCTTTTTAGTTGGAAATTGAGTCAATCCTGAAATTGAGTCAATCGGATGCATCTTCAGGCACTTGACGTGGTAAATAAGCTCAGCCTGGAGCTGAGTCAGTCGGACTGATGTTCGTGCACTCGGCACAGTAAATAAATTCAGCCTGGAACTCGGTCAAGCAGGTGAATCTTCGTGCTCTCGGCACGGTGAATGAATTCGGCTTTGAAACTGCTGACTGTAGAAAAAGCCGGACACTCCAGGGAGTAATCGTTCCAGTAGTACTTCTTATATTGACCGTTAGATTTTGCGTGAAAGGGGTATTTGTCCGAGTGGACGTGCTTCACTTATAGATCTTCGGCGAACCGAGCATGTATGGCCAGAAGAATATTCCTGATGTGATCAATAGGTTGACCAAATGGGCCTAACCCCTGAGGGTGACATGGCCAACTGTCGTGCGTAGCCCCCGAGTGATGCTCGAAGGAGGTAAGCTTGCTACAGAGTGTGATATGAGGTTTGACCATATGAGTAACTTAGTCGTTCCCGTGCTGGGGGTGTAGAGGTAAAGATATGTCCAAGTGATCTTGATCTTGCGAGGCGACCGAGGCGATGATGTGTACAACCGAGTGACGATCGCGCGGGGACGGCGAATGGTGAAGGCGTGCACAACCGAGTGGCGACACGCGGGGCGGCAGAGTCATGATGTGCGAGGTGGTCGAATGATGAAGGCGTGCACTGGTGGAGTGGTGGCGGGCGACAGAGTCATGATGAGGAGCACAACCGAGTGGCGGCGCGCGGGTCGGCCGAGTGGTGAAGGCATGCACAACCGAGAGGCGACGCGTGAAGCGGTTGAGTGGTGAAGACATGCACAACCGAGTAGCGACATGCGTGACGGCCGAGTGGTGATGACGTGCACAACGGAGAGGCGCCGTGCGGGGCGGTCGAGTGAGGATGCGCGAGGTGGCCGAGTGAAGATGTGCGAGGTGGCCGAGTGAAGGACTACGTGTCCAGCCAAGTGGCGACGCGCGGGGTGACCGAGTGACGAAGCGCGGGTAGTCGAGTGCAAGATTGCATGTCCAGCCAAGTGGCTGAAATGGTCTTCGAAGGAGTTAGCTAGATGCTTTTGAAGCTAATGTAGCGACGAGGTCGGTGTAGTCTGGTTGCGATGTAACAAGACCGGCGTGACAACTGATTCTAAGTAGGAATGAAGATGGCGCGCAAAGCGTCTGTGTGATTATAAAACTTGTCAAAGTGGCGGATTGAATGCACTTGTTGAAGTGAAGGATCTGACTGATGATGAAGTACTCGACCACTCAGGAGATTGTCATTCCAAATGAGATGTAACCCCCGAGTGCGGCGTAGCCCCCGAGCGTACTACAGGCTTCGACAACAGACATGCCGGAATATGAGAAAATATAGTTTTGAATGGATAATTTGTAATTCATCGAGTCAGACTCGGGTAAAGATGAGGAGAAGCTTCCGAGTGATGCTCGAAAGAGGCAAACTCGCAAAGGAGTGAAGTGTGAAGTTTAATTGTAAAAGGGACTTATCAGTCTCATGCCTGATGAGGTCTATGTCATTGGTATGATGAACATGATTCCTCTGAGGGGTTGGTTGAATGTGTTTGAAGCCAACAGGTGACAAGGTCGGTGTTGTGGTGCGCTAGGACCGGTATGGTGACTGAGTTCGAGTAGCGATGAAGTTGGCGTATAGGGCCGTCGAGTGATCGCGTAACTTGTGTAAGAAAAATGGCACAAGCCAACGAAATAATTTCTCGAGGAAATTTGATGTGTGCTGAAATGATTTGTGTGAATAACACCCATAGACACCCACTAGGAGTGCAAGGGGCTTGCTGGTTAACCAGCAAGAGTCTGAAAGAGCGAAGGATCCGTTCGAACTTGTGGAAGCGACGGATCCGACTGAACTCATTGGAATACTGGCTCAAATAAAACGGAAGTGCAGTGTTTCGATTGAGTTGGAGCCTCGGAGGACCGATGCAAACTCGAAATGAAGAACGACACATGGTGTTCGAATGATGTATGCGAAAAAATGGAAGCTAGACTCGGGAGTCACATAACTAGTACTAAGCAAGTATGTGAAAATAAGCAGCCGAGCATAGAGGTACACTCGATGGTGCGGCCTTCGAGTGAAGGTGATGTGTGAATTACGGGATACTCGGGAAGACGGAAATAACAGAATGTAAAATGACTTAGCTATCTGAAGGCGCGTGGGGCGGCTGAGTGGTGACGAGGTGACCAACCGATGGCGATGCGCGGGGCGGCCGAGTGGTGATGAGGTGACCAACCGAGTGGCGACGCGCGGGGCGGCCGAGTGGTGATGAGGTGACCAACCGATTGCGACGCGCGGGGTGGCCGAGTGGTGATGAGCTGACCAACCGGTGGCGACGTGCGGGGCGGCCGAGTGGTGATGAGGTGACCAACCGAGTGGCGACACGCGGAGCGGCCGAGTGGTGATGAGGTGACCAACCGAGTGGCGGCAGCGGGCGCCCGATGATGATGAGGTGACCAACCGAGTGGCGCGGCGGGCGGCAAGTGGTGATGAGGTGACCAACCGGTGGCGGCGGGCGGCAGTGGTGATGAGGTGACCAAGCGAGTGGCGGCGGCGGGCGCCCGGTGGTGATGAGGTGACCAACCGAGTGGCGGCGCAGAGCGGCCAAGTGGTGATGAGGTGACCAACCGAGTGGCGACGCGGGCGGCCAGTGGTGATGAGGTGACCAACCGTGTGGCGGCGGCGGGCGGCCGAGTGGTGATGAGGTGACCAACCGTGTGGCACGCGGAGCGGCCGCGGCGGTGATGAGGTGAACAACCGAGTGGTGACACGTGGAAGCGACCGAGTGGTGATGGGGTGACCAGCCGAGTGGCGCGGCGGATCGGCCCGGTGGTGATGAGGTGACCAACCGAGTGGCCGCGGAGCGGCCGCAGTGGTGATGAGGTGACCAACCGAGTGGCGATGCGCGGCGCGGCGGAGTGGTGATGAGGTGACCAACCTATGGCGGCAAGGGCGCGCCGAGTGGTTATGAGGTGACCAGCGTGGTGGCGGCGGGCGGCCAAGTGGTGATGAGGTGACCAACCTATGGCGGCGGAGCGGCCGAGTGGTGATGAGGTGACCAACCGAGTGGCGGCGGAGCAGCTGAGTGGTGATGAGGTGACCAACCGAGTGGCGGCGGAGGCGGCCGAAAGTGGTTATGAGGTAACCAACCATGTGGCGCGGAGCGGCCAGTGGTGATGAGGTGACCAACCGAGTGGCGGCGGGCGACAGTGGTGATGAGGTGACCAACCGAGTGGCGGCGGGCGGTCAAGTGGTGATGAGGTGACCAATCGGTGGCAGCGCGAGCGGCCGAGTGGTGATGAGGTGACCAACCGAGTGGCGGCGGCGGGCGGCAGTGGTGATGAGGTGACCAACCTATGGCGACGCGCGGAGCGGCCGAGTGGTGATGAGGTGACCAACCGAGTGGCGACGTGCGGAGCGGCCGAGTGGTGATGAGGTGACCAACCGAGTGGCGAGCGCGGGGCGGCCGAGTGGTTATGAGGTAACCAACCTAGGGCGACGCGCAGGGCAGCCGAGTGGTTATGATGTGACCAACCTAGAGGCGACGCGCGGACCGGCCGAGTGGTGATGAGGTGACCAACCTATGGCGACGCGCGGAGCGGCCAAGTGGTGATGAGGTGACCAACCGAGTGGCGACGAGCGGAGCGGCCGAGTGGTGATGAGGTGACCAACCTATGGCGAGGCGCGGGACGGCCGATGTTATGAGGTGACCAACCTGTGGTGACACGCGGGGCGGCCGTTGAAGTAGACGCGTCCCGCGGAGTGGCGATCTTGTGGCGTCCAATGAAGTAAGCGCATGCGCGCGCGCGCGCAATCTGTGGCGTCCGAAAGTGATGTAAGCGCGTCCGCGAGTGGTGACGCGCGGAGCATCCGGGCGATGTAGACGCGTGCCATGGAGTGACGATGCATGGGGCGTCCGAGTGATATAGACGTGTTCCGCGGAGTGACGATGTGCGGGGAGTTCGAGTGAAGTAGACGCGTCCCACAGAGTGACGACGTGCGGGGCGTGCGAGTGCCCGGACATTTAATAGTTGGAGAAAACCTGCACATTGCTTGTCCGAGTGCAGAACTCACCCAAATGATGTTAGACGTTTAATTGTCTGTATGTAGACGTTTAATTGTCTGTATGTAAAATATATGAGGATGAAATATAAAATTATACTTAGCTTGTGAGCAAGCCGATGAAGATTGTGTCTTCCGAATGGCGACGCATGGCGTCCGAGTGTAAACTCCTGTCCGAGTGTACGGGAGTACGGGCGCGGAGAAGGGAGGCAGCTGGGCCGGAACACAAGCTGCATGTGCGCTGGAGGCTTGCCCAAATGGCCCCAGAAAAAGTGGACTAATGCCAGATTAATCGTGAGGCAGGCGCAGGAGGCGGCCAATTAATCTCGCATTGAAGACCACCACGTCTTTCAGAGGGTGCTTTGATACGTTTTAGTCCCATGACTAAAAGTAGTGGGACTAAAACTTGCTAGCCTCAACCATGCTTGGATCCAAATACTAAAGAGACTAAAATCAAGTCATTGAACATTTATTATCCTCCAAACCATCCAATCCAGAACTCGCATGTGTTAAAGGAGAGGAATTAAATGAGGAGAGAGAGGGCTAATACATATTTTAGTAGGTTTCATGTGACTAAAAAGTTTTAGCCTCAAGACTAGTTCTAGCCTCTCTTTAGTCAGGGGTGCTTGGAACTTTAGCCTCTAAAAGAGACTATTTTTAGTCAGACTAAAAATAGTCTCTTGGATCCAAGCAGGCCCTCAGTTTCCTGTAATTGGGCGCATTTACCTACATGCACGTAATCAAGCCGGACGTGGCCCACTCACCTTGCATGGTTAAAGGAAAAAAGCTCCATGGCAGCAGCGGCGGACGGAGGAAGAACCGCGCGCTCGGAGGCTGATGGGCTTCCTATTTCCTCGTCGCGTCAGGTCTGTGGGCACACCGCGGCGACCACGTCGAAGAAGCTGATGAGGGAGGAGTGTGCAGCGCGCCTGCGACATCGGCAGGAGGAGCGCTTTCACCGTGGAGATCACTGTCGAGCGGACTAATATTGACTTCATGGAGACGTCGGCAGTTGGTGATGAAGAAGAAGGGCGATAGCGGACTGGCCATTTCGGGAGTTCGGCCTCCATGGCACTCGTCCGAACGGCATCGCTGTTGCTTGCGCTCTCTGGTTGATGTCAAAAAGAGGAGCGGCCATCCTCCTTGTGAGTACATGTACATACAGAAGAAACACAACCATAGTTAGATTAAAGATCTGATGTGAAGAATAAGATAGTATGGAATGGGACTTCCTGATCCCTCTGTACGAAGAGTATCATGACTCCTCTGTGAATGGAATGATGTCTGAAACATCCTGGATCAGATCCTCCATTGATGATTGTTGATCGGCGGATGAACATTGAAGAAAGAAAACCATTTGCATCATGGCTCAATAAACGCCATGCCCCACGGTGGGCGCCAACTGTCGTGGGAACGACTCCGACAGTAAGAGAGGGGTAGGATAACGGAGCATGATCTATCGAGATGCATATGGGTGACACGGTGGTTTTAGCGAGTTCGGGCCTCTCACGGTGGAGATAACAACCCTACCTCTCGTGCTCCGGAGAGGCTTTGTTTTATCTGAGTATATATCTGGAGATTACAATGTGTGTGAGAGAGAGGGGAACGGATCCCCATGCCTGAGCTAAGTCCTGAGACTAATGGTGAAAAAAGAGAGAGGTGGAAGAAAAGACCCCCCAGTCTAGTGGTGGGGGGTGGCTTATATAGAGTGCCCCACCCCCTCACCTCCTATGTTACAATGTGGAGTATCAATGCCATAACGCCTGCCCACTACAACCGTCATGCTGACTATTGGTCTTCACATATCCGAGTGAGTTACACGGCCGAGTGGAATGAGCTCGTCGAGTGGAGTGTCATGCTCCGAGTGGTCGTTGCCGTCCGAATGACTTTCAAGTTACAGTACATCTGGACGGCGATATAGCCCAGGGGCCCAGTACAAAGTGTACGGTGTCCATGGGTAGGGTCTTTAGGTCAGGCCTGTTACCCTACCCCTAATACATGTCCTCGTCATTGGCCCCCGAATCCGTCGAGGTTGAGCGGGTCGAGTCGAGGTGAATTCCCAGATGAGTCGAGTGCTACGAAGGCACTTATGAACTTCCTCTGGTCACCCGGCGGTCTTATCTCCACGTGTTGCCTTGACGGATTCCAAACTGCATGGTGTCCGAGTGAAATGAGCTCAAATGGGTCCGCGGAGGAGCATTGAACTCACCTTATAGCAATTTTTTTGGAGTGATTTGGAGCTGGTCCTGCATCGAGTAACTGATTACTCGGAATTTCTTCACGCTTGGAATATGTTTTTTGTTGTTGTTTGGCCGTCCCTCGGACCGGGCGGACCGTTCCGAGTGGATACCATTCCAGTGGGTGCACCCACTGGGTGTAGTCCCCAAGACTACCGTCGACTCCGGGCAGTCAGCGGGAGTCTGAGAGCCTATCTTTTTTTGTTGTTGTTCGTCACTCGTACTGGTCAGGCCATACCGAGTGGAGATTACTATGGTGGGGCACACTTAGTGCATCTACTGGGTGTAGTCCCCGAGACCGCCATCGACTGCGGGCAGTCGGGAGGGTCTGAGAGAACTAAAACTCTTTTTAGCTGGTACTGATTGAACTTGTTCTTCTCTGACTCGGAGGTCGAGTAATTCTGGAGCTGGTTTAGCATCGAGCAAAAGTTTCTTCTGAGTTCTCTTCCGGTGGGGGCCGTTGAGTGCACCCACAGGTGTAATCCCGAGCCTCTGTCGGACTAGATGAGCTGGCGAGAGGTTTAAGTCTCTGGTAAACCTCCACATGATCGTCGGTAAATATCTTTTTAGTTGGAAATTGAATCAATCCTGAAATTGAGTCAATCGGATGCATCTTCAGGCACTTGACGTGGTAAATAAGCTCAGCCTGGAGCTGAGTCAGTCGGACTGATCTTCGTGCACTCGGCACAGTAAATAAATTCAGCCTGGAACTCGGTCAAGCAGGTGAATCTTCGTGCTCTCGGCACGGTGAATGAATTCGGCTTTGAAACTGCCGACTGTAGAAAAAGCCGGAAACTCGGGGCTGAGGGTATGTACCAGTCGCTATGTGTTTGATCTCTCTCTCTCTCTCCTGTTCCTCTATGGCACGATCTTGATGTATCCTGAGCTTTGCTATTGTAGTTGGATCTTATGATGTTTCTCCCCCCCTACTCTCTTGTGATGAATTGAGTTTCCCCTTTTGAAGTTATCTTATTGGATTCAATCTTTTATGAACACTTGATGTATGTCTTGCGCGGGATAACCGTGGTGACAATGGGTTATTCTATTGATCCACTTGATGTATGTTTTGGTGATCAACTTGCGGGTTTCGTGACACTTGGGAACCTATGCATAGGGGTTGGCACACGTTCTTGACTCTCCGGTAGAAACTTTGGGGCACTCTTTGAAGTACTTTTATGTTGGTTGGATGAATCTGAGATTGTGTGATGCATATCGTATAATCATGCCCACGGATACTTGAGGTGACAATGGAGTATCTAGGTGACATTAGGGTTTTGGTTGATTTGTATCTTAAGGTGTTATTCTAGTACGAACTCTTTTATAGATCGATCCGAAAGAATAGCTTTGTGGTGGTTTAGTACCGACCATAATCTCTCGTTTGTTCTCCGCTATTAGTGGCTTTGGAGTGACTCTTTGTCGCATGTTGAGGGCTTGTCATATGTTCTATCTATGTTATTATTGTTGAGAGAACTTACACTAGTGAAAGTATGAACCCTAGGCCTTGTTTCCTATCATTGCAATAGCGTTTACGCTTACTTTTATCATTAGTTACCTTGCTGTTTTTATTATTTCAGATTACGAAAACCTATATCTACTATCTATTTTGCACTTGTATCACCATCTCTTCGCCGAACTAGTGCACCTATACAATTTGCCATTGTATTGGGTGTGTTGGGGACACAAGAGACTCTCATTATTTGGTTGCGGGGTTGCTTGAGAGAGACCATCTTCATCCCTCGCCTCCTACGGATTGATAAACCTTAGGTCCTCCACTTGAGGAAATTTGCTCTTGTCCTACAAACACTGTGCACTTGCGAGGCCCAAACGTCTACAATAAGAAGGTTGTGTAGTAGACATCAAAGGGCAAGGTGGACGACGGCGCCGATGAAGCGAGAGGAGGCAATGAAAGGATCCTGGTCCAGCGCCGTGGATGAGAGACGTCCATCTCTTGAAGTGGACGACGGGGTAGGGGTAGCGGCTCGGCAAGGTGGAGGATGGGGTGGCGGACGGAGGAGGCGGCTGCAGTCTGAAGGTTGTCGTGCCGCCAATGGTGTATGAATGGGGAAATGTAGGGGGAGGGATCTCAAACTTTGGGGCGCTTCTCGGAATGGGGAAAGTTCTGAACTTATCCCCGTTTAAAATTCGGACATCGCGTCGGTTAGGGATAGGACGGTAATCTCGCATCTCCCAAATATTTGCCGGTAACTATTTCGAGCGAGGAGAGGGTGTTTTGCCGCCCATGGTTGGCGCCCACGGTGTATGAATGGGGTGTGGTAGGGCGGTTGTGTCACGTCGATGGAAGTTACACATCCGCCCTATTTAAAATATTAGCCTACATCGATTTGGACGAGGAGAGTTTGTTTTGCCGCCCACCGTGTATGAATGGGGAAATGGAGGAAGAGACACATGTCTTTCGGACAAGCTTGAATCAAATGTGTTTTGCCGCCCACGTTTGGCACCCACCGTGTCTGAATGGGCTCAAAAGCCGTCGTGTCATGTCTGATTGAAGTTACTAGTCTACCCTTATCGACACAGTGTAAATCCGGTCGATAAGGATGTACTCAGTGTCAGGGGTAGACAGTAATTTCCATCTCGCAAACACTTGCTTCGGGCAGCCCACAAATTATAGTGGGTGTTTAGCGCGCCGTTCAAAACTTGGGAGAATTAGCATTCACGTTTGCCACAGGACCTAGCAAACTAAATTCAAATCAATTTGTATTAGACACGAATATCCACAGATAATTATACATTTTGTTATTTATTTCTTCAACACCACAAAAAGATTTATTCCACCTTTATACATGATTATGATTTAGAAATGTCGTGATCTTGAATTGATGGGTTGGATACACTCTGATTCAAACAGTTATTTCATCAATACAATATGCTCACACGAAAACAGTTCACCTTGTGTCAATCATACAAGTACTAAGGATTACCTCGCCTAAAAATTCAGATCATTACAACACATGGACAACATGGAATTCGGACAACACGGGGTCTTGCAACATAATCCATTCAGAGACATGACACAACATGCAAGTACAATAATCTAATGACAATTTCAAGCTGGTATCTAAAGAAGAACCGGGATTACCTTGGGCTTGGATAGCGAAGCAATGAGGACCTCCTCCGTCTTCAAATGCAACATTCTTACTTCCTCCAATTCTTGGGTTGCTTGCATAATGCGTGCCGCTAATTCCATAATTTCCAGCCTCAAGATAAAGATTACCTCATTCATGGCAGCCACACCATCTCTTTCTGCCTCTAGTAGATCCTCAAGCACTATAATATCGTGCTCGACTGCTCTCGGCGGTGTTGCCTCTGAATTGCTACCATCTGGTAACATGGATGGCGCCTTTGCTTCCACAAATAGATTCGGGGTTCTACATTGTGTCCTAGTGTGAGCGGCATCTGAAAGGTTTCATTTGGACATAAGTAAGAGATAGTTATCGTATGATCCGGGTAGTAAGCTTACATGGTAAGCGACGGACGAATTATTGCGAGCATGGCAAACTATATTTGAATGGTTGAAGCGACATCGGCCGAAAAGAAATTAAAATGGTAAGATGAAACTAGGGATGTAAGTGGCAAATAAGCGACATCCGCCGGTCTCATCTAGTTAGTTTTGCTACCTCCTAGTTCATTTTCCTCAAAAACAAAAACTCTTACGAACTATCATACCACTAGTGGACTTTAATCGGGATTAAACGGTACCCAGTTGACATCCCTAGTTGAAAGGGAGTGTACAACCGCTATATTTAAGTTGCCAAGGCATCTAAGCAGTTGAAATAATCTGAGAAAGCACTTAACAGTGTGGCCTCATATAAACTATGAAGACAGTCTTGTGATGAAGTTGAGAGGAAAAGTTAAGGACTCAAATGAAATAGGCATGCATTTCTTTACGATAGTACAGCGAGCCTTCTAAGCGACATATTGGCCAACTCGGTATAGCGTAACAACAAACAAGCATTGAATCAAGCAATACAAGAAAGCGCATAACTGAACTATTTGTAATTCGGTAGGATTACACGTTGAGAGCACAAGCCAAGAAAGCAGCCCACTCGCATTACATTTCACATGTACTAAAACACATTGGCTTACCATATGTTCTTTGTGGAGCCTAGCTGCTGTTGCAATGTTCTTTGAAAATATAAATCAACATCCGTGGTTGCAAATCTAGTTGTTGTAGTTTATTCGCACCATCTATTTAGGTAAAATTAATTTTAATCGCATGCCTTTGGTCGAATTGATCATCAATGGTTCATCTAAACTAATGAAAGAAGGGTGTGTGCATACACGACAATATATCTGGTTCCCTCTATTTTTATGCTTGTTCGAGGTGCCAGCCCCAAAAGAACAAATATTTTGCTTGATGGGGTTGACAGCTCCATAATTAATAGAAGCATAAAATTAGTCATGCAACTTGGGAAGATCAAGAACACACAAACAAGTACTCCCTCTGTCCCAAAATATAAGAACGTTTTTAACACTACACTAGTGTTAAAAACGTTCTTATATATGAGACGCAGGAATAATGAAACGAAGGCTCGGAGCAATGATGTAATAGCTAGCATCGAGAAAATGTAGGGTAAAACAAACAAAAAGCAGCGGAATCACATGCTAATTTGCTGATGTGTAATTAAGCATGAGAACATTAACGATCGATGGAACCAACGGTGGCATCGAGAACAAAACTAAAAGCATATTAACTATATGTGCCTTTGGTATGTAATTTAGCACATGTAACATGTTCCTTTGCTAGAAGTATGGCCCTACGGTGCAAAGCGAATAACGCGTCTCATGAAAAACTGAATGATGCCTGAAGAAATTCAAAGGTGCGGTGCTTATGCTAGGAAAGTGAGCGTAAGGCGCCGCCGTTGGATGATAGTACCGATTCTCGGCGTATGGGTATTGTTGTCATACTTGATAGCTAAGGATCATCAATGGTGCTCGTGTTGCGGTTGAGTTTGGGCGGTTATCGCCGTCATTGAAGCGGCTCCGGTGCTACTGATTCTGCGGCGCTGTCAACATACAAGAAAGCTCATCGTGGTAAGTGAATAGTTGCACGATAAAGAGAAAACCGAAGGAGTACAAATCGAAATAACCTTATGAGGCTGCGGCGTCGGAAAGCAGGGCGGTGGAGTTGAATATGGCGTCCGTGGAAGCGGGTCGGTGCGATGGCGAAGGCTTCGGTGAAGCGCGTTGTCTGATGCTTCGTGTGGCGGATCTATTACCGAGGGCGAGGCTTGTATGAAGGGCCAGCAAAGGCGGACGAGGGAGTCGATGAAGGGCCTCTGTTGTGGTGGGCGAGGCGCCGGTTAAGCAGATCCGGTGTGGTGGACCATGATGGCGGTCAAGGAGATCTCGAGCGGTGGACAAACCCGGTCGCTGAAGCGGCTCCGGTGAAGTGGTGAGTTGGCGTTGGGGGTTCCAAGGTGCGGAAGGTAGATCCGCGAGGTGTGAGGTCCACCGCTGCGGTGAGTACTAGATTCAGCGACTTGCCGTGGTTGAAGTCGGGGAGGGAAGGGAGGGCTCTGGGAAGAATGTTAGGGGCAAAGAGGGGAAAACAATGGAGTTACCAAAGCAGCCCTTTTTTGTTCATGTGGCAGGGGTAAAACAGGAATATCGCAGGGCCAAACTTTCGGGCACGGGATATTTCGATGTGAGCGGGAAGTTTGAAAGCTTTTTGCGCCTAAAATTATAAGTATTCTGCTCTCGTACGGCCGACTATGATAGCATGGCTGACAATTTGTTTGTTTTGCGCGCAAAAAAATGTGCAAGTTTTGAAAATCAATGTCTCCAACTCGAAACTTAGATTGTCCATTCAATTCAAATATGGATCATTGAGCTACTACAAGCAAATACCATCATACGGTCCAATTCAAATGAAATTCCAAATGTGTTTATCCTAAATATGATGACAAAAGCAAAAATGTGTATGTGTATGATTAAACTGAATGATTATAAAGTTTGAACGTGCCCGTATGTGTATATCTCTAGGTTTGATATATGAATTTGAAATCACGAAATTCCGGCTTAAAAAATGTACCTCCGTTTAAATGAATTACAAAAGCTAATGATGGAGTCGAATTCCAAAATTCCAATCTTAGGTTTGTAATTCTGGTACATATGTGGTTATGGCTCATCATCAATCCTGTTGAGGCAAAATTTATGTCTGATGCTATAGTGCATGATGGCATCGTTTACATGGTCGACGCACAGATTGGCTGCCTATACTGGTGGAATCTATCGTCGTGTAATTGTTCTATCTCATCTCATCTTTACCTTATGAATCATTGCTGTTCATTTGTTACAAATTTAGAATGCATAGCATGTCTATAACCACATCATTGTTATATGTTCCTCTCATTTCCTAGATTTTTATGACCACACATGTTATTGTTAGAGTTGATATGAGAACAATTGGCATCTAATGATTGTTAGAATACATATTATGAGCATAACATCATGATTGCTATATGTTACTCTCATTTACTAGATTTTTATAACAACACATGTTATTGCTTAGAGTTGATATGAGAATAGTAGTAGTAAGTGCTATGGTAGAAATGAGTAAGTATTTGTCATAGCCGTTTTCCTCTCATTGTTACATGATGTTTGAACCATGACATGTTGCTAGAATATGAAAGCCATTGGCTTATTTTTTAACTTGGGGTATGATTATGACCACGACATTGCAATTCTCTGTCTATGATATGTGTCTTTGTTATAATAATCTTAATTCCACACATACTCGAACATGATTGTTTATTTTTGTCCTTTTGGTCTCCATTTTGAATTGTTGCAGTGAGCGAAATCGTTGGCCTTCATGATTCGGGAGACTGGAATCATACGAGCCGATGGGTGCTGGTTTATCGCTCATTCAGATGATGGCGGTCATTTGATGCTCATTCGCACATACCAAATTGACCAAACCATTACATCAAACCACATGCAGTATAATGCGTGGGGCGTTCGTGACATTGGTGGCTATGGCTGCTTCGTGTTCAAGAAAGATCCCAGCTCCGATTGGCCAGGCGTATTCAACTGGAGGCGGGTTTACAGCCTCGGTAACCACTCCTTGTTCCTCAGGCTCAATTATCCAATCATCCAACCAATCATCGATCATATCACCAGCGATGATTACTGTGCTATGCAACTTCCATTCGCGAGGGGGTGCTGTGTCTACACATCATACCATGGGTTTCATGAATCACCATATCCAGAGATTAAATCGACACGACTTGTTGCGGGTAATCTTGATGTGTGAAAGGCATCAAGCTTCCATGCGATGGATGGCTTTTGCAAACCCGACATGCGGCGATGTGGTTCATGCCAACAGCAAATATGCACAACTTGATTAGTGTTGATATCTAGGTGAGCCATGTATTCCTTTGTTGTATACGACCCTCTTTTGTTAGATATTATGTCTTGTTGTTGGTTTGAAGCACTCCTCTGGTTTGAAGGATAGATACCTTCCTGGGATCAAGTGCATCCTAACTCACCTGCGTAGGATGTACTGATAATGATGATGGAGATGCTGTGCAGAAGCCATACATATACATATATATCAGTTAGGCTTCAAGTGCATACTTCTTAGTTAAACCTATATATAAATTGTGACACTAAATACGACTAGTAAGTAGTACAGTAGCAGTACTAGTATACGTCGGTCAAATTATTCATCATGTCCACACATTGAATTGACGTGACAACATGCTGCGCATGAGGTGACACAAGAATCTCGACGGCGTGTTCGGGTATTCCGGACTTCAGATTTGGAGTACCACTTATCTGTCGAAATCTTTTTTTCGAAACGGAGGCAAAAGATTTGCCTCATCCATTAAATAAGAGGAGAATAGAGTTTAGAGTTTTTACAAGCGCCCTTGCAAAACGGCATGGCAATTACTCTCGTACAACTGTCGAAGAAGCGCGAGTATTTACTCTGTCGAAATCTTTCATCATTCACTTAAAACAGTCGATTGGTCATACATTCAGTACCATATAACTGGAATTATCAATGCAAGTCGAACAAGGATTGGCCGGTGCTGCCGGCTGGCGTCAAGTTCGATCCCACGGATCAGGAGCTGATCGAGCACCTTGAGGCCGAAGTGAGTGTTGACAGCGCGAGATTTCAGTCTCATCAATTTGTTCATACCAATCATCGACAGCGAGCACGGCATATGCTACACCCAACCTGAGAAACTTCCAGGTAAGACACCGATCGGCCGTCTACTTGCACAAACATATTCCTTTGTTTATAGCTCTATTTTTCTTTTTAGATGCAGACCTGGTGAAACAATTACAATTTGACAGTTAATAAAGAGTGAAACAAGTGACTACAACATGCCAAAGATGTTATGAAAATGCCAACTAGGTACACTAAAACCTGTATTCCACAATCTGCGGGTATCTGCTTGAGTGGCCTAAGGAAGCATTTCTTCAGTATAATTCAGGCGTTCAAAAGGGCACGTGGGACGCGTCGCAAGATCTGATCGGTGCGGCACGCACTGCGATGTAACACAAGACCGGCAATACCTTACTGTGATGGTCAACGGCCGCGACAGGCGGCAAAAAGGTTACGTGCTGCACACCAACAAGAACTTCGACCAGCAGAGGACCAACTGGGTGATGCACCAGTACCACATCGGGGACCTAGAGCAAGATAAGGAGCGGGAGCTGGTCCTCTGCAAGATTTTCTACCAGACGAACCCTAGGGCCAGGAGCCCAGGAGTAGTTTGGTATTGGTAGTTGTACTACCTTGTCGTCCGCAAGTTGGTATTGTTGTTAACGATCTTTTGGTATGAACTTGCATTTGCTTCCAACCATCATGCTGAGGGTCGACGTGGATATAAAGCTGAATCATTTGTTTTGAAACAAATTCTCAGGCACCTGATTTTTATTTGATGGGTAGCATAAGCACCCGCCGTTCGAATTCCCAGTTCTGCAGTTTTTTCGAAACAAGTGCATGCACTTATTATCATGATAAAAAACAATATCCGTGCTGCTTCCCAGTTATCAGTCTATGGTTGCAGAATTCTCTCGTTTATTGAGCACGTATATTGTTTTTTCAGGTCGAGCAAGTTTCAACTAGGCTGTAGACTGACCAGGGTTGGTTTTGTTTTTAACAGGCCCAGCCCATGACGACAACGGGGCACAAAGATCCGGCGGTATCTCTCGACCTCGCCCGCTTGGCGTTAGTTATATTTTGTCTTACAACATCCATGAGCAGTTTTATTCTTGAATCAAACACACAACCCAGTTCTATTTTCCTCTTGAAACGCATGTCCTACATCCGTTTTCTAATCTCTACCTATAGTTTTACTAGTTCATATACACGTATCATTATATTGAAAACACATAAAATTCCCTTTTTTATTTACATCCTTATTTTTGTTGTTTCCCCACCCAGCGCTGATTTTTTACCACTGGTTTTCCCTTAAACCAACTCAATTGTTCCACGTCTTATTTGCTTACAAAAACAAAATGATTTTTTTGGCAAATCAATAAGTTCTTAAAAAATGTTTATCATTTCGGGATTACAACAATTTGGACTCCACCGAAATATGCAAAATAAGGTTGAACTTTTTGACCGTGGTCCTGTGCAGAAAATGGGATGTAATAAATTATTTAAGAATTAGCAAATGGGCTGCAAATTATAAAAAATAGCAAATGGGCTGCAAATTTTAAAAAATAGCAAATGGGCTTTATGTTGTCTGCCACCGATTTGGAGGCTGACTTGTGGGCCTACTAAGTTCATGCGTACACAAGGTTTCTTAAAAAAGAAACTTAGTCAACAATCGACTCTACCAGCGTCAGACCGTTAGATGTCAATCTAATGGCAATCGTGCTTCTTGATCTCGATCTTCACCTTGACCGCCCAAACCAGCGCCGTCGGAACCGCCTGCTCCCGCCTCCCGTGGCCGGCAGTGCTGCCGGGCAGGCCTCACAGCCCCACCATACTCGCATCCCTGGCCTGTCTATCCCTCTACTCACCCACACCTCCTGTTATTTTCCGGCGACGGCAGCCGAACCAGTCAACCCTCGTACTCTCCACCGCGTTGGCAGCCACTGCCGTGTCTTCACCGGCTCCCTGTCGTTCCCTTCGTAGGCCTCACCGCCGTCCACCACCCTGGTGCTCTTGGCGCGGCGTGGTCAACAATGTCCATCCAACGGCCGTAGTGCTTCTTCACCCTCTGGTCTTCTTGCCCCAGCCGCCCAAAGCAGCGCCGGCCATACTACTCCCACCGCTGGCCAGGCCATCCCTCCACTCACCCACTCCCCCTGTTATTCTACGGTGACGGCAACCTCACACCGCAGCCGAACCAGTGAACCCTCGTACTCCTCTCTGCGTGGGCATCCACTACCGTGTCTTCCCCGGCTCCGTGTCGTCCCCTTCCTAGGCCTCGCCGTCGTCCACCGCTCAGGTGCTCTCGGCGCGGCGTGGTCAATGTGGTCAACGACCGACTTCCATCAGAAGAGTACTGTACGTGGAGAGGCTGACGGCTGGGTCCACGGCAGCCGCAAGGAAGTGCCTCCTTATTACACGCAAAAGAATTATTCCTCCACCTGACAGCAGGGACCCACCGGACGGGCCACCAGTATTTCATGGAAAAAACGTTTCCCCCCTGACTGCTATGACCCACCGGACGGGCCACCGTATTTCACGAAAAAACGTTTGCCCCTGACTGCTGGGACCCACCGGACAAACCACCGTATTTCACGAAAAAAATGTTCCCCCCGCTGTCAGCTCGGACCCACTCAAAGTGCCTCCTTATTACGCATAGAAAAATGAATACTCCCCCTGCTAGCTGGGACCCACCATGGTGGGAGGCTGACTTGTGGGCCTACTAAGTTGACGGGGACAGAGGGCTTTTTCAACTTAGTCAAATATGAACGATTCTAGCTCCAGTGACCGTACGATGTCCATCCAACGACCGTCGTGCTTCTTCAATCTCTGCTCTTCCTGCTCCAGCCGCTCAAACAAGCGCCAGCGGGACTGCCTGCTCCCTCCTCCTCGCGGCCAGCTGTGCTCCCGCGCATGCCTCACCGCCCCATCGTACTCCCATCACTGGCCTAGCCATCCCTCTACTCACCCACACGGCCACACCTGCTGTAATTCTCCGGCGAGGGCAGACGAACCAGTAAACCCTCGTACAGTCGTACTCCCCTCCGCGTGGGAAACAACTGCCGAGTCTTCCCTGCCTCCATGTCATTCCCTTCCTAGGCCTCGCCGTCGTCCATCGCCCTAGTGCTCTCGGCGGCATGGTCAGCGTGGTCAAGGCGGCTTCCATCGGACGTGGATTGTGACGTGGAGAGGCCGACAGTGAGTCCACGGCCGCAGAAGGAAGTGCCTCCTTATTACGCGCAAAATAATTATTCCTCCACCTGACATCTGGGACCCACCGGAAGGGCCTCTGTATTTCGCAAAAAAAATGTGCCCCCAGCTGACATGTTGGACCCACCAGCTATCTTCGCACGCAAGGAAGTGCCTCCTTATTACGCGCAAAAAAATGAATACTCCCCCTGCCAGCTGGAACCCAGCATAGTGGGAGGCTGACTTGTGGGCCTACCAAGTTGACGGGGACGGAGGGCTTTGTCAACTTAGTCAATATGAACGATTCTAGCTCCTGTTACCGTACGATGTTCATCCAACGGCCGTTGTGCTTCTTCAACCTCTGGTCTTCTTGCTCCAGACGCCCAAACCAGCGCCGGTCGTGCCGCATGCTCCTGCCTCCCGTGGCCGGCTGTGATGCCGTGGAGGCCTCACCGCCCCCTACTACTCCCACCGTTATCCAGGCCATCCCTCTACTCACCCACACCCCCCGTTATTCTGCGGCGACAGCAGCCTCACACCGTAGCCGAACCAGTGAATCCTCGTACTCCTCTTCGCGTGGGAATCCACTGCTGCGTTTTCCCCGGCTCCGAGTCATCCCCTTCCTAGGCATTGCCGTCATCCACCACCGTGGTTCTCTCGGCGCGGCGTGGTCAGCATGGTCAAGGAACGACTTCCATCGGACGTGGACTATATGTGGAGAGGCTGACAGCTGGGTCCATGGCCGCCGCAAGGAAGTGCCTCCTTATTACGTGCAAAATAATGATTCCTCCACCGACAATGCGAGGACCCACGGACGAGCTACCGTATTTCGCAAAAAATGATTTTTCCCCGATCGCTGGGACCCACCAGCTACATCTTCGCACGCAAGGAAGTGCGTCCAAGGCAAAAAACTGATTCGCCCCACATTGCTGGGCCCACTGACTACATCTTCTTTTTTTGAAGGAACACCGGCTACATCTTCGCGAGCGAGGCGCGACAATCGGGACCCACCTGGTCGAAGCGTACATAGCGTTGTCATTCTGGTCGCGAACGTGTGCGTACATACTGGTCGATAGAGGCGCGCACGTGTCGTAGATGTAGAGGCGCGCACGTGTCGTAGTAGAGGCGCACACGTAGCATGTACACGTATGTACAGCGGCGAGGGTGCAAGAAAGAAAATACGGCCACGTACGTACATATGGGCAGGGTCTCTAACGCCTATCGCGCATACGTACATGGCTGGGTCGGAACGGAGAAACAGCGTCGTCGTCATGTTCATGGGGAGCCAACCGGCTGGGTCGGAACAGAATGGGTGGTCGTGTTCATTGGGAGGGCTTGGACGGAACAGGCGATGGAAACGAGGCCTGGTGTACCGCACAAGAGGAAAGCGGCCTTGTGTTCGATCGGCCACGTCAAACGGGTCTGATGATCGGGAGGGCTGGCGCATCGCAAAAGCGGAGAAGCGGACCTCCTACGGTCGAAGCGGGGTCTGTTCGCCGGGAGGGTGTGGCGCATCGCAAAAGCGGATTTAAACGGACCTCCTACGGTCAAACGGGGTCTTGTTGATCGGGAGGGGTGTGGCGTATCGCCAAAGCAGACTTAAACAGACTTGTGTTGGGCGCTACGGTCGAAAGCAGGGGAGGGTGTGGCGTCCGCAAAGCAGGACTCCACGGATCTGTTCATCTCCACAGTCGACCTCCTCCGGCCTCCACAGCTCCTGTTCATCCAGCCTCCACCGCGCTACTCCACCGGCTCTTGTTCAACCACCCCTCCACGGGCACCCCTCCACCGTCTACTATTCATCCAGCCCTCCACACCACGGGGTCCTATTCAACCACCCCTCCACGGCCACCCCTGCACCGTTACTGTTCATCCAGCCCTCCACACCACGGGTTCTTGTTCATCCAGAGGCAACGCCACAGCTCACTATTCATCCACCCCCCCCCACAACACTCACTGTTCATCCCAGAGGCAGCATCGATCGGCTTCAGTTAGCAGCAGTAGCGAAGGAATCGCTCCATCGGGTTCAGTTAACAACCATCGATCGATCTCTCGGGTTTAAGTAGCGTAACTGCGGTCTGTCCTCGCGAGTTGATTAGAGCCCAATGCCTTGCTCGGGTTCAGTTAGAGCCAACGCCTCGCACACATGCGCGTACGTACGAGAGAAACACGCATCGCTCCACCCCCGACCTCCCATCGTAACCGGCAACTCCTCGAAATTTTCCTCCCCCTCGCTTCTACCACGGTTTTTTCCGTCATGGACGGCCCAAAGAATGTCATGCAGATGCATCTCCGGCCCGCCCAGGACGAAAAGCCCATTTTACATCATGATTTTTGTCATAGAAGTAGGAGCCCACCACATCTATGATGATCTGGGTTTCTCACAATTATCGTCATAGAAGTGTCATATGTATGACAGAAATAAAATCGTTCGGCCCAAAATGTCACGGATGTGTCTTTTTTTTGTAGTGTTGGTGGGGAGCATCACGGAATTGGCGATGGAGAAGGGTTGGTAATGAAGAAGATTGAAGATCCCCCTCTCCGGAGCCGCAAACGGACTCCAGATATGGCCTCCCGATGAAGAACAGGAGGTGGCGACGGCTCCATCTCGTGAAATGCGACAATTCTTCCCCCTGATTTTTTTGAAATACGTGATTTTATAGCGTCGGTTTCAGGGTTTGTGGGGCCACCAGGTGGGGACAACCCACCTAGGCACGCCTGGAGGGGGCGCACCCTGGTGGGTTGTGCCCACACAGGTGGCGCCCTCCGGTGGTTCCTGGCTCCAGAAATTATCTTTATTTGTATATAAAAAGTCCTCACAAAGTTTCGCTCCAATCCGAGAAATTTTATTTCTGCACAAAAACAACACCATGGTAGTTCTAGTGAAAATAGGGTCAGTTCGGGTTAGTTTCATTCAAATCATGCAAATTAGAGTCCAAAACAAGAGGAAAAGCATTAGGAAAAGTAGATACGACGGAGACGTATCAAGGCACCTTTAGCCTCGGTTGGTTATACGAACCGGGACTAAAGGTGCATCTCTAGTACCGGTTCGTGCCACGAACTGGGACTAAAGGTGTTGGTGGGGCCCAAGCCTGCCACCACCTCTTTAGTCCGATTAGGCACCTAACCGCAATTAGAGGTTAAACTCTGAACAGGACTAATGAGTGTCGCTCGCCTAGTGTAGGATCAAAAGTATGTCTAGAGAGGGGGTGATTAGACTACTTGACAATATAAAAATTCAGCCTTTTGATAAAGACAAGTTTTTGGCAGATTCACGATTATGATCAAGTCAAGTATCACCATACACATGCAATTCTAGAGTATAGGCAGCGGAAAGTAAATTGCACATGTAGTAAAGAGAGGTGGAGAAGAGCAAGCGCAATTTGGAGACACGGAGATTTTTCTCGTGGTTCCGATAGGTGGTGCTATCGTCAATCCACGTTGATGGAGACTTCAACCCACGGAGGGTAGCAGCTGCGAGAGTCCACGGAGGCTCCACCCACGAAGGGTCCACGAAGAAGCAACCTTGTCTATGCCATCATGGCATACGCCCACGGAGGGCTAGCCTTACTCGGGGTAGATCTTCACGAAGTAAGCGATCTCCTTGCCCTTACAAACTTCTTGGTTCAACTCCACATCTTGTGGAGGCTCCCAGCGACACCTAACCAATCTAGGAGGCACCACCCTCCAAAAGGTAATAGATGGTGTTGATGATGATGAACTCCTTGCTCTTGTGCTTCAAATGATAATCTCCCCAACACTCAAGCTGTCCTCCTTGATTTGGCTGTGGTGGAAGAAAGGATTGAGTGGAAAGCAACTTGGGAAGGATAGAGATCAAGCTTCATATGGTGGGAGTGGAGCTACTTGATCTCAACACAAGGGTAGGTAGTTTTCTTCTCGGAAATGTAAGGTAGGAGTGGTAGTTCTTTCGATGGCTCTCTCCACGAATGAAGAGGGGTGGAGGGTATTTATAGCCTCCACACAAAATCCAACCGTTACACATTTGACCAATCTCGGTCGGACGAAGTTGACAACTCGGTGAGACCGAAAGTTCAAATCATGTGAGCGTTGGGATTTTCGATGGGACCGAAAATACAATCTCGGTTAGTCCGATTCGTTGCAAAGACAAGAGCTTGCCAATCTCGGTGAGACCGACTTTATCATCTCGGTGACACCGATATGATGATAGAAGGTTACAGAAGCTTGGCAACTCAAGTTTCGGTGAGACCGAGTTCAGAATCGGAAAATCCGAGTTTTCTAGGGTTTGGCTTTGTGGTGAGGTGGTTCATCTCGGTGTGGTGAGTTTAGGAAATCGGTGGGACCGAGATTACTTATGAGTGTATATTGTAGTGAGAGTTGCTGATAGTTTAGGAGATGTATCACTAAGCACTTTGAGCAACCAGATCATTAACATAACCTCATCCCCTTTTAATAGTATTGGCTTTCCTATGGACTCAATGTGATCATGGATCACTAAACCAAAAATGGAGTCTTGAGCTTTTGCCAAAGCTTGCCTTAGCATTTTGAGGGGTCCACCTCTCCAGTCATTTCCATCCCATATCACTGAACTTTCTGAAATGATTCTCAAGAAACTATTAGTTCAATGATATATATGTTGTTATTAATTACCAAAACCACCCGGGGATTAGTTGCACTTTCACCTAGCCATTGGAACCGACACTAATGGCCATTAGTGCCGGTCCGTATATGAAATGAGGTGAACATAAGGTCGTTTTTCTACTAGTGAAGAAAGATTACTTGATAAACATGTTAGGTAGCATTCCACATTAAAAATTCAATTTTTATCATTTACCTACTCGAGGACGAGCAGGAATTAAACTTGCGGATGCTTGATATGTCTCCAATGTATCTATAATTTTTTATTGTTCCATGTTATTATATTATCCATCTTGGATGTTTTATATGCATTGTGGTGCTATTTTATATCATTTTGTGGAACTAACTTATTAACCTAGTGCCTAGTGCTAGTTGTTGTTTTTTCCTTGTTTTTATCTTTTACAAAAAATCAACACCAAATGGAGTCGAAATGGAATGAAACTTTTTCAGGATTTTCTTGGACCATAAGACACCCATGAAGCTTCGGGAGGAGGCCACAAGCCTGCAGACCGCGCCCTAGGGGTGGTGCCCTTATGTCTTGTGCGCCCCTCGGGACTCTCCTACCCTAATTCTAGCTCTATAAATACCAACATATCCCCCCTACACGAGAGGGCACACCAAAAATACTTTTCAGCCGCTGCAAGCTTCTATTCTCATGAGATCCCATCTTGGGGCCTTTTCTGGCACTCTGCCAGAGGGGGATTCGATCATGGAGGGCCTCTTCATAAACCTTGATGCCCTTCCGATGATGTGTGAGTAGTTTACCACAGATCTACGGGTCCCTAGCTAGAAGAAGCTAGATGGCTTCTTCTTTCTCTTAGACATTGAATACAATGTTCTCCTCGATGTTCTTGGAGTTATATTTGATGTAATCTTCTTTTGCGGTGTGTTTGTTGAGATTCGATGAATTGTGGATTTATGATCAGATTATCTATGAATATTGTCAGCATCCTCGACTTGGGGGTATCCAGTCCTGCCTGCCCGCGGCCCACCACGTGGCTCCGTCGATGGCCTGGTACGGCCCAACTTTGACCTCAACACCACAAGACCCTCGCGAGGGGCCAAGCCTCGTGAGGCGGACAATGCCAAGACCCCTGAAGGAGTTGGCCTCCTCAGGAGGGCTCCTGAGGGGCGGAGAGATCTATGCAGCTACCTCATGAGGCTCAGCTGACGTGAGCCATGACGACCAAGGCCAGGCGGGCGCCAGACGGGTGCGGAGCGCAAGTTTCCTCTTTGGTGCAAGGGAGGCAAGCCACCGGCGCAGAGTCCTGAGGAATCAGCCAAAGGTTTCCATTCTGGTGCAACAAGACCAAGACCGCCAGGACAGCAAGACGGAGGTCATTACCGAGCCCACCGCAGTGTCACGGTCAGAGGCTTTTCGCAGGCGAAGACTACTTTTGTCAGGATAAACTATACTACTTGTCCCCTTTCAAATCCCGTCGTTGTGGAATCCCTTCCCACTCATATTTGGGAAGAGGACCAAGGCGACTATATATAGGACTTAGCCACCACCATAGAGAGGGACCGAAACCAGAGCAAGTTGAGCACCACACCAGCTCAAGAACACCTCATCTCCTGAGGCTTGTTCATCCTTTGTACTAGTTCATCCATAGCCCCTCGAGGCAATCCACTACACCACACTGGAGTAGGGTATTACACCTAGCAGTGGCACGAACCGATATAAATCTACGTGTCTTTGTGTCTCTGTGAGCTCTGGCGCTAGGCTAGGAGGATCGCGAGTAGGCGGTGGACAGGTTGAGATCTCTCACGCACCCCGGTGTTGAACCTCTCACGGGTTGCGGATCCTCAAATTCGACATATGGCGCACGGTAGGGGTGCGTCGGATCCTCTCTTTAAATCGTTCGATCTGTCTCTCTCCGACATCTCCATGGCCCGGCCTGCGCAGGCTCGCACCAGCGTCGGGCATGATCACCGCTCGCGTCGCTCGGGCAACCCGGCGGGTGACGGCTGCGCCCGCCGCGCTCCTTCTATGGTGGCCAACGCTGCCACAGGCCCTGTCGGCCATGAGCAGCAAGCTTTGTCGCTGCACCAATCGGTGCACCGTGATGGCCGCACCACTACTCCGTCGCTCACTCCAGCAGCTTCGTCATCCCACGTGCGCCGCGGTCAGGTGGACGCGCAAGCCCCTTTGCTCACAGCGTGGGAGCTTCTTCGCTACCATCCCGTGGGTGACCTATATGAGGAGTGGCTCGAGCGTATCGCCGAGCTCATCAGCGTCGTGCACGGGGGCTCCGACAGGCCAGCTCGCTCGCTGCCTCAGCACCCACCTGCAACGGGCGACGTCACACACGGGGCTCCTCCTCTGCCTCCAGCTCGGGGCGCCATCGCCGAGCCAAGGAGTATGGCTCCGTGACGCGACCCGCAGCGCCTGGCGTAGGCTCGGGACGACGTGAGCTGCCAGGTGGTGCAGCGGCCCCAAGGAGAAGCGCGCGTGCTTCCAGGACCCCAGCACCAGGCTCACGAGCCACCACAGGAGATGGCGGTGCGCACGCACCAAGACTACGTTCCACCCCCTCGATGACCTCGGTGGCTGCAGCGGGATGTCGTGCGTTCACCGCATGAGCTCGCAACATCGTGCGGCGAGCAAGTTCAAGCGGACGACTCCATCTCTACGACGGCACCGTAGACCCCACTGAGTTCCTGCAGCTCTACGAGCTGAGCATCAAGGCGGCCAACGGCGACGAGAAGATCATGGCAAATTGGTTCCCGATGGCCTTCAAGGATGGCGTGCGTTCTTGGCTCCTGAACCTGAATGAGGGGTCTGTTTCTTCCTGGGAGGAGATGCGCAGCCGCTTCGTCGCCAACTTCCACGTCGCTCGCGACCATTCGCCGGCCGTGAGGAACCTGCGCCGCATCAAGCAGCAGCCTGGGGAGACCCTGCATAAGTACATCCAGCGCTTCAACAATGTTCGCCTCAATATTCCCAAGGTGTCGGATGAGGCCATCATCTCTGCGTTCACCGATGGCGTCCGTGATGTCAAGATGAAGGAGGAGCTCACCATCCACGAGGACCTCTGCACTGCTCTGGAGATGTTCAACATGGCGAACAAGTGTGCGAGAGCTGAGGAGGGACGCCTTTCCCTCCTCGAGCTCCCTGATGCTGATCCAGAAGACAAGAAGACCAAGACCAAGGACACGAAGCGCAAGGGGCCAGCCGTGCTTGCGGCAGAACTAGAGATCAAGCGCGGCTGCGACCACCCCGAGTCATCCAAGGGCAAGCGGCCATTCTATGTCTTCCACAATGTCTATAGCCACAACACCAGCGACTACCAGGAGCTCAGGGCTCTCTGCGACGGGCGCCTCGGTCGACGCCCCGAACGCAATGATCGGGGCTATGGTCGCGGAGGTGGCCGAGGCGGAGGCCGCTGGGACGGACGCGACCGCCGTCAGGAGTGGCGCGATCAGCCTTGTGAGGACCGCTAGCAGGACCAACCTCGCGAGGGCAACTGGAGGGAGCAGCCTCGTGAGGACCGCCCTCGGGGCAGCACAGCCTTGCCTCCGCCGCCAAGAAGGAACAAAGATCACCACAAGGACGAGGGGGCTGGGGGCTTCCAGGAGTCGTGAGCCATCGCCTGCATCTTGGGCGGCTCACAAGCCCCAGCTTCCCACCGTGTCTTCAAGCAGTTTGCGTGCGAGGTCAATGCGGCACTCCCCAAGCTTGAGACAACTCTCCCCCTCAAGTGGTCCAAGTGCGCCATCACCTCCGACTCCTCAGACCGTCTCAAGTGTGCGGCCACTGCTAGCGCGCTCCCCATGCTCTACTCTCCCGTCATCAGCAACGTAACCGTCACCAAAACTCTCATTGAGGCGGAGCAGGGATCAATGTTCTCTCCGTCCAGACGTTCGACAGACTCCAGGTGCCATACTACCAGCTGCACCCCACCAAGCCATTCTCAGGAGTGACCGACGGATTGACACACCCAATCGGGCAAGTTCGCCTCCCTGTCACCTTCGGCGAGCGCAACAAACTACCGCACCGAGCTCATCGACTTCGACGTCACCGACTGAGGGAGTCCTGGACTAGGGGGTGTCCGGACAGCCGGACTATCATCGTCCGCCGGACTCCAAGACTACGAAGATACAAGATTGAAGACTCCGTCCCGTGTCCAGATGGGACTTTCCTTGGCGTGGAAGGCAAGCTTGGCAATACGGATATGTAGATCTCCTACCATTGTAACCGACTCTGTGTAACCCTAGCCTCCTCCGGTGTCTATATAAACCGGAGGGCTTTAGTCCGTAGGACAACATACATTACAACAATCATACCATAGGCTAGCTTTAGGGTTTAGCCTCCTTGATCTCGTGGTAGATCCACTCTTGTACTACCCATATCATCAATATTAATCAAGCGGGGCGTAGGGTTTTATCTCCATCGAGAGGGCCGAACACAGGTAAAACATTGTGTCCCTCGTCTCTGTTACCATCCGCCTAGACGCACAGTTCGGGACCCCCTACCCGAGATCCGCCGGTTTTGACACCGACATTGGTGCTTTCGTTGAGAGTTCCTCTGTGTCGTCAAAGATAGGCTCGATGGCATCTTCAATCAACAACGCTATCCAGGATGAGACTTTTCTCCCTGGACAGATCTTCGTATTCAGCGGCTAACCGCCTTTGTGGGCTAATTAAGCTTGGCCATCTGGAGCAGATCGAAGCTTCGCCCTGGCGTCGGTCGATTCGAAGTCTAAACTTCACGGCCGATGTCGCGGAGACTTGATCTTGACGGACTCGAGCCACCGCCATAGCGCCGCCTTTGTGGCGATGGGCATGATCTAGCTCTTGCCCGAGCAGTGCCTTGGTGGCCGCACGCGAATCCACTTGGCCTTTAGTCGGGCCGATCGCCCAGATCGAGGATCGGTGGATGGACACCACCTCGGGGCTTCAACCTCCACGGCGATGGAGCGAACGCTAATCTTGCCCCAGCGAAACTTCGTGATTCGAGGTGCGGACTCCTTGCGGACTCCAAACCTCCTGCGCCCTACCAATCGATTCGGATTGGGCGCCGTTATAAATTCACCGCCGCGGACATCTTCCAACACTCGCCCTTTGGCGACATCCTAAATTCGCTAAAGCATCTCTCGTTATCGGGAGAGTCTGGCCGAACTATGGCGAGGATGGTTGGGTATGGACGACGAAGAAATTGAGCCCACCCACCACCCACTTTGTAGCCAGCTGTCGGCGATCTAACCGACATGCTGAACTACGACTCCGATGACATCGGCGCTATGGACGGCGATGCCGGGACGCAACAGAACTAAGCGCCTACAGTGGCTTTGGAAGACCACATCGTCATCGACATATACATGGTGGACACCCCAAAAGACGGGGCGGCGAAGAAGCGGTGAGGAGACTCTTTAAAGAAGCAACCCAAACGCCGGCGTCGCCGGGCCGCTCTAAATCCCGCCCAAAGCAAGAATGGAGATTCCACAGGAGATAACAATACCCCGAGAGTGCCGAAGACAATCCCTCCGGCAAGACTCGGTAGCGGGAGGATCGAAGCAAGCCCTCACGAGAGGCGGCAGACGAAGAGGTTGAGGATCATAACTATGCCCTCCGAAGACGAAGCAAGCCTCAACGATGACGAATTCGTCGTACCTGAGGATCTCGTCGAACAAGAGCGTTTCAAGCGCAGGCTTATCACCACAGACAAACAGCCTAAAGAAAAAGCAGCAATGACTTCAAGCTGATCGGGGACCTCTTGGCTGATCGATGGACCGAGGTCCTCGCGGCAAAAGTATAAACTCGACGCCCCTCAAAAGCTACCCAAGGCGTAAGCTGCTCCCCGATTAGAGGAGGAAGCATACATACCTCCATCACCAAGACGATACGGTGACCGACCACCCGTGGTCGTGACAGAGAGCATCCGGGCCCTCGGCCAAGACCATACCCGGCATCGCTCCAAAAGTACGGCCAAGAGGGAACGCGCCGGACTTGCGAGATCTATTGGAGGACAAAGCAAGGCAATCCAGATCCATCTACGGATCACGTGGGCGCCCCACGACCCATGACAAATACCGTCGTGCCGGAAAAAATAACTCCGGCCGGGCCGAACACAGCAGACAACGCTCTCTCGAGCTGCGTCGTGATATTGCTCAATACAGAGGCGCTGCACACCCGCTATACTTCACTGACGAAGTAATGGATCATCAAATCCCTGAAGGGTTTAAACCCATAAACATCGAATCCTACGATGGCACAACAGATCCCGCGGTTTGGATTGAAGATTATATTCTCCACATCCATATGGCCCGCGGTGACGATCTCCACGCCATCAAGTATCTCCCACTCAAGCTTAAAGTACCAGCCCGGCATTGGCTCAACAGCTTGCCCGCAGAGTCAATTGGGTGTTGGGAAGACCTGGAAGCCGCATTCCTCGATAACTTCGAGAACGCGTCGTCGACCACGGACGCCGATGACCTAAGCCACATCATTCAGAAGCCAGACGAATCGGCCAGACAATTTTGGACACGGTTCTTGACAAAGAAAAACCAAATCATAGACTGTCCGGACGCAGAGGCCCTTGCAGCCTTCAAACATAACATCCGGGACGAATGGCTAGCCCGGCACTGGGCAGGAAAAGCGAAATCCATGGCAGCCCTCACATCATTAATGACCGCTTTATGCGGAGAGGACAGGACAGCTAGCTTCGCAGCAACAATCTCGTAAAAATTCGGCGGTCCGGATACTAAGGACTGACAATGGCAGGTCACGTCGAAACAAAACAAACGCCGCGTTAACGGCGGCGATAAGGAGGATACGGCGGTCGGCGCGGATTCGAGGCTCTAAACCCGGTCAATGAAGAAGCCATTCAAAAGAACCACTCCGGGCCCGCCCAATTTGGACCGAATACTCGACCGCTTATGCGGATACATGGCACCTGAAAAGCCAGCTAATCACACTAACAGAGATTGCTTTGGGTGTTCAACGAGCATGTAAGTTAATTGCGAAAACAATGACAAGGGGCTAAACAGCGACGACGAGGAAGAGACCCGACCGCCGAACAATAGAGGACAGAAAGGTTTCCCCCCCACAAGTGCGGATGGTGAAGGGAGAGGAAGCGCGCACTAAGGGACGTCTATGCGACGGAGCCAGTCGCCCCGAAGTCCAATCCATGGTCCTCTTGTCCGATCACTTTCGATCGAAGAGACCATCCGACCAGCATACGCCATGGCGGATTCGCTGCATTGGTTTTAGACCCAATCGTCGATGGATTTCACCTCACGAGAGTCCTGATGGATGGCGGTAGTAGCCTGAACCTGCTTTATCGGGACACGGTCGCCAAAATGGGCATAGACCCTCAAGGATTAAACCTACAAAGACAACCTTTAAAGGTGTCATACCAGGTGTGAAGCCAAGCTATGCGAGCTCGATCCGTTGGAAGTGGTCTTGGATCCCGGACAATTTCCGGGCGAGAGTTAATCTTGACATAGTTCCGTTTAGCGGCTATCACGCTCTGCTTTCGGACGAACCGCGTTTGCAAAATTCAACGCGGTGCCGCGATTATGCATACCTCAAGCTCAAGATGCGAGGCCCTCGTGGAGTCATCACGGTCAGCGGAATACGGAATGCTCCCTCCGAACGGAGGAACATCTGGCGGCTCTCGCAGCAGAAATCTGAGCAGCCTTTTAAGGCAATTCTCGAGTCCGGCCGTTAAGCGGCGGATACAAAAAACGCCAAGCAATACCAATCAAGACCACAGCACGATCGAGCACGCATAGCAATGCGGCCCCAACCCCGCCAGCGCATGATTACAAGAACAACCTCCGCGTACATCATTACGCTTTGGAGATACCATGGGCGCGGGGAAGGGGCACGATCACAACGGACCCAGTGCGGCTCGACCACACCGAGGGCTGCAAGTGTGCCCTCCTTTTTATTATTTTCCTCCTTTGTGTACGCAGGACTTCGTTAACGGAGAGGCCTGTCGTCCGGTGAACTGCCGAACTCGATGCAACAGCCGGGGAAGAAAGAAGGCTGCGGCGAACACTCGGTGGTCTCAATTACGAGCATTAAATTCGATTATATACACCAAGTCGCAGCTCACCCACGGAGAGGACATGTTTAATTAGTCCAAACCCCTTGCTTACCGCACTATTTGTATCGGTCCGCACTCATAGCAGACTTTCTTTAATAAATAATGCAGCACCTTTTTGACTGTAATTGCATTACTCTTTATATATATATATGTCCATTACATGACATCTTGCATCCGTATATTTTGGTACGGCCTAATACACCAGGGGCTTGTGTTCCCACACTATGGTGCGATAAGTCCGAACACTTTCATAAGTGCGGCACCCCGAACTTATAGCATTATATGAATCGGCTCCGAATCATGTCTTGGGTCAATAGTTGGGTTTGCCCGGCTCCCACGTTTTGGTGCCTTATGTTCCGTTCTGTCGGCTAAGGTGGCACTAGGAGAACCACTGCGATTGCGCCCCGGTTGAGCCGGGCGAGCACCTCAGTGGAGAAAGCTAAAACTGACCAGCATGATAAGGCGAGAGACTGGTCGCTATTCGAGAGGTTTTTTGGGTCCTTAAGGACTCACGCCGCTTCGAGCGAAGTTCCGGACAATGTCTGACGAAGGCGTGGATAGCGCCCTGATTGACCTTCGAATATCGGGGGCTTCGCGAAATTTAAAATTATAGAATTCTATGGCTAAGTGAGAGTGTTCAAGCATTATAAGTCCGGTTGCCTTGTTACGTTGTGTTGGCGCCTCCTAGATGGACCCAAAATGGGAACAAGAGTGCTCAAGTTTATCCCGAACACCCCAACACTCGTGGCTTGGGGGCTGAAGCCAACGACTTGCCATCTCTCAGATTTTATAAATGGCCACACAGACGGTAATATTTTAAATTAAACAAGTGTTGCTTAATGCGCACATGAACAAAGTTTCAGCGCACAGGATAATACATAACGAGTTTACTCAAAGATTACATTTCTGGGGCACTCATCCGCAATATCGCGGGCTCCCTTCAGGACAGTTTTATAATACATTTCGGGCGTGCGATACTCCTTACTCGGTGGCGGTGGGTCCGTGAGAAGCTTCTCCGCATCCAACCTGCCCCAATGCACCTTTGTGCGGGCGAGGGCCCGACGAGCACCTTCAATACAGGCGGAGCGCTTGATGACCTCCACCCGTGGGCACGCATCCACCAGCCGCCGCCTGAGGCGAAAGTAGCTCCCGGGCATGGCCTGTTCAGCCACAAACCGGACTATAAGGCCCTTCATGGCCTCCTCGGCTACCTTGTGGAGTTCGATCACCGCTTGGTGGTCGCTTGGGGGCACCGGATGGCCGGCCTCAGCGTACTGAGACCAGAAGACCTTCTCCGTCGAGCTCCCCTCCTCGCCACGATAGAATGCGGCGGCATCGGACGCACTACGCGGCAGATCTGCAATTGCCCCTGGAGAGCTCCGAATGAGGGTAAGTGTCAGGTAGTTTACATTAACATGCCTGCTTTGCATGAAAAATGCCTTACCCGCCGCTATTTTCTTTACATCTTCAACCTCCTGAAGGGCCTTATGGGCCTCGGCCTTGGCGGACTGGGCACTTTCGAGAGCCGAGGCAAGCTCGGACTCTCGAGTCTTGGAGTCACGCTCCAAACTCTCATGCTTCTCCATGAGAGTCTGGAGCTCTTGCCGTACTTCCGCCACCCGTGCCTCCTGCTTTTCTCGCTCTGCCGCTCGCTGGCAAGACTGTGTTCGGCGCGGACATGACAGCCTCCTTCGTGGCTGCCACCTCGTTAAATGGCCCTGCAATACCCATATTATCCTTGTTAATTTTATTGCAACCAAAATCCTTTTCTGTAAGGTAACTATTCAAAGTGGGGTTACTCACCTTCTTTGTCCTCGAGCTGCTTCTTCGCATGGCCGAGCTCTCGCTCGGACAGCTCGAGATCCTGCTTCAGCACATCGACCTCCGCAGTCAGTGCGGCAGAGGTTAGCAACGCAGCCTGCAAACCCATATTGACATATTTAAAGCAACCCTGCGTATATTTGTTAGATCCTCAGTCCGGCTTTTCTTTCCGAACACCGAACTAAGCATCAGGGGCTACTGTCTATGCGGTATTACATTGCATAATTTTAACTTCTTACCTCAAAGCTTGTTAGAAGGCTGCTCACGAGCTTCAGTCGGCCCGCTCTTGGCGAGCTAAACCTTCTGAATCACCGCACTCATGATAGTGCGGTGTTCTTCCTCGATGGAAGCGCCTTTAAGCGCCTCCAACAAGTTATCCGGCGCCTCTGGTTGGACGGAGGCCGCTGGTGTCCCGGTCTTGCCCTTCTTTCGAAGGGGCCGCTTGCCGGATTCTGGAACCACTGCGGGTTCCGATGTAGAGTCCGGCGCAAAGTCCAGGAGGCTGCCTGACGGCGCCTCTGGAGCCTCCTCCTGATGGGTCCCTCTCCGGGATCCCACCTCGGCGTCCTCGTCGGCGCGGGGGGTAGTGGCAGTCGGAAGTGAATCCACATCCGATGGGGCCAATGACCCGCTTGATGAAGCGGGGAGATCATCATCGGCCGGACTACGGACAGAATGCGGCATTAGAAGGACACTACGCGACACAAAAGAAATTGCATATCAAGGATCCGGATACTTATGATCTTGCCAGACGCCTGGCCCTTGAAGGCCATTCCTCCTCGCCAATGATGGTGTTGGCGAAACTGTCCGGGGGGATAGTTCTCCCCCTCTTGGACCCTTCGGCCTCCCCTGTCGGGAATGCCTTCCTCTTCTTCTCTCCCTCCTCCGGGAGAGAGTCCTCTTCCTCCTCCTCGTCTTCGGGGGAGGAGTCCGCCTCGTCGTCGGACGCCTGATTACGGGAACTCTTTCGAGTCCCCGCGGCCACCTTCTTGGCCTTCTTCTCCGGCACCACGTGCGGTGCCGGAACCAGCAGCCCTGCTAAACGGGCGTTCACTGGGTCTTCTGGCATGGGAGCCGGGCTGATGAGTTGCTTGGCCTTCTCCATCCATTCCTGTCAAAGGAAAAGAAAGAATGAAACCCTTCTAGAATCAATTTGATTACCACAAGTGTCCCGTAAAGGGTTGAATCACTTACCTCGTCGGCCCGGATCTTTGCGAGCAAAATCGCGATCTTCATCGGCGGATGCGGGGAAACCGGCGCCCTTAAATAGCACCCTCCAGCGCCTTCAGTATGTCGATCGAAGAGCCCGCTTAGCGCCGATGTTGTTCCGGATTGAACTCCCACAGATTGAATGCCCGTTTTGGCATGGGAGGATCCGGCAGATGAGCATGACTTGGACCACGTCGGCGAGCTGAGCTTCTGCTCACCGGCTTACGGATGCGCAGGCTCGAGTCCCGTCAGCTCGCCGGATTGCCCCACAAGCAAGCCCTTCTCTTTCCAGAGGTGAGCTGCGTGGGGCGCCAGATCTAAACTTCGGGGCCGCCGCCCATGTGGGCTTGCGCGGCTCGGTGATGTAGAACCACCCGATTGCCACCCCTTGACGGAGTCCACGAAGGCCCTTCGAGCCAAAGGGCGTTGGGCAACTTACCCAACATGGTGCCTCCGCACTCCACTTGCGTGCCCTTCACAACCTTGACAGCGTTGAAGGTCTTGAGCCACAGGCGAAGTGGGGCGGATGCGAAGGAAGGCCTCGCACTACCACGATAAGCGTCGAGATGTTGAGGATGAAGTTGGCGCCGGATCGTGGAAATCCGGGCCGTAGTAAACATGAGCCCCGGACGAATGGGTGGAGTGGAAAGCCCAGTCCAGCGGAGGAAGTGGGGAAGGAAGGCGACCCTCTCATGGGGCCGGGGTAGGGATGAGCTGCCGCTCGTCGGGCGGCCGATCTGTGATATCGCGGAGAGGTATCCGGCTGCGCAGCAGTGATGTGCTCCTCCTTAGCGGAGGAGGCCAACCATTGCCTCCGCTCGGACATATTCGAAGAAGGTCGGGCGAGATGCGCTTAGGCGTTGGAGCTTGAGTCTTGAGGGATAGATAAGCAAAGGAGGAAGAAGGCGTGGGTGAGAAGGTAAATCCTTATCCCTTATATGTGGTAGGCGAAAACTATCGTCCCCACCGCCTGGTAAAACTCGCTTATCTCCCAAGCGCCACCATCAATGGCGCGGTTGGGTTACCCACGTCCGTATTGATGAGAATCCCGGAATAAGGGGAACACGATCTCTACTTCGACAAGACGTGCCAAGGAAACCGCTTCGCTAAACGTGCTGAGGTGGTATAGTAAAAAACGATTCAAACAAAGGCTTGGTAGCGGTGTGATGTCACGCCACATAATACGTCAGCAGATGGGACTAGTGTACACTTTATTCTCTCTACGGTGGAATGTGGAACTTATTTTGCAGAGCCAGACACTATCCTGGTGTTCATGATCTTCTCTGTATTATTCAAGGGAGGAACCCGCCTTGCAATGCCGAACATTATCTTGCCGGACTTATCGTCATTGAAAGCTTTGGTTGGGGCTATTGAGGAGTCTGGACTAGGGGTGTCCAGACGGCGGACTATCATCGTCCCCCGGACTCCAAGACTACGAAGATACAAGATTGAAGACTCCGTCCCGTGTTCGGATGGGACTTTCCTTGGCGTGGAAGGCAAACTTGGCAATACGGATATGTAGATCTCCTACCATTGTAACCGACTCTGTGTAACCCTAGCCTCCTCTGATGTCTATATAAACCGGAGGGCTTTAGTCCGTAGGACAACATACATTACAACAATCATACCATAGGTTAGCTTTAGGGTTTAGCCTCCTTGATCTCGTGGTAGATCCACTCTTGTACTTCCCATATCATCAATATTAATCAAGCAAGACGTAGGGTTTTACCTCCATCGAGAGGGCCCGAACCTGGGTAAAACATCGTGTCCCTCGTCTCCTATTACCATCCGCCTAGACGCACAGTTCGGGACCCCCTACCCGAGATCCGCCGGTTTTGACACCGACACCGACATTCGTCTTCTCTACAACGCCATCCTTGGCTACCCAGCGTTGGCCAAGTCCATGGCGCCCACGCACCATGGCTACAACATCCTCAGGATGCCAGGAAGCAGCGGCATCATCACAGTCGCCTGTCAAGGGAAGGATGCGGTGTGCTCCCTCGAGCGCGCCTTCCAGGCTGCAGCAGTTGAGAACCCAGAAGACGAAGACGGTGCCCTCCCTCCTGAGGTTGCCCCAAGAGAAAGAAGCTGCAGGAGAGCCAGGGGTCTCGTGACAAAGCATCACCCGAGGACGCAACACTGAGTCTCGCGTCTCCGGACGCGGCACCTTCACCCATCGCATAGGAAGGCGCGCCCAGCACCCCTCTCAGACTGAGCTTGGGGGCTCTTGAGGGAGTCCTGGACTAGGGGGTGTCCGGACAGCCGGACTATCATTATCCGCCGGACTCCAAGACTACGAAGATAGAAGATTGAAGACTCCGGCTCGTGTCCGGAAGGTACTTTCCTTGGCGTGGAAGGCAAGCTTGGCGATGCGTATGTGTAGATCTCCTACCATTGTAACCGACTCTGTGTAACCCTAGCCTCTCCGGTGTCTATATAAACCGGAGGGCTTTAGTCCGTAGGACAACAGACATTACAACAATCATACCATAGGCTAGCTTCTAGGGTTTAGCCTCCTTGATCTTGTGGTAGATCTACTCTTGTACTACCCACATCATAAATATTAATCAAGCAGGACATAGGGTTTTACCTCCATCGAGAGGGCCCGAACCTGGGTAAAAACACTGTGTCCCTTGTCTCCTGTTACCATCCGCCTAGACGCACAGTTCGGGACCCCCTACCCGAGATCCGCCGGTTTTGACACCGACATTGGTGCTTTCATTGAGAGTTCCTCTGTGTCGTCACCGATAGGCTCGATGGCATCTTCAACCAACAATGTTGTCCTGGGTGAGACTTTTCTCCCCGGACAGATCTTTGTATTCGGCGGCTTTGCACTGCGGGCCAATTCTCTTGGCCATCCGAGTAGATCGAAGCTTCGCCCGCCGTCAGTCGATTCGAAGCTTAAACTTCACGGCCGATGTCCGCAGAGACTTGATCTTCGACGGACTCAAGCCACAGCCAAGCGCGCCGCACTGTGACGATGGGCACGATCTAGCTCTGCCACCGGACAGTGCCTTGGTGGCCGCACTCGGATCCGCTTCGGCCACTAGCCCGGAGCCGATCGCCCATATCGGGGGCCGGTGGTTAGACGCCGCCCCGGGGGCTTCAACGTCCACGGTGATGGAGCCGAATACTGATCTTGTCCCCTGCGAAGCTCACGATTCCGAGGTGCCGGACTCCTTGCCGAACTCCGAACCTCCCGCGCCCCTACCAATTGATACGGATTGGGCGCCGGTCATGGAATTCACCGCCGCGGACATTTTCCAACACTCGCCTTTTGGCGATATCCTGAATTCACTGAAGCGTCTCTCGCTATCAAGAGAATCCTGGCCGGACTATGGCCAGGACGGTTGGAGTTCGGACGATGGAGAAATTCAGAGCCCACCCACCACCCACTTTGTAGCCACTGTCGAGGACTTAACCTACATGCTAGACTTCGACTCCGGCGACATCGACGCTATGGAAGGCGATCTGGGAGGCGAACAAGAGCCGGCGCCTCTGAGGCTTTGGAAGGCCACCTCGTCATATAGCGTATACATGGTGGACACCCCAAAGATGGGGATGGCGAAGAAGAAGCGGAGGCAGATTCTCTAAAGAAGCAGCCCAAACGCCCGACGTCGTGACACCGCTCTAAATCCCGCCACAAAGAAGAATGGAGATTCCGCACGGAGACAATAACACCGGAGAGTGTCAAGACAATCCCTCCAAAGCAAGACTCAGCGAGGAGGACGCAGAGGCAAGCCCTCACGACAGGCGGCGCATTTAAGGGGTTGAGGATGATAACTATATGCCTCCCTCCGAAGACGAAGCAAGCCTCAACGATGATGAATTCGTCGTACCTGAGGATCCCGTCGAACAAGAGCGCTTCAAGCGCAAGCTCATAGCCACGGCAAATAGCCTAAAGAAAAAGCAGCAACAGCTTCAAGCTGATCAAGATCTGCTGGCTGATCGATGGACCGAGGTCCTCGCGGCCGAAGAGTACAAACTCGAACGCCCCTCCAAAAGTTACCCAAGACGCAAGCTGCTCCCCCGATTAGAGGAGGAAGCATACATACCTTCATCACGGTAAGACGACATGGCTGACCGACCACCCGTGGTCGCGACAGAGAGGCACCTGAGCCCCACCAAGGCTGTACCCGGCATCGCTCCAAAAGTACGAAGCCAAGAGGGAACGCGCCGGACTTGCGGGACATATTGGAGGACAAGGCAAGACAATCCAGATCCATCTATGGATCACGCGGGCGCCCCACTACCCACGACAAATACCGTCTATTTGGACATAACAATCCGGCCGGGCGAACACAGCAGAACGGCGCTCTCGAGCTGCGTCGCGATATTGCCCAATCTGAGGCGCCAAGACACCCTCTATGCTTCATCGATGAAGTAATGGATCATCGATCCCGAAGGGTTTAAACCCGTAAACATCGAATCCTATGATGGCACAACAGACCCCGCAGTTTGGATCGAAGACTATCTTCTCCATATTCATATGGCCCGCGGTGATGACCTACATGCCATCAAGTATCTCCCACTCAAGCTTAAAGGACCAGCTCGGCATTGGCTTAACAGCTTGCCCGCAGAGTCAATTGGATGTTGGGAAGACCTGGAGGCCGCATTCCTTGATAACTTCCAAGGCATGTATGTGCGACCACCAGACGCCGATGACTTAAGCCACATCACTCAGCAGCCAGACGAATCGGCCAGACAATTCTGGACACGGTTCTTGACGAAGAAAAACCAAATCGTCGACTGTCCGGATGCAGAGGCCCTTGCAGCCTTCAAACATAACATCCGGGACGAATGGCTAGCCCGGCACCTGGGGCAGGAAAAGCCAAAATCCATGGCAGCCCTCACATCGCTAATGACCCGCTTTTGTGCGGGAGAGGACAGCTGGCTAGCCCGCAACAACAATCTCTGTAAAAACTCTAGCAATCTGGATACTAAGGACAACAACGGCAGGTCACGTCGAATCAAAAACAAGCGCCGCATTAACGGCGACGATAAGGAGGATACGGCAGTCAATGCCGGATTCCGAGGCTCTAAACCCGGTCAGCGGAAGAAGCCATTCAAAAGAACCACTCCGGGTCCGTCCAATCTTGACCGAATACTCGACCGTCTATGCCAGATACATGGCACCTCTGAAAAGCCAGCTAACGACACCAATAGAGACTGTTGGGTGTTCAAGCAGGCCGGCAAGTTAATTGCCGAAAACAATGACAAGGGGCTAAATAGCGACGACGAGGAAGAGACCCGGCCGCCGAACAATAGAGGACAGAAGGGTTTCCCCCCGCTAGTGCGGACGGTGAATATGATATACGCGACCCATATACCCAAGAGGGAGAGGAAGCGTGCACTACGGGACGTCTATGCGATGGAGCCAGTCGCCCCAAAGTTCAACCCATGGTCCTCTTGCCCGATCACTTTCGATCGAAGAGACCATCCGACCAGCATACGCCATGGCGGATTCGCCGCATTGGTTTTAGACCCAATTGTCGATGGGTTCCACTTGACGAGAGTCCTGATGGACGGCGGTAGCAGCCTGAACCTGCTTTATCAGGATACAGTGCGCAAAATGGGCATAGACCCATCAAGGATTAAACCTACAAAGACAACCTTTAAAGGTGTCATCCTGTGAGTGGAAGCCAAGCTATGCAGGCTCACCACACCGAAGTGGTCTTCGGATCACCGGATAACTTCGAGCGAAGAATTAATCTTCGACATAGTCCCGTTTCGCGGCGGCTATCATGCTCGCTTTCGGACGAACCGCGCTTGCAAAATTCAACGCGGTGCCGCATTATGCATACCTAAAGCTCAAGATGCGGGCCCTCGTGGAGTCATCACGGTCAGCGGAAATACGGGGCGCTCCTCCGAACGGAGGAACATACAATGACTCTCGCGGAAATCTGAGCAGCCTTCTCAGGCAATTCTCAAGTCCGGCAATTAAAAAGCCGGATATAGCAAAACGCGCCCGGAGCAATGCCAACCAGGACCACCTGGCGCGATCAGAGCACGCGTAGCAATGCGGCCCCAACCCTCGCCCACGCATGATTGCAAGAATAACACTCCGCGTACATCATTATGCTTTGGAGATACCATGGGCGCAGGGAAAGGGGCACAAGGAACCAAGAGTGCGGCTCGACCACACCAGGGGCTCACACTAACGCCCCCCTTGTTTTTATTTTCATCTTTTCTTCTTTTGCGTATACAGGACTCCATTAACCAGAAGCCCTGTCCGATGGCGAACTCGCCGAACTCACGATGCAACAGTCAGGGACTAAAGAAGGCTGCGACGAACACTCAGGTGGTCTCAATTACGAGCATTAAATTCGAATACATACACCAAGTCTGCAGCTTATCCCTGGAGGGGGACGTGTTTACTTAGTCCAAATCCCTTGCTTACCGCACTATTTGTATCAGTCCGCTCTTTCAGCAGACTTTCTTTCATAAATAATGTAGCATGTTCTTATTTGTAATTGCATTACCTTTTGTGTATACTTTCATTACATGACTTCTTGCACCCGTACATTTTGGTACGGCCGAATACGCCAGGGGCTTATATTTCCCAGATTATGGTGTGATTAAGTCCGAACACTTTCACAAGTGCGGCACCCCGAACTTATAGCATTATATGAATCGGCTCCGAATTATGTCTTGGGTCAATAGTTGGGTTTGCCCGGCTCCCATGTTTTGGTGCCTTACGTTCCGTTCCGTCGGCTAAGGTAGCACTGGGAGAACCACTACGATTGCGCCCCGGTTGAGCCGGGTTAACGCCTCAGTGGAGAAAGCTAAAACTGACTGGCATAATATGGCGAGAGACTGGTCGTTGTTCGAGAGGTTCTTTCGGGTCCTTAAAGACTCACGCCGCTTCGAGCGAAGTTCCGGATGATGTCCGATGAAGGCGTGGATAGCGCCCCGGATTCGGTCTTCCGAATACTAGGGGCTTCGCCGAAATTTAAAATTATAGAATTCTATGGCTAAGTGAGAATGTTCAAGCATTATAAGTCCAGTTGCCTTGTTCGTCGTGTTGAGCGCCTCCCTAGATGGACCCAAAAATGGGAACAAGAGTGCTCAAGTTTATCACCGAACACCCCAAAGACTTTCGTGGCTTGGGGGTCAAGCCAACGACTTGCCATCTCTCGATTTAACAAGCGGCCGCCTGAAGGTAATATTTTAAATCAAACAAGCGTTGCTCATGGCGCATATAAACGAAGTTTTCAGCGCTGAGGATAAAAACACAGCGAGTTCACTCAAAGATTACATTTCGGGGCACTCATACGCAATATCGCAGCTCCCTTCAGACAACTTTATAATATCGCCCGCGTGCGATGCTCCTTGCGGCGGCGGATCCGTGAAGCTTCTCCGCATCGGTTTGCCCCATTGCACCTTTATGCGGGCAAGGGCCCGACGAGCGCCTTCAATGCGGCGGGCGCTTGATGGCGTCCCACTGGGGCATGCATCCAACAACCGCCGACAAGGCCAAAGTAGCTGCTCGGCATGGCTGTCGAGCCATGCCGGACTATAAGACCCTTCATGGCCTCCTCAGCTACCTTGTGGAGTGCGACCAGCTGCTTCAGCTGGTCGCTTGGAGGCACCGGATGGCCAACCTCAGCGTACTAAGACCAGAAGACCATCTCCGTCGAGCTCCCCTCCTCGCCACGGTAGAATGCGGCGGCATCAGATGCACTACGTGGCAGATCTGCAAACGCCCCTCGAGAGCTCAATTCGGGTAAGTATCCGTAATTTACATTAACATGCTTGCTCGCATGAAAACGCCTTACCCGCAGCTATCTTCTTTATATCCTCTACCTCTGAAGGGCCTTACGGGCCCGGCCTTGGCGGACTTGGCACTTTCAAGAGCGAGGCAAGCTCGGACTCTCGAGTCTTGAGTCACGCCCAAACTCTCATGCTTTTCCATGAGAGCACGGGCTCTTGCCGAACTTCCGCCACCAGCGCCACTTGCTTTTCTCGCTCAGCCCGTTCTGTGGTCGCATTGCGTTGACGTCATGACACGGCATCCTTCGAGGCTTCCACCTCCTCGTGGCCCTGCAATACACATATTATCCTTGTTAATTTTGTTGGCAACCAAAACCCTTTTACAGAAGGTACTTATTCAAAGAGGTGTTACTCACCTTCTTTCTCCTCGAGCTGCTTCTTCGCATGGCCAAGCTCTTGCTCGGACCGCTCGAGATCCTTCTTCAGACTTCGACCTCCGCCGTTAACGCGGCGAGAGGCAATAAGAGCCTCGCAAACCCATATTGACATATTTTTAGCGACCCTGCGTATATCTTGTTAGATCCTTAGTCCGGCTTTTCCTTCCGAACACCGAACTAAGCATCAGGGGCTACTGTCTATGCGGTATTACATTACACAACTTTAACTTCTTACCTCAAAGCCTGTTAGAAGGCTGCCGCAGGCTTCGGTCAACCCACTTTTGGCGAGCTGAACCTTCTCAATCACCGCACTCATGACAGTGCGGTGTTCTTCCTCGATGGAAGCGCCTTTAAGCGCCTCCAACAGATTATCCGGCGCCTCCGGATGGACGGAGGCCGCCGGCGTCATGGTCCTGCCCTTCTTTCGAAGGGGCCTCTTGCCGGACTCTGGAGCCACTGCGGGTTCCGGTGCAGAGTCCGGCACGAAGTCCGGGAGGCTGCCTGACAGCGCCTCTGGAGCCTCCTCCTGACGGGTCCCTCTGTGGGATCCAACCTCGGCGTCCTCGTCGACGCGTGGGGTAGAGGCAGTCGGGATGGAATTTACATCCCACGACGCCAACGACCCGCTCATCGAGTCGGGAAGATCGTCAACGGCCGGACTACAGGCAGAATGCGGCGTTAGAAGGACACTGCATGACATACAATATACGACATATAAATGATCCAAATACTTACGATCCTGCCGGACGCCTGGCCCTTGGAGGCCACTCATCCTCACCAACGTCGATGTTGGCAAAACTGTCCGGGGGGGATAGTTCTCCCCCTCTTGGACCCTTCGCCCCCTCCCCCAGTTGGGGAAGCCTTCCTTTTCTTCTCTCCCTCCTCCGGGAGAGAATACTCCTCCTCGTCGTCTTCAGGGGAGGAGTCCTCGTCGTCGTCAGACCTTTGACACGGAACTCTTTCGAGTCCCGTGGCCACCTTCTTGGCCTTCTTCTCCCAAGACCACGTGCGGTGCGGAACCAGCAGCCCCGCTAAACGGGCATCCACTGGGTCTTCTGGCATGGGAGCCGGGCTGATGAGCAGCTTGGCTTTCTCCATCCATTCCTGTCAAAGGAAGAGGTGGATTAAAACCTCACTAGAGTCAATTTAATTATCACAAGTGTCCCGTAATGGGGTTGAATCACTTACCGCGTCGCTTGACATCTTGGCGCTGAATCCGCGATCTCGTCTCGGATGCGGGGGCTTCGGCGCCCTTGAACAGCACCCTCCAGGCGCCTTCGTATGTTGTATCGAAGAGCCCGCTCAGCGCCTGGTGCTGTTCCGGATCGAACTCCCACAAAGTAAAAGCCTGTTCTTGGCATGGGAGAATCTACTGGAGGAGCATGACTTGGACCACGCTGACGAGCCGAGCCTCTCGCCACCATCTTCTTGATGCAGGGCTCGAGTCCCGCTACCTCCACGGACTACCCCACTGCAAGCCCTTCTCTTTCCAGAGGTGAGCTGCGTGGGGATTCCAGATCTAAACTCGGGGCCGCCGCCCATGTGGGCTTCTTGCGCTCGGTGATGTAGAACCACCCGATTGCCACCCTTGACGGAATCCACGAAGGTCCCTTCTAGCTAAGGGACGTTGGGCAATTTACCCAACATGGCGCCTCCGCATTCCGCTTATGCGTGCCCTTCACAACCTTCGCTTGACGTTGAAGGTCCCGAGCCACGAGCGAAGTGGGGCTGATGCAGAGGAAGGCCTCACACACGACGATAAACGCCAAATGTTGAGGACGAAGTTGGCGCCGATCATGGAAATCCAGCCGTAGTAATACATGAGCCCCGGACAAATGGATGGAGCGGAAAGCCCATCCAGCGGAGGAAGTGGGGAGGAAAACGACCCTCTCATGAGGCCCGGGGGTAGGGATGAGCTGCCCCGCGTTGGGCAGCCGATGCGCGACATCGCTGGAAAGGTATCCGGCGTCGCGCAGCTTGGTGATGTCCTCCTCCTTAGCGGTGGAGACCAACCATTTGCCTCCCGCTCCGGACATATTCGGAGAAGGTCGAGGCGAGATGCGCAGGCTTGAGCGTTGGAGCTTGAGTGCGCCGGGATGGATAAGCAGAGGAGGAAGAAGGCGTAGGTGAGAAGGTAAGTCCTTATCCCATATATATAGGCGGACTAAACTATGCGTCCCCCACCAGCCTGGTAAAACTCGCTTATCTCCCGAGCGCCGCCATCAATGGCGCGGTTGGGTTACCCACGTCCGTATTGATGAGAATCCCGAAATAAAGGGAAACACGATCTCTGCTTTGACAAGACGTGCCAAGGAAACCGCTTCGCTAAACGTGCTGAGGTGGAATAAGTAAAAACAATTCAAACAAGGGCTTGGTAGCGGTGTGATGTCACGCCGCATAATACGTCATCAGATTGAATCAGTGTATATGTTTTATTCTCTCTACGGTGGAATGTGGAAATTATTTTTGCAGAGCCGGACACTATCCTGGTGTTCATTATCTTCTCTGGATTATTCAAGGGAGGAACCCGCCTTGCAATGCCGAACGTTATGCACGCTGGACTTATCGTCATTGAAGACTGGTTCAGGGGCTACTGAGGGAGTCCTGGACTAGGGGGTGTCCGGACAGCCGGACTATCATTATCCGCCGGACTCCAAGACTACGAAGATAGAAGATTGAAGACTCCGGCTCGTGTCCGAAAGGTACTTTCCTTGGCGTGGAAGGCAAGCTTGGCGATGCTTATGTGTAGATCTCCTACCATTGTAACCGACTCTGTGTAACCCTAGCCTCTCCGGTGTCTATATAAACCGGAGGGCTTTAGTCCGTAGGACAACAGACATTACAACAATCATACCATAGGCTAGCTTCTAGGGTTTAGCCTCCTTGATCTCGTGATAGATCTACTCTTGTACTACCCACATCATCAATATTAATCAAGCGGGACGAGGGTTTTACCTCCATCGAGAGGGCCCAACACGGGTAAAACTCTTGTGTCCCTTGTCTCCTGGTACCATCCGCCTAGACGCACAGTTCGGGACCCCCTACCCGAGATCCGCCGGTTTTGACACCGACAGCTCTCCTTTGGAGGGCCTCAGACCTAGCCCATGTCGCGAGAGTGACGCTCGGGCACCATGTGGAGGCACTCTTCAAAGCACGCTTCCCAGGAGAAGGCAGTAGGCGTGAGGCACCCGGCGTTCAGGAGTTCATCTGCGAGGCGATCAAGGAGATTTAGGAAGGAAGGGTTCTGCAAGGCGATCATCGCCTGCCGTGAGGCGGAGCTCACTGCCCTAGCGAGGGTAAGGAGTTCCGCGTCTGCATCGACATCCCTGGGCTCAACAGGGCCACGTCTCGGCAGCTCATGTGGTCGTCTTGTGTCGGCCGATGCGAGGGACCGCCTCACAGCTACGTCCGCTTGCCTTTTTGCGGCAAAGCGGTTGAGGCATTCCGGTCTTTGCATGAGGGACGCTTTCGAGGCGGCCCTGGCTGTGCACCAGCGATCTGGTGGAGATGGAGGAGCACCCTCAGGAGCCTCCCGGTCCGTCCAAGCCTCTCGAGGCTCGGCACCGGAGCGGCTCATGAGGAACGGCTTCAGCAGCGCTTGTTTTTTGGCTACTTCAACAACTCTTCAGCAACAGTACCAGGTTACATCTCCCTAGTTTGTTTAGTTTGGGGGTTCCCCTCAGGCTGCATCATCCCCAGGCCATGTGAATCTGTCCCTACGGCGTGTATCCCTTTTGCATTTTATCAGAGCTAGTTGCAATCCTTTGCAAACTACTTTCGAATTACCCACTGCCTGACTGGCGCTTCATCGCTAATAACGTCCCACGCCCTTGCAAGCTCTCCCATGACCGCCTCATGATTAAGGACTGGCACGGCGTTTGTGCTCGGGTTCGTCCCTGCAGCGTCGCTAGACCCAAGCAGCTGAGCTCTGGCTCACAGACCGGTCCCGTGTACATCATCTCCCGTGGCTCTTGGTGCCTTGTTCTCGCATGAGCTAATCGTGATGGGTAAGCAAGGGCACGCGACATGGTGCCCACGTGGCCACGGGAACCGCGCGTCGGCTATTTTTCTTCAGGATCTTTGCATGAGAAGACTGGGCACGTCGTCTGTGCTCGGGTCCGCCCCTGCAGCATCGATAAATCCAGTGGCTGAGCTCTGTTTGGCGAGCCGGCCCCGTTCATGTCACCTCCTGGGGTCATTGGTGTTTGGCCCTCTCATGCAATAGCCTCAGGAAACTCATTCAGCGCAGGCTAGCTAACCATCTCGCAGGACCAATCCAAGCATCCCTAGTCAAGACCAGGCGCAACCCGCCTTGATGTAGGGCCTCGTGAGTCCCGTGCTGGCTCACGGGTGCCCATATACACCTCCTCCAGCCCTGTCGTGCAAGACACATGCTAGGGCAGGCCTGTACACGCCCCGGGGGCTCTCCTCAGAGGGAGCCCCCTCCCACGCACCAGTGGAAGCACCATGCTCTGCGCTGGCCGTCGACACTGCCGAGGAGCGGCTATGCTCGTGCAAGAGTGGAAGCGCTACGCTCTACGCTAGTGATAAACAACTGGGGGTGGCCTCACAGCCGCATTAACCTCAGGGAGCCTCCGGGCTCAGTGACTAGCCTCACCGCGCTACTCTCCCTCGGGAAGGTAGCGCGAGGGGGCTGGGCATGGGGGGTACGCTCAGGCCACGCCTGGCATACCCCACCTTGCTAGGCCTCACGGGCCTGGTCTTCACGCTCCCCTCCCAAGCGAGAGCTCGGCAAGGGAAAGGTAGGATGGTCTGTTCATACGTCAAGGGGGACTCCTGAGCATCGCGACTCAGGAGCCTAACTGGTCACGTAGACCCTCACCTCTTGGGCTCGTCCTAGTGATCCGGACGACCGAACGACGGCTGAGGTATGCCCGGGGCCGGGCCCTGCCGATGCAGAACGACAAGACCTGGTTGTTACCCTTCTCCTTCAAGCCGTTCGTACGTCAAGGGGGACTCCTGAGCATCGCGACTCAGGAGCCTAACTGGTCACGTAGCCCCTCACCTCTTGGGCTCGCCCTGGTGATCCGGACGACCCAACAACGGCTGAGGTATGCACGGGGCCGGGCCCTGCCGACGCAGAACATCAAGGCTTCCTCCTGCATCTTTTCATAAGCTGTTCGCACGTCAAGAAGGACTCCTGAGCATCGCAACTCAGGATCCTAACTGGTCGCGTAGCCCCTCACCTCTTGGGCTTGTCGTGGCGATCCGGACGACCCAACGACGGCTGAGGTACGCGCGGGGCCGGGCTCTGCCGACACAGAACAATAAAGCAAACGGAAAAGTTGAAGGAGCATAATCTAGTTATTACAAGACATATCATTCCAAGCAAATAGTTTTAAACGCCTCCTCGAGGCATGTCGCATGGTGCAGGATAAAAAGGCGAAAGCAGAATCTCCGAGCCACCTCTTCAGACTTGGGCGTCACCACCGCTCGCCAGCGGAACCTCATCGCCAGGCGCGTCGCTTGTCCCACCGGCTTCACTTGGAGAACCAACCACCATGTGCTTCTCCAGCATGGCGTCCACAGAGCTCTTCATGGTGGCAGCGGCGGCATTTCGGGAGTCGGCGTCCACCGGAGCAAGGAAGGAGGAGAGGTTGAAGCTGGCATCCTGGAGATAAAGATGGCTAAAGACGCACGTCAGAGCCAAGGAAGAAAGTGAGTGTGCCTCGCCTTCCACCAGGGATGTAAACCCATCGACAGCATCTTCGAGCACCGGCATGACTTCAGGAAGAAGAGCAGCAAGGCTCTCCCTCGGGGTCGTCACCACCGCCTTAACCGAGGGACCATCTCCAAAGAGCGTCTTCTGGGCCTTGTGGAAGCGCGCCTCAAGGGAGGAGAGGGTGCCACGCCCCATGGTGGCCACCTTCTTGGCCTCGGACAGGACCGCTTGGGCTGCCTCCGCCTCCTCCCTCAGCTTCACCAGGAAATCATGCTCCCCAGCCTGCTCTAAGGCCATCTTCTTCGCCTCGGTGTCCCGGCTGGCGACGGCGGCCTCCTGGGCCTTCATCTTTTCCTCGCGCTCCTGGAGCTGGCTGGCTTGGGTGGCCTGCTGGTCCTGGAGAGTCTTCAGATCAGCCTCTGCTGCACGGCACCGGCTCTTAGCTTCCGTGGCCTCCTTCCGCGCCAAGTCGCGCGTCGTGGCAGCCACCCCAAGCACCTTCTGGGCCTCCTCCGCAGAGTCCCAGGCCGCGCGAACAAACACATCAGCCCTGAGCCAACCAAAGATCAACCCCAGGCATCCTTGTGCCGAACGACAATCCGGGCCCTAAAGCTCACCCTGGAGGAGGTCCAGCGCCGCCCTCGCCTCTTCCAGGGTCCCGGAGGGAGTAGAAGCACCATGGCTCGGCCACGCGCTGGGCAAGGGAGGAGACGCCCTCGGCGCCAAAAGAGACCTCAGCCTCATGAAGGACCAGGAGCTTCGGAGGCTGATTGCCCCCAGCAGCCGTGACAAGGCTGGGTGCTGGAGGGCCAGGCCTGCCGAGGGCACTGGCGCCTCCTGAGGACGGGCATCCAAGTCTCCCGGAGCTGGCGTAGCCCCTGGGGCTGCGGAGGCCGCGAAATTCTTCTTCACCAGGGCTGCGGGGGCCACTTCATCGCTTGCAGCCATGGCGACCTCCGTGCCCTCCTTCTACTTCTTCGGTGGCTGCTGCCTAACGACAGGAGAATATGCTCAGCATCACTTCAAGAACCAACAAGCAAGGATAAGGGAGAAACTTACTGGTCAACAAAGGATAGTGCCTCTTCATGCTCAGAAGCAGGTGCTAAGATGGAGCAGGTGGTGCCGATCCCTTGGGAGCAGGAGAGCTTGCGGTTGGCGCCGCCTGGGACGGTGTTGGTGAAGGTGCGCTGCTGCCCGGAGAAATCACTGCGGTCCTGCTTTTCTTTGCAACCGCTCACTTGTGCTGCTTCAAGGAGGCCACCCCAGACCTCGTGGTGACTCCTGAAGGGTGCGGCACCTCCACTACCGGGGGCTTGTCATCATCATCATCGTACGGAAGGTCGCACAGGAGCTCCCTGGGGCAGAGGACTCGTCCACAACCTCATCCTCGGTGGCCTCGGAGGACTGGCCGTCGGAGGAGAGGAGCACCAAGGTAGTAGGCGGCAAGGAAGACCCCAGCCGCACAAACTCGAGCTCGTTGAAGACAGGCATGGCCATGATGACCTCCTCGGCGTCATCATGGTCATACAGCGGGAGCCAGCCCTACGGAGGATCACTCAGGTCCCTTCCTGTCAGGTATAGCAGCACCTTGTTTAGCTCCTCCTCGGGAAGGGGATCTCGGCACAGGCGGATCTTGTCGTCGTCGCCACCAAGCTTCCACAAGGGGCGGGGGGCGGTCTTGAAGGGGCGCAATGCGCTGCTTCAGGAACTCCCTGATGAGCATAGCCCCCGTCAGCTTCACGTCCTTCAGCTCCTTGTCCATTGTCCTCACAAACGACATCATGGCAGGGTCGGTGATCTTCTTGGATTTCCACCACTTGTCGGAGACAGGGAATGCGGTCGGCAGCTTCAGCAAGCTCTGGGAGCTCTTAGCATCCATCAACACCCACCTCTTCACGGCATCATCCACCTTCTTCCCGGCGCGAGAGATTGTGTTACCACCCCGCGCCAAGATGAAACCGATGCACCCGAACAGATTGTTGCCGGTCTTGCGAAGATAGAAGAAATGGCGGAACAGGGCAACGGAGGGCATCACCCCCATGAACGCCTCACAATAGAAGGCGAAGAGGGACAGAAGGAGGATGGAGTTGGCATGGATGTGGAGTGCTTGGAGACCATAATGGTGAAGGATGGCGAAGAAGAAGGGGGAGAACGGAGGTACCAGCCCGGAGTATACGCTGTGCATGAAGAAGGGGAAGAAGTTTCTGCCCGCGGGCTCCGGGGCAGCGGTGACGACCCGGAGCGAGGTCTCCCCCACTCGTTTTCGTCGCTCGCCATCAGGAGGAGCATTGTCTGGAGCTTCTCCCCAGTCACGCAGGGTGCCATCAGCCCTGGCCCATACCAGGTGGCGCCGGAGACCGAGGAGGAAGCCGTGGCCTTTTCGGCGGCCATCAGACAAAGGATTTGGTGGAGAATTGGCGGATCCGGTGAGCTCTTTCACTGTGGGGAGAAGGGGATTTGGAGCAAGACGAAGATGGAGCAATGAAAGCCTGGTGGCAGGCAACACCCCTTTTGTCAGATGGGAGCAGCTGCCGAGGCAGCGTGGGGAAGCGGAGTCGCCCACATCCAATCAATCGCCACGCGTCATCAAGGCCGCAGGCGGTTAGGGCCCATGGCGCTCCGCACTTGCCCTTTGGCTTCGCCTGGAAGCCAAGTCCGAGCGCGCCTTGGGCCCGGGAGCTACTGTCGGCGTCCTGGACTTGGGGGTATCCAGTCCTGCCTGCCTGCGGCCCACCACGTGGCTCTGCCGACGGCCTGGTACAGCCCAACTTCGACCTCAACACCACAAGACCCTCGCGAGGGGCCAAGCCTCATGAGGCGGACGACACCAAGACCCCTGAAGGAGTTGGCCTCCTCAGGAGGGCTCCTGAGGGGCGGAGAGATCTATGGAGCTACCTCATGAGGCTCAGTTGACGTGAGCCATGACAACCAAGGCCAGGCGGGCGCGGAGCGCAAGTTTCCTCTTCGGTGCAAGGGAGGCAAGCCACCGGTGCGGAGTCCCGAGGAATCAGCCAAAGGTTTCCATTCTGGTGCTACAAGACCAAGACCGCCAGGACAGCAAGATGGAGGTCATCACCGAGTCCACTGTAGCGTCACGGCCAGAGGCTTTTTGCAGGCCAAGACTACTTTTGTTAGGATACACTATACTACTTGTCCCCTTTCAAATCCCGCCGTTGTGGAATCCCTTCCCGCTCATATTTGGGAAGAGGACCAAGGCGACTATATATGACTTAGCCACCACCATAGAGAGGGACCGAAACCAGAGCAAGTTGAGCACCACACCAGCTCAAGAACACCTCATCTCCTGAGACTTGTTCATCCTTTGTACTAGTTCACCCATAGCCCCTCGAGGCAATCCACCACATCACACTGGAGTAAGGTATTACATCACAACGGTGGCCCGAACTAGTATAAATCTCTGTGTCTTTGTGTCTCTGTGAGCTCTACGCGCTAGGCTAGGGAGGATCGCGAGTAGGCAGGCTGGGCAGGTTGAGATCTCCGCACACACCCCAGTGTTCGAACCTCTCACGGGTTGCCGGATCCCGAAATCCGACAAATATTATTTGAGTCTTTTCTGAACTCTTTTATGCATGATTAAGATAGCTTTGTATTTCTCTTCGATCTATTGATTTGGTTTGGCCAACTAGATTGATCTATCTTGCAATGGGAGAGGTGCTTTGTGATGGGTTCAATCTTGCGGTGTCCTCACCCAGTGATAGTAGGGGTAGTGAGGCACATATTTGTATTGTTGCCACTGAGGTTAAAAAGATGGGGTTCATACCATATTGCTTGAATCTATCCCTCTACATCATGTCATCTTGCTTAAGGCATTGCTCCGTTCTTGTTAACTTAATACACTAGTCGCATGCTAGATAGCGACTGATGTGTGGAGTAATAGTAGTAGATGCAGAATCGTTTTAGTCTACTTGTCACGGACGTGATGCCTATATTCATGATCATTGCCTTAGATGTTGCCATAACTATGTGCTTTTCTATCAATTGCTCAACAGTAATTTGTTCACCCACCGTATGCGTTATTTCAAGAGAGAAATCTCTAGTGAAACCTATGGCCCCCGGGTCTATTTACCATCATATTATTTTTAGATCTATAAAACTAAAAATACAAAAATACATTGCTTCAATTTATTTACCTTTACTTTATTTTGCACTTTTACTTATCTTTTATACCTATTTCTATCAGGTCTCATCCTTGCAATTAATCGTGAAGGGATTGACAACCCCTTTTCTCGTGTTGGGTGCAAGTATTTATTTGTTTGTGTAGGTGCAATTATTAGAGACTTGGGTGTTCCTCCTACTGGATTGATACCTTGCTTCTCAAACTGAGGGAAATACTTATCTCTACTTTGCTGCATCACCCTTTCCTCTTTGAGGGAAAAAACAACACAAGCTCAAGAAGTAGCATGTGGCGGTGCCTGGCACCGATGTATCTTGCCTTGAGTGTGTGCATTATATGTGGTGGCATGCGTTCATATCCGTTTGTCTTATGGTCACTGCTTTATATATAAAGCAGAGCGAAAGCCTTTTTTGGTAAATGACCTGGTGTCTTGTCATATAATCTCACATATTTTACCTAGGAGAGCAGGTGCCTTTCGAACCCCGCCGTTCGAGATCCTACCCGGGAGAACGGCTATAAGGTTTTCGGGGATCGTCTCGGCGCGACTACTCCAGATCCGTCTCTGTCCTCCTCTACTTCCACTACTTCCCCTGCATCGACACCATGGTCGTCAACGCCGCAACCAAGATGAAGGCCAAGGATGACGCCGAGGCTGCTGCTGCCACCGCCGAGCTGGCTTGGCCAATCGGAGGGTATGATTTGTTTGTCTCTCATTTACTCGTTCATGTGCTAGCCATATATGTTGTATTCATAGATGTTTTGATTCTATGTCATGTACGTGCTCACATGATTAAGTATTGGTATGGGTTGCACTATGGTTGCCATGCTTGCTATTTACTTGTGGGTTACATTAATTTAAAAGGTGTGAATAGTTCCAGCAATAAAAAAAACCTTATTTTAGTCACTTTTCGATTCAAGCTTGTGCTACTCGGCCTGATATCTCATTTGTTGTGTGCAAACTAAGCCGGTTTTGTTTCCAGTCCGGGAGATGTGCGTTGGTATGCTGTTGAGCGAGTCATTTGTTATTCGGAAGTTACTGTGAACTATAGAATTCACTATGCTCGGTACCCGATGGTACTTGAGGGGTATAGTGGTTCTAATTGGATATCTGATGCTAATAAGATGAAAGTTACAAATGGGTATGTATTCACACTTGGTTGTGGTGTTGTCTCCAGGAAGTCTTGCAAGCAGACGATCTTAACGAGATCGATTATGGAAGCAGAACTCACAACATTAGACACAACATGCGTCGAAGCAGAATGGCTTTGACAGCTTTTGGTGGATCTGTCAATGATTTATAAGCCAGTCATGGCTATCCTTATAAACTGTGACAATCAGACAGTGATTGCCAAGACAAAGAGTTCAATGGACGACATGCAATCCACAAAGCTTATAAGAAGAAGATTGAAATCTGTGAGGCATTCAAGAAACTCCAGAGTGATAGCGTTGAATTATATCCAGATGGCGAATCTGGCAGGTCCCTTAACGGAAGGGCTATCACATATTTGTTGGAAATATACCCTTGAGGTAATAATATTGTATTGTTATACTTCTATATTCATAATTAAGAAATTATATTTTATGCTATAACTGCTATCCTAGAATATGCTGAAAGATGGTCTCAAACCGGATCTCAGTAGTGAGATGCATGGAAGAGAAATCTTAGATTAAACTAAACAAAGACTACAGATAGTATATAACCATTGAGACTTTCCAAGATTGCAGTCTCTTCCAGAATTTCAATTGTAAAAGATCCCTTTATTTGTGAAGCAGAGAAGGCATAAGAAGGCAAGTGAGGGCTATGTGCTAAAAAGATACGCCATCAAACGTTCCCATGTTATTGCTGAACATCTTTTGTAATAGTTCAAATGCTAATGTAATTTCAATTTTCCTTTGAAATCTTATTGTGATCCATTGACAAAAACCAAAAAAGTGTTGGCCATGTTCTGCATCTCGTAGATTCATGTTTTACATACATCATGATCAACATTTGAAGACAACAATTTGAACCATATTCTCTCACAAATAAATATGTTTCAGATCACCTTGATGATACAACATTTAAATCAAAGGACATTCTACCAAAAAACAACTATTATTGGGGATTGGATGATAATATGGAAGACATCTCTGCTTTTGCTAGTGACAACCCACCATGAAGAGCTGCTTAGATGTTGAGGTCATTTTCAATACCGATGGTACATGCAATGATGACTCTCTCTGATGTAAATGAATTCAGATCTTAGTTACCATAAGCTGAGTGACCAGAGCTATTATTCGATGCATATCTCTCTAAATATTCTTATTTGCATGGTTTGAAAGCATGGTGCTCTATAGCCCTTGCGCTATCGGTGCAACGGGTCATCTAGTTACACAAACATGCTCCAATGCAGCTACTGCCTCACTGTTGGTCTAGGCTCCTTGTCTTCACCTTCTCGTGGCTGCTGCTGATCCGGTGATCCGACGCGACGTCCTTGCTCTCGACTTTGCCATGGTCAAGGCCAAACATACAAATGTGCACCGTCTGCGGAATCTCGTATGCTTCTTAGTCAGAACAGTAGTGCGACCGGTGGCCACCACGGGTGGTATTAGACATACCCGTCCATGCAACCCTTCTCCACGTTGGCCTGTGGGGAGCCTCTTCATCGTGGATCCGCCCTTTGTGCGCTCCAACGCCATCCTCGTGTGGTGATGGAATCTACCCATGATGGGTGAATCCCCCAGAGATCTTGGGCCGCTACTCCGAGCGTTCGCCTCCAGCTAGTATCACATCTGCTAGATGCTGAGAGAAGAGAGGAGCACGAGAACAGTAGAAAATTGAAAGAGGCGAGGGCAGAGGAACTGTGAAGCTGAGAGAAATTGCGCTAGCGAGAGGAGGTAGGAGCACGGGAATGAGAGACTTGTGGTGAGGTTGGTGGACGCAAAAAGGTCAGGAGGGCAGAATGATGGCATTGCAGAAACCATACAAACTGGAGCACGAAAAAATCAGATCCAAACTAGCAAGAAAACCAAATCCACGTGTCAATGCCCCGACGCAGCTCTTCATAGCACTGGGACTTCACCCTAGCCGGGTACTTATCTAGTTCAAATCCTACTACCGGGTGTAGTTACACCCATTTTTATTTTGTATGTTTTAGGTAGTATCTACCATACCCCAGTGTATGTATGCGTAGTATGTATTATGTAAGAATATTTAGGTAGTATATATATACTATTTTTAGGTAGTATGTAGTATATTTGTAGCATAATTTTTTACGCATAAATATGTACGTATTTTCACAAATATAATAAAAACATGGGCTCACATGCAATTTTTTCACATAACTCGCTTTGAAGTATCTTAGATATAGTATATGAACATACTAAAAATGATAAAATAGTATATATACTACCACATAGTAGTATATGAGAAATGGGTGTAGTTACACCCGGTAGTAGGATGTATTTTCCTATATATATATATATATATATATATATATATATATATATATATATATATATATATATATATATATGCAACAATCTTTTGGTGTATTATAATTAACCCGGGCTTAGATATCTTAATTACCTTGCTCCATGTCATGGTGACTAAATAAAAATATGATAGTAGAGAAATGGTCTAGTATCATAATAATTAACAATGGAGCCAAACGCAAATTGAGCCTAACTCAGATGGTTAGGTTCTTTGTGGTGGAACTAGCCCATCAGGGTTTAAGTCCTAGACTTGGCATTGGTGCTCGCATTTTCCTGCATTTATTTCAGGACTTTCAGCAATGTTTGTTCAGCGGGAGGACACGTTTCCGTTGACTACGGGCGCCTGTGGTGACTTCGTCAATCTCAATATATTATGTCGGTGTGTGTGCGCGTGTTCATAGGGGTGAGTATATGTGCGTGTATGTTAGCGTCTTTGAGTGTACAATGTTAAAAAACAATAGAGCCAAATTAATTATAAATAAAAAATAGCTTTTTGTGAACAAAATATTTACATATTTATATCTCACCTTATATGTATAATTAGTGGTTGTTAAAAATTTATTGATAACTTGATTATTCATGTTGGTTAGCCCATCATTTCTACGGGCAATGCACGATAAGTCGTGTTTCCCTATATAGTATCCAAGGATTTGTTCGATGGTGACATCACATGAAAAGTAACAGGGATAGATCTGCCCAGGCACGTGTTCCTGTGGTTGATTGGGAAAGAGAACCTAAATGCACCCATTCCATGAAAGGCAATATACCCCTCAGATCCGGAACACGACAGTTCCTCTAATTCGGTGGAGCGACACAGAATTGCATCCCCTCGCTCTCAACCCTGTACTAGCCCGTCTCTCTCGATTGCGCCACTCCCTTTCTTGTTTCTCTGGTAGTGCCGCACTGTGGGGTATACACAGTGGTGGGGACTGTTAGAGGAGGAACAGTGGCGGTGTAGCACCTAGCAATGACCTCTTCTTCTCCTAAAGTCATCTCTTCCAATGGCAGCATCCGGGACGTCGTGGATCTATCTCTCCTTCACCAGGGACGACCGAGATAACATGGATTGACCGACATGACGTGGATCCACCTCTCCTTGACCATCGGCGGGGTGGCAGAAGCCAATAACGGCGAGCGGCCGAGATGTAAAACTAATAATGCTCAAGTGCATCATCATAGGTAATTAATTAGAGTTAATTGGGATGCAATAAAAGAAAATGTTGGTCGGTAGCAGTCCAAAAACTCCTGGAATCTGGTGGTGATTAAGCATTTTTAAACAGAAATACAGCCACTCGCACACTTTATTGATCAGATAACTTGGTTACATAGTTCAACAGGAACTTTAAATATATCTAATAAAACATGATGTAATTGGTAGGCATGTAGTGGCAAACAGGTTCACCACGCTTTCCATCTAATAGCTCAAAGTACTGGGTGTCCCAATTAGATGTGTTCATGTGACACATGGCTATTGCTGTCACGCGCGGCATGCCATCTTTCAAACCCTTGAGTTGCACCCTCAAAGACTGCACCTCTTTCGGCCGATGGCAATAAAAGACCTCATATGGAAAATCCATAGGATGGCATGGCACCACGTTATTGTTCAGTTGAGTGACCTGTTCCACAACGTACATGGAGTTGGGGGTCTCGTTCCCATGAATCCTTGTAATGGTTGCTCGTGCGCCGCTGACCCCTAATTCTCTGGCAGCGAACCTTGACATTGCTTCACGAGATGAGAAGCACATGTGAGGCTCCTCCTTGTCAACCGGTTTGCCGCATGAACGAAGGGTGTCCGCTACCTGCTTTGCCTTCATCGAGCCATGAGGTATCATGAAATGTGAAAGGATGGTTGTCAAGTACTTTGACTCCAATGGAGTAGAGGCAAAATGAACAGACTTTGGTGCACCATCTCGTGCAAACATGGTTCCTTCAGGAAGTGTAGTGCCGATGTGCATATTCTTCTTCAGGAATAACATGCCAGTCTGAAATTTTATATGCTTGTGTTTTGCTGGTGCTTCAGGAATGGAGGAAGCTGCATTGTTATTAATTAAATCAACAACTTAGCAGAAATATTGACATAGTTATGTTAATTTTGGAGATTAAATGCATATCCTTTTTTTGTGGGTATTAATGAACTAACACATCATATTAAAAATAATCTCAACTTGATATGGTAGCACAAGTACTTACGAGAGTGTGCATGATCTGGATCCCAATGTACTGCATAAGCACTTGCATCAAAACCGTTTTTTTCTACAGGAAATAACAAACTATGAGCTACTTCAGAACGAACACATTCTTCCACTTGATAAGAAAAGTAGCACAAGTACTTACCATTACCAGAAGGTGGATGACCTGGATCCCAATGTACCGCATAAGCACTTGCACCAAATCCTTTGTCTTTTGAGGGAAATAATATATGAGTTGATTCAGAATTAACGCATTCTCCACTTGCTAAGATATCACAGGTACTTACCAGAAGGTGCACCATCTGGGCTCCAAGATACCTTATAAGCGCTTGCCCCAAAACCTTTTTATTTTGCAAGAAATAACAAAGCATGAGTTGATTCAGGACTAACTTGGTAAGGTAGCACAAATACTTACCGGAATGTGGATCTTCTGGGCTCCAAGTCACCTTGTAAGCACTTTGGCCGAAACCTTTTTCTTCTGCACAAAATAACAAACTATGATTTTATTCCGGGTTAACACATTCTCGACTTGGTAAGGTAGCACAAGTACTTACTGGAAGGTGTATCTTTTGGGTTCCAATCCACCTTATAAGCACTTGCCCCAAAACCGTTTTCCTCTGCAAGAAATAACAAACCGTGAGTTCATTCAGGACTAACACATTTTTGACTTGGTAAGATAGCACAAATACTTACTAGAAGGTGCAGCTTCTGGGTTCCAATCCACCTTATAAGCACTTGTTCCAAAGCCTTCTTCTTCTATGGGAAATAATAAATATGATTTTACTCGGTATTAACACATACTCGAGTTGGTAAGGTAGCACAAGTACTTACTGGAAGATGCATGTTCTGAGTTCCAATCCACCTTATAAGCACTTGCCCCAAAACCTTTTTCTTCTACGTGAAATAACAAATCATGAGTTCATTCAGGACTAACACATTCTCGACTTGGTAAGGTAGGACAAGTACTTACTGGAAGGTGCATCTTCTGGGTTCCAATCCACCTTATAAGCACTTGTTCCAAAACCTTCTTCTTCTGCAGGAAATAACAAATATGATTAGACTCGGTATTAACACATTCTCGACTTGGTAAGGTAGCACAAGTACTTACTGGAAGATGCATGTTCTGAGTTCCAATCCACCTTATAAGCACTTGCCTCAAAACCTTTTTCTTCTGCAGGAAATAATAAACCATGAGTTCATTCAGGACTAATGTATTCTTGACTTGGTAAGATAGCACAAGTACTTACTGGAAGGTGAATCTTCTGGGTTCCAATCCACCTTATAAGCACTTGCCTCAAAACCTTCTTCTTCTGTAGGAAATATCAAACTATGAGTTTATTCAGAACTAACACATCCTCAACATGGCAAGGTAGCATAAGTACTTACTTGAAGGGGGGTCCCAATGTACCGCATATGCACTTTCACCAAAGTTGTCTTTTTCTAGAGGAAATAACAACCTAGGAGTTAATTCACAATTAACAAATTTCTCTAGTTGGTAAGGTAGCACAAGCACTTACGAGAAGGAGGATCCCAATGCACCGCATAAGCACTTTCATCAAAACCGTTTTCTTCTACAGTAAATAAGAATTAGGTGTTGACTCACAATTAACAAATTTCTCAACTTGGCAAGGTAGCACAAGTATTTACCAGAATGTGCATGATCTGGATCCCAATGAACCGCATAAGCGCTCGCACCAAAATCATTTTCTTCTGCAGGAAACAACAAACTATATGAGGTGATTCAGACTTGACACACCCTCAATTTGGTAAAGCTAACACTAGTACTTACGAGAAGATGGAGGTTCACCCCTGTCGCTGGACTCAGCAAAGGCCAGGACGAGCAAGAAAAACGCTACTGCTATAAGCTTGATCGCCATGTCTAGATCACTATGAATTGAATTTAGTTGGGTGAGGAGGACGGAAGGGTCTAGTTGCCTATTTATACAGCTCGGCAATTCTTTAGTAGTGGTAGGTAACAAACACCCATTTTTAATAGCATTTATAGCATTCCATAGTTTGAAACTATATATGGAAAGAAATTAAGTATTACCTATCTTAGTTCCTAAGGAAACGTTGTACTCCTAGTGCCATAGTATCTGTCCAAAGATAATTCGTGAGGAAATGTTTTACTCCTACTACCATTAAAAAACTGCCATAATATCTCCCCAAAATACTGGCTTTAACTGCCATAATAAGCGGGGGGGGGGGTTACCTCGCACGCTAGCCTTGTCGACGTGTTTGGTTGGGGGTAATTAGAGCCATGGAATGGAAATTGAAAGGGTACGAGACTTCAAATCTAGTATTGTTTGGTTGGAGGGAATGGGAATTCATAAGGGAATAGGTATGGGACTTGAGACTCCAACTCCCACCGCTTTATTAACAGGGGACGGGCTGGGAGTTGGAAGGGAATTATTTAAGTGAGTCAATCTTAACCCTTCATCCTAACTTCTCTTGTCTAGTCCCATGTCAATTTCCACGAACCAAACAAGGGAATACAATTTCTCCTCAAATTCTCACACATAATTCCTATCATGCACCAAACAAAAGATTTGAAATAAAAAGGCTCATCCCGTGTCTAATCTCAACACAACTCGCTACTCTAAACTTCCATTCCCCTTCCCAAATATTGACAAACACACAATGACACCGAACAATGTGAAACACTTGAGTGGCTATTAAAACTTCTCACTACCTGAAATCAAAAATAGCTCAGTATTATTATCGAATCAACCTGTGGTTAGATGGTTAGATGGATAGTGGTATGCCCAGCCCACCATGATTCAAGTCTAGGTGCTCGCATTATTTTTGGATTTATTTCAGTATTTCTGATGGTGCGCGTTCAATCGGAGTAGATGTTTCTGTCGACTATGAAATGCATGTGATGACTTCGTCAATCTCAAGATGATATATCGGCTCAGTATCTCGGAGGTGCTCATATGAATATGTTATGTGTGTATTCATAGGAATGAGTGTATGCACGTATATATGAGCGTCTGCGTCTGTACTGTGTTATAAGAAAAGCTCGGTATTATTACGTCTACCTCTATCTATATTTTTTGCAAAAGGAATCAGATCTATAAAGATTCATCAAAAGTACAAAAGCACCTCAAATCTAATAAAAAAACATTGAGATACATGGACCACCTAACGACCATAGCCGCCGCCAGAACAAGACGCGGCGTGCCGCTGTCGCTGCTCTCATACCGGAGCCGACCCGACCTTGTTGATGACAGCCTGGAAGTTTTCGTGCATGTGCCCCTAAGGACCAGCGCCCTAAAACTGCAGTCGTCGCCGTTGAATCCTTGAATCGATTTAAAGAACCTAACATCAAATATTGTCGTTGCGTAAGTACGGCAAGAAACGCTAACCTTGCCGCCCCAAGGAGCTAGCAGGAACAAGTCTACCTCTATCTATACTACTAGTTACTATTTACCTCTACCTCTATCTATACTACTATTGTAAAAAAAACTTCTCTCTTCCTCTATATATACTACTTATCTATATCTCTATCTCTACTTCTCTATCTATCTACATCTACTAGAGTCTAACACGTGCTTTGCCACGTATACTACAACAAGATTTGCCAGGCTCCAATAAGGGAGGGGCGAAAACGGCGGCGCGCCTTCGGCTCGCTATAGTGCTTGTAATCATTGCTAGGTGTTCTACGGACCTGGATGTATATTTTGTTTGAAATTTATTTGTGTTGACTTGTTCTTTTATTATGTTCTGGCGGTGTTTTTGTCGTTCGTATATCGTGTCAAATTGTTATTGGAGACAGTATGTTCCGAGAGAAGGATGAAGTTGTTTGGTGCGTGTGTGATGTCTTTACACGTTTTGATCTTTATGTCAGCTGGTGGTGCTCCCATTCTGCGACGAAACAATGGAATTGTTGTTATAATGGTTACATGGGCCGACTTAGCTCACTTCTCCTCTCACTCGCTTAGTTTTTTTTGCTCACCCCATTTCTAGCTTAAAAAATATGTATTTTTAATTTAATAAAATTAGCTTAATTAAAAGATGTACAATAATTTTAAATAAAATTGTGAATTAGAAAAAGAATCATGATTTTATAGAATGTTTGTGAATTTAAAATATATTCATGGATTCCAAATTTTTTTCCAAAATTTAAGAATGTTCATGAACTTTTAAAATGATCGTGAACTTTAAAAATATATGCAAATGTAAATATTAATGAATCAGAAAAAATGAGTTTTAATTTATTTGTTTTGTTGTTTAATGTTCGCAAATTTTAATAAGCACACATGAATTAGAATATGTAGAAAAATAAAAAAGAGAAGAAGAAACCAAATTAAACGACATGCAACCTTACAGGTAGACCCTGAGCCACCCCACAACCCCTGAAGCACCAGAATGCTTCAAAACCTTACAGGTAGGCCCTGAGCAACCCCACAACCCCTGACGTACTAGAACACTTCAAATCATGGGAGCTTAGTATCTCTATAGATATTTTGCCTTGGTTCTCGACTTTTGGCTAGCTAGCCCAATAAGGCTAGTCATAGTGGGGAGTAACTTAGACTAGTGTCATGCATATGACACTAGTCTATATATTACTACCTGTATGGTGCAAAGTGTTATAGAAGTAGTATCATATAGTTGCATTTATTAGCTTGTATACTCAAACTTTTCTTGTGAAGCGCTATGTGATGGTAACATAATATACTAATCCAAACACCTCTCTCATTAATTAGCTGCCACATAAGTAAACATTTTTGAAATGTGTTACGTTGCTACCTAAGTTACTCCCGCTATAACTAGCCTAAACTGGAACAGGAGGAGTATCATACGACCAGTGTGGTCATTGGTTGGCATCCTTAAGTCCACCGTGTTCTAACAACTATATTTTGCAATTGCCTTTTGGAGAACTGAGCAGATTCAAATACCTGGCCAACACAAAAATTTGGGCGGTACCATTACTAGCCCTAAATGACTTGAAGTTCAAAGTCACTCTCTTTGACCTAAGGCACGTAGTCATTGTCTTTTGAAACATAATTTCAGTGAGTCCAGTGCATCATCATCACCATTCATCTTCATGTTCACTTATTTGTTTGTAGTATGCCTTATTGTGTTCTTTTGTTGTTCATCAACGATGACTATTTGTAGGCTGCAAGTCAACATCTTGAACTGCATTTGTAGTGGTAACATGTAATTCAGTTGCAGGAAATTGAACTACGACATTCTAATTATAGTAGGTAATGATACCAACACTATGTTTACTGTACACTCCCTCCGATCCTTTTTAGTCTACATATAAGTTTAGTCGAAAGTCAAAGTATCTCTACTTTGACCAAACTAATAGAAAAAGTATCAATATTCACAATATCAAATCAATATCATTAGAGTCATGATGGAATGTAGTTTCACATTATATATATTTGGTATTATAGATGTTGAGATTTTTTCATATTTGCCAAGGTGCTTGCGGTGCGTGTAGCTCCCTCCCTGCTGGTTCTCATTTCGCAGGCCTGGAGCGCGTTCATCTGCAAGCGGAACATGCATGAGAACTTTAAGTTTGTGCGCAATATGGCTCGTTGGCTGCACCAAAAGCGCAAGCAAGCAATTTTGATGAAGATCGACATATCCAAAGCTTTTGATACTTTGTCATGGGAGTTCCTACTTGAGGTTTTGAGGAAAAGAGGATTTGGCAGAAGATGGTGCTCTTGGATTTGTGGCCTTCTATCTACGGCGTCATCCTCTGTGCTAGTCAATGGTGAATTGTGCCAGCCATTTGCACTTGGTCAGGGGGTTAGGCAAGGAGATTCCTTATCGCCTACTCGGTTTATTCTTGCCATGGACACATTACACAACATGCTACAGTGGGCGGTTCAGAACAAGCTTCTGTCTGAGTTTGGCTGTAACCCACGCATGCCGAGGGTATCTATATTCGCAGATGACGCGGTGTTGTTCTTCACACCATTGCACTCGGATCTCCAGGTCATCTCTAGTATTCTACATATATTTGGTGAGGCCACGGGCTTGAAGATCAATTTACAGAAGAGTACAGTCACAACCATTCGATGCGACGAGGCCAGGGCAGCGGCAGTGGAGGGACACTTCCAATGCAGGAGACAAAAATTCCCCATCCTTTACCTGGGTCTTCCTCTGTCCATCTTTAGGTTGCAACGCCTAGATCTTCTTCCTCTCATAGACAAATTCTCGGGAAAGCTGAAAGGTTGGAAACCAAGGATGCTTTCTACTGCGGGTCGTCTGACTCTCACCCGATCGGTGCTCATGGCTCTACCGATCCACCTTATGTCCGTTTTATCTTTGCCGGCGTGGGCCATCGAGATTATAAACAGACGATGCCGCAGTTTTTTCTGGAAAGGGGAAGATGAGATAAATGGGGGCCACTGTCTCTTGCCATGGGCTAGAGTATGTTCACCTTCGGAGGTAGGCGGGCTCAGAATTATTAATCTAAAATGGTTCGACTGGGCCCTTAGATGCAAATGGCCGTGGCTGCAGTGGGACGCCGAGGAGAGACCGTGGCAGCTTATTCCTGAATCCACGGAGACGGAAGTCCAGGCCATGTTCAGCGCGGCCTGCCGAATCAGTCTTGGGGACGGGAAATCCGCACGGTTCTGGACGGATAATTGGCTCCTGGATGGCCGCTCTATTGCTGCTATGGCTCCTGTGTTGTTCTCCTTTGTCAAGACGAAGGGGAGGACAATGAGAACAGTAAGCGAGGCTTTGCATGGCTAGGCCTGGATAAGAGATATATCTGGAGGTTTATCGCTTATTGCCATGGCACAATACCTGCAGATTTGGGAGATTGTTCAGGCCACTACATTGACAGACGGAATCAGAGACCGGGTGTAGGATCGGAAGTATGTCTAGAGGGGGGGTGATTAGACTACTTGACAACTTAAAAATTTTGCCTTTTGATTGGAGTAGTTTCTTAGCAAGTTCACAATGATAACCAAGTCAAGTATCACCCTACACATGCAATTCTAGAGTTGTGGCAGCGGAAAGTAAATTGCACGTATAGTAAATGAGAGGTGGAGAAGAGCAAACGCAATTTGGAGACACGGAGATTTTTCTCGTGGTTCCGATAGGTGGTGCTATCGTCAATCCACGCTGATGGAGACTTCAACCCACGGAGGGTAACGGCTGCGAGAGTCCACGGAGGGCTCCACCCACGAAGGGTCCACGAAGAAGCAACCTTGTCTATGCCATCATGGCTTACGCCCACGGAGGACTAGCCTTACTCGGGGTAGATCTTCATGAAGTAGGCGATCTCCTTGCCCTTACAAACTCCTTGGTTCAACTCCACATCATGACGGAGGCTCCCAAGCGACACCTAACCAATCTAGGAGGCACCACCTCCAAAAGGTAATAGATGGGGTTGGTGATGATGAACTCCTTGCTCTTGTGCTTCAAATGATAATCTCCCCAACACTCAACTCTCCTCACTGATTTGGCTGTGGTGGAAGAAGGGATTGAGTGGAAAGCAACTTGGGAAGGCTAGAAATCAAGTTTCATATGGTGGGAGTGGAGCAACTTGATCTCAACACAAGGGTAGGTAGTTTTCTTCTCAGAAATGTAAGGTAGGAGTGGTAGTTCTTTCTGATGGCTCTCTCCACGAATGAAGAGGAGGTGGAGGGGTATTTATAGCCTCCACACAAAATCCAACCGTTACACACATTTGACCAATCTCGGTCAGACCGAAGTTGACAACTCGGTGGGACCGAAAGTTCAAATCTTGTGAACGTTGGGATTTTCGGTGGGACCGAAAATACAATCTCGGTTAGTCCGATTCTTCCAAAGTCTAGGGTTTGCCAATTTCGGTGGGACCGACTTTCTCATCTCGGTGACACCGATTTGAGTACAGAAGGTTACAGAAGCTTGGCAACACCAATTTCGGTATGACCGAGTTTGGAATCGGAAAATCCGAGATTCTTAGGGTTTGGCTATATGGCTGAGGTGGTTCATCTCGGTGTGACTGGGTTTGGAATCGGTGGGACCGAGATTACTTATGAGTTTATGTTGGAGTGAAAGATTGCTGATAGTTTGAGAGATAAATCACTAAGCACTTAGAGCAACCAGATCATCATCATAACCTCATCCCTTTTAATAGTATTGGCTTTCCTATGGACTCAATGTGATCTTGGATCACTAAACCAAAATGGAGTCTTGAGCTTTTGCCAATGTTTTCCTTAGCATTTTGAGGGTCCACATCATCGGTCATTGCCATACCCATATCAACGAACTTTCAAATATTCTCAAGAAATGATTAGTTCAATGATATATATGTTGTTATTAATTACCAAAACCACCCGGGATTAGTTGCACTTTCAATCTCCCCCTTTTTGGTAATTGATGACAACATATAGATCAAAGCTTCGACAAGAGATATAATCAATGAATAATATCGTCGCTTTGAGAAGTATGTGATAAGCAAGAGCTCCCCCTAAATTTGTGCATTATTTGAGATTTGCGTTTGAATGCAAATGCACAATCGATTAGGATCATGGGTTACTCTTCCATGTCACATACATCTTGGTGGAGCGCACAAAATGATAAGAATGAATAACATGCACCCAATCACCAAGACATGAGTAAATGATCATACAAGATATGAATGGAATATGATAAGCATCAAGCACACATTAAGCACAGTATGATCAAGCACTCATCAAGATCGAGCAAACGTAGTATCAAGCACACGAAATGTCTCAAAGAACTCAAAAGTATCTCAAGGAAAACCGCAAACTAAAGAGCAAAAACGAGCACTCTCTCTCTCGAAGCCCTATGATCTATACAATTTCTCCCCCTTTGGCAACAAGTTACCAAAAAGTTCGAAAGGTATAGAGCTAATCGTCGCTATGGACTCTGCTGGCGGCTCTGTCTGCGTCGATGGAGTGGAGATAGCTGCATCTGCAAAGCTTCGCCGAGGTCTGTGGAGCTGGAGGAGTGGATATGGAGTAGTCTTTGGAACAGACGGAGCTGTAGGAGGTGCTTGATGTAGTAGCCCAGGTTCATCCATCGAATAGCAGTGATCTGGGCTTTGTAGGCACTGCAGCAGCTGCTCATAGTCATCCGACCATATCACCTTCCATCTCCTCATGAGTTCTCGCTTTTCCTCTTAGCTTCCTCGATGTCCGCCTCAAGCTTGTTGACGGTGACACTTCACCTTGATCGACGCCCGAGCATGGAACTTATCTTCAACTATCCTCTCAAGGCTCTCCGAGATCGCACTATTTGGCCAGCGAGCTCAATTCTCCGAGTGGCTTCAAGAAGTTGTTCGCAACGCTCTTGGGCTTCTTCTTTGCTTCCTTCTCAGCTTTAGCTTGTTTGGCAGCTTCAGACTTAGCATGTCCTTCGACGGATGTGGGAGCATCCTCACCATCACAACCTCATTATCCTCGTGTTCAGCTGCAGTGGCAAATGGGGTCTATCCAATGTAGGTGTCCGTGCCAAACTTGGCATTAATGAGCATCTGAATATGCGGAGCAAACCCACACGACCTCTTCAGTCTGCGTCATTGTCCTCTTGATAGTCTCTACTATCGTGTCCATCACCTTAAAAGGTGCCTTCGATCTAGAATGTGCAGCATGTTGATAGAATACCCTCTTATCATGCGGTGGTCTCTCGACTTAGGCATCAAAGTATGCCTCGTAATGGTGTTGGTGGTTGGGAGACCTGCTCAAGATAATAGATCGAACCAAGCTTCCATATCTCTACATCCTTCTCATTTACCTCATTGTACATGTTCTTCATAGACTCGTGATTTTTCTTTGGAATGCCATAGACATCAATATCATCTTCCCTTGAAACTGGTGCATTCAGCAATGCTCTCCATTCTTCAACAGTTGAATGGAATCTACGCCTTCATCATCCATACAATTTCGCCATCTGGATAGAAGTGTGCGGTGGCATAGAACCGCATGATCATCTCGTCATTCCAAGCAGTCAGCTTCTGACCAACAAACTCTGCAATCCCACAAGCAGTGAAGCTTTCATGCACATGTGGGAAGTAGTCTCTGTGCTCTTCACTGTCGATGTATTCCCAGTCTACATATCTCGTGTCAGCAACAATTGGCTTCTTGTCCATGAGCACTGCCTCATAAAAGTCTTGTTGCTCTCTTGTGTGGAATCTTGGGTCAACTGTTGTCCTTCTCCTGGTGGCATATGGATCAACTTGCCTCCATAGCCTGAGTCCTTTATCCTTTCTCTCCTTCATATTTTCAGCTCGAGGATGAGCATCATTATGAACCGGCAATTTGTCTAAGCTTCAAACAAAACATGAGCCTCATCATCGATTCTGCAGTGGCACATTGTCCTTCTTCTTCTCAAGCGGTATGTTCCTCACAGTCTTCTTTGGCTTGGCGGCAGGTTTGGCTTGGGCTGCCTTTTCTTTGGAGCTGATGGCTTAGCTTTTGGAGGTGCTCCGCCTCGATGGCATCTCCCATCAACTTCGCTTCGAGGAGGCCGAGGTGCTTCCTCATCGTAATCATCATCATCGACTTCTTCATGAACTAGCCTCTTCCTCTTGGAAGTTTTCTTGATCTTTGCCGGAGGTTTCTTCTTCCATCTTGAGCTTCTTTGCAGTGATGGATTTCTTCACCTTGCTTGTGCCTTTCTTTGACTGTTGCCCTTGATATCCCTTGGCAACCACTTGCCTTTTGGCTTAGAAGTTATTTCCTCATCTCGCAACAAAGTCTGAATCCTCCTCATCGTAATTCCTCTTCCTCCTAGCCACAGTAGCAGCTGCAGCAGTCCACTTGGAGTGCTCTCTCTCTCATCATCAAAAACTGCTTTCTTCGGACTTGTCACTTTGCCTCAGAATCTCAAGCGGCAACTCGGACTGTTCGATTGTCACTTCCATCGATATGACCGACAACCTGTGAATAGAATAGGTATAGGCAGAATAGAAGAGTTATCACAAACAGCAGAGGATTTTACAAAAAGAATGAGTTCAAACTTTAGTTTTAGGTTTTCACAGAATACATATCGGTCTGACCGAGTCTATAAATTCGGTGAAACCGAAGTGTCTAAACAGACCACATACACCACTTTCGGTTGGACCGAAATGGGTTTCGGTCTAGCCGAGAGCACTAGGGTTTCACTAAATCCACACTTCGGTCTTACCGATTTGCACAACTCGGTTTCACCGAAAGGTGCAGTGCAATGGCCAGAGGCCAAATCGGTCAGTCCGAAAATGTTGATTCGGTCACACCGAGATGTGTTCGGCGGAAACCTAACCCTAAAATTTTCACTCGAATTTTGTTCTATGATCTAAACGGCTGGATAGAAGGATTTCAATCTTGGCAAGAATATTGACAACACCTATCGTGCATTGAATCAGCGGTTGAGCACGAGAGGAAGAAACTCACCCAAAGCGGTGGAGCTTCACCACGGCGGCAACGGCGCGATGAGATGAACCGCTGACGGCGATGGAGACCAGCGGCGAGGGCCACAGTGACGGCGGAGACGATCCGGAGACCAAGGCGACGGCAATAAGGGTTTGAGGGCGGAGCGTTTGAAGAAGTAATCACGCGCTGTCCTCGGTATATATACCCTTCGGTTGTCGGTGGGACCGAAGTTTGAAAACTCGGTGGGACCGAGATGGTTAATCTGCGTGCGATTACACTTCGTCACGCCGAATTTGAAACTCGGTTTCACCGAGGTGAAAACCTAGATCAATCCAAGTGATTTGGTCTCGTCGATTTGAGTATATCGGTTTGACCGAAAGTACTTAGAAGGTTTTGGAAGTTAGGCTTTTGACGGATCGGTGGCTCCGAAAGTGCTCCTCACTCGATTCTCGTCCGAAAAAGTCTTGTTCAAAGTTTGTGATATAAGCATGAATAGAGTTTGAGACAAGAAAGCATAGATAGCTAGGGGAGGAACTTAGGCATTCTTGTCCATCCATTTGGTCAAAAAGAAAGAAAACCAAAGGACCAAAGCAACAAATGGATGTCCTCGAATGAATAAAATCATGCATCCAACATGCTCACACAATAAGATAGCAAATGAAATATGCGTCAAACATGCACAAACAAAGCACTAACAGCTAGCACACAATTTGGCGATGACTAGGTCATCTATATATGAGTATATTGACTTAGGAGTCAAATGAGAACATTTGATCATAGGTCATACTCATCGTTTAAGCACAAGTGGGGTTACCACTTTTCCATAAAGCATTGATGTGTTCACATCTTTAGAAGATGCTTTGGCTCATTTCTTTAGAGCAAAGCTCCCCTTGATGTGAGAACCCCTTTAAAGGGTCAAACTAACCTTGGGTTGTCGTTGAAGACTTCATGTAGATGTTGAAGATGTGGATGCTCAATGTTGATGAAGATCATCAAGAGTTGGGAGCAATCCTTTGGATTGGGCACTTTCAATACCTACATGGGTTAGTCCCACAAGGAACAAACAAGGATATCCATGGACATAGATTGAAGTACACAATAGATGATGTCCATGAAAGCAATGATTACCTTGTCCCTTGACTTACCAACATGAGGGTTTGTGACTCCATGAACTAGTGCAAGATGTGGAAGTTGATTGCACAAGTCCTTGCCAAAATGAATGTGAGTGAAGTATGTTGGCGGAGTCACCTCAAGAACTCTCTAGTTCTTCTTCTTGGGATCCACATCATCTTGATGGGAATCCTTGGTGTAGTAGTTGAGCTTGTCAAGTAGAACTTGAAGTTGCCTTGGGAACCCACTTGACCATGGCCTTGGGTGCTTCAATGAATGCATCAATCTCCTCTTGAAGCTTGTCCTTGCCTTTTAGCTTGTGGTCTTGTGGTGGAAGGTCATCTTGAGCTTGTTCCTCATTTGAAGAAGTAGGATCATACTTCTTCTCTTGAGAGACAAACTTTGGAGTGGGATATTGACCTTCTTCCCATTCAACACCTTCGGCGTTGAACTTTCGCTCAAAACCAATTCCTTGATTCTTCGGTGTCTTCCTTGTTTGCGAACAATTTCTCAAAGCTCTTGCTTCCAAGCAAGACTCTTGTAGACACCTTTTCTATAATCCCTTTCAATAGACTATTTTCTTGCTCAAGTGAAACTTGGCTTGAAACATTGTTAGTGGAATCAAGAGAATTACTAGAAGTAACAACATTTGATATAGCATGATTATTGTTACTACTAGATGAAGAATTTTTCTTATGCTTGTCATGCTTAGTTTTAATAGGTGGCAAGAAATTAGACAAGAGAAGTCGTTTGGCAAGATATGAAGAACTCTTCTTTCAAGATCGTCATTGATAGCTTTTAGAAACTCATGTTCTTGCTCTAGATTGAGCTTCTCGAGCGTAGCTTCTCATGAGATCTTAGGAGCTCTCTATGATCTTCTTGAGTTGTTTCATGAGCTAACTTAAGAGTGTTTAGTTCTTTAGTTAGTCGCTCAATCTCCTTCATAGCATTGTCATTCGACTCTTCTCGACTATAAAGACTACTAGCATGTTCATCATTACTAAGCTCACTAGATTTATCATGTAAAAGCTCATCTTCACCAAGCAAGTCATCCTCATCACTATCAAAGTCAATAAACTCAGGATGTGATACCTTGGGGCCTTTTGCCATGAAGCATCTTCCAATTCCCTCATTTGGAGAATCAAATATGTCATAAGAGTTGGAGTTGGAGGACACTAGAGCAAGACCGCAACACCTTCATCTTGATCAGATTCGGAGTTGGAGTGATAGCTTCTTTCGAGTGATTGTCTGAGTCGGAGCCGAAACCCATTCACCAACATGAGCTTGATGTTTTCTTCTTGTGTAGCTCCTTGATGACTTGTCTTTCCTTTCCGAATCCTTGCTTCTCCGAGAGGATCTTCGCTCATAACGATCATCTCTACTCCTTCTCTCTTTTCGAGGCGACTCTTCTCTTGAGCTTCTTCTTCTTGGAGATTCTTCTCTTCTCTTGTGGGGAGTCGAACACTCATTTGAGTAGTGTCCGGTCTTCCACAATTGTAGCAGTTTCGATCACGACTAGAAGATCTCTTTTCATCATATGATCTAGACTTTGAGCTTCTTTCCTTGCTTCTACTCTTGTAGAATTTGTTGAAGTTCTTCACCATTAGGCTTATCTCTTCATTGGAAACTAGCTTGTCACTTGAGGATGTGGGAGCTTCAACTGTAGCTTTGTAAGCACCACTTGACTTGTTGTGAAGCTCTTCCTTATCTTTAAGTGTCATCTCATGAGCAACAATTCTTCCAATGACTTCAGTAGGCTTGAGATCTTTGTAGTTTGGCATCATTTGGATCAAAGTGCACACGGTGTCATACTTTCCATCCAAAGCTCTGAGAATCTTCTTGATGATGAATCGGTCGGTCATTTCTTCGCTTCCTAAGCCTGCCATCTCATTGGTGATGAGAGCAAGCCTAGAGTACATTTCAATGACTCCTTCACCTTCCTTCATCTTGAACTTGTCAAGTCGACCTTGAAGAACATCTAGCTTTGATTCCTTCACGGACTCGGTACCTTCGTGCATTTCGACCAAAGTATCCCAAATCTCTTTTGCATTCTCAAGACGGCTGATCTTGTTGAACTCCTCGGGACACAAAGCATTGAAGAGAATGTCACAAGCTTGAGCATTGTTCGTAACATCCGCAACTCATCTCGCAGTAGCTTCACGATCCGAACTTTTCCTTCCTCAAGAACTCACCTTGCAAGCCAACACAAATAATGCCCCATGCGGCGGGGTTATGTCCAAGAATATGCATTTTCATTTTGTGCTTCCAACTAGCAAAATTTGAACCATCAAAGTAAGGACCTCTACTGAAAATTACCCTCACTAGACGCCATACTCTCCTAGGTTGTGAAACCAAGCTTATGGAGTCCAATGCAATGGAAACCAATCCAATGGAGACCAAAGCTCTGATACCACTTGTAGGATCGGAAGTATGTCTAGAGGGGGGGTGATTAGACTACTTGACAACTTAAAAGTTTTGCCTTTTGATTGGAGTAGTTTCTTAGCAAGTTCACAATGATAACCAAGTCAAGTATCACCCTACACATGCAATTCTAGAGTTGTGGCAGCGGAAAGTAAATTGCACGTATAGTAAATGAGAGGTGGAGAAGAGCAAACGCAATTTGGAGACACGGAGATTTTTCTCGTGGTTCCGATAGGTGGTGCTATCGTCAATCCACGTTGATGGAGACTTCAACCCACGGAGGGTAACGGCTGCGAGAGTCCACGGAGGGCTCCACCCACGAAGGGTCCACGAAGAAGCAACCTTGTCTATGCCATCATGGCTTACGCCCACGGAGGACTAGCCTTACTGGGGTAGATCTTCACGAAGTAGGCGATCTCCTTGCCCTTACAAACTCCTTGGTTCAACTCCACATCATGACGGAGGCTCCCAAGCGACACCTAACCAATCTAGGAGGCACCACCTCCAAAAGGTAATAGATGGGGTTGGTGATGATGAACTCCTTGCTCTTGTGCTTCAAATGATAATCTCCCCAACACTCAACTCTCCTCACCGATTTGGCTGTGGTGGAAGAAGGGATTGAGTGGAAAGCAACTTGGGAAGGCTAGAAATCAAGTTTCATATGGTGGGAGTGGAGCAACTTGATCTCAACACAAGGGTAGGTAGTTTTCTTCTCGTAAATGTAAGGTAGGAGTGGTAGTTCTTTCGATGGCTCTCTCCACGAATGAAGAGGAGGTGGAGGGTATTTATAGCCTCCACACAAAATCCAACTGCTACACACATTTGACCAATCTCGGTCGGACGAAGTTGACAACTCGGTGGGACCGAAAGTTCAAATCTTGTGAACGTTGGGATTTTCAGTGGGACCGAAAATACAATCTCGGTTAGTCCGATTCTTCCAAAGTCTAGGGTTTGCCAATTTCGGTGGGACCGACTTTCTCATCTCGGTGACACCGATTTGAGTACGTATGTTTCTGAAGCTTGGCAACACCAATTTCGGTATGACCGAGTTTGGAATCGGAAAATCCGAGATTCTTAGGGTTTGGCTATATGGTCGAGGTGGTTCATCTCGGTGTGTTGGGTTTGGAATCGGTGGGACCGAGATTACTTATGAGTTTATGTTGGAGTGAAAGATTGCGATAGTTTGAGAGATAAATCACTAAGCACTTAGAGCAACCAGATCATCATCATAACCTCATCCCCTTTAATAGTATTGGCTTTCCTATGGACTCAATGTGATCTTGGATCACTAAACCAAAAATGGAGTCTTGAGCTTTTGCCAATGTTTTCCTTAGCATTTTGAGGGGTCCACATCATCAGTCATTGCCATACCCATATCACTGAACTTTCTGAAATATTCTCAAGAAATGATTAGTTCAATGATATATATGTTGTTATTAATTACCAAAACCACCCGGGGATTAGTTGCACTTTCACCGGGCGATTTGGAAGTTGACACATAATTTCCGGTTCTCAGTTAAGAGCGCTTACCAACTATTCTTCATGGGGAACACTAACTTTGCTTGCTACAAGCCAATCTGGAAATCCAAGGCACCCCCTCGATGCAAATTCTTCATGTGGCTTGCAGTACATCAACGGTGTCTGACTGCGGACAACCTGGAGAGAAGGAGCTGGCCTTCCAATGGCATTTGCCCCCTGTGCAAATCACAACCGAAAACATGCTCACATCTTTTTATGCACTACATCTACACCAAGCTAGTTTGGCTCCGCTTTAGAGCTTGGACGAGAACTGATTTTCTTATCCCGGATGCTACTTTCAGCTCCACGGAGGAATGGTGGCTGCAGGCCAGGGAGGCTATCCCGAAACCATTCAGGAGAAACTTTGACACGGTAACCATCCTTATACACTGGAGGATTTGGAAGGAAAGAAATGCTAGGATTTTTGACACTGTGGACAGTTTGTTGGACAGGGTGAGGGACCTGATCCTAGAGGATATCAATGTCTGGAGGGCTGCGGGTTGTATTGTTGATCTGGCGTCATGAGTGCCATTTCTCCTTCTTCAGTGTTTAGATTTTCAGTGGTCTTTGTCTTGTGATAACTATATTCCTGATGTACTATCCCTGTTGGATGTAACCTGATGTACTACCCTTCTCTTTTCACACCTAATAATATTCGGCCGCCGGCCCTTCGAGATATTTTTTCATATAAATTTGGTCAAACTTTGCAAAGTTTGACTTGACACAAATCTAATACCCGGAGTAAAAAGTACCGGAGGGAGTATGTGCAAATAATGATGACCAAATGTGACATTTGAAAGCATATTTCAGTGTCATTTGTTTTTTAATCTCCGTAAGTCCATTTTTTTATTGTCCTACCAGGAAGAGACAAGCACACCTTCATCCTTGCTTATTTCTTTCTCATGGCCAATGTCCTCAGTTAGACTGTCAACTACACCCAGTGACTAGTTATTTTTGTCACAATAATTATACCAAATCCCACCTCAACATATGTCTTATTGCTCCCGGCTCCTAAAAAATCACCATGGTTGAACTAAACAAACAAGTGGCCACCGCGGTCGCCTACAAATAACAGTGTGTGCAACTAGTATCGATCATATTGACACATTTTTGTCATCTTAAAAAAACAATCCTAAACCCCTTGCAACAGACTAACACAACTCAAACCCCTAGAAACTATTCACGCCACAACAAGTTCTCAAATTCATCACACACTATGTGAATGCCGACTAAAAACTTTTAATTGCATAACACCTTATCCCTGCATGAGATTAACCAAAAACCTTATCCCAAATCCAACCACACCCAAACATCCTAGTAAAGGCGTATTACAAAAATTGTGGCCAAGTAAAAACAATGCCGGCATAGAAACCCTAATCTCATCACTTAAGAGATCAAAAAGGGTATACCAACGGTCGGGACTGGTTTTCTGCCAGATTTGCGGCAAGGTGCGAGAGTGACGTCATGCAACAACCTCGCCGGCGATGGAGATGGCTGTACACCACCTGAATCTGCCCCGTGCATAATGCTTCAATCATCCACATTGATCATTAATTTCCGCTTTCGCCTCCCTGTCTCCCTCGATTTTGAGCACCAAATCGACATGAAGTGAGGGTATAAATGAGTCGCTACGAGTTACAAGCTGTGTTTGTGCAAAAACATTTCAACACGACGAATATGTATTTCGCTGTCAGCATATGTTACATGACTGCTAACTGTAACTTAAACCATCTCAGCGACCATTTTCAGGTACATTGAGATCTAGTGACAAAGTAAAAAATTCCACAAGTACAGAATACAATGACCATTGTACTTTACTCTTTCTTCAATGGCACCACTCAGTTTTTTTTTGAGGTTTTTTTTGTTTTGTTTTGAGGAAACCAGCTCAGCTCGTGACCTGGCCCGCCCAGAGAGATATAGAAGATTTTTTTTTTGAGAAGCCCAAGAGAGATAGAAGATGTGAGTACAAGCCTTCTAGTACTATTCTTTTTTTTAGACACTTCTAGTACTATTCTCGAAGGTACTCCTCAAGAAAAATACTAATTCTTGAAGGCCCAGTCCATAGAGGCCCGTCATCCGAGAAGGCCCAAGGGCTGATATTAGACGTGAAAAGCAGGCGAGACAGGCCAGGACCCCGTACCCCCGACCAGACACCACACCACCGCCCTCTCGCCGCCGCGCCTCCGACCTAAGCCAAGCCACACCGCCCGCCGTCGCAGGGAGCGGCCGCTCCGATGATGATGGCGGGGCCGTACCACCAGCCGACCACCCTGGAGGAGGTCCGCACGCTCTGGATCGGCGACCTCCAGTACTGGGCCGACGAGAACTACCTCTACGGCTGCTTCGCGCACACCGGCGAGGTAGGTTTACATCCCACGAGCTATGTCGGTACCTCGCTAGGTCTCGGTGCTCGTGCCCTACTCGGTGATTTCCCGCTGCTCTGGCTGTGCTGAAGTAGCGATTGCTTCGCTATTTAGGTGAATTTGGGCGTATTGGTTGGTGTTGTCTATCCTGTTTTTGAGTTTTGATGATAGGTTTAGGGTTCCGAAGTGGCCGGTGTTCTGGAATTGGTTGTAGCTATGATTCCGTGTGGCTAGACGCCTCATCATACTAGAATTAGCAAATTTGTTTTAGTAGCGACATGGTTGATATTCTGAATCGAAGCGGTTGCTGGAACCTCCTGTAGTCCTGTGCAGTTAAAGTGATGTACCGAGGTGATTGTTTGTTATGCCTAATGGGGAGGTCAATTTCTTAGTGAACAGCATAGATTTGTTGAACTTTGTCATCGTATAATAGCAAGTTGCCTGTTTTCCTGGCTAGGGTAACCTGTTCATCTTCACATCACTGATTTTTTATTTGTGGTATCTCCTTCGAGTGGATTCTTCATAGCTCAGAATTTTGATGCCTTAGTTTCTTCGTAAGCCCTAGGTGTTTGTTTGCAGCAAGCCAAAAATTCTGTCGAATGTTGTGTTTAAGTAAAAGTCGCAACAAAGTTTTGTACCTTGACATCCTGTAGGAATCGATGTATTAAGTGTTACATTGTTGGACGTGTGATCCATGCTGTCCCTCTTCTGGACTTCATTTGGAACAGAGCTGATGACAAAATTTAGTATTTTGTTTGCATGCCATGTTTGCAACTCTTTACTGTGTCACACTGATTTCAGTTGACTGTAGTCTTTCAAACGTCTGTTTTATACTTTTATGGCCAGCGTTGTTCTTCTACTGTTGAGTATTCAGGATTACCTTTTGCACTCGTAGTACTAATAGGGCTGTGATTGTTTGGGGATGCAGGTACAATCCGTAAAATTAATACGCAACAAATTATCTGGTCTTCCAGAAGGCTATGGATTCATTGAATTCATTTCACACGAAGCTGCTGAGAAAGTTCTACAGGCTTATAATGGCGCACAAATGCCTGGAACTGAGCATACATTCAGATTGAACTGGGCATCGTTCAGCTCTGGTGAGAAGCGTCCGGATGCAGGACCTGACCATTCAATTTTTGTAGGAGACTTGGCACCTGATGTCACAGACTACTTACTACAAGAGACTTTCCGAGTGAACTATTCATCTGTTAGGGGGGCCAAGGTTGTCACAGATCCAAATACTGGGAGATCTAAAGGATATGGATTTGTAAAGTTTGCAGATGAAAATGAGAAGACCCGTGCAATGTCAGAAATGAATGGTGTGTATTGCTCAACAAGACCTATGCGGATAAGTGCTGCAATTCCTAAGAAATCATCTGGATCTCAGCTTCAGTATGGAGCTGCTAAAGGTAATGATTATCTGTAACCTACTATTTGGTGTTCCCATTCAACACAGTACTACTTGATGTTGTTGATTATAATCAAATATGGTCATAAGGCACTTCGATTGACGCATGGGCTCATATGATTTGTCTCTTATTAGTGCTAATAAAACAAAGATCCGTCTGTAATGGGACACTGCAATGATTCATCAATATTGTAAGGCAACACAGCAACTATTACAAGTAGATCTTCATTAAAAGAGGTACTTTGATTGATATGTTTTAACTGTCTTTTTATGTCTCATATGTAGCCATGTACCCCACAACAGCTTATGCAATTCCGCAGGCCCAAACAGTTCTACCAGATAGTGATCCTACAAACACTACGGTAAGAACCCTTATCATATTGCTTGGTGTTTCCTCTGTTGGACTGTTTGTTATGTCATTTACATTGGGATTCATCTGCAGATATTTATTGGTAACTTGGACCCAAATGTGACGGAAGAGGAGCTGAGGCAGATTTGCGTGCAGTTTGGGGAGCTTATATATGTAAAAATTCCAGTTGGTAAAGGATGTGGATTTGTACAATATGCATCTAGGTGAGTCTTTTATGTAAACACATGATACTTGTTTTATTCCTTGAACTATAAATTACAAGAACAAAGCATGCATTTCTCAGTAGCACTGCCCAACATGCAGGATTTACAAATTGGCAATGTCTCGTGTGTGTTTGCTTTCTTTCAATTTTTAGATTGCATTGCCATCATAGGTGAAGCACAAAAAGGTGTGATTCTATCATCAGTAGTCTATTTTGTCTTCTTTTTGTGCAATCATATGCAAATGCGGCGATAGAAAATAATATATCAAGGAGAACCTTGAAAACTATATATTTATGTGCCTTTGTGAACTGAAAACTTAATCCTGTAGAATCTGGAAAATATTTGTTCAAATATATCAGCAGGACAAAATACTGCACGCCTTATGTGTACTTGTTTCATTAGTACATATTGCATGCAAATTATTAATCTTTATTTATAGCTCAGTAGGGAGGAGCAAGATTGATCTTTGTTGTCATGTGTGTATATGCCTATAATGTTCTACTGTGGCTATTTCCTTCTAAAATTTCGACTCTTGGTTATTGCATTTTTTGGCAACTCCTCTTTGTGCCGGCATCTAATGTCCTAATGATGCAAGTATGGCGTATTTACCACTAAGATAATCGTTTCAGGGCATCAGCTGAAGAGGCTGTGCAGCGTCTTCATGGCACAGTGATTGGTCAACAGGTGGTTAGACTTTCATGGGGCAGAAGTCCTGCCAATAAGCAGGTATATCAGATTTAAATGCTGGGCCACAAACCTTTATTTAAATTTCTAATTTATGAACCTGACATCTAGTAATCTCTCAAATTCAGTTTTTCTAAAATCCACTAGAATTGAGCTTGTTAATTTTGGGTTGTGCAGTGATGAGCATGCTAAAGAAGAATTTTGTTCATTATTAACGGTGTAAATAGATAACGATCTGATCCACATTATATTGTTCTTGTTCCTAGTCTTAACAGATGAAGGGTTAGTTTGTTTGATAACTGTTTTTTATGTTTTACCTGTTGTAATCTCTTTATCTTCCACAATCATATGCAGGATCAATCAGCAGCCTGGGGTCAGCAGACAGATCCTAATCAATGGAGTGCTTATTATAGCTATGGATATGATCCATATGGGTATCCTCAGGACCCATCATATGCATATGGTGCTTATGCAGGATACACCCAGTATCCCCAACAGGCAAGGCTTTCAGTCCACTTTGCACTCATGATATTCCAAAGTGTTTTGTACTTGCGCTCTGCAAGAAGCTGTGGATATGGACACCTTAAGCTTGCCATTTTTTAATTTGTGTATTTATTTGTGCGGCATGTCACCATAGAATGCATGTTAGTACTTAATACCAATTGTATGGTTTGTTTCTACCAATAGAGACGCTTTTTATGAGCCATATAGTTCACTTCATCATATATTAAATAGATTCAGGAGAAGTTGTTTGGTTGCAGAAAGTATATATTTGACTTACGCCCTATATAGCTTTAGGGATATAAGTGTGGAGACCCACTTACTTGTTTTGCTTAATTGACCGTTCACTGCCAACATAATTGCTAATTCAGTTTGTACACATGGCTCTTGCATTTAGTTGTGAAGCCAAGTTACTAGGATGGATCGGTGGGCCAAGCCAACCCTCTTAACTTGCATCCCTAGTCAGCATCATCTTGTAACCAACCATGTTCATGCTATGTGGAATAGATATGATTGCTGATGCATGCACCTGAACAATTTATCATGTGTATCTCGGCAATATAGCTGATAACATATGTCCTTGTTTACATTTTTTCTGTCCTAGTTTTGTTCTGTAACCTAGCTGCATGTTTTTTTCTGTCTGCACCATTTCCTGAAAATAGCCAAAATCATCTATGTACCTGCTCCACAACAAGGCCATGCATTATTTGCTATATTTGGCTTCCTCTTAACCTTCCTGTAATCTTCCAGGTTGAGGGAGCAACCGATATGGCATCAGCAGCTGGTGGCCATGCCCCAGGCATGGAACAAAATGAGGTGTATGATCCAATGAGCTTACCTGACGTCGAGAAGTAAGTACAGTCCTCATCCAACCGCTCTTTTTATACTCCCTCCGTTCCTAAATACTCCCTCCGTTCCCAAATACTTGTCTTTCTAGGCATTTCAAATGGACTCAACATACGGATGTATGTAGACATATTTTAAAGTGTAGATTTACTCATTTTGCGCCGTATGTAGTCACTTGTTGAAATCTCTAGAAAGACAAGTATTTAGGAACAGAGGGAGTATAAGACTAACTAGAGATTTCAATACGGACTACATACAGAGCAAAATGAGTGAATCGACACTCTAATATGTCTATATACATCCGTATGTAGTCCATATTGATATCCCTAAAAAGACTTATATTTAGAAACGGAGGGAGTAAATTTTTTTTAATTAAAGGAGCATAGCTCCCAATTTCATTTCACGAAAAGAAACCGATAACACAAATCGTTCCAGTTTTGAAACTGACCCTCAAAAACTGGAAGGTTCAGCAATAGGAAAAGAAAACAACCTCAGCCCTGACGTTTTATACTGCTGACCACTATCTATCTAACTGATGCACCTTTTCTTTCTTCCAATCTAGGCTGAACGCTTCGTACATGGCGGTTCATGGTAGTGCGATGCTAGGACGCCACCTGTGGCTGAAGACCTCACCATTGTCTCAGTCGGCTTGAGCAAAGAGCAACCAATCCATCTATGGCCCATCGCCGCCTTCTTTTCTGAAGATTTTTAGGCCCCCCCCTCCGAGAAGTAACTACTGGGTTGAGATGATGACAGGCTGACAGACAGCTTAGCTAGCTTCATATATGTTGCGTCGCATGTACTATGATGTAGAGAACCTCTTTCGTTAGTCCTGTCGTGGTTTATCTAAAGTTATTGCCAAAGATGCTGCTACCAAGTTTCTGCCATGCAGCATAAGAATGCGTTTTCTGTATCCTGACCATCTTGTGCCGCAGATAAAGGATTAGTTTGGTTCGTGTCCACAGATGTATGCCTGGGAAATATTGCTGCCTGGTGTGGTCATAATCTCAGGTTGTTTTGCTGCCTGGTCAGGCATCGTTGGTTCAGAGGCGTTTGGTAACAAAACTACCCCGGTTTAAACTTTCTTTTTCCTTTTGGTACAGAATCCGATGATTCTCTCGTGTCGTGGTTCTGTGCATCATGTAGTAATGTGTCCGCGGTGTCTCATCCCCCCTTCTAAATGTCTGGGTGGTTGCTGTGCATCATGTGATTATGTGCGGTTTCTCCCCATCCTGAAACGTCAGTAAGGGCGCGCTTGGAATCGATGTATTTGGATATGGAGGTTTGTTTAACTTGCATCTGTATCTTACCGGCCGCTGAGCAATTTACGTCTGGTAATGAAACGACGGGCTGAGACGTATATTTATTTACAAGTGTATTTAAAAGAAAAAAAAATCCAAACAGGGCCTAAGAGCATCTCTAGCAAATCCCTTAAAATCGCAAACTGTAAAACTGAAATACGGGTAAAAAAAAAAAATGCATTTTAAGGGTTCGTTTTAGCAGTCGGCCAAACAGATACTGTAAAACAAACCGTAAAACTGGGATAAACAGCTCCTCCTTCCTCGATCCGCCGCTGCTTGCCCTTTCCCCGCCGGCGCGCCCGCCCTCGCCGGTCGCGCCCCACCACGCCCGTCGCCTCCGTCGCCACGCCTACGCTCGCGCCGTTGTCGCGTCTTGCTCTATTGCTAGCCGCGTCGGCCGAGATGTGCCCCTTTGCCTGCTGTGCCGGGAGGATTGCGGCGGCCAGGCTGAGGTCATGGGAGGCCACAGAGATGTCGAGCTCGTTCAATTCAAACCGGCGGCGATCGATTGCACCGTCTAGCGGCCTTTTCCGGTGTGCGGTGATGAATTGCGCCGAGTTTAGGGCGGATTCCGACAAACTCCGCGGCAGTGTGTTTGCTCCGACGAGGTTTCACCGGTATACGGGGGCCCCTAGGTTCGACCTTTCAACCTTCAAATATAAGGGTTTCGGGTGTGCATTTTTCATGGCCCTTAAAAAATTTACGGGTTGTACCACTTTTTACGATTTCTGTTCTAGACACTTTTTTCGACCAAAACTATAAATGCAAAAATTATAAGGGTTTGACCACTTATACAGGGTCTGCTAGAGATGCTCTAAGGGTGCAAAGTGGGGCGGCCGGTCGGGTCAGGAAGAGCTCGTTGGATCCACCTCCGGCGGTAACCGTCCACCATGAACGGTGGCCAAAAGAAGTACTCCAACTTGGGACAAATTTTTCCGGACGAAGGCAGTAGAAGGTCATCATCGTGGCACAATCTATAAAGTACTCCAACCTGAGACAAGTTTTTCCGGACGGAGGCAGTAGAAGATCGTGGCATAATCTATGATTCTGACAAGCGTCTGCGCCAAGCTCCTCAACACATAATGTCACATATCTTTAAGGTCTACCCTACCCTACACCTGATATCTACAACGACGACCTGATGCTCTCTCGCATCCCCATGCTTGTCTATGCCACCAACGAAGAAGAATTTGAGAGATACAGTAGAACTCCTGTCATTTGAAAAGAAAAAAAAACTGAAACTTGTCATCTGAAAATAAAGTTGCCATACTTGACAACTAAAGTTGTCATCTTCGCGTCTCTAAACTTGCCATAAAAGCGTTTAGAATTGCCATGGGTTCGTATCATACATGTGGTACTCCTTCCGTCTAGGTGAGTAGGTCATCTTAGGTTATGCACCGTGACCAAGGAGGAGGGGAAAACGAGAGACTTTAGTGTTTATTTGTTAATTAATAGCATTGCATGCAATGAACTAACCACTGCGTGTTGTGTTTGGTAGTCTCAAGTCATTAAAAGCATGCACACCTCTCATCTCTTATTGGTTGATATGTCAAGAAACAAGAAACGAGGTACTCCCTCCTTTCCGGTTTATAGGGCTTATCTCAAAATTTTAGTTTTTCCATTTTATAAGGCTCAGTTTGGTTGTTCCCCATCACATGTTCAGATTCCAATGTGCATTAAATCATTGCATGCAAATATTAAGAGAAAATTGACCAATGCATGTACTTTATGCATGCATGCATTGCAATTAATGCATTAGTAAACATAACTTTTTGAGGAAAACAAGAGCATTAATTGGGTGCTTTTACAAACTACAAAAAATATTCCACCACTCACCATCTACCTTGGTTGGTGAGATTTTTGAATTGAGCCCTATAAGACTAGCCATAATGCATAGTAACATACACATATTCCTAGACTATGTTACTATCTTCATAGTGGGTAGTAACATAAGTGTGGTAACATGCAAAGCTTCATTTATTAGGTTATAGACTCATATTACATTGGGACATGTGATGTTACAGTAACTAGCTAAGTTACTGTAACTACCTCTCTCCTCATTAACTCATTGCCACATAAGCAAATTTGCTGAGTTGGACTCGATGTTACTGTTGAAGTTACTCCCACTGTGGCTAGTCTAAACCGGAAAGGAGGGAGTAGAAGTTAATGCACCGCGCCTAAGTGTTTTGGGATTATTTGGTTTTCGCAAGATGACTTACACACCTAGCAGGAGGAAGTACTTATCAAGGTCCAAGGGAAAACCGGTGCACTGCTACATGTATGATCAATCACAACCATTCATGTACTTCCTCCGTCTAGGTGTGTAAGTCATCTTGCGAAAACCAAATAATCACAAAACACTTAGGCGCGGTGCATTAACTTCTACCTCGTTTCTTGTTTCTTGACATATCAACCAATAAGAGATGAGAGGTGTGCATGATTTTAATGACTTGAGACTACCAAACACAACATGCAGTGGTTAGTTCATTGCATGCAATGCTATTAATTAGCAAATAAACACTAAAGTCTCTCGTTTTCCCCTCCTCCTTGGTCACGGTGCATAACCTAAGATGACCTACTCACCTAGACGGAGGGAGTAATTAGGAAAGGCCATAGCCATCCATGGTACTCCGTCGAAATTAATTGTCGCAATTTTATTACCATGTATTATCCATGGTATTTCCGAATTACTCCCTGCAACAATTAATATGAATCAAAGTTATACTACTACTACTACTAAACTGTGACCATTAATTTGGATTGGAGAGGGTGCAAATACCGTACACCAGGGACCGTACCCGGGAGTAATTCCGGGGGAGACGAGCGCGGGACGGACGAAGATCTACGAGACCTCAGGTGACACATTGCGACACCGATCGATCGATCGACCCAGGGATCCTCGACGAGCGTGCCCCCGAACGTTCCGATGCGCTTTATTACCATTCACCCGTCCACGTGCTGCGGCAAGGAGCCCGGCGCTCCACGGAGGACGAGATCCACGTGGGGCCCAGCGGCCTGGAAGTGCGGTGCCGCCGTACCGCCATTATTATTCCACCAGTATAGCGATGACTAGGCCAGCGACCCCTTCCTTCTCCCCCGCCCCCAACGGTCGGAAAGGAGAGAATCGGCCGCCCGCGAGCCAACGGCAGGTCAATAGCCAGCCAGCGTAACGGCTCACACCACCGCCCGCCCGCAGAAAAGCCAAAGCCCCCACCGGAGAAGACACACAGGCGCAGAGCAGGAGCCAGCCCACCACCACAGCCAGAACGCATCCAGCCTCTCTTTCTCCTTCTCTCTCTCTCTCTGCCGGGCCGGAGACCGCACGAGCGCGGGCGCGGGCGGGCGGGGCGCGGAGGGGCGAGGGGATGGAGTCCATGGAGCCCATGGACATCGACTGGAACAGGGTGGTGTCGCGCTTCGTGCTGGACGACACCTACGAGGGCATCGAGGCGCCGCACTGGGCCGACCTCGCCGACCCCGAGGCCCGCTCCGCCGCCGTCGACGACGACGCCTGGTTCTGCCGCCCCGGTACGTACGACTCCCGCTTCCTTCCCCGCGTCTCCTGTTGGCTGGCTGATTCTGCCTTCCCCGCTGCTGATTCGGCGCCGGGTTCCGTCCGATCGGCCGGTCCAAGAACGGACCCGCCCAGTTCTTGATCCGCGCAGCTTTCCTCTTGATTTGGGGCCTGATTTCGCCGATGTTCTCTTGGTTCTCCAGAAATTCCCCTTGTTTGTTGATTTGATTCCCCACGGCGTCGTCTTTACATTCATCTCTGTGCTGGATCCCCCGCAGATTGCAAGCATCCCAAGACGGCCGACGACTTCCTCGGGCACACCCCCAGCCCCAAGGCCAAGCTGCTGCGATCAATGTCCGCCATGATGCCCTTCGCCGAGAGGGACGCCAACCTCAGGGACGCCAATAATAATCTCAAGAGACGAGGCGCCGTCGCCGGCGGCGGCGGTGGCGGCACTGCCGCCTTCGCCTCGCCCACCAAGTCCAAGGCGCCGCCCAAGAAGAGGTTCCAGGACGACGCCGAGAACCAGGACCCCGCGCTGACCACGCCGCCCCCGGCGGCTGCCAGGCCGCCGTTCGGCGCGCAGCGCTGGGCCAAGAACGCCAAGGAGGCCATCAAGTCCAGCGCGGAAAGGCGGCCGGACGTTGCTGAGAAGGAGGCGCTGCTCGGCAGGAGCCCGGCGCCGAGGCAGCTCAAGAGCACTCTCTCGGCGAGGAACCTCTTCTCCGGGAAGGACATACTTGGCCAGATATCGGATTTCTACAATGAGCTCAAGCAGCGGATGGCCGGCGGCGGCGGCGGCCAGCAGCCTGTCTCCGAGTCAGAGGCCATGGAGGAAATGAGCCCAAGACCAATGTAATTTCTCTCTCTCTGAAGCAACGCTGGGGTATCAATTTTGGGTTGGTACTTTCAGCTCCTTGACATTCTCATTTGTGCAGAAACAGCAGTGATGTGGTGAAGAAGGTGGATTGTAGCGGCGGCGGCGGTGGTCGGGCTCTGCCGGACGCAGCGAAGAAGGTGGCGAGGCAAGGAACAGCAGAAAAGAGTCCAAGCCCAATGTAACTTGCTTGTCACTGCTATGCAAAAGCGGCATTAGAGGATTGTAGGTTGTGGTACTGATCATAATGGTTGTTTGTGCAGGAAGGGAAAGAAGATTGGGTTGAAGGTGGAAGCAGGGAAGCCAAGATCACCCTCTGTGTTGAAGGAGGTGAAGGCAACACCGCCTACTCCACAGCGGTTTCCATCCCCCTATGTAAACCGTGTCAAGAGCGTGAAAGCTGCAGGCGCAACATCAAGCTCGCCACTCAAGAAGCCACTGAAGGTGACTTAATCTGTCACGCCTATAATATTGGTTATTGATCTATGTAGTGTTGGTGACTGTTAGACTGAGGGTGTTTGCTTGATGAATTTTTGGTATTTGTGGGTTTCTACTAGCCTTTGTGAAAATATTCAAGAACATTCCAATCAGTCGAGCACTTGGTCCTGATCAGAAAATTTAGTGATCTGAATTATCACCAACATAGTTAATTTTCGATATTTGTGGGTTTCTACTAGTCTTTGTGAAAATATTTAAGAACATTCCAATCAGTCGAGCACTTGGTCCTGATCAGAAAATTCAGTGATCTGAATTATCATCAACATAGTTAAGGGCCTAGACTCTGGTTATAACCCTAAGCTAGAACTTCCCTTCCTCAAAATGATATGTTTTTCCATAGCCTAGATCTTACATGCTGAGTTTGATGCTGAGATTCTTCTGTACCGTTTATCTTAAGACCTTCGGCATGTCATCCTAACCTTTTCAAGTCTAGCCACGAGGAGAATGTACTACAGTATGGTTTCTGAGTCCAAGATCTTTGAGAACTTCAGTGTCCATGCCTGTCAATAACCAGTGTCTCCTTATTATGCATGTTCATAAGCTAAAATAATGTTCCTTTTCTTCGTGTTTCCAACACAATAACCAGTGTAACTTATGGTGTATATTTTGCTCCATTCGGTCACTTGATCAGTAGCATGTTTGATCTCATGTCGTCACTGTGACCTTTCTTAAGGGTGTTCGTCCAGGTGTTCTTTTTTGTAAATTAGTGGCATCAGCATATGTGGCACTAATTCCATGACCGTGTACTGTAATTTTGTCAGCGACACAATTATGATAAATGTTTTGCTCCATTTTTACTTTCACTTGATCAGTATGCTGTTTATTCTCACCTTATCATCGTGACCTTCCGTAATGGTGTTCAGGCATTTTTTCTGCAAATTAGTGGCGCTAATCATACGGTTCATCATTTACTGTTATGGCGACATATGGTCTTCTATCAGTGTTGTGAATCCGAAAATAGCATCTCAACACAAGCTAACCATGCATTTTAACTAATGTTGATATCTACTGCCTTCTCTTCAGGATAAGGTGACGCCTCATAAGGATCAGGAGAACAGCAGAGATGCTAAGAGGCAACCTTTTGGGGTTAAAGATATGAACAACAACAGGGCTTATGAGGCCGAAGAGAGCTCCAGTGGCGTGTTTTGGTTCTTGAAGCCCTGCACTTTCCTGGTGGAGTAGCAGCAAAATAATTCAGAGGCTTTAAAGCTACTGCAATTCATGTAGTTAGGATCGATTCTTTGTTTCAGTTTGAAATACACCCCAGTTCCTCCTATTTGATTGATTCATCTGATGGACATTCTGTCAGGCAAATAAATAGAAAGCATATGTATAGTTACCAGTCAAGTCATACAAGTCGAGATATTAATAATTCCATGAGTAGACTTCAAGATATAGAGATGTTACTGCTCTTCTGCTAATTGGCTGTTTGAGCAAATGTACTGCAGATGATATTATTGTTCAAGATATAGAGAAATGTTATTGTTCTTCTTCATCTTAGTGAATGATATATCCATCCCAATCATCTTACTGGATGCCTTGTTCTGGATTGTTTTCTCGCGCTGCTACTTAAAAGTCACGGAACCAATACATTTGGAGGCAGATCCGACATACACACAGGAGCTGTAAACCATTATTGCCAATGGCTCCATAGAAACTTTGTCGACAAATTTTTAACTATACAATAATTATGCATAATCCAGCTGCTCTAACATTTAGGCTGTGCTTGGGAAGAGGTTCCAGATATTAAGACCATTCAGGTGTTTGATTGGAGGAACACTCAGGGAGACGAGGGAAGTCGAGGGCAGGTTCAAAAGTTAATTGTTACATTGCTCAGCTCTACACGAGTCGATAATTGTTCGTTTCTCAAGCTCTGTGTGACTGTAGATATAATTTGTTACACTTCTGTTTGTGCTGAAAACGGTATGCATTTAAGGCAGAGACAACGACTGCTCGGGAGGTGTTAGTGGCTATGGTTATTCGGCTATAGCAAGGAAGAGCAGAGAGGAGAACAGTTACTACCTATGGCCGATTCATGAAAGAGATCAATATAGACAGTGTAAAAATAACAAAACTTACAAGTGTGAGTGTGTGACATCAAATGTAGAAATGTGTTAAGGTTTGAAAGTTGAAAGAGCTCATTATTTTGGTTGTGTGAAAGAATCGCAAGCTCCTCAAAGACACCATGCATACTATTTTGGTTGCGGCAGCAGGTAACGATGTTCTTGCATACTACTCCCTCCGTCCGAAAAATTTGGTGCTAGATACATCCATTTGAGGAACAAGCTTTTTGGGACAGGGGGAGTATTGGACATAACCAAGGGCTATTGCAACTAAATTTGATAGACTATTTGAGACAGTTAGTTGCTATTTTAGACGTGTCCTGGTGAGCTGAGCAATGAAAATATATCAGGGCACCTTAAAGTTACTATAAGCCAACCTAATGCACTAGAATTATTTCAGTGCTTTTACAAGCCAAACTGATTACTTAAGATACAAAGAAAAATGCCTGATCACCCTTAAGAAAGGCCACGACGACACAAGGACAAACAGGCTACTGATCAAGTGAGTAAAAATGGAGCAAAATATTCACCATAATGGTGACAAAATGACAGTTCAAAGACATGCAACTTACCTAAAGGGTCAATAATGCACATTTTTAGATTATGAACAAGCATAATAAAAACACACGGATTGTTGACAGGCACGGATACACTGAAAGGTCTAAAAGATCTTAAGCTCATAAACCATGACTACAGTATATTAGGTTAGTTCTCTTGGTGGCTATAGGTAAAGTCAAGGATGATACGCTGTAGATCTGAAGCTAATTCGGTACATAACTATCTCAGCAGCAGCGCATGTAAGATCTAGCCTATGGAAAGACATAATTTTCAGGAAGTTCTAGCGTGTGAGCCGGTATGATACATTAACTGTGGTGGTGATGATTCCACCACTAGCAGTTAGAACCATCTTCCATGCTTTGCAACATTGCTTGATCTGGCCCATATATGAATTCAGAAGAACTATTTAAACTGACCTAGACGATAAACTCTTTGCTTTTTCAAACAGAACCTTATAGCAAAATATATATATTGCAGCATTTACACTGCTGGTGAAGAACAACGGAAGTGAAAGCATGCACTAAGACATACCATTGAGCAATACAATTCAGTTTTCAGTATAACACAAATTCCATCATTAGGTCACATCATCTTTTTTTCTGAGTTAAACTCAATTGAGCACATATATAAATGATAGGGGTGAATTACATTGCATAAAAAGTAACACCATTGCTGAATTTAAACCGCATGGTTTAGTCGTTTAGACAGTATAGAGCTCCAATGTAAATGCTCTTTCACAATAAACTCTGGTCCAATTGATCTTGGTGACCAAAAGAATTCATACATGAACCACACTTCTAATATCCAGAGGGCAATAAGATGCTACGAAATTCATCTAGAGATTCCTATGGGAAAATGAAGGTGCTCCAGAGAAGTTACATCATAAAGAGCTTTCATATGCGGCCATTTTTTATGTGGGACACCATTAAAAGCAAAGCTCTTCCTGTTTTACTGTCTCCCAGTAGAAACACCAAGATCATGCTCGACACGTTGTTCTGGAATAGAAGAGGCCTGCAAAATTCCAAAATCAATGCAAGCATGTGAGGGAGATTATCTTTAGTTTTAGAAGTTTGTATAAGAGCAACATATTGTTGCTACCTTAAAAACTAGAATATACGTCACCAGATTATGATACTTGAGATGTTAGCAAATAGAGGCAGATGGTTCGATCTTGCACTATACAAACAAAGAGAAATATGTGGTAAAACTGTAACTATGTGTAAATGATACGAGCATTGGATCTCGGAATACACAAAACAACCGATCAGTCCAGGAAATGTTCTGGAGCAACTACACTTAACTTTAAGCATCTCCTACAAATTACCAAGACAAGGTGTAACTATTCACTTGACTAGAACACTTCTATGGAATAAACAACTATTCATATGCAAACAACCATAAGCATAGCAAACAGCTGCCAGCATTTGGGCAAATCCTATGTTTTCATGCAACATTCTTACTCAATGTACTTGATATCAGTATTAGTGGGAGAGAACATTAGACCTTTTTTCAAGATTATATATACCTTATTTATTTGAAGTGTAGAAAGTCCAGTAATATCAGGATTCTTGAGCTGATCGAGCTGCCGCTTCCCTCTCCTCATCAAATACTCAATGTACACAAAGTTCCTGCGATCGACACTCCTGGCATTCTCACGGAACTCTGCGGAGACAACGGACTCGATCCTGCGGCGCTCCTCCGGGGACTTGAGCCGTGCTGTCCGAAGGAACCCTCTGTATAATGCCAAGGCCTGCCTCTGGATGCCAGATAACTTTGTACGGGACGCCATCTCATCCTTGTGACGCAGTCATCAAAGCCTGACAAAAAAGTGGAACTATCAAATGAGTTGTCTCGTGGTGAACACTGCATATTTTGCTCAAGTGACGGGCTTATTCAGTTGTCTCGTGGAGTACAAAACAAACTAATCTACCGCCTAGCTAGCAAATCCACAGCGAACGGGGCTGATTTTGGATTAGATCGCGCCCAGGATAGAAATACAAGAGCAGAACTCTCGGAACAAATCTAAGCAAGCAAAGTCTGGACGGATCTCCAATCCGTGCCGGTGCGATAGAAGGGAGGAGAAGAACCTGCTCACCGGCGCACGCAGGGTCGACGACGGAGGGGGCGGGCGGAGTGGGGTCGGAGGCAGGGGCAGACGGAGAGGCGGGAGCTAGGGACTTCGTGGCGGCTGGCCGCCGGCGCCGCCTGTCGGGATCGCGGAGGGAGGGCCGCGCGCGCGTAGTGCGGCGGAGGCAGGGCAGGGCAGGGCCGAGAGTTTACGGGCGCTGGGCCGGGGTATCGCACGGGCGATCGAAGGGGCAAAAGCTGCTGGTGGTGTATTCGATCGATTCTGTCCAGGGGTAAAATGGGAATTGCAGGTCAGCAACCAGCTTTTTTTTTTATAGGAAAAGTGCCCGCGTGTTCGTTCATATCACCGGTAACTAAGGCCACACGTGCCTTTTTTATTAAAAAAGCCTGTGCGGTCGATCGTGCGGGAAAGGCAATACTTGAATTTCTAATTTCTATGCCAGAAAATGAGCTATCTACATTGGGCACACAGAATGTTCGCAAACTGATCGCTATAACAGCCTGGTATTTATGGTGGGAAAGACGTTCCCTAGTTCATCAGGGGAAGACCCAAGATGCATACCAAATTTCGATGGGAGCCCGTGCTATAACGACGAACTATGTTATTGCCCAATCCTCCAAGGCAACAAATAAAATAGAGGGATGGACGAGACCCCCTCTAGGTTTTGTGAAATTAAATGTCGATGCTTCTTTTGATCAAGACATGCTTAGAGGCACAGCGGGAGCTATACTTAGAGATGATAAAGGAAGATTTATTGTTGGAGGGAATTGGAAAATGGATTGGTGTGCAGATGTTTTAACAGCAGAAGCCATGGCACTACGTTTTGGCTTATTACTTGCACAAAAGGCGGGAAGTAACCGACTTGTTGTTAACTCTGATAATATGGAAGTAATTGACACGATGAAGAATGGAGGACATACAGCGGGAGCGGCGGCAACTGTGTTTGATGATTGTTATTTTTTGGTTTGTGATTTTTCATTAGTTAGATTTGAACACTGTAATAGGAAGGCAAATAAAGTAGCTCATGAAGTTGCTAGAGTAGCCAAATTTTTTGAGACAAGGGAGTGGTTTGAGGAACCTATGAATGATATTGTAAATTTTCTTATAGACGATGTAACCATTATTACTAACAAATAAAGAGGATGTTTATTTCAAAAAAAAGGCCACACGTGGCTTCTGTTTGGAACAATCCCAGGGTCGGCACGTTAAGAAAACTTACAGAAAAAACCATGGAAAGAATGATAATTTGTAGGTTCTTCTCGGCTTTGCACGGTTATTTTTCTTTTGTAAAAGGGATCAGCTCTTATATATTGTATAAAAGTTCATGTACAAACCCTCTCGAACATAATAAAAAATAATTCTGAGACCACCAAACGACCACTACTGCCGTCAGAACGATCCGCCGACGCGTGGTTATCGACGTTCCTCTATCGAAGCTGACTTGACCTTGTCAATAACAACGGGAAGTCTTCATGCACGCGTGCCTAAGACTAGCGCCCTGGAGGCCGTAGTCTTCATCGTGAAATCCTTTCATAGATTTGAAGCACCTGACACTAAATCTCACCACGTGACGAGAAATACTAACCTCACTGCCCCAAGGAGACAACAGGAATCTACACCGGAGCTCCGTCAACTACGGCCACACAGACGAACTCGGTGAGAATCGAAGCCCGGAAGACAAACTCTAAGAAGCTGCTACTTGTAAACTGCGTTGGGATTTTCCTCGAAGAGGAGGGGTGAAGCAGTACCGTAGAGATAAGTATTTCCCTCATTGAGAATAAAGGTTATCGAACCAATAGGAGAATCAAGTAAACTCCCCTAAGCAACATCTACACACAAAAAAGCAAATACTTGCACCCAACGCGGGCAAGAGAGTTGTCAATCCCCTTGAACTCGTCACTTGCAAGGATTAAATCTGATAATGATAGATAGGTAAAAGAAAAGGTAAAATAAAAGTAAATAAATTGCAGCATAGTATTTTTTATTTTTTTAACATGATAAAGGTAGACTCGGGGGCCATACTTTTCACTAGAGACTTCTCTCTCGAACACATATCATACGGTGGATGAACAAAATACTATTGGGCAATTGATAGAAAAACGCATAGTTATGACGTATTCACGATAATGATCATGTATATAGGCATCACGATTGTGACAAACAGACCGACTCCTGCCTACATCTACTACTGTTACTCCAATAATCGACCGCTATCTACAATACATTTATCATGTCAAACAAAGCATTTATGGTATTAAGTTCATGACAAACAAAATAATGCTTTAAGCAAGATGACACGATTTAGACAAAGTAAACCTAATCAATATGAATAAATCACGTCGTTTTATCCTTAATGGCAACAATACAATACGTGCCTCGCTACCCTTTCTGTCACTAGGTGAGGACACCGCAAGATTGAACCCATTACAAAGCACCTCTCCCACTGAAGATAAGTCAATCTAATTGGCCAAACCAAACGGATAGATAAGAGAGAAATACGAAGCTATAACAATCATGAATAATAAAGTTCAGAAAAGACTCAATTACTTTCAATGAATAATCTGATCATAAACCCACAATTCATCAGATCCCAACAAACACACCGCAAAAGGAGATTACATCGGATAGAACTTCAAGAAGATCGAGGAGAACATGGTATTGAAGATCAAAGAGAGAGAAGAATCCATCTAGCTACTAGCTATGGACCCGTAGGCCCGTGGTAAACTACTCACACATCACCGAAAGGAAGCAAAGATGATGTAGAAGCCCTCCGTGATCGATTCCCCCTCCGGCAGAGTATCGAAAATGGCCTCAAGATGGGATCACGGAAGAATAGAAGCTTGCGGCGGCGAAAAAAGTGTTTCGGGTGGCTCTATGGTGTTTTGGAATATTTGAGAAATTAAAGAGGTGGAATTAGGTCAAGGGGTGCTACGTGGGTCCCATGAGCTTAGGGGGGCGCACCTACTCCCTTGGGGCGCACCCTTGAGCTCGTGGCTCTCCCTTCTTTTCTGGCCTCCTCTCTAACCTTCTAGGGTCCCTTCTGGTCCAGAAAAAAACACCGTGAAGTTTCATCGTGTTTGGACTTTGTTTGATATCGACTTTCTGGAAAACCAAAAACAAGCAAAAAATAGGAACTGACACTGGGCACTGGGTTCATAGGTTAGTCCCAAGAAATGATATAAAATACCATAAAAATGCATATAAAGCATCCAAGATTGATAATATAATAGCATGAAACAATAAAAAATTATAGATATGTTGGAGACATATGATACATCCATTTTGCATCATGTTTCCTACTGTTATTTATAGTGTTTTTATGCATTATAACACTTTTTGTAGTAATTCTAATGCCTTTTCTCTCATAATATGCAAGGTTTAAACAAAGAGGGAGAATGACGGCAGCTGGAATTCTGGACCTGAAAAAGCTATGTCAGAGATACCTATTATGCACATCTCCAAATGAGTTGAAATTTTACGGAGAAATATTTTGGAATATATAATAAGTTTGGAGAAAAGAACTACCAGAGGGAGGCCCCCATGCTCCCATGATACGTCTCTGTCGTATCTACTTTTCCTAACGCTTTTGCTCTTGTTTTGGACTCTAATTTGCATGATTTGAATGAAACTAACCCAGACTGACGTTGTTTTCAGCAGAACTACCATGTTGTTGTTTTTGTGCAGAAATAAAAGTTCTCGAAATGGAACGAAATTTTTTGGAGATTTATTTTACAATAAAAGAAAAATACTGGAGCCAAGAACCACCGGAGGGGGGGCCCTGGATGCGCACAAACCCACTAGGACGCCCCCCTCTAGGCGCGCCAAGGTGGGTTGTGCCCACCTGGTGGCCCCGCAGACCCTAATTCCGCAACAATAAAATCCTATTTTTGGAGAAAAAATGAGGGAGAAAGTTTCATCGCGTTTCACGATATGGAGCCGCCGCCACCTCCCGTTCTTCATCGAGAGGCCAGATCTGGAGCCCGTTTGGGGCTCCAAAGAGGGGGATCTTCGGTCTTCGTCATCACCAACCCTTCTACATCGCCAATTCCATGATGCTCCCCACAAGGAGTGAGTAATACCTTCATAGGCTCGCTGGTCGGTAAGGAGTTGGATGAGATTCGTCATGTAATAGAGTTAGTTTTGTTAGGGCTTGATCCCTAGTATCCACTATGTTCTGATATTGATGTTGTTATGACTTTGCCAAGCTTAATGCTTGTCACTTTGGGCTCGAGTGCCATGATTTAAGATCTGAACCGTTTCTGTTTTCAACATTATATCTACGTTTTAGATCCGATCTTGCAAGTCAAATTCACCTATTACTTGTTATGATCCGTAAACCCGGGGTGACAATAGTCGGGATACTTTCCGGTGATGACCGTAGTTTGAGGAGTTCATGTATTCACCATGTGTTAATGCTTTGTTCTGGTTCTCTATTAAAAGGAGGCCCCAATATCCCTTAGTTTCATTATGGACCCCGCTACCACGGGAGGGTAGGACAAAAGATGTCATGCAAGTTCTTTCCATAAGCACGTATGACTTTTTGCGGAATACATGCCTACATTATATTTGTGAACTGGAGCTAGTTTTGTACCGCCCTAGGTTATGACTGTTATATGATGAATATCATCCAACGAATTCACCGATCCAATGCCTACGAATTTTCCACATATTGTTCTTGCAAAGTTACTATTGCTGCTGCTACTGTTACACTTGCTACAAAATCATTTCTATCACTATTACCATTACTGCTACTATTATCATTGCTATCGAAACTATCATATTACCGTGAAACTGATCACTTTGCTGCAGATAATTAATCTCCAGGTGTGGTTGAATTGACAACTCAACTGCTAATACTTACAAATATTCTTTGGCTCCCCTTGTGTCAAATCTATAAATTTGGGTTGAATACTCTACCCTCAAAAACTATTGTGATCCCCTATACTTGTGGGTTATCAAGACCTTTTTCTGGCACCGTTGCCAGGGAGCATAGCTATATTTGTTGAGTTACTTGGGATTATTATCTATTTATCACTATGAAGAATCTGAAGGATACAAAAACCAAGATCGTTCCCTCTAGGACGAGGGGGGGGGGGGTAAGGAACTGCCATCACACTCAGCACTTGATTCACCTTCTATTTTGAGTAGACTTGCAACACCACCACATGGTATTAATCCTGATATGTCGCAAGTTATTGATGATGCTACTTCTGCTATGAATGCTACTCATGATGATGCTAGTACCTTGCTTGATGATAATATGCCACTATGTGAATTTCTTGATGAACAAATTGCTAGAGCTAAAGATATTGAGAATGCTGAAACTGATGAAATTATTGAAACTGATGAAGTACTTGAAACTGAAAATCTTGAAACACCTATTAGGCCTAGCTCTCCTAGATATGAATTGCCTAAGATTCCTGAAGGTTATGTTATGGATGAGGAGACAACTAGAGATTTTCTTGCTTGCAATGATAGAGATGATCTTAAGAAATTACTATGCAAACTGAAAGAAAAATCTTTCAATGCTAGAATGGAATGTGATCCTAATTTTCTACTTCACCTATCTTTGTTGATTATAAAGATTATGAATTCTCTGTCGACCCATGGCTATGAAACTGAAACTGTTGTGGCACACCTTACTAAATTGAATGATATAGCCACACTATTTGCTCATGATGAGAAGATTCGCTACTACTATATTCTCAAATTATTTCCATTCTCATTAAAGGGTGATGCTAAGATATGGTACCATACTCTTGCTCCTGGTTGTGTGCGTAGTACCCAGGATATGATTGATTACTTCTCTGAAAAATATTTTCTTGCTCAGAAGAAAAAGCCGCCTTACAGGAAATATTTAACTTTGTGCAAATTAAAGAAGAGAATCGCCCACAAGTTTGGGGGAGGCTTCTCCAATTGTTTAATGCTTTGCCCGATCATCCTCTTAAGAAAAATGAAATACTTGATATCTTCTACAATGGACTAACCGATGTTTCTAGGGACTTCCTACATAGTTGTGCTGGTTGTGTTTTCAGGGAACGAGCTTTTGAACAAGCTGAGGAATTATTGAATAATATATTAGAAAATTATGATGATTGGACTCTTCCGGAACCACCGCATAAACCCACTCAGAAGAAGAGGGGTATCTTATATGTCAGTCCTAAAGATATGTAGGAGACAAAGAAAAGTATGAAGGAAAAGGGTATTAAAGCAGATGATGTTAAAAGTTTACCTCCTATTGAAGAGATACATGGACTTGACACACCACCACCAAAGGTGGTAGAGGTAAATTCTTTAATGAAATTTAATGAAAGTGATATCCCTTACAACAAACATCCTAGTCAATGCCTTTATGAGTTTAACAACTACATTAGAAAACAAGATCAATTCAATGAAAATGTTATGAAACAATTGAAATACAACTCCAATATGATTCTCACTTGAGTGACTTGTTATTTATAATTACTAATGATGTAAGAGGTGTAAGAAAACATGCTTCTATGGTTCAAACTCAACCAGAACAAGTTGCTAAATCTCAAAGAGAGTTGCTTGATGAGATGAATAATAATATGAATGACTCTACTGTTAGAGTAGCAACTAGAGGAGGTAAAATGACTCAGGAACCACTTTATCCTTAGGGACACCTAAGAGAATTGAACAAGACTCTCAAACAATTAATATTGATGCACCTAGTCCTTCTAGAAGGAAGAAAAAAAAGAAAAATAATAGGACTTTGCATACCTCTAGTGAACCTGAAGTAGAAAAGCCTCCTGGTAATAATAATGATGTTTCTATTTCTGATGCTGAAACTCAATCTGGTAATGAACACTCATCTAGTGATAATGAAAAACATAATGATGATGTTCAGGAAGACCCTCAACCAGATAATGATAAACAACTAGATAATGATGTTGAAATAGAACCAGCTGTTGATCTTGATAACCCACAACCTAAAAATAAAAGATATGATAAAAGAGACTTTGTTGCTAGAAAACATGAAAGAGATAGATAACCATGGGTTCAAAAACGCATGCCCTTTCCACCTAAATCAACTAAGAAAAAGGATGATGAATAATTTGAACGCTTTGCTGAAATGCTTAGGCCAGTCTTTCTGCGCACTTGCTTGACTGATATTTTAAAGATGGCCCCTTATGCAAAATATATGAAAGACATCATCACTAATAAGAGAAAAATACCTAAAGCTGAAATCTCCACCATGCTTGCTAATTATTATTTTAAGGATGGAGTACCTAAAAAACTTGGAGACCCAGGAATACCTTGAGGCGTCTGTCGCCAGCGCGTGTCCATGATCTCGACGGGTTGGAGGGGCTCGTCCGTGAACGCTAGCAGCTCCAGCTCGACCGATGTGGTAGCTGGAATGGCTCGGCGCAGTTGAGAGACGTGGAAGACCGGGTGCACCTTGGCGCCTTCTGGGAGCTGCAGTTCGTAAGCCACCGGATTGACCACACAGATGATCTTGAAGGGTCCGAAGTAGCGGAAAGCGAGCTTGTGGTTGGTGCGTCGAGCCACTGTCGTCTGGACATAGGGTTGGAGCTTGACGAAGACCGTGTCGCCGATAATGAATGTGCGTTCGGAGCGCTTCTTGTCAGCTTGCTTCTTCATGATGTCACGGGCGCGATGAAGATAATCAGAGAGGACTTGTTGCACGTGCTTGCGCTCCTCAAGCCATTCCTTGAGCAGGGGAAGCTTGCAAGTGGACATGGCCTCGATTCCCCAGTGTCGTGGCTCGTGGCCGTACAGCGCTGCAAAAGGAGATGTGTTGAGGGCAGAATGATAGCTAGAGTTGTACCAGAATTCTGCGAGGGCCAAGTATTGGTGCCATTTGTGTGGACAGGTGTGGATGAAGCAGCGCAGGTAGATCTCCAAACACTAGTTGACGTGCTCGGTCTGTCCGTCGGTTTGGGGGTGGTAGGGTGTGCTTAAGTTTAGTTCAGTCCCGATGGTCTTGAACAGTTCACGCCAAAAGGTGCTTGTGAAGACTGGATCCCTGTCGGAGGGGATAGCAGCTGGCAACCCGTGGAGTTTGTAGACGTTCTCTAGGTACGAGTGAGCCACCTTGGCTGCAGTAAAGGGGTAGCTTAGAGGTAGAAAGTGTGCATAGCGCGTGAACTTGTCGACCACCACAAGGATGCAGTTGAATTTGCCAGAGGTGGGCAGCCCGTCGATGAAGTCCATGGTGACTACTTTCCAAGCGCCGTCTGGGATAGGCAGGGGCTCGAGGAGTCCGGGGTAACGGACACGCTCCGGCTTCGCTTGCTGGCATAAAGTGCATGATTGCACGTACTGGTGCGTCTGCTCCTTCATTTTAGGCCAGGCGAACAGGCGACAGAGGCTTCGATAAGTTGCTGGCGCACCAGAGTGACCGCCGACTGTGCTGTCATGGAAGGCACGGAGCACGCGTTGCTGCATGGACAGAGACCCTCCTAGCCAGAGCCTATTGCGGAAGTAGAGCAGCCCATCTCGCATGGTGAAGCGTTGCTTGGGCTCTGGCCGGTGTTCGAGGTCCGCGATGATCTTCTGAGCTTGAGGGTTTGATGCATAATTGGCTTGAATGTCGGTTAGCCAGGTGGGAGTACAGACTGAAATGGCTGCCAGTGATGCGTCAGGGGTGCGTCGAGAGAGAGCGTCGGCTGCGGTGTTGGAAGCACCGGTTCGATAGCAGATCTTGTATCTCATACCCAGCAGTTTGGTGAAAGCTTTTTGCTGCCAGGGGGTTGATAGGTGCTGGTCGTCTAGATGTGTCAAGCTACATTGATCGGTGCGGATGACGAACTCGTCCGTGTGCAGGTAGGGACGCCACTGATCGACGGCCATAAGAATCGCCATGCATTCCTTCTCGTATGTGGATAAGCCTTTGTTCTTGGGACCGAGCGCTTTGCTTAAGTAGGCGATTGGGTGCCCATCTTGCTAGAGAAAAGCTCCGACCCCGTAGGCACAGGCATCAGTGTCGATCACAAACTGCTTGCTAAAGTCTGGCAGCTGCAAAACTGGGGCAGATATCAGCTTTTCCTTGAGTGTGTCGAATGCTTGTTGAGTGTCGCTCGTCCAAACGAACAGTTGGTTCTTCTTTAGTAGCGTGAAAAGAGGACGGGCGATGATTCCAAAGTGCTTGATGAACTTGCGATAATAGCCCTCTAGCCGGAGGAAGCTACGCACGTCCTTTGCACACTCAGGAACAGGCCAGTTCTGAATTGTCTGGATCTTGGTTGGGTCTGTAGAGATGCCCTGCTCATTAATGACATGCCTGAGGTAGGATATCTGGCGCTGGGCAAAGGAACATTTTGATTGCTTCACTTGCCAGTGATCTTTACGCAGCAGTTGCAGCACGAGGGTGAGGTGCTGGAGATGGTCAGAGAAGGTCTTACTGAAGACGAGGATGTTGTCGAAGAATGAGATGACGCAGACACGGTTGGCTGGCTTGAGAGTTGTGGTAAGGGCGCCATTGAAGGTTGAAGGGCCACCAGCAACTCCAAAAGGCATGACGCGGAACTCCAAGTGGCCTGAATGAGTCTGAAATGCCATCTTGTACTCTTCCCCCTCAGCCATCCTGATTTGGTGAAACCCAGCGCGAAGATCGAGCTTCGAGAACCACTTGGCACCAGAAAGTTCATCGAGCAGTTCATCGATAATTGGTATAGGAAACTTGCCCACGACAGTCATGGAGTTGAGGCGACGGTAGTCGACACACAAACGCCAAGTTCCGTCCTTCTTCTTAACCAACAGAGCTAGGGATGAAAAGGGGCTAGAGCTTTTCTGAATTATTCCAGCATCTAGCAGTTCCTGGACTTGTCGCTCTGTCTCTGTTTTCAATTCTGGCTTGTACCGATAGGGCCTGGATGTGACAGGTTGCGCGCCTGCCATCAAGGGTATGCGATGGTCGCAGTCACGGCATGGCGGGAGGCCACGCGGGTCTTCGAAGACGTCAGTAAATTGCTCCAGTAGGCGCAGGACCTCGACCGGCATCTGTTCCTCATGCTTGCTGCTGCCATCGAGGGAGTTGAGGTGAATAATGTGAGCAACTGACCCCTGCTTGCAGGCCTTGATCAATTCTGGGGCAGAAATAACGGAGCACTGAGTTTGATCCGAAGATGTTACAGACAGGTGGAGACGTCCAGCGGGGGTGGTGACATTTAACTGTTGCGCCACCCAGTCGATGTTCATCGGACTGTGCTGGCGCAGCCAATCCATCCCAAGTATGGCGTCGTAGGAGCCTAGCTTCAGGATTTTGAAATCCGTTGAGAATTCGTGCCCTTGCGTGATCCACGAGCAAGCTGGGATGAAACGGTCGCAGGGAATGGTGCTGCCATTGGCAACACACACCTTGCGTGGTCGCGGCAACGACATCACTCCTTCAAGCTTGGTGGCCAGGGTACTATCGACGAAGGATGTAGAGCTCCCTAAATCAACGAGCAGCAGAATCTCGTGCCCTTGGAGCCATGCTTGAAGTTGAAGAACCCCCGGATCAGAGGAACCATCCCCTGCCTGGCGAGAGAGGGTGCACAGGTTTTCTTCTTCAGAGCTTGGCGATGGAGGGGGCAATTCAATGGCGAGGTCGTCTTGGGTGAACATGGCGAGGAGTTCGTCGACGACGTGCATCTGTACGGTGGGTGGGCACACATGATCCTTGCCCCACTGTTCTCTGCACTTGAAACAGAGGCCCTTCGCGTGGCGAAACTGTCGAAGCGCCGCGACCTTGCTGTTCTCAGAATTGGCGCATGCGGCATCGGTACCGCGTCGATCCTTGGAGATCGGAGTTGGTGTAGCAGGTCGACCGAAGAACGAGGGCGTCGTCGTGCGTGGATGGTTCTCCTGGCCGCGGTTGGTGACGGCGCGGCCGATCGGAAGTTCGCCGTGCCACTTCCTCCTGAAGTAGGGCCAGCGAACAAGCCGTATCCAGGTCCGATGGTCGTTGCACGAGTACCACTGCACGAATGTCCGGTCGCAGGCCCTCAACAAAACGAGTCAAAAAGAAATATGGGTGAGTTAACTCTGAATATGATATCAGATGATTCATCAGGGACTCGAAGCGCTCGATGAATTCGGCTACGGATGTGGTCTGTTTGATGGCATAGAATTGGCGGATGAGCATTTGGTGTTTATCTCGGCGGAAACGTGTAGAAAGCAGAGATGTGAATGAATCCCAGTCCAGCCCGATGAGCTTCTTCTGGACTGATTGAAGCCAAATGCCCGCCGGACCCGAGAAATTTAGAATGGCCATAGGAACGCGGTAAGAATCGTGGACAGGGAACATCTGGAAATACTGCTCGCACAGTGTTTTCCAGAACTGCGGGTTGTCGCCGGAGAAAACAGGAAAACTCATGGGTGGAGGAGGTTGGCCCAGCGTGGTGAGAACTGATGAAGAAAACGGGGCTGTGTCGGCAGGGACGAGCGGGAGCTAAACCATTCCTGTGACCAAAGGTGCCGCCGGCGACACAGAGGTCGCCGACGGGGCCCCCCCGGTGAGATCGGCGACGCTGTGGCCATCGGGCCTGATAGGTGGTCCGCGCACTTGGAGCAGCGGCGGGAGAGCGCTGGGATGCGCCATCCCGTTGATCGCGGAAGGCGCCACGGCTTGTAGTGTCGCCACGATGGTCTCCAGCTTCGTGAATCTCGCCTCCAGATCGGGTTTCCAGCGGAGGAGATCCTCGATCTGCGACGACTGGGTCTATAGTTGCTTGAGGACGTGGGCGGAGTCGGCTTGGCGTCTTGGTGCAGCTTGTCCAAGTACTCCTTGAGGGCCGGATCCATGGCGGCGAGGAAAACTTGCCGCGCTTGAACGCGGTGGCGAGTCTCCAGGGTTGGCGCGATGGAGAGGGGTGGTGGAGTGGTCTCTGATACCAGGATGTTAGGAGCACAATCGATCTACCTCTCGATCACAGATACAAGCTTGAATTCGGATACAATCGACCAATCTGTTCTTGGGAAGGAAGGGGGAAGGAGGAAGAGAGAGCCGTCGCCGTCCTGATCCTACTGGATGCCTTCCTCGACTTGCTGGTGGGTGTAAGTAGGTGGCGCCAGCGGGCCAACCCTAGTGAGTCCAGTCTGGCCCAACGAACCTTCTGTTGGGCTGCGCGATGCGGGCCGGCCTGCTTGCGACGCGCCTTGGAGTGTAGCCCTGCGTGCCGATCGCCGTGGCAGGCTGTTGACCTGGCGCTGCCACGGTGCCTTGCTCCTGTGCAGTTGGGGCGTTGACACTGAAATCTCCACCATGCTTGCTAATTATTATTTTAAGGATGAAGTACCTAAAAAACTTGGAGACCCAGGAATACCAACTATACCCCGTCAAAAGAAATTGTGTTAAAACTGCTTTGTGTGATCTAGGAGCTGGTGTTAGTGTTATGCCTTTCTCCTTATATAAAAGACTTGATTTGAATAAACTCACACCTACCGAAATATCTTTGCAGATGGCTGACAAATCAACTTCCATACCTATCGGTATTTGTGAGAATGTGCTCGTTGTTGTTGCAAATGTTACTATCTTAACTGACTTAGTTATACTTGAGATGCCCGAGGACAACAACATGTCGATTATCCTTGGTAGACCCTTTTGGAATACTGCAGGGGCTGTTATTTCTTGCAATAAAAGCAAGGTCAATTTTCATCTCAATGGTAATGAACATACGATGCACTTTTCGAAGAAACAATTCCAACTGAATGGCATTAATGTTATTGAAAAATCTACGACACTCACTATTGGAAGTTTTCAACTACCTCCACATACTGCCAAAAAGAAATATGAAATGCTTATTGTTGGGGACATGCATATCCCCATTGAGGTAACTTAATGTTTTACGAAAGTTCTTCGGTTTCATGCTAATCGAAGGTGGTTGTTAATAAGACTTGATCAACCTTATTAATGGATCATTTTTGAGAGGTATGAAGTTGATGAATTTACTAAGCACAACCTTCTGATCCTAACTTTTATTTTCTATTTTTCTTAGTTAAATAAAATAAAACACTATGCTTCGTCTGTTTTCTGATTTCTCGTGCAATAAAAAATGACCCAAAAATAAAAGTTCTCACAATGCCCTGAAAATTTAATACAGTTTTTTTCTGAATATTTCTAAATTTTTAGTACAAATAACATCAGAGGGGGCGCACCAGGTGGGCACAACCCACCTAGGCGTGCCGCGGTGGGTTGTGGTCCCCATGTGGGCCCCCTCACTTATCTCTTTAGCCCATGTCATCTCCTACCTCCAAAAAAATCACCATTGTTCTCTCTCTTGTGTTCTTGCTCTCAAACCCGCGTATTTCGATCTCTTTGCTCAAAGCTCCATTTCTGAAACTGTTTTGGGGGATTGCTACTTGGTATGTGACTCCTCCATTGCTCCAATTAGTTTTTGCTTTAGTGGATTATATTTTGAATAATTATCTACTCTTGGTGCTGCTATAGATGAGCTTGCTTGTTGAATTCTTAGAGTTCTAAGTAGTTTCAGTGCTTAATATAGCCTCTATGGACCCTTATGAGTAGTTGCTGTAAATTTTGTGAAGTTTTGTTGACAAAAATTTTGTGGACTAAAATTTTCAGAATTTTGTTCATAGGAATAAGATGAGTTTCTTTAGGAAGTTTGCCTCCAAGAAAAGTGCTAAGGGGGTCATTGGGAAATCACCGGACAATGACCTCCATACTCGAAGAAGGGTGAAGATGCGGCCATGCGAATGGCTGCATAACCCCTTCATGGATGGTGCCAGGATTCGTCAAGAGTTTGCACAATTTGTTGCTAATGTTGGGCTTACCGACTTTTCATCGCAGCTGAGTGTAAACAATACCATCTCCTTACAAATTCCTTTGTGCAAAATTTTCATTTCCTGAGTAGGAATAACCCCCCACCCCTGAGGTGTAGTTTAATTTATATGCTGAAACCCGTCAGATGCCACTCACTGATTTTTGTGATGTATGCTTGATCCCTTCTAGCGGGGAAATAAGAGAGCCTAGGCCTGCAGAGTTTGAGGACTTCTATTGTACTCTGTTAGTGGGAGATGAGAGGGGCGTGTCGAGTGTCACTGCTACTAGTTTGCAGTTTCCTTCTGTGCATTATTTTGCTCTATTCATTGCTAAGTGTTTAATTGGTAGAGAGAAGGTCGTTGCACTTAGTGCTCCTGACTTCGCCATCATACGTCGTACACTATACAGTGATAACATCTTTACCCTCAGGGCCATTATTGCACGTCGTCTGTACCTTAACAGAACCAAGTGCAAAACTCATGGCGGTATTTATGCTACTCGTTTAGCGAGTCACTTTAACGTTCGGATTCGCCAACATGATTATCATTTACCCAAGGTTTATTTAAATCACCAGGCGATGGAGGATCACCGGTTTACTGATATTGATGACTCTATTAATAATATTCCTTACAATCTGGTTTTCAGTGTGGATTCCGTGATATTATTCTGTTGCATGCACCTTCTTTGTTTGATTCTATTGCCCGGGGGCGGATACAGGATCATGCCTGAGGACATTATTGCCTACTGGAACGCCCAGACAGAGGCAACGGAGGAGCCTTAGGAGTGGGACGCTCAGGTGCCCGCTCCACAACACTTAGATATGGGATTGGATGGCTACTACAAGTGGTGATTACCAAGCTAGGCCAAAAGCCTAAGCTTGGGGGAGTATATGTTTCCACCGACATTACATTCATGTTCACACATTTCATTCCAGTTGTCGGTGTTCACACTTTTTCATTGTATTATTCATGCTAGATTTATTTTTTTGCTTTCTTCTTATGTGTTTGAAAGACTTTGAGAAAATCCAAAAAAATGTTTCTTGCTTCTTTTCGGGTTTTATTTCTAGTTTAATTAGTTGTAGTATTAAAAAGAAAACCCCAAAAGATTTCCTAGTTCTTCTTTTGCTTGTTGGGAGCTTTCCCGTGTAAATAGTTTTTCTTGTTTTGTTTTTCTATAATTTGCTTTCTTCAAGAAAAACTAAAAACTCAAAAAATATTTCAGTGTGTTTCTTTGAAATTCTCTTCTTTTTATTTTGTTGTACCGAGGAGAAGACCACGATGAAAATGTTGAGTGGCTCTCATATGCATTGATATTTATATAACAAAGAGCCCATATTACCTTGTCTTCTCCTTTTGAATAAAATGTTTGCAAATTCCAGCTTAGTCCATGACACTCTTGCACTATTATTATTTTCATATCATTCGGTCATGCAAGTGAAAGGCAATAATGACGATATTTGATAAACTGGTTGTAGCAGAGACAAACATGTATGAACTCTACTTGTTTTGTTTTTGTAAATATGTTTAACCTAGTATCCATGATTCAACATATTATGATCAAACATGTTTGCAATGACAATTAGAGATTATAGTTTCTCATTCCGTGCTTAAGTAGCTAGGAGTGGATAATGATTTATCTTGGATGTCAACATGCATTAAAATGATTGTGATGTAGTATGATAATATGGTATCCTCCTCTGAATGTTTCAAGTGGCTTGACTTGGCACATGTTCATGCATGTAGTTGAATCAAAACCAACATAGCCTCTACAATATTTATGTTCATGGTGTCCATATCCTACTCATGCTAGTATTCAATGTTAATTATGCATAACGCATGTTCATGACCATTTTTGCTCTCTAGCTGGCCGCTTCTCAACCTATTTGCTAGCCTTCGCCTGTACTAAGCAGGAATACTGCTTGTGCATCAAAATCCTAAAACCCAAGTTATTCCAGTTGAGTCCACCATATCTACCTATATGCGGTATTACCCTGCCGTTCTAAGTATATTTGCATGTGCCACCTCTAATAAACTTCAAATAAACTTTTGTTTTTGTGTGCCTGGATTGTTCATAGGGCGACAGGGGGTAGTCGGTATCTTCCATGCTAAGCGGGTTATTCTCATGATGAGTGCTTATTCACTCGTCCTTGCACGAGACGGGCGGATAGGGATTCCCAGTCCCGAAATCAAAAAATTGCAAATAATTAAACAAAACTCCCTCAGGACTGATGTTGGTATGGACGGTACCCGTGGATTTGGCTAGCTGTGGAGTGTGTTTGTTGGTGGAGGGGGAGTAAACCTTTACTTTTATCGCTTGGGAACCGCCACTAATGTGTTTAGCATGGAAGATATTGATAACTTTTGGTTGTGAAGTAAACAGGGAGGGTGCATTTCCCAAATTTTATTTATCTCTATTTTAAAAAACCGAGCTCTGGCACCGCTGCAAATCCCCGCTTCCCTCTGCGAAGGGACTATCTATTTACTTTTATGTTGAGCCAGCACCTTCTCAAATAAGCTCCTGATCTGAGAGCACTATTTTTATCCTCATGCACTATGCATAGTTAAAGTTGGATGCATCATGACTGGATCTTTTCTACCATGCATTACAATGTTTAGTTGCTGCTTGAACTTTGGAGGTCCTCTGCATTTATGTTTTGCAGTATCAAAAAGGGCTAGCAAGATACCACTGTTGCCATATTATATCACGGTTGTTTTGACAAAGTGTTGCCATTTGAGATATTTTATTATTGCTCGCTAGTTGCTTATGCCATTGATATGAGTTAATATAATTTCTAAGAGTTATTGTTGACATGGTTAGTTATAATCTTTGCTGAAAACCTAGGTGCTACTTAAGCTTATTCATGTAAACAAGAACAAAAGAGTTTGTAAAAGTTTTTCTTTTTCACTTTCAATTTGTCAAATGAATTGCTCGAGGACAAGCAAGAGTTTAAGCTTGGGGGAGTTGGTACGTCTCCGTTGTATCTAATTTTCCTAATGCTTTTGCTCTTACTTTGGACTCTAATTTGCATGATCTGAATGAAACTAACCCGGAATTACGATGTTTTCGGCAGAACTACCATGGTGTTGTTTTTGTGTAGAAATAAAAGTTCTAGAAATGGAACGAGACTTTTTGGAGATTTATTTTATGATAAAAGAAAAATACTGGAGCCAAGAACCACCAAAGGGGGCCCTGGGTGAGCACAACCCACCAGGGCACGCCCCCCTCCAGGCGCGCCCAGGTCGGTTGTGCCCACCTGGTGGCCCCGCAGACCCTGATTCTGACGCTATAAAATCCTACTTTTGGAGAAAAAATGAGGGAGAAAGTTTCATCGCGTTTCATGATACGGGGCCGCCGCCACCTCCTGTTCTTCAACGGGAGTCAAGATCTGGAGAGCGTTTGGGGCTCCGGAGAGGGGGGTCTTCGGTCTTCATCATCACCAATGCTTATTCATCGCCAATTCCATGATGCTCCCCGACAAGAGTGAGTAATTCCTTCGTAGGCTCACTGGTCGGTAGGAGTTGGATGAGATTCATCATGTAATCGAGTTAGTTTTGTTAGGGCTTGATCCCTAGTACCACTATGTTCTGATATTGATATTGTTATGACTCTGCCATGCTTAATGCTTGTCACTTTGGGCTCGAGTGCCATGATTTTAGATCTGAACCGTTTATGTTTTCACCATTATATCTATGTTCTAGATCCGATCTTGCAAGTCGTATTCACCTATTACGTGTTATGATCCGTAAACCCCGGGGCGACAATAGTCAGGATACTTTCTGGTGATGACCGTAGTTTTAGTAGTTCATGTATTCACTATGTGTTAATGCTTTGTTTCGGTTCTCTATTAAAAGGAGGACTTAATATCCCTTAGTTTACTTATGGACCCCACTGCCACGGGAGTCCAGGACAAAATATGTCATGCAAGTTCTTTCCATAAGCACGTATGACTATTTATGGAATACATGCCTACATTATATTTATGAACTGAAGCTATTTTTGTATCGCCCTAGGTTATGACAGTTACATGATGAATATCTTCCAACGAATTCACCGATCAAATGCCTACAAAATTTCCACATATTGTTCTTGCTAACTTACTATTGCTATTGCTACTGTTACACTGCTACAAAATCATTGCTATCACTGTTATCGTTACTGCTACTATTATCACCGCTATCAAAACTATCATATTACTGTGCTACTGATCACTTTGCTACAGATAATTAATCTCCAGGTGTGGTTGAATTGACAACTCAGCTGCTAATACGTACAAATATTCTTTGGCTCCCCTTGCGTGGAATCTATAAATTGGGTTGAATACTCTACCCTTGAAAACTGTTGCGATCTCCTATACTTGTGGGTTATCAGCCCACAAGGTACCAGGGCGTGCCACCCCCTCCAGGCGCACCCTGGTGGGTAGTGGAGGGCCCAGCCCACCTCCGGTGCCCATCTTCCGGTACATAAGGTCTTTTGACCCAGAAAAAAATAATAAGAGGACTTTCGAGATAGAGCACCGCCGTCTCGAGGCGGAACTTGGGCAGGAGCACTTTTGCCCTCCGGGGAAGCGATTCCGCCAGGGGAACTTCCCTCCCAGAGGGGAAAATTGAAGCCATCGTCATCACCAACAACCCTCTCATCTTTGGGAGGCCAATCTTCATCAACATCTTCAACAACACCATCTCATCTCAAACCCTAGTTCATCTCTTGTGTTCAATCTTTGTATCAAAACCTCAGATTGGTACCTGTGGGTGACTAGTAGTGTTGATTACATCTTGTAGTTGATGCTAGCCGGTTTATTTGGTGGAAGATTAGATGTTTAGATCCATTATGATATTTATTACTCCTCTAATCTTGAGCATGAATATGTTGAGTGAGTAGTTACTTTCATTCTCGAGGCCGCGGGAGAAGTCATGTTGCAAGTAATCATGTGAATTTGATATGTGTTCGATATTTTGATTATATGTATGTTGTGATTCCCTTTGTGGTGTTATCTGAACATCGACTACATGACACTTCACCATCTTTGTGCCTAAGGGAATGCATTGTGGAGTAGTTATTAGATGATAGGTTGCTAGAGTGGCAGAAGCTTAAACCCTAGTTTATGCGCTATTCCGCAAGGGGCTGATTTGGATCCATATGTTTAATGCTATGATTAGATTTTATCTTAATACTTCTTTCATAGTTGCGGATGCTTGCAAGGGGGTTAATCATAAGTGGGAGGCTTGTTCAAGTAATAATAGCACCCAAGCATAGGTCCACCCACATATCAAATTATCAAAGTAGCGAACGCAAATCAAACCAACATGATAAGAGTGACTAGATGAAATTCCCTTGTGCCCTCAAGAATGTTTTACTTATTATCTGAGATCGTTCCAGCCTGTCCTTTGCTACAAAAAGGATTGGGATACCTTGCTGCACTTATTGTTACTACTTTTACTTGCTACAAATTATCTTGCTATCAAACTACCTGTTACCGACAATTTCAGTGCCTGCAGAAACTACCTTGCTGAGAACCACTTGTCATTTCCTTCTGCTCCTCGCTGGGTTCGACACTCTTACTTATCGAAAGGACTATGATTGATACCCTATACTTTTGGGTCATTAAGACTCTTTTCCGGTGCCATTTCTAGGGAGTGAAGCGCTCTTGGTAAGTGGAAATTGGTAAGCAAAAACTTATACTACGTGCTGAAATTTGCTGTCACTTGTTACTAAGGAAAATAATCCTTTGAGGGTTTTTTTCGGGGTATCTTAACCTCGACCGGAAACACAAAGAGTTTCCCCTCAACCTACTGCACCTACTGAAAATATTGGTTATGAAATTCCTTCGGGTATGATAGAACAACTGCTAGCTAATCCTTATGTAGGAAATGGAACGAAACATCCTGATATGCATTTGATACATGAGGATTGTTTCAGCTTGCAGGTTTACCTAGAGATGAAGTTAAGAAGAAGGTTTTCCCTTTATCTTTGGAGGGAAAGGTATTGACATGGTATAGGCTATGCGATAATATTGGAGCTTGAAATTGGAATCGATTGAAATTGGAATTTCACAAAAATTTATCCTATGCATCTAGTTTATCGTGATCGGAATTATATATATAATTTTTGGCCTCGTGAAGGAGAAAATATCGCTCTAGCTTGGGGGAGGCTTAAGTCAATGTTATATTCATGCCCCAATCATGAGCTCTCAAGAGGAATTACTATTCACAATTTTTATGCTCGACTTCCTCGTGATGATCAATCCATGCTCGATACTTCTTGTATTGGTTCTTTTATGAAGAAGACTATTGAATTCAGGTGGGATCTTTTGGAAAGAACTAAATGGAACTATAAAGATTGCGAACCCGACAAAGGTAAAGAGTCAGGTATTAAGCTTGAGTTTGATTGTGTTAAATTTTTTATGAATACCGATGCTTTTGACAAGTTTAGCACTAAGTATGGACTTGACTCTGAGACAGTAGCCTCTTTTGGTGAATCATTTGCTACTCATGTTGATCTCCCTAAGGAGAAGTGGTTTAAATATCATCCCCCTATTAAAGAAGAAATTAAAGAACCGGTTTTAGTTAAAGATGAAACTATCATTTATAATGTTGATCCAGTTGTTCCTACTACTTATATTGAAAAACCATTTTCCCTGTTAGGATAAAGGAACATGCTAAGGTGTCAAGAATGGTTCGCAAAAGCAATATTAAAGCACCTAAACCCTCTGAACAAATTAAAGTAGAACCTAGTGTTGCTATGGTTAAAGATCTCTTGGTCGAAAATATTGATGGACATGTTATTTATTTCTGTGATGAAGCTACTAGAATTGCCAAACCCGACACTAAAGATAAAAATAAACCTGTTGTTAGCATGCATGTTGTCTCAGTTAAAATAGGAGATCATTGCTATCAGTGCAAGAGATGTTCTGTAGCAACTACACTTAACCTTAAGCTTCTCCTACAAATTACCAACACAAGGTGTAACTATTCACTTGACTAGAACACTTCTATGGAGTAAACAACTATTCATACACAAAGAACCATAAACATAGCAAACAGCTACCAGCATTTGGGACAATCCAATGTTTTCATGCAACAGCCTGCTCAATATCATTTGATCTCAGCATTAGTGGGAGAGAAATTTAGGCCTTTTTCAAGATTATATATACCTTATTTATTTCAAGTGTAGAAAGTCCAGTAATATTAGGATTCTTAAGCTGCTCAAGCTGCCGCTTCCCTCTCCTCATCAAATACTCAATGTACACAAATTTCATGCCATTGACACTCTTGGCATTCTCATGGAACTCTGGTGAGGCAATAGACTCGATCCTGCGGCGCTCCTCCGGGGACTTGAGCCGTGCTGTCCGAAGGAACCCTTTGTATAATGCCAAGGCCTGCCTCTAGATGCCAGATAGCTTTGTACAGGACGCCATCTCATCCTTGTCAAGCAATCATCAAGGCATATAAAAAATGGAACTATGGAATGAGTTGTCTCGTGGTGATCTGCATATTCTTACTCGGGTGACGTGACTGACTATTCACTGAAGCCTCAAAGATAATTACTATACTACTACAAAACAATCTGCTCTAACGTTTGGCAGCAAATCCACAACAAACAGAAAGAAAATTTTGATTCGATCGCGCACAGAAGAGAGATGAGATCAAAAAATCTCAGAATAAAGCTAAGCAGGCAAGGGCTCTTCACCTATCAAAAGAGCCCCCAGGCCCGGATCGATCTCCCGATCCGTGCCGGTCCAATATAAGGGCAGAGAAGAACCCCCTCTCGGTGGTGTGTTTGCTCACCTGTCGAGGACGGAGCAGGCTGGAGGTAGGGGCGGATGGAGTGGGGCGGAGGTAGGGGCCTGTCGGAGCAACAGGAGCTAGGGCTTCATTGCGGCCGGCCGCCGGCTTCGCCTCCCGGGGGTTGCGTACGTAGCAAGGAGGAGGCAGGGTCAGTCACCCGTAAGTGGGGCTGAGGCAGGGCACGGCTGTGTGATAACCCGATGATTTGATCAGATCGCACTAAGGAAAAGGGGATGAGATTTCAGCAAGGAAGGAGGTGAGCTTTACTTGCATAGGAGGTAGGCTCAGAGTACATGAAGATACAGAAAGTGATCACACACACCCCCTGTCGCCCATGCAGGGGATGGTATATAACCCACGTGACCCGGCCAGGCCCATTGCTGACTTGGCCCCTTGATGACTTGTTCCTTGCGCTCCTATTGGTTCCTCTAGTCCACCATGGCACCATCAGGAGGTGAAGGTGTGACATTTCCCTCTCCTTCAGAAGGAGCGTCACCTGGCGCTCTGGCCGCCCCTTGCCAAATTGTTGTGGTCGGAAAACGAAGCCTGAGGGTGTCGTAGTCTTCCCAGGTCGTGGTAGAGGGAGAAGACGAGGACTAGCAAACTTGCAGTTGCACCAGGGTCATGTTGCCTCACTTGACCATGCACCTGTCCAGAATCTCTTTGGCGCTGTCTCGACCAGGGACAGGTCCTGCGGCTGGGGCAGCTCCACGAAGACATGTGTGTAGTTGGATGTGTAGGGATTCAGCTGGGAGACATGGAAGATGTTGTGGATGCGGCTGTCCGGTGGCAACGTCAGTTTGTAGGTGAGTGGCCCGATCTTGGCATCCACCTTGATGGGCCTGAAGAACTTGTAGGTGAGCTTGGTGCATGGACGATTGACGACGGAGGACTGGGCATACGGCTGGAGCTTGAGCAGCACATCCTCACTAACCTCAAAACTATGCTCCGTGCAATGGCGGTCCGCTTTCTTCTTGGAACGGTGCTGAGCACGAAGAAGCTGTTCACGGAGTTGTGTGGTGTGTGCGCCCCAGTCCAATTGCTCGTTGTCGAGGACGGGGGCAGTCTTGTCGTCCCAGAGCACCATGGCCCCCAAGTTGGGCTCGACGCCATAGAGCGCCTTGAACGGAGTATAGTTAATGGAAGCATGGAAGGAGGAGTTGCACTAGAATTGTGCTGTCGGAAACCAACAGCGCCAGTGGTGAGGGTCATCGTGGATTGCACAGCGTAGATACATCTCCATGCATTGGTTCACTGATACGTCTCCAACGTATCTATAATTTTTTATTGTTCCATGCTATTATATTATCTGTTTTGGATGTTTTATATGCATTAATATGCTATTTTATATTATATTTGGGACTAACCTATTAACCTAGAGCCCAGTGCCACTTTCTATTTTTTTCCTGTTTTTGAGTTTCGAAGAAAAGGAATACCAAACGGAGTTCAAACAGAATAAAATCTTCACGATGATTTTTCTTGGAGCAGAATACACCCAGGAGACTTGGAGATGAAGTTGGAGGAGGCGGGCACAAGGGTGGAGGGCGCGCCCCTATCTTGTGCCCCCCGTGACTCCCCTAATCTAATATTTTCACCTATATATTCACGTATATTCCCAAACCACTATAGGCATCCACGAAACGACTTTTCCACCGCCGCAACCTTCTGTACCCGTGAGATCCCATCTAGGGACCATTTTCGGCACCCTGCCAGAGGGGGATTCCATCACGGAGGGCTTCTACATCAACTCTAGTGCCCTTCTGATGAAGCGTGAGTAGTTTACCACAGATCTACAGGTCCATATCTAGTAGCTAGATGGTTTATTCTCTCTCTTTGATTCTCAATACCATGTTCTCCTCGATCTTCTTGGATATCTATCCGATGTAATATTCTTTTGTAGTGTGTTTCTTGAGATCTGATGAATTGTGGATTTATGATTGTCGGTGTCAAAACCGGCGGATCTTGGGTAGGGGGTCCCGAACTGTGCATCTAAGGCTAATGGTAACAGGAGGCGGGGGACACAATGTTTACCCAGGTTCGGGCCCTCTCGATGGAGGTAATACCCTACTTCCTGCTTGATTGATCTTGATGATATGAGTATTACAAGAGTTGATCTACCACGAGATCGTAGAGGCTAAACCCTAGAAGCTAGCCTATGATTCTGATTGTTGTTGTCCTATGGACTAAACCCTCCGGTTTATATTGACACCGGAGGGGGCTAGGGTTACACAAAGTCGGTTATAGAGAAGGAGATCTACATATCCGAATTGCCAAGCTTGCCTTCCACGCAAAGGAGAGTCCTACCCGGACACAGGACGAAGTCTTCAATATTGTATCTTCATAGTCCAACAGTCCGGCGTAAGTACATAGTCCGGCTGTCTGAGGACCCCCTAATCCAGGACTCCCTCAGTAGCCATCGAACCAGGCTTCAATGACGATGATTCCGGTGCGCAAATTGTCTTCGGCATTGCAAGGCGGGTTCTTCCCCAAATCCAGAGTACTTGTTGTAACTAGTAGTGTCCGGCTTCCCATTAATGTAGCACTCCTCGGCTTCTGTACTTTAATAATGGCAGTCTCCACGTGTTGAGCGAATGCGAGATGTCGGGGCGTTTTTACATTTGCCACCCTGACCATGTTAGTAAATCCTCTATTAAAGACACGGGGATCTTCAGATCCAAATCACACCTTCTTCCCCAAGCAAGGATTCATCATAGCGCGCCCGAAAAAAGCCATCCCATCATGGCCGGCCGCTGCAGCTCCTCCTCTCGCTCCCGTAGCGCTAAGCCCAGGGATTGGGAGAAGTGTTCTGTATCCCATGGCCAACTGGTGGAGTTGCAGACCCAGAGATTTCTCCCGCCTGCATACCTTGTCCCCATCCGAGCCGGACTAGCCACTTACGATGGCGGGGAGCAAGCAGAGAGTTTCCCCAACCCATCTAGGGGGGAGCGAGTATGCCTTGTACCTTACTTGCTAAGGGGCCTCAGATTTCCAATCCGTCCGTTCCTCCGCAGGCTCCTGGAGTTCTACGGCCTCCAGCTGCATAACTTCACTCCTGCTTCCATACTGCACATCGTAGGTTATGTCGCCCTTTGCGAGCTATTTCTGGGTTGTGAAGCTCATTTCGAGCTATGGAAGAGGCTATTCTGCCTCGTCCCTCGCAATCAGGAGGGATCAATATATCAAGTGGGTGGAGCCGAAATATGGCGCATCGCCGGGACCGGATACCTGTCCGGCACTCCGAAGAAGACATTCGAAGACTGGCCTTCGGAGTGGTTTTATATAGATGACGTCCCCCTTCCGGAACCTATTCGAATGGGTCTTCCTGAGTTTGCCAATGCCCCGCTAAAGAAACACTGCAGCTGGCCTCCCCGGAGCCCCCATGAGGAAGATAACAGAGAAGTCCTTTATCTGATGGGCAGGATAAAAATGCTGGCCAAATCAGGATTGACAATAATCGAGGTTATGTCAATATGCATAATGCGCGGGGTGCAACCACTTCAGTATTAGGGGAAACCCATGTGGCACTTCAACGGAGAAGACGATGCCACCCGTTGCGGTCATAAAGGTCCGGACTCCGCCACCGCTCTGGCGAGAATACTGTCCGATTTGTATAAAGGAGAAGAAGAGGAGTTTCTCCGCATTAAGCCGTGGGATGGATTTTCCATGTACAACCCCCCAAGCTGGGTGAGCTGCTATATTTTTCTCAACTCCATTCATTCCTGCATTCTTCATCACAAATATTTACCTTGCTACTCCATAGCAGGAACTACGAAAAGCTGTGAGGGAGGTGCACAACCCATCTCCACAGTCAGAGGACCCTGACCGGGCCCTCGACCCCGGACTCGAAGAAGATCCGGACATATTTTTGGAGCTCGTCGACAGGATGTTTTACCAGTTAAGCTGTGACGGTGCCTTAGTGGCCATCATAGCTGATTATCCCGGCCTGCTCCCTGCATCATGTGTAAGTAAAACTGGAGTCCTAACCTCTGAGATGGATCCCTTCTTTGCGCCTTACCCATCACACATGTATTGTGTTCTACAGGGAAGGCCGTCAGGGCGCCGTGCCGAACCCGCGGTGACTCATCAACAAGGGGCACCGAAGCCGGGTAGGCTTAAAAGGAAGGCGGTCAGGACCGAGACGCCGTCGCAGAGGTATGATTAAAAACCTGCTCTGTGATTATCATCTTTAAAATATAATAATGTCCGTGGTCCCTCGCAGAAAAAGGCACGCCGGACTGTGCCTGGAGAGCCTGCCGGCCATGCCTCCACCAGCTGGACTCTAGAGCCGGACTTAGGGGCGGAGGCTAACACGGGGACAATGTCGGACGGTCCTCCTATAGAGGATGCAGATAGAATGTCCGCTACGAATTCCGAAGTGGAGAGCGCCATGAATCACAGGCGTCGACGAGCCGTACTCCGCAACCCTAATTTCTCCGAAGAGGCGTTCAATGCCTTCAATTCAGGAGACGCGTACATCCGAGCTGCTCAAGATGGCCTCACTAGAGCCGTGGACCAGTATATAAAGGATATACGGGTAAGGAAATCTGATAATTATGTATATCAGTAGCCCCTGAGACTTGAAACAGTTGGCACAACTGATTTAAGGATCATTGTATGCATAGGTTCTTACGGAGAAGAATACCCAGTTGTCTCAAGAGCTGCAGGAGTGCAAAGCCCAACTATGGGCCGCAGTTGCTGGAATGGAGTCCAAGAAGGCCTCATATGGTAATACTTTTCTTGATCGAAAAGAATGTAATGACATGTACCAGTTAGTATTCGGCATGCATGCAAATCTAACAAGAGATTCTGCACACAATCCCGGAGTGAATCCGGAGATCTTATGAGAGGATGATCAACCAGCTAAACGACAGCTAGAGGCTGGCGAGCATGTGCTTACATGGGTTCTGTGGGAGAAAAATGACCTCCAAGACGCCAATACCTGGTTGGGCGTTGAATTAAAAGATGTTCGAGCCCAGCTTGCTGACTCCGTGAAGTAGAATAAGAGGCTTCAACACGACATTTTTAGTAAGTGCTCGAACGAACCTTTATACAGTTTGGCGAAGAAATGGGCTAACAGAGTTATGTCTGTAGGTATGCTGAAGGGTCGTCCCGAAGAGGAGATGCCCGAATCCGCAGACGATCTTCTGGAAGAACTTTCACAACTGCACGAACGAGCTCGGCAGGTGATGCAGGGTATTGCCCAGGCCTTGTGGCCATCAACCTCCCTGCCAGGAGGCATGGAGGATCTTGTAGAGATGTTCAAGGGAGCGCGGCAGTGTTTCCGACTATGGAAAATATCGGACTGCCAACAAGGTGCGAGGGAAGCCTGGGCCATGGTGAAAACGCGGTACACCAAGGTTGACCGGAATCACATGGCCGAGGTCGGACCTGTAGGGTCAGATGGGAAAGAGATCCCCGTTAGTCTGGTATATGACCAGGTAGGTTTAGCCACAAAGTATTCCCAACAGGATTGTAGGCTAGACAACCTGTTGGATGGTATAGAAGAAGAATTTAGTCAGTCTAAGTGACTATGTACTTCAAATGACATATTTTGTCCCTAGCTGGATTGTAAATCATTTGTCATGGCGGACCTTTTCGCTTCAACCTCCGGACCCGATAGTCCGGAGTGTATCCGAATACCCGCTCAGTTATGTAAAAACTGGGGTACGAATGGAAACCAGGCGTAGGGGTCATAAGCCCTTGAACAGACAAGTACCCAACTAGCTATGTTATATTACATGGATAGTAAGAAACATCTTCCAGGGAGAATAGTTCCGTTAAGGGTTCCTTTCCCTGGGCACGCATGCATTAATGTGCATGTCCGAACTGTGAAAAGAGACGCAGGGTATAAACATCTGGGGGCATGTATTGTAATAGGTAAGAAACATCTTTTGTTCACCGACCGAATATTCCCTTAAGAACGCTAGCTTTCGGCTTCACCCACCGAGGTACACATCCGGTGACCCGGCAGTAACAATCATAGAGGTGCTCCCCTTATGCCCTAGCCGAACTAACGGGAACGTAGGGCATAAACACAGGAGCCAGGCAACCCAGCTTGGCCAAAACTTAAGTCATATCGATGCATATAATGGCGAAAAAAGGTACATATGGAGAAGCGACACATATATAGTGGGCATAAAGCCCGGGAGATAACTATATGAAGCTTATGTATAAGAAGCCCCCAAGTATAATGAGCGCGCATGGCACGTCAAGATTGTGTAGTCAAGACACACTTTATGCTTTTAAGGCCATAGAGAAAAAGGAAGGAAGAAAAAAAGAAAGTAGATATATAAAAAAAAGCGGAGGTAAGGAGACGAACACAGAGTCCGGCACTAGGCGTAGAATCTTCGGAGTCTGGCCGCATTCCATGGGTTTGGCTCGAGTCGATTGTCAGATGCGTCACACAGACGGTACGCTCCTCCGGTCAGAACTTTATCAGTGATGAAGGGACCCTCCCACTTGGGCTTGAGCTTGTCCTTTTTCTTCTCCAGTAGGTGTAGAACGAGTTCGCCAACGTTATAAGTTTTGGCCCGTACTTCCCTGCTTTGATACCTTCGAGCCTATTGCTGATAGAATGCGGAGCGGGCTTTTGCGACGTCACAGTCCTCCTCCAGGGCATCTAAACTGTCATGTCGATCAAGCTCGGCTTCTTTCTCTTCGTAAATGCGCACTCGAGGTGAGTCATGAATGATGTCGCAAGGCAATACCGCCTCTGCACCGTACACCATAAAAAACGGTGTGTATCCGGTAGTGCGATTCGGCATGGCCCGCAGCCCCCATAGTACGGAGTTGAGCTCCTCAAACCAGTGCGTATCTGATTCCTTCAAGGATCGCACTAGTCTGGGTTTGATTCCGCTCATAATAAGACCATTTGCTCGTTCGACTTGACCATTTGTCTGGGGGTGATAGACGGAGGCGTAATCGAGCTTGATGCCCATGTTGCCGCACCAAGTTTTCACCTTGTCGGCTATGAAGTTGGAGCCATTATTGGTGATGATGCTGTGGGGGACACCGTAACGGTGTACGACCCCTGATACAAAGTCTATCACTGGTCCGGATTTGGCCGTTTTAACTGGTTTGGCTTCTATCCATTTGGCGAATTTATCCACCATGACCAACAAGTATTTTTTCTTATGGCTTCCTCCTTTAAGGGGTCCAACCACATCGAGCCCCCAGACCGCAAAGGGCCAAGTTATGGGGATTGTTTGGAGAGCGGTAGGTGGCATATGGCTTTGATTTGCAAAAAGTTGGCAACCAACACAATGTTAGACGACATCCTGTGCATCTGCTCGGGCTGTCGGCCAGTAGAAACCTATACGGAAGGCCTTGCTTACAAGGGCCCGAGCTACGACATGGTGGCCGCCGAGTCCAGCATGAATTTCGGCCAAAAGCTGCTGTCCTTCTTCTTCGGAGATGCACCTTTGGAGTACTCCGGTAGCGCTTTTCTTATAAAGCTCTCCCTCGTGAACCTTGTAGGCTTTAGAGCGTCGCACAATGCAACGTGCCTCATTTTGGTCCTTAGGGAGTTCTTGCCTATTTAGGTAGGCTAAGAAGGGTTCTGTCCACGGGGCGATGACAACCATAATCACGTGGGCCGAAGGTGTTATTTCGGTGGCGGAGCCTCCAATTATGTCAGAGTGTTCGGGATCTAGGGTTGTGGTTGGATCCGTACTGTTATTGCCCGTCTCCCCTTCCCACACCACAGATGGCTTGAACAGCCTTTCCAAGAGGATATTAGGTGGGACAGGGTCGCGCTTAGTGTCGATGCGGGCGAGGATATCCGCCGCTTGATTGTTTTCTCGGACCACATGGTGGAGTTCGAGCCCCTCGAACCGAGCTGACATTTTGAGGACGGCATTGCGGTAAGCCGCCATTTTTGGGTCCTTAGCGTCAAGGTCTCCATTTATTTGAGATATTGTGAGGTTCAAATACGCACGCACTTCTAGGCATTGAATGCCCATGGAGACTGCCATCCGGAGATCATGCAACAGAGCCTCGTATTCGGCTGCATTGTTGGAGTCTGTGTATAATATTTGGAGTACGTATTGGACTGTGTCTCAGGTGGGGGATGTCAGGACAACGCCTACTCCCAGACCAGCTAGCATCTTAGAGCCGTCAAAGTGCATGACCCAATTGGAGTACGCGCCATACTCTTTAGGGAGTTCGGCTTCTGTCCATTCGGTGACGAAGTCAGCCAGTACTTGCGACTTAATGGCTCGTTGTGGTTTGTATATGATGTCGAACGGGAGGAGCTCGATAGCCCACTTAGCAATCCGGCCCATGGCATCGCGGTTATTTATTATATCATTTAGTGGTACTTCAGAGGCCACCATGATTTGAACACTCTTGAAAGTAGTGTCGTAGTTTTCGGGATGCCATGAAGACCGCGTATGCTATCTTTTGATAATGTGGGTACCGTGACTTGCATGGAGTGAGGATAGTGGATACGTAGTATACCGGCTTTTGAAGAGGGAACTTATGTCCGTCCGTCTCTCGTTCGACGACGAGCACTGCACTTACAACCTGGTGTGTTGCAGCTATATATAACAACATGGGTTCGCCGATATTTGGCGCGGCCAGGATTGGGTTGCTGGCCAAGAGGGCCTTTATTTCTTCCAGTCCGGCCGTAGCCGCATCTGTCCACTCTAAGTGTTCAGTGTGTCGAAGAAGGCGATAAAGAGGTAGTGCGTTTTCTCCCAATCGGGAGATAAAGCAGCTTAGGGCAGCAACGCATCCAGTTAATTTCTGGATTTGCTTGAGGTCTGTTGGGGTAGAAAACTGTGACAGAGCTTGGATTTTAGCCGGATTTGCTTCAATTCCTCTATTGGAAACGATGAATCCCAAAAGCTTTTCGGCAGGCACGCCAAAAACACATTTTTCCGGATTGAGCTTGATGTCATATGTTCGGAGATTGTCGAACATAAGCCTTAAGTCGTCTATTAAAGATTTGACGTGTCTGGTTTTGATGACCACGTCGTCTACCTATGCCTCCACTGTTTTGCCGATTTGCTTTTCCAGGCATGTTTGAATCATGCGCTGATAGGTTGCACTGGCATTTTTGAGCCCGAAAGGCATGGTGTTAAAACAGAAGGGGCCGTATGGTGTGATGAATGCCGTTGCGGCTTGATCGGACTCCGCCATCTTGATTTGATGGTATCTGGAGTATGCGTCGAGGAAGCACAATGAGTCGTTTCCTGCGGTAGCGTCGATGATTTGATCGATGCAGGGGAGGGGGAAGGGATCCTTGGGGCAAGCCTTATTGAGGTCCTTGAAATCGACACATAGGCGCCAGGATTTGTCCTTCTTTGATACCATCACCAGGTTTGCTTGCCAGTCCGGATGTTTTATTTCTCTCATGAATCCTGCCTCGAGTAGCTTGGCTATCTCCTCTCCCATGGCTTGTCGCTTAGGTTCTGAAAAACGCCGAAGAGTCTGCTTGACCGGCTTGTATCCCTTCAGTATGTTTAGGCTATGCTTGGCCAGCCTGCGTAGGATACCTGGCATGTCTGAAGGATGCCAGGCGAAGATGTCCCAATTCTCGCGCAAGAACTCCCGCAGTGCGGCATCTATTGTGGGGTTCAACTGTGCCTCGATGGATGTTGTTTTTGTAGGGTCCATTGGGTGGACCTGGAATTTGACTATTTCGTCCGCTGGTTTGAAAGATGTGGACTTGGGTCGTTTGTCGAGTATTACGTCATCCCTGTCCACTGTGGAGCGCAGCGCAGTTACTTCTTCGGCTGCGAGGGCTTCGGATAATGCCTCAAGGGCCAGTGTGGCAATTTTATTTTCGGCGCGGAGTGCTACGTCCGAATCACTAGCTAGAGTGATGATTCCATTGGGCCCGGGCATCTTGAGCTTCATGTACCCGTAATCGGGTATAGCTTGGAAGGTCGTGAATGCATCCCGCCCAAAAAGGGCGTGGTATCCGCTACTGAACGGGGCCACTTGGAATGTGATTTCTTCGGACCTATAATTCTTCGGCATGCCAAATACCACATCTAGTGTGATTTTTCCCGCACATCGTGCCTCCCGACTAGGGATAATTCCTCTGAAGGTCGTGCTGCTTTGTTCAATGCGGCTCTTGTCTATTTCCATTTTGTTAAGAGTTTCCTCGTAGATGAGGTTTAATCCGCTGCCACCGTCCATTAGCACTTTGGTGAGCCGAAAGCCATCCACAATTGGACTAAGGACCAAAGCGGCTGGTGCTCGGACTGTTCGGAATTGAGGTTCGTCACTGGCATTGAAGGTTATGGCCGTGTCGTTCCATGGATTTATTGCTTTAACGTGGCAGACTTCGGCGAGGCTGCGGAGTGCTCGCCTATTATTTGAGGCGAAAGTCTCGAAGACTGTCAATACTGTATTGTTATTTTCCGCGGTATGATGTTCTGCGGTATTGTTGATGAGGACATCCTCGTCGCTCTTGGCCACCTGCCGGAGTATCCAACATGCTCTAAGGCTGTGTGTTGGTATGGTATCCGGTGTACTCTGAATTTTGCATGGCCCATTGAGCCATCCCTCCATTACGGTTCCACGCCCTGTAGTGGGCTTTGGTTTCTTCGTAATTGGGTCGGGTGACTTGTGAGAGTGCACCCTTTTAGTTCGGACGAGGGGTTTAGTAAAAGCCGGAGGATCCCAGAATTTTGTTTGGGTTTTCCAGGCGCTTTCCATCACACAGTACTTCTGTACTATGGCCGCCAAGTCAGCGAAGTGTGCTATGTCACGGCGACTTATGGCGTTGGGGATTTCCTTGTCCATGCAATTTTTTGCAAAAATAATGAAATTGCATCTTCCTCACGACAGTCCTTGACCTTGCTCATTACAAGGAGGAATATGGCCCAGAAGTGATGTACTGTCTCTTGGGGCTCTTGTCTAATGTGGGAAAGATCACTTGTGTTTGGGTGGGTGGGTTGATTTAAGTCCAAAACCTGACCCGATCTGAGACCCACGGGCAGAGGAGCTTTCGAGCTTGGCGGTTCGGGCTCCGGGATGTTGCCCAATTTTTCTGGCCCGCTATCCGATTCTAGGTTCGGAGCTTGGGCCATGTCCTCCCGTGGACGGGTATCCGGCTCGAAGAGCTCGGGAATCCGGACATAGTTTTTCCTCAAAATAGAGGAAGAATCGCTGCATTTCTCCTCCATCACCGCTATCTGATGGGTGACCGGTGGAGAGTTAATCTCCCTTTGGTTGGGTTTAAGCCCGATCCGATCATAGTCCATAGCGACTCCCAGGACGGCGACGCGATCCAAGAGCTCGTTCAGGGAGGAGAGCTCCATCGGATCCATCTGTTCGGTGAATTCCGAGCTGACGTGGAGGCTGTTTTTCATGACCTGAGAAGTCATCGTCGGCGCGGAGGCCGAACGGGCAGTCATGACGAAGCCGCCTAGTTAGAGAGTTTGGCCTACAGCCAGGGCTCCCCCAGAGGTGATGTTGTCCTTGACAACAAGGCGAGCCATCAAGCCTTACCGTGACGGCACAGCGGAACTCTCAATTAAAGCACCAATGTTGGTGTCAACACCGGCGGATCACGGGTAGGGGGTCCCGAACTGTGCGTCTAAGGCTAATGGTAATAGGAGGCGGGGGACACAATGTTTACCCAGGTTCATGCCCTCTCGATGGAGGTAATACCCTACTTCCTGCTTGATTGATCTTGATGATATGAGTATTACCAGAGTTGATCTACCACAAGATCGTAGAGGCTAAACCCTAGAAACTAGCCTATGATTCTGATTGTTGTTGTCCTACGGACTAAACCCTCCAGTTTATATAGACACCGGAGGGGGCTAGGGTTACACAGAGTCGGTTACAAAGAAGGAGATCTACATATCCAAATTGCCAAGCTTGCCTTCCACGCAAAGGAGAGTCCCACCCGGACACGGGACGAAGTCTTCAATCTTGTATCTTCATAGTCCAACAGTCCGACGTAAGTACATAGTCCGGCTGTCCGAGGACCCCCTAATCTAGGACTCCCTCAATGATCAGCTTATCTATGAATATTATTTGAATCTCCTCTGAATTCTTTTATGCATGATTTGATATCTTTGTAATTCTCTTCGAACTATCGTTTTGGTTTGGCCAACTAGATTGGTTTTTCTTGCAATGGGAGAAGTGCTTAGCTTTGGGTTCAATCTTGCGGTGTCCTTTCCTAGTGATAGTAGGGGCAGCAAGGCATGTATTGTATTGTTGCCATCGAGGCTAAAAAGATGGGGTTTTCATCATATTGCTTGAGTTATTTCCTCTACATCATGTCATCTTAATGTGTTACTCTGTTCTTCATGAACTTAATACTCTAGATGCAGGCAGAATCGTTTCATAATCATTGCCTTAGGTATCTTCATAACTTTGTGCTTTTCTATCAATTGCTCGGCATTAATTTGTTCACCCACCATATTATTTGCTATCTTGAGAGAAGCCTTTAGTGTAACCTATGGCCCCCGGGTCTATTTTCCATCATATAAGTTTTGGATCTACAATATTAGTTTCCGATGTACTACTTTTGCAATCTTTTTCTTTCCGATCTATAAACCAAAAATACCAAAAATAGTTAATTTACCGTTTGTTTAGTTTCATCTATGTCTATCAGATCTCACTTTTGCAAGTAACCGTGAAGGGATTGACAACCCCTTTATCGCGTTGGGTGCAAGTTGTTTGATTGTTTGTGCAGGTATTAGGTGATTTGTGTGCTGTCTCCTACTGGATTGATACCTTGGTTCTCAACCTGTGGGAAATACTTATCTCTACTTTGCTGCATCACCCTTTCCTCTTCAAGGGAAAAACCAACGCAAGCTCAAGAAGTAGCAGGAAGAATTTATGGCGCCATTGCCTGGGAGATCTATGACAAGTCAAGACATACCAAGTACCCATCATAAACTCTCATCTCTTGCATTACATTATTCACAGTTGACTCTCGTTTTCCCCTCCCCCACTACTAAAACGATTTTCGAAAAGATTTGCATTTTCTTCGCCCCTGTTCCGTTTGTCTTCTTTGTTTTATTCTTGTGTGCTTGTGTGCTTGCTTTGTTATGATGGCTCAAGAGAATACCAAATTGTGTGACTTCTCCAACACCAATAACAATGATTTCATTAGTACTCCGATTGCTCCCGCCACTAGTGCGGAATCTTATGAAATTAATGCCAGTTTGCTAAATCTTGTTATGAAAGATCAATTTTCCGGCCTTCCTAGTGAAGATGTCGCATCCCATCTTAATAATTTTGTTGAGTTGTGTGATATGCAAAAGAAAAAAAGATGTGGATAAAGATATTGTTAAATTGAAGCTATTTCCGTTCTCACTTCGAGATCATGCTAAAACTTGGTTTTCATCTTTGCCTCAAATTAGTATTGATTCATGGAAGAAGTGTAAAGATGCTTTTATTTCCAAGTATTTTCCTCCCGCTAAGATCATCTCCCTTAGGAACGATATTTTGGATTTTAAGCAACTTGATGTTGGAGATATGCCCTAGAGGCAATCATGTATGATGATATTTCCTATGTGTTTATGAATAAAGATAGTCCCTGGACATTATCAATGGTGTGTATCAGCAAGTACGTGACTTGTTTGTGGGACTATGCATTGTATGATGACTTTCCTAAAAGGTCCCTAGTCGAAAGGGCTGTGTGGACGCGCATCCGACTAGACTAGCATATGACACGGTCGATGGCTTGGTCTCACTAGCCATGGAACATTGGATGCTAACCGGATAATATGGACTCGGAAGGATCTGGTCGGATTCGACATAGTCGGATCCGAGTAGAGATAAGGTCCGAGTCAGACAGACCCAACTATGAGAGGCAGCGATATGTCATCTGTGAGTCTCTAGTACAACATACGTTCTATGTCCTAAGACCTGAGCTGATGCATGTACTCGGGATGGTGACAGACCTGCTTTGGGCCGACCAAACGCTACTCAGTAACTGGGTAGTTACAAAGGTAGGTTTCAGGCTTGTCCAGACCCATGCTGCGAGACATGGTCGAGCAAGATGGGATTTTCCCCTCCGATTAGAGCATCTCTAGCCGCGCCCCCAATAGCCCCCCCAGGCGACTTTTTCAGCGTCGGCGCCAAAAAACGCCCCAGTCGCGCCCCCAGGATGACGAAAAGCGCCGGTTCCGCCCTTTTTTCCGCCCGGCGGCCGCAGGCCGAACCCGACGCACTGGGGGGCTATCAGGGGCTCCGGCGCAAGGGAAAAGCGCGGCTGGCCCATGCCGTCAGGTGGAAAAGTCAAGATTTTTTTCCCCCGACTCGCCTCCCACCCCCCGCGCTCTCGGCCGCCACTAGCTATATCCCGGTGCCGTCCACCGCCCTTCACCGCTAGATAGCCGTTCCCTGCCGGAAAAAACAGCAGAGGTAGCAGAGGTTCGCCGCGGCAGCCCCTCCGACAGCAGCTGGGCGTTTCCGGCCGCGGAGGGGCAGTTTAGTGGCGGGTGCGCGCCCACCGGGCGCGAGGTGTTCGATGATTTGCCTGCCTCGATGATGGACTCGGATGACGAGGAAGCGCTCGCCGCGCTGCTGGAGAAGGAAGCCAAGACTGACGTCTAGGAAGAAGAGCATCTCATGGTGCTCGCTGCCCTCGCCCAGCTGCTGGCGAGCAATGAAAAGCCGCGGCGAGGTGGCTTGGTGCTGGGGCGGGTGAAAGCAAAGAACCGGCATCGTCTCGAAGGCTACTGCATGCTCTACTCCGACTACTTCGCCGATGCTCCACTTCACGGCGACAAAACATTTCAGCGCCGTTATCAGATGAGCCGAAAGCTCTTCTTCAGGATTGTGAATTCCATCCGGGAGTTCGACAACTACTTCAAATGCAAGATGGATTGCACGGGCAAACTTGGATTCACCTCGATCCAGAAGTGCACGACAGCGATGAGGATGCTTGCATACAGAGCTCCCGGTGACTCACAGGACGACTATGGGCGCATGTCCGAGTCCATCAGCATAGAGTGTTTCTACAAGTTCTGTCGGGCAGTGGTGGCAGTGTTTGGACCGCAATACTTGAGAACATCCAATGCGGAAGACACTGCTCGGATCCTAGCAAAGAATGCAGCAAGAGGATTTCCTGGGATGCTTGGAAGCATCGACTGCATGCATTGGAAATGGAAGAATTTCCCATTTGCTTGGCAGGGGATGTACAAAGGCGCCAAAGGCGGTTGCAGTGTGATACTTGAGGTGGCGGCCACACAGGACCTCTGGATTTGGCACTCCTTCTTTGGTATGCCAGGAACTCACAATGACATCAACGTGATGCAGTGCTCTTCTGTCTTTGCCAAGCTTGTTGAAGGTCATTCTCCTCTGGTGAACTTCGAGATGAATGGGCGGCACTACAACAAGCTATCTAGCTGATGGCATCTATGCGAGATGGTCGACATTTGTGAAGACCATCTCAAACCCTATGCCAGGAGGTAAGAATGCCTGGTTTGCAAAGATTCAGGAGGCTTGCAGGAAGGATGTCGAGCGGGCATTTGGTGTGCTCCAATCTCGATTTGATGTTGTCCGGTACCCCGCTCAGACCTGGTCGATAGATCAAATGTGGGAGATCATGACCTGCTGTGTCATCTTGCACAACATGATCATTGAGAGAAAGCAGGAAGATCCAGTGTTTGACACTGAACCATACCACATGCAGGGTCCTCTTGCCCAAGTTGATCACCACTACAAAGAACTGGACGCCTACCTCAAGGTATCGTCAGAGATCCGAGACCCACAAGTGCATCATCAACTGCAGCAAGATCTGATAGAGCACCAATGGAGGCTCAAGGGCGACGCCGGGCGCGACGTGTGATGACATATGAGTTTTTATTTGTTGAACTATATAATTTGTATTGAACTATTTTGTTGAAGTATTTGATTTTTCTGTGATGAAATATGTGATAAAAAAATATTTATGTTGATAATTGAACGCCGAGCCACGGCGAACCACGCCGAATATGGGCCTATTCTCGCCCATATGGGCTTTTATTCGCCGAAATGGGGCTAAAAAGCGGGCCAACATCAGCGCCTGGGGCCGAGCTGGGGGCGACGACTGGGCGCAAAACCGCCCCCACCGCCGAATGTATCGCCGGCTCGCCCCCAGGGTTTTTATGTGTCCTGGGGGGCCAACGGCTGGAGATGCTCTTAGGAGAGATATACTCTGGGCTCCTCATGTGATCCGACCAGGATAAGCATGGCCATGCGACAAGGATTATGAGATAATCCAGATAGTGGTCGGCATCATGGGAACGAGAAAGAGGTCGGGCTAGCACAAGGATGGCAATCTCGCCTTGAGCCCGACAACATATATCGTGTGGCAAAGGGAACATAAGTGTGACAAGTTGTACAGGATTGCCTAACCAGCTTCATAGTCTGCTTGGTGTTCGGCATGCCTTGCTAGAGGCCGCTACCAACCGTGCAGTTCGGAGGTGATCCGAACTGCGAGCAAGCCGACTTGAACCTAAGAGGTCGCGCGCTTAAGGGAAGGAACCTACGAGGTCAGATCCGTGGACACAGTTCGAATGTGATCCAAACTGTATCTGTTTTATGATCGAGTAGTATTGTAGGCTTTAGGGTCCGTGCAAGGCCCAAGTGTTGAGCCCACGATGGACGCCTATATATAGTGGAGTTGCGGCATACTCATGGGGTTGATCGCTTTGGCGCTGTCACTGGTTTGCATGTGTTGCGAATAGCCACCTCCACTCGCCGCCGGTTGTGTGACTGGCCCTAGCAGTTCGCCGCACGATGTTCCTCCTGCACGCGCGGATACCGTTAGAGGCGATGCAGTTGCGCCGCTCCGGCGAACCTGTTTGCGGGATCCGATCGGCTACGTGGGAGACCAGCAAGGAGGAGACGACTCCGGGAACGCGAGGCGACTCCGGGAACACGCTGTCTCAACTCTGCTTCTGCTGCACGGCACTGCACGTCTAGTGGTAACAAATTGTGATCCATCTCCCATAGCATGTTCTTGGTTGTTCTGCGCATAGGAAAATTTTAATTTGCAGTCGATGCACCCTACCATAGAACCCCAACATTTGCCATGAATATGTTGCCAATCTTGGGAGAGGATGAAATTGATGATACGAAATTGGCCTACTCATGGCTTGAATTTGTGGATGATTATACAAAAAATTTATGCCGAATTGAATTTTGCTTCTAGAAATCTTTTAGATTCGGCCGTGGGAGGTACTTTTATAAAGTCACTTTAGGAGAAGCTACTAAACTCCTAGATAGTATCATGGTTAGTTATTCTCAATGGCACACCAAAAGATCTTTCACTAGTAAAAAGTGCATGCGATTGAAGAGATAAAATGTTTGGAGTGGAAAGATGGATGAACTTATGAAATTATTTGCTAGCAAGAATTCTTCTATTGATCCTAACGATATGCCTTTGTCTACTTTTATTGAGAATAATTATGAATCTATGGATGTGAATTTTGTTGGTAGGAACAATTTTGGTAATAACGCGTATAGAGGCAATTTTAATCCTAGGCCGAAGTAATCTATAATACCTAAATAGTTCATCCCCACTAAGGTGATTCTCTTGACATGCAGCGATTAAACATTGTAATTCATGGTAGAAAAGATCCAGTCATGATGCACCAAGTATTAGCTACACACAATGCATTAACATGACATCAGTGCTCTCAGGTTCTGGCGCTTATTTGAGAAGGTGATGAAACAACATAAAAGTAAATAGATAGTACCTTCGCAGAGGGAAGCAGTGATTTGCAGAGGTGCCAGTGCTCAAGCTTTTAAAACAGTGGTAAATGATATTTCGAGACATGCACCCTTCTCATTTACTTCATGACCATCAGTTATCAACATATTCCATGCTAAGCATGCTAGTGGCGGTTCCCAAGTGGAAATGTAAAGGTTATGACTCCATTAGGAGTTTTTGTTTGATTATAAGCTCTTTTCTTTTTGTAGTTTGGGACTGGGCATCCCTATTACCGCCCTTTTCTCGTGAGATGGCAAGTGAATAAACACTCGACCTGAGAATAACCCGCTTAGCATGGAAGATACTGACTACCTCCTATCATTCCATGAATGATCCAGGCACACGAAAAGGATATTTATTTAAAGTTTTTGGATATGGCACATGCAAATTTACTGAGGACGGCAGGGTAATACAACATATAGGTAGGTATAGTGGACTCATATGGAATAACTTGGGTTTAGGTTTTTGGATGTACAAGCAGAGTTCCCACTTAGTACAGGCGAAGGTGAAAGCACATTTGCTCCCTGGGTGGTTTTGGTAATTAATGACAACATACTTTGTGGTTGGACTAATGCTTTTATCAAGTATGTTTCAGGAAATTCAATCACATTGGCATGGCAAAAGGACTAAAGAGGTGGACCCCTCAAAATGATAAGGCAAGCATTGGCAAAAGCTCAAGACTCCATTTTTGGTTTAGTGATCCAAGATCACATTGAGTCCATAGGAAAAGCCAATACTATTAAAAGGGGATGAGGTTATGATGATGATCCGTTGCTCAAGTGCTTAGTGATACATCTCCTAAACTATCAAGAACTTTCACCGCCATATACACTCATAAGTAGTCTCGGTCCCACCGATATTCCAAACTCACCACACCGAGATGAACCACCTCAGCCATAAGCCCAACCCTAGTAAACTCGGATTTTCCGATTCAACTCGGTCTCACCGAAACATGAGTTGCCAAGCTTCAGAACCTTCATCATCAAATCGGTGTCACCGAGATGATGAAGTCGGTCCCACCAAACTGGCATGCTCTTGTCATTGCACTAATTGGACTCACCGAGTTTGTATATTCGTCCCACGAAAATCCCAACGCTCACATTATTTGAACTATCGGTCTCACCGAGTTGTCAACTTCGGTCCCACCGAGATTGCTCAAATGTGTGTAACGGTTGGATTTTGTGTGGAGGCTATTTATACCCTCCACCCCTCTTCATTCGTGGAGAGAGCCATCGAAAGAAATACCACTCCTACCTTACATTTCGAGAAGAGAACTACCTACCCTTGTGTTGAGATCAAGTTGCTCCACTCCCACCATATGAAGCTTGATCTCTAGCCTTCCCAAGTTGCTTTCCACTCAATCCTTTCTTCCACCACAGCCAAATCGGTGAGGAGAGTTGAGTGTTGGGGAGATTATCATTTGAAGCACAAGAGCAAGGAGTTCATCATCATCTACAACATCTATTACCTTTTGGAGGGTGGTGCCTCCTAGATTGGTTAGGTGTCGCTTGGTAGCCTCCGTCATCGAGATGTGGAGTTGAACCAAGAAGTTTGTAAGGGCAAGGAGATCGCCTACTTCGTGAAGATCTACCCGAGTAAGGCTAGCCCTCCGTGGGCGTGAGGCCATGATGGAATAGACAAGGTTGCTTCTTCGTGGACCCTTCGTGGGTGGATCCTCCGTGGACTCTCGCAGCTGCTACCCTCCGTGGGTTGAAGTCTCCATCTACGTGGAAGTACGATAGCACCACCTATCGGAACCACGAGAAAAATCATTGCGTCTCCAAATTGCGTTTGATCTTCTCCACTTCTCTTTACTACTTGTGCAATTTACTCTCCGCTGCCCATACTCTAGAATTGCATGTGTAGTGTGCTACTTGACTTGTGTGTTATGCAAAATCTGCCAAAATCTGTCCTTGATAAAAGACAGAATTTTTATCTTGTCGAGTAGTCTAATCACCCCCTCTAGACACTCTCACCTTCTTCGATCCCTCAATTGGTATCAGAGCTTTGGTCTCCATTGCTTTGGTTTACACACCATTGGAGGAAGATGGACGTGTCTACGTTTGGGAGTGTTAGCCATAGAGTGCCTATTCTTAATGGAGTGTCCTATAACTCGTGGAGGATTGAATTGCTTATTATCTTTAAGACATACAATTTATGCAAATATGTTGAGACCCCTATGTGCCTCCATTTGACCCCTTGCACCCTACCATGGATGAAGAGCTTGATTTGCTTCAGAACCTTAGGACTGTAAATCTTATCATTAGAGGGTTACCCGATAACTTGCTTAAGCTCGTTACAAACTTTGAGTGCGCCTATGCTATGTGGAAGTTCTTGGAAGAACTTTATCCGGACTACTCTTTGAGAGGTCTTGATGAAATTCTATACAAGACTATTGAATTTGATATGATGCGCCCCAATGATCCCAACTTTGATAAATGCTTCTTTGAGCTTCGTGATCTTATGAAAAAGAAGGGTGATCCCGGTCTTATCAATGTTCTAATTAGAAATGCTCTTGTATTGCATTCCGATGATTATTGTCACATTGACAAAACTAATGTAAGTTGTTATCAAATTGACCTAGGTGTTGATGATGAACAATCTATGGGTCAATATGATGATGAGCATGAGCATGATGATGATTACTCCGATTAGGACACCGAGCTAGACAAGATCATGAAGAGTCTCAATCTTATGGCAAATCTGAGAGACTACATGTCCGGCGGAAAAGAGTGGATTCTTGATAGTGGATGCACCGACCACATGACCGGAGACAAAGACATGTTTCGAGAGCTTGCAAAGAACGATGGTCCACGCAAGTATGTGACTTTTGGAGACAACTCCAAGGGTAAGGTACTTGGCCTTGGTAAGGTGGCCATATCTCATGATAGCTCTATTCAAAATGTCATGCTTGTAGAATCTCTTGGATACAATTTACTTTCCGTGTCTAGATTAGCTGACTTTGGATTCAATGTGCTATTCATCGAAGTAGATTGCCAAGTTTTTCGTCGTGACAATCATAACATGGCTTTTACCGGTATCCGTAGAGGTGATCTATATATTGTTGATTTCACTAAGAAAGCCCAACCTAGAGCTTGCTTCATTGCTAAATGCTCTAAAGGTTGGTTATGGCATAGAAGGCTTGGACATGTTGGTATGCGTAATCTAGACAAGCTGATCAAAGGTGATCATATTCTTGGCGTTAAAGATGTTTTCTTTGACAAAGATAGACTTTGTAGTGCTTGTCAAGCAGGAAAACAAGTAGGTGGAAGTCATCCCGTGAAGAACATCATGACCACAAGGAGACCGCTTGAGCTTCTTCATATGGATCTCTTGGTCCCAATGCTTACAAAAGCCTTGGTGGTAACTCCTTTGGTCTAGTTATAGTTGATGATTATTCCAGATTTACGTGGGTATTTTTCCTTGATGACAAATCGCAGGTTCAGAGAATCTTCAAAACCTTGGCCAAAAGGCCCAAAATCAATTTGAGGTGAAGATCAAGAAAGTTCGGAGGACAATGGAACGGAGTTCAAGAACGCCAATGTAGACTCTTTTCTCGATGAGGAAGGGATTCTACATGAGTTCTCGACTACGTACACTCCTCAACAAAATGGAGTTGTTGAGAGGAAGAACCGAACGCTCATAGAGATGGCGAGAACGATGCTTGATGAATACAAGACATCAAGCATTTTTGGGGAAGCGGTCGAGACAGCTTGTCATGCTATCAACAGCTTTATCTTCATAAGCTCCTCGGCAAGACATCATACGAGCTCCTCACCGTAACAAACCCCAAGTGGGATACTTTCGTGTCTTTGGTTCAAAATGCTATATCCTTGATAAGCATCGTCGGTCTAAATTTGCTCCTAAAACTCATGAAGGCTTTTTTCTTGGTTATGGATCAAACTCCCACACCTACCGTGTTCACAATAATTTCACCCAAAGGTTGAAGAGACGGTAGACGTGAAGCTTGATGAATCTAATGGCTCGCAAGTAGAGCAAATGCCTATTGATGTAGGAGACAAGGACCCATCGGAAGCTATCCAAGATTTATCTATTGGAAAGATCCGTCCCATGGAAGTGAAGGAGAGTACCTCATCTACATATGTGGAGCCCCCTACCTCACGGCGAGATGAACCTCAAGGCAACATGGAGGCCTCCAAGTGGAACTCACCAAGATGAGGAAGTGCAACAAGAAGATCCACCACAACCTCCTTCTCCACCGCCTCAAGACAACACCAACAACAATGAAGAAGAAGAAGAGGAAAATGAAGATGATGAGGAAGCTCAGCCACAACCTCAACAAAAGCTATCCCGAGTCCGAGCAAGAGTCAAGAAAATCATCCCGTGGAACAAATGATGAATGACATCAACTCCGGAGAATTACTCGCCTAAAACTCGCTTAGCTAACTTTTGTGAGCATTACTCATTTATCTCTAGTATTGAACCTATGAAGGTAGAAGAAGCACTTGAAGACCCGGATTGGGTGAACGCTATGCACGAAGAACTTCACAACTTCGAGAGGAACAAGGTATGGACTTTGGTAGAGAAGCCCAAGGATGATCAAAACGTCATTGGAACCAAATGGGTGTTTCGGAACAAGCAAGATCAAGATGGACAAGTCATCCGCAACAAGGCTCGTCTCGTAGCTCAAGGTTACACACAAGTCGAAGGTATGGACTATGGTGAGACCTATGCCCCGTTGCTAGACTTGAGTCCATTCAGCATTCTTCTTGCTTATGCCAATCACCATGATATTACTCTCTATCAAATGGATATCAAAAGTGCTTTCCTAAATGGTGAAATTGAGGAGGAAGTATTTGTGAAACAACCTCCCGGATTTGTGAATCCCAAAAAGCCTAATCATGTTTACAAACTTCACAAAGCTCTTTATGGTCTTAAACAAGCTCCTAGAGCGTGGTATAAATGCTTGACCAAGTTCCTTATTGAAAAAGGCTTTGAAATTGGGAAAATTGATTCTACTCTTTTTACTAAAAGGGTTAATGGAGAACTATTTGTGTGCCAAATCTATGTTGATGATATTATATTTGGTTCAACTAACCCTCATTTTAGTGAAAAGTTTGGGAAGCTAATGTCGGAGAAGTTTGAGATGTCCATGATGAGTGATCTCAAATTCTTCCTTGGGTTGCAAATCAAGCAATCTCAGGAGGGTACCTTTGTCTCACAAACAAAGTACACCAAGGATCTCTTCAAGAAGTTCAACATGCAAGAAAGCAAAGGTATGAGAACCCCCATGCCTACAAGTGGACATAATGACTTGACAAAAGATGGAGAACCCGTTGATCAAAAGGTTTACCGATCTATGATTGGTTCTCTACTATATCTTTGTGCTTCTCGTCCTGACATAATGTTGAGTGTATGCATGTGTGCTCGATATCAAGCAGCCCCTAAAGAATGTCATCTTAAAGCTGTTAAAAGGATTGTGAGATATTTGATACACACACCAAACTTTGGCATTTGGTATCCTAAGAGGGCCTCTTTCGACCTTGTTGGCTATTCCGACTCGGACTATGCCGGTGACAGGTTGATAGAAAGTCAACTTCGTGCGTGTCAATTCCTTGGTCGATCCCTTGTATCTTGGTCCTCCAAGAAACAAAATTCAGTATCATTATCCACTGCCGAAGTGGAATATATTGCTGCTGGTTCGTGTTGTGCTCAATTGCTATGGATGACACAAACGCTAAGGATTATGGGATACATGTGAGACATGTTCCCTTGCTTTGTGACAATGAGAGTGCGATTAAAATTGGACACAATCCGTGCAACACTCTCGAACTAAACATATTGAAGTTCATCACCATTTCATTCGTGATCACATTGCCAAGGGTGACATCAATCTTAAGCATGTTCAGATCGACAAACAACTCGCTGATATCTTTACAAAACCTCTTGATGAGAAGGTGTTTTGTCGCTTAAGGAGTGAGTTGAACATCATTGATGCTTCAAACTTGGAGTGAGAACTCCATTGATGCATGCAAGGCATGAGCCCTCTTGACTAATCCTTGATATTTCTCTTATGATGGTGATCATATGTCTTGGACACATTTGCCTCCTTGTATTGCATCTAACTCCTTGCAGGTACTTGGATGATCTACATTCCACAAGATTACCACACACTCAAATCATGAGTAATCTTTTCATTGACCAAGTATCTAGCCCTTTGGGATGTTGAGTTCAAGGAACAAAATTCCACATATCCTTTTTGACATCTTATACATCTAGTATTTCACTCTTGTCATCTTGGATATCCGTGAGTATTTCCTTGCTTGCCTAACCCATGTAGGAAGATGAACTACACATGTGGAAATGGCGCTCCAACTTCACATTCAATGAGCACCTACATCAAGTTTACCTACATGAACAAAGCAACAACAAGCCCAAGGTATGTTCTTCACATCTTTAAGGAGCTTTGCTCAAAGTCATGAGTACAAGCAGCTTCATAAGATGTGATCACATCGAATGCTTAATCGAAAAATGGCAACCCCATTTTGAGCTTAAATGATGAGTATGACCTATGATCAAATGTCCTCATTCGACTCCTAAGTCAATATACTCAAACATAGGTGACCTTGTCGCCGACCTTTATCTAGATGAAGTACATATGTTTTGGAGTCTTTCTATTTTCTCTTATGTTCTCTCATTGAGTTTTCATTAAAAAAACTTCATCTAGGAATCTTTTCATTTCTATTCTTCTGTCTTTGTGAATATCCTTCCGGCTCGATCAATTCCTCGAAAATCATTCACAAATTCATTGCAAATCGTTTGAAGCATTCCTCGCAAAGTGAGCTGAATTATTTCAGATTTCCTTGAATTAAACTCGGCCACCGATTTAAATATTTCGGTCTAACGAAAAGGATCTACCCTAAGTCCCGACTTTCGGACCCACCGATCCATCTTAATTCGTGTCACCGATTTATTTCTTCCAGATATCATCTTCTGCAGCTCCACTCAATGATTCTCTATGCATGTTCTTTTTTGCCTGTTGTGATTCTTAAGGATCCCACTTCTTTCTTTCCATCTTCCCGACCTTCCTAGTTTGCTGTCCTTTTCGCACTTGATGTCAAAGGGGAGAAGACTTAGGGGAGAAGAGAAGATTTAGGGGAGAAGAAGAGCAATCTTACCTTAAGGGGAGAGAATCACATCAAAGCTTTGCTGTGTTTTTCCTTATAAGAGAATTTCTTGCCGTGTTTCACATTGACATTACAATTGGCGCCATTCTCATTTGGCATCATTCTTTTGATTTTGCTCTTTCCATCAAATCCCTTGATCCGAGAAAACTCAAAGGAGAGGAATCTTCACAATTGATATCTTATGGAAAGCAAAATCTCTCGAGTTCATTGAAAATCTTTTAGTTTCGGAGACATGTTTGCTGATTCAAGCTTGTGCTCAATATGAGACACTCTTCATACATGTCATCCCTGGCTTGGTACTCTTGATGTTCTTGCAGTTGGTTGAAGAAATACTCTTGTGTTATCTAACCTTGTTTTCCCAAGTTTATCTCTTTAGGTACAATGCCAAGGAACCTCAAGGTAAGTATATGCACTTTGCAGAATGTGCATGATGGTGAATTGCTTGTGAATACTTGTTTGCAAGAAATCACCATGCACATATGCATTATCACTCACTTCTTTTCATCTGCTCTGATGCATATAGCCAAGCTGCATGTAGCACATCTTGCTTTTCTCTCTTGTGTGCTTGTGGTAGTCCAAAACCATAATTTATGAAAATCTTGCACACTTGTAGGGGAGCCTGTACTACATGGTTGTCAAAGCTGTGATAATTCTGTCTTTCTTTCAATAAGCTTTGATGTCTTGTTTAGTGTGTTGCCATCAATTACCAAAAGGGGAGATTGAAAGCACATTTGCTCCTGGGTGGTTTTGGTAATTAATGACAACATACTTTGTGGTTGGACTAATGCTTTTATCAAGTATGTTTCAGAAATTCAATCACATTGGCATGGCAAAAGGACTAAAGAGGTGGACCCTCAAAATGATAAGGCAAGCATTGGCAAAAGCTCAAGACTCCATTTTTGGTTTAGTGATCCAAGATCACATTGAGTCCATAGGAAAAGCCAATACTATTAAAAGGGATGAGGTTATGATGATGATCTGGTTGCTCAAGTGCTTAGTGATACATCTCCTAAACTATCAAGAACTTTCACCGCCATATACACTCATAAGTAGTCTCGGTCCCACCGATATTCCAAACTCACCACACCGAGATGAACCACCTCAGCCATAAGCCAAACCCTAGTAAACTCGGATTTTCCGATTCTGAACTCGGTCTCACCGAAACATGAGTTGCCAAGCTTCTGTAACCTTCTGTCATCAAATCGGTGTCACCGAGATGATGAAGTCAGTCCCACCGAAACTGGCATGCTCTTGTCATTGCACGACTCGGACTCACCGAGTTTGTATATTCGGTCCCACCGAAAATCCCAACGTTCACATTATTTGAACTATCGGTCTCACCGAGTTGTCAACTTCGGTCCCATCGAGATTGCTCAAATGTGCGTAACGGTTGGATTTTGTGTGGAGGCTATTTATACCCCTCCACCCCCTCTTCATTCGTGGAGAGAGCCATCAGAAAGAACTACCACTCCTACCTTACATTTCTGAGAAGAGAACTACCTACCCTTGTGTTGAGATCAAGTTGCTCCACTCCCACCATATGAAGCTTGATCTCTAGCCTTCCCAAGTTGCTTTCCACTCAATCCTTTCTTCCACCACAGCCAAATCAGTGAGGAGAGTTGAGTGTTGGGGAGATTATCATTTGAAGCACAAGAGCAAGGAGTTCATCATCATCTACAATATCTATTACCTTTTGGAGGGTGGTGCCTCCTAGATTGGTTAGGTGTCGCTTGGGAGCCTCCGTCATCGAGATGTGGAGTTGAACCAAGAAGTTTGTAAGGGCAAGGAGATCGCCTACTTCGTGAAGATCTACCCGAGTAAGGCTAGCCCTCCGTGGGGTGAGGCCATGATGGAATAGACAAGGTTGCTTCTTCGTGGACCCTTCGTGGGTGGAGCCCTCCGTGGACTCTCGCAGCCGTTACCCTCCGTGGGTTGAAGTCTCCATCAACGTGGAAGTACGATAGCACCACCTATCGGAACCACGAGAAAAATCATTGCGTCTCCAAATTGCGTTTGATCTTCTCCACTTCTCTTTACTACTTGTGCAATTTACTTTCCGCTGCCCATACTCTAGAATTGCATGTGTAGTGTGCTACTTGACTTGTGTGTTATGCAAAATCTGCCAAAATCTGTCCTTGATAAAAGACAGAATTTTTATCTTGTCGAGTAGTCTAATCACCCCCCCTCTAGACACTCTCACCTTCTTCGATCCCTCAGAAGGCTAGCAAATAGGTCGAGAAGCGGCCAGCTAGAGAGCAACAACGGTCATGAACATGCATTATGCATAAGTAACATTGGATACTAGCATGAGTAGGATATGAACACCATGAACATAAATATCATAGAGGCTATGTTGGTTTTGATTCAACTACATGCGTGAACATGCAAGTCAAGCCACTCGAACATTCAGAGGAGGATACCATATCATCATACTACATCACAATCATTTTAACGCAATCTTGATATCTAAGATAAGTGATAAGTCTCCAACGTATCTATAATTTTTGATTGTTCCATGCTATTATATTACCCCTTTTGGATGTTTATGGGCTTTATTTTACACATTTATATCATTTTTGGGACTAACCTACTAATCGGAGGACCAGCCCGTATTGCTGTTTTTTTGCCTATTTCAGTATTTCGAAGAAAAGGAATATCAAACAGAGTCCAAACGGAATGAAACCTTCGGGAGCGTGATTTTTGGAACGAACGTGATCTGGAGAACTTGGAGTGCAAGTCAAGGAGCAAACGAGGCAGCCAGGAGATAGGAGGGCGCGCCCACCCCTCCTGGGCGCGCCCCTGTCTCCTGGGCCCCTTGAGCGGCCACCGACATACTTCTTCCTCCAATGTATACCTACGTACCCCGAAAACATCCAGGGAGCCAACGAAAAACAATTTCCACCGCCATAACCTTCTGTATCCACGAGATCCCATCTTGGAGCCTTCGCCGGTGCTCTGCCGGAGGGGGAATCGACGATGGAGGGCTTCTACATCAGCACCATAGCCCCTCCGATGAGTTGTGAGTAGTTTACCATAGACCTTTGGGTCCATAGTTATTAGCTAGATGGCTTCTTCTCTATTTTTGGATCTCAATACAATGTTCTCCCCCTCTCTTGTGGAGATCTATTAGATGTAAACTCTTTTTGCGGTGTGTTTGTCGAGATCCGATGAATTGTGGGTTTATGATCAAGCTTATCTATGAGAAATATTTGAATCTTCTCTGAATTCTTCTATGTATGATTGAGTTATCTTTGCAAGTCTCTTTGAATTATCAGTTTGGTTTGGCCTACTAGATTGATCTTTCTTGCCATGGGAGAAGTGCTTAGCTTTGGGTTCATGTCCTTACCCAGTGACAGAAAGGGTTGCAAGGCACGTATTGTATTGTTGCCATCGAGGATAAAAAGATGGGGTTTATATCATATTGCATGAGCTTATCCCTCTACATCATGTCATCTTTCTTAATGCGGTACTCTGTTCTTATGAACTTAATATTAGTAGATGTAGGCAGGAGTCAGTCTACTTGTCGCAGACGTGATGCCTATATACATGATCATGCCTAGATAATCTCATAATTATTCGCTTTTCTATCAATTCCTCGATAGTAATTTGTTCACCCACCATAATACTTATGCTATCTAGAGAGAAGCCACTAGTGAAACCTATGGCCCCCGGGTCTATCTTTTATCATATAAGCTTTCAATCTATTTTTATTTGCATCTTTACTTTTTGCATCTATATTATAAAATACCAAAAATATATTTATCTTATCATACTATCTCTATAAGATCTCACTTTCGCAAGTGGCCGTGAAGGGATTGACAACCCCTTTATTGCGTTGGTTGTGAGTTCTTTGTTTGTTTGTGTAGGTGCGTGGGACTTTTGAGGAGCCTCCTACTGGATTGATACCTTGGTTCTCAAAAACTGAGGGAAATACTTATGCTACTATTGCTGCATCACCCTTTCCTCTTCAAGGAAAACAAACGCAAGCTCAAGACGTAGCAAGAAGGATTTCTGGCGCCGTTGCCGGGGAGGTCTTCGCTCAAGTCAAGACATACCAAGTACCCATCACAAACTCATCTCCCTCGCATTTACATTATTTGCCATTTGCCTTTCGTTTTCCTCCCCCCCCCACTTCACCCTTGCCGTTTTATTCGCCCTTCTTCTGTTTGTCTTTTCGTTTGTTTTGATGTCCTACTTGGCTCGTTTGGTTGGAGTAGTTGTTTATTTATTACTAAACAAAGAAGCTAAGATCTTTGGATCCTCATCCGCTTGCTAATCTTTTTAAGAGATCCAATTATGATGAACCAATTGCTAGTGAGTATTGTGCACTAGATTATCTTTATGAAGTTTTGCTTGAAATTCGTGAATCTGAAAATTGTGATGAAGAACTTTATGAAGCGATTCACGATAGATCTTTGAATAGAAAGCATGATTGCAATGATTTTACTATAAATTCTCCTGATGTCAATTGTGCTAATAATATGCAAAACCCTAAGCTTTGGGATGCTAGTTTTGCTATGTCTACTACTTGTTGCAATGCTGATGATTGGAGTGATTCTTCTTATGATCTTGAAAATTTATTTAAGCCCCATGATGAATATGAGATTGATAATAGTGTTTGCAATAATATTGAAAGTGGGTTTGGAAGAGTGTCAACTTTAGATCCCACATATTTGGAGAATGTTCAATCTTATGGTATTTTTGATAAAAGTGGGTTTGGAGAGGTCATGACTTTAGTTAATGTTAATCCCACTATTTTGGAAGAATGTCAACTTCACATGCATGTGGATCGTGTTGGAAATATTTTATGTGATAGTTATTTTGTTGAATTTGCTTACGATCCTACATGTAATTATTATGAGAGAGGAAAATATGGTTGTAGAAATTTTCATGTTACTAAATTACCTCTCTCCATGTTGAGATTGCTACCATCTCTTTGTTCTTCCTTGCATATGCTAGTTTTTGCTTGCCTTGATAATTTATTTGCTTACAAGATGCCTATGCATAGGAAGTATGTTAGACTTAAGTGTGTTTGTCACATGTTTATGATTCTCTCTTTGTGCTTCAATTCTTGTCTTTCATGTGAGCATTATTGAAATCTCAATGCCTAGCTAAAAAGGCTTTAAAGAAAAGCACTTGTTGGGAGACAACCCAATATTCTTCCTTGCTGTTATTTGATAAATTTTGCTTCTAACTTCTGTTTAGATGTGTTATGTTTTAATTAGTGTTTGTGCCATGTAGAACCTATAGGATAACCTATGATGATAGTTGATTTGATTCTGCTGAAAAACAGAAACTTTGCGTGCATGAAATTAGTTTGTTAAATCACAGAAACGTGCTTTTGCATTGATTCTTTTTTCTGCTGATCAATAAACAAAGTTTCCAGGACTTCCTATTTTGGTAGGATTTTTAGAGTTCCAGAAGTGTGCGTTAGTTATAGATTGCTACAGACTGTTCTGTTTTTGACAGATTCTGCCTTTCGTGTGTTGTTTGCTTATTTTGATGCATCTATGGCTACTAAAATAGTTTATAAACCATAGAGAAGTTGGAATACAGTAGGTTTAACACCAAAATAAATAAATAATGAGTTCATTACAGTACCTTATGTGGTGGTTTTTTTTCTTTCACTAACGGAGCTTATAAGATTTCCTGTTGAGTTTTGTGTTGTGAAGTTTTCAAGTTTTGGGTAAAGCTTTGATGGACTATGGAATAAGGAGTGGCAAAAGCCTAAGCTTGGGGATTCCCATGGCACCCCAAGATATTCAAGAATAGCCAAATGCCTAAGCTTGGGGATGCCCTGGGAAGGCATCCCCTCTTTCGTCTTCGTTCATTGGTAACTTTACTTGGAGCTATATTTTTATTCGCCACATGATATGTGTTTTGCTTGGAGCGTCGTGTATTATATTATTCTTTTCTTTTTAGTTTACCACAATCATCCTTGCTGTACACACCTTTTGGGAGAAGCCTACTTGATTGAAATTTGCTAGAACACTCTATGTGCTTCACTTATATCTTTTGAGCTTGATAGTATTTGCTCTAGTGTTCACTTATATCTTTTAGAGCACGGCGGTGGCTTAATTTTGAAGAAATTGCTAGTATCTCATGCTTCACTTATATTATTTTGAGAGTCTTTTAGAACAGCATGATATTTTCTATGGTTTTAAATTGGTCCTAGAATGGTAGGCATCCAAGTTGGGTATAATAAAAACTATCATAGAAAGTGCATTAAACACTAGGATAAATTTGATGCTTGATAATTGTTTTGATATATAGAGGTAGTAATGTTAGAGTCATGCTAGTGGGTAATTATGAAATTGAGAAATACTTGTGTTGAGGTTTGTAAGTCCCGTAGCATGCGTATGGTAAAAATTGTGTGACAAATTTGTTGCATGAGGTGCTCTTTTGATTGTCTTCCTTATGAGTGGTAGTCGGGGACGAGTGATGGTATTTTCCTACCAATCTATCCCTCTAGGGGCATGCGTAGTAGTACTTTGCTTCGAGGGCTAAGTAGACTTTTGCAATAAGTATATGAGTTCTTTATGACTAATGTGAGTCCATGGATATACGCACACTCATCCTTCCACTTTGCTAGCCTCTATTATACCGTGCAACTTTCGCCGGTATCACACCCATTATTTACCTTCCTCAAAACAGCCACCATACCTACCTATTATGGCATTTCCATAGCCATTCCGAGATATATTGCCATGCAACTTTCCACTGTTCCGTTATTATGACACGCATCATCATTGTCATATTGCTCTTTGCATGATCATGTAGCTGACATCGTATTTGTGGCAAGGCCACCTTCATAATTTTCATACATGTCACTCTTGATTCATTGCATATCCCGGTACACCGCCGGAGGCATTCATATAGAGTCATATCTTGTTCTAGCTTTGAGTTGTAAATCAATAAGAGTGTGATGATCTTCATTATTAGAGCATTGTCCCAGTGAGGAAAGGATGATGAAGACTATGATTCCCCCACAAGTCAGGATGAGACTTCGGACTTTACAAAAAGAAAAAAAAGAAGAAAAAAAAGTGAGAAAGGCCAAAAAAAGACAGGCCAAAGAAAAAAATAAAAAAGAAAGAAAAAAGGAAAAAAAGAAAAAAAAATAAAATGAGAGAAAAAGAGAGAAGGGACAATGCTACTATCTCTTTTTCCACACTTGTGCTTCAACGTAGCACCATGATCTTCATGATAGAGAGTCTCCTATGTTGTCACTTTCATATACTAGTGGGAATTTTTTCATTATATAACTTGGCTTGTATATTCCAATGATGGGCTTCCTCAAAATGCCCTAGGTCTTCGTGAGCAAGCAAGTTGGATGCACACCCACTTAGTTTCTTTTGTTGAGCTTTCATATATTTATAGCTCTAGTGCATCCGTTGCATGGCAATCCCTACTCACTCACATTGATATCTATTGATGGGCATCTCCATAGCCCGTTAGTACACCTAGTTGATGTGAGAATATCTTCTCCCTTTTTGTCCTCACAACCACCACCAAATACCACCATAGTGCTATGTCCATGGCTTGCGCTCATGTATTGCCTAAGAGTTGAAAAAGCTGAAGCGCGTTAAAAAGTATGAACCAATTGCTCGCCTCGTCATCGGGGTTGTTCATGATGGGAGTATTTTGTGGAATTAAAATGAAGCATGGCCTGACTATATGATTTTCTAGGGATAAGCTTTCTTTGGCTATGCTATTTTGATAGGACATGATTATTTGCTAGTATGCTTCGAAGCATTATTATTTTTATGTCTTATAAGCTTTTATCTTGAATCATTTGGATATGAACAATCATGCCACAAAAAAGAAAATTACATTAAATGTTATGCTAGGTAGCATTCCACATCAAAAATTCTGTTTTTTATCATTTACTTACTCGAGGACGAGCAGGAATTAAGCTTGGGTATGCTTGATACGTCTCCAACGTATCTATAATTTTTTATTGTTCCATGCTATTATATTACCCCTTTTGGATGTTTATGGGCTTTATTGTACATATTTATATCATTTTTGGGACTAACCTACTAACCAGAGGCCCAGCCCGTATTGCTGTTTTTTTTGCCTATTTCAGTATTTCGAAGAAAAGGAATATCAAACGGAGTCCAAACGGAATGAAACCTTCGAGAGCGTGATTTTTGGAACGAACGTGATCCGGAGAACTTGGAGTGCAAGTCAAGAAGCAAATGAGGTAGCCAGGAGATAGGAGGGCGCGCCCACCCCTCCTGGGCGCGCCCTTGTCTCCTGGGCCCCTCGAGCGGCCACCGACATACTTCTTCCTCCTATATATGCCTACGTACCCCAAAAACATCCAGGGAGCCAACGAAAAACAATTTCCACCGCTGTAACCTTCTGTATTGTAACACCCAAAAAATCTAACCATGTTTTAATTATTAAAAAATTTCCTGGAGTTTAAATTTTTTGCTTTCTGGATTTTCTTTTGGTTTCAGAACCTCCCCTCTTTAAAATGAGGAGTTTTTACCCCAAGTGGGAACTTTCCAAAAATGTTATTGGACTTCTATACTCACTCAATAAAACAATTCTTAATCAGTGGTTTTATTTGCATAATTGTTTTTCCCTAAGCTCTATTCTTTTAAAAATGTTTTTTCATAAGTTTTGGAGCCTCTTTTGGACTACAACCATTTGGTAAATGCCTCCAAAATTTTCACCAAAATTTGGGGATAACCTATGATGTCCCTAAATCACTTTTGTGCAAAAACATCTTCTGTTCATTGGAGATTTTGAGCTCTACACCTAATTTTTAAATCTGGTCCAGTGGGCAATTTTGCACTACAACCTATTTAAATATTTCTTTAAAACTTCCACCAAAATTAGGGGAGATCAGTAGGAGTATATTATCCACCTTTATGCAAAAACCCAGTTATGTCCTTTGAAAATTTTGAGTAAATCAACCTCATTTTCATTCTGGTCCAACTTGAGGACTTGTACTGCAACCATATTTTTGCTTGCTCTTTTACCCACGGTTCCTTTTCCTACTTGTAGTCCTTCCTACAAAACCCTTAAGTCCAGGAGCATGAACCCATTGGATTATTTTTGGTCCATGAAATGACAACCTTTAGTTTCTGCCCAAAACTGATTTTTCTCAAATCATTGCAATAACAAGTTTCTTCCCTTGGCAAACTAACCTGGCCTCCATCTCCTACTACTAAAGAGACCCCAATCTGGAGATTATGACCACTCCAAGAAATGCCGAGGTGCCCTTGGCATTTTGCCAAACACCTTGTGTGCATGGCCAGTTTTGACATGGTCTTTAGTCAGCATTGCAAGTTTGGTCTCCTGGCCTAACCCCCTTGTCCATTAGCCTTCTTGCAAACCCTAACCTAGTCCTGTTAGTTGTCAGCCTCACCAGAGCCGCCGCGTCGCGCCCCTGACTTTTGCTCGCCCTGCAGAGCCACGCCCCACCCTCGACCACTCGCCAGAATGCGCCAAGCTGCCTCTGGTGCCCTACAACGCCGCCGTCAGAGCCCTTTGGCGGCACGCCGGCATCCACAGTGAGCTCCTGCCACGGTCGACGCTGCCCGAGCCGCAGCCGCGCGCCAGGTGCCCCTGGAGCAGTCCGAGCTTATCCCCTCGCTCGTCTGCAAGCGCTCGTCGGTGCCACGATGCCCTGCCATAGCAGAAACGGTTGGCCAGCGAACTTATCCTCAGCGATGGCGGAACCGACGTAGCTACACTATAAGTGGTACCCCGAGCTCCTCCTAGACCTCAGGCAGCCTCAAGCCACTCCCCTAGCGCTCCCCTAGCTCGCAATCGACCAGGAGAGGCCGTCTTCCCCATCTCCGGCCAGCTCGGCCACCGCCGCCCTCCGGTCCGTTTCGTCGCAACCAGGCCCTCCCCCGTCCAGCCAATGCCACCACCCCCCCTTCGACTTGCGGAGCCGCCCAGCTGCTCAAACACGATCGAAGGCCACCATAGCTGAAACCCCCAAATCGACCCGAAGCTATCGCCGCTGCGAAGCTCGCCGCCGGCGACTCCCTTCATCCCCACCTGACTAACGACCACCGGGAGGACCGCAATGGACCCGCGGATCCGTCTCCAACCTCGGTGTCTCGAACGTTGCCGCCGTTCGCCGGCGAGCGTCGCCGGAGTCCCGCCTCCACTCGGGCAGAGAAAGAGGAGGGAGAGAAGACCAGTCAAACCTGACCAGTGGGCCCGCTGGACCCACTGTCAGTGACACGCGCGCCGTCCACGCTAGATAAGTGGAGGCGTAAAACCAAAGTACGCCTTCGACGTGGTCAGTAATCGAAACGTTTTTCTTTTTCTGTTTTATTAAAAAAACAGATTTTTGACCAAAACTTTGACTGCCTATAACTTTTCAAATATAACTCCAAATGAATTGATTCTTTTTCCTACCTCTCCCAAATATTGTCTAGTTTATTTTAAGATTTATTTCAAAAAAATTCAGACAACTTTTTGGTACTGTTTTTGAAACTATACATTGATTCAAAAATATTTTTTAATAGGATTTTGGAGAGAGGAGAAAACTTTCAAGGTTTTGGAATGCACCCTGCCTCCCCACAACTTGAAGGCAAGCATTCTGAACCCTGGCATAATATTGTCGTGTGTTGTTTGATACGGTTGCACCACCTCCCGTCTCGGAGTTTTCGTTATTTTTCTGTGATGATATGTTCAAACTCACGAGTGAATATTGATGATTCATGTTGTTGGAGTTTGATATGTTGAGATGATAGTCACCATCACATGCCTCTCGTGCATACCGGAAGGAACCTGGGAAAGCCTCGGTCTTGGGTAGACACGAGCTTGTCTCCGATCGTTGAGAAGATTGTGTCCGGTACGACATAGTGAGACATGATGAGTGGTGGTTATGTCTATTGGTTGAAACCGGCGGATCTCGGGTAGGGGGTCCCGAACTGTGCGTCTAGGCGGATGGTAACAGGAGACAAGGGACACGATGTTTTACCCAGGTTCGGGCCCTCTCGATGGAGGTAAAACCCTACTCCTGCTTGATTGATATTGATGATATGGGTAGTACAAGAGTGGATCTACCACGAGATCAAGGAGGCTAAACCCTAGAAGCTAGCCTATAGTATGATTGTTGTAATGGTTGTTCGTCCTATGGACTAAAACCCTCCGGTTTATATAGACACCGGAGAGGGCTAGGGTTACACGTAGTCGGTTACAATGGTAGGAGATCTACATATCTCAGATTGCCAAGCTTGCCTTCCACGCCAAGGAAAGTCCCATCCGGACACGGGACGAAGTCTTCAATCTTGTATCTTCATAGTCTTGGAGTCCGACCGATGATGATAGTCCGGCTATCCGGACACCCCCTAGTCCAGGACTCCCTCAGTAGCCCCTGAACCAGGCTTCAATGACGATGAGTCCGGCGCGCATATTGTCTTCGACATTGCAAGGCAGGTTCCTCCTCCGAATAATTCATAGAAGATGTGAACACCAGGATAGTGTCCAGCTCTGCAAAATAAATTCCACATACCACCGTAGAGAGAATAATATATACACAAGTTCAATCTGCTGACGTATTTTGTGGCGTGATGTCACGCCACTACCAAGACTTTACTTGGATTGTTTTTGTTATACCACCTCAGCGCGTTTAGCGAGGCGGTTTCCTTGGCACGTCTTGTCGAAGCAGAGATCGTGTTCCCCTTATTCTGGGATTCCCATCAATACGGACGTGGGTAACCCAACCGTGCCCATTGCCACACCTCCTCTATCGAAGGTGAGTCCCAAACGGTCACGGGGACGGCTCTTGGTATTCTTCCTCTTTATAATGAGACCAAGGCTCGTTTCTTTTCTTCAATCCTTAATCGAGTCTACCCCTCGCCCCGAGTTCCAACACCCAGAGCCCCAGATTCGAGCGCCTCGGACCTTCAACAATGTCCGGCTCCGACCTACAGGGCTGGTGGATGCCCTCCTCCGTCACGGAAGAGGACGTGCTAAAGCTGAGAGAAGCCAAGTACCTGACCTACGAGATTTCGCATAGGTTGCCCGCCAAAGGGCAAGTCATTCCTATTCCCGAGCCCGGAGAGAGTGTTGTGTTTGTGTCCCACCTCCGTCGGGGTTTAGGCTTCCCGATGGATCCTTTTGTGAGAGGGATCATGTTTTATTACAGGCTGGAATTCCATGACTTGGCTCCGCAGTCCATCCTCCATATCTCATCGTTTATCGTCGTCTGCGAGGCCTTCCTTCGCACTACCCCTCACTTCGGTTTGTGGCTCAAAACCTTCAACGTGGAGCCGAAGATGATTGAGGGGCGCCAAGCAGAGTGCGGCGGGGCGGTTGTAAGCAAGAGGACCGATGCTCCATGGCCCGAGGGCTCTTTCCAGGAGGAGCTCGGCTTGTGGCAACAGGAGTGGTTCTATATTACCGCTCCCAAGGGCAGCAGGCAGAAGCCGCCGCCCATCTTTCGCTTGGGCCCTCCACAACGGCTGATGTCATGGGTCAACCAAGGGCTCAACTGGGGGACATCAAAGGACGTACCCCTATTGCAGGGCCGAATTCGAGACCTCCAAGAGAGGGAGATCAATCTGGTCATAGTGATGCAGGTTATGCTGATTCGGCGTCTTCTGCCCTGCAAACGTTGCCCCCTCCACCTGTGAGAATTCAATCCAGAGGGGCCACGAGCACTCCAACACTTCATGGGTTCCACACCCGTGGAAATGTACAAATAGTTCTTCGGATCACAAGAAGTGTGTCCGGAATTGACCGAGGATGCCGGCCTAAGCTGCAATCGCCCGGATGCTCAAGTAAGTAGCCCTGTGTCCGGACATACCGTTTGCTTGCATATTCTTGGATTTGCCTTTTAACCAACTGTCCTTTGAATAGGAGTGGATAGTGCAAGCCAAACTGTTACGGTGTCCGGCCCCCCTCCCAGAGACCACGCCGGATCCGGTGTTGGTCAAGATGCTGGAGGTTGCGCCTCTAGAGGAGGGCGAAGGGGAAAACAGAGAAACCACCGCCTCTACTAAGGAGGCTTTGGAGAAAGGGGGGGATCGAGAATCCCTCCCTTCATGGGGAGAAGAGGACCGCTTCCGAAGACCCGGAGGCTAAGTCCTCAAAGCGGGGGAAGAAATCTTCACCAGAGGGTCCTACGCCGGGGGAGGCCCCGGCCGCACTATCTCTCCCAAGGAATCAGCCCTCCAGCGAGCCGTAAGTAGGAAAAGGGGAGTTTTGTGATAAGGGACATCCCTATTTTTGCTTCTGAGGATAACCGAAGTTTTTACCTTGTAGTTCGGATCTCCGTCCTTCTCAGCTGAGCTCGTCTTCGGGGGACCTTCGTCCGGAGATGATGGAGAGCGAGATGCCTCCATTTGCCGCACCGTCAGGTGGGGCGGACGACCCAGAGGTGTCGTCACGGAGGGTATCCCCGAGTCCGGCAAGGCCGGAGAGTTCGGCACCAACTGGTGTACGGCCGGGGGAGCTGAAGGGTCTGCTTGAGAGGGCGTCTATCTCAGAAGATCACCATACATTGATGAGTACGGTGATTGAAAGAATTTCATCCGCCGAGGGCGGGTTGCATGATGCCGTTAGAAGTTTGTTGGCGGGGTTTGAGGTACGTAAAAATGGCATACCTTTTGACAGTTTTGCACATAAAGCACGCCCTGTATAGATAGTAGCCCCTGAGACTCGGTATGTTGTCGAAAGAGACAATGTGCTGGGGATCATAATCTCAGGTATTAATTCTCGCCTTTTCTACACAGGTGGCGGATAGTCCGGTGGCCAGCCGGACTGATGGAGTTGCTGAACTAAAGCGGCAACTCGATGTTGCGGATGTGGACATCGCGCTGGTCAATAAGCGACTTGACGAGTCACGAGGTAGGTTGTTTCTCCGTGGTCACCTAGTAAGGGAGCTGAAGCCCACTCCTTACAACATGTGCGCTTAATGCAGATGGTGCCGCTGCTGTGGAGGACCTTCGGGCAGAGGTTGCTCGAGCTAAGGAGCAAGCCAGAAGGAGTGATGCGGCTGCCTCGAAGGCGGCCGAAGAGCTAGAAGCCGAAAGGGCTGCTCACCGCCGAAGCAGGGAGGAGATGGCCGAAATGGCCGTGAAGCTGAAAGATGTTACCGACCGCTATGAGGTTCTTGAAAAAGAACGCCGAGCGGAGCAAGAAGACCTGAAGAAGGCCACCGCCGAAGCCAAGGATGCCCGTTCTGCAATGAGGGCTATAAAGGAGGAGCTACGTCAGGCCGGAGATATTGCGGCTGGCAAGCCTTTTCTGCTGCGCAGGAAGTTCACAAATCCGAAGTATGCTCAGCTTGGCCAACTGTGGGGTCCGGAGGATCCTTATATGGATTTAGCGGCGAAAAGCGGCAGATCTGTTGTGCACTTCGAAGTCAAAAGGATCACGAGACAGAAGAGCTTTTTTGGTCTCAATTCCACAGTCCGGAGCGTTCACTTCCGCTGACCGATCGGTTTGCTGAGTGGGCTGAGCTGAATAGATTGTCTGGACTTGCCATGACAAATGTAGTGGCTCATATCTGGCCGGATAGGCCCAAGCCGAAGAGTTATTTTGGCTTATTGCAGCAATTCCTTGGGGCGGTGCCGCATATCAAGGTGATGAAGCAGCCGGCCTACATAGAGGGTGCACGGATGGCCCTCGCCCGTGTGAAGACATACTGGACGGAGATGGATGCCACCGATGTTGCAACCCGGGGTTCGGACGAGAGCCGGTTACCCGCCGAGCACTATTTTGGGGAAGTTCTGCGGGGTGCTCGTGTAATAGATTCGCAGTGCTCAAAAAATGTCATGTTCAAATGATCTTTATGATATGTAAAACGATAGTCATAATATAAGTGCTTTTTATACTTGTGCGTTCAAGTATTGAAATATCTCCTGTGCGGCTGTTAATGTATACTTGTGTATAACCTGAAAGATGGCAGTCTTCGGCTTCAGCCCCCACGCACATGGTGCGGGGGTGTTTGCAAAACAGCGCATTTTCACACTTAATCCAACGCCTTGGTCCTGTGAAGGAGGTGGTAGCGAGCAAACGAGGCAACCGGACTATGATGCTTTATCACTTTCACTTAGCCATAGGAGTTCAAGGTGGGGCTACGATATAGCCCCTAGGGGCACCAGCGCTCTCCGAATTGGGGACGCCAGATGTGCTCGACCGAAACGGTCCTTCGTCAAAGCGGAGGAATTCTAAACATTCCGGTAGTCGATCGAGTGGTTGACCAGTCTCGCTATATCATGACGATCGGCCGCTTACTCTACTGAGGTGCTCGCCCGGCCGAACCGGGGAACAATCATAGTAGTTCTCCTGGTGCCGCGTTAGCCGATGATATGGAACGTAAGGCAGCAAAACACAGGAGCCGGGCAAACCCAACATTTGACCAAAGACATGATTCGGAGCTGATGCATATAAGGCCTAACTCGAGACGCCGAACACTCCCTAAGGTATTCGGTCTTTATGATAACGAGCAGAACAATGCCCTAAGCCCCTAGTGTCCAGGTACAGGCGAAAATTTCTGACGCGGCCGATGCCAAAACGCCAGCCTCCTCGTCGGTTATGGTGAAAAATCGGGCTATGTGAATCAACAAGAGACAGTAAGAAAGGTTTATGCAGGGTCTTAATCTGAAAAGAATCCTTGCCACGGGTCCCTGCTGCACGTCTGCGCCTGTGTCTCCGTTGTGCCGTATCCTCGACGGGTGTACATGTTGTTCATCTGTAAAAGAGAGGAACTTAGCTTGAAAAGAAATCGTGCAAAAATGTATTGAAAACAAAGTATGAATGAATGAATAAAGTTGAGCTTTTATTGGCTCTTTATTGTTCATACGCACAGCCCCTTGTGAAGGGGTATGCGGCTAGGGAGCCACTAGTTTATTTATGCCGGACTCGCCTAGCCGTGTCCGGGGTCTTGAGTGACCTTTTAATGAGATGATGCCGCGTGGACCAGGCATTTTAAGTGTAAGAGACGCGTAGTGCGGTATTGCGTTAAAGCGGGCGAAAGCTTCACGTCCCAATAGTGCTTGATGGCTACTTTTGAATGGGGCGACATGGTAGATTAGCTTTTCGCGACGGAAGTTGTCGGGTGATCCGAACACAACTTCTTGTATCAAGGAGCTCGTGCACTTGGCGTAAGGGCCTGGCGTCACTCCTTTGAAGTAAGTGCGGCTATGGCGAATTTTAGTAGGGTCAATCCCCAACTTGCGGATTGTATCCGGATATAGCAGGTTTAAATTGCTTCCGCCGTCCATTAGGACTTGTGTAAACTGTAGTCCGTCGATTATAGGATCCAATATCAGAGCAGTCCATCCTGCGTTTCGAATACTTCTGGAATAATCCAGGTGGTCGAAAGTAATTGGTTTTGACATCCAATCTCGGGGTCCCGCTGGGGTGGACCGTGCGACGCGTACCTTAGCGGGTGCCACACTATTGTTCCGTATTATCACATGAAGTGAGTTTACTATTTTGACTTCTTGTGGGAAAGTCTTTTGTTTTCCGGCGCTCTGCTGGTGGGGTTCGTCGTCATCCTCGCTTGGCGTGTCGAGCCCCTTGTGTTCGGCATTGAGTCGGCCAGACTGTTTGAAGACCCAACAATCTCGGTGGGTGTGGTTTGTAGTCTTCCCGGGGGTACTGTGGATTTGACATATCCGATCCAAAATTTTGTTTAGGTTGGATAGCTCGTCACTGTTGTCCTTAAGAGGCAGTGTTTTGTTGTTCGGCCGCGAGCTTTTGAATCCGGTGTTGACCGCCGTGTTCTTTGGGCCCTTTTCTTTATTTCGGCGCTGATCCTTTCTGCGCCGTGATTTTCCGTTTCCATCTCTGATCTCGAATGTACTCGGGTCGCTGGTGCTGCATCTTGCTAGCCAGCTATCTTCCCCTGCGCAAAAGCGGGTCATGAGGCTTGTTAGCGCGGCCATTGTTCTTGGCTTTTCCTGGCCAAGGTGTCTGGCGAGCCATTCGTCTCGGACGTTATGTTTAAAAGCTAGTAAGGCTTCGGCGTCCGGACAGTCGACTATTTGGTTCTTTTTGGTGAGGAACCTGTTCCAGAATTTCCACGCTGACTCTCCGGGCTGTTGGGTTATGTGACTTATATCGTCTGCATCCGGAGGGCGGACATAAGTCCCCTGAAAATTTGCTCTAAATACGTCCTCGAGCTCTTCCCAATTTCCAATGGTATTTTCTGGGAGGTTTTTGAGCCAATGCCGAGCTGGCCCTTTGAGCTTGAGGGGTAGATATTTATGGCGTGGAGATCGTCTCCTCTAGCCATATGTATGTGTAGGATGTAATCCTCAATCCGACTCAAAGTCGTTGTTCCGTCAGATGCCTCTATGTTTACGGGCTTGAATCCCGCTGGAAATTCATGATCCAACACCTCATCGGTGAAACATAGTGGGTGTGTGGCGCCCCTGTATTTAGGTGTGCCGTTATCTTCGAACACTCGGCGTGTTGTGTTGCTTCCTGGGGCCCTATTCTTTGGCCCATAAATGGACCTGACCGGGCCATCTGTTTTGCGAGGATCTTTATGTGTGTCATGTGCCGGCTTGTGTGCGGCGCCGCTTGCCGCTCTTGGCCTGTCATCTGGTCATCTATCCGGCCAGGTGGCCTCTTTGCTTTTTGATTGTGGGGGCTCTACGGCCTCCTCGTCGAATTCGGGCAGCAGTTTGCGCTTCGGGTAGCTCTTTGCTTGGTGGCTATTGCCGTATTTGTCCGCGGTCTTGAGTACTTTGTTCCACCTCATTCTGAGTATGTCTTCCGCTGTTTTGAGCTTCTGTTTCTCCTTCTTCAAACTTCTTGCAGTGGCGACAAGCCTTTTTTGAAGGTTCTTATGCTCCGGTGGTGTGTTCGGCGTGAGATCGTCTGGACTGTTGTTTTCGCCGAGGATGGGTTGATTGTCCGTTTCATCCTGTTCGGATGGTTGCTTGGTTGCATGTTCGTCGTCCACTGGTTTGCCCTGCTCTACAGCTGGGTCAATATGGGTGCTGTTGTTATCGAGGCGGGACTTGGGGCGACGCTTGCGTCGCCGTTTTGGTTGTTTTTTGGGGGATTTATCCTTTGCCGCGTCCCGTTGTTCCTCGTTATCGCTCCCTTTTGGGGTGTCCACCATATATATATCATGAGTTGAGGTGGCTTTCCAGTGCCCGGTAGGCACTGGTTCTTGGTCGTCTCCGGCATCGTCGTCCATACCGTCGATGTCTTCGGAGTCTTAGTCTAGCATGTCGGTTAAATCGTCGACAGTGGCTACAAAGTGGGTGGTGGGTGGGTTTTGAATTTCTTCGTCGTCCGCATCCCAACCGTCCTGGCCGCAGTCCGGCCAGGGCTCTCCTGATAGTGAGTGCTGAAAGATGTCCGCGGTGGTGAACTCCATGATCGGCGCCCAATCGGATTCTATTGGTAGGGGCGCAGGAGGTTCGGAGTCCGGCAAGGAGTCTGGCACCTCGGAGTCACAAGCTTTACAAGGGACAAGGTCAGTATTCGACTCCATCGCCGTAGAGATTGCAGCCCCCAAGGCAGTGTCTAGCCACCCATCCTCGATCTGCACGGTCGGCTCCGAACCAAGGGTCGGAGCGGACTCATGTGCGGCCTCCAGGGCACTGTCCGGCAGCAGAGGTACATCATGCCCATCATGACAGTGCGGCGCGCTCGGCTGTGGATCGAATCCGTCGAAGATCAAGTCTCTGCGGACATCAGCCGTGAAGTTTAGACTTCCAAATCTGACCTGGCGGCCAGGGGCGTAACTTTTGATCTGCTCCAGATGGCCAAGTGAATTGGCCCGCAGTGCAAAGCCGCCGAACATGAAGATCTGTCCGGGGAGAAAGGTCTCACCCTGGACTGCGTTGTTGTTGATGATTGAAGGAGCCATCAAGCCTATCGGTGACGACACAGAGGAACTCTCAATGAAAGCACCAATGTCGGTGTCAAAACCGGCGGATCTCGGGTAGGGGGTCCCGAACTATGCGTCTAGGCGGATGGTAATAGGAGACAAGGGACACGATGTTTTTACCCAGGTTCGGGCCCTCTAGATGGAGGTAAAACCCTACTCCTGCTTGATTGATATTGATGATATGGGTAGTACAAGAGTGGATCTACCACGAGATCAAGGAGGCTAAACCCTAGAAGCTAGCCTATGGTATGATTGTTGTAATGGTTGTCCGTCCTATGGACTAAAACCCTTCGGTTTATATAGACACCAGAGAGGGCTAGCGTTACACAGAGTCGGTTACAATGGTAGGAGATCTACATATCCGTATTGCCAAGCTTGCCTTCCATGCCAAGGAAAGTCCCATCCGGACACGGGACGAAGTCTTCAATCTTGTATCTTCATAGTCTTGGAGTCCGGCCGATGATGATAGTCCGGCTATTCGGACACCCCCTAGTCCAGGACTCCCTCACCCATAAAAGCAACAAATTCTTCTATTTGTTCCACATCATAGTAATCATATATACCATTAGCATAAGAAGCTAAGGTTTCATTATCATTAAATTTCCATGAAAAGGAAAGGTGTGGAGCCTTCATCCTAGAGCAACATGTATAATCACATCTCAAGCATAGTTCCCGAGCATACCAACGCAACATATAAATTTGATCCCATAATAGTTTCCCTTTTTGTGTCAAGCAATAATCCCTAAAGTATTCACGTTGATCCAATGTGTCTCCCATAACATAATTGAATGGGGTTTTCTCAGGATTATCAAAGTAGTACATAATATCTTCCATAATGAGCATCGAGGATTTTAGGAGGTTCCCCATCTCCATGAGTAGCAAGTACACCTATTTTTTTTGGTATTTCGTGTTCCATATCCATAACTAAAGATAGAGAACAACTTAGAACAGCAAATAAAAATTACTTAGTGATAAAGCAAACAAGCACACACGAGAATATTCACCCCACGCTATGACTCCTCGGCAACGGCGCCAGAAAAAGGTCTTGATAATCCACAAATATAGGGGATCAATTGTAGCCTCTTTCGATAAGTAAGAGTGTCGAACCCAACGAGGAGCTAAAGGTAGAACAAATATTCCCTCAAGTTCTATCGACCACCGATACAACTCGAAGCACGCTTAACGTTCGCTTTACCTAAAACAAATATGAAACTAGAAGGACTTTGTAGGTGTTGTTGGATAGGTTTGCAAGATAATAAAAAGCACATAAATATAAACTAGGGGTTGTCTAGATAAAGTAGCAACTAAGTTAGTTTTAGTAGAGAGCTTTTTGTCACGAGAAAGTTATTTGTCCCTAGGCAATCGATAACTAGACCGGTAATCACTATTGCAATTTTATTTGAGGGAGATGCATAAGCTAACATACTTTCTCTTCTTGGATCATATGCACTTATGATTGGAACTCTTAGCAAGCATCCGCAACTACTAAAGATCATTAAGGTAAAACCCAACCATAGCATTAAAGCATCAAGTCCCCTTTATCCCATAAGCCACAACCCCCTTACTCGGGTTTATGCTTCTGTCACTCAAGCAACCCACTATAAGCGAATCATGAACATATTGCAACACCCTACAGCGGGAATCCCTCACTCTTGCGCGACACGGAGGGCGCATTAGGACAGCACCAATAATAAAACATGCAACTCAAACCAATCACGATCATCAATTAACCCATAGGACAAAACGGATCTACTCAAACATCATAGGATAGCCATACATCATTGGGAAATAATATATAGCGTTGAGCACCATGTTTAAGTAAAGGTTACAACGGGTATAAGAGGGGTTACACCGTTGAATAGAGGAGGGAAGAGTTGGTGATGAGGGCGGTGAAGTTGTTGGTGTAGATCGCGTTGATGATGGCCCCCGGCGGCGTTCCGGCGCCACCGGAAGCAAGGGCGAGAGAGCCCCCCTTCTTCTTATTCTTCCTTGACCTTCTCCCTAGATGGGAGAAAGGTTTCCCCTCTGGTCCTTGGCTCCCATGGCATGGGAGGGGCGAGAGCCCCTCTGATATTGGATTTGTCTCTCTGTCTCTCTCTGTTTCTGTGTTTTCAGATTCTGCCCTTTCACTGTTTCTTTTATATCCGGAGATCCGTAACTCCGATTGGGTTGATACCTTCGCCCAGTTTTTTCTCCGAAAATTAGCTTTCTTGCGGCAAAAGAAGAGCATCAACCGCCTTACGGGGTGCCCACGAGGGTCAGGGGTGCGCCCCCTGCCTCGTGGCACCCTCAGGCACCGTCTCGCGTTGATTCTTCTTCCCAAAAATCACAAATATTCCAAAAATATTCTCCGTCCGTTTTTATCCCGTTTGGACTCCGTTTGATATGGGGTTTCTGCAAAACATAAAACATGCAACAAACAGGAACTGACACTGGGCACTGGATCAATATGTTAGTTCCAAAAATAGTATAAAAAGTTGCCAAAAGTATATGAAAGTTGTAGAATATTGGCATGGAACAATCAAAAATTATAGATACGACGGAGATGTATCACTGTGGCTTGAGGACTTTGCTTTGATGCATTGGCGGCAGAATCATGAGTGGCAGAGTCATCATTGGTGGAGTATGAGGCAGCTTTGGGGAACTGTCCATCCAATGGACGAATGCCCTCATCAACAATTGCAGTGGCCTTGCCCTTTTCATCAGTCGAGGAAAATGTCTGCTTGAGGACTTCAATAGGGGGCAAGTAGCTGCCATGGTTGAGTGTGTCAGCCTTGTAGTTGATTGAAGACCTTGATCTGAGGAATCTCATAATCCAGGGAGCATAAGGCTTTAATTCAAAGGGAGACAGTGCAACCTTCACCAGAGTCCTCATGAAGAAGTCATGGTAGTTCACTAGAATACCATGCATTATATTGAATAGCAGATTCTTCATGATGCCAACAACTTCTTCATCATTCGAGTCGTGGCCTTTGATTGGACTTAGTGTCTTTGATAGACAGTCCTAGGCACATACAACAATTCCTTCACAAGGAATTTTGTCCTTGAGGCTTGACCAGGCTTCAGTGGCTTCATCAAAACTTGCATGAAGTGATCAGACAGTTCAGTTTCGTGATAGATAAGACGCGCACCTTCAAGGGGAGGACTGACAGGCAGGGCATGAAGTAATTCAGAGGCCGGTGCTTTGAAGTGAGTATTCTCTGTCATCCAGTCCAACACCCAAAAGTTCACATCTTCGGCATTGCCGGTGATGTGCAGCATCGCATAGAACTGAAGAATGAGTTCTTCATTCCAGTCACATATGTCTGTGCAGAAGTTGAGCAATCTAGCGTCATGAAGAACACTGAGGACTGGTGTGAAGCACGACAGTGATTCCATGTCCATGTGAGGAATATGCGCATGATTGAAGACTTTGTCTTTATTGAAAAGCAGTGAAGAATAAAAGTTTGCTTGGCTGGCAGTCCTGAAACGCTTCCTTCTTAGACGAGCAGAGTCATAAGCGTTGTAGTCGGTGAAGAACCTATGCTCATGGAAGAAGTCATCAACCTTGAATTTTGGCGTCTTCGAGAATGGATTCTTCGGCTTTGGCTGAGGAGTATCGGTCAGTTGCAGCACAACCTCAGGAATCTCAATCTCTGGAGCCGCAGGCTGAGGAATTTCAGCTTCTGCTTTAGTTGCAACCTGGGTCTCCATTTCTTCAGCAGCTTTGTCATCAGCACTAGTGGCTGGAATTTCTTCAGGAATGGAAGGCGCAGTGTGAATTTCATCAGAGCCCATCTGAACTTCTATAGGTACTGGGGACTGAGGAATTTATTGCAGTGGTGTGAACAAGGGAGAGTTGGGGTGCTGACTTTCCCAAAACTCATCATTCATCATAGGTGTGGTGCTCCCAATGTCCACGTCTTGATCTTCTTTCATTTCTTCAACGCCTGCCTCTTTAGTTGTGAACTGAGGCATTAGCGATGATACCAGGGGAGTTGAAGTGATAGTGTCCACTTCAATTTCTTCATCCATCTGCTTTGTCGAAGCAGCAGAGGGATTCTCTTCATCAGATTCACTTGGAATCTCATAGTCTTTACCAAAGGGAATAATTTCCTTTGATGACATGCTTGAGAGAGGAACAACATAAATAGGATTCTCAAGTGAGCTTGTCAAAATCTTCGCCTTCTTGAGTGCAGAAGATTCTGAGGAAGCAGATGCTTTCCTTTTCTTCAGAGCAGCTCGCTCTGCAGCCTTTATTTTCTTCACTTCTAAAGCAGAAGGAAGAACTTGACTTGGTGTTGGCGTTGGTGCAGGAGGAGCAGAGGAAATTGGATCAATTTCTTCAGGAACAACTGATGCAGTTGTCCTGCATGTTCAACTTTTTCAGGCGCAACTTCAGAGGCTTGAGCTGGCCTGACTTGTTCTTCAGGTGCAACACTTGGGGTTGCCCTGGTAGTTTCTTCAGTGGATGGAATTTCTTAATCAGCCCTGGTGCTTGCAGATTCATTAACAGCCTAATTTTCATCAGCGGTCCTGGCATGTTCTTCAGTCGGCTGTGCAGATGCTTCAGCCGGAGGAACTTCAATGTGCGCCGAATCAGCAACATTGGAAGTGAATTTCTTCACCATTTTGACAAATCTGACTTTGGCTCCCAGCCATTCTGCCTTGTAAGCGTCAAATTCATCACTGAGCTTCTTGATCTTAGGTTGCATAGCGATGAGTTGCTTAGGTGATAGCCTCAGAACGTTATCCTTGAGAAAGCGCTGTTTCTTGTACTGGGGTTTCTTCACAGTCCTGGCTTGATCATATTTCCATTTTTCTTCAGCGATGAACTCCGTCAACATGTGACTTTTTCCAGGAGTGAGGTCTAGCTCTGGCAAAGGAGTGTTCGGGTCATTGTGCCAGAGGTCAATGAAATCTAGGATCTTCATCGGATCCAATAGAAGGGGCACAACACTTCCCTTGGCTCTAGCGGCTAGCTGCTGTCTGTCTTTGATGATATTGGCCAATTCTTCATCATCAACTTCGTCATCATCAGACGGTATTTGAAAGACTACCTGCTTCTTGTGAGGACTTGGTCTAGTGCCTCGTCTAGCAGTAGCCTTGGTTTTCAGCAGAGTGGGGCCGGTTGAAGAAGGAGGAGCTGAAGAACTTGCAGAAGCTCCTAAAGCAATTGAGATGCCTGGTGTCCTTTGGCAAGTGGCGAGATGCACAGGTGCTGAGGACTTTGCCGGTGGAGCTGAGGGTTTTGTAACCCGAGGAACTGGAGCAGCTTGAGGAGCTTGTGCAGCTTGACGAACTTGCCGTGAGGGCATAGATGATCTTGGCCGTGAGGGCATTGCTATGGTTGGAGGTTTGCAGGCAGGCTTCTTGGGCATAGCCTTCTTGCTTGAGGAAGCCTCAGCAGCAGCAGCAACAGAATCTTCATTGAATTTTTTCATTGCTTCTTTGGCTTGTTTGGCCAACTTGGCTTGCCGCTTGGCCCATTCAGCAGCATAATCCTCGCCACTTTTGATGCTTGTGGGATCAGCTCTTTGGCCAGGTGCCAACGGAGGTCTTGGGCAAGGAGGGTTTAGAATGAATTTCTTCATATATTTAGGAGGAACATATCTGTAATCCCTCCATTCACGTGCCCATCTTCGTTCAATTTTCTGCATGCGCACCTTGCGCTCATTCTTGGTTTCCTTCCCATGAGTTGCCTCATCAGGCATGCAGTACCCTGCATAAATGTCAGCAGGGATCTCAAAAGCAATGTGGACTTCTAGTTTATTTCCTCCCTTTTGAGGTCTTTTACCATCTGCCATTTTCTTCAGTTGCGGAATTTGAACTATTGAGTTCTTTGAGGAAGTATGCAGCTTTTCTTCAAGGAACGCTGCAAATGAGTTAAGTTGATGAGAACCTAGTGATTCAGTAGCAAACATGTGTACCTATGAATAGAGTATAGGTGCGAAGAATTTGGAGAGGTCATATGCGTTCTCAGAAGTTTTTGCAAAACGGAACAAGTTTGAGGAAATTGACCAGATGTGTCTTGAAGAATTTCACTAAGTGTTCTTGACTTAGGTTCAAGTGTTGTGCGGATTGTGAGATTCACACAATTGAGGAATCTTGAGGAAAAACGTCACATAGAGAAATAGATCAAGAACAGATGATTGTGCAAGGTGTTTAGAGTGTGGAAGTTGAAGAATAAACACCTTTTGAAGATTTGATGAAAATCATCAGTAGTAACAAAGGCGGTAAAAGTAACTTTTAATTACCCTTGACGAAGAACATGACGAACTGGGAGTGTAGATTTATAAGTTCGTCGGCCCAGATCTATCACGCCCTAACTTGGCAGAGGAAGACAACTACGGCGGCGGCGGAGAGAAGATGTCCGTGGCCGGCGCGAGTACGATGGCCACGAGGTTGAGGCAGTGAAGCTCTTCCTCACCAGCGATGATGAAGTTAGCGGCAGTGCTAGGGCTTGAGAGAGCAAGGGGAGTGAGATCGAGCGTGGTAAATGAAGTCTAAGGAGGGAGAGGGGTATTTATAGCCGAAGTGAAAAACCGCTCGCCCGAGGAAAATGGACGAACCTGCCCCTGACCCTTCTCATCCTAGCGACATGTGTCACCCACGTATAGTGTGGTGGAGATCGTGTAAGATCGTGGGTGAATAGATAACTCTTATCGTGGGATGTGTAACAGTTTGAGCGGCAAAAAGCCAAAAATTCAGATAAGAATATTTTAAAGTTTCGTTCGCAATTTGTTCAGCTGACAAGGACACAGTAAAGATTTTGAACGGGTTTTAAATAAAACGCACATGAAGAATTTGTGAACAAACTGGGTTGAGTTTAGCATAGAGGGGGAAAGGGTCCGATCACATTCACTTAGCAGAAAAATCAACTTGAAGAATTGGCAATAAGTGAATGCTGTAGAGGACATAAAAACTCAAGTGTGTGTGTGTGTGTGTGTGTGTGTGTGTGTGTGTGTGTGTGTGTGTGTGTGTGTGTGTGTTTGTGTAGGCAATGAAGAACAATGACGGAAAGAGTGAAGACAATGCAAAGTTGAAGAATTTGAAAAACTGAGGAATTTCAAAGATGAATAGAAAAACTCAAATTGAAGATTTTCAACTTTGGTTGGTGGCGTAACCCACCGTATAAGAATGATGATTTCAGATACCGCGTACAATTGTCGTAGGGTTCTGAGAATCAAATTCTTCATTAATTTCTTCAAACTTAAAGGGTTAGTCTTCATTGATTGAACAAAAACGTTACTTCGTGTGTTGCACATCTAAGTCATCAAGTTTGCATAAGTGTTAGGATGTGTGTCCTTTTCAAAGAACATTCGGAGATTCTAAGATATTTAGCTCACACCGCAACTTGCTAAATCTCTTATCATCCAAGGGCTTTGTGAACATATCGGCCAGCTGGTCTTCAGTATTTGCGTGGTCGATGGAGATGTCGCCCTTCAACACATGGTCACGAAGAAAATGATGACGAATCTGGATGTGCTTTCTCTTCGAGTGCTGAACTGGGTTGTGAGAAATCTTGATGGCACTCTCATTGTCGCAGTAGAGTGGCACATTCTTCACATCGATGCCATAGTCCTTGAGGGTTTGCATCATCCATAGCAATTAAGCACAACAAGATCCAAAGAAGAATGTACTCACTTCAAAGAGAGAGAGTGATACGCAGTTCTGCTTCTTCGAGGACCAACATACCAAGGATCGTCCAAGGAAATGACATGTGTCTGATGTTGAATTGCGGTCCACCCGATCACCAGCATAGTCAGAGTCTGAATATCCAATGAGATCAATGGAAGAGCCCTTGAGATACCATAATCCAAGTGTTGGTGTGTGAGATATATATCAAAGAATATGCTTCACAGTCTTATGGTGTGATTCCTTCAGTGTAGATTGAAATCGGGCACACATGCAAACACTAAGCATAATATCCGGGCTAGATGCACATATGTACAATAAAGAGCCAATCATGGAGCGGTATACCTTTTGATCAAAGTCTTTACCTTTTTCAACAGTGCATAGATGGTCATTTGTGGGCATGGGGATTTTGACGCCTTTGCAATCTTGCATGCCGAATTTCCTCAACACATCCTTGAGGTATTTCTCCTGAGATATGAATATGCCATTGTATTGTTGACGAATTTGAAGACCTACTACTAGGGAAAACCTTATACACAGAATCTTAGCAGCAACGATCTTCAAAATACAACGCTACTGCTATTTAGCAGCAGTGCGTTCCAGGCAAATGCACTGCTGAAAGAAAAGTAGCAGTAGCGTGTTCCCACTAAACCGCGCTACTGCTCTAATTGCCTTGACCTCTCCATCTAGCTAGTTATAGCAGTAGTGCCCTATAACGAACCGCGCTACTGCTACAGATGTTAGCAGCAGCGCACTTCTTTCAAACTGGCAACTACTAAGTTCAGCCCACAAGTTTAGTCCCACCTCGCTCCACGAACAGGGTGTTTACCACCTTAAATATGTTACTCCTCAAACTATCACAAGCAGCTGGTCTTCACCGAACTCTATGTGTAGAATTTGTGGCTGCAATATGAGTCTTCTCCTGTTCCTACCGGAGAGGACTCATATTGACAATTCAGATTGTGCACAAAAAGATCATTGATGGCCAATGTATTTTTGCATTTGACAGACAACTTAGCAGTAGCGCTTTTAGTAGCAAAGCGCTACTGCTAGTCCAACTTAGCAGTAGAGTGCATCCTAGGGCACCGCTACTGCTATTCTTGTTAGCTACATCGCGTTTTCCTACCCGCGCTACTACTAACCCTACCTCATCCCCACGCGCGCGACCGACCCCTCTCTCTCACTCACTCTTCCCCTCACTCTCGCCCGCGCTGATAACCGCCGTCATCGTCCGTCCGCCACCGTGGTACTCCCTCCTTCCATCCCTCCTCCTCCCACCGCGCCCTCCTCCCTCCTCCTCCCATCGCCCCTCCTCCCTACTCCGCCAGCAACCCTCCTCCCACGGCCCCTCCCTCCTCCTCCTCCCACCGCCCTCCCTCCTCCTCCTCCTCCGGCCGGCCCCTCCCCCTCCTCCTCCGGCCGCCCCTCCCCCTCCTCTCTCCTCCCTTCCTCCCTTGTCTCTGTTCTTGCAAATCGTAGGTGTTTTGAATAAAATAGAAGTAAGAAAATTTAGGGTAGAACTAGGGCAGTAGAATTTTTAGCAAGTGTTTAATAGAAAATAGTTTATTTTGTAAGTGGTTAATATAACTAGTTTATTTATATTAGGTACTTAATAGAACTAGTTTATTTGGTAAGTGCTTAATAGAACTAGTTTATTTATAGTAAGTGCTTAATAGAACTAGTTTATTTAGTAAGTAGTTAATAAAACTAGTTTATTTAGTAGTTAATAAAACTAGTTTATTTAGTGTTAGGATTATTTAGTGTTAATAAAACCATTGAAACGCAATGACCATCGATAAGTGGCATATGTTTTGCTGGAGTGTTGATTAATTTCCGTTCCGATAAATTTCAGGCGCTCAATATGTTCTTTTTTAGCAAAGGTCATGCCGGATTGTTTGGGTTTTGCCGTCGAGTTATAATCTTTGAATTTTGAACATAGGAGATGTCTGATGACGATGGGATCCCGGAGTGCGGGTACTGCTACGATGACCGTGGTGTGTGCGACAGGTTTCCTCACCTACAAAATGATAGGTTTTTCATCGTGAAGCTGGAAGAGACCTTCGATGTTTGTACAGTATGCAACGACAAGCATTTCATCGTAATAAATATCATCACTTGTGCTTCTTTTGTTCAACGTGTAATTTATTGATTTTTTCAATTCGACTAGTACATCACGTGCCATGCTAGACCATATGTATTGGAGAAGCTTGGTTTTGGTTTAGATGACTTTGAGAATGTGGAGACGAGGAGGGCTCACTTAAGAACTAAACATGGTTATGAGTTTCTGGTTAAGTTCTACAATGCGGTCAATCGCTCCCATTTCAGTTGCTCTAATTGGGAAGCTCTCTGCAAGGCATATGGATTTGAGGAGGGAATGCGAATAAGATTTGATATTCGTCCCGAAGATTATGATGATGATAATATCGACATCTGGGTGGATGTGGATATGCCTCCAGTTTTACCTAGATGTGAGTTTGTCAAACTAATTTGTTAAATTCAGTAATTTATGTTGTTAATTTAAAAATATTTGGTGTTTGTCCATACTAAACTTATTTATCTATAATTGTCAGCTTATTTCTTATCTTCAAGAAATACTCGGAAGGTAGTAGACATCACATACTACAGCTATGACTCCAAGCTTAATTGTGAGGTGGAAGGTTATCTTGTCTCATTCATAGAAGATGTTGAGGCCTTCAAAACCAGTCGCTCTATCAGCCCAAATTATACTAGATACGTGCCACTAGTCCATAAATTGCTTGATGGTAACTTCATTGCCAAAAACTTGGTAAGATTTTGTTAATGATGGTAACTTCATTGCATACATTATTCTTAAGTAAACTACATTGCTAACTATATATGTTACTATTTTGTTTTTGAACAGAGGCTCCCGAAGCAGGTTGTGCCTGACATGCTATGTACCAAAGGTGATATGCATATGGTTATCTGACGACCAACTGCTTTGGAGGCTTACCATACTGCATACTCGATTTCTTCAAATGATGGAAGGCTCAAAATCAAAGAATGGAGCAAAGTTATGAATGCGCACACACAAATAATCGGAGACAAAATGAATGTGCGCAAGCCACAAGTTGGAGATAGGTTTATGTCCATTCTCCATTATGGTGAAGGACCGGTTTATTTGTTTTATGGTATTTTAGCTAGGAGAGAGGAGTAGGTCCTAAGTATTAAGAACAATTAGTTAGTGTTGATTATATATGACTATAATGTCTTAGACTTGATGGTGATGCTGAGTAGGAGTAGTGATTATGAGTACTATGATGATGATGAGGAGGAATTGTCATTATAACTAGTGACGAAGTTGTTATATGATGTCTCATCATGGAAGAAATGATGATTATGAGGAGTTATATAACAATGATATATTATGATGATAAGTTGTTAATGATATGATGATGATGATGATAAGTTATTATGTCATTGGGTTAAAGAATCGGGATTAGTTTCAAATGGATGGATCCAAAGTGACCATTGGTTACTTTGGATCCATGCACTTGAAACTAATCCAAAGTTCTTTCACCTAGTGATTTAATAACTCATTATGATGTTAAAACATCTCTAAATTGCTACTATATGAAAAATTGTATATAGGTGTATGAATAGACCTAAAATAAAAAAGAAATGGAACTAGGAATAATAGTAGTAGCGATTGTTCCCGAAAGCGCTACTAGTAATTAGCAGTAGCGGATGCCTGGGAAAGCGCTACTACTAAGTAGATATAGCAGTAGAGCATGCCAGCAGGCGCTACTACTAAGCTTTAGCTGTAGTGACTTATCAGTAGCGTGCTTGCCTGCGCTACTGATAGGCCAAAAACCGGCGCTACTGCTAGGCTTTTCCCTAGTAGTAAAACGAATTTCAATTCTCCCATCGCAGACATTTGATGTTCTTCACTCATCATATAGGCAAATTCGTCACTGTAACGTTGGTTAGTACATCCAAAGATAATATCATCAACATATATTTGGCACACGAATAATTCATCATCATATGCTTTGGTGAAAAGAGTTGGGTCGAGTGAACCGGGTTGAAGCCTTTCTTTATGAGGAATTCCTTCAGTGTGTCATACCACGCCCGAGGTGCTTGCTTGAGTCCATAGAGGGCCTTGTTGAGTCTGTAGACGTGATCTGGAAATTTTGGATCCTCAAAACCTGGTGGTTTAGCAACATATACTTCTTCCTGAAGCTTACCATTGAGGAATGCACTTTTCACATCCATTTCATGTAAGATGATATTATGATGGTTAGCGTAAGCAAGCAATATGCGAATAGCCTCAAGTCTACCAACAGGTGCAAAAGTTTCATCAAAATCAGTTCCTTCAACCTGTGTGTAGCCTTGAGCTACAAGACGAGCCTTATTCCTCACCACAAGGTCATTTTCATCTTGTTTGTTGCGGTAGATCCATTTGGTACCGATGATGTTGTGCTTGCGTAGGTCTGGTCGCTTTACAAGCTCCCACACATTGTTGAGCTCGAATTGATGCAATTCATCTTGCATGGCTTGAATCCACTCAGATTCCATGAATGCTTCATCAACCTTAGTGGGCTCTGTGATAGAGATAAATGCAAAATGCCCACAAAAGTTAGATAAGTGTGAAGCTTTTGAGCGCGTGAGAGGACATGGTGCGTTGATGTCATCGATGATCTTCTCGATCTGCACTTCGTTTTCTTAGGCCCAGTGATTTCTTCAAGACCAGTTTCTTCAGCAGAACTAGTGTGATTTTCTTCACGATCCGGAATGACTTCTTCCGCAGATTCTTCGGTAGGGATGATATCCTCAGTAGCTTTGAACTTGATGGATTCCTCAGGTGACATTTCATCTAGCATAGGAGGCAGGTGCTCTATTTGCGAGCAATTAGTCTCATCGAACTACACATCTACAGTTTCAACAATCTTGTGATGATTGATGTTGAAGACTCTGTAGGTGTGCGAGTCCTTTTCGTAACCAAGCATAAAACCCTCATGTGCTTTCGATGCAAATTTAGAGTGATGGTGAGGATCTCTAATCCAGCATTTAGCACCGAAGACTTTGAAATAACTTACATTGGGTTTCTTGTCAGTGAGGGGTTCATATGAGGTCTTTTTGAAGAATTTGTGAAGATATACCCTGTTGATGATGTGGCACGCAGTATCAATGGCTTCAGGCCAAAAGCGCTGAGGTGTCTTGTATTCATCAAGCATGGTGCGAGCCATCTCAACAAGAGTTCTGTTCTTGCGCTCCATGGCGCCATTCTGCTGAGGAGTATAAGGAGCAGATAACTCGTGAGTGATACCAAGTATATCAAGATATTCAACGAGACCAGTGTTCTTGAATTCAGTCCCATTATCACTCCTGATATGCTTGGTCTTCACACCAAAGTTAGTAGAAGCTCTTGAGGAAAATCGTCTGAAGACTTCCTGCACTTCATTTTTGTAAGTGATGATATGCACCCATGTGTAACGAGAATAGTCATCAACTATGACAAAGCCATATAATGATGCAGAACTAGAGAACGTGGCATAATGAGTAGGGCCAAAGAGATCCATATGAAGTAATTCAAAGGGACGAGAAGTGGTCATGATAATCTTCAAGGGATGCTTGGCTCTAGTTATCTTTCCAGCCTCATAAGCCCCACAAAGATGATCTTTGAGGAATTTGACACCCTCGATGCCAATAACATGCTTCTTCTTCGCGAGTGTATGCAAGTTCCTCATCGCACCATGACCAAGTCGTCGATGCCATAGACAACATTCTAAAGCTTTTGCAAGTAGACATGTGGCAGGCTGTGGTCCTACAGAGAAATCAACAATATACAAGTCTCCTTTCCTTCGAAGACTTTGGAATTGTCAGATTCCATCAGCACAATGGAACAATATTTGCCAAAGACGACAGCCATATCAAGATCACAAAGCATTGAGACAGACATGAGGTTGAATCCGAAGGACTCGACAAGCATGACTTTGTCCATGTGTCTATCCTTTGAGATCGCAACCTTACCTAGACCCAATACCTTGCTTTTAAATTTGTTAGCGTAGGTGATATGCTTCAGATGAGATGGTGACAAATCAGTGTCCAACAACAAGTTCCTGTCACCGGTCATGTGGTTTGTACATCCACTGTCGAGGACCGACTCAATAGCTTTAGGTTGTTCATCCTGTAGATGAATTAGTGCAACTTACGAACCATATACTTCATCAGTGAAGAATATGATATCAATTTCATCAACAGTAATAGATATAGTAATATGAGGACGTGAGAAATGAATGATTCATTTCTTTATGATTAGCTTGCGCCCATTCAAGCACATTCAGGTCTCCAGCAAATTCTTCAGACGATTAAGTTCGTTTGGAGACCTGACCCAGCATAAGAGATTAGTTCTTTTTCTTCACCACCCACATCTGCAGGGGTGGCAAAGAATTCATCATTCTGCGAGTTCCATAAGAAAAAGATGGCATTGAAGCCAGTGCACTTAGTTTCACAGAAGAGTGGTTAGGATAAGCATATGAATAAGCAGAGAAACTCTTCGAGGAATTATGAACATGATGGTTTGAAGAATAATGCACATATTTTCTACCTCTTGAGCACTGCGTTGGATTTCCCCGAAGAGGAGAGGATGATGCAGCAATGTAGCGTAAGTATTTCCCTCAGTTTTTGAGAACCAAGGTATCAATCCAGTAGGAGACCACGCACAAGTCCCTCGTACCTACACAAAACGATAGCTCCTCGCAGCCAACGCGGTTAGGGGTTGTCAATCCCTTCACGGTCACTTACGAGAGTGAGATCTGATAGAGATGATAAATAATATTTTTGGTATTTTTGGTATATAGATGCAAAGTGAAAAGTAAAAGGCAAAGTAAAAACAAAGCAAGTAATAAAGTAATGGAGATTGATATGATGAGAATAGACCCGGGGGCCATAGGTTTCACTAGCGGCTTCTCTCAAGAGCATAGATATTCTACGGTGGGTGAACAAATTACTGTTGAGCAATTGACAGAATTGAGCATAGTTATGAGTATATCTAGGTAATGATCATGTATATAGGCATCACGTCCAAGACAAGTAGATCGAAATGATTTTGCATCTACTACTATTACTCCACTCATCGACCGCTATCCAGCATGCATCTAGAGTATTAAGTTAAAACAGAGTAACGCCTTAAGCAAGATGACATGATGTAGAGGGATAAGTTCATGCAATATGATAAAAACCCCATCTTGTTATCCTCGATGGCAACAATACAATACGTGCCTTGCTGCTTATACATCCATCGGGAAAGGACACCGCAAGATTGAACCCAAAGCTAAGCACTTCTCCCATTGCAAGAACTACCAATCTAGTTGGCCAAACCAAAAGGATAATTCGAAGAGACTTGCAAAGATAACTCAATCATACATAAAAGAATTCAGAGAAGATTCAAATATTATTCATAGATAAGCTGGATCATAAACCCACAATTCATCGGTCTCAACAAACACACCGCAAAAAGAAGATTACATCGAATAGATCTCCACGAGAGAGGGGGAGAACATTGTATTGAGATCCAAAAAGAGAGAAGAAGCCATCTAGCTACTAGCTATGAACCCGAAGGTCTGAAGTAAACTACTCACACTTCATCGGAGGGGCTATGGTGTTGATGTAGAAGCCCTCCGTGGTGGATGCCCCCTCCGGCGGAGCTCCGGAACAGGCACCAAGATGGGATCTCGTGGATACAGAAGGTTGCGGCGGTGGAATTAGGTTTTTGGCTCCTGTTCTGAACGTTTGGGGATACGTAGGTATATATAGGAGGAAGGAGTACGTTGGTGGAGCAACAGGGGGCCCACGAGGCAGGGGGGCGCGCCCTAGGGGGGGCACCCCCACCCTCGTGACCGCCTCTTTTGTTCCTTGGAGCAGGGTCCAAGTCTCCTGGATCACGTTCGGTGAGAAAATCACGTTCCCGAAGGTTTCATTCCGTTTGGGCTCCGTTTGATATTCCGTTTCTTTGAAACACTGAAATAGGCAAAAAAAACAACAATTCTGGGCTGGGCCTCCGGTTAATAGGTTAGTACGAAAAATAATATAAAAGTGGAAAATAAAGCCCAATATAGTCCAAAACAGTAGATAAAGTAGCATGGAGCAATCAAAATTATAGATACGTTGGAGACGATCGCATCCCTAAGCTTAGTTCTGCGTCGTCCTCGAGTAGGTAAATGATAAAAAGAGAATTTTTGATGCGGAGTGATACTTTGGCATAATTTCAATGTAAATCTTCTTAATTGTCGTATGAATATTCAGATCCGAAAGATTCAAGACAAAAGTTCATATTGACATAAAAATAATAATACTTCAAGCATACTAACTAAGCAATTATGTCTTCTCAAAATAACATGGCCAAAGAAAGTTATCCCTACAAAATCATATAGTCTGGCTATGCTCCATCTTCCCCACACAAAATATTTAAAACATGCACAACCCCGATGACAAGCCAAGCAATTGTTTCATACTTATGACATTCTCAAAACTTTTTCAATCTTCACGCAATACATGAGCCTGAGCCATGGATATAGCACTATATATGTGGAATAGAATGGTGGTTGTGGAGAAGACGAAAGGAGGGAAGATAGTCTCACATCAACTAGGCGTATCAATGGGCTATGGAGATGCCCATCAATAGATATCAATGTGAGTGAGTAGGGATTGCCATGCAACGGATGCACTAGATCTATAAGTATATGAAAGCTCTACAAAAGAAACTAAGTGGGTGTGCATCCAACTCGCTTGCTCACGAAGACCTAGGGCATTTTGAGGAAGCCCATCATTGGAATATACAAGCCAAGTTCTATAATGAAAAATTGCCACTAGTATATGAAAGTGACAAAATGAGAGACTCTCTATCATGAAGATCTTGCTGCTACTTTGAAGCACAAGTGTGGTAAAAGGATAGTAACATTGTCCCTTCTCTCTTTCTCTCTCATCATTTTTTTGGGCCTTTTCTCTTTTTTTATGGCCTCTTTTTTTCGTCTGGAGTCTCATTCCGACTTGTGGGGGAATCATGGTCTCCATCATCCTTTCCTCACATGGGACAATGCTCTAAAAAATGGTGATCATCACACTTTTATTTTTCTTACAACTCAACAATTACAACTCGATACTTAGAACAAGGTATGACTCTATATGAATGCCTCCGGCGGTGTACCGGGATATGCAATGAATCATGAGTGACATGTATGAAAGAATTATGAACGGTGGCTTTGCCACTAATACGATGTCAACTACATGATCATGCTAGCAATATGACAATGATGGAGCGTGTCATAATAAATGGAACGGTGGAAAGTTGCATGGCAATATATCTCGGGATGGCTATGGAAATGCCATGATAGGTAGGTATGGTGGCTGTTTTGAGGAAGATATATGGTGGGTGTATGATACCGGCGAAAAGTGCGTAGTATTAGAGAGGCTAGCAATGGTGGAAGGATGGGAAAAAGTGCGTATAATCCATGGACTCAACATTAGTCGTATACTTATTGCAAAAATCTAGAAGTTATCAAAGCAAAGTATTACGCGCATGCTCCTAGGGGGATAGATTGGTAGGAAAAGACCATCGCTCATCCCCGACCGCCACTCATAAGGAAGACAATCAATAAATAAATCATGCTCCGAGTTCATCACATAACGGTTCACCATAACGTGCATGCTACGGAATCACAAACTTCAACACAAGTATTCTTTAAATTCACAACTACTCAACTAGCATGACTCTAATATCACCATCTTCATATCTCAAAACAATTACCAAGCATCAAACTTATCTTAGTATTCAACGCACTCAAAAGAAAGTTTCACATATCTTGAATACCAAGTATATTAATATTAAGCAAATTACCATGCTATTAACGACTCTCAAAATAATCTAAGTGAAGCATGAGAGATCAATAGTTTCTTTCAAACAAATCCACCACCGTGCTCTAAAAGATCTAAGTGAAGCACTAGAGCAAAAATTATCATGCTCAAAAGATATAAGTGAAGCACTATGAGCAAAACTATCAAGCTCAAAAGATATAAGTGAAACACATAGAGTATTCTAACAAATTCGAATTTATGTATGGCTCTCTCAAAAGGTGTGTACAGCAAGGATGATTGTGATAAACTAACAAGCAAAGACGCAAATAATACAAGACGCTCCAAGCAAAACACCTATCATGTGGTGAATAAAAATATAGCTCCAAGTAAATTACCGATGGAAGTAGACGAAAGAGGGGATGCCTTCCGGGGCATCCCCAAGCTTTGACTTTTTGGTGTCTTTGGATTATCTTGGGGGTTCCATGGGCATCCCCAAGCTTAGGCTCTTGCCACTCCTTGTTACATAATCCATCAAAAGAATTCACCCAAAACTTGAAAACTTCACAACACAAAACTCAATAGAAATCTCGTGAGCTCCGTTAGAGAAAGAAAACAAAAGACTACTTCAAGGTACTGTAATGAACTCATTCTTTATTTATATTTGTGTTAAATCTACTGTATTACAACTTATCTATGGATTATAAACTATTTTACTAGCCATAGATTCATCAAAATAACTAAACAACACACGCAAAACAGAATCTGTCAAAAACAGAACAGTCTGTAGCAATCTGTAACTAACGCAAACTTCTGGAACTCTAAAAATCCTACCAAAATAGGAAGTCCTGGACAATTTGTTTATTGAACAGAAGAAAAAATAATCAACACAAAAGCACGTTTCTGTGATTTAACAAAATTATATTCGTGCGCGCAAAGTTTCTGTTTTTCAGCAATCAAATCAACTATCATCGTAGGTTATCCTATAGGTTCTACTTGGCACAAACACTAATTAAAACATAAAACAACATCTAAACAGAGGATAGATGGATTATTTATTCCTAAACAGAAGCAAAAACAAAAAAACAAAAATAAAATTGGGTTGCCTCCCAACAAGCGGTATCGTTTAACGCCCGTAGCTAGGCATTGAGAATTTTAATGATGCTCACAAGAAAGACAAGAATTGAAGCGCAAAGAGAGCATCATGAAACACGTGACAAACACATCTAAGTCTAACATACTTCCTATGCATAGGCATATTATAAGTAAACAAATTTGCAAGGGAAACAAAAACTAGCATATGCAAGGAAGAACAAAGAGATGATAGCAATCCAACATGAAGAGAGGTAATTTAGTAATATGAAAATTTCTACAACCATATTTTCCTCTCTCATAATAATTACATGTAGGATCATAAGCAAATTCAACAAAATAGCTATCACATAACATATTCTCAACACGATCTACATGCATGTAAAGTTGACACTCTTCCAAAATAGTGGGATTAACATTAACTAAAGTCATGACCTCTCCAAACCCACTTTTATCAAAAATACCATAAGATCGAACATTCTCCAAATATGTGGGATCTAAAGTTGACACTCTTCCAAACCCACTTTCAATATTATTGCAAAAAATTATTATCAATCTCATATTCATCGTCGGACTTAAATAAATTTTCAAGATCAAAAGAAGAATCACCCCAATCATGATCATTGCAACAAGTAGTAGACATAGCAAAACAAGCACCCCCAAGCTTAGGGTTTTGCATATTATTACCACAATTGCCATCAAGAGAATTTGTAGTGAAATCATTGCAATCATGCTTTTTATCAAAGGAACTAGCAAGTATGGGTGCAATAGCAACGATCTCATGTTTAACATACGGAACTATAGCAAATTCGTCTTCATAAATATTGGCATCATGGCCACAAGAATAGCAAGCATCATGTTCATCAAGGGATATTTCAACCAAATCATCGGATTCATCATTATCTATAGATTCATGCATATCATTATTTTCTTCCAAAGCAACGGTCATTCTTTCAATAAATTCTTGGACCTAGGCATTATGAGCAAAGTTTTCATTGCAATATTTAAGTATGACGGAATTTTCAGATTCGTTGAGAGTAAAATCATACTTTTCAATCAAAGAAGCAACTTCATGAGCACCCTTAAGAACGACAAATTCTTCAATTTGTTCGATATCATAGTAACTATAAACACCCTTTGCATAAGAAGATAAGATTTCATTCTCATTGAACTCACATAGGTAGGGAAGGTGTTTTTTAGGGTTCTTAGAGCAACAAGTAAAATCACAAATTTCACAAAGATTCCAAGCATAGCATACCAAACTATTTATATGATACCTTAAGAGTTTCCCCTTTTTAGACAAACGATGACGCACAAAATGAGCATGCTCATCTAAAGATTTCCCATCAACTAGGCTAGTTGGGGTTTCAGCACGAGCGCATAAGGACAAAGATGATCCAAGTAGAACACTTTAAGTGGATCCATAGATTTAGCAAGCAAAGATGCAAGCACATAGAAGGCACATGGAGACACAAGCAAACAAAAAGGCAAGCGAAAGAGAGAGAGGAGATTGGGAAAGAGAGGGCAAATAAAACGGCAAGGGTGAAGTGGGGGAGAGGAAAACGAGAGGCAAATGGCAAATAACGTAATGCGAGAGATAGGGATTGTGATGGGTACTTGGTATGGTTGACTTGTTTCTTGCGTGAGCCTCCCGCAACGGCGCCAGAAATTCTTCTTGCTACCTCTTGAGCACTCGTTGGATTTCCCAAGAGGAGAGGATGATGCAGCAAAGTAGTGTAAGTATTTCCCTCGCTTTTGAGAACCAAGGTATCAATCCAAGAGGAGACCACACACAAGTCCCTCGTACCTACACAAACGATAGCTCCTCGCAACCAACGCGATTAGGGGTTGTCAATCCTTCACGGTCACTTACGAGAGTGAGATCCGATAGAGATGATAAATAATATTTTGGTATTTTTGGTATATAGATGCAAAGTGAAAAGTAAAAGGCAAAGTAAAAACAAAGCAAGTAATATAGTAATGGAGATTGATACAGAAGGTTGCGGCGGTGGAATTAGGTTTTTGGCTCCTATTCTGATTGTTTGGGGATACGTAGGTATATATAGGAGGAAGGAGTACGTCGGTGGAGCAACAGGGGGCCTACGAGGCAGGGGGACGCGCCCTAGGGGGGGCGCCCCACCCTCATGACCTCCTCTTTTGTTCCTTGGAGCAGGGTCCAAGTCTCCTGGATCACGTTCGGTGAGAAAATCACGTTCTCGAAGGTTTCATTCCATTTGCACTTCGTTTGATATTCCGTTTCTTCGAAACACTGAAATAGGCAAAAAAAACAGCAATTCTGGGTTGGGCCTCCAGTTAATAGGTTAGTCCCAAAAATAATATAAAAGTGGAAAATAAAGCCCAATATAGTCCAAAATAGTAGATAAAGTAGCATGGAGCAATCAAAAATTATAGATACGTTGGAGACGTATCAGTATTCATGGCCTTTAGACTTTCCCTGCGAAACAGAATTGTTAGCACGATGATGTTCATATGAGGATTTTGATCCATGTGATGAATTTGGTCCATATGAAGAATTTGATCTGGAGTTCCTATTCTTCATAGGTGGTGTCATGATGAAATTCACCTGAAAATTTTCAAGGTACCTTTTGGGAACCCAGATTTTCTTCATAGGGGGACCATTCCTGCAGTTAGTTCCAACATATCGAGCAAATACTTCACCATTCTGATTCTTGAACAATTTATAGTTGGAGTCAAATGACTCATAAGAGGAATATGAAGAATCACAAGTAAAGCCATATAGAGTGCATGGATCTACAGGAGGTCCTTTAGCAGCAACCCATGAGGTTTTGGGATATTGCTCAGGTTTCCAGTAGGTCCCGTCAGCATTGAGTTTCCTCTCAAAGGCAATACCCTCTTTCCTAGGGTTCCTGTTCAAGATCTACTTTTTGAGCACATCACATAGAGTCTGATGCCCTTTGAGGTTTTTGTAAATGCCTGTCACATACAATTCCTTCAACCCTGCATTATCGTCAGTGATACTAGTGGTATCCTCAGATGAGGAATTTTTTACCACAGAGACAGTTGAAGAATTTGCAGCAATAGAAGCATTTGAACATTCAGGTGATGAATTAGCAGATTCACGCTCAATGCATTTCAGACATGGTGGAATAAATTCTTCCTGAGCGGAACTGATCTGTTGAGCAAGCAATGAATCGTTTTCCTTCTGAAGATCTTCATAACTCACTTTTAACTTCTCAAGATCTTGCTTTATCTGAAGAAATTCATAAGAAAGCTTCTCATGATCAGTTAAGAGAGTGTTATGATGATTTTGAAGGTTGCCAAGCTTAGACTGATGTTTTTGGAGACTATCACTCAAAGCCTTAGTTCGATTCAATTCCTCACCCAACATATCATTGCTTTCATCAAGCATGTTTTGAACTTTTTCAAGAGCTCTTTGTTGTTTAGTGGCAAGGGAAGCAAGTTTGACATAGCTGGGTCCAAATTCATCACCTGATTCATCATCACTAGATTCGGAAAGGTAGCATCCAGTTACCTTGGCACCCTTTGTCATAAGGCATGGTGCAGTGGATGATGATTCAGGTGAGAAAGTCATCTCCTTGAGTGATTCCTTGAAATCCTCAAACCACGGATCATGACGAGTATGATGGCCTTCGTAGACTTCAGAGAGTCAGTCCCAGATAAGCTTCGCATGGTTGAGATGCATGATGTTCCTGAACTGATTTTGGGACAAACAGGAGCAGATGACATCCTTCGCCGTGAGGTTGAGTAGAGTGTACTTGCGAATATCATCAGCCTCCGTCATCTTTCATAGATTAGTAAGACCAATCTCAGTGATGGTCCACAGTTTGTTGTGCATCGCCATGAGTCGCTTCTTCATCATGGCCTTCCACTCGGGATACTCGCGACCGTCAAAGATGGGGCAAGACACTTTCTTCATTCCTGTAGTCGACATAACTAAAAACTCCAGGCGGTTAAACCAAAATCACACAGAACAAGGGAGTACCTTGCTTTTATACCAATTGAAAGTGCATTACGTCGACTAGAGGGGGGGTGAATAGGCGATTTTTACAAATTCATCACCAAGGAATTTCAGGGTGAGGAATTTCCTAAGTCATGAACAACTAGTAGCAGAATAAGTACTTAGGTATAAGCATTACAAAGCAATAGCATAGTCATCATGATGAAATGAAAGACAGACACAGAGTATAGAAAGCGTAAACATAGGAATAAGCAAGCTGAAGACAATGTGACTGAAGAAATTGGATTGAGGAAATATAGAAAGTCTTCAGTCAAAGTCTTCAAACAGTAATGATCAGGTTCAACAGCACATGAATGAGGAAATGAAAGGGTTGATGAAATAGAACAAGTAGGCTTGGTGAAGACAATGATTTAGTAGACCAGTTCCAACTACTGTGACAGTTGTACGTCTGGTTGGAGCGGATGAGTATTTAAACTCGAGGACACACAGTCCTAGACACACAGTCCTCACTGTATTCTCCATGAGCTAAGATCACATAGACCTCGCCCAACACTCGTGGTAAGTCTTCATAGGTGACTTTCAAACCTTCGCAAACTTGGTTACTCGGCAATCCAAAATTCCTCTTGGATGCTCAGACCATGACGCCTAATCGTCTAGAGGATACACAATCCTCAAAGGTAACAAGCGTCGGTTCCACACAGGAACAATCTCTTCAGTGATGCTCAATCACTTTGGGTTTGTAGGTTTGGGTTTGGGATTTGGGTTTTCCTCACTTGATAATTTTTGCTCAAAGTCCTCGGAGGATGGGATGCTCTCAAATGACAAGTGTCAGTTTCTCTCGGAGCAGCCAACCAACTAGTTATAGCCTAGGGAACATCCTGACATGATAAGACATAAATGCCCTTCAAGGATACGACGTTAGGTGGTAGGATACTTTGGACAGTTGGCGCGTAGCACAGCAATGGTCGGATTTGAGGTTTGAATTCCTCAAGGCTATCATGTTCCTCACTGTTTAGGCAATTCACATTGGTGAATTCCTAACTCCTCAGTTAGAGCAAATTCCTGAGAGAACAGAAGATCTTAGTCTCTGTCACTGAAGAAATTGACTAAACTGATATGAGATTTCCAATGGTTTCACTCGAAAGGATTGGGTAGGTGTAGGATTTTGAGATGAGCATCACTTGGAAATCAGTTTCCGTAGTATTACCTCAACCCCCTTTAACAATACGGTGTTTCCTATGACTCAAGAAAGAGAAAATGAAACTATGAAAACAAAAGTCTTCACGCTTCATAATCCTCGCATGAATATCCAAGTCTTCAAGGTCACACCAATTTCATCACTTTCAAAGTCTTCAGCCGAAGACATTCATTTTTAGGGGTTAACTTTCACTGTAAATATCAAACTCCTCATCGACTTATAGAGCATGTGTACACTCACAAACATATTAGTCCCTTAACCTATAAGTCTTCAATACACCAAAATCACTAAGGGGCACTAGATACACTTACACATATCTTCAGGACTGAGATATAAGATACCCCTCTTCTTCGGAGTGGGTTTAATGTGTGTTTCAGGGGGAGTCCAATCATCATAATTTTTCAATATGTTATTCAATAATTCTTCAGCTTACCCAATAGTTTGTTCCCTGAAAACACAACCAGCACAACTATCTAGGAAATCCCTAGAAGCATCGCTTAGTCTATTATAGAAGATATCAAGTATTTCATTTTTCTTAAGAGGATGATCAGGCAAAGCATTAAGAAATCGGAGAAGCCCCCCCCCCAAGCTTGTGGGAGACTCTCTTCTTCAATTTGCACAAAGTTAAATATTTCCTGCAAGGCAGCATGTTTCTTATAAGCAGGGAAATATTTTTCAGAGAAGTAATAAATCATATCACAGAGACTACCCACACAACCAAGAGCAAGAGTATTGTACCAAGCTTTAGCATTACCCTTTAATGAGAACGGAAATAACTTGAGAATATAATAATAGCGAATCTTCTCATCATGAGCAAAAAGGGTGGCTATATCATTCAACTTAGTAAGATGTGCCACAACAGTTTCAGTTTCATAACCATGGAAAGGATCAGATTCAACCAAAGTGATTAACTCTAGGTTGATAGAGAATTCATAATCCTCATCATCAATAACAATAGGTGAAGTGGCAAACTTAGGATCACATTTCATTTTAGCATTCAGAGATCTTTCCTTATACTTCGATATAGTTTCTCTAGACCATCTCTATCCTTACAAGCAAGAATATCTCTAGTTGCCTCCTCACTCATAGTATAACCTTCTGGTACCTTCGGCAATTCATATCTAGGAGGACTAGTTCTAGTGGGTGTTTCAAGATTTTGAGTTTTAAGTTCATCATCAGATTCAACAATATCATGTTGTCTTACTCTAGCAATTTGTTCATGAAGAAATTCACTTAGTGGCACATCATCATCAAGCAAGGTACTAGCTTCATCATGAGTAGCATTCATAGCAGAAGTAGCATCATCAATAATTTGCGACATATCAGAATTAATAGCATGTTGTGGTGTTGCAAGTTTACTTATAATGTATATTAATCTAAAGCGTAATCGATGGCGTTCCTTACCTCCCCTAGTCTTAGAGGAAAAAAATCTTAGTCTTAGCATCCTTCAGATTCTTCATAGTGATAATATGATAATAATCCCAAGTGGATCAACAAATATAGCTACGCTCCCCAGCAACAGCGCCAAAAAAAGGTCTTGATAACCCACAAGTATAGGGGATCGCAACAGTTTTCGAGGGTACAGTATTCAACCCAAATTTATAGATTCACACAAGGGGAGCCAAAGAATATTTGAAGGTATTAGTAGCTGAGTTGTTAATTCAACCACACCTAGAGATTAATTATCTGCAGCAAGGTGATTAGTAGCATAGTAATATGATAGTTTTGATGATAGCAGTAGTAGCAACAGTAACGGTAATAGTGATAGCAGTGATATTGTAGCAGAAACGATAACAGTAGCAACAGTAGTAACTTAGCAAGAACAATACTCCCTCCGTTCCTAAATATAAGGTGTATTAGTTTTTCAAAAAGTCAACTGTTATCTATGTTTGACTAACTTTACAGCTAAATATATAAAGATTTATAATACTAAATATATAAAATATAAAAATATAGTTCATGATGAATCTAGTGATAATGATTTGGTATTCTAGATATTGATATTTTTGTCTATAAACTTGGTCAAACTTAGAGAAGTTTGACTTTTTGGAAGAATAATACACCTTATATTGAGGAACGGAGGGAGTATAAGATAAATTGTAGGCATTGGATCGGTGACTCGTTGGATGATATTCATCATGAGACAGTTATAACCTAGGGCGATACGGCACTAGCTCGAGTTCATAAATATAATGTAGGCATATATTCTGCAAATAGTCATACGTGCTTATGGAAAGAACTTGCATGACATCTTTTGTCCTACCCTCCCGTGGCAGCTGGGTCCTATTAGAAACTAAGGGATATTAAGCCTCCTTTTAATAGAGAACCGGAACAAAGCATTAGCACACGGTGAATACATGAACTCCTCAAACTACGGTCATCACCAGGAGTGGTCCCGACTATTGTCGCTCTGGGGTTGCCGGATCATAACACGTAGTAGGTGACTATAAGTTGCAAGATCGGATCTAGAACATGGATATAATGGTGATAACATAAACGCTGAAATCATGGCACCCGGGCCCAAAGTGAAACGCATTAAGCATAGCAAAGTCATAGCAACATCAATCTCAGAACATAGTGGATACTAGGGATCAGGCCCTACCAAAACTAACTTGATTACATGATGAATCTCATCCAACTCCCCACCGACCAGCGAGCCTACGAAGGAATTACTCGCTCTCGGTGGGGAGCATCATGGAATTGGCGATGGAGATGTGTTGGTGATGACGAAGATCGAAGATCCCCCTCTCCGAAGCCCCAAACCGACTCCAGATCTGGCCTCCCGATGAAGAACAGGAGACGGCGGCGGCTCCGTCTCATGAAACGCGATAATTCTTTCTCCCTGATTTTTTTCTGGAATAATGGGATTTTATAGCGTCTGGCCAGGTCGTGGGGCCACCGGTGGGCAGCTCCCACTGGCGCGCTTTGGGGGCGGCGCTACTGGTGGGTTGTGCCAACCCAGGTGCCCCCTCAGGTACCCCTTGGCTCTAGAAATTCTCTTTATTGATATAAAAATCCTCACAAAGTTTTGTTCCATTCTGAGAACTTTTATTTCTGCACAAAAACAACACCATGGTAGTTCTGCTGAAAACAGTGTCAGTCGGGGGTTAGTTTCATTCAAATCATGCAAATTAGAGTCCAAAGCAAGAGGAAAAGTGTTAGGAAAAGTAGATACGTTGCAGTCGTATCATCCCGTGGGTCGGCACATTAACAAAAACTATGAGAAAAACCCAAAACATTAGCAAAAACTACGAGAAAAACCCAAAGGAAGAGGAATTTGCAAAAAGGTTCTTCTGGGGCCGCCATCGTGAGTCGTGACGTCCCTAGGGAAGAAAGTCGGACCTCGCATAACAAGTACAATAATAGGCTTAGAGCATATCTAGAACACCTCTTAATCCGCGAAAAACACATTTTAAGGGCAGGTTTAAGCAGTCGAGCAGACCCCTTAAACTTAGACTGTAAAACCGAATATTCGCATATATGTTTCCCCATGTCTTCTTCTTCCTCTCACCCGTGTCCATGATCAGTTATCTCACTCCTACGAAGGTGACGGCCAGCGCATGAAGTGGCCAAATACGGAGCCGCCGGCGTCTAGGACAGCTCGCACGAAGCACCCTAGCGTTGTCGTTGTCGTCGCCGCCGCTGCTCGAATCGATCCAGAAGCTAGCTAGCACTGGCATCGAATCAATCCAGGAGCTAGCTAGCTAATCGATCGACCCAGGAGCTAGCTAGCTAGCTAACTATCGTCGCCGCGGCCAATCGATCCAGAAGCTAGCTAGCAAGCTCCCGATTGCCGTAGCTGCCAAATAGGGAGCCGCCACATCCTGTTCCTCTTCCTCGCGTTAGAGCACGAACGGGATCATCCATGGCCATAGGCACGCTCTCGATCCTTTTGTAGTGCAGAATTTTGTTGGAGCAGGGAGAAATCGGCGGCTGGAAACGGGCCGTAAGGACGGTGGCGCGAGGGTGGCGGAAGGACCCGGTTCATGGCTTGTATACTACCCTCGGATCTGTAGAAGTAGGGGTCGAAGGCTCGCGTTTTTGGTGCTTGTAAAATGTTTGCGGTTCCACGAACTTTTACGGGGTCTGTTCTAGACACAAAATTGGTCACGAACCGTAAACCCATTAGAATTTTACAGGTTTGGTGTTTTTAACGGGTCTACTAGAGATACTCCTATAGCCCGCTTAAAACACAAAAAAGTGCAAACAAAGGTCGGACTCCATAGAACCCTTTATTTATTTTTAAAAGAAAATACCTTTTTACACCTAAATAAATTCTGAAAAAAATTATACATGTACACATATAGTTGTAGTATACATGTATAACATTTGATGAACATACATATTCATATGTGATCTACCCAAAAAGAACAAATACACAGATTAAAATATACCTATTCTTTCTTGTATTTGGGTCAAGTATTTGTCCTGTTTATGTAACATGCAAATAATCAAATTAGTTGATGAAATTTTATACATACTTGAAGAATATACATATGTATGTGTAGAAAAAATTGACATTTTTTGAAACTTCTAAATATATTTTGATTTTTTTCAGAAAAAATGAGCTCCATAAGCTCAGTCTTTGCAACGCTGCTCTCAATTAGAGCATCTATAGCAGATCCCGCAAAGTCGTGTCCCGCAAATATCATGTATGGGTGTCTCATAAAAATTTTATGGTACCGCGAGGCCTCCGGCGAAACAGGTCCTCTAAACTCGTGATGTAAAACTTTTTTGGGACGGATTTAGAGGATCTGTTTCGTGCCGGAGGCCTCGTTGTACCACAAAAAATTTGCTAGGACAAATATTGACAAGTGGTTGGGTATAGATGAATGAAATTTGGCCATACAAGTGCTTATATATACCACTAGTCATGGCATCCAGAATCATGCGCAACATACGAGATAACAAGTTTAGCCATACGAAATGCGCGATCACTGGAGTGTTTCAAACAAAATAACCACAACCGGTCAAGAAGACATCAAGCAACATCCTTTTTGTTACGAAGATCGTCGCCACCACCACCGGTCCTAGAACCTCCATCGCCATCATCCATAATGACCATAGAATGAGCAACACCATCTTCAACAACTTGGACCGGAGAATGAGCACCACCGCCATCATGAACACCGCTTGCCGAAGCACCACCACCACCACCACCCCAATGCCGAAGCCAACACCACCTCCACCACCATTTGCGAAGCCACTACCACCTCCAAACCCACCTCCACCACCATCGCCAACACCACCTCCAAACACACCTCCTCCACCACCATTGCTGAAGCCAACACCCCCTCAAAACCCGCGACCACCTCCAAACCCACCACCATCGCCCATAAAATTTTGAAGCTCCATCTTTCTCTGGCACATATCTCCATTCTTGTCAATTTCCAAAATTCTTTGTCATTGCATCCATGCCCTCTGGATTCATCATCATGAACCGGTCCTCCTCGGCGGTCCCCTCGTCCCTCTCTTTTGCTCATCTAGGGTGATTGTCGGTGTCAAAACCGGCGGATCTCGGGTAGGGGGTCTCGAACTGTGTGTCTAGGCGGATGGTAACAGGAGACAAGGGACACAATGTTTTTACCCAGGTTCGGGCCCTCTCGATGGAGGTAAAACCCTACTCCTGCTTGATTGATATTGATGATATGGGTAGTACAAGAGTGGATCTACCACGAGATCAAGGAGGCTAAACCCTAGAAGTTAGCCTATGGTATGATTGTTGTAACGGTTGTTCGTCCTATGGACTAAAACCCTCCGATTTATATAGACATCGGAGAGGGCTAGGGTTACACAGAGTTGGTTACAATGGTAGGAGATCTACATATCCGTATCGCCAAGCTTGCCTTCCACGCCAAGGAAAGTCCCATCCGGACACGGGACGAAGTCTTCAATCTTGTATCTTCATAGTCTTGGAGTCCGCCAATGATGATAGTCCGCTATCCGGACACCCCTAGTCCAGACTCCTCAAGAGTCCCCGAACCAGGCTTCAATGACGATGAGTCCGCGCGCATATTGTTCGGCATTGCAAGGCGGGCTCCTCCTCCGAATAATTCATAGAAGATTGCGAACACCAGGATAGTGTCCGGCTCTGCAAAATAAATTCCACATTCCACCGTAGAGAGAATAGTATGTACACAAGTTCAATCTGCTGACGTATTTTGTGGCATGATGTCACACCACCACCAAGCCTTTACTTGAATCGTTTTTTATTATACCACCTCAGCGCGTTTAGCGAAGCGGTTTCCTTGGCACGTCTTGTCGAAGCAGAGATCGTGTTCCCCTTCTTCCGGGATTCTCATCAATACGGACATGGGTAACCCAACCGCACCATTGATGGTGGCGCTTGGGAGATAAGCGAGTTTTACCAGGCCGGTGGGGACGCATAGTCTTCGTCCGCCCATATATAAGGGGATAAGGATCCACCTTTTTACCTACGCCTTCTTCCTCCTTTGCTTATCCATCTCCGTGCACTCGAGCTCCAGCGCCCAAGCTCGCACATCTCGCCTCAACCTTCTCCAGCCATGTCCGGAGCGGGAGGCAAGTGGATGGTCTCTTCCGTCATGGAGGGGCACATCGAAAAGCTGCGCGGCGCCGGATACCTATCCAGCGGCATCGTGCACCGGCTGCCCGACAAGGGGCAGCTCATCCCCACCCCCAGGCCCCATGAGAGGGTCGTATTCCTTCCCCACTTCCTCCGCGGACTGGGCTTGCCACTTCATCCCTTTGTCCGGGGGCTCATGTACTACTACGGCCTGGACTTCCACGATCTGGCGCAAAACTTCATCCTCAACATCTCGGCGTTTATCGTCGTGTGTGAGGCCTTCCTCTGCATCCAGCCCCACTTCGGCTTGTGGCTAAAAACCTTTAATGTCAAGCCGAAGGTAGTGAAGGGCGTCCAAGCAGAGTGCGGAGGCTCCATGGTGGGCAAAATGCCCAACATCCTATGGCTCGAGGGCGCCTTCGTGGAAACTATCAAAGGGTGGCAATCGAGATGGTTCTATATCACCGAGCCGCGGGACCCTAAATGGGAAGCGACCCCCGAATTCAGATCTGGCGCCCCCATGCAGCTCACCTCCTGGAAAGAGAAGGGCTTGCTATGGGGCAGTTCGGAGGAGCTGACCGACTCTGTCTCGCTCTGCACTCGTGAACAAGAAGCTCAAGCTTGTCAACGTGATCCAGGTCATGCTCGTCCGCCAGATTCTCCATTGCCAACAACGGGCCTTCAATCTGTGGGAGTTCGATCCGGCACAGCACCGGACCCTTAGCGGGCTCTTCGACACAATGTACAAAGCTGCCTGGAGGGTGCTGTTCAAGGGGGGAGAAGCCCCCGCATCCGCGACTGAAGATCGCGGATTCAGCATGAAACGCCCAGCCGGTGCGGTAAGATATGTTATCCTTTATGGGACATTTATTTCCTTCATAGTTTGACTCTATTGTGGGATCTAAAACTCCCCATGCCTTTAACAGGACTGGCAAAGGACGTCCGGACAGGTTAACTGTCCGGCTCCCCTCCCCGAAGACCCAGCGGATACCCGTTTAACGGGACTGCTAGTCCCGGCACTCTATGTGGTGCCGGAGAAGAAGGCCAAGAAGAAGGCCACGGGAACCCGAAGGAGTTCCCGGCGCTAGGTGGTATCGGACTCATCGTAAGATGGCTCCAAGGCGGACTCCTCCCCCGAAGACGAGGAGGAGAAAGAGGACTCTCCCTAGGAGGGGGGAGAGAGGAAGAGGAAGGCTTCCCCAACAGGGGAGGCCGAAGGGTCCAAGAGAGGAAGGACCCTTCCCCCGGACAGCTCCGCCAACGCCAACGACGGCGACGAGGAGTGGCCCTCAAGGGCCAAGCCCCTGGCAAGATCGTAAGTATCCGGATTCCTGAGTGATTTGTAATTTCTCTTTTTCGCCACATAGTGTCCTTCTAATGCCGCACACTACCTGTAGTCCGGCCGAGGAGGATCTTCCCGCTTCATCCAGCGGGTCCTTGGCTCCGTCGGATCTGGATTCCATTCCACCGCCCACCCTCGTGATGCCGACGACGCCGAGGTGGGATCCCGGAGGGGACCCATCGAGGAGGCTGGGCGTGCCGCAAGGCAGCCTCCCGGACTTTTGCGCGGACTCGTGCCGAACCCGCAGTGGTTCTGGAGTCCGGCAGGCGGCCCCTTCATAAGAAGGGCAAGACCGTGACACCGGCAGCCTCCGTCCAGCCGGAGGCGCCGGACAACTTGTTGGAGGCGCTCAACGGCGCTTCCATCGAGGAAGAACACCGCACTATCATGAGTGCGGTGATTCAGAAGGTTCAGCTTGCCAAGAGCGGGCTGACCGAAGCCTGCAGCAGCCTTCTAACAGGCTTTGAGGTAAGAAGTTTTAAAATATGTAATGTAATACCGCATAGACAGTAGCCCCTGATGCTCGGTTTTGTGTTCGGAAAGAAAAACCGGACTGAGGATCTATAAAAGATATACGCATGAGTTCTAAAAAATTATGTCAATATGGGTTTGCAGGCTGCGCTGCTGACCTCTGCCGCACTGACAGCGGAGGTCGATGCTTTGAAGTAGAACCTTGAGCGGTCCGAGAACGAGCTCGGCCTTGCCAAGAAGCAGCTCGAGGACAAAGAAGGTGAGTAACACCGTATTAAATTTGTACCTTACAGAAAAGGATTTTGGTTGCAATATAGATAACAAGGATAACGTGGGCACTGCAGGGGCCACAAGCGAGGTGGTGACCCTGAAGGAGGCCGTGTCCGCGGCCAAACATAATGCGGCCGCAAAACGAGCAGAGCGAGAGAAGCAGGAGGCGCGGGTGGCGGAGGTGCGGCAAGAGCTCCAGGCTCTCATGGAAAAGCATGAGAGTTTGGAGCGCGACTCGAAGACTCGAGAGTCCGAGCTTGCCTCGGCTCTTGAGAGTGCCAAAGCCGCTAAGGCCGAGGCCCATAAGGCCTGTCGGTGTCAAAACCGGCGGATCTCGGGTAGGGGGTCCCGAACTGTGCGTCTAGGCGGATGGTAACAAGAGTTAAGGGACACGATGTTTTACCCAGGATAGTGTTTGACTCTGCAAAATAAATTCCACATTCCACTGTAGAGAGAATAAAATGTACACAAGTTCAATCTGCTGACGTATTCGCGTCATGACGTCACACCACTACCAAGCCTTTAGTTGAATCGTTTTTTATTATACCGCCTCAGTGCGTTTAGCGAAGCGGTTTCCTTGGCACGTCTTGTTGAAGCAGAGATCGTGTTCCCCCTTATTCCGAGATTCTCATCAATACGGACGTGGGTAACCCAACCGCGCCATTGATGGTGGCGCTTGGGAGATAAGCGAGTTTTACCAGGCCGGTGGGGACGTATAGTCTTCGTCCACCTATATAAGGGATAAGGATTCACCTTTTCACCTACGCCTTCTTCCTCCTTTGCTTATCCATCTTCGCGCACTCGAGCTCTAGCGCCCAAGTCCGCGCATCTCGTCTCAACCTTCTCCGACCATGTCCGGAGCGGGAGGCAAGTGGTTGGCCTCCACCGTTAAGGAGGAGCACATCACAAAGCTGCGCAGCGCCAGATACCTTTCCGGCAACATCGTGCACCGGCTGCCCGACGAGGGGCAGCTCATCCCCACCCCTAGGCCCCATGAGAGGGTCGTTTTTCTTCCCCACTTCCTCCGCGGACTGGGCTTTCCAGTTCACCCATTTGTCCGGGGGCTCATGTTCTACTACGGCCTGGATTTCCATGATCTGGCGCCGAACTTCATCCTCAACATCTCGGTGTTTTATCATCGTGTGCGAGGCTTTCCTCTGCATCCAGCCCCACTTCAGCTTCTGGCTCAAGACCTTCAACGTCAAGCGAAGGTAGTGAAGGGCACTCAAGCGAGTGCGGAGGCGCCATGTTGGGCAAGATGCCCAACGCCCTTGGTTCAAGGGCCTTCATGGAATCCATCAAGGGTGGCAATCGGGTGGTTCTACATCACCGAGCCGCGCGACCCTAAGTGGGCGCGGCCCCGAAGTTCAGATCTGGTATCCCTATGCGGTGACCTCCGGAAAGAGAAGGGCTTGCTATGGGGTAATTCAAGGAGCCGCGGGACTCCAAGCTGTATCCGAGTGGTGAACAAGAAGCTCAGGCTGGTTAACGTGGTCCAAGTCATGCTCGTCCGCCGGATTCTCCCATGCCAAGAACGGGCATTCAATCTGTGGGAGTTCGATCCGGAACAGCACCAGGCGTTGAGCGGGCTCTTCGACACGACGTACGAAGGCGCCTGAGGGTGCTGTTTAAGGGCGCCGAAGCCCCCGCATCCGTGACGGAAGATCGTGGATTTCACTCGCGGCGTCCAGCTGACGAGGTAAGTGATTCCACCCCTTTACGGGACACTTGTTGTTAATAGTTCGACCCTGAGCGGGTCTCAATCTCCTTTTTCCTTTGACAGGAGTGGATGAAGAAGGCCGAGCAGCTCATCTGCCTGGCTCCCATGCCAGAAGACCCTGTGGACGCCCGTCTAGCGGGGCTGCTGGTTCCGGCACCGCACGTGGTGCTGGAGAAGAAGGCCAAGAAGGTGGCCATGGGTACTCGAAAGAGTTCCCGTTTTTAGGTGTCCGACGACTCCGAGGCGGATTCCTCCCCCGAAGATGAGGAGGAGGAAGAAGACTCTCTCCCAGAGGAGGGAGAGAGAAAGAGGAAGGCCTCCCCAATAGGGGAGGCCAAAGGGTCCAAGAGGGGAAGAACTATTCCCCCGAACAGCTCCGCCAACACCAACGTTGGCGAAGAAGAATGGCCTTCAAGGGCCAGGCCTCCGGCGAGATTGTAAGTATCCGGATTCCTGAGTAATTTTATGATTTCTTTCTATGTCACATAATGTCCTTCTAATGCCGCATACTGTCTGTAGTCCGGCCGATGATGATCTCCCCGCTTCATCGAGCGGGTCGTTGGCTCCGTCGGATGTGGATTCCATCCCGACTGCCTCCACCCCTCGCGCCGATGAGGACGCTGGGGTGGGATCCCAGAAAGGGACCCATCAGGAGGAGGCTCCGGAGGCGCCGCAAGGCAGCCTCCCGGACTTTGCACCGGACTCCATACCGGAACCCGCAGTGGTTCCGGAGTCCGGAAAGCGGCCCCTTCGCAAGAAGGGAAAGACCGTGACGCCGGCGGCCTCTGTCCAACCGGAGGCGCCGGACAACTTGCTGGAGGCGCTCCAAGGCGCCTCCATTGAGGAAGAACACTGCACTGTTATGAGTGCGGTGATTCAGAAGGTTCAGCTCGCCAAGAGCGGGCTGACCGAAGCCTGCAGTAGCCTTCTAACAGGCTTTGAGGTAAGAAGTTAAAATTATGTAATGTAATACCGCATAGACATTAGCCCCTGATGCTCGGTTCGGTTCGGAAAGAAAAACCGGACCGAGGATCTAAAAAGATATACGCAGGGTTGCTAATAAATTATGTCAATATGGGTTTGCAGGCTGCGCTGCTAACCTCTGCTGCACTGACTGCGGAGGTTGGTGCATTGAAGCAAGATCTCGAGCGGTCCGAGTGAGAGCTCGGCCATGCCAAGAGGCGGCTCGAGGACAAAGAAGGTGAGTAGCACCACTTTGAATATTTACCTTACAGAAAAGGATTTCGGTTACAATAAAACTAACAAGGATAACGTGAGTACTGCAGGGGCCACGAACGAGGTGGCGACCCTGAAGGAGGCTGTGTCCGCGGCCGAACGCAATGCGGCCGCGGAACGGGTAGAGCGAGAGAAGCAGGAGGCGCGGGTGGCGGAGGTGCGGCAAGAGCTCCAGGCTCTCATGGAGAAGCATGAGAGTTTGGAGCGCGACTCAAAGACTCGAGAGTCCGAGCTCGCCTCGGCTCTCGAAAGTGCCAAATCCGCCAAGGCCGAAGCCCGTAAGTCCCTTCAGGAGGTTGAGGATATGAAGAAAATAGCGGCAGGTAAGGCATTTTTCATGCAAAGCAAGCATGTTAATGTAAACTACCTGACACTTACCCGAATTCGGAGCTCTCCAGGGGCGTTTGCAGATCTGCCTTGCAGTGTATCCGATGCCGCCGCATTCTACCGTGGCGAGGAGGGGAGCTCAACGGAGAAGGTCTTCTGGTCTCAGTACGCTGAGGCCGGCCATCCGGTGCCCCCTAGCGACCAGCTGAAACAGTTGGTCGAGCTCCACAAGGTAGCTGAGGAGGCCATGAAGGGCCTTATAGTCCGGCTGTGGCCTGGACAGGCCATGCCTGGGAGCTACTTTGGCCTCGTGCGGCGGCTGGTGGATGCATGCCCCTAGGTGGAGGTCGTCAAGCGCTCCGCCTGTATTGAAGGTGCTCGTCGGGCCCTTGCCCGCGCAAAGGTGCACTGGGGCAGGCTGGATGCAGAGAGGCTTCTTACTGACCCGCCGCCAGCGGGCAAGGAGTATCGTACGCCCAAAATGTACTATAAGACTGTCCTAAAGGGTGCCTGCAATATTGCGGATGAGTGCGCCAGAGATGTAATTTTTGAGTAAACTCGCTATGTATTATCCTGTGCGCTGAAAACTTTGTTCATATGCGCTAAGAAACGCTTGTTTAATTTAAAAAATTACCTTTTGTGCGGCTGTTTATAAGATCTGAGAGATGGCAAGTCGTTGGCTTCAGCCCCCAAGCCACGAGTGCTGGGGCGTTCGGGATAAACTTGAGCACTCTTGTTCCCATTTTTGGGTCCATCTAGGGAGGCGCTCAACACAACGAACAAGGCAACCGGACTTATAGTGCTTGAACACTCTTACTTAGCCATAGAATTCTATAATTTTAAATTTCGGAGAAGCCCCTAGTATTCGGAAGACCGAATTCGGGGCGCTATCCACGCCTTCGTCGGACATTATCCGGTACTTTGCTCAAGCGCATAAGTCTTTAGGGACCCAAAAGACCTCTCGAACAGTGACCAGCTCTCGCCTTATCATGCCGGTCAGTTTTAGCTTTTCCATCGAGGCGCCGCCCAGCTCAACCGGGGCGCAATCGCAGTGGTTCTCCCAGTGCCACCTTAGCCGACAGAATGGAATGTAAGGCACCAAAACGTGGGAGCCGGGCAAACCCAACTATTGACCCAAGACATGATTCGGAGCCGATTCATATAATGCTATAAGTTCGGGGTGCCGCACTTGTGAAAGTGTTCGGACTTATCACACCATAATGCGGGGAACATAAGCCCCTGGTGTATTCGGCCGTACCAAAATATACGGGTGCAAGATGTCATCAGTGAACATATACGTAAAGTAATGCAATAATAGGCAAAAAAATGCTGCATTATTTATTTAAGGAATTCTGCTATGAGTGTGGAAGGATACAAATAGTGCGGTAAGCAAGGGATTGGACTAAATAAACATGTCCCCCTCCAGGGGTGGGCTGCGGACTGGTGTATATAACCGAATTTAATGCTCGTAATGGAGACCACCTGAGTGTTCGTCGCAGCCTTTTTCCCTCCCTGGCTGTTGCATCGTGAGTTCGGCGGGTTCGCCGCCGGACAGGGCCTCTGATGAACGGAGTCCTGTGTATACAAAGAAGGAAAAAAAAGAGAGACACACTTGTGAGCCCCTGGTATGGTCGAGCCGCACTCTGGGTCTGTTGTGGTCGTGCCCCTCCCCTAGGCCCATGGTATCTCCAGAGCGTAATGATGTACGCGGAGGGTTGGTCTTGCAATCATGCGAGGGCTGGGGTTAGGGCCGCATTACGCTGCGATGCTCGGAACGTGCCGGTGGTCTTGGTTGATGTTGCTCCGGCACGTTTGGCCGTGTCCGCCGCTTAATGACGGACTCGAAAATTGCCTTAGAAGGCTGCTCAGATTTCCGCCGCGAGAGCATTGTATGTTCCTCCGCTCGGAGGAGCGTTCCGTATTTCCGTTGACCGTGATGACTCCACGAGGGCCTGGCATCTTGAGCTTGAGGTATGCATAATGCGGCACCGCGTTGAACTTTGCAAACACAGTTCGTCCGAGCAGAGCGTGATAGCCGCTACGGAATGGGACTATGTCGAAGATTAACTCCTCGCCCGAAATTGTCCGGGATCCAAGACCACTTCAGTGTGGTCGAGCTCGCATAATTGGCCTCAACACCTGGTATGACGCCTTTGAAGGTCGTCTTTGTAGGTTTAATCCTTGAGGGTCTATGCCCATCTTGCACATCGTATCCCGATAAAGCAGGTTCAGCTCGCCGCCGTCCATCGGGACTCTCGTGAGGTGAAATCCATCGACGATTGGGTCTAAAACCACGCGCGAATCCGCCATGGCGGATGCTGGTCGGATGGTCTCTTCGATCGAAAGTGATCGGGCAAGAGGACCATGGATTGAACTTCGGGCGATCGCTCGATGGCATATACGCCCTTAGTGCACGCTTCCGCTCCCTCTTGGGTATATGGGTTGCGATATCATGTTTACCGTCCGCACTTGTGGGGGAAACCTTCGTCCTCTCATCGTTTGGTGGCGTGTCTCTTCCTCGTCGTCGCTATGCAGCCCCTTGTCATTGTTTTCGGCAATTAACTTGCCTGCCTCCTTGAATACCCAACAATCTCTGTTGGTGTGGTTAGCTGGCTTTTCGGGGGTGCCATGTATTTGACATGAGCGGTCGAGTATACGGTCCAGATTGGACAGACCCGGAGTTATTCTTTTAAATGGCTTCTTCCGCTGACCGGGTTTAGAGCCTCGGAATCCAGCGTTGACTGTCGTATCCTCGTCGTCGCCGCTAACGCGGCGTTTATTTTTGCTTCGATGTGACCTGCCATTGTGGTCCTTGGTATCCGGACTGCCAGAATTTTTATTGAGGTTGTTGCTGCGTGCTAGCCAGCTGTCCTCCCCCGCACAGAAGCGGGTCATTAGTGATGTGAGGGCTGCCATGGATTCCGGATTTTCCTATCCTAGGTGCCGGGCTAGCCACTCGTCGCGGATGTTATGTTTGAAGGCTGTGAGAGCCTCTGCATCCGGACAGTCGACGATTTGATTTTTCTTTGTTAAGAACCGTGTCAGAATCTGTCGCCGATTCATCCGCTGCTGAATTATGTGGCCTAGGTCATCGGCGTCTGGTGGTCGCACATATGTGCCCTGGAAGTTGTCGAGGAATGCGGCTTCCAGGTCTTCCCAACACCCAATTGACTCTGCGGGCAGGCTGTTAAGCCGATGCCTAGCTGGTCCTTTAAGCTTGAGTGGGAGATACTTGATGGCGTGGAGATCATCGCCGCGGGCCATATGGATGTGAAGGAGATAATCTTCGATCCAAACCGCCGGGTCTGTTGTGCCATCGTAGGATTCAATGTTTACGGGTTTAAACCCTTCGGGGATTTGATGATCCATTACTTCGTCAGTGAAGCATAGCGGGTGTGCGGTGCCTCTGTATTGAGCAATATCACGACGTAGCTCGAGGGAGCGTTGTCTGCTGTGTTTGGCCCGGCCGGAGTTGTTGTATCCGGCGCGACAGTATTCGTCGTGGGTTGTTGGGCGCCCACGTGATCCGTAGATGGATCTGGATTGCCTTGCTTTGTCCTCCAATATATCTCGCAAGTCCGGCGCGTTCCCTCTTGGCTTCGTACTTTTGGAGCGATGCCGGGGTACGGTCTTGGTGGAGGGCCTGGATGCCTCTCTGTCGCGACCACGGGGTGGTCGGTCGGCCTTATTGTGTGCTGGTGATGAAGGTATATATGCTTCCTCCTCTAATCGGGGGAGCAACTAGCGTTTTGGGTAACTCTTGGAGGGACGTTCGAGTTCATACTCTTCGGCCGCGAGGACCTCAGTCCATCTGTCGGCCAGCAGGTCTTGATCAGCTCGAAGTTGCTGCTGCTTTTTCTTTAGGCTATTTGCCGTGGCGATAAGCCTGCGTTTAAAACACTCTTGTTCGACAGGATCCTCTGGCACGACGAATTCGTCGTCGTTGAGGCTTACCTCGTCTCCGGAGGGAGGTATGTAATTATCATCCTCGACCTCTTCGTCTGCCGCTCTCTCATGAGGGCTTGTACGCATCCTCTGCGCTGAGTCTTGCAGAGGGATTGTCTTCGGCACTATCTAGGGTATTATTATCTCCTGTGCCGGAATCTCCATTCTTGCGGTGGCGGGATTTAGAGCAGCGCCGCTGACGTCGGCACTTCGGCTGTTTCTTTAAGGAATCTGCCTCCACTGCTTCTTCGCCGTCCCCATCTTTTGGGGTGTCCACCATGTATATATCATATGACGAGGTGGTCTTCCAAAGGTCCTGTGGGCGCTGGTTCTTGTTAAATCTCCGCATCGCCGCCCATACCGTGGATGTCGCCGGAGTCATAGTCAGCATGTCGGCTAGATCGTCGACGATGGCTACAAAGTGGGTGGTGGGAGGGCTTTGAATTTCTTCGTCGTCAAGATCCCAACCATCCTCGCCATAATCCGCCAGGCTCTCGGATAGCGAGAGATGTTTTAGCGAATTTAGGATGTCGCCAAAGGGTGAGTGTTGGAAGATGTCCGTGGCAGTGAACTCCATGATCGGCGCCCAATTAGATTCGATTGGCAAGGGCGTAGGAGGTTCGGAGTCCGGTGGGGAGTCCGCCACCTCGGAGTCACGAGCTTTACAAGGGACAAGGTTAGTGTTCGGCTCCATCGCCATGGAAGGTGCAGCCCCCGAGGCAGTGTCCAGCCACTAGTCCTCGATCTGTGCTATCGGCTCCGGACTAAGGGCCGGAGCGGATTCATGTGCGGCCACCAAGGCACTGTCCGGTGGCAGAGCTAAATCATGCCCATCGCGACAGCGCGGCACGCTCGGCTGTGGCTCGAGTCCGTCGAAGATTAAATCCCCGCGGAGGTCGGCCGTGAAGTTTAGGCTTCCAAACCTGACCTGATGGCCAGGGGCATAGCTTTCGATCTGCTCCAGATGGCCAAGTGAATTGGCCAGCAGTGCGAAGCCGCCGAGTACGAAGATTTGACCGGGGAGAAAAGTCTCACCCTGGACGGCGTTGTTGTTGATTGAAGGAGCCATCAAGCCTATCGGTGACGACACAGAGGAACTCTCAATGAAAGCACCAATGTCGGTGTCAAAACCGGCAGATCTCGGATAGGGGTCCCGAAGCAAGTGCGCCTAGGCGGATGGTAACAGGAGACAAGGGACACGATGTTTTACCCAGGTTCGGGCCCTCTTGATGGAGGTAAAACCCTATGTCCTGCTTGATTAATATTGATGATATGGGTAGTACAAGAGTGGATCTACCACGAGATCAAGGAGGCTAAACCCTAGAAGCTAGCCTATGGTATGATTGTTGTAATGGAGGTTATGTCCTACGGACTAAAGCCCTTCGGTTTATATAGACACCGGAGAGGGCTAGGGTTACATAGAGTCAGTTACAATGGTAGGAGATCTACATATCCGTATCGCCAAGCTTGCCTTCCATGCCAAGGAAAGTCCCATCCGGACACGGGACAGAGTCTTCAATCTTGTATCTTCGTAGTCTTGGAGTCCGGCGGACGATGCTAGTCCGGCTGTCCGGACACCCCCTAGTCCAGGACTCCCTCAAGGCCCTTCAGGAGATTGAGGCGGTGAAGAAAATAGCGGCGGGTAAGGCATTTTTCATGCAAAGCAAGCATGTGAATGTGAATTACCTGTTACTTACCCGAATTCGGAGCTCTCCAGGAGCGTTTGCAGATCTGCCTCGCAGCGTGTCCGATGTCGCCGCATTCTATCGGGCCGAGGAGGGGAGCTCAACGGAGAAGGTCTTCGGTCTCAAGATGTTGAGGCGGACATCCGTGCCCCCTAGCGACCAGCTGAAGCAGCTGGTCGAGCTCCACAAGGTAGCCGAGCAGGCCATGAAGGGCGTCATAGTCCGGCTATGACCTGAGGAGGCCATGCGTGGGAGCTACTTCGGCCTCGTGCGGCGGCTGGTGGATGCGTGCCCTTGGGTGGAAGTCGTCAAGCGCTCCGCCTGCATTGAAGGTGCCCGCCGGGCCCTTGCCCGCGCAAAGGTGCACTGGGGCAGGCTGGATGCTGAGAGGCTTCTGACAGACGCGCCGCCGGCGGGCAAGGAGTATCGTGCACCCGAAATGTATTATAAGAGTGTCCTGAAGGGTGCCCGCAAGATTGCGGATGAGTGCCCCAATAATGTAATATTTGAGTAGACTCGCAATGTGTTATCCTGTGCGCTGAAATCTTTGTTCATATGCGCTAAGCAACGCTTATTGATTTAAAATATTACCTTCTGTGCGGCCGTTTACCAAATCAGAGAGATGGCAAGTCGTCGGCTTCTGCCCCCATGCCACGAAAGTCTTTGGGGTGTTCGGGATAAACTTGAGCGCTCTTGTTCCCATTTTTGGGTCCATCTAGGGAGGCGCTCAACACAACGAACAAGGCAACCGGACTTATAATGCTTGAACACTCTCACTTAGCCATAGAATTCTATAATTTTAAATTTCGGCGAAGCCCCTAGTGTTCGGAAGACCGACTTCGGGGCGCTATCCACGCCTGGGCCGGACGGAGCCGGTTCCTCGCTCTAAGCGGCATAACTCTTTAGGGACTCGAAAAGACCTCTCGAACAGCGACCAGCTCTCGCCTTATCATGACGGTCAGTTTTAGCTTTCTCCACCGAGGCGCTCGCCCAGCTCAACCGGGGCGCAATCGCAGTGGTTCTCCCAGTGCTACCTTAGCCGATAGAACGGAACGTAAGGTACCAAAACATGGGAGCCGGGCAAACCCAACTATTGACCCAAGACATGACTCGAAGCCGATGCATATAGTGCTATAAGTTTGGGGTGCCGCACTTGTGAAAGTGTTCGGACTTGTCACACCGTAATGCGGGGAACATAAGCCCCTGGTGTATTCGGCCGTACCAAAGTGTACGGATGCAAGATGTCATAAATGAACATATATGTAAAAAAGGAATGCAATTATAGGCAAAAAGCGCTGCATTGTTTATTCAAGGAATTCTGCTATGAGTGCAGAGCGATACAAATAGTGCGGTAAGCAAGGGATTGGACTATTTAAACATATCCCCCTCCAGGGGTAGGCTGTGGACTGGTGTATTTAACAAATTTAATGCTCATAATGGAGACCACCTGAATGTTCGTCGTAGCCTTTGTCCTTCCCTGGCTGTTGCATCGTGAGTTCGGCAGGTTTACCGCCGGACAGGATCTCTGGTGAACGGAGTCCTGTGGATAAATAGAAAAAGGGGAAAAAAGGAAAATAAAAAGAGCGACACACTTGGGAGCCCCTGGCGTGGTTGAGCCGCACTCTAGGCCTGTCGTGGTCGTGCCCCTCCCCCTATGCCCATGGTATCTCCAGAGCGTAATGATGTACACGAAGAGCTGGTCTTGCAATCATGGAAGGGTTGGGGCCGCATTGCTACGCGTGCTCGGAACGTGCCAGGTGGTCTTGATCTGTGTTACTCCGGGCGCGTTTCGCCATGTCCGATTGTTTAACGGCCGGACTCGAGAATTTCCTTAAGAGGCTGCTCTGTACTTCTGCTGCGAGAGCCGCTGTGTGTTCCTCCGTTCGGAGGTAGCGTTCAGTGTTTCCGTTGACCGTGATGACTCCACGAGGGCCTCGCATCTTGAGCTTGAGGTATGCGTAACGCGGCACCGCGCTGAACTTTGTAAACGCTGTTCGTCCGAAAGCAGAGCGTGATAGCCATCATGAACGGGACTATGTCAAGATTAACTCCTCGCTCAAAATTATCCGGGATCCAAGACCACTTCTAGTGTGACCGAGCCTGCATAATTAGCCTCAACACTGGTATGACGCTTTGAAGGTCGTCTTTGTAGGTTTAATCCTTGAGGGTCTATGCCCATCTTGCGACCGTATCTCGATAAAGCAGGTTCAGCTCGCCGCCGCCCATCGTGACTCTAGTGAGGTGAAATCTATCGACGATTGGGTCTAAAACCACGCGCGAATCCACCATGGCGGATATGGTAGGGTGGTCCTTCGATCGAAAGTGATCGGGCAAGAGGACCATGGATTGAACTTGGGCGATCGCTCCATCGCATATACGCCCTAAGCGCACGCTTCGCTCCCTCTTGGGTATGTGGGTTGCGATATCATGTTTATCGTCCACACTTGTGGGGAAGCCCTTCGTCCTCTCATCGTTCGGTGGCGAGTCTCCTCCTTGTCATCATTGTGCAGCCCCTTGTCATTGTTTTCGGCAATTAATTTGCCTGCCTGCTTGAATACCCAACAATCCCCGTTGGTGTGGTTAGCTGGCTTTTCGGGGGTGCCATGTATCTCGCAAGAGCGGTCGAGTATTCGGTCCAGATTGGATGGACCCGGAGTAGTTCTTTTGAATGGCTTTTTCACGACCGGTTTAGAGCCCTAAACCGCGCCGACCGCCGATCCTCGGTGTTATCGCCGTTAACGCGCGTTTGTTTTGTTGTGATGCGACCGCCATTGTGGTCCTTGTTTCGGACCGCCGAATTTTTGCCGAGGTTGTTCTGCGAGCTAGCCACTGTCCTCTACCGCCTGAAGCGGGTCATGAGTGATGTGAGGGCTGCCATAGATTTCGGCTTTTCCTGTCCTAGGTGCCGGGCCAGCCACTCATCGCGGATGTTATGTTTGAAGGCTGCGAGGGCCTCTGCATCCGGACAGTCGACGATTTGATTTTTCTTTTGTTAAGAACCATGTCTAGAACTGTGTGGCCGATTCATCTGGCTGCTGAATTATGTGGCTTAGGTCATCGGCATCTGGTGGTCGCACATATGTGCCCTGGAAGTTGTCAAGGAATGCGGCTTCCAGGTCCTCCCAACACCCAATTGATTCTGCTGGCAAGCTGTTAAGCCAATGCCGAGCTGGTCCTTTAAGCTTGAGTGGGAGATATTTGATGGCGTGGAGATCGTCACCACGGGCCATATGGATGTGAAGGAGGTAGTCTTCGATCCAAACCGCGGGGTCTGTTGTGCCATTGTAGGATTCGATGTTTACGGGTTTAAACCCTTCAGGGATTTGATGATCCATTACTTCATCTGTGAAGCAGAGTGGGTGTGCGGCACCTCTATACTGGGCAATATCATGATGTAGCTCAAGGGAGCTTTGTCTGCTGTGTTCGGCCCGGCTAGAGTTGCTATATCCGGCGCGATGGTAGTCGTCGTGGATTGTGGGGCGCCCATGTGATCCGTAGATAGATCTTGATTGTCTTGCCTTATCCTCCAATATATCCCGCAAGTCCGGCGCATTCCCCCGTGGCCTCGCGCTTTTCGAGCGGTGCTGGGGTACGGTTCTGGCGGAGGGCCTGGATGCCTCTCTGTCGCGGCCACGAGGTGGTCGGTCTGCCGTATTGTGCGCTGGTGATGAAGGTTTGTATGCTTCCTCCTCTAGACAGGGGAGCAACTTGCGTTTGGGATAGCTTTTGGAGGGGCGTTCGAGTTCATACTCTTCGGCCGTGAGGACCTCGGTCCATCTGTCGGCCAGCAGGTCTTGATCAGCTTGAAGTTGTTGCTGCTTCTTCTTCAGGCTGTTCGGCGTGGCCATTAGCCTGCGTTTGAAATGCTCTTGTTCGACGGGATCCTCGGGCACAACGAATTCGTCGTCGTTGAGGCTTGCCTCGTCTCCGGAGGGGGCATGTAATTGTCATCCTCTAGCTCCTCATCTGCCGCTCTCTCTTGAGGGCTGGTTTCTCCGTCCTCCTGTACTGAATCTTGCTGGAGAGGGTTGTCTTCGGCACTGTTTGGGGTGTTATTGTCTCCGGTGCCGGAATCTCCATTCTTGCTATGGCGGGATTTAGAGCGGCACCGCTGACGTCGGCGCTTGGGCTGTTTCTTAGAGGAATCTGCCTCCGCTGCTTCTTCGCCGTCCCCATCCTTTGGGGTGTCCACCATGTATATGTCGTATGATGAGGTGGTCTTCGAGTGCCCCGTAGGCTCTGGTTCTTGATCGTCTCCGGCATCGTCGTCCATACCGTCGATGTCTTCAGAGTCGTAGTCTAGCATGTCGGTTAGATCGTCGACAGTGGCTACAAGGTGGGTGGTGGGTGGGCTTTGAATTTCTTCATCGTCCGCATCCCAACCATCCTGACCGCAGTCCGGCCAGGGCTCTCCTGATAACAAGAGATACTTTAGCGAATTCAAGATGTCGCCAAAGGGTGAGTGCTGAAAGATGTCCGCAGTGGCAAACCCCATGATCGGCGCCCGATCGAATTCGATTGGTAGGGGCGCAGGAGGTTCGGAGTCCGGCAAGGAGTCCGGCACCTCGGAGTCACGAGCTTTGCAAGGGACAAGGTCGATTCGCCCATCGCCGTGGAAGTTTCAGCCCCGAGGCGGTGTCCAGCCACTGTCCTCGACCGCACGGTCGGCTCGAACTAGGGGTCGAGCGGACTCGTGCGGCCTCGTGGTACTGTCCGTGGCAGAGCTAAGTCATGCCCATCGTGTGATGTGGCACGCCGGTCAGTAGCTCGAATCCATCAAGATCAAGTCTCCGCGGATGTCACCGTGAAGTTTAGGCCTCCAAACCTGACCTGATGGCCAGGGGCATAGCTTTCGATCTGCTCCAGATGGCCGAGTGAATTGGCCCGCAGTGCAAAGCCGCCGAACACGAAAATCTGTCCCGGGAGAAAAGTCTCACCCTGGACGGCGTTGTTTTTGATTGAAGAAGCCATCAAGCCTATCGGTGACGACACAGAGGAACTCTCAATGAAAGCACCAATGTCGGTGTCAAACCGCGGATCTCGGGTAGGGGGTCCCGAATCTGTGCGTCTAGGCGGATGGTAACAGGAGACAAGGGACACGATGTTTTACCTGTGTTCAGCCCTCTCGATGGAGGTAAAACCCTACTCCCGCTTGATTGATATTGATGATATGGGTAGTACAAGAGTGGATCTACCACGAGATCAAGGAGGCTAAACCCTAGAAGTTAGCCTATGGTATGATTGTTGTAACGGTTGTTCGTCCTATGGACTAAAACCCTCCGGTTTATATAGACACCGGAGAGGGCTAGGGTTACACAGAGTTGGTTACAATGGTAGGAGATCTACATATCCGTATCGCCAAGCTTGCCTTCCACGCCAAGGAAAGTCCCATCCGGACACGGGACGAAGTCTTCAATCTTGTATCTTCATAGTCTTGGAGTCCGACCGATGATGATAGTCCGGCTATCCGGACACCCCTAGTCCAGGACTCCCTCAGTGATCTTGCGCTCTTCGAAGGCACACCTCTTCTCCCACTTATCCTCCTTGGGCTTCCCTTTCTTATCGGCCATGGCCACTTTAGCATCCCAATGCTTGGTTAGAATGGTCTCTTTCATCTTTGCCATTTTACCAATCTGATCTCTCAAAGTGGTTGCCTCTGTTGTCCTCTTCACTCCCACTTTCTCCTTCTCGTTTCCATCTGATTTTCCCTTGTTCTTCCCTCCTCTTGGTGCATCGTCACTATCATCATCCTCATCTTCCAATTTTTGACGAAAGCACCTTTCTTCGGGGGAGCTTCCTTTTCCCTCACCCTCCAATTCTCACAATCCTTGAGCAGGCACCAACAATGATGAAGAGTGAATGATCGGCCCTTGAAACCTACGGTTTGCTTGAAATATGCATTGGCATTGCGTTCCTACACATGGACATTGAGACAACTATGAGCACAAACTTTTATCAAGTAGGCCAAAGTCAACAAAGTGAAGAAAACACTCACATGATCATCAATAGTGGTGCCACTTGGGGGTGCATTCCGCACTTGCTCCAAGCACCCACTCCAATGACCGCAAGTTTTCTTGATCACGTCCCAATGACCTTCAAGTGACTTCAAGGACCGGCTAGAAGGGAACAGGATGATTTGGTGGTACAAGTGGTACCGGTCCTCGATCCTTTGCCAATATTCCTAAAGCTTTGATCCTTGCCAATATTCCCAGTGCAATAACATAGTTCTTAGTTTGCACAATAATATGCAAAGTGGATTATCTCCTGCTTGGATCAAAGGCTATTCAAACACCTTGAACTACCAAGATTGCTTGCCAGATTGCAGACTTAAGCCCTTAACTAGATAGAAAATGCTAAAAGTCTATGAAATCATTGTAACCCTAAAGATTTACATCTTTTCATAATCACCCACACAAGCATGCTTACCTTCTAGGCCTCTATTGACCTAGCAATGCGATGGGGCACACAATAAGAATACTTCCTAATATAGAGGTGTTCTAAGTGCGTGTCCTAGTATCATAGACTCTCACACGCCTTATATCTATTTCTAGGGAGTTGGACCGCTCCCCCATTAGATCCAATAGTATCAAGAAAATAGTCATAACAATTTTTCCAAGACGCATTGCATCTGCTAGTATGAACAAAGAAAAAGATAGGACATAAATAGTTCTCACAGTAGTACCACATAAATACGATACAGTGAGGAAAATGAAAGTGTAAGCAAATAGGAAGATATAGTACTAATAAATTTTGAACAACTAGTTCTAATTTCTTAGCCTTAAGGACTATCAAATAATACTCTGGTAGACCATAGTATCAGTGTGGTGACCATAGTGTCAGCAAACATACATGCACAAATATTTACCAAAACCTATCTCTGGTAACAACCAACCCATTATGTCGATGAACAGGATTAAAAATCCTCAACAAAAGGCAATCATAAGAATCCAAAATCCATAACAAAAGGCAATCATAAGTATTCATGTGCCATTGAAATATTTAATCAGTACATTCAAAACAACATTGAAATACATTTTCAAATATAACCTAAATGGCATATACATGAAGAACCATCATAAACTTCACACCTTGCTCATGTCATCTAACTTGAACTTCAATGCTCGTTGTCACTTTACCAGAAAACATTAATGTAGACAACATTATCCCTGCTGAAAAGTTAAAAAGGGGTGATTAGCATTGACCACTACCAAATTATTTAAAATTAGACAAATAACACAGAAAATGACATATTGTCCGCAACAGTATAAGCACTTGATGTGTCTCCAATGTATCTATAATTTTTTATTGTTTCATGCTATTATATTACAAATGTTGGACACTTTTTATGCAATTTTATATCATTTTTTTGGGACAACCTATTAACTTAGTGCCCAATGTCAGTTGCTGTTATTTGCTTGTTCTTGACTTTTCAGAAAATCAGTACCAAAAAAAGTCCAAACACGATGAAACTTTACGGTGAATTTTTTTGGACTAGAAGGGACACTAGAGCGTTCTGGAGGAGGCCAGAACATCTATGAGAGAGCGACGAGCTCACCAAGGACGCACCCCCAGAGGGGCTATGCTCATGGGTCCTATGCATCTCTGTTTGACGTAATTCCACCTCTATAAATTCCCAAATATTCCCAAACCAACAGAGAGTCACCCGAAACAATTTTTCCGCTGCCGCAAGCTTGTTGTTCCGTGATCCCATCTGGAGGCCTTTTCTGGTACTCTGCTGAAGGGAAAATCGATCAGGCAGGGCCTCTACATCAACCTTGCGGCCCTACCGATGATGTGTGAGTAGTTCACCATAGACCTACGGGCCCATAGCTAGTAGCTAGATGGCTTCTTCTCTCTCTCTTTGATCTTCAATACAATGTCCTCCTCGATGTTCTTGGAGTTCTATCCGATTTAATCTTATTTTGCGGTGTGTTTGTTGGGATCCGATGGATTGTGGATTTATGATCAAATTATTCATTATAAGTAATTGAGTCTTTCCTGAACTTTATTATGCATGATCATTATAGCTTTGTATCTCTCTCTGATCTATCCGTTCGGTTTGGCTAACTGGGTTGATTTATCTTCAGTGGAGGAGGTGCTTTGTGATGGGTTCAATCTTACGGTGTCTTCACGTCATGACAAAAGGGGTAGTGAGGCGCATATAGTATTGTTGACATTAAGGGTAAAACGACGAGGTTTATTTATATTGCTTGAGTATTTGTATACATCATGTCATCATACTTAATTCATGCATTACTCTGTTTGTTATGAACTTAATGCATAGAGAGGAAAGCATAGAAGCGCTCTCCAAGTGGAGTAATACTAGTAGATGCAGAATCATTTCGGTCTACTTGTCACAGATGTGATGCCTATAAACATGATCATTGCCATGAATAACATCATAACTATGCGCTTTTCTATCAGTTGCCCAACAGTCATTTGTCTACCCACCGTATGCTATTGTTTCGAGAGATAAGTCTCTAGTGAAAACTATGCCCCCTGGGTCTATCTTAATCATATTACTAAAACCAAAAACACCTTGCTGCAATTTATTTATTTTTCTTTTTTTCAATTTATCTATCTACCACTATCAGATTTAATCCTTGCAAGTAATGAGTTCGAGAGGATTGATAACCCTCTTGCCCGCGTTGGGTACAAGTATTTGCTCTTTTCTATGCAGGTACCGTTCACAAGGATTTGTGTGGTTCTCCTATTGGTTTGATAACCTTGGTTCTCACTGGTGGAAGTACATATCAGCTACTATATTGCTTCATCCTTCCTCTTCGGGGAAAATCTCAACGCAGCTCACAAGTAGCAACACTCAATCATGGATATTTTTTTCTTCGTCCAGAAGAGTTGTTTCTGGTGGGATTATAGAATAGAAACAAGAGTACGTGGCAGACCTACTTCCTATTTTACATAGGAATAGGATGCACCTAATATTCAAAATGGTAAATTAGTTTCCATGCAATAGGATAGTGTGGGTAAGAGTGGAAATAGAAGGGCACTACTAATTTTACTTTAATGACATATGTGGAGGGTACTTCCATCTGGTTCCAAAAATAGCAAATTTGTGCAAAGAGTAAGAAGGACTTTTCCTGCTACTTGAATCAGTGAAAGACAAAGAAGAATGTCTTTACCATGACAGAGTTTCAGAGACAAGCACGTTTCAGTTTGGTTACCTGCAGATGAAACCCACTATTCTACATTCTATAGATAGAAATATCAATGTTGGAACTTGGAAGGGCGTGTTCAAGTAGTAGTCAAAGAAATACATAGTGTCCCAGTTGAGCAGAACAATTATGCACTATTGCAGGATGGTCCAAACGTGACAGTCGAATCCGAGACCCTTTGACGAAATTGTGTGTGATGCCATAATCGCAAATGGTGATGTAAAAAATGTCAAAAAGGTGCAAAATGTTTGCAATGATAGATGCATCAAACACGATTTAGATTTTAGTTGCGTGTGCAATGCAGGGCATACGGTTCAGTTCAATTAACTGTTTGCGATGAGGAGGAACAAAAGAAACGGGTAGCTAGATGAAGGTGTGTGCGATATACAACATACGGTTCACTTGGATGAACGGTTTGTGATTAGGAAACACAATGGAAATGGTTTAACTAAACAAGACGTATGTGATACGCTGCAAACAGGTCCACAATCAAAAATGTGTGTGAAGACCAATAATAACACAGACGATTGCTGCTAATAAGATGGGTGATTTGCTCTGTCTACAGAAGAATAACATGTATGTATGTGTGTGTCTCTCTATCTATCTATCTCTCTCTCTCTCTATATATATATATATATATATATATATATATATATATATATATATATATATATATATATATATCTGGGCTATTCTGTTACATGTAACAAAATATTATTCTGTTACCCTTTTTGAACTGACGGTTTCAGAAGGTTGTATTGATCATTTTCATCTCGTCGAACTGATCATCCATCTCCTTATCTGATCGAACTGACGTCTGCCTCCTCATCTACCCGAGAACGACAGCCTGGACCACTGGCTCCACGAGCGCGCGGACGCCGGCTACCCCCTGCCCTGGCTGGCGCAGCTGCGGATCGCGCGGGGCGCGGCGAGCAGGCTGGCGCACCGGCACGGCGGCGCGCGGGTGATGCATCCGAGACGTGAAGTCGAGCAACATCCTGCTGAACACGGCGATAGAGACGCGTCTCGGGGACTTCGGGCTGGCGTGCGGGAGAGACGACACGCACGTGACGATGGACCTGGTGGGCACACTGGTTACATCCCGCCGGAGTGTGGGCACTCGCCGGCGGCGACGTACCGGGGCGACGTGTACAGCATGGGGGTGGTGCTGGTGGAGCTGGTGACTGGGCGGTGTCCCGTGGACATGGCGGCGCGGCTCGGCGCGTGGGACGTGACGGTGTGGGCGGTGCGGCTGCGACGGGAGGGGCAGGGCCACGAGGCCGTGGACGCCGCTGTGTCGGGGCAGCACTGGGTGGAGGCGGCGAGGGTGCTGGAGTTGGCGTGCGCCTGCATCGGCGAGGACCCCAAGGCGAGGCCCACGACGCAGGAGCTCGTCGAGCGGCTTGACGCCATCGCCGCAGCCACAGCCGCCCCGGATTCGCTTCGCCATTGTAGATAACTGAAGCTTGTGTAGATGACTGAATCGATACTACAGTAGCTAGCTGCGACAGTAATATCTCATGTACATTTTGACAAGAGTTGATTCGCGTATAAAGATTAAATGGATGATGATTCGGAATTGCTAAGTTTTTCACCCTGCGGATTTAAAAAGGGCATGGCCGTTTAACTATTTTTTAGAGTAATCTTTTTTCAACACCGTTTTTTTATCCTTCGAACTATTTCACCTAAAGAGTTTGGACTTTTCTATAGTCAGACCTTGGACTGATTGACCGCCCACCCCCTTGATACCTAACGGTAGTCTTTGACTTTTTTTGCCTTTACATTTTTTATCGTACAATTTGTCGATGTCATCGTCTCCGAGCTTGAGTGGCTTACACCTGTTGAGCTGATTGAATTGTTGATGTTGAACTTTTTTTGCTTTTTTACCTTTACATTTTTTGTCATACAATTTGTCGGTGTCATCGTCTCCGAGCTTCAATGCTTATATCCGTTGAAATGACTGAATTGTTATGTTGAAATTTTTCTTGATTTTATTATGATTAAGGTGTAGTTTTGAATATGGTAAGAATGCATCATTTTTTGGGACTCCCGAAACGAACGGCAGACTTCTCCAACCAGGTTTTTTGATGCGTGTCGGATGAGCACTTAAACTCATAGAAGCAAAAAATTTGGGGGATAATTTTGTTTTCTCGCCCGCACTAATGGTGAATCATCACCCGAACTTGCACAGTTTAATGTAGGCGAATTGACTGAAGTTTGTTCGTAATAAATATTTTTTTTCTCTTCAAATTTTCTTTGAATTCCTTAGAACGAACTAACTATGTTTTATTTTTCAACTTATATGCTAGTAATGCATGACCTTACAAACTCACAAGTTTTTAATTGTGTTTGATGAGCACTTGAACTTATAGAAGTGACCTTTTTTTAGATTCTTATTTTTCTTAGTTTTTCGCTTCCATTGTTTTGTCTCCATTTTAGAACTTGTGGGCACGCACGAGATCACTATAGCATTAGCATGTCCATGCTATTCAACTGATGTTTTTTTGTCATTGCACTGTTGTAACATAAGGACTAGAACAAGTATCAATATAAATTGACGCTTTTTTGTAGGTTTTTGGGAATGATAATTTCTGTTTTGTAAATATATAAAAGTTTTAAATACGTGTATTGCACCATTTACAAATGTTTGTACTGCATATGTCCATAATAATTAACACAAGCACCGTGTGGGCTAGGAAGAACATGGCACTTGAATCAGAATTGACACTGAAGAAACTCGGTACAAATCATTACTTATTTAGGTGATATATCTAAACTTACAGAATTTTAAAACTTGAACTAACGATATTTCCTGACACACACCAACTTTTCTGTGTCTTTTTCATTGACTGATGTTAGAATATACATCGAACTAATATTAAGTTTAATACAAACATTCTCTATTCATGAACTGACATTTTTTTCTTCTTGTGGACTAAAGAAAAGAGAACAAAAATAGACACAGAACTCATGCTAGAATACACACTGAAGAAAAAAGAATTTCTTCTCCATGGACTGATGATAGAATACACAAATATCAAGTATTCTGTCATCAGGTTTTTTCATGGCAGGCGGTACAAGAATGAGCAGGAAAAAAAGAATCATTCACACGCGAGTACAACAGCAATACAAGTTCAGTATCATCTCTCGCACACACACCTCCTCGACTGCTTCATGTGCGCTTCTCCCTTATTGCTGCGTGCACCTGCCTGCGTGCACCTGTGTTGAGTGTACAGCAGCAACACTTTTCATGAACATCGACGAGGCGTGCAGTTGTACTGCCGAGATGAAGATCCTCGACCCCGTTGCTCCCTTTGCGACCGCTGAGCGCAAGCCTTGGCGTGGCCGCCGTAGGTGGTGCGTGGGAGGGAGACGGCGGCTGGTGGCGCGGGGCGGGGCATCGAGGACGGTGTGGCACATGAGTGGATTGCGTACCATGCCCAGGGAGGCTGGTGGTCGGGGCGGCGGCGCAGTGGGGGAGGCTGCTAGTCAGCACAAATTATGTACATCAACAATATTCGCACCACAAGAAAATGAAGCAGTAAATATACCATATTTTTGTACATACAAGCATACGGAAAATTATAGAATCGACATAGCATACCCTGATATGTAGTTGCACTGACGCTCTGGGAATTTTAGAACTGAAGAAGCACGGACTGGCTGCACTAATAAATAAGATATAAATGTTTACTGTCCAAGAGCGGCCGTGCCATGTATTCAGAATTTCCTCGCACCATTTGTCATACACAAAAGTCATGTATGGCTATCAAGCACATCTTCTATATATAGAAGGACCATTAAGGGTCTTAGAAACCAACTAGGAGTACATGATTTCAATCAACTCGATGCTCATCAGTACTAGAATTATTGGACAAGAAGTTTAGATTTGTACCAGCACACGCACCAAACTTACAGATTTTTCTTGAACTTATTTAGGTGACCGAAGACAAGCAATGAAACAGATATAATAACAAAACTTTCATTCTCATACATCTAGAGAGATGTAAACAAACTATTTTACTACATTGCAATGTTGATTCGATGGGCACTGGCTACAGTTATACATAAACTCTTTACCTTTTTCTCAGTGAAAATGTCAGAAGGGCTCATTTATTTTTCGTTTGAACTTACCACGTTTCTCAGTTTGAACTTTTAGAATTTTGGTCGATGAACTTCAAACATATAACTATTCTTTTTTTATCCATTTGAACTCCTATATAAACTCAATTATTTTTAGACATACGAACAAACATGCAATGAACTGACGAGCAATATTACTGCCTACGAGATGAGAGATGAGAGAGCAATATTACCGTGTACGAGAGAGAGGTTCTGCCTTCTTCCGTCAGGTCTGAAACAAAGCAGCACTAGTTCAATTCAAAATAAAATGTCAGTTCAAACAGGAGGCACGGAGATCTTCACCGTCGGGAGATGGAGAAGAGAGATTTTGAGCAGGGTGTACCTCACGATGACTGGGAAGGAGGCACGGGCAAAAGTAGGCATTGCGACAGTGAACGGCCTCTGGCGGCGGTGTTGGACTGCTGGACGCAGCGGTGTCGGGCCTCGCCGCCGTCCTCACCTGAGGAGGTGCTAGACAGCCCGGCCTGTGTGTGTGCAAGGGAGGAGAGACTCCGATGCTAGATGATGGAAGATGATGGACGACTCACACAGGCTAAACTCTTGAACTTGCGCCACGACAATCTTTGAACCTCCTACAAGAAAATAATATATATCATACATCATTTTTTATTTTAGTTGGGACGGCGCCTGGCTGGCTGGGTATGGCGGTGGTCGGGTCGGGGCGGCGCGCGATCGGGTCGAGGTGGCACCGAGGATGGGCGGGGTGAGCGGCGCCGGTGGATGGGGCATCAGTGGTGATGCTCGGACTGGAGGTTAGGGATAGAATGGGCGGCCCGTGGTTTACTCTTTTTTGTTTTAGTTACCGGTTTGTAAATCGCGTCGCGCCTTTTATAGGAGCAGGGTATAGAATAATATTCTACTTATGTAATGAATAGTCCAATATATATATATATATATATATATATATATATATGTGTGTGTGTGTGTGTGTGTGTGTATGTATGTATGTATGTATATATAGGGCTGGGCTATTTTGTTACTAGTAATAGAATAATATTCTTTACCATCGCCCCCTGTAAGGCCCGGTCTGCATTTCTATACACTTAAAAGAGGCCGACGCGCCGCAACCCCACCTCCTGCTGACGGGCCTCGCCCCACCTCCCAGCGACACACCGTGCCACCACCTCCTGTAGACGCGCCGTCTCCTCCCCCGCCGATGTGTAGCCCCTTGCCTCCCGGCGACATGCCGCCCCCTCCCCTTCCCGCTGACGCGCCCCGCCACCACCTCCCGCCGATGCGCAGCCCCCTGCCTCTCGGCGATGTGCCGCGCCACCACTTCCCACCGACGCGCCCAGCCACCACCTCCCCCCTGCCTCCTGGCGACGCGCCGCCCCCTCCCCGTCCCGCCGACACGCTGCACCACCACCTCCCCGCGCCTCGGTCGCCTTCCTCCTCGGGAATCGTCCGCCTCCCTCCTGAGATCCCAGCGCCGCACTACCGCCGCCCAACCCCTCCGCCCGCAAGCTAGGGCACTGGGCCGCCCTCCTCGTCGTGGTGTCCCTGCTGACCATCAACAGCGGAAGCTGGTTGGCGACCGGGACCTCATCGTGCTCGTCTCCGACATCTGTGGAGGTAAACAAACTCAGCGGAATTAGTATTGTGAGCTTGTTGGCTAACCAGTCCTGTGTGTTATCTTAATGTTGGACTGAGGAATTTGACATTAAAATTAGTCATCTACAAGTTGGAACATGGAGCTTGCAGCTTATGTTTGTGTAGTTTGAACTTCAGCTGGTCTCCCTCTTGTACTTTAGTTTTTCAGTATTGGTCTAGTCAGTATGGTGAAGATGAAGCTTCTTTTTGAACTTCTCCGGTTAATATACATGCACTTGGTCATCTTTTCTCCATGTACTAACATCAGCTCATTCGGAGTTGTTCGTGTGCTTGTAACATAAATCAGTTCAAATCTCAAATAAAAAATACAGAAGTTCGAAGCCGAGATGTTTGCATATGTTTTGTTGAATTGAGTTCCTTCCTAAAAAAAGCTCTAAATATGTTTGCACATCTTTTTGGTACAAACTTTTAAAAAAGTTTCTTCCTGAACTTCTCAAAATTAATATACATGAACTTGATTATCTTTTTAACATGTACTGATATCAGCTTCGTTGGATTTTGGTGCGTGTGCTTGTAACACAATCAGTTCAGATCTGGAGAGACCATAAGTTCAAGTTCACTAGTATTTATAAATGTTGGTTGCAGTACTAGTATTTACAAATTTCTTATAACCTCCACAGGTCGGAGGCCGTACATATCTCGAGTGACGGGAGTAAAGTCTAGTCTGTGAAAGCAGTTGTACTGATGCGCTACTGGTGGCGTGAAGTCTAGTCTGCCGAGGATTATTCTATTTCGCAGTCTAATGGTGCACTGCCAGTGGCATGAAAGCAATCAAATGGTAAATTACTGACCCTTATAACCTCTTGTGCCGTACGACTGCTAGTTCTTCAACTAAAAAAATGCATTCCCCTGGCATGCTTTCTGGATGTGGTATTACATGATATCAGTCCCCAAAAAATATAAATTTCTTCTATTGTCAGTTAATTTTCTCTAGTATGTATGTTCTGAAGATGATGAGAGAATGGTCTGGTCGAAAGTAGTAGGTTAATTAGTTAGTTGTTGTACTGCAATAGTGGTATGAAGATGATGCACTGCAGGGGTGATCTGAATCCATGAACCGAATGCCTTTTGCAGTAGTAGAGACGTACTTGATATATATTCGCCCAAGCCGCATCTTTGCTTACTTGATGTGATGAGCAGCCATATTTTGCTCAAGATAACTAGAAGCAAAAACAGTCAACAGCGGCATAGCACAGTAGTGCCGCCTGACGTCTCCATCAGCATCTCTCTGTGTCATCTCTGTTAAACTCGCCTTTCCTTGTAACTCTCCAGACTCCAGTAGTACTTGTAAGTAGTGGTATTGTATGAATCAGTCAGAGCCGAGTGAGGCTGCTCCGTCCCCCTATGCCATCCATGCCACTACTTTTTCCTTGCCGTCGAATCTTTTTCCTGCTCTTCACGGGTCAGGATCACACCGTTTTTCTCAGAGCCGAGTGAAAGTATTTCGGTTTGTGTAGAGCTTGTCAGTTCAACAATCAGTCCAGAGGAGGATGTGTAGCCATTCCACCTGATCTCTGGCGTCTTATTCGACCTCCAAAAATTTCATTCTTGAGTTCTATTCTTCGTCATAGGTTTACTGCTATTACCTCAGTGCAGAAGTGCCAAAAAGTTCGGTTCAGACTATACTTAATGTACATATTGTAGATAATATTTGCATTGTCTTATACTCCCTCCGTTCCAAAATAGATGACCCAACTTTGTACTAAAGTTAGTGCAAAGTTAAGTCATCTATTTTGGAACGGAGGGAGTATTTCTTAGTGTGGTTTACATGCGTGGTATCTGATCCATCAGTGCGAAGTGCTCTGTGCATTACGCTCTAGTATTTTACCCACTTGAATGATTGTCCCTAGAGTCCTTCTGTGACCACCAGACTAGCACATTATATATTGCGCTGCGTGCACATTCACTGCCTTTTCTCTTTTCAACATTGTGCTCCTTGCATTTTAATTGGTACACCATTTTCCATATCTAGGATGATACAGCAACTTAGTGGTTATGCATACACCTACTGTCGGCAAACTTGTGAATCAACCACCCGGGCCATACGTTGAAATCAGTGTTTATTTGTAATAATTAGTTTATGTCCATTCAGATAAGCATGAAAATGCATCACCCCCTGAGTAACTAGTTTAAGTAAACTGAAGAGTCCATTGAGTGGTTTTTAATTTTGGCAAACACGATGGCCTTGCAATTGTTTGACCATATTCAGGATCTTCCCTCCATTCTGGCCCCCTCTTCATATCAGCAAGCATCTCCTCTTGCAGCAGGCATCTCCTTGCCAACCACATTGGCTGGGCATGCCTTTTCTTAACTTCGTTTGATTTTGTCATGATTTATATAAAGGCCATTAGCGGTACTAGTACTTATGTTACAACTAGCCATTGACAAGAAAAGCTACAAAAAATCATTTTTTCTGATTGCAAAAAATTCTAAATTTGCTCAGTTCAACATGTAATGTATCATCAAACAACTCATATGCATTTTTATATGCATCAACCTATACAGTTTGGTGTGTCAGTTCAGCTAAGATCAACCTATATGCAAAACTTTCAGTAAATGTTCAGCAGGATCTCTATGCTATTGGTTTCTTTAGTTTACTTGCAAGTTCTAGTAAAAAAAGTTGCGTACACATCCTAGCCACTGCTCACCTCCGCCCCCCTACTGCTGCATACATGGAGCTATGCGGGAAGATGCAAAAGAGATCATTGTCCATCGTCAAAGTCGCACAATACAGTATAATGCATGTATGTATGTAACGGAGCTAGCTAGATGTACTCCAGTTCTTTAGTTCAATTCAGTTCAAGTTTTGTGCTAGCTTGCTAATGAAAACTGAAATTAGCATGCCCTTGGTAGTAACGAGGATGTAGAAATGGAATGCGGCTTTGATGTGTCCATGCGTGACCATCACAGAGCAGGAGGGATACTGGGAGCGATGTGTCAGGAGCTCCACTGGAGTTGTCACCGGCGACGTGGTTTCAGTTCTATTTGGCGCGAGTCGGCAGGTTCCTGATGTTGTGTGCGTCCGTTCTACTCGCACGAGGACGTCAGGTCGCACAAGTGGGCAGGTCCCCAATGGTGGGAACTTGTTCTATTCCTGTTGCTATCAAGCTGTTTGTTGATGTGCTTACAAGAAATAAAATATCCTTTTTGATGTTTCTTTGTTGCCAAATAAAAGCTATTGTTTGATTGTCTACTTGAATGTTCACAAGAAATGATCACACACCAAAGTGACACCCTCAGTTTAATGCATGTTACTCAGCATCCTCCCAATCCGCTCAATCAACTTCTTATTCCACCTCCAAAAAAAATATTCTTTTTGAGCTCTATTCTTTGTCACAAGTTCACCGCTATTACCTCATTTCAAACGTGCAAAAGAGTTTAGTTCAGACTATAGTAAATGTCCATATTGTAGATAATATTTGCATTGTCTTAAATTTCTGGAAACAAGCTTCAGTACAAGAAAAATGGGTCAGTCAGTTCATCCATATCCAAAGCCCCGTCGACGTGCGATGGCAGGAAACATTTCCAGGTTGTTTTCTTTCTTCTTTGCTTAGCACAAATTGCGCAAATTCCTAGTAGAAATAGAACTTGTTCGTATACATGGGTAGGTTCATGAAATATTGTAGTAGTAGTTCGGTGAAAGGATTCACATCAGTTCAAACATTTTTGAATGTTCAGTAAAAGTTCAAATAGACCAGAGGCTTTCACCTCATTCGAAAAGGCTAAAGCAACAGTACAATGATAGAAAAAAATTAGTTCAAAAAAATGCTGGAGGTTTGTCGGAATGACGGAAAAACATTAGTTCAATTTTTCTGTACCATCGCTTTTATTGCTAAATGTTTTAGTCACTTGTTTTCTTGATGCAATCAGGTATTATCTTAAATACTTTGGTCTTGTGCCGCTGGTACTAGTGTGGATGGGTAGCAAGTTCAACTACCAATCAAAACCAAGTTCGGCATGTTGTCTGATTCCCACACGTTCCTAGAAGTTCTAGGATTGGAAAGCTAGCAGCAGCATACTCTTGTTTTCACTGTTTAAGTTCACCTCAATTTCTAATAAATTTTGTTCATAGGAGTGCTTCTAATCAATTAGGAGTAGTTTGGTTTTACTTATGTTCCATGAATTTCTAGTACCCTAATAGATTTGGTAGTGACATCACATGAGCTCCCTCTCCACCACTCCAGGATATGCAGCGCTGTCCTAGTACATCCCCATGGCGTACATTAACTTAGTTGTTATAGCAAAAACAGTAGAAAACTCCTTTTATTTTTATTTTTGAACTTATGATGTTACTGTAAATTAACTTGGTTGTTCTTTTTACATGAACTTGTGCATTGCCTTGTCAGGTTGTGCGTCTACTACTCAAAAGTCTGCAATAGTTCAACGAAAAATGTCTACATCAGTTTCAACTCAAAAAGACCATAAGTTCAGAGGAAGAAAAGGACCACCAACACGTTTTGGTCCATGCAGGCCATCAGAGGAAGAAAAAAAATGTTTCTCCATTCAGTTCAGGTTGCTCTAGGATTTGTCCATGTTCTGGAGGGAAGTAATTGACTTGTGGTTTGGAGTGGTACCTACTGTATAGCAAATATGTGTTGAATACTATTGATTGGAGGGATGTGTACTGATGTACCTTTCCTGCTGGATCCTTCTTTTATAGAATAAATATTTGTTGTTTTTTACAGGAATAATTATTTGTTGTATGTGATGTGATCTGCAAACTATGTATCTAGATTTGGTTCTTTTTATTTTTCTAACATAGTACAGAACATTGAATGATCCATTATATGTAGTTTCATTTGAAACCTTGATTTACTTTTAAATGAAAAGCGCATAATTTTTAATATGTACTTGTACATATGTTTATCAGGGTTGTGCGTGTGCTATACAAAATATTGTACAAAATATTTGAAGCAATTCGGTAAAGATTACATTTGCATCAGTTTGTACTCACAATATACAACAAGTTTAGAGAAAAACAAAAATAAAGTTCGAAGTCGAGAAACATGGGATGTTTGCTCATATGTATAAAAATAATTATGTTTGTACATAAGTTTAAAAATAATGGAAATGAAGAAGTTATATTTTCAAAGTTCATACAACAAAAATTGAAAAGTTCAAATTGAGAAATGTGGTAAGCATCAAATAAAATTCAAAGAACGAAAAAAGAAACAAGTTCAACGTATTTTTTGAGCACTTCGTGAAAGTAAAACTATGAAGTTCGGAGATGATACCACCGAGAAGTTTAAAATTACTCTATGAAAAATACTATATGAAACATTCAAAATTAATCTTTGAAAAATACATCATTACAAATACACACATACATCAGTACAAACACAAGTTCACAACTACAAAAGTTGTATGTTCAAACATGACGTCTCAGATAAGTTTGGGAAAAAGCTCAAACAATAGAAAAACCCATGAAAATTTAAATGGTAAAAGTTCAAGTCATAAAACGCGAGAAGTCCAAAACATCGTTGCAAAAAAATGTTTAGTTCAAAAAAAGAATAAAAAACATTTTTTTTGAAAAAACTATCATTCAATTCGATGATATAAACCATGCAAGTACAGGGGCGTAGATACAATAAAATCGTTGAAAACTTATGAGAAAAAATATTACCCAAAACAAAGCAAAGTCTAGTTAACGAAAACAGACTTAGTATAAACCCATGCAAACATCAGTTCAAGTACTTCTTTTTTCGGAACATTTTAAAATTACTCTCCAAAGAATACATCAGTACAAACGCACACGTAGATCAGTACAAGTATTCTGTTTTTTTGACGAAAAAACAGCTAGATGGGTCTCACCGTAATCCAAATTACTCTTCAACGGTTGCGAATTTGAAAAAACATTCAACATGACTAAGTTTCGTATTTTCGATATCTTTCCAACCGTATATCATTTGCCTCATTTCGACAAACTTTAAAAAAATTACGTTCGAAATCAAATTTAACCATATTCGAATTCATTTTTAAACCGTAAGGAATTAGAAAACATTTCAATACAAAAAAAGTTGCGCATTTTCCTTAGCTTTCCAACGCTGTATCATTTGCATCAATTCGACAAACCTTTTGCAAAAAATCACGAAAATACGTTTCACCCAGAATTTCACCATTTTCTACATTACTTTTAAACCGTATAGAATTAGAAAAAACATTAGATATATGGAAGATGCGGATTTTCACCAGCTTTCCAATGCCATCTTATTTGCTCAATTCCGACAAACCGTTTGAAAATTGAGTTCAAAATACGATTCGCATTTTCGGTTTTGAAAAAAAACAGTTTTTCCAAAACTGGTCTTAAACCATAATAATTTGCAAAAATGTTTAATATACTTGAAATATAGTTGTCAAGAGCTTTCCAGCGATATATTACATGCCCCGTTCCGACAAAAAATATTGCAAACGAATTTTGAATTAAAGAAGACGATCTGTTAAACATAATTGAAAGCATCAGTTCAACCGCTCGAAAATCATCAGTACAACCGCCTGAAATCGTCAGTTAAAGGAGGGTAACAGAATAATATTCTGTTTCGCGAAACAAAATAGCCCATATATATATATATATATATATATATATATATATATATATATATATATATATATATATATAGGAAAATCCATCCTACCACCCGTGGTAGTTACCCCACATGTCTCATATACTACCATGTGGTACTATATATACTATTTTATTATTTTAAATATGTTCATATACTATATCTAAGATATTTCAAAGCAAGTTACATGAAAAATTGCATATGAGCCCATAGTTTTTGATATATTTGTAAAATACGTATATATTTGTACGTAAAATGAGCATACTCAAAAATGGTACATACTACCTAAAAATTAGTATATATACTACCTAATCATTGTTATATACTACATACTACACGTACATACTCTCGGTTCCGACAGATACTACATACAACATACAAAACGCAAGTGGTGGTAACTACCACTGCTTGTAGGAAACATTTGTCCTATATATATATATATATATATATATATATATATAATTGTGTCTATCATAGCTTGCCACAGAACTAGTTAAAGCTTGCTAAACATTTAACGGTTTAAAAGTAAGTAAAAAATATGAAATAAATAGGGGAGCCTCACTCTAATATAATAAGATGATCCAACGGTGTGATTGTGAAACTATGCATTTATGTGTCCTCGACGAAAAAAACAAGCATTCCAGCTCACTCCAGGATCAATATATATTGAAACATTTGTTCTTTTTGTCCAGAACACATGCAGTCATATTTTTTCAATCCATCCGTTGGATCATGTTATATTATAGGTGTGTTGGTTCACTATTTTTCTCAGGATTTTTGAGAACTTTTACACCGTCGAAAACCTTAACTAGTTCTATGGCAAGCTATTGTAAAAAATCCTACTGAATGTCGGATTTCGGGTTCCGCAAACCCTTGAGAGGTTCGAACTCTGGGGTGCGTGCGGAAATCTCAACCTACCAAGCCTGACTACTCACGATCCTCACAGCCTAGCGCGTCGAGCTCAAAGGGACAGAGAGACACATTTGTCTATCCTGGTTCGGGCCACCTTGCAGTCTAATACCCTACTCCAGCTTTTTGGTGAATTGCCTTGAGGGGCAGAAGATGAATTAGTACAGTGGATGAACAACCTCAGGAGGTGAGGTGTTCTTGAGCTTAAGTGAGCTGGTGAGGGAGGAATGGATTCGCCTCCTCTATGGTGGTGGCTAAGACCTATTTATAGTGGCCTTGGTCCTCTTTCCAAATTTAGCGGGAAGGGATCCCACAACGGCCGGATTTGAAGGGAGACAACAAGTACATCCTATCCTGACTAAAATGGTCTTCGCCTGCAAAAGCCCCTGGTCATGACGCTGTGGTGGGCTCGGCGATGACCTCTGTCCTGCCGTCCTAGCGGTCTTGGTCTTGTTGCACCAGAATGGAAACCTTTGGCCGATTCCTCAGGACTCCGCGCCTGCTGCTTGCCTCCTTTACACCAAAGAGGAAACTAGTACTCTGCGTCCGCTGGCGCCCGCCTGGCCTTGGTCGTCATGGCTCAGGTCAGCTGAGCCTCGTGAGGTGCACCTTGCATGGAAAACTACGCTACTCGGGAGCCAGCCTGAGGAGGCCGATCCCCTTGGAGGTCTTGGTGTTGCCTGCCTCGCGAGTCTTGGCCCCTCGCGAGGGTCTTGAGTTGTTGGTGCTGAAGCTGGGCCGTACCAGGCCGTAGATGGATCCATGTCATGGGCGCAGGTAGGCAAGTCTGGGTACCCCCGTATCCAGAACGCCGACAATAACCCCCGGGCCCAAGGCACGCTCAGATGTGGCTTCTAGACGAAGCCAAAGGCCAAGTGCGGAGCGCTGCGGGCCCTAACCGCCTGCGGCCTTGAACGACGCATGGCGATTGATGGGACGTGGGTGGCTCCACTTCCCCACGCTGCCTCGGCAGCCATTCGACTTGACGAGTCGATGCTGCATGCAGAAGATCATCATTGCGCGAAGTCATGGAGGCCGCGGTTGGCGTTCCTATGCCTATAAATAAGGGGAGGGGCAAAGCCCCTCTCGCTCATCTCTTCCTCCGTCTTCCCACTGCTCGTCCCTTCTTCTTCTCCATCTTGCTGTAGCGTCCATGGCACCGACGAGGAGGTTCTTAGCTGCTGAGAAGGGAAAGGCTCCCAAGGAGGGGCCAGCTGGGCCGTGGCCGTCCCCGCAAGCACGCCGCGACCCTGGCGGTGGCCCCCAGGGGGCGCGGGCGCGCATCCCCGAGGGACGGCGTCTCCCTTGGCGTCCGTGGTGGTACTTCTTCTCGCGGCGGGGGCCACTGACCCTGGGGTAGCCCCCACGACGAGGGGAGACGCGCTGTGGTTGCTCGCCCTCCTCGACCACGCTTCTCCTTGCTGGACGTGCTCCCAGAGTTTGTGGTGTGGTCGGAGAGGCCCTCCTGCACCTCGTTCCGGCCTCCATGCTTCATCTCCCATGAGCTGTCGTACTCGAGGCTCAACGGCCTCTAGCTGTAGGCCGACGGCTACTGCAGCAGGGCCTCGTGGGTGGGGACTGAGGTCGCCACCATGGGCAGCATGGTCCTGACCCGCAGCTGGCAGGCGATTGCCCGCGCACGAGGCCTGAGCGGGAGGTGCACCCTCCACTTCAATTATGATGGCCTGACGACCCTCTTCATGAGGGTGTTCAGGAAGGACGGCTGCCGCGTGAGGTGGTGCCCAGAAGACGACAACGACGATGAGCTTGGCCTTGACGTTGGTCATGCCGGTGGCGGGGGTGAGCTTGGCCTTGACAACGTCCACCCCTCCCCCGCAGCGGCAGCTCTTCCTCAGGCAAGAGCTCGAGCAGCGGTGGCTACGATCAACCTCCACGCCGCCGAGCTCAGATCGAGGGAGGCAGCGGATCATCTCGCCGCCACGCCCCGGTGAAGCAGGAGGAGAGCCTGGCCTGAGCTTGGGGCCACCGAACTTGGACACAAGACCTGCCGCGGCCCTGTGGGCCGCTTTTCTTTGACCTTTCCTTTCTTCTGGAATTTGAAAAAAGTAGGGTGCCCCGCTGGGGTGTGTAATGAACTGTGGCAGTTATGCCCCTTCATGCTGTGCTTATTATCTTAATGTTGTGCCATGATGTCTGTATTCTGGGTAGGCAAGGGTAAGGTAACTGAACTTGACATGTTTGCGGTATCTTCCCACCTCACAAGGGCGAGACCCTTGGCCTCTGGCGAAGCCCCCATTCTTGGTGACTCGGGAGGCGTTCAAGGCCTCGGGAGACGTTATAGATATGTCGCGGAGTTGTTTAGAGAAAAAAGAAAACCTATCGAGCACATCATTCCTCCTTGCGCGAGCCCCCTGTCATAGGTTAGCTGTGGCTTAATGCACTGCGTCGCGCTGCCCGACGGGCATGGACAAGAGGGGGTGCTGGTGCCCGTGAGCTTGGTCGAGGGCTCCTCATGAGGATAAAGCCGAAGCACTGGGGCAACGAGGTTTGGCGAGGTGTGCTCGTGCGAGGGGGGCCCGTGCGCACACACCTACCTATCCCCCACGCGCGAAGCGTGCGAGGAAGAGCGATGGGCAACTATCGCCCTTTCCTGGCCCAGGCTAAGAACGAGCAAACGAGAGGAGAGAAAACCCAACTTGGCGAACCAAAGCACGAAAGCACCAACTCCATTAAAGATCACTAAAAGATTGCAAGCAACTTCGGAAAGCAAATGAACAAACGCGTCCAACACCTAGTCTAGTCTTCTCACCAGCGCGGAGCTAAGTGCTGCCACCAGGACGTGGGAGGGAGCCCCTATGAGGCCCCAGGGCAGCTCTCAGGAGACTTCGGGGCGTGTACAACCCCACTCATTATTACATGAGAGTGTCATGAGAGGAGACCTTCACAGGCCGGAGCCTTGCTTCATGGGTAGAACTTCTAAAGGTGCTGGATGTTCCAGGCGTTCTGGATGGGGACCCTGTCCCATGTCTCCAGGCGCACGGCACCAGGCCTGGAGACATGACCAATCCTAAATGGGCCCTCCCACATGGGAGAGAGCTTGTGCAACCCCTCCCTGGAGAGCACCCGCCTCAGGACGAGGTTGCCCACGTCCAACATCCTGGAGAGGACGCTGCGGCAGTGGTACCACCACAGCGCCTGCTGGTACCTTGCCGCTCGAAGCGAGGCTTGACGGCGGCATTCCTTCCCAAGCTGGGATGGTGCGGATGGCTTCCACCTCCGCCCACTTGGTGAACTTGTCGATGGCAACATAGAGGTATCAGTAGCCCCCTGGCGCTTGAGGAAATGGCCCCAAGATGTCTAGCTCCCAGACCGCGAACGACCACGTGAGCGGGATAGCCTGGAGGCCTTGCACGGGATGGTGGATTTTCTTGGCGTGGAACTAGCATGCTTCACAGGAGTGCACCAGCTCAGTGGCGTCGTTGAGTGTGGTGGGCCAATAGAACCCACTACGGAACACCTTGCCCACGAGGGTGGGTGATGAAGAGTGGTGTCCGCAGTCCCCACCATGTATGTATGCCAGTAGCTCGAGCCCCTGCTCCCTGGAGATGCATCGCAAAGAAACATCATTGGGCCTTTTGCAGTACACCTCACTGTCCCGGATGCAGTACGCCATGGCCTGACGAGCCAGGCGCTCGGCATCCTCCTCCTTCTCCGGCAGGGTCCCTGAAGCAGGTACGTCTTGTTCTCCTCGGTCTAGCACCCCTCCTGAGGCTCGAGCAGAAGGAGCAGGCGGGCCCCTGAGATGGGCCGCATGCCGGGCCGCCTGCTGCTGGTGCTTGGGGTAGGTCCTTCTGAGGTGGTGCCGGTGCTGCGGTGGGGGGACACTACAAAAAAATACACTTCCATGATGATACGTGTTTGTCACAGTAGGTCACGTTTTCTGTCATGCATGTACATCCATGACAATTTTATGATAGAATCAAGATAGTCATACCTGTGCTGTCGTAGAAGTGTTCCATGACATTACCAAAATTATCATCACGGAAGTGTCCACTTCCATGACGATAAATCGCGCGTCATAGAAGTGCTTTCGTCAAGGGTGAACGACACGTGGCATCCACCGTAACGGAACACCGTTAAGCTATCGGGTCCGGTTTTGGATCTGATAACCCGTTAATAGCCCCGACCAATGGGGATTTTCCACATGTAAAATCATCATTTGCTGGAGGAAACACGTGTCGGCTCACCGTTGGGACGGATGTCATCCACTCATTGGACAGAAGGCGCCTATGACACATCGACACGTGGCACGGCCCAACAGAGGCCCATTCCTGTGAAAAAGCCGGCCTGTTTGACTTGGACAAAATGTGGCGGACCGGCCCATGGAAAGCCTATTAACGGCATGTTCGCATATAGCCCATTTACAGCCCGCTAACCCAGGGCCCGTTACGACCTATCCGAATTAGGGCCAGTAGCGTCATCTGGGCCGTCCAATATGATTCCAGCCCATTTTAACTTCTGGCCCATGTATGGCCCATGACGTCTTTTGGCCCATATGAGGCCCTTTGTAACTCTTGGCCCATTAACGACCTGCCAGAAATCGCCCGAATGAACAAAGGCATCACTTTATATCCATTAACGACCCGTGGTGAAACTGGCCCGTAATGAACAGTGTATCACTTTATACCCATTAATGGCCTGTTATTCCGTAGGGCCGGTTCCAGCCCATGTTATCTTTCGGTCTTCTTAGGGCCCATTTATTCTTGGGATCATTTCCAGCATTCGTTTACTTACTACCCGTTACTGTCATTTTCTGCTTGTGGGCCAAATTCAGCCCGAGGTTACAGTTGGCCCATTTGTGGCCCGTTAATACGTTGGGCCGTTTTCATAGCGTCATCAAATACAGCTGATTAACGACAACCCATTATGGTCAGCCCATGAACGGACGATTCCAACTCTAGCCCATTTACGGCCATAATGCGGTCTATTATTGGCCAGTGTTTGGCCAACCGAGCATACGGCCCGTAGAAGGCGCATTGATGATACGACCCGTAGAAGGCCCATTGTGTCTATGACCCGTATAAGGCCCGTTGTTTCTATGACCCGTAGAAGGCCCATTGTTTCTACGACCCGTAGGAGGGCCATGGTAACTACAGTAAATATGTAGCCCATGGTTATTGTGGCCTAGTATTAAAAAATAGGTTATTGCGGCCACTAGCAAACCGCAGAAAAAGAACTGCATTGACTACAAGAAAAGAAATAAACAAGAGAATAAGAAAATAAATAAGCAAGAAACTTACGCTAGGCTATCACGGCTATTACACATATACATCCACTGGGCATCAAAGTTCGCCACCAGTGCAAATATAGGGAACAAAGCAGCATATAAACGCCATGAGAAAACAAGTCCGAATCTGAAACCACTTCAAGAGCTCAAGAAAAATATCGAGGTACCCATAATGTCGGCAAGATGCTTAGCAAGCTTATTAACTTTCTCTTGTTTGGCGCTTAAATCCTCCAAAGACTTGTCGTTGCACCGTAAAGTATGCATCTAAATTCTGCAGGACTTCTCGGTCCTTCGGCTTCCAAATGATAACATCTAATCGATGTCTTTCAACTTGAAGTTGAGACTCAAGAAGTTTAACTGATTCTGTAATGAGTTCAAGAGTGGTGCCAAAGAATAGTAGCCAGTAACTCGAACACTACATCAAGACATGACTTTGGGGTTGCCTCAGTGTCTTCAATATAGTTTTTATCATCTTTCTTGGAGACCAACAAGAATGTCTCACTATCTTGAACCTTATCTGTATTACTTCCTTTACCATTGCATAACGGGGTACTCTTCTCCAATATTTTATCCGCATTCTAAAAGAGAAACAAACAAACACATCACAGATTATATGAAACTCATTTTGGTTAACCAGTTCAGTAGTCAGGTGGACAGGATAACAACATGAAACAAACATATATCTATGTAGTATGGTCACTGTATGGTCTATATCATTCTAGTTTATGTTGCCAAATCAACATAGATACAGTTCGAATCATATCTATTTAAGACAAAGCAGCATAGACAGAATATAAGTGTGGGAAACTACACAACAATAACAACACTTGTAATGTGCATGGCATGAGAACATAACTGATTATTCAATTGAAACTGAAATCAACATAGAGCAAGTTAAAACAACAAACACGTTAAAGAAACAAGTTTAAAACATACCTATTGCACCATTGGAGTTTCAATTGCATCCTTCAAATTTGAAATTAGTTGGTATGAGTAAGTACACTGATGCAAGAGCAAAGTAGTATGAACCATAGCTACGGAATCTAACATGAGAACAATTCTTCTTCTGCTTTAAGCGTTGACTTGGGGTTCGGAGTGGTGGTCCTCGTGCTTTGGGCACTGCAGTTGCCTTACTAACTGCTCGTGTTTGGGTGCTCTGTGGTGGAGACGGTGCTGTGTCAATGGGAGCTGGGTTACTATCTGCGGGGGTTGGGGTTAGAAGGGGTGTAGACGGTTCTCTATCCAACTGGGTAGGAGTACAATCTGTGTGAGTCTGGGTTATGTGTGGCGGGGCTGGTTCTTGGGCAAGTACAATGATGGTTCTATCTGCATCGACAGGTAGCACGATCTTTTCTGAAGACCGTGTTTTTACTCCCATAGATATGCCATCACTCCAATTGAAATGGCTGATAAACAAGAAAAATAATTGAATGTATAGACATTGTAAGATAGACAGGTGCAATGGATAGTAGGGAAGAAAATAGGGCATGAAATAATTCACATTTATGTTGTCTAACCAAACAGAATAGCAGGACATAATTTCACATATATGATGGCTAATTAAACAGGATAGCATGACACAATTTCACATGTATGATGACTAACTAAATAGGATAGAATGACATACTTCAAAATATGATGACTATGTAAACAAGATGACATGATATAACTATACGATGTGTCTATTAAAGTGGTTGGCATGCCATAAATCACAAACATGCCGTCTATGGAAACATGATGGCATGATATAATTCATGGATAGAATGACATAATTTAAAATATGATGACTATGTAAATAGGATGAGATGATATAACTATATTATGTCTTTAGGAAATGGCTTGGCATGCCATATTCAGATACATGCTATCTATGTAAACATCATGGCATGATATAATTCAAATATATGATTTATATACTAAGGAAGTGAGCAGAGGGCAATCGCATATATGATGTGTCAACTAAGGAGATGGCATTCATATTGTGTATATGATGTAAAAACTAAGCATTGCAATACAACATATGCATGATATGAGTAATATAACCCTGCCAAGTTTGAGCATGCACCTCAGGGGGATAATAGGACTAGTCATCGCCTCTGAATCTCCTCTCAAGAGCTATCAGAATCAGCAAGATATCTACTTCAGCAGTAGCATTGTTCGCTCAAGACCTTGTTTTCACCCGATTTCTCCATCACCAATTCAAATGGCTAATGCACAGGAAGAGCAGTTGAATATACAAACATTGTCGAAAAAAGCAATGAGAAATACAAAAAAAGGATGACATGATATAATTCACATATATGACGCTTGGCTAAACAGCATGGCATTGCATAATTCACATATATAATGCCTTGCAACAAGATAACATTGCATAATTCACATATATAATGTATTGCAATAAGATGGCATTGCATAATTCACATATATGGTAATTAGACACTAAACAGGTGGCATTCACACAAAGCATGTCTAAACTAAGCAAATGGCATAGGAATGCAAGATACCATACGCACGATATGAGCAACATAACCCTACCAAGTTAGAGCATGCACCTCGGGGGGAAATAGGACTGGTCATCTGTCTCTGAATCCTCCTCTAAGGAGCTATCTGTAACCAGCAAGACATGCGTTTCGTCAGATAGCATTGTCTGCTCTGAAGACCTTTTTTCCACTCCAGATTTTTTTCATGACCGTGCCGAATGGCTGATGCACAGGAAGAGTAATTGAATGTACTAAAATTGTTGACAAATTTAACATGTAATAAAAAATGATGGCATGATATAATTCACATATAAGATGACTGGCTAACTAGGGTGGCATTGCAAAATTCACATATATGATGCCTGGCTAAACAAGATGGCATTGCATGATTCACATATACGATAAAGAAACTAAACATATGGCATTGACACAAAGCATGTCTAAACTAAGCAGTTGACATCTTTGATGTATACAGTAAGCAAAGGCACCATATGCATGATATTACCAACATCAGCATGCCAAGTTAGAGCGAAGACCTCATGGGGTAAATAAGAGTGGTCTTCTCCTTCTGAATCCCCCTCAGAATAGTTATCTTCCTCTTGATTACGATCTGAAATGGGTGGGGGGCTGCCTTTGCACCCACCATGGAGCGACGTCTGCATGTGTCGGATGTTGGGTTTCGGCAGACCCTTAAGGTTCAAACTCTGGGGTGCACACGAAGATCTTCCCCCTACCGATCCATGTCCGATCGCCTCGTGAGAATCTAAGCTAAACGATGAACAACACAAGGGACACGAGATTTATACTGGTTCGGGCCACCGATGTGGTGTAATACCCTACTCTAGTGTTATGTGTGGTGGATTGCCTCAGGTGCTGATGATGAACAGTACAAGAGAAGAACAACCTCGCGAGAGGTGTTCTTGAGCTGGTGCGATGAACTGCTTGGGTGAGTTTGACCGCCTCTTGGATGCTTATCCGATCTCTAGATGCCATCCTACTGTGGTGGCTAGTCCTATTTATAGAGGCCCTATTACTCTTCCCAAATATTGAGCGGGAAGGGCGCCAACAACGGCCATTTTGAAGGGGAACATCTAGTACAAGTTATCCTGACTAAAGTTGGTCTTTGGTCGCCAAAGGCACTGGCAATGACGCTGTCTTGGGATCCACGGTGACCTCCATCATGCCGCTCTGCTGGTCTTGGTCGTGTTGCACTGAAATGGCAATCTTTGCCTGATGCCTCGGTACTCCACGCCCGTGCTTGCCCCCTTTGCACCAAAGAGGAAACAAGGACACTGCGCAGGCCGGCGCCCACCTGGCGCCCGCCTGGCCTCGATTGTCATGGCTTCACTACAAGAAATATGTCAACTTGTGACCACCACTATTGGTCACTGAAAGGTCACAAATTTCCATTTGCGACCTTTTTGTGACCAAAAACAAGGTCAGTCGGCCGTCAGAACTCGACTATAGCGACCTTTCTTCCGAATGGTCAAAGACGCTACGACCAAAATATTCATACTGTGGCGTTTTAGTCACTAGCAACCTCCCCTGTGCCACGAGGCATCCAGCGTGGCAAGTCGATGTGGCACAAGATTCAGCCCGTCCAATTCAATTTTCTACATGGGCCGAGCCCAACAATTCGGCCTTTTATCAGATATTTTCTCTATTAATTTTTCTAGCTACATGGGCCTGGCCCAACAATTTGGCCTTTTTATTTTCTAGGCCTGGCCTTTTGCGGTCCATTTCATTTTTATTTTCGAGGGTTTTTGTGATCCAGTTTTTAGATGGGTCCCAATTGTCGATTTTTCCGGCAAAGGAGCCACATCGCTTTTATCAAAGAACTCATCAGCTTTCCATTTCTCACATTTCTCACAAGACACAAATGACAAATATTTCAAATGAAATGTAACTAGGTACAAAGTATATTTCTCACATTTCTTACAGTTTACAACTTCACCGGATCTCGCTCCGTAATGTGCCGACTACTACGTATCACAATATAACTAGGTACAAAGTACAACCAAAACACAATGCAGATTATCCAGATAACCACCATGCTTCATCATCTTCTTCTTCCAAACAAGTGGAATGAGCCCTCTCTTCTCCTAGGCGTGTTCTCCTACAACAAAGAAGCAACAAATCGAGTTAAACAGAATAACAACAAATCTAGATAACCACAATGCAGTCAGAACAACAATAGAGTCGTATGAGCTGCTTCGCTCCCTGTTAAATGAATAACAACAAATCGAGTTAATAAACAAGCTTGAAGCACTGTGGGAAACAAAAGCATAAAAACAAACTAATGTCTCAGGTATAATCATAGGATAAATTTGTGTTGAAGCACTGTGTTTAGATGTATTTTAATTAATTTCAAATGTGTAATGTAAGGTGTTGTGGATCAGTGTATAAGAACAATAGTTTGTAAATAACAGGAACAACTTGGTATGACACACAGAGCACTATACAGATTTTAGCTTTTCTAGTACAAATAGCAAAACATACTAAATTAATTGAGACATTCATAAATACTTGCCGAGAGACTAAGATGAAACGTGCATATATATACTACTCTAAATTAATTGAGACGCTCATGCCAACATGTTCAGATCGAAATGCACTAACAAGTAGAAACGTCAAGAGATCTATGCTTGGAATCACAACCAACCAATACTTCACTAACATGTCACACTGAGGATGAAAAGAAAAAGAGACAAAAACACAACAGATATATCTTCACATCCTGAAGCAGCACCAACAATGCCTGATTCGGGGGACAAAACTATTAATTAGGGAACAACTCCAACAATAAAAAACAGGGAAGCAGAACTAGAGGAGGAAATCAGATATGAGGTCGTGCAAAGTAAAAGTCAACATACGTACATAGAGTAGATGCACTATAGCAAAAACTTAAGCAAGCAAAACCCATCTTTCCACATTCGTATCTCGTGAGAAAAAAATGTGTAACTCACTTCAATGGGCTGCACCAGCTACGGTTTCTCTAGTTCAACACAACGTACCACGCCATGCTAACATATATTCGTGGAAATTCAGCAGACAGAAACAACATGCTTGCAAGAATAAGTACTATCGATGTCTAGAACTACAACATGCTTGGAATCACAACCAACCAAATGCAAGTCAATACTTCATTAACCAAGCAAGATTATTTCAGTTGATTATATTTGATAGAGCTAGCACATAGATGTTTGATACAGAAAATAGTAATATGGGAATCAGTAAGGTCCTCTCTTAGTGATATGGGGATTAAGAGCATGCACACGAAAGCTAATTGGCAAAAAACTTGTTGTTCTTATACAACTCGCTTATATATGCACGACTCACAGCTCATGACATGATACTAAGAGAGAACATCATAGAGACTCAAGCAGATCCTAATATAAAGCTATTCGCACTATAACTTTCACATCCTAGGGACACAATAGTGTATTACAACACTGTCAGATATAAAACTGAGTAACCAAAGAAGCAATCGATTGAGAACAAATCAGTTGGGGTTCTTAAACTCAAGATGTAGTACGCGCCAGACCGGAGATTCCAAGGTGTGTTATTTCTGCCATTTATTAATTACACATGCTAACACTTATATTCAGAGCACTACTAGTACTTGTTGTACCAATAATGATATGTTTGTACAATGGTTGGTGTACGCGGAGCTCGGCAATGTATGATGTATAACAGATGTTGTATAACAGAGCAGAACGGCAAAAACATTTGGTGGCATTGAGCTATTGACAGAAGTATGCAAAAAAGCTACTCAGTTGCTAGCAAGATGACTCAACAAGAATTGTGAAGGTTGGAGTCTAGAAAGGTATTCCCTGTTGGAAATCGACTACGACAACAGTTAAGCTATGCATCATTCTTGGTGGTGGATCTCATCCCTGTCATTTTTAGCAATCACTGCAAGTAAAAGAAGTAAAGCATGTCAGCTGTATTGATTTTCAAACACACAAAAATGAAGGAGGGTTTGACCAGCTAGGTTCTGAATTGTCCATGAGTGACCTTAGCAACCAAGTTAAGCTATTACATATGCGCTAGAATCCGTAAAATGTACTTATTAAACAATCCATTGTCCCATGTTTGGCATTTCTTGGATAATGAACTAACAGTTCTCAATTTCAAGCTGCATTATTATTCAGCTAGACTAGACTGAAAAACATTCAGCTGTTAATTAATTAAGCACAAGAAAGTTCTTATTTTACATGTATCGTAGCGTAGCAGCCTCGCTTCAGCCTCCGGACGTTGGTTACAGCTTAGAGTTTACATCCAAATGTGGACAATAGCGGTGCCGACATGCCAAGTCTAGCATCAGCTGCTAGACGGAGGAGAGATTGATTCGTAACCCCAAGGATCAGGTCCTGGATCGTGCACTACAAGAGTATCGTGATCTCGATTTCAACAAAGAAAGACGTGGTATTACCGTAACTTGAACCTGTGAGGCGGCGGAGAAGTGCTTGAACTTTGCTGCCGCGAGTGGGGAGCAGCTTGGGCCGGCGACGCCAGCGTGCGTGCGTGGACCAGCCCATGCCCACGCTGGAGGACGAGTCGAGGTCGCAGCTAACTCGAGGGCTTGATGACGACCTACATGAGGAAGAAAAGCAAATCCGGCATGCGTGAGGAACCAAGGCGCACGATCCAGATCGAATCAAAAGAAGAAGAGGGCGAGACCGAACCTCCATCGTGTGACAAGGGCGGGATCCGTAGCACCGTGGTGGCTATGGCGGAGGTCGAGGAGGGCCAGCCAAACGTGTCACCGCTTTTCTTGGAGGTCCGCCACGGCTAGCAACAACACTGGTGGTGCGTGCACCTATGTGAGGAGGGTAGACACTGCGCCGTAAGGTAAGGTAAGGGAAGCCGAGGGGAAAGAGCAAATCGACAGATTGCATTACCTAGACGAGCAGCAGAAGAGGGAGCAGACGTGGGGATGCAGCCAACTCGCGATGCAGACCGAGCGGATCTGGAAGCGGACACCATGGAGATGAGCTCTAGCTCCAGCCCCTGGGCGGATCTAGGAACCGCCGCCATGGAGATGGATCTCCAGGTCCACGCCCTTGGCGGATCTCGGAGCCGCCGCCTGACCTGCTCGCCTGACCTGCTCGGACGTACGGTACAAGGCGGTGGCCGGGGAAGGATCGACGGTGGAGGGGTGAGAGGAGGAGGAGGAGAGGCATCGCAAGTGAGCGCTAGGCAGGGGCGGCGGCGCTGCGGGTCTCTGGTGCATTGGGGAGATTGGAGGTCGTGCGGGAGAAAGGAAGAAAGAAAGGGAGGCGGGGGTGTATAAGGAAAAACGCCAAGGCGAGGGCAGATGGGAGCTAGGGTTTGGGGTTTCTTTTCGCGTGAGAGAGATGGATTTTTTTCTTTGGTAATAGGAGATGGAAAGGCAGCCAGCCAATGGCATGCGAGTCCACGGATCCATCCCCAAGCTCAAGTCCTGGCCATCCACTTCTCTCGTGATCCAATGGTCCAAAACTCTTCCCTCGTCCAACACTCCTTTCTTTTTATTTTTTTCTTCTTTTTATTCAATCGGTTTTCTTTGCTCTCTCTTTGCGGGCAAGAGCGGCAGAAATCTCGGGCTTGGCGCGGGTGAAATCGAACAAAAAAATTCGTGTTGGGGTGAGTCGCGACCACGAAGGAGGACGTGAAGGATATAGGCGGGGGTGATAATGGGCGTGGCGGTTTTGCACGATGGCGACGGGTGCATGTGGTGACTCGCGAGCAACGGTGCGGGAGGGCCGCACCCATGTGCCGGTCAAGCCGAGGCGTGGTCAAGACGGGGTCATGTCACACTATTGTGAAAATGTTGGAATGATCATGGCACAATTTTGTTAGCCTAACACATTCATGGCATAGTTTCTTCAAATGATCTCATATTGTGCACAAGAGTGCATCTTCAAATGCCAAACAATGTTGCCTAAGAAAGTTTTCATTTCCTTTAGACGAAAACTCAATTTTCCATTTTTCGAGTGCCCCAAATGAGGTTTTTTTGTGAAGGACCTACCAAATAATTATTGCAAAATTGGACCAAATCATTTTTCTAAAATACTAGGCCATATTTAATGCACAATTGACCAAATGGTTGGGTGTAAAAAGTTTTGATCCACCTCTGGTGAAAAAGACAAATTCCCGCCGATTCAATTGGAAACGGGTCAAATTTGAACTACAGCTGCCTCATAGTTTGCTATTTATTTTTTCCAAAAAATCATTTCTAGGTACATAAGTATCTATTTAATCAGAGAAACATCAAAAGTTTTCCAAGATTCAACCACTAGCTACGAACGGTCAAGCCCGCCGTTTTGACCGCATTTTGAAACGGGCATAAAAAATTCAAAAAAAATCAAAAAATTGGAAAACCTTCGCATTGTGTCATTATATGTTACCAAGTTTACAGGAAAAATAATAAACTTGTAATACGGCAATTATTTTTAAAAAGTGTTCTCAGAAATGAGCTGTCATGCGTGAAGATTCATGGCTCTCAAGCCAAATGATCAATCCTATGGCCACATTCATGGCATAGTTTGTTCAAATGATCTCATATTATGCACAAGGGTGCATCTTGGAATTCCAAACAATGTTGCCTAAGGAAGTTTTCATTTTCTTTGCACGGAAAATTCATTTTTCATTTTCCGAGTGCCCAAAAGGAGGTTTTTTTTGTGAAGGAACTACCAAATAATTGTTGCAAAAATGCACCAAAATAGTTTTATAAAATACTAGGCCATATATAATGCACAATTGACCAAATGGTTGGGTGAAAAAAGTTTTGATCCACCTCTCGTGAAAAAGACAAATTGCCGTCGATTTAGCTGGAAACGGGTCAAATTTGAACTGCAGCTGCTTCATAGTTCGCTATTTATTTTTTCCAAAAATCATTTCTAGGTAAATAAGTATCTACTTAATCATAGAAACACCAAAAAAATTCCAAGATTCAACCACTAGCTAGGAACGGTCAAGCCCGCCGTTTTGACCGCATTTTGAAACGGGCATAAAAAATTCAAAAAAATAAAAAAATTAGAAAACCTTCGCATTGTGTCATTATATGTGACCAAGTTTCCATGAAAAATAATAAACTTGTAATACGGCAATTATTTTAAAAAAGTGTTCTCAGAAATGAGCTATCATGCGTGAAGATTCATGGCTTTCAAGCCAAATGATCAATCTTATGGCCACATTCATGGCATAGTTTGTTCAAATGATCTCATATTGTGCACAAGGGTGCATATTAGAATGGCAAACAATGTTGCCTAAGGAAGTTTTCATTTTCTTTGGACAAAAAAACCATTTTTCATTTTCTGAGTGCCCGAAATGAGGTTTTTTTGTGTGAAGGAACTACCAAATAATTGTTGCAAAATTGGACCAAATCATTTTTATAAAATACTAGGCCATATATAATGCACAATTGACAAAATGGTTGGGTGAAAAAAGTTTTGATCCACCTCTGATGAAAAAGACAAATTGTCGTCGATTCAGTTGGAAACGGGTCAAATTTGAACTGTAGCTGCCTCATAGTTTGCTCTTTATTTTTTCCAAAAATCATTTCTAGGTACATAAGTATCTATTTAATCATAGAAACACCAAAAAATTCCAAGATTCAACCACTAGCTAGGAACGGTCAAGCCCGCCGTTTTGACCGCATTTTGAAACGGGCATAAAAAGTTCAAAAAAATCAAAAAATTGGAAAACCTTCGCATTGTGTCGTTATATGTGACCAAGTTTCCATGAAAAATAATAAACTTGTAATACGGTAATTATTTTAAAAAGTGTTCTTTAAATGAGCTATCAAGTGTGAAGATTCATGGCTTTCAAGCCAAATGATCAATCTTATGGCCACATTCATGGCATAGTTTGTTCAAATGATCTCATATTGTGCACAAGGGTGCATATTGAATAGCAAACAATGTTGCCTAAGGAAGTTTTCATTTTCGTTGGACTAAAAAACCATTTTCCATTTTTCGAAAGTGCCGAAAGGAGGGTTTTTGTGAAGGAACTACCAAATAATTGTTGCAAAATTGACCAAATCATTTTTATAAAATACTAGGCCATATTTAATGCACAATTGACAAAATGGTCTGGTGTAAATTTTTTGATCCACATCTCGTGAAAAAGACAAATTTCGCCGATTCACCGAAGCGGTCAAATTTGAACTGCAAATGCCTCATAGTTTGCTATGTATTTTTCCAAAAATCATTTCTAGTTACATAAGGACCTATTTAATCATAAATACATGGTTTGGTGGCGATACGTCGAGGTTTGGGCGGTGGCCGAGGGCCCCATCTCTAGAGCTGCCAGAACTCAAGATGCTCGCCGCATGGTCATCATGGACCGTATGCTGCCATGTGTTCTGGGCGGCCTAGACATGTCTAGTGGGTTGGGCACTCCCAGGTTGGTGCTAGGAAGAAAATTACAACATAAGATTCTCACGAGGAGACCAATCGATGCTCAAACATGAATTAGCAGCCAAGTGTTTGATTAGCGGACAGAAATGTACATGGATAATGGGCGTGAGTTTTGGCTGAGGATGATCAGCCATTAAGAAGGCCGTTTTCACAAATTTTCAGCTCAAAAGGAGGAGCCTAGGTGGTACTTGCTTTGCAAACCACCACACCGACATAAATACGAATGTTGAAGCTCGGCTCAAAATAATGAATGGATTGAGCTGGCATTTGGTGGAGGATGGTTATTTGGGCATAGGAAAGCACTGTAGAAAATGGATACTATTTGGACATGCCAAAGTGGTACTTCTTTCACAAACTGTTACTCTGAACAGAATAGGAAAATGAATATTTTTGAATATTTTTGAACTAGGCAATGAAGGTTTTTACATATTTGACGAAGATATGACCCAAAGAATTTATGAGATTTTTTTGGGAGTTTTGGGAATGACAGAAATATAGGTTGCTTCACAACCTAGGGCAAAAACTACCACATGGACATGACACATAGGCAAAACTGATGAGGTGGCGCCTAGTCATAGCAACCCACCACAATTTACAAGGCTATGACCATCTATATTGGTCGTTAACAACTAGAAATAAGGCAGCGGACTAGCGCTGTTAGCTTTATGACCATTTCATGTAAGGAAATTATGACCTTTCTGACCAAAATGGTCGCAATGGTTTAGGGTTTGGAGCCCCTCGAACAGCTTTTGACCAATTGGTCTCAAATGGTCATAAATCTATGACCAATTCTTCCAGGGTCACTGAAAGAAGGTCATAAGTTGACATATTTCTTGTAGTGCTTGCGTCGAGCACCTCACGAGGTGCCCTGCCTTGATCTCTCCGCCTCATCGCGAGCCTGCCTGGCGTGGCCGTTCCTGAGGAAGTCTTATGTCGTCCGCCCCGCGAGGCTTGGCCCCTCGCGAGGGTCTTGAGTCCTGCGCTGATGAAGATGGGTCGTACTGGGCCACCACTTGAGCCATGCCGCAGGCCGCAGGCAGGCAAGTCTGGGGACCCCCATTCCCAGAACGTCGACAGTAGCCCCCGGGCCCAAGGCGCGCTCGGACTTGGCTTAGCGGAGAAGCGAAGAGGCAAGTGCGGAGCACTGCGAGCCCCATCAGCCTGCGGCCTTGGGCGCCGCATGGTGGTTGATTGGACGTGGGTGTCTCCGCTTCCCCACGCTGCCTCGGCAACTGCTCGACTTGACAAGTCCCTGCAAGCATAAATGGGTCATGATTACCTGTGATCGTGGAGGCCAACGGTTGGACCCCTCTGGACTATAAGTATGGACGGGCGAGAGCCCCCGCAGTCCATCTCTTCCCGCTTCTCTCCTTCTTCTTCTTCCTCGCTCCTGCTTCACCCTATGCCAATGGCGCCGATCCGCTGGTTTTCAGCAGAAGAGAAGGGGAAGGCCCCCCGAGAGGGTCCCAACCCGCTTCCACCGAAGAAGCGGCCTGTCCCCGGCCGCTGCAACGTGGTCGCATGGCAGGAGTTGCCGTGGCCCTGGTACGAGCGGCCGCCGCCTGGGTTCCCGCTGCCCCTGCACGCCCGAATCGAGGGCCCTGGAGAAGAAGACGCCGAGCGACACCGACGGCGCAGCCGGTGATCCCGGCGAGTCACGGTGGTGCGTGTCGTCACCCCTGGAGTCCATGCTGAGGGCTCTCCTCGCGAGCTCGTGCTCCATGCCGCCATGCCTCCACGCTCTTGGATCCGCCATCCTCCCCCCTTCGCTTTCGAGATGCCGCCGAGTGGGTCGCTAGAGCTCTGGCTACAACATGCTGACTGCAGCACCCTTGCGATCGGAGCGGAGGTCGCGGTCGTCGCGCCGGGCAAGGTCTACATGACCCGGGGCTGGGGCGTGATTGCCCGGGTCTGCCGGATAGGGGGTGCCCTCGTGATTCATCTTGAATACGATGGCGCCTCCTTGATGTTCTTCAAGGTCTTTGACGCAGAAGGACGCCGACTGGAGTGCTGCCCCAAGGAAAGCGGTCGGGGCATCGAAGCGATGAGGACCATGCTTGCCCACCGATTCCCTAGCAGTTCCTCAGGCAGCAGCGGAGGAGCTGGAGAATCCAGCGACTCCCCCGAGCTTCACGCGACTCCGGAGACGAGCGACGATAGCTACGAGCCCCCGAGCTCGTGTCGCACTCGGAGCAGGGTAGCTGCATCAGGCCGCCGACGCCACAGATCTGGATGGGGTTGGTGCCGGTGCCTGACGGCCCACTGTTGATGATGGCGTCTCCTACGGAGGTGCGCGTAGTTAGTGCTCCTTAGGATTAGCACCTTTTGTTCCCTGCGAGGAATCGAAGAAACGCCCCGCGGGGGTATGTAAGGCGCCTGCCATGTCTTTTATGAATATTATATCCTTATTATGAATCGTTGCGAGATGCATGTCCTGTCTCGGCTCAGCTCCCCCTTTCTATCCTCACGAGGGCTTGGTGCTCTGTGTTGACAGGTCCCGGTCCCCAGGCAGGCTTCAGCCGTCGCTGGTATGCCAGGTCGCGATGTCGTGGTCAAGGCCAGGAGGTGAGCGGCCCAAGGTCCAGTAAGAGCCCCGGAGTCGCGATGGTCAAGAGGTCCCCTTTAGCGCTCAAGCAGCCTCCACTGGGCAAGAAAGTTAGGCAACGTTGCCGTGACAGAGCTGCATTAGGCGAGGGTTCCCCGTCGCATTGATTTAGCTTTCGCTGAGGCGTGACTTATCTCATGAGTTCGGCAACATCCTTGCCGGCGACGACCGCAGTGCCATGGCAAGACCCTTGCCGGGGCCCCGGCAAGACCCTTGCCGAAAGCATCAATGGGGCCGCGGCCAGGCCCGCATGCACCAAGACCGCACCGCTGTTCCTATGCGGTGGCGGCAAAGACAGCCACCAGACGGGCACTGCGTGGCACGCGTATGGTCCCGGTTAACTCAGCAAGCACCTGCGTGGTGGCATGCAGATATTCGTGAAGACACCGCCACCGTGCCAGCTCGGCAGCCTGCCAGCCTACATGGCGCTGCCCACCTCGCTGGCCTAGACACATGTCGAAGCAAGGCGAGGCGGCGATAAAGCGAGGGGGACACCTCAGGGGCGCATTTAATGCGTTTGTCCCGTAATGACAAGTGATAAGCATAGCCGTTGTACCCTTTCCACCTCCTGTGTGCGACTATAGCGCCTCCTTCGACTATAAAGGGAGGCCCGAGGCATACAGGAGAGGGATTCGGCACTTTGAGAAAGTCACGCTCGATAGCTAGCTCAAGAACATTCAAATACACACCAAAGCAGGACTAGGGTATTACACGATCCCCGTGGCCCGAACCTGAGTAAACAACCTTTGTGCTAGCTCTTAGACCCGCTCTTCTCACAACTCCACGCCCGCCGACCACAGTAGGGATTCCATTGATCCCATAGGTGTCATTCCCACCGACATCTTGAGCACCAGGTAGGGGGCGCAGTCATGAGAATCTGGTCTAGCAGCCAGTTTAGCAGTTCTTCGTCGCCATGGCTCCCAAGAGGAAGACGACAATGGCAATCGGTTCATCCGGAGCCGGACTGCCCGTACCGGTGCGGGCGAGTATCGGGCCGGTCGCGGACAGAACCCGAGGCGCGACCCGCGAACACCCACATCGCCCTGGCAGTCCAAACTTGGCGAGCGGTATCATTCGTGCGCAAGACGATGAGCCGCACGCCGCAAATTCCAGAGACAAAGTTGGGCCCCCCGCAGACGGTGCGGGGCCCTCCAGGGGTGGCGCCATGCCACCCACCGGTGGCGCGGCGACCTCCAAGATGCCTGCGCCGGTGCCCACGACGCGCTCTTCCCAAGTCGTGCGCGACGAGCAGCGCCACCACGCTGGTGACCCCATGCGCCGACCTGGGAAGAGTCCAGTGCACCCTTCATAGGACGAAGGAGGTCAGCATGCACGCCGAAGTACTGGTAAAAATGGTGTACCACCGCAGGGCCGTGGTCGAGCTCCTTCTAACATGGTTAGAAGTCGAAGCACGTCACGGTCCACGCAGCTTTCGCCATCGCCTACGCCAGCAGAAGCGCGAACCCAGACAAGATCAAAGCGATTGAGCATATTGAGGCACCTAAGCGGATTAAGGATGTGCATCAGCTCACTGGCTGCGTTGCCGCCATCAGCAGATTCATCTCCAAATCTGCTGAGCGTGCCCTTCCATTTTTCAAAATCTTGAAAAAGGTGGGCCCAATGGAGTGGACCCCAGAGGCCGAAGCAGCGATGTAGAACTTGAAGAGATACCTCTCCTCCACGCCGATACTAGTTGCGCCTAAACCGCAAGAGCCGCTACTGCTATATCTAGCGGCAATGAATCAAGTGGTTAGAGCCGCACTAGTGGCACAGAGGGAAGTCGACGAAGGAGCAGTGGCAACGGCAGGGTTGGCGGATGGCGAGCCAGAGCTCCCCCTGACAGGGCCTGATCCCGGCAAGGCGAGGCCCTCGGCAGGGGCTAGCGCCAGCGAGACAGGGCCCACGCAACCAGGTGAACTGATGCAGAAGAAGAAGATGATGCAGCACCCGATTTACTTTGTCAACTCCCTCTTGCAGGGGGCTAGGTCAAGGTACTCCGGCGTGCAGAAATTGCTCTTCGGCCTTCTCATGGCCTTGAGGAAGCTGCGTCATTACTTCCAAGTGCACGGGATCATCGTCGTCACCCGCCTCCTGTTGCAACGGATACTGCATAACCCAGACGCAACGGGGAGGGTTGTGGAATGGGCCTTGGAGTTCTCAAGCTTTGGTTTGAAGTTTGAAAGAACCTCGATGATCCAGAGCAGAGTCTTGGCAGAGTTCATTGAAGAATGGACCTCGACGCTCGACGAAGAGACCCAGGAGACCACTCTCCCCGGCAAGGAAACTAGTCACAATTGGGTTATGTACTTTGACGGGGCTTTTTCGCTACAAGGCGCCGGTGCTGGTGTGCTGCTCGTTGCACCCACCGGAGAGCACCTCAAGTACGTGATCCAGATGCACTTTCCCAGGGAGATGTCAACGAACAATACTGCTGAATATGAGGGCTTGCTTGCCGGTCTCAGGATCGCGGCAGACCTCGGGGTCAAGAAACTCATCGTCAGGGGTGATTCACAGCTTGTCGTCAAGCAGGTCAACAAGGATTATCAAATCCCGTTGATGGAAGCCTACGTGGATGAGGTGAGGAAGCTGGAGGGGCGCTTTGACGGTATACAGGCAGAGCATGTCCCCCGAGTGGAGAACGACATCGCTGACTACCTGTCGAAGCGCGCTGCCCTCAAATTACCTGTGGAACTAGGTCCTTTTGTCCTTCGGTTGACTCAGCCATCCGTTGAACCATCAACGGAGCAAAACAAGCGGAGGAAATCAAGCCCCGGCAAGTACTTTCCCACCGAGCTCCCCAGAGCCGTTGGCGAAGATGTTGCCATGGACACTGAGCCTGCCATGGGGCAACTCACTCCGGCAGGGCGTCAAGCCCTAGCCATAGAGGCAGTCGCCCCCATGGCAGAGGAGACGCCTTTAGTCCTTGTCGTCGAGCCCCAGGCTCCAGCATGGGCGCAACATACCATTCGTTTCCTCCAAACAGGGGAGCTTCCTGAGGAGCAGGAAGAAGCAGAGAAAGTAGCCCGACAGTCTGCCCTATACCTGTTCGTTGACAACGTTCTATACAAAAAAGGCCAAATGGAGTGAAATTGAAGTGCATTCCCTGGGAGGAAGGACTAGAACTGTTGGCGGAGAAACATGGAGGCATATGTGGCTCCCACATAGAGTCGAGGGCTCGGCAAGGCTTTCCGGCAAGGTTTCTTCTAGCCCACTGCCCTCCAGGATGCGACGGCACTAGTAACCAAGTGTGTAGCATGCCAGTTCCATTCAAAGAAGCTTCATCTGCCAGCTCAAGCCCTTCAAACTATCCCTCTCTCCTGGCCGTTTTCGGTCTGGAGGCTCGACATATTGGGCCCTTTACCCCGCGCTGTCGGGGGCTTTCAGTAGTTGTATGTTGTGATCGACAAGTTCACAAAGTGGCCGGAGGTGGAAGCAGTGAGGAAGGTGACAACACAGTCAGCCGTCAAATTCTTCAATGGGCTAGTCTCCCGTTTTGGTGTGCCGAACAGGGTCATCACCGACAACGGCACACAGTTCACAAGCCACACCTTCATGCAATACATTGAGGACCTCGGCAGCAAGGTCTGTTTCGCTTCCGTGGCACACCCACAGAGCAACGGCCAAGCGGAGAGGGCAAATGCTGAAGTACTACGAGGCCTGAGGACAAAGACTTTTGACAGGCTACACAAGAGTGGAAGGCGTTGGATTGATGAGTTGCCGGCGGTTCTTTGGTTGATCAGAACGACGCCAAATCGAGCCACCGCCCAGATGCCCTTTGCCCTGGTATATGGGGTAGAAGCAGTTCTCCCCATAGAACTCATATACGGGTCACCTCGAGTGCTCGCTTATGATGATCTTGAGCAAGAGCGATTGCAGAAAGATGACGCTATGCTCCTCGAGGAAGAACGTCTTCGGGCAGCTATGAGAGCAGCGCGCTACCAGCAAGCCTTGCGCCGCTACCATAGCCGCAAGGTTCATGACCGAAGCTTTGAGGAAGGCGACCTTTTTCTTCGGCGCGTTTAATCGGCCAAGAATTCCAACAACTTGACACCAAAGTGGGAAGGCCCTTATTGGGTAATACGTGTCATCAGGCCCGGCGCAGTCTGCCTGGAGACCGAAGATGCCATTCCAGTGAGCAACTCCTGGAACATCGAGCATCTTCGTAAGTTTTACCCATAAGGCGCGGTTGCCGGGCCCCCTGGCAAGCCACCTTTTGTACAAGCCTTGCCGGCAAGGCATGTAACCCTCTATACAAACCCAGGCGTAGATCCTGAGCATAAATAAACGAAGCGCTGGCGCCCTAAGTTATAGTATGCATGCTAGGTTGAGTCTCTCCCTCGGTAAGGGTTGATAGTGCTTAGCGGCGACTAACCCCTAGCATAGAGGTCAAATCTGCGTCTCTCTGTCCCTTTCTGTCCTCTTTGGTTCACAGGGTACATGCATTTCTGCTGAGCTATATGGAAGAAAGAGAATGAGCCGGCGCTCCGGCCCCGGCGAGCCAAGGTTGCCGGGGGCTGAAGACACAAGGGTTCGCCCACAGCAAGCCAAGGTTGCCGAGGGGCTGCAGATTCAGATAAGTCCTTCCTCCCCTGTTTTACATTTCAGTACGAAATTGGGACGTATGAAACCTCGTTTTGTTCCTAGAATTACTGTGCTCCACTTTGCCCGTACCCAAGAAACTATCTCCTCAGGTCGGAATCTGGTTGTAGCCGCGGTGACAAGGAAGCAAGCGTAAGGCCTAACCCTACTTCACCCCTGTCTCCGACGAAAAGCTTGAGTATGGTCGAATGAAGTAAGGGAGCGGCGAGGCCTGTTGTCGGGCGACAATGTTTATGTTAAAAATAACAAGGATTCGTTCCTTGCACTACAAAAAAAAGACACATCCGTGACATTTTGGGCCAAACGAATTTTTTTTCTGTCATACATATGACACTTCTATGACGATAATTGTGACAAAACCCGGTATCATCATAGATGTGGTGGGCTCCTACTTCTATGACAAAACATCATGACAGAAAATGGGCTTTTCGTCCTGGGCGGGCCGGAGACGTGGCTGCATGACATTCTTTGGGCCGTCCATGACGGAAAAACCGTGGTAGAAGCGAGGGGAGGAAAATTTCGGGAGTTGCGGTTACGGTGGGAGGTCAGGGAGCGAGCGCGCTGCGTTTCTCTCATACGTCGCGCTGTGTGCGAAGTCGTTGGCTCTAATCAACCCGAAGCGAGGGTTGGGCTCTAATCAACCCGAGCGACAGACCGCAGTTACGTGTTATCGAACCCGAAGCGATCGATCGATGGCGATTAATCGAACCCGATGGAGTGATTCTTTGCTACCGCTGCTAATCAAGCCGATTGATGCCGCTCTAGAATGAGCAGTGAGCGTTGGGCGGGGGGGGGGTTGGATGAACAATGGAGCGTGACGTTGCCTCTGGATGAACAGGAACCCGTGGTGTGGAGGGCTGGATGAACAGTAGACGGTGGAGGGGTGGCCGTGGAGGGACGGTTGAACAGGACCCCGTGGTGTGGAGAGCTGGATGAATAGTAGATGATGGAGGGGTGCCCATGGAGGGGTGGTTGAACAGTAGCCGGTGGAGTAGCACACGGTGGAAGCTGGATGAACATGAGTCCGTGGAGGATGGAGGAGGTCGACGGTAGCCCCTGGAGGCTGGAGGAGGTCGACGGTGGAGATGAACTGTCGGAGTAACTGGCGACGGTTACCCCGAAGACGGCAAGACGATATTTCAAGACATCGGGGCTAGCAAAGCCCCTCGGTCCGACCGTCTGCCGCTTCCCGCCGGCTCTCGTCCGATCGCTCTGCCTGACCGATCGCGGCCACCGATCAGGTTAACCAGCCGGCTGCCGATCGCAGCCAAGTGTAACGCCTCGATCGACTATATCTTCCATGTGTCAAGCACGACTTAGAGGCATAACCGCATTGAAAGCAATGTCGCAAGTGAGGTAATCTTTGCACAACCCATGTAATACATAAGGGAAAAGATACATAGTTGGCTTACAGTTGCCACTTCACACAGTACATAAATAAACATCCATCATTCAGTTTACACTCAAGGTCCGACCACGAACCAAAATAAAAGAAGACTACCCCAAAAGCAACACAGATCCCCGATCGTCCCAAGCTGGCTCCACTATCGATCGTCTGAAATGAAACATAGTAACGACTATGGTCCTCGTAAAACTCCCACTTCAGCTCGGTTGTGCCATCTGCTACTGGTATCATCGGTACTGTGATCTGTTTTGGTAGAATCTGTGAGTCACAGGACTCAGCAATCTCACACCGCGAGATCAAGACTATTTAAGCTTAAGGGAAGGGTGGTGTAATGAGGTGGAGCTGCGACAGTTTACTCAGCATATATGGTGGCTACGATCGCAAAAGAGAGCGAGAAGATAAGCAAGGCATGGTCGTGAAGCTAGTAGCGATCAAGAAGTGATCATGAAACTACTTACGTCAAAAATAACTCCAACACCGTGTTCACTTCCCGGACTCCGCCGAGAAGAGACCATCACGGTTACACACGCGGTTGATGTATTTTAATTAAGGTCAACTTCGGGTTTTCTACAATCGGACATTAACAAATTCCCATCTGCCTCATAACCGCGGGCACGGCTTTCGAAAGATAATACCCTGCAGGGGTGTCCCTTGCTTTTGAAAGCTCTCACGGTCAACGAAGGATAAACCATCTCCCGGGAAGACCCGATCAGTCTCGGAATCCCGGTTCGCATGACATTTCGACAATGGTAAAACAAGACTAGCAAGACCACCCGATTGTGCCGACAAATCCCGATAGGAGCTGCACATATCTCGCTCGTGGCACAACGGATGAGCAATCCGCATAACTAAAACCAGACCTCAAGTTTCCTTGAGGGGGCGCTGCAAAGGGCTCTAGTTTGGACCAACACTCAGAGGAGCATTGGCCCGGGGGGTTAAATAAAGATGACCCTCGGGCTCGCGAAAACCCAAGGGAAAAAGGCTTAGGTGGCAAATGGTAAAACCAAGTTTGGGCCTTGCTGGAGGAGTTTTATTCAAAGTGAACTGTCAAGGGGGTCTCATAAATCACCCAACCGCGTAAGGAACGCAAAATCAAGGAACATAACACCGGTATGACGGAAACTAGGGCGACAAGAGTGGAACAAGTCACCAGGCATAAGGCCGAGCCTTCCATCCTTTACCAAATATATAAGGTGCATTAATTAAACAGGAGATATTGTGATATCCCAAAAATATCCATGTCCCAACCAGGAACAAACTTCATCTTCACCTGCAACTATCAACGCTATAAGAGGGGCTGAGCAAAAGCGATGACATAGCCAAACAACGGTTTGCTAGGAAAGGATGGTTCGAGGTTTGACATGGCAATATGGGTGGCATGACATAGCAAGTGGTAGGTAACGTAGCATAGGCATAGCAAAAGATAGAGCATCTAGCAAGCAAAGATAGAAGTGATATCGAAGGTATGGTCATCTTGCCTGCAAGGTTCTCAGAGTTGTTGAAGGCTTGATCCTCGTAGGCGTTCTCAACAGGTTCCTCGTTCACGTACTCGTCTCCCGGCTCTACCCAAAGCAAGAACACAAGCAATGGAACCACAATCAAACATGGAACAATGCACAAGCAACATGATGCAATACATGACATGATATGCGAGATGTGGTATGCAATGCATATGTGTGTCTTAAGGAAATGATGAACAAGGCATCAACTTGGCAAACCAAGTATGTCATTGAAAGATGGGATGATTTCGGTTGAAATCAAAATAAAGATCACCGAATAGGATGCACGGTTTGCAAATGGCAAGCAAAACAATAATGGCACAAATCTGCGTTTAATAAAGACGATGCTACTTAGCATGCAACAAGAAACTATGCTACAAAGACCCCAACATAAAAACAAAGCATATGGCAGTGATCTACAGGAGATGCTTAACAAAAGAGGAACACTGAGGTACGGCTAAATCACATCATAACAGGCTCAAACAAGCATGGTGAAAGTGCAAAAAAACATCAGGTTCACAGACTTAGTGAAAATAATAGAATGCCAGAAATTAACATCAGGAAGGCATGTTTAGAGCAAGCAAACAACCTGCTACAGGAACTTATAATAGCAAAACAAGGCATGACATGATTCTACTCAAAGCATAGATCAAAAGTCCCTTACTGACCATAAGCCAAAAAGGACCATAAGAAATGATGGCACCCATGTAAACATAGCAAGTTTTATTAACAGTTCCAGACTTAGTGATGTTTCAGGACATGGCAAAAATAGATTCAACATGGCATCTTTACAAGCTTGATTAACCCACTACCAGGCATATCATGGCATGGAACAAGTACTAGCATGAAGTAGGCATGAAAATGAAGCTATCCTTGTGCAAAACAACCTCATAACATGCTTGAAATAAACCACACAAAAATGACAAAACAACAACATGATGTAAAATGACATGTTCATGAACTTGCTCAAATGCAGAAACTAATGCCACCACTGGATTGGTGGGATTTTTCTACCCCAAAAACATATATAATATGTTAGGGTTGCTGTAGAAAAATCATCACGAGTGCATTAAGTTAAAACCTGCCTAAAATGGCTATTGACAGAATTGGTAGTATTCCAGAATTGAAATGTCCAGATTTGGACTTGCCTGAAATGGAAAGCGTGGGGATAAGGGAAAAAAATAGAAGGAGGAGGGCGCTGAGAGGCTGACTGGAGGGACCCTGATGTCATAGAGACAGCTGTTAAATATGTACAGAGGGAATAGAAAAGGGGGAGTGCCTGGGATTCGAACCCGGGTCTCCCCGATCCGGGCAAGTGTGGTCAACCACTGTGCTAGACTGTGTGTGTGTGCTTGGATGGGCGCCTGGATCCTTTGAACCAGAGCAAGAAGGCCGAACCTTCCCCCATGGTTGCCCGATGCTCGAGGCAAGCTTTTTAAGGCTAACAGGCAAAGAACGACTACATCTACGGTATAGCGGCGAGCTTGCGGGATGTGCAAGGGAGAACGGGGGTGCGCGAGCGAACGCTCGAGCACGAGCTCACGGAACGTAAGCGGCGTGTGCATGGACGAGAGCAGGCAGAGGCATAACACGAACTTGCCGCTGCTGCCATGGTGGCTGTGGCATGCGGGAATGGCGTGCGTGTGCGGTGCATGCATGCGGAGCTGAGCGCGCATGTGGGAACAGGGGAGAGCGCGTGTGCACGTGCAGCAGCAAAATGTGCGCAACTAAAACTACAGAGATCGACAGAGCACCGAGAGCACGGGAAAGATTGAAATCGAAGCAGCGCCTACGGTGATCTATTGACGATAGGAAGGAGCAGGGAGGAAGAGGACGACGGGGAAGTAGCCGGACTTGGCGTCTTCTGCCTTGGTTCACAATAGGAAGAAGACGATGACGATCACCCGGAGCGTTTGGAGGGAGGCGGGGCGCTGCTGGCTCCAGCTCGCCTCGGCCATGATGCGGGCGACGGCTATGGGGCACGATCGAGGACTTACCGGGCGGCGGCGAGGGAAGGAGAGAAGGGGGATCGGTTGAGTGGAGACCCTAGGGCACCGGGGACAACTTTATAGGGGTCTGTTGACGAGCTCCGGCCGTCAAATCATCTGGCGTGCCGACGTGTTCCTCTGGATGTCCTGCCATACAGGAGGACGATGCAACTGCCGCCATAAAGCTAAAGGGCTGCGGAGGCCTCGCCGGGCCGCGCCGATGGATCTGCAGCATTGGGCTCTGCCGCTGGTGCTCTCTCTCTCCCTCGACTCTTTCCCATTCCTTCAATGTAAATAAAGGAGCGAAAAGCATGAAGGTTTGGGGGGTTTCGAGAGATATGAAAATATCCTCGGGATTCTCGGAATTATTCTCGATTTGATAAAATTGAGTTGGGTATTTTTAGAGGTAGAAAAATACAACAAGTTTGAATATAGTTCAAACTTGGAGCATTTTTGAACCTAACCAACACAACTTCAGAAGAGCTGTAATTTGGCAGAGAGGCTAGGTACCTAGTGTTAGAATATTGGGGAAAAATGAACATTTATGGTGGAGGCAAAATGGCACTTGCAAAGAATGGAAGGAAAAGGAAGGAAGGAGAAGTGATGGTGCAAGATTTATGCACTGAGCATGCCACAACATAATAGGTATGAGATCACAACATGCACATGATGAGGATGAATGCAAAATGACAAGAGGTACAAATGCAATATGGTAAGGTGAGCATGACAAGGAAAAGAATAAAACCACATAACCAAACAAGATGAGGCCAAACATGATAAAACCCACAAGAATTGGATGAAGGTCAAGTTGATATATTGCCAAAATGGGACATGATACATCTGGGGTGTTACAACTCTCCTCCACTACAAGAGGATCTCGTCCCGAGATGTAGGACTGAAAGAACTCTGGATATTCGGAACAGAGGTGATCCTCGCGCTCCCAGGTGGCTTCTCGGTCGGAATGGTGTGACCACTTCACACTACTAGGGAAAACCTTTACACAGAATGTTACCAGTAGCGCTTGTCAAAATGAGGCGCCATCGCTATTTTGCAAAGAGCGCGCTCGCGTAACCGCCTTCATGATTAGCAGATTGAGATAGCAGAGCGCTGTCCTCGCAGTAAAGCGCCACTACTACAATTGCCACACCGTTCGGCGTGGTAGGTATAGTATGGCGCCCTTCTGACGGACGCTATTACTATGGTATTTAGCAGCAGCGTTTTGCATCCCACGCCATGCTTAAAGCTACTTCACCTTACCCCCGCCCGCCCCCGATTCCCTCTCCTCCGCTTCCTCCCCCACCCGCCGACCACCGCCGTCTCCCCGACCCGCCTCGACCATTGCCTCCCCGACCCGCCTCGCACAGACCTCGGTGCCTTGCCTCCCGACCCGCCCATTGCCTCTCCCCGACCCGCCTCGCCGCCCTCCCCGACCCGGCCGGCGCATTGCCTCTCCCGACCCGCCGCCAAGAATCAGTGCCGCTGCCTCCCCGACCCCATCTCTCTCCCGCCCTCTGTAAGCACTCTCCCTTCCGATCCCTCTCCCTTCTCGATCCTCTTCTCTGCTTAGTATGAACCCTAGGTATTTAGTGCTAGTTAGTATGAACCCTAGGCTATTTTTAGTGCTAGTTAGTTAATTACTTAGATGGTAATTAGGGCAGTAGTTCCTAGGTACTAATTAGTTAGTAAGAATTAGGGACTAATTAGGTACTAGAATATTTTTATTTATAGTATTATTTTTAGTAAGAACTAGTTGAATTAATAGAACTAGTTAGTAAGAACTTGTTTCTATTTTTTAGTTAAAGCAATTTTTCCCGCCTCGACGTGGGCGATGCCTATCCCGCATCCTCGCTGCCGAGTCGGCGGAGGATCTACACCGCTTGACCAGATCGGCCATGTTGGGACCTGGGCTCCGCCGGGTGGTACTGGAGGCGCTACCTACCGGGCGCGAGGTTGGTGAGGAGCCAGCCTGTCGTTGACCAACCTTGTTTGGTGGCGGTCGCAGGCTGATGGCGATCCGAGGCTCGAGGACTCGCGGAGGTGGTGCGCCACCGTGTCGATGAGGAGGACGCGACGTCCGCCGCTACTTGTTTGCGTTGGAGCACGTGCCATTCTCCAATACCGGCAGGTTCTTCGGGATCTCACCGAGCTATGATCCCGTGATGGTGCCTTCTCTGTGGTGTCCACCGCCCGCGCCGATACCCGTCGTGTGCTAGAGTTTCAGTTGTATTAGTGATGTTATATGTATGACACTATTCGTGATGTATTAGTGACAATATTTTGAAATGCATGAGATGATCTACTTTTGCTTATTGAATGCATGCTAATTTGAGTCCTATAAGATATTTTGAAATGTATATCTTGTGTTGCTCAATATCCAAGTGGCGGTCATGTTTGCGAGTTACACCTCCGAGTGGCCTATGTTTTGCCGTGAGTGTTGATTCATTTCCGCTCGGCAAATTTCAGGCGCCGATATGTCCTATTTAGCAAAGGTCATGCCGGATTTTTCCGTGAATTTTGGCATGACTTGTGCTAGAATATATATGTAGGAAATATCGAGTGCCCGGATTTGTGTGTTCAAGATCTTGGTAGTTGTCTTCGATCGATTTTCAATTAATGTTTTAACTATGAACGAGGAAATGTCCGACGACGAGAAGGATTTCGGTATTTGCAAATCTGCGAAGACGAAGCGAGTTCGTCATGACGGAATCTTCCTAGATGATGATAGGCGCTTCAAAGATCAAGCTGGACGAGAACTTCAAGTGGATACTGAGAAGTCACAACGACAAGTTTTTTTTCGTAATTAAGCATGACATCCGCTTTCATTTGCTTCAACTTATATTTTTTACTATTCTACTAGCGTATCCCCGCCATGCAAGAGTTTTGTATTGATAAGATAGGTTTCAGTCATAGTATGGAGGAAAAGAAAGTTTACTTGAAGACCGAGCATGGTTATATTTTCCATGCGCGGTTATACAATTCAGATGACTACACCTATTTTGGATGCAAAACATGGCGAGCACTATGCAAGACTTATGCATTTGAGCCCGATATGGTTATCACCTTTGATATTCGTCCAGGAAGATGATATTGAAGGTAATACCGACATCCGGATCAATGTGCAAATGCCTCCAGCTATACCATTATGTAAGTTTCTCAACCATATTTATGTCTTTGATATTGTTTATTCAAAATAATTGACAACTAATTTGTATTGTCACTTATTTCCATGCAAGCAAACATGTCCAAGCTTGGTAGACAGGACCAGATATCGTCACCGGGCTGAACTCAAGCTCGCGAGGAGCTCGGTCATTATGTTTCATGGCTTGAGGATCTTGATATGTCAAGACAAATTTTCTTCGTGCATTTAGAAATCTTAGTCTGAAAATGTGCGACCCATAGTGTTCATAATGATCTACGGTCACATCCATTTAGGAAGGATGGTAAGATTTTTACTTTTTATCCTCATTGCATCTTTTCCATACATTATTTTTGAAGCTAAACTTCATTGCTAAGTATGTTACCATACGATGTTCTTCAACAGGACTCCCGATGAATGTTGTGCCTTATGGGATCGAGACTAAAGGTGTCATGAGTATTATCAACTTACGGCCAAGATATCCTACAGCTTACTTTAGTGCATTCAAGATTAGCGACGGATGCTTAATAGTGCAAGACTGGACCAAATATGTGTTGGGGAGCGCAGAGAAGTACTAGGGAGCAGCAACCAGAGACGCCTTCCACGATTAGGAGACAGGTTCATCTCGCATGCTTCAACTTGATCAAGGAGGAGAGCTATACATGTTTTATGTTCTTTACCTAAGAGAGAGCAGCAGGAGTGAGTAGCGAGGAGTGAGTAGCTGGCTAGAAATGAGTTTCAGGATGATGATGTGCTACACTATTACTATGATGATAAAATAGCTAGTGTTCATGGTAATGACTATGATGTTTATTATTAGCTAGTGTTAGTGGTGATTAAATAAATAATGTTGATGGTAATGACCATGATGATGATTAAATATCTTGTGCTGGCGGATTAGATTCAAGTGGAGGCAACATGTGGTGCACATCGAAAGTACTACTAATCCAAAGTAGATCAAGTTTGGATTAGTAGTATACTTTTGACATGCACCACATATTGCCTCCACTTGAACCTAATCCACCTTCATTTAATACACTGTTATGGATATAATGATGTAAACCTCATAACAGCTGGTATTGTACCAATATTTGTATGATGGCGCATAAATACACTAAAAATAAAAAAATTATAAAAAATAATAGTAGCGATGGGTGGGAAACACGCTGCAAGTAGATAACTTAGCAGAAGGCCAGATTAAACAAGCGCTGCAGCTATTTGTACTAGCGATGAGCGCGTGATGGCACGCGTTCATCGCTAAGCATTAGTCAGAAGCGCTTATTAGTAGCGCGGCTACCCGCGCTACTAGTAGGCACAAAACACGCGCTACTGCTAGGGTTTTCCCTAGTAGTGTCACTTTTAGGAATTTGATTGACTTGTTGCGAGTCTTGCGCTCGGTTTCTTCAAGAATAGCAACGGGGTGCTCATGATAAGAGAGATCTTCTTGGAGGTCAATTTCTTCAAAGTTGATAGTGCGCTCAGGAGTCTTGAAGCACTTGCGGAGCTGTGACACGTGAAACACATCGTGCACGTTTGCAAAGTTGGATGGAAGCTCAAGTTGATAGGCGAGATCACCTCTTTTGCCAATGATCTTGAAAGGACCCACGTATCTAGGGGCAAGCTTCCCTTTGATACCGAAGCGACGAGTGCCTTTCATTGGAGAGACGCTGAGGTAGACATGGTCTTCGATTTCAAAAGCCACATCATGGTGCTTGTCATCATAATAACTCTTCTGGCGCGATTGCGCGGCTTTGAGATTCTCACGAATGACTTTGCACATTCCTTCGGCTTCTGTGATCAAGTCGTTGCCAAGAAGTTGGCGTTCACCTGTCTCAGACCAATTGAGAGGAATACGACACTTTCTGCCATAGAGAATTTCGAATGGGGCCTTGCCCAAACTCGCTTGGAAGCTGTTGTTGTAGGAGAACTCGGCATATGGAAGACAATCTTCCCACTTCATGCCAAAGGAAATGACACAAGCCCTGAGCATATCTTCAAGGATTTGATTGACTCGCCGACTTGGCCACTAGTTTGAGGATGGAAAGTCTGTCTTTGAAACGAATGTTGGTGCCCATGGCCTTCGAAGGAGTCCCAGAACTTAGAAGTGAAGATGCTTCCGCGGTCTGAGGAGATCAATTGTGGAATGCCGTGCAAGGAGACAATTCTGGAGGTGTATAGCTCTGCCAACTGAGCTGCTGTGATAGATTCTTTGATAGGAAGAAAATGAGCCACTTTAGTGAGCTTGTCAATGACAACGAAGATAGCATCATTTCCACGCTTGGACTTAGGAAAACCAGTCACGAAGTCCATCTCGATGTGATCAAACTTCCATTTCGGAATAGCAAGAGGTTGGAGGATACCAGCTGGTCTTTGGTGTTCTGCTTTCACCCTTCTGCAGACATCACATTCATTCACGAATTGAGCAATTTCTCGCTTCATTCGAGTCCACCAATACGACCGCTTGAGGTCATGGTACATCTTCGTATTTCCGGGATGAATGGATAGGAGGGAATTGTGTGCCTCATTCATGATGACTTTTCTCAGATCGCCTTTGGGAACCACAATTCGATCCTCAAGAAAAGAGTATCTTTGTCATCCAAGCGATAGCACTTGTATTTGAAATGCCCTTGTCAATACCACGCTTCACCTTCTTCACCATGGTATCCGGAGTTGTGCCTCACTTAATTTGATCTTCCAAAGTAGGAGAGACTATGAGGTTGGCAAGAAAGCCTTGAGGAACAACTTGAAGATTCAACTTATGGAAAGCTTCACAAAGATCCGTTGGGAGGGCTTGAGAATTAAACTGCTGTAATAAGCCTTTTCGCTCAAAGCATCTGCAATCACATTCGCCTTGCCAGAGTATATTCAATACTTGGATTGTACTCTTGAATCATTTCGACCCATCGAGTTTGCTCGAGGTTGAGGTTCGGTTGAGTGAAGATATACTTGAGACTCTTGTGATCGGTGAAAATGTCCACTTTCCTTCCCAACAAGAGATGTCTCCATGTTATCAATGCATGGACAACTGCCGCCAACTCAAGATCGTGAGTGGGGTAGTTCTTTTCGTTGGGCTTCAACTGAGGAGAGGTATAGGCCACAACTTTCTTCTCTTGCATTAACACAGCACCGAGACCTTGCAAGGAAGCATCACAGAAAACTTCGAATGGCTTGGATTCATCAGGAGGAGTCAAGACAGGAGCTGTGACGAGTTTCTCTTTGAGGGTGTTGAAAGCAACATCACACTCCGGCGTGTAGACATACTTGACATGCTTCTGGAGGAGGTTGGAAAGAGGCTTTGCAATCTTAGAGAAGTTCTCAACGAATCTTCGGCAATAGCTTGCAAGTCCAAGAAAACTACGAAGCTGCTTGACATTCTGAGGAGGTTCCCAATTCACAATTGAAGACACCTTCTCGGGATTAACAGCGATGCCCTTGGCGGAGATGATGTGACCAAGATAAAGAACTTCATCAAGCCAGAACTCACATTTGGAAAACTTTGCATAGAATTGATGCTCTCTGAGCTTGTCGAGCACCAATCGCAAATGTTTGGCATGATCCTGCTTGTTCTTGGAGAAGACCAAAATATCATCGAGGTACACCAAGACGAAATCATTGGTGTAGGGGTTGAAGATAAAGTTCATCATTCGAGAGAATGTTGGAGGAGCATTGACAAGGCCGAAAGACATGACAGTATATTCATAAGAACCATAGCTTGTTCTGAATGCTGTCTTGGGAATATCTTGTTCACGAATGCGAATCTGATGATAACCCATACGAAGGTCAAGATTGGAGAAAACTTTAGCACCTTTGAGTTGCTCGAATAGCTCATTGATGTTGGGAAGTGGATACTTGTTCTTGATTGTCTTTTTGTTCAATGGACGATAATCGACGCAAAGTCGGTCCGTGCCATCCTTCTTCTGGACCAAAAGAACTCCGCATCCCCATGGAGATGAACTCGTTCTGATCAAACCCAGACGCTCTTGTTCATCGAGCTGTTTCTTCAATTCCTTTAGTTCTTCAGGTCCAAGCTTGTAAGGACGCTTGCAAACGGGTTCAGTGCCGGGATCAAGATCGATAACAAACTCGACTGGCCGATGAGGAGGCATACCCGGAAGCTCTTCTGGAAAGACATCTTGGTACTCACAAATGACTGGGATTTGAGAGATTGCGTGTAGCTCGCCCTTCTCATTGAGAGAAAATAACCGAATGGTTTCATCATGAGCGGCATAGATGATAACATCCTCAGAAGAGTGTGTCAAATGAATTTCCGTGGCAGCACAATCAAGTTGAGCTTTGTGCTGAGAAAGCCAGTCCATACCGAGAATTAGATCAATATCCGAGTCACCAAGGACAATTGGAGAAGACAGAAACCTATAGTCGCCCATCTTGATAGAGACATCCCGAACCAATGCTCGAGAAGTCATTTGCCGAGCCGGGGAAACAATAGACAAAGGACTCGGCAATACTTGAGTAACCAAATCATGCGTAGCCACAAAAGGTCTTGAAATGAAAGAATGCGATGCACCAGTATCAAATAAGACTTTTGCAGGAATGTCATTAACTGAGAGATTACCCATTATCACATCTGAAGAATCCTCTGCCTGAGCTGCATTCATCATGTTCACCTTTGCATGCTTCGGATTATGCTTGACCACTGCATTGCTTGAAGACCTCACAGGAGGAGGAGAAGGAAGGCGCCTTTGGTTGAAGCACTTGTTCGCATAGTGACCTTTCTGCTGGCACTTGTTGCAAGTCACTTCTGAGAGCGGACGGTGATAAGGAGCATTTGACCTTGGAGCTTGAGGCTGAGACTTGTTCTGCTAACCTGGGTTGGGTGGGTGGGAAGATCCACGACCACCTGAGTTCTTATGTTGGTAAGGCTGACGAAACGGAGGAGGAGGAAGGTAGAACTTTTGCTGCTTAGCTGCCACTTGAGAGGAAGAAGAAGACTGAACTGCATCCCTGATTCTCTTCTTAGAAGCCTCACACTTGAGCTGAGCACCTTCTTGCTTGAGAGCCATATTGTAGAATTGATCAAACTGAGTAGGCTCAACGAGAACGAGAGCTAACTGCAGATCCTCTCTAAGGCCACCTCTGAATTGATAGATCATACTCTTTTCATCAGGAACGTCTTGTTTAGCGAAGCGAGCAAGTTTCTGAAACTGCTTGTTGTACTCATACACTGACATGTTGCCTTGCTTGAGATTGCGGAACTCCTCACGCTTGCTCTCAACAACACTGGTAGGAATGTGGTGAGCTTTAAAGTCCCGACGTAAATCAGTCCAAGTAATCACTCGACCTCCTCTCGAATCCTTGTATTGTTGGAACCAATCAGCTGCTTGACCCTTGAGCTGAAAAGATGCGAACTTGACGTAGTCCTCAGGTCGACATTGCTGCATTCGAAATGCTTGTTGATATCCACGAGCCAATCGTCGGCGTCTGTGGCCTCGGCACAGTAGCTGAAAGACTTTGGCTGATTTGCAAGGAACTGGTTGAGGGTAGGGAACTGAGGCTGATGGTTGAACTGCCCTTGACCTTGATTCCCTTGGTTGCCTTGGCCTTGGTTACGCTCTTGCATCAGCTGAATCAACAACTGAGCGTTGGCGTTAGTGGTTGCCATCAAAGTTTGCCATGCCTCCGGAGGCGGAGGTGGAGGTGGAGGGTTCGCCTGACTCCCATCACTGCGTTCCGGATTCTAACGCGTTGGCGGAGCCATCCTGAAGAGGGTGACGCCGTTAGCATCTTGATTAACAGATAGACAAGTTGAATCAACGGATAGAAATTGCAACATATAGTCTTCACAATAAACATTCGAACAGGGATGAACGAATGAATTCCAAAGTAAACATCACGTCGATTAAGGTGAGAAGCCACTTGAAAAGAGATTGATGAATGAAAATAAAAAACAAGGTATGAATGGAACAAATAAGTGGTAAGGATTACCCAATCACAAACCAAATATCTGCGGGAAGAAGTGCTAGAGCTACTTGAATCCCACCTATAAACTCCGAAACTTTCCGGTTATGCAATCGGTGTTGGGGATACAGGAAGCAATATATCTCACCCAAACTAACAATCCCTACATCCAGCTGTATCCATCCGTCAACACATAACCAAGAAACCTTCGGAAATCGTGTACCTCAACCTTCGAAAAGCATCCGTTATACAAGTCATGGGTTATCGAGGTTATCTCACCAACAACTGTACAAAAGAGATTTTCAATGTCGGCAAAACTCAGGTATTCCAGAACTGCAACGATAAGATTGTGACGACAACACCTCGGAGCTCAACTCCCCGGGACACTGCCACAACCCCTAAATGTCAGGAGGCACCCAGAACAATGTTCTCGTCACAAAACCATCGGAACGATTCCAAGATACCCGCGTGATCCTACATTTTTTTTAGTGAAATTTGAGAAGAGAAGAGTCAAAACTGTACGTCAGGATACCTTACTAGAGCGATGAAGAGACTGGGGAGTAAAAAGAATTCCTAACTCTCCGATATATATAATCCTAAGACTCAAAACATTTTTGTTCTAGACTCAACATCGCCAGCAAACAATCAAGCAGGGGGCTCCTAAGTCGGGATGGCTCTGATCACCAACTTGTAACGCCCTCGATGCGGCTATATCTCCCACGTGTCGAAGCACGACTTAGAGGCATAACCTCATTGAAAGCAATGTCGCAAGTGAGGTAATCTTTGCACAACCCATGTGATACATAAGGGAAAAGATACATAGTTGGCTTACAGTCGCCACTTCACACAATACATAAATAAACATCCATCATTCAGTTTACACTCAAGGTCCGACTACGGAACCAAAATAAAAGAAGACTACCCCAAAAGCAACACAGATCCCCGATCGTCCCAACTGGGCTCCACTACTGATCGTCTAGAAATGAAACATAGTAACGACCATGGTCCTCGTCAAACTCCCACTTCAGCTCAGTTGCGCCATCTGTGCTGGTATCATCGGTACCTGCATCTGTTTTGGTAGAATCTGTGAGTCACGGGGACTCAGCAATCTCACACCCGCGAGATCAAGACTATTTAAGCTTAAGGGAAGGGTGGTGTAATGAGGTGGAGCTGCAGCAAGCGACTAGCATATATGGTGGCTACGATCGCAAAAGAGAGCGAGAAGAGAAGCAAGGCACGGTCGTGAAGCTAGTAGTGATCAAGAAGTGATCCTGAAACTACTTACGCCAAACATAACTCCAACACGTGTTCACTTCCGGACTCCGCCGAGAAGAGACCATCACGGTTACACACGCTTGTTGATGTATTTTAATTAAGGTCAACTTCGGTTTTCTACAACGGACATTAACAAATTCCCATCGCCTCATAACGCGAGGCACGGCTTTGAAAGATAATACCTGCAGGGTGTCCCAACTTAGCCCATCATAAGCTCTCACGGTCGACAAAGGATAAACCTTCTCCGGGAAGACCGATCGATCTCGGAATCCCGGTTCGCATGACATTTCGACAATGGTAAAACAAGACCAGAAGACCACCCGATCCGGCCGACAAATCCCGATAGGAGCTGCACATATCTCGTTCTCAGGGCACAACGGATGAGCAATCCGTACAACTAAAACCAGACCTCAAGTTTTCTTGAGGGGATGCTTCAAAGGGCTCTAGTTTGGACCAACACTCAGAGGAGCATTGGCCCGGGGGGTTAAATAAAGATGACCCTCGGGCTCGCGAAAACCCAAGGGAAAAAGGCTTAGGTGGCAAATGGTAAACCCAAGTTTGGGCCTTGCTGGAGGAGTTTTATTCAAAACGAACTGTCAAGGGGGTCCCATAAATCACCCAACCACGTAAGGAACGCAAAATCAAGGAACATAACACCGGGTATGACGGAAACTAGGGCGGCAAGAGTGGAACAAGTCACCAGGCATAAGGCCGAGCCTTCCACCCTTTACCAAATATATAAGGTGCATTAATTAAACAGGAGATATTGTGATATCCCAAAAATATCCATGTTCCGACCAGGAACAAACTTCATCTTCACCTGCAACTATCAACGCTATAAGAGGGGCTGAGCAAAAGCGGTGACATAGCCAAACAACGGTTTGCTAGGAAAGGATGGTTAGAGGTTTGACATGGCAATATGGGTGGCATGACATAGCAAGTGGTAGGTAACGTAGCATAGGCATAGCAAAAGAGCGAGCATATAGCAAGCAAAGATAGAAGTGATATCGAAGGTATGGTCATCTTGCCTGCAAGGTTCTCAGAGTTGTCGAAGGCTTGATCCTCGTAGGCGTTCTCAACAGGTTCCTCGTTCACGTACTCGTCTCCCGGCTCTACCCAAAGCAAGAACACAAGCAATGGAACCACAATCAAACATGGAACAATGCACAAGCAAGATGATGCAATACATGACATGATATGTGAGATGTGGTATGCAATGCATATGTGTGCTCCGGAAGGGAAATGATGAACAGGGCATCAACTTGGCAAACCAAGTATGCCGCTGGAAAGATGGGATGATTTCGGTTGAAATCGAAATAAAGATCACCGGAATAGGATGCACGGTTTGCAAATGGCAAGCAAAACAATAATGGCACAAATCTGCGTTTAACAGCACGATGCTACTTAGCATGCAACAAGAAACTATGCTACAGCACCCCAACATAAAAACAAAGCATATGGCAGTGATCTACAGGAGATGCTTAACAAAAGAGGAACATTGAGCTACGGCTAAATCACATCATAACAGGCTCAAACAAGCATGGTGAAAGTGCAAAAAAACATCAGGTTCACAAACTTAGTGAAAATACTAGAATGCCAGAAATTAACATCAGGAAGGCATGTTTAGAGCAAGCAAACAACCTGCTACAGGAACTTATAATAGCAAAACAAGGCATGACATGATTCTACTCAAAGCATAGATCAAAAGTCCCTTACTGACCATAAGCCAAAAAGGACCATAAGAAATGATGGCACCCATGTAAACATAGCAAGTTTTATTAACAGTTCCAGACTTAGTGATGTTTCAGGACATGGCAAAAATAGATTCAACATGGCATCTTTACAAGCTTGATTAACCCACTACCAGGCATATCATGGCATGGAACAAGTACTAGCATGAAGTAGGCATGAAAATGAAGCTATCCTTATGAAAAACAACCTCATAGCATGCTTGAAATAAACCACACAAAAATGACAAAACAACAACATGATGTAAAATGACATGTTCATGAACTTGCTCAAATGCAGAAACTAATGACACCACTGGATTGGTGGGATTTTTCTACCCCAAAAATATATATAATATGTTGGGGTTGCTGTAGAAAAATCATCACGAGTGCATTAAGTTAAAACCTGCCTAAAATGGCTATTGACAGAATTGGTAGTATTCCAGAAATGAAATGTCCAGATTTGGACTTGCCTGAAATGGAAAGAGAGGGCTATCCAGAAATGGAAAGCGCGGGGATAAGGGAAAAAAATAGAAGGAGGAGGGCGCTGAGAGGCTGACTGGTGGGACCCTGATGTCATAGAGACAAATTAAATATGTCTGAGAGGAATAGAAAAGGGCGTGCTCGATTCAACCGGGTCTCCCCGATCCGGGCTAGTGTGGTCAACCACTGCGCTAGAATGTGTGTGTGTGCTCGGTTGGGCGCCTGGATCCTTTGAACCAGAGGAAGAAGGCCGAACCTTCAACCCGATGCTCGAGGCGAGCGACGAAGGCGAACAGGGCAGCAACGACTACATCTACGGTATAGCGGCGAGCTTGAGGGATGTGCAAGGGAGAACGGGGGTGCGCGAGCGAACGCTCGAGCACGAGCTCACGGAACGTAAGCGGCGTGTGCGTGGACGAGAGCAGGCAGAGGCATAACACGAACTTGCCGTGCTGCCATGGTGACTGTGGCATGCGGGAATGGCGTGCGTGTGCGGTGCATGCATGCGGAGCTGAGCGCGCATGTGGGACGAGAGCATGTGGTGTCCACGTGCAGCACCAAAACGTGCGCAACTAAAACTACATAGATCGACAGAGCACCGAGAGCACGGGAAAGATTGAAATCGAAGCAGCGCCTACGGTGATCTATTGACGATAGGAAGGAGCAGGGAGGAAGAGAACGACGGGGAAGTAGCCGGACTTGGCGTCTTCTGCCTTGGTTCACAATAGGAAGAAGACGATGACGATCACCCGGAGCGTTTGGAGGAGGCGGGCGCGCCGGGCGGATCTCACGTGGGCGAGCTTAGCTCGCCTCGGCCATGATGCGGGCGACGGCTATGGGGCACGAGCGAGGACTTACCGGGCGGCGGCGAGGGAAGGAGAGAAGGGGGATCGGTTGAGTGGAGACCCTAGGGCACCGGGGACAACTTTATAGGGGTCTAGGGACGAGCTCCGGCCGTCAAATCATCTGGCGTGCCGACGTGTCTCCTCTGGATGTCCTGCCGTACAGGAGGACGATGCAACTGTCGCTTGCAGGCTAAAGGGCTGCGGGAGGCCTGCTGGGCCGCGCGGATGGACTGCTGCTACTGGGCTGCGCTGCTGCTGGTGCTCTCTCTCTCCCTCTGACTCTTTCCCATTCCTTCGAACAGAAATAAAGGATCGAAAAGCACAGAAGGTTTGGGGGGGTTTCTGAGAGATATGAAAATATCCTCAGGATTCTGGAATTATTCTCGATTTGATAAAATTGAGTTGGGTATTTTTTTAGAGGTAGAAAAATACAACAAGTTTGAATATAGTTGAAACTTGGAGCATTTTTGAACCTAACCAACACAACTTCAAAAGAGCTGTAATTTGGCAGAGAGGCTAGGTACCTAGTGTTAGAATATTGGGGAAAAAATGAACATTTATGGTGGAGGCAAAATGGAACTTGCAAAGAATGGAAGGAAAAGGAAGGAAGGAGAAGTGATGGTGCAAGATTTATGCACTGAGCATGCCACAACATAATAGGTATGAGATCACAACATGCACATGATGAGGATGAATGCAAAATGACAAGAGGCACAAATGCAATATGGTAAGGTGAGCATGACAAGGAAAAGAATAAAACCACATAACCAAACAAGATGAGGCCAAACATGATAAAACCCACAAGAATTGGATGAAGGTCAAGTTGATATATTGCCAAAATGGGACATGATACATCTGGGGTGTTACCCGAAGCCACACTGACAAGACATCGACAAGACAGCCACACCGCGGCCTGGCCACTATTGCTGCATAGGCGTACACTATTCATCAATCACCATCAACAGTGTGCAGTACCATCAATAGTGTAACTTGTCCCCTGGGCACTAGTATATAAAGTGACCCAGGGGAGCAAGCCATGGCCATGGCCACAAGGCCTCACACACATCCATCCATCCATCCAGGATGAACACACTCCACGCATGCATGCTAGCTAGCAAGCTAGCTAGCACACACACATCCATTCATCCATCCACTCACAGCTAAGCACATAATTGTGCTCATATGCATATAAGAGGCTGGATGCCAGAGGCCTACGGCACCGATCTCAGATACAGCTCCAGGAGCACTGGTACCAGATATACCACATATACTCAGATATGCAGGAGTAGGGTTGTTATCTCTCCGCAGAGCCCCGAACCTGGGTAAACTAGCGCGTGCTACTCGCATACCCGTTCCTGGATATTCCAGCAGCAGTCTTGCCCTCACACGAAGCCACCTTGTGCCATATGTCGTCTTGCACCCCCGGTGAGAATACCACGACATTTGGCGCCCACCATGGGGCGATACTATGCTACCGCGCTGCTGCTGGTTTCGCAGTCCGGACGGGACCATCTTCGCCATCACCGCCACGGCGCCGCGTCGTCTCTCCGGTACCGCTCGGGGGCTCGACTTCGACCCGCCCCCGGAGCGGCCGCGCGGGATGGCGCGTCCTCGTCGTCGGCCTCGCCGCCTTCGTCATCATCACCGTTGCGACACCGGCCATCCGCCGCGGCGTCGCGCCGTCTCTCCGGCAGTGTTCGGGGGCTCGACATCGACCCGCCCCCGGAACGACCGTGCAGGACGGCGCGTCCCCGTCGGCCGCATCGCCCTCTTTGTCACCACTGCCGCGGCCGTGCCGCCGCCCCTCCGCCCGCGGTCGTCCCTGGGGCTGCACGCCCCATGCTTCATCTCGCTCCAGGACGGTCGTCTGTGCGCCCGCGGCCGGCCTCTCCTCGACCACACCTCCACTTGCGGCCGAGTTGGCCAACCTCTGGTTCCTGTGCATGGCTAGCTAAGCTAGCTAGTAGACCCAATGGATTGGGCTACGTGCATGCTAGCTCCACTAGCAAACCCAATGGACGATGCATGCATGCCTCGAGCTCGCCTGGTCTTGCTCAGCTCCACCAACTGCGCGTCCGCGCTGCTCTGCTGCTCCGCTTGCTGCCGTCGCCCCAGCCAGCTCCGGCTCGCACTCGCACCAGCCGCAGCCGGCTCCACCCCGTGCTGGCGACTCCGCGTCCGCGCACGCCAGTTCCCTCCTCCGCGCCAGTCCCGCTGCCTCATCCGGTCGTCCCAAGGACCGTCTCGTCGCTCCGGCCGGCTGCTCCTTCCGAGCCGAGTGCTGCCGTGCCCCGTCGCCGCTCCTCCGCCTGCGGCCGCCTCGGCACGTCGGGGCCGGCTCCTGTGTCGCCCCTCTCTGCCACCTCCCGCAGCACGCCGCATCCGACTGCTGCTCTGCACCTCCACGCGCACTGGCCGGCTCCCCCGCTCCCTTGCTGCGTGGCTGCCGCGTCGCGTCCGTCTGCTGGCGCGCCTCTCGCAGCACGCTGCGTCCGGCCGCCCTCTCTGCCTTCGTGCCTCGCCTCTGCGGCCGCCTTGGCCTCCACCCGTGGCCAGGCCGGCTGCGCGCCCCAAGCCGCACCGGGCTGCTCGCTGCGACCCCCGCAGCCCTACGCGGACGCCGCTTGGGGCCTCCTCGCGCGCACACGGCTGCTGCCGGCTCGCCCGCTGCGCCAGCCCGCCGTCTCCCGCGTCCTTCTCCTCGCCCCGGTCCCAGCTCCGCTCGACTTCCCGCCGGCCGGCTTCCCGCCCGTGCTGCGTGGACGCCTTGCGCCGCTCCCGGGCACCCCCGCGGCCAGGTGCGCGCGCCGGCACGCCAGCTTCGGCCCCGCCGCACCCGCTGCAGCCGGCTGGCCGGCTCTTGCCCGCTTGCCAGGCCGGCTGCTGCGTCCACGACTCCCCTATCCGGCTAGAAAAGAGAGAAAAAAGAAAGAAGTGGGAGAGACCGACTGAAAAAAAAAAAGTGCAGGCCGGCTGCTCGCTTCAAGACGGCCTAAAGTGAGGAGCCGGCTGCTCAAGCACGCCTTCAAGAAGAAAAGATGTCGGCCGATGAAAAAAAAATGTGTGTGCATCCGGCTGCCCAGAGCCGGGTGCCCACGTCCAAATGGAGAAAAAAGGAGAGGATCCGACTTTGCAGATTGCAATCTAGCCGACTGCTCTGGTCAACAGCTCGTGTTGCCGCTCGGCCGGCTGGTTCGTCTGCGTGCTTCGCTGCCTGGCCGACCGATAAGTCGGTCCGGCTGAGCACAGCCGGCTGACAAGAAAAAGAGAAGAAGACAAAGTAGTCACCGGGAGATCCGCCCGACCGCCAGTGATCGCCCGAATCTCGTGGGCTACACAAAGGATCTTGTTGTGGCGCTCCGCGAGGAAGAAGACAAAGTAGTCGCCGGGAGATCCAGCCCGACTGCTCAGCAGTTGGCCCGAATCTCGGGGGCTACACCCATTGGGTGCGCTGGCGCGCCCCATGGAAGATTGCAAGAAGCAAAAACAAGAAGAGTTTTGTCCAGCTGCCAGCAGCCGGCAGAAGAGAAAAAAGAAGAGGAGGGCGCTGCCAGGCGCCCCGCCGCCTGGCCGGTTCTGCCAAGCCGGCTCGGCCGCGTTCCGCTCGCCGCCTGGCCGGTCAAACCCTCCTCGAGCACCCGGAGGCTCGAGGGCTACACCCAACGGGTGTGCCGGCACGCTCCGCAAGCGCTGAGCTGCACCGGTTGTCTTTAGCAAACTCCGCCTCGGCTACATGAAAATCAACGTGAGCTCCTCACCCCCATATTTTTGCACCGTAAGAGCATGGATAACCCTAAGCGATGCTCGGGGGCTATCTCCGCATTTTATTATAGTTGCATCACTGTTCGCCCCGGCGCCAGCCAGAGTTGGCCCGGGGGCTGGCCGCTTGGCCTGAGACGTTAGTTCCCGCAGACGGCTTAGTAGCGTGCGCGGTACCAAAGGCCCACTCTCAATCACAGATCGCAGAGCGGCTGTCCGGCTGGCAAGAGTGAACGCTGGAGGCCACCCACGCGAAAAACGTCCGGGAAGAAAAACGCTTCAGTCGACCCGACCGTTTCCTTTATGAGTATCTTCTCGGTTAAATCCGCTCCGAGAGTCTGAGTACTGTACACTCCACTTCGCGGCCCACTCTCAGCCACAGACCGCAGAGCGACTGTCCAGCGAGCGAGAGCACAAGCCAAAAAGTGGAGGGAACATGAAAAAGATTAAGGGGGCTCGGACAAAACCGAGTCGGCACCCTCTGCATAAAACTTGCAATGCTGAAGCAAACATTTGATATATCTACGTGGACTAACTTTGCCTTTTTCATGATCATTTCGATGAACACTCACCAAAAAACCTCCGCCCAACTATGCCAAGTTGCCCGGAGGCTTGGGGGCTACTGTCGGAGTAATTGGCGACGGGTATCCCGAAGACGGCAAGACGATATTTCAAGACATCGGGGCTAGCAAAGCCCTTCGGTCCGACTGTCTGGCCGCTCCTGCCGGCTCCCCGTCCGACTGCTCTGCCCGACCGACTGCCGGCTACCGACTGTGCCAACCAGCCGGCTGCCGACTGCGCCAACCATCCGGCTGCCGACTGCAGCCCGAAGCCACAATGACAAGACATTGGCAAGACGGCCACACCGCGGCCATGCCTAGCCACTATTGCTGCATAGGCGTACTCTATTCATCCATCACCATCAACAGTGTGCAGTACCATCAATAGTGTAACTTGTCCCCTGGGCACTAGTATATAAAGTGACCCAGGGGAGCAAGCCATGGCCACGGCCACAAGGCCTCACACACATCCATCCATCCAGGATGAACACACTCCACGCATGCATGCTAGCTAGCAAGCTAGCTAGCGCACACACACATCCATTCATCCATCCATTCACAGCTAAGCACATACTTGTGCTCATATGCATATAAGAGGCCGGATGCCAGAGGCCTACGGCACCGACCTCAGATACAGCTCCAGGAGCACTCGTACCAGATATACCACATATACTCAGACATGCAGGAGTAGGGGTGTTATCTCTCCGGAGAGCCCCGAACCTGGGTAAACTAGCGCGTGCTACTCGCATACCCGTCCCTGGATATTCCAGCAGCAGTCTTGCCCTCACACGAAGCCACCTTGTGGCATATGTCGTCTTGCACCCCCCGTGAGAATACCAGGACATGAACAGTATCCCGTGGAGTCCCGTTTTGCAGTACGCCACACCCCCCCCCCCCCGTTTTGACCATAGCGCTCCAACACAAGTCCGTTTCATCCGTTTTGCGGCACGCCACACCCCCCCGATGAACAGACCCCGCTTCGACCGTAGGAGGTGCATTTGTCTGCGTTTTGCGGCACGCCACACCCTCTCGATCAACAGGACCACCGTTTGACCGTAGGAGGTCCGTTTAAATGCTTTTGCGATACGCCACACCCTCCCGATCAACAGACCCCGTTTGACCGTGGGAGGTCCGTTTCATCCGCTGGCGGCACGCTACACCCTCCCGGCGAACAGGACCCCATTTCGACCGTAGGAGGTCATTTTCTCCGCCAGCGATACGCCAGCCTCGCTTCCATCGCCTGCTCCGCCCAAGCCCTCCCGGCGAACACGACCACGCATTCCGTTCCGACCCAGCCGGTTGGCTCCCACGCGTTCCGTTGCCTCCCGGTGAACACGACGCATTCCTTTGCCTCCCCATGAAAACGATGACGACGCTGTTTCTCCGTTCCGAACCAGCCATGTACGTATGCGCGATAGGTGTTAGAGACCCTGCCCGTATGTACGTACGTGGCCGTATTTTCTTTCTTGCACCCTCGCCGTTGTACGTACGTGTACATGCTACGTGTGCGCCTCTAGTACGACACGTGCGCGCCTCTACATCTACGACACGTGTGCACCTCTACATCGACCAGTATGTACGTACACGTTCACGACCAGAATGACAACACTACGTACGCTTCGACCAGGTGGGTCCCGACTGCCAGGCACTTCCTTGTATGCGAAGATGTAGCTGGTGGGTCCCAGCAATCAGGGGGGCGAATCGTTTTTTTTGCCCGGACGCACTTCCTTGCGTGTGAAGGTGTAGCTGGTGGGTCCCAACAGTCAGGGGGGAACATTTTTTTTGCGAAATACGGTGACCCGTCCGGTGGGTCCGTGCTGTCAGGTGAAGGAATAATTATTTTGCGCGTAATAAGGAGGCACTTCCTTGCTGCTGCCGTGGACCCAGCTGTCAGCCTCTCCACGTACAGTCCACGTCCGATGGAAGCCGTTCCTTGACCACGTTGACCACGCCACGCCGAGAGCACTAGGGCGGTGGACGACGGCGAGGCCTAGGAAGGGGACGACGCGGAGCCGGGGAAGACGCGGCAGTGGATGCCCACGCGTAGAGGAGTACGAGGGTTCACTGGTTTGCTGCGGTGTGAGGCTACCGTCGCCGTAGAATAACAGGGGGTGTGGGTGAGTAGAGGGATGGCCTGGCCAGCGGTGGGAGTAGTAGGGGGCGGTGAGGCCTCCGCCGCATCACAGCCGGCCACGGGAGGCAGGAGCACGAGGCATGACCGGCGCTGGTTTGGGGGCTGGAGCAAGAAGACCAGAGGTTGAAGAAGCACTACGGCCGTTGGATGGACATCGTACGGTCACTGGAGCTAGAATCGTGCATATTGACTAAGTTGACACAGCCCTCCATCCCCGTCAACTTAGTAGGCCCACAAGTCAGCCTGCCACTATACTGGGTCCCAACTAACAGGGGGAGTATTCATTTTTGTGCGTAATAAGGAGGCATTTCCTTGCGTGCGAAGATATAGCTGGTGGGTCCGACTGTCACCGGGCGGTAACATTTTTTCGCGAAATCCGAGGCCCTTCGGTGGGTCCACGATGTCGTGGACGAATCATTATTTTGCGGCGTAATAAGGAGGCATTTCCTTGCGTGCGGCCGTGGACCCAGTATCGGCCTCTCCACGTCTGATCCACTTCAGATGCATGTCGGTCCTTGACCACGTTGACCAGGCGCGCCGAGAGCACCGTGGCGGTGGACGACGGCGAGGCTTAGGAAGGAACGACACGGAGGGTGGAAGACCCAGTGAGCTTGTTTCCCATGCGGAGGGGAGTACGATTGAACGAGGGTTTATTGGTTCGTCTGCCATCACCGGAGAATAACAACAGGTGTGGGTGAGTAGAGGGATGACTAGGCCAGCGATGGGAGTACGGTGGGGCGGTGAGGCTCTGCTGGCAAAGACACCTGCCGCTGGGAGGAGGGAGCAGCAGTCCCACCGGCGCTTGTTTGAGCGGCCGAGCAGAAGAGCAGAGATTGAAGAAGACGACGGCCGTTGGATGGACATCCAACCGCCACCGCTGTCGCCAACCTTTTTAGGAAAGCCTCAAATCTGTGGAAAACAGCATACAACCCATCTGCCATTATTTCTAATAATTTACAGCCCATTTGCTAATTCTTAAGGTTTTTTTGGAGCCCATATTCTTTTTGTTCGCGTTACAGCCCATATTGTGGCCACGGTTAAAAAATTATATGAAATTTTGCATATTTCGGTGCGGTCCGAGCTGTTTTTAGTCCCGAAATTTCGACTCACATACAAACTAATTTTAAAAATAAATGTATATTAATATAAAATCCAACAAATTCTCCACACATAAAAATTAATGTAATTTAAAATCTTGAAATGAAAAAAAATAATATTTGAAACTAATTGCCGGTTTGATGTGTTTTAAAAATGTACAGCCCATTTCTCATTACTGATGGGCCATTTTCTCGGCCAGCCGAATGAAAAGCTCTCCCCGTCTTGAAAGATTTGCAGCCCAACAGGCCTGACAAAGCGACTTAATCGGCAAATAGCAAAAAAACTGGGCTGTGGCCATGGACCCGGTTGTCAGCCTCTCCACGTACAGTACTCTTCCGATGGAAGTCGTTCCTTGACCACGTTGACCGTGCGTTGCTGGAGAGCACCACGGTGGTGGAAGACGACGAGGCCTAGGAAGGGGACGACGGAGCCGGGAAGACAGCAAGGAAGCCCACGCAGAGAGGAGTACGAGGTTCACCGATTCGGCTGCGGTGTGAGGCTTGCCGCCGCAGGCCCGCCACGGTGGGAATAGTAGGGGCGGTGAGGCCTCGCGGCAGACAGCCGCCACGGGAGGCAGGAGCATGCGGCACGACCGCGCCGCTTTGGGCGGCCGAGCAAGAAGACCAGAGGTTGAAGAAGCACTACGGCCGTTGGATGGACATCGCACGGTCACTGTAGCTAGAATCGTTCATATTGACTAAGTTGACAAAGCCCTTCGGCCGCGTCAACTTAGTAGGCCCACAAGACAGCCTCCCACCAAGATGGGTCCCAGCTAGCCGGGGGAGTATTCATTTTTTGTGCGTAATAAGGAGGCACTTCCGATGGGTCCGAGCTGACAGCGGGGGGAACGTTTTTTTCGCGAAATACGATTCGCTCGTCCGGTGGGTCCCAAGCAGTGGGAAACGATGATTTTCAAGCAAAATATGGTGGCCCGTCCGTGGGTCCTCGCTGTCAGGTAGAGGAATAATTATTTTCCGCATAATAAGGAGGCACTTCCTTGCGGCTACCGTGGACCCAACTGTCAGCCTCTCCACATACAGTACTCTTCCGATGGAAGTCGGTCGTTGACCACATTGACCACGCCACGCCGAGAGCACCACGGCGGTGGACGACGGCGAGGCCTAGGAAGGGGACGACGCGGAGCCAGGCCACGGGAAGCAAGAGCAAGCGGTAGCACAGCCGGCCACGGGAGGCAGGAGCTGGCGGCACGACCGTCGCTGCTTTGGGTGGCTGGAGCAAGAAGATCAGAGGTTGAAGAAGTCGTATGGCCGTTGGATGGACATCATACGGTCACTGGAGTATTGAATAAGTTGACAAAGCCCTCCTTCCCTGTCAACTTAGTAGGCCCACAAGTTAGCCCAACAATATGGTGGGTCCCAGCTAGGGCTGGACACGAGCCGAGCCGAGCCGAGTCTGATCCCAGCCTGGCTTTGGCTCGCTCTGGAGCGGCTCGGCTCGGCTCGGCTCGCTCAGCCAACGAGCCTACTTCAGGCGGCTCGGCACGCTTCAGGTATGGCTCGGCTCAAACCGAGCCGGCTCGTAAGCCAGCTGCCACCAGAACCTCTTTTACTTACAGAACCTCAGTTTATAGTCCAGAGTCTTGATTTTTTGCAGCAATTAAACCCATATTGCTAAAAATGAAACATCCAGCAGTCTATTGTTTTAAGAAATGGTCATAGTATGAAAAATAAGCTTTCTTCTATGTATTCTTCTACGAAAACTGTAACAATGGAACAGATATGAGAGAAAGAATTGGGCAGGTTTGTATTGAATTTTGGACAGAACTTCCTTTGAACTTTACACAGCAAAACATCAAATGTTGACAGCCAAACAAATAAATTTTGCATAGCATAACACTTGCCACTTTGACATAAAAAATGAGAAAATGTAGAGGAAATGGTTTAAAAAATGGCATAGTGAACATTGACATCCAAACAAATATTGACAACAGTCTATATTGCTAATAATGCAACATCTAGTAGTCTAAGGTTTTAAAAATGGTCATAGTGACGAAAAATAAGCTTTCTTCTATGAAAAGTGTCGAGGAAATGGAACAAATATGTCAAACAATGAATTGGGCAGCATTGCTTTTTAATTTTGGACAGTACCTCCTTTGAACTTTATACAGCAAAAATATTGAACGTTGACAGCCAAACAATGCAATTTTCTACAGCATAACACTTGGCGCTTTGACATCAAAATGAGAATCTTCCTCCTCAAACAGAGTATCTTGATCATCCTTGTCCTCCTCTTCATCCTCCTCCTCTTGCTTATCATGCTTCATTTCCTAGCACACAAAAACAGCACGCACATGACCTTAGACACGCATATATTAAATTTTTGATAGCAAAAACAGCATATACATGAGCTTGTACAAACTTATATTTGACTTTCGGATACAAAAACAACACATACATGAGCTTGCACACAAACATATAGTTGACCTTTGGATAGCAAAAACAGCAAACACATGAGCTTGGACACACATATTTGGCACAAACATACCGATGAAGATATAGCCTCCCTCTCGAAGTCGTTTGTGAAGCCAGAGGCAGCAGCCATCGCGGAACGCACACCGGCGTTAGTGGGGTCGGCGAGACATCGACGCTGGGGAGTTTATTTTAACCTAAACAACAACTCAGCGAGCGGGACATTGCTGTAATCTTTCGCCCGCTTCCTCAGCAGTGACGCAGTAGCTGCATTGCCCTTGCCCTTCCCCTTCTGCTTCACGGAAGGCCGGGACAGGCGGCGTAGTCTTTATAATGGAAATCAAGCTCTTCTTCTTCCCCCTTTCCTTGTCCATTCTTGCGACGGCAGGGCTCTGCACACATCAGCAAAGAACAAATGGTCAATCATCAACAAAATTTTACATACATAATTAAATAACTAGTCTACACAATCAATCACAAAGCAAATTCATCCATCCATCAATCAAATTCGTGCAACATCCACCCTAGCTAGCTGCACTCTCCAGCCAACAAGTACAAGCATCCATCCATTAAATTCGTGTAGCATCCATCCATCGCGTTTCCTAGCTAGCTGCGACCTCCAGCAACAATCACAAGCATCCATCCATGATACATCCATCAAATTCGTGCGTGCGTGTGCGCCAGTGCAGGGAGCTAGCGCTAGGGATGGGAAGGACAGAGGAGATCGCTTACCTGCTCATGTTATTCGGTGAGAACCCTGGGGAGGCGCGTCCGCTGTGCTGAGGGAAAGCGGCGTCGGCCGTCGCCGTCGGTGCCGAACCCGACGAGTCCAGCTTGTGGCGCGGCAAGGAGAGGGGTGGCGGCGCCGGGAAGAGAAAGGGAGAAGGGGGAGGAAACCGCGTCGCGTGCTATCTCTGCTGTGACCTAACGCCGTGCGAGGCCGACGGGATTGGGCTGGGCCTGAATGAGTCACCGAGTTGGACCGGGCGAAACTCGGCTCGGCTCGGTCCGGAATCGGGCCTATTTTCCCAGCTCGGCTCACCTAATTATCCTATCGGGCCGAGCTGTAATGGGCCATGCTGGACCGAGCTTTGAGCCGAGCCTAAAAGCTCGTTCGTACGTCCAGCCCTAGTCCCAGCTAGTAGGGGGGTATTCATTTTTTAGGCGTAATAAGGAGGCACTTCCTTGCGTGCAAAGATATAGCTGGTGGGTCCGACCTATCAGTGGGGGGAACGTTTTTTTCGCGAAATACAGAGGCCCTTCCTGTGGGTCCTAGCTGTCAGGTGGAGGAATCATTATTTTGCGCGTAATAAGGAGGCATTTCCTTGCGTGCGGCCGTGAACCCAACTATCAGCCTCTCCACGTACAGTCCACTTCTGATGGATGTCGTTCATTGACCACGTTAACCAGGTCGCGCTGAGAGCACCAGGGCGGTGGATGACGGCGAGGCCTAGGAAGGAACGCACGGCCGTGGAATACTCGGCGCTTGTTTCACGCGAGGAGTATGAGGGTTTACTGGTTTGTCTGCCGTCGACGGAGAATAACAGCATGTGTGGGTGAGTAGAGGGATGGCTAGGCCAGCGATGGGAGTACGGTCGGGCCGTGAGGCTCTTGTGGCAAAGATAGCCGCCATGGGAGGAGGGAGCAGCAGTCCCGCCGACGCTTGTTTGAGCGGCCGAGCATGAAGAGCAGAGATTGAAGAAGACGACAGCCGTTGGATGGATATCCAACGATCCAACGCTCTCGTGTGTTGACTAAGTTGACAGGTGTTGCAAAGGCCAACCTTTTTATGAAAGCATACGCCACAACTCGTAGTAGGTGCCCAAGTCAGCCTCAAATCTATGGAAAACAAAGCATACAGCCCATCTCGCCATTATTTCTAATAATGTACAACCCATTTGCTAAGTCTTAAGATTTTTTGGAGCCCATCTTCTTTTTGTTAGTATTACACCCCATATTGTGGCCACGGTTAAAAAGTATACTAAATTTTGCATATTTCAAAAGCGGTCAACTGGTTTTAATCCAGAAATATCGATTCACATTCAAACTATTTTGAAAAATAATTTATATAGATATAAAATCAAAATAATTGTCCACGATAAAAATCAATGGAATTTAAGATCTTGTAATGAAAAAATGAAACTAATTCGGTTTGATGTATTTTAAAATGTATGTGCCATTTCGGGCAAACCAAATGAAACTCTCCTCGTCTTGAAACATTTGCAGCCCAAATAGGCCGATAAAGCAAGTAGGCCTTGTTTGGGTATTTCTTTAAAAATAGAACTGGCTAGCCATTTTCAGCAAAAAAAACACAACGGGCTCATGATGTGGTAAACATAAATAAAACCTCGCTAGACGGGCCACACCAAGACAGCCCGTTGTTACCCTGATCCGTCGCTAAAACTAGTATAAATAACAACTGCTTGTTCCTCATTGTCTCAAAAAAACTGCTTGTTCCTCAAAAAAAACTACGCGACTTGCCGGGTCCCTGGTGTCAGTCGCTCGTAGTGTAATTCTCTCGTTTATTGACTACGTTGACAATGGCGTGAGCCCCAGATGTCCAACCATTAGGAGGAACCATATTTTTGGGCTTGTACTATAGAGGCACTTGCGTGCGTACTGCCATGACGCTGGTGGGTCCCTACTGTCATCCTCTCCACGTACAGTCATCTCCTTGTTCCTCTCGGTTGTTGACGACGTTGACAACGCAAGAGGGTGGCGCACCGCGCACGGTGAGCGAACCAAGGCCGCAAGGCGGAGGACGACGGCGAGGCCTCGGATGGAACGAACAGGAGCCATTGAAGATGCGCCGGTCCAGTCGCACACGGAGGGGAGTACGAGGGTTGACTGGTGGGGTGGTGGGGGCTAGTCACTTGGCTTATGTAATGCACAGTGAGCTCAAGCAGCCGGCGTGAGTGATGTTATTTCCCTTGGTTGTGATTTGTTACAATATTTCACTCTAAATTAAATGAATGGCAAGCCATTTGCCTTGTTTCAAAGAAAATATGACAGTCACAGCCAAGTTGAAAAGGGCAGGAACATCTAACTCCAGCTTACAAACTGTACAAAAGCACGAGGGTTGATTGTTCATCAGGTTTACAAAAAAACCCAAATTGAAAAGGGCAACAACATCTAACTCCAGCACTGTTTTCGGCAGTCACAGTCAAATGGATCGGTCAGGTCCATAGAATAAACATCCCGGATCGTAAAATTTACTAGATTATGACCACAATATGTTGTAAATAGAAGCCCGACACGTTCAGAAGCTCTTTTGCCCACCTGAAACTCCTTTTTTTGCTCTTCGACATACCCATCCGTCAAAACCATGCTGCTGATAAACTTAAGCCCGATGGACAATAGTAACCTCGCATTCAGCAGGAAGAATGTGACAGATCTTGTGTTTGCACGGTTGGCTACATATCGTTCTAGCGTTATTGTCTTCAATCGAATCTCATGAGAAGTGAGAAAATCTCGATGCTCACGAATCCACCGATTGGTTATAACTTTCTTACCCCGTCCTGTTGCCTAAATAGACATGAAAATTGAAAACAGTTAAGGTCTAAAAGAATAGTGTCGAAAGAGCAACAGCTGAACGGTTAATTCTAGTACACTATATGCGGGCTTCCAATGTGCGTGAAATTATCACCTTTATATACAACTTCTCCAGACATGGAAAGCATTGCAGCAAGCCAACAATCTTGTTCAGATCAAAACTATTCATTTGGATATATATAAGATCTTGACAGAATCCAGCACCATTGATAGGCCATCCATGGAGAAACTCTTCATTGAGCATAGAACATAATATTAGTACAAAATGTGTACTCCAACATGATATATAAATTATGCGCAGAAATTTAAAATGCAGGATATGGTTACAAGTGTAGATGATAATATAAAGTACCTGAAGAATTGTGGAGCCAAACACCATATTGAAATGAGCACAGAGATCATGTATTACACCCAAGGTCTCCAGTTTAGGCGCAGAGAGGACGGTTATTTGCAATGGTGAATAACTAGAATCAAGGATCAACCTTTGAAGTGAAGGGGCATCTTGGATGATGAGTTGCCTTCCGTCAAAAGAAATTCCAATTCTTACAAGGTTAGGCGACTTTATTTGGAGACAACTGATTCTAATCGTGAAAACAACACCAAGCACTCCAATACAGGCAATCGGAGTGGATGATGCTGTGCAATGAGGCCTCCGATATACGAAACCGCACAAGTGAAAGTTTCTTGAGAAATGGGAGTCGAAGGTTTAGTGCCAGATTGTCTGGAATGTAGCACAGCGCAAAGTTGGCGGTGTGGAGAGAGGAGGAAAACCGCGAGATGGACAACGGTGCCGAGGGCACAAGTTCATGGCGTTCTGTATGTGGTATGTGATTTCCAGGGGAATAGTAGAACTCAAGCAGCTGTAGTTCTGTGAATTCAGGGGATTTCAGCCAGGCGTGACGGGATGCAGAGGCTTTGAACGGAGCCCTGGTGGGAGCAGATGATGGCTCTGGGGATTTCAAAATCATTGAAGAGAGATAGCTGACGACAGTTGAGATTAAGGGGCACGGCGTGCCATAGAGGGCGCCACCGAATTGAGAGGACTTGGGTGCGGCAGCACTCCTTGGTGGGGAGAAGCGAGATGATCTCCCCAAGGACGGCGTCCGGGAGATCGCTGATGCGGTCCACCCGAGATTCTACGGTTCTGGGATCCGGTGGGGCGGGTCGCTGCTTCTCCTCGCTACGGGTGCGGGATCTACACAGCCGCCGCTGGGGAGCCTCATCTTCTTGGCACTGGGCCAGCTAACTCCATTTTCTCGAGGCGTCGCGTCGGCCACGGATTTGAGTAGAGTAACTAATGACGAGCCTAGTTGAAAAGTGAGTGAAGAAGAAGGGAGCTGGGGTTTTCAGAGGAGGAGGAAGAAGGGGAGCTGGGGTTTTCAGAGGAATGAGCCGACGTGAGGTGGGTGGGAGCGAGGAGGAAGAAGAGCACCTGTGTTTTTTGTGGGCGGGGGCGGTGTCTTTGGGTGTGGGTAGCGCCTTTTTAATTGATTTTACTATTTACTAGTGTGGATTGGCTGTTTTGTCTTGGGCCCGGAGAAACAATTACTACTAGTACAAAGGAGACACTTTACAGCTACCCGTAAAAACAATTACTACTAGTACAAAGGAGACACTCTACCGCTTCGCTCCTCCTAGGTCATTGAAACGTCTCGCCTCATCAATGCCGTTATACTTTTGTTCACCGACATGCGGGCCATGCAGCGCTGGGCCCAAATACCATCCACCAAATTAGCAGCAAAGATGCAAAGGAGAGTCACCCCATCAGAAGCTGGCAAGAACGAGCCGTCAGATCACAAAACCCCACCTCCCGCAGTCTAAGTTTGACGGACAAGGCAACCATCATTTCACCTCATCAATCACCTTCTCCTCACAGCCTTCAAGAAAGTCAACACTCGTGATCGCCATCGTTTTTCTCTCCCAATGAAGGGAAGGTAAGCGGATCCGTGATGTTGGTATATTTTCATTCAGAGAAAAAAGAACTTTTGCAAAGCAAAGAACGATCCTCACTCTATTTTTTGTTTCATTATCATTGCGATTGTGTTTTCCTTTCAGTGGTCTCCTAGTATTCGTCAGTTTCATGATGGACCAAGGAGAACCAGGCAAAGATCTACCGATATTGGAGCAGACGCGGGAGGCTGATCCCCACGAGATAGAGAGCTCCAAGAAGATGGAGGCAACCACCGAGCCAACCCCAGATACGCTCACGACAACTACTGAGATGGTCAACGCCCCGTTTGATATTACAGCCCCCGTGGCACTGCAGGAGCAGTTTTCCCCCTTCGAGGATGTGTGCCCCCCCCTCCGCTGAGCCGCCCAAGGTGATTTCCTTCTTCGCCGATCTTGATTGTGGTTTTTCATCTAAGTATGTGGTGATTTTTTTAGAAAAGGAAGTATGTGGTGATTAATAATGCAAAATTTTATTAGCTTCGATGCCATGCTATACATAGTGGTTTAAATAACTTGTGGTTCTTATACTGAAAAGTAATTCAGATTTTGTTTATGTTTCAATTAGAGCCCTGATGCAGACAAGGATTGTGTGGTTGTGCATGTCACTCGGTATGAGGCGGACGACCTGAAAATACGCACTGGGAAAATAGAGTTCTTAGGCTGTTGGATCTTGGAAGCCATTTGCGGTTATACCAATGAAGAGTTGTATTCCAGCCTCACCGTTGTCGCGTGTTGTCTGAGGTGTCTTTCAAGCACAAGAAGTTCAAAGCTAATCCTTCATTTGTGAGGCATACTGTTTTGTCAAGCTTACGCAGAAGATGACGTGGCATGCCTCCACAAACAAGTTTATCGATGGCAAGGCCACAAGGTTGTCTTCATGAAGGTTCATAGGATTGAGCTGCATGGGACGCCCTCGATGATGTTCATGGCAAGGTCCGCCTTGTGTCCAGCCCAAATTAGATCGAGGCATGAAATAGTTGCCCCAACTAGTGTTTAATAGTAGTTTAGATTGTGTCTAATTATCCGAACCTTGCTCGTTATCGACCCCTCCGGGCTAGTGCTCGCTTGAACCGCCTATGGGAACAATCGCTACTTTTGTGTGCCCGTGAATGATGTGAGAACCATCGTAATTGTCGCTGAAATAGATGCGTCCACACTAGTTTTTTCATGAATATGGCATGGTAAGACATAAGTTGTCACGGTTTATCATACGAGCAGTGTGTGTTTTGATTAAATAGAGCACTGCTCGAGAACCGTATACCGACGATACATAAGTACTTGTAAACACTGTTGGTGCTACCCCACTTGTAAGCATTTGTGCAAAACACGGCACATTGGCTCAGCTCGCTTCAACACTAGGCTATCGACCAGCTAACAATCAACAATCTGTTGTCTGACATATAAGCAACTACTATGTATCTTGTTACAGTGGTTCATGCAATTAATTGAGGCCACAATGCAATAAATTCCAAACGTTCACACGCTAGTCCAGCGCTCATGTGGAACACTCACAATTAAACTCGTCTTCATAAAAATCGTGAAAAGCATAAGTTAAGCAATTTTATACATCTCAATGATTCATAGAACATAACAAACATATACTAGTTCATAGCAAAAGACAAAGTTGTGAGAAGGTTTACAAATCAGGAAAAAACAAGCAAGGCTTCTTTGAGCAAAGATATCTCCAGCAGCTTAAATTTCCGGAGTTCACTCTGTTTTTCTTGTTGCCACCATCCGTGGTTAGGTTCTCTCATTCCGTAATAACCAATTATAATTGTGGTCTCACCGAATGCTGAATCAACCATGCAAAGGTATCGACCAGCTGAAATGCTTGTGCATTCCACTAAATTTAAGCACCGCTATTTGCGAAATAAGGCACCACAATGCCTCTTGTCCGCAAGACCTGTCAAAAACCACCGCCCAGCCGTGCTGCCTAGTCCTCGCCATGGATGAACGGTAGAAAGTGCAGTCCGGACTAGGATGCGATTGAGCCGTCATTCCTCAAGACCGCAATCGTGAAGTAAAACGCATTTAATCAGCTTCTTTTAGATTGCGCTGGTCATTCTACCTTAGTTACTACCAATGTATGGATACCTTGAAGACGGGAGGTTAGACGACGCAACGAGGGATAGCCATCTCATTTTTGCAGCATTGTACTAAAACCGAGGTGTGTGCTTTTGATTATGCGGATAGAAACTATACGAGATGCACATCCCAAACGATATGGAGACAGACATCCCTGTTTGCACTAATATGAAATACAGTTGTTTAAACAGTGACACATATTACTACTTTCCCCGCTTCCTCTTAGAACCAAGTCCTAGATTCATGCTACAGCTTTCCCACTTTCCTCCCTGCTTGAACCAATGCTTTGAGTTCATCAGATGAACTAGCTTTACTTCTAATAATAGTAGAAGTCTAGGTGGCTTTGTAACATGGACGGAAGTAGAAAAGGATCCACATGAAGGGGGAAGAGCTGGGCAGAGAGCAAGGCAGGTTTCAAGGAATATATACCTGAGGGTCGTCGGCATGTGGCAAAGATGGCGTCGGGAGGCCGCATCTTGGCCACAATACCGTAGGGAGGAAGAAGGGGTCGGAGGCCCTCCCGAGCCGGCACTCTCTCGGAGAGAACGGCACGGCCGCCGATTGGGACGCGCGGGCAGCCTTTGGTCTCCTCCCTCGCCGTCGACGACAGCGTGAACGATGCACCTACACACCCTGCCCCGGTCGAGGTTGTCCGGTCGGATTTGTGACCAGCCGTGAGCTGAGAGAGAGAAAGAGAGAGTGGCCACCTATGTCTTGCTTAGATCTGGAGAGAATGAGAGAGTGAACGAGAGGAACCCTAGTAAAGCAAGCGCTAAGGCTCTTGCTTTTATATATAGTGGAGTGATTTTGTTGTACCGGCTTCAAAAAAATGCGCTCCTACGTGTACCCGTGAGTGGGTGTGAGAGACTAGTGCGTGTGTGCACCGCTTCTCTTCGCGAGAGCACAATATACACTATGCCCAAAGAACGTTCGCCGCAAGAGTAATAGTATAAGTGTGTGACGTGTGAGCTAAAATAAAATGTGCGTGCCGTCTTTTGTCTTTTAGAAGTTCTGAGGGTAGGATGTGAAGAGCACATATGTGCGTGACGTCTACCTACAGATAGAGGATGGGTGCGACGTGCGAGTCTGCGAGAGGACTAGGGAGAGTCGTGACTCGTGAGGGTGCGTGTGCGTGAGAGAGAGGGGGGATACGTATCAATGCAATGCATGTGTCCGTAAATCATTATCCGACAAACGTTCGCCACAAGCCTTTTTCCGATTTAACGTCGAAGAACCGTTAGATCGGCATCCGACGATGTCGGTTTTGCCATGTCATTTAATGTAACAGCCACTCCTCCTACACACAAATCTTCCACGTGAGTGTTAGCAACTGCCGATGCTCCTCCGTTCAAATGCAAAGTGCATATAGCTTTATTGAAAATTAGAACCTCGCAAACTTTTACCGAAGTTTTCGTGTACCAAATTGCACATGTAGAATACCTCAGATATATCATTTCATTCATCTTCGATAGGTAACTATAAAGATGGGTGAGGAGTCTACAAAGAAAGACCATCGTATCACCCGTAGCAATTTCATCCATCCTTTAGTGTCGAGGAATATCATAGGAACTCTACATGATATGATTTTTATAGGATTTTTTTTCCTTTAGAGCCAATTGGTTCATAGGAATAGATTCATATACTCTACATTTCAAAGGAAATAAACATGATATCATTTCTATAGCTTTAGAGCCACTTGGTTCATATGAATGGATTCCTATACTCCCTTAATTTCAAAGGAAAATAAACATTAGCGTATATTCAATAGAAAAGTTCCTATGATATGAACCAAATTATATCTCTTTACTAATCCCTCCTCATAGGAATTGAGATACATGTCATCTCTAGATTCAATAGAAAAGTTCCTATGATGTGAACCAAATGACATCTCTTTTCCAATCCCTACTCATAGGAATTGAGATGCTCCATGTCATCTCTTTCCCTACAACTTCCACGTATGCATCTTCTATTCCTAAATAGATAGTACAACCCACTACTAGCTTTTTTCCAAAACATGCAACTATGGCAAAAGAACTATATAGTGTGCCAATAACTTTGAAAGATGGTCGCTGGATGAAGCTAACCCGACAGTGCAGAGATGGGCAAATCCGAGGCACTACTGGCCGTTGGATATCATCAACATTCCACCAGATCTACCACATGTACAATTTAGAAGACTCCGTGGTTGAACTTAAGCATAATGCACAAACCTCAAAACACAAGCACTTCTCCTTTGTTCTAGAATCTTTTGTATCATAATTGATTATTTTTTTCTAAATGAATTGCCATTATTTGTTTTTACTTTATGATTTACAATGTAAAACTCCATGAATCTTAACATTTTTATAAAACTATTTGATTTTGAATGAGATGAACTATAAGAACTAAACGAACATCTACATCATGCATATATGACTCAAAGCTTTAAATGCTATAGTGTGTATTTATTCATAATTTGGTTTCGAAATCTCATGCGTTCAATACATGTGTACCTTACTAGTTTTGAGTAGAGTAGCAAATTTCACGCGGCCCCGGGTATATCAAAATGCAGGGCCCATGCATCATTGCCTTTAGGTCGAACCTACGTCCATAATTTTTTGTACGTGCTATATCTCCACTGGTCCCCGAACCCAAAATGCTGCCTCGTTCCCGTAAAACCAAGCGGCCCACACATATTTAAGGCATCGACTCGATCACTCGAACCTGTTTACTACGATGTGGCCCCGCACGCCGTAGTACTCCTACAAACCCTACCGCCGCACTCATCATCGGTTTTCTTCAAGAGGACGAGGGAGAAGCCGATTTGTAGTGGAGGCGCTTTCAAAAAAAGGATCTGTAGTGGAGACCCCTACCCTAGGGTGCCCTAGGTAGCTGCCGCACGCATCATTGTTTTCTCTTTTCTTTATGCTCTTGCGCGCTAGAGTGAAATGATGGTTGCTTTGTCCGTCCAGCTTAATGCGGGAAAGGTGGGGCTTTGTGATTTGACCTCTCATCGCTCATTTTCTACTACTGCGGCGCTACGACCAGGGTGCCTCCAATTCCAACCGCTGCTCCGAACTGTAATTTGGTGCATCGCACGTGGAGCAAGACGGTGGATGAGCCACATGTCTGCCAAAGGGGTCCTGTTAAGTGTGTCGCCATTTCATGTGTGTACTGACCCTGCTTGAGTTGATACGCCAACACGACAGGAGCAGCCTACCACTTGGTTTTGCTCCTTGGTGAATCCCGACTATATTGATCTAAAAAGATACGTGCTGAACTACCCTCTCCATCTCGGGTTTTTTTTGTAGGCGTCTCAGTTTATAGGGCCTGCACGTAGTTCTAGGTCATCCATTTGACTAACTAAATTTGAGTTACTATGTCACAAAAAGTATATCATTGGATTCTTATTGGTTGATATGTGAAGAAACAAGAAACGAGGTAGAAGTTAATGCACCGCCTTAGTATTGTGGGATTATTTGGTTTTCGTAAGATGACGTACGTTTGGTTGCAAGGTTGGTCATGAATGGGTTGGGATCGTTCAGAAAATAGACATGTTTGGTTATAAAGCACATGAATGGTTCGAGTCAAAAAAGAGAATATGCCTTGAAGAGGCTGAACCATTCCACCCAACCAAATCGGTCGAATCAAATGGCCACCCTTTGCATGCATGACTATGTGAGCATGACTGGTGGTCCCATCTTAAATAATTAGCTCATCTCTTATATTCATCCAAACACATGAATTGAATGGTTCAATCACAAAAAATTGAATGGTCCCAATCCATTCATACGATACCTTCAACCAAACGCATCTGACGGAGGGAGTAGTTGTATTTAAAAGTCGAGGGCGGGGCTTTTCCTGTGCGGTAGGCGGGGCAGTTCCGCCTAGTCGGTTCGACAGAGATGCGAGAAGATGGGGGAGTAGGCTGCTGCAAACGTAGGGCTGTGTGATTTGACAATGAAGTTATCACTGGGACAGGTGGGGCCCGTGATTTGACTTGCCATTATCATTTTAACTGCGGCGCTACGACCGGCGTGAGTCTCCCGATTCCTGACCACCTCCATACATGTGTCTCTCCCAATGCTCCACCATGTAGTAGTAGAGGCTGGGTCTTGCATGATTGCCCACTTCTCCACTTTCTCCTTGCCTCTCCTCCACATATGCAAAAATGCCATGTAAAGCACACTATTGTACTTACTTGCTCCTACAGGTGCTTAAGCTTGCCACATAGGCATAAAGTCTGATGTGGCAAGTTAATCAAGAAGAGAGAGACTAGTTTGGTGACCCAAGGAAGAAACGGTGCTAAGCGCGTGTACCTAGGTGAAAAGACAATTTTGAGTCTATAGCTAATTAAATGAAGCAAACTTAGCAACAACATTTCATTGGAAGATGTCACTCCTTGGAAAATGCAATAAATACTAGTACTCCCTGTGTCCCATTATATAAGAACATTTTTGACACTACACGAGCTAGTGTCAAAAACGTTCTTATATTATGGGACGGAGGGAGTACGAAGAAAGAGATAGAGAGGAGTAAAAAATACACTTATAGCCAACCTTGTTGTAGTATGAGTGACTAAGTGATGACTATGTATGACATGCCAACATCAGATAGCCTAACGCACCGTGTTAAATCTCCAAGGGCGCGACCACGCAAGCGACGCGACGGTCGTGGTAGGCGCGACCATGATACAGGCTGCTGGCAGCCCTTGATTCTGAGATCAAACGATCGCATGCTAAGTTGCTGAAAATTTTAAGAATAACCCTCCAGGATAGGATATTCACCCATAGGTCTAGAATCACGCCATGCAACCGTTCGATCTCAGATCCAAGGGCTCTCGGAAGCCAGATCATGGGAGAATGGAAAGCCACTACCCCTGCTCGCACGCCGGCAGCTAGCTCCTACTCTTTCCCGCACATCCTTTAATACTATGGCGGTTCGCTTCCTAGTCGCCCCGCCCATTCACATTACGGCAGTTCCACTAATCCTAACCTCCTCCCAAATCCATGGCGCCCCAAATCTCTCGATCGGGCGGTGAGTACAAGGTTAGAACCATCACCGGCGATGAGTTCAACGTCATCTACACCCGCATTCCGCGACGGTGAAAGGATGCCTTTCGCGCAGACGCATGTTCAAAACTCACATGATGAGTGGGTCACTGGGCTAGATGTTGAGTACACCATAGTCCTGGGACAAGAGAAGGATCTAAAGGACGAAGAGAGGAAGAAGCCCGCCGTGATCCAGGTTTGCGTACATAACGTTTGCTTGGTCTACCACATATGCCATGCCGTCATTGAGTGACAGGATTTTAAGAACTTCCTCGAGGACAAAACAGTCAAATTCGTTACTGTAGACTTTAAGAACGACAAAGAAGTCCTGCGTCGGATAGGCCTCATTGTAGGCAACCCCTTCGACCTCCAGAAGAATTGGCTGGTGCCCTCTCGTCGACCCTCAATGCTAACTCGGCAGAGCCATGGTTCATCCTTCGTACCGCAAACTGGAGAAACCTCATTACACGTTTCATCGTCATGCATGGCAGCGGAATGTGCTAGATATAGACCACATCCAGTACGCTGCAATGGATGGCTACCTTTGTTTCAATATTACAAGGGTTGGATGAAGAGCAACAGCCAAGTTGGCGGTTCAAGCAAAGAAGTATCGGCCAAGAGGAAGAGGGACAAGGACGAAGTCGAGGACGTGGATGAGGACTCCGAGTAAGGTGGCAGTGTCGTTGCTCATGGCGGTTCTAAACTTCTAATGCAATGTCTACCGGATTAGTTGCATAGTTTAATTTCAGGTGTGCTTAGTTAAATTTGAGGGGTGTGTTGTGCTGAGCCCCCAGCAGAACTATGTTATGTTTCTTCTCGTTACTTTAACTCTTTAGTATGTATATACTAGTACTAGTATTTCTTTAATAGAATTTAGCACCCCAATTAAGCACATACTAACTTTTTTAATAGTACTATATGCATAATTTGGCGACGAGCTCTCTATATGTACCACCTTTTTTTAAAATTTCAATTTTTGCTCCATGGCGCAATCCGTTGATAGTGGAGTACTACTGTACAAAAGTATACATTTTTTAAAAGGCTAGCGTACTGTTCATCACAAATATATATATACATTTTTTAAAAGGCTAGCCAGTTAAATTCTCAGCCTAGAACGACGTGCATGCCATGTAGTAAACCGATCCGGAGGAAGTATAGTAAAAATGAGGTGATTTTACCCAGCGATCGGCGGGGAGCATGGCTCATCATGTCGTCCCACGGTCATGATGTACCAAGGCGGCGCTGTGTCCTCTTGAGGCAGAAGCAATACTAGTACGTGGTTTGAGATGATGTCGAACCGAAGTGTGAAATAATGGTTGCTTCGTCCGTCTGGGAAGGTGCGGCATTGTGATTTGATGTCTCATTGCTCATTACAAACACTGGGCCGGTACGAGTGGGGTGCGTCCCCCTGCTGTTCTGCACTGTTATTTCGTGCTTGACACGTCGACCCGATTGCTATATGTCCCACATGTCGTGGATAGGAAGTACAGAATTCATGAAAGGGAGCGTCGACGGAGGAGTATACTATAGAATTCATGAAAGGGAGCGACTTAGTTTTGGAAAAAAAATCTGTTTTTACGGAGTACGTACCCACTAGAGTTTATAGGGCTCATCTAAAAAACATTTGTTTTTCCATTTGATAACTCTCAATTCTAGTACTATACTAGTAGTAGTACCATTACATGTTGGATTTCGAGGTGCGTTAGATCACCCGACGCAAGCAGTGTCAAGAGGAAACTAACCAATGCATGTACAAGTTCATGGAAATTTAGTGGTCATTCATGCATTCGTTCTAATTAATGCCTCGATAAACATAACTTCTTGAGAAAAACGAGCATACTATGCAAACTAAGAAATTAATTCGACCACTCACCGTCTACCTTGGTTGGAGAGATTTTGAAATTGAGCCATAAACTGGAAAGAAGGGAGTAGTAATTTTTGTCTCGATTACTATTTGTGGCCTTGTATAGATGCAAAATTTATTTTTTATAGTGGCTTTTATAAGTAAATAGAGGGAGTACTAATCAAAATACGTAGTAGGGACAAGGAGTAAACGAAGGGAGTAGTAAAATTTTCTCCTCAGGTTGCGAGCCACAGCTGCGTGGGAGGGAGCGGGCGAAGGCGACAAGAGTACTCCAGCTTCACCTCATCCTGCGAGCCACCGCGCCTGCGCGGGGAGACGGCGATTAAGCAAGTTTCTCCTCGTTCATGCGAGTTGACGGGACACATCAAAAGTACTCAAAGGTATAGAGCCTTGCCTCTAAGGTAGGCCCTACATGGTTTGCCTCTTTTTTTAATGTAACATAATGCGTCAAGTCGCAATTTGTTTGTTCACCCGTGGTAGACGACCCTCCCTCCACCAAATGGACAACAAGTACACGTGCCAAATTACCACGTGGGCTGCCTTTTTCAGATGTAAATGAGATCCACCGTGTACCAGCAGGGTGTGGTTGGGAAAGAGACGGAGTACGTGTGCCGCGTGCACCTCTTCTCTTCAGGCACGCCCCCACCTATGTGGTGTGTGTGAGAGAGATACAAACCTAGACATAATGCACCGCCCATCCCCATGCCTCCGCCCCATCCGACCACCACCACCACCATGGCACCACGCCCCTCCTCCTCACCTTATCTCTCATATTTCTCCCTCCATTTTTATATACAAGGCCACTATCAAAATTACAATTTGCGATATAAAAGGCCACTAACACTAATCGATGCGATATTAATATTGTTTGCCTCGTGGTACTAGCAAATGAGGACATTAATTATCCCTTGCATGCATGCGGAGTTTGTAAAAATGCATCTTGATGTTCCGCAATGCATCGGCATCTTGCTAGTCCATGAAAACAACACATGGCAAAATTCGCGCTAACGAGGGATTTGAATCTGTTGGGAGGGGCTGTTTGATTTTGCCCGGTAGCCAAAATATTGGCGACTTTTTTTGTCCACCGTGCCTTTGCCACCAATGAACGAGGAACGGCTCGGTGCTCATGCTGTCATGCATCCTCCAAGTAGCAAGACGTTGAGGCGAGCTCGCACGAGCTGTGTTTTTGTCCCATTAACGCCGCCCGAGCCGCCCGCAGACCGACCGGCGACCCACAAATTACGCCATCCAATCATAGCCGCACACATTATGACAGCAACTCAACCAACCGGACGAAATTCACGCAAACACGTAGACAAACTGATAGTCATTCATGCAACCACCGGAGTATTTCATATAAACAACGACGGAAATCATATAAAATACCGGATTTTCACACAAACATGACGAATTTCATTACATTCAAATGAACTACGCGGTGCTAGTTCTGGACAGAACAGGTATATAATACATGGCCTAAATGGTCGCCTGCCGATCGATTTGTGTTCCTCATGTCTGGCAGCATGATCACCGGACTGCCGGGAGCCCCGGAGGTATATGCTTCAGCAAGCAGCGACGACTCGCTCCCCATCGCCTAACCGATATCATTGGCTGGTGCCAAAGATGATGGTGGCCGCACCGGTTCGAGTTCATCACCGCCACTACTTTGCCATGGTCGGCACCGCTCGAAGTTCATCCTAACATTGACCTCTTCCGTGGAGCCCATGCGGGTGGACGAAGGTCCTCGCAACAAAAGGATACGGCAAGACACTCTGTGTACGCCGGGCGCGCCTCCGCGGTGGCCTTCATGGGACCCAAGCGGCGACGGCCTCCGGTGTTCTACTTCTCCTCGATGATGGCGGCGGACGCGGAGGCGCTGGCCACCGACTCGTCGCTCTCCGCGCACCCGGCTTCTATCGCTGCTTGCATGGCGCGGCCGCCAGCATGGGAGTCTCGGCCACAGAAACGGGAGACGCGGTACAAGGCGGCGGTGTGGAGGTAGCAACGACGCCCGTGCGCCGCTCCTCGTTGAGTTGGCCTGGAGCGGCGAGTTGCTGAACCGCGCGCCGGCTTGGGGCAGCAAATGGCTCCGTCGGGCGAGGGGAGGGAGGTGGATCAGCGAGCTACATAGCTCGTATCCGGTGGGCTACCCAGCCGGCTTGGATGCGGAATAACTACTCTTTGTAAGCCATTGTAAGAGTGGACAAAATGGTGGAGGAGATAGGGGAGCGGCGGAGGTGTGCGATTCTTGGCCGGCGTTTGGCCTTGTTTAAATAGGAGATTAGATAGATGGCGGACGGGATGAGCTCGGTCGGCGTTGCGTTTAACGCCGGCCCGGTCATGAACGGATGTGTGTCCAGAGCGGGTTTCTCGTCTTCCACATGGGCGGGTTTCATGGAGGCGTTTGAATGCGGCACGGAGGCGTGTTCAGCCGGGCGTGCATGAGTGGCGCTCGACCGACCTAGGACACCGCGCCGTTCTTCCACTGACGTGTGGGCTCTTTGAGTGCATGGCCTGCATGTCAGTGACCCAACGCAGGCAGCGCATAGCAGAGGAACCTTTGGTGGTCCAGGACGGTCAGAAGCGGGCATTTCATAAACCGATGATTGTTCATTGAGTGTGACGTCATCTTTTTCATGTAGTTAAGCGTGTGTCTTGCGTCGTGTGCTATGTGCATGCAGGCGTGCGAGTGTTGCGTGCGTGCAAGGGTGCGTTTCAGTGTTGCATGCATGGGTGCGTACGTGCAAGGGTGCGTTTCAGTGTTGCATGCATGGGTGCGTACGTGCGTGTGTTCGTGAGTGCATGTGTACGTGTCAGTCTTGCACGCCAACATGTGTGCGTGTGTACGTTATGTGTACGTGTCAGTGCTGCACGCCTACATGCGTGCGTGTCTTGCGTGCGTGCATGTGTACGTGCGGGATGAGGCTACACGTCAGTCGACTGACTTTTTATCTCTGGTCATTAGATTTTCCAGCCGTTGGGTACGAAATCAAGGGCCTCCAGATTATCATCAAACTCCACCCCCCCCCGAGCTGCCAGCCACCACCGGCCGAACCGCCCCCGCCGCCCGCGGCTGGCCCGCCCTCCCTGAAACCACTCCCCACCGCCGGTCCACCGCCGCACCTTCGAGAGAGTGGGCCAGCATATATGACCTTGAGATTTTACGAAATCACCATAGGTGCCTCGTAGTCGAGTGGAACGTCTCCTCCCACTGAACGTACATCACCGGAAAATACTGAAATTAACACAAGATAAATGCGAGCATCGAGACTTTAACATTGGTGGGCTCGAGAAACCACTATCCTCTAACCATCCAACCACATGTTGGTTAGCACGACAAAATTTATGTGGTGACCGTGATGAGCTTATTCTGAAGTCCATTGACCATATCGTGCTTTCGCTTCAAATACAATGACCGTAAGTGTCTTCAACAAAATACGGAGTACGCATCAAATGCAAAGTCCGTCAGTGTGATCAACAAAATATGGAGACGTATCGTGAGCTAGATACCGTTGTACTATTGTATATGCTTATTTTCTTAGTGGCCGATTGCGTGTGTGGTGTGGTGGGCACATCATTTCTAGTTGTGGTGGGTCAACATGAAGACTCATGGGTCGGTTCCATCCCGCGCCAAATATAGGTTGGACCGAGACGTGTTATACGGAGACCCATGTGGAGGACTCAGCGTACAACATGAAGCTACCAGAGTCGCGGAGGACTCTATCCCCACTGGTGATAAGACGACTATATATGATTTGTCACCCTAGGCCCTTAGTATGTTATACAAGCTTGGGGGCTAGTTCGTCGATTGTATACACACACGCACAATGCCTGGTATTCACGTGTACTTTGTACACACCCCTAACACTAATATACAGTACCAGGAGTAGGCTCTTTCTTCAACTGCAAGGGTCCAATCCGAACTAGGGTAAAACTTTGCCTCGTGTTACCATCCAGCCTAACAGCCAGGGATATCCTACCGAATGATATGATGAAATCATATCTGCCAACTACTATTAGAGAGGTGTGTCGGGGGCAATGTAAAAGTAGAGAGGCCTAAAGATAATGTGCGTAATGGAGACACGAGGCACATATATGTGCTTAGAGGGATAGTAGAGACCGTGCATGTGTATATATGCATGTGAGAGAAATAGTGTTTTCCAACTGAGATTAGTGAAAAGAGTGGTACATAGTAGTCAGAAAGAGAGATAGAGAAACGGAGAGAGCATGTGCGTGAGACACCCTGACACCCTGAGAGAGATTGTGAGCATGTGTGAAAGAGAAATGCCGATGCATATAAAGTGTGTGCACTTATGCGTTAGATACAGAGATATCTACGTGTAAAAGGCGGTTCTATGCATTATTATTTTTGGATGAGATCATGAATTTTGCAAAACTGTGTATGGACGAAAATCGGTCTATCAGACACCCATACTCTATTGAATTCTAGCATGTGCATGTGTTTATTTCATATTATCGATCCATAGAGTGAGAGCGGTTTGAAATATAGGCAATGGATGCTTTTGCAATTCATATATAAACATTAATTAGTGCACTCCATGTTGTTAGTGTGAAGCACTTTATACATTTGTCACTTGCATGGATACATTCCAAATTGCTAGCTACGAAATAAAATACATGTCGAATTCAACATAAAGGGGGTTTCGAAGATTCGAATTCATAGGAAGTGCATTCATCTATTTGAACTCGAGATAATGGCATTTGTAAATTAGATGTAAAAGGGGGCATCAATCTTTGTTGTGAGTTTGAACATGGTATATATATTCATACGCATATGTAACTTTTTTTTTGCAACCAAGGAGATTATACCGAACCATGCATGAACTGAGGTAAGTTGCATATTTTTAATATATACTGTACAATGTATATTAAAATGTACCCTCCATTCCAAAATAATCGTAGCTTTAGTATTTTCAAGAGTAAAGATTTGTGAAGTTTGAAAATCCTGAAAGTTCAATTCAAGAGAACCGAAAACGTTAATGCTTCGCTCCCAAATATTGAACGAAACGCCAAATAGGCCTCTCGTCACCAAACCGCGAGACTAATGTTTTGGTGGTAGGAAATTATCGTCCCCGACTGCCCGTGTAGCCTATCGCCCGATGTCCAAAGGTCTAAACCGGGTAGGTTTGTAACATCACCAAGATGCCGCCTCAACCGCCCAAGAAGCATTCATATGCCGTGGGCGCTTAAACACCCATGCGCCGCCAAAATCTATCCCGCCCACATTTGGGACACCGACATGACTGTTCTACCCCAACCCGCAATATGTCCGAATTTTAGATGGGGCATAGTTTGTAACTTTCCCCAAATTTCAAACAAGCGCCTCAAACCAAACATTGTTCCCCTTAGTTCCCCGCCTCCATTTCCCCATTCATACTCCGTGGGCAAAACGCCCTTCCACCACCGCCAAACCGCAACCTCCTCCGCCCTCCACCCCATAGCGCCAATCCACCACCACCTCCTCCATCATGCCAGAGCCGGCACCCCGACGTCGTCGTCCAACGCAACCGCAACCGCAACGCCCTCAAGGACTTAGCAGCTGAAGTCGAGGCGTAGCTACCTCCATGACGCCGACGCCGACGCGGCGCCGCATCGTAACCACTCCGACCATGCCGCCTCAGGCCTCACCGCTGCGGCTCCACTGCCGCAACCGCCCACCGCACCAGAGTTGTTCCCGCCACGCCGCTGCTCGCCGCCTCGGATCTGCTTCCCGCGCCGACAGACGGCCACCGCACCACACTCAACAACTTGGCCATGGGTTCGCCCAAGGCTGCACCGCCCTCCACAACTTCGGTTTCCGCGAACAACAAGATCATTGGAAAAATGTAGGAGGACACAACATCGCCAGCAGAAAAGGTACTCCTCTTCCCTTATTCATGCAAATCTTACGCCCCCGCCACACCGTATTCATCCCATGAAAGAAACTAGTTGAGCGCTTCATCGCATCTTCTTCGTGATACTAAATGCACAAGGTTTCTCCCTTTACTATTTCACCTTTGCTAGAGGTCAAGAGCCTGCCTCGATTTCAATTCAGTGGTCACGAACCGCAATTAAAAGAAGCAAGCACCCGCTTAGGCGCTGCTGAGCACCTAGTCCGCCTGTTTCGGGAAGCGGCGATCGGTGTCTATCATAGGGTGTGGGTGCAGAGCTACTTGCGCCCGATCCGGAGGTCGACGGGCTTGAATGGATGGCCGAGGGTGGTGCCAAGCACGGCGGTGCGGTGAGGTCGAGGGAGGGCGCAGCAGGGAGGAATATGGGCGGTGGTCGCTGGTGTTTCGAGGAAGATCGCCAACACCGACCGGCCGGAGGTAGATGAAGGCGATCTCCCGTTCTTTGTACATCGGACGGTGCGAAAAAATGGACTGACCTATTTGCTTTCAATCGATCGTTATTTTCATAGAATCTGTAGTAATTGAGTGTGCCATGCATGTTGTAGAGCTATCATATGTCTCCGCCATTTATTTCTCACCGACCTGCTATCTCGCTACCTTTACACTGCACTAATTGTGCACACACTTCACCCATACTCACACTATTGTTTTTTATGCATGGGTATTTCAGACTGACGCAAGTGTTGATGAATGCGTAAAAGAAAAGATGTAAGTCACCCAATGTAATTCAAGATAAGAAGTAAGTTTTCAATGCTCTAATGGGTGCAAAGGTCGCAGCTGGAGACAAGAAAAGTAGCTCTGCAGTTGATGATCTCAATTGCCACACACAACCATCCTGTGTGCTTGCTTTAACTTCACATTGTCAAATGTGGTTGCATGTTGCATATGGTGTCTAGCTTGTATTGCTTCCAATTTGGTTAAATGGCATCTGCCATTTTACACATTATACCTTTGATAATGACATGCCTTCCTGTTTTTGATACATACTACATATGTCTATTAACCATGTTCGTACATCAAACTAATGCTCTTTGTATCCCTCGTCAATCACTTATGATGAGACAACACCCGGTGGGTTATCGTGAGACGCCTCTACTCGCTTAAAGAGTGCAAAGGTCATCCTCCCACATGATTCTCAAGAAACAGCAAGGCTAAATGAAGATAGTCAACGAGCTCTCTAGTTGATCACCGCAATTCCCCACACCACCATCGCAGTGCTTGCTCTTACTTGGCAAGCAGTGATATGTGGTTGCATGTTGCATATGGTGTCTACCTTGTAATGCTTCTAATTAGGTAAATTGCATCCGCTTAGTTAACACATTATACCTCCTGAATATGACATGCCTTCCTGTTTTTGGTACATACTACGTCTTTCTATTAACCATGTTCTTACATCAAACTACTTCTCTTGTGTATCCCTCATCAATGCTCCTAACTTGTTAAATTGCATCTCCATAGCTTACACATTATACATGTGAATATGACACGCCTTCCTATTTTTGGTTCATACTACATCTGCCTATCACACCATGTTCTTACATCAAACTACTGTTCTTGTGTATCCTGCGTCTATCGCTTATGATGAGACAGTCACGCGCGTGGGTTAATATGAGACGCAATACTCTTATAAAGAATGCAATTTCATCCTCTCCACATGATTCTCAAGAAATAGCCTAAATGAAGATATTGAACATTGCTCAGACCAAGACAAGACTTCCCTACACCACCATCACAGTGCTTGCTCCAACTTCGCAGTGTGATATGTGGTTGCATGTTGCATACGGTGTCTAGCTTGTAATGCTTCTAATTAGGTAAATTGCATCCGCTTAGTTTACACACTATACCGTGAATATGACATGCCTTCCTATTTTTGGTACATACTACATCTATGTGTTAACCTTGTTCTTACATGAAACTACCTCTTCTCAGATCCTGCATCAATTACTTACGATGAGTCACCTTTATTCGCTGTATATTGCATATTATTTCTAGCCTTGTTGCCATGTATTGCTTCTAATTTGGTCAAATACATTTGTTAGGGCACCCTTTTAATTTGGCAGAGTGATATTGGTTTCATCTTTCATATGGTTTCTAGCTTGCATCGATTCTAATAAGTTCAAGCACCTTGTGCTTAGTTTACACTTTATACATCATACATGTCAATATGTCACGCCGTCCTGCTTTTTCATACATATTCCATCCTCCTATCATGCGGCTGCCTTACATGAAAGTAGTGTTCACAAGATCATGCATCAATAAGTTCTCAAGAGCAAATTTTATTCCTTTTTCTTGTGGGTTTGACTTGACAAGGCAAAATCAAGAAAGAGGAAGGAAAATAGTAAGGAAGGCGATGATGGTGGTCCTCTCAGAAGAACGTAAACGGAGCATCTGCATCGATTCTCCTTGTACCGATAGTGCATTACATGGTCCAAGTCTCCGCCCCTACTCCACCATCCAAGGTGCTTGCTCTAACTTGGCAAAGGTGATATCCGTTGCATGTTGCATATGGTGTCTAGCTTGTATTGCTCCTAATTAGTGTAAATCTGATCTGCTTAGCTTACACATGATACATGTGAATATGACACGCTTCCTGTTTTTGGTACATACTATATCCGTCTATCACACCATGTTCTTACATGAAACTACTCTTCTTGTGTATCCCTGCATCACCACTTATGATGGGACACCTTTAAGTTGGCAGCAGGATATTGGTTTGTGTCTTGAATATGATTTCTAGCATGTATTGCTTCTAGTTTGATGAACGCCACCTATGACGAGACAGTTTTAACTTGGCAGAGTGATATTGATTGCACCTTCCATATGGTGTCTTGCAATGTTTCTAATTTGTTGAAGTGCCTTCTACTTATTTACCACATCATAGGTGTGAATATGTCAAGCCGTCCATTTTTTCATACATATTCCATCCTCGTATCATGACTTTGCCTTTCATTAGAGTAGTGTTCACAAGATCATGCATGAATGAGTTCAAGAGCTAATGATATTCCTTTTTCTTGTCGGTATGACCTCACAATGCAAAATCAATAAAGCTGAAGGAAATTGGCAAGGCATTGATGATGGTGGTCCTTCCGAGCAACCTGGAATGGAGGTTCTCTCATGATTCTACTCCGCCATCCTCCCAACAAGATTCGCAAGACAACGCAAGGCTAGACAATCAACGAGTTGTGTAGATGATGAGCACATCTCCCTACTCCACCATCATAGGTGCTTGCTCTAACTTGGCACTATTATATGTGGTTCCATGTTGCGATGATGTCTAGCTTGTATTGCTTCTAACTTTGTTGAATTGCATCTGCCATTTTACACATAATGCCCGTGAATATGACATGTGTTCCTGCTTCTACATCGACTACTATTCTTGCATATCCCGCATCAGTCACTTATGATAAGGCACCTTTAAGTCGCCACTGTGATATTGGTTGTGTCTTGCATATGATTTCTAGCATATCCTGCTTCTAATTTGTTGAAACGCCATACAGTTTGAACTTGGCCAAGTGATATTGGTTGCATCTTTCATATGGTGTCTAGCTTGCAGTGCTTCTAATTTGTTGAAATGCCTTCTTCTTAGTTACCACATAATAGGTGTGAATATGTCACACCATCCTGTTTTTCATACATATTCCATCCTCGCATCATGTGTTTGCCTTTCATCCGAGTAGTGTTCGTCAGTATCATGCATGAATGAGTTCTGAAGAGTGTTTTGACTTCACAATGCAAAATCATTACAGCTGAAGGAAATTAGTCCGGTAGTGGATGATGGTGGTCCTTCGGAGCAAATCAAACAGGGGGTCTCTACAGATTCTACTCCGCCATCCTCCCAACAAGATTCGCAAGACAACACAAGGTCGATACCAACGAGCTGTGTAGATGATGAGCACATCTCCCTACTCCACCATCACAGTGTGCTTGCTCTAACTTGACACTATTATATGTGGTTGCATGTTGCGTATGATGTCTAGCTTGTATTGCTTCTAACTTGAATTGCATCTCGCCATTTTACACATAATGCCTGTGAATATGACATGTGTTCCTGTTTCTAGAACATACGTGTACACGATGAGCACATCTCCCCTACTCCACCATCACAGGTGCTTGCTCTTACTTGGAACTGTTATACATGGTTGCGTTTTCTGTATGATGTCTAGTTTGTATTGCTTCTGATTATGTTGAATTGCATCTTGCATTGTCTTCTAGCTTGTACTGCTTCTAATTTCTTAAAATGGCACATACGATGAGACACTTTTTACCTGATAGAGTGATATTGGTTGCATGTTCATAAGGTGCCTAGCTTTCATTTCTTCTAATTTTGTTGAAATGCCTTCCGCTTACTATTTTTTCATACATATTCCATCCTCCTATCGTACGTGTGAATATGAAATGCTGTCTTTTTTTGTATATATTCCATCCTCCTGCGCTTGCCTTACATCAAAGTAGTGTTCGCTCAGATCATGCATCAACCAGTTATGCAGAGCTAATTTTATTCATCTTCTTGTGGTTTTGACTTCATAAGGCAATATCGTAAAATAGGAAGGAAAAGAGTGTTAGGGATGTTGGTGGTACTCCGCACCGACGCAAACAAAGACTCTCTAGATTTGCCATCGCTATCGCTAATGAAGTTGAAGTCCCAAGTTTACATGATGAGTTCATCTCCCACACTCCACCATCGCAGTGCTTGCTCTAAGTTGACAAAGGTGATAATTGGTTTCATGTTGCATATGTTGTCTAGCCTGTATTTCTTCTATTTTGATTAAATTGCACCTGCTGAGTTTATACGTTATACATGTGCATATGACATGGCTTTCTGTGTCTATAATACACTACATCTATCTATCATACCATGTTCTTACATCAAAGTACTGCTGTTGTGTATCCCGCATCAGTAACTCATGATTGGACGCTTTTAACATGGCAGTTTGATAGTGGTTGCATCTTGCATTGATTTCTATGTTATACTGCTTCTAATTTTTTGAATTTCCACTTATGACAAGACACTTTTAACTTGGCAGAGTAACATTGGTTGCATCTTTCATATGGTGTCTAGCTTGCATTACTTCTATTTTCTTGAAAATCCTTCTTCTTAGTTTGCACATCGTAGCTGTGAATATGTCATGCCGTCCTGTTTTTCTTACATATTCCATCCTCATATGGTTGTGTTACATCAAAGTATTGCTTGTCTGTATCATGCATCAATGCGTTCTGAAGAGTGATTTTATTCTTTTGTGTTGTGGGTACAGCTTGACATGGCAAAGTCAAAAAAGAGCAAGGAAAATAATATAGTAGGGAGTGTTGTTACTCGTCGGGTGAAACGGAAAAGGCTCTTCCGTCGAGATTCTGCTGGTACTTATAGTGTAGTAGAAGGTCCAAGTTCACCGGCTAAATCTACAAACACAGTATCACCTGCTCCACCAGCTGCAGCATCCGCTTACTATACCAAAGATCTCAACCAGTTACTCGCTCGTTCGCTCCGAATCGCCGGTTCCCAAGCTGCCTTCACACCTAACACTACTTTCAAGCTAATCGCTGACACAACAAGATTTGGCAAGATCAGATGAACCTCATGAGCATCAACACCAAGACGGTACCGACCGAGTCAAGTTGCGCTTGCATGCTCCTTTATATGTACTCTCACGCTTGATGTACACTAACACTTTCCATATTCGTTGTTGAACTAGCACCACGGCACAAGCGAAACAGACATCGTGGATAATGCTTGATGATTAACAAAATCTAAAGGAGGAAGAATGGAGATCCATTTTGAGGCAGGTTTAAAAGGCCACGGATGCTACAGAGTCAGCCAAGTTAGTATCGAGGCAGCCGCTGCCGTTAGGTGTCATGCGCAGATCCTCCCAACGTGATCCAAAGACAGAATGAGAAAGACAATACCCGCTTTAACACCTTCCTTGACTATTTATCTATAAGTAATGTTATTCATCGCAATTAGTAATATTGTCTTGCTCGTCCCATACTTTCTAGCTTCCTCCTAATAAGACTCACATTCTTTTTTCAACAGATGAGGTTCAAGTTGATCCGAAAGATGATGCAACTAAACAAGCATGCACTCATGTTTTTCCACCGCTTCATGATAGTATCGGTACCACCTTAGAAAATCTCACTTTGAAGGCAAGGCTAACAATGAAATCGCCCAAACATCTCCAGTGCAATATATTACAGATGAAGACTGGACAGCCCTCGCTAAACACTGGTCTGATCCAAAGTATCAGGTAGGCTATATGTATTTGATCAGACCACATATTGAACTTGTATTTATTTTATTTATTTTTTGACCAAAGGACAGTAGGGTAAAACCCCCTACTGTGTGTCATTTTCATTTATAAAGAAAGGAATCCAAATTACATAATCTAGTGGTTGTTGGGGGGACAACCAAGGAGGTACAATCAATGGGGAGGGGGAAAAGAAGACTTATTGAGAAATTAAATATTGTCTATCCAAGAGGACATGCCCTCTTTAAGAGTGGGTTTAGCCCTCAGCATGGTCATCTTGAAATATCTAGTGAAATCATTTTTGCATTCATTTATTGAGCAAGGTATCCCCTCAAAAATTAGGCCTGAGCTTCACTCTTTTACCCAAAAAGAAAGTATATCAATCAAAGAAGCCAAGGAACTTGAGAACCTTTACAGTCTTTTCCAATTACCACTTTCCATTCAGGCCCACCAGCAACTTCATTTGCTATCAGATGAGCTGAATAATATCAGAAATTCTGATAATAAGGACATATGGACATTCAAATGGGGTAACAATCAGAACATTACAAAGAAGATTTATGGATACATTATGAATGGTGAGGATGCTCCTGCAACCTTTAAATGGATATGGAAATGATGTTGTCTACCAAGACACAAATTTTTTGTTGGCTTATGTTAAATGACAGGATCAATACATGTGACCTTTTGATCAGAAAGAGCATGCACCTAGATTGCACTGTATGTAATCTATGCAACAATGAAGAATACGAAGACAAGACTCATCTTCTATTCACTTGCCCATTTAGTCAAGGATTCTGGTGGAACATTGGCATTGAATGGAACTCTGATTTGGAGATCAACACTATGATCATTGATGCTAAACACAGATATAAAATTGACCACTTCATGGAAGTCATGATTCTTGGATGCTGGAGCATATGGAACCAAAGGAACTTGTATTTATGTATGTGCCTTACAAGTGTATCTTCTTCTAGGCTAACTGTTTGAAGAACAAAACCAACCGTTCTAAAGTGAAATTCCAACAGACAACAGGATCTCGTAGCTATATTGCACACTGCAAGGCTCTTGTAAATAGCTGCTACTTCCTTCTTTTTTTTTGTGCCATATTATCGTATCTACATTGACTTGTTCCAAATACAGCGGAAAGCCCGTATGACCAAAAGAACTCGAACCAATGCAAGGCAAATCTTCAAGGATTGCCACACTAGCAAGATGAAGGGCATGAGCACACCAGTTCAAGCCGTTGTTGTAAGTCCTTACTCCTCCTGCCTTGAACTGATTGGTACTGTGATGTGCTCATTTAACTACTTGGTTTGCAGCCAATGTCAGTTACTCTATTCACTTTTATACACAGTTGTCTTAACGTATCATTTCACCTTACATGGTTTAAAAGAGAAGAAGGATATTATTTTGGTCTTGATCTGTAATCTAGTTGTTATGTTCACGTGCGCACACAATGATAAAATAGCATGTTTGTTTTATATATGTTTGCCCATGATATGAATGATGTCATACTATGTTCATCCTACTTTAAACCATGTCTCTTTATCCTTAGATGTCAACGAATGTGAGGAAATAGACAATACAGTAGGCATGCTACATGGACATATGTTCCAAAAGTGATTTTATTATGTAGTTGGCACTACAATACATAAATGTTTAACCTGCTTTGTTTGTTTTTATCTCATTAGTAACTCACTGGTACACTAATCTACAAGTTCAAACTTTCAGGAAGCTATGGAACAAATGATTGAACAGCCACAACCACCTGAAGGTGATGAGGCTACTACAGGCACAATGTCACCTCTGTCGCAGCAAGGCCAAGATTCTCCACTAACAAAGGCAAAAAGCACCTTCTCGCATAATTCGGGTTGGTTGTCAAGGTAACCTCGCCCAAATCGCCATCGAACAAAATCTTCCTCGCTAGATGAGTGATATATCTGTGTTCCGCATACAAGTCCAATCCCTAATGGACGTTGTTTCGAAACAAGAATAGTGGTTGAGAAATGCCGCCAAGATATGAATGGTTTTGAAACCGACTATCGTATATTCGCTTCGTTGTTGAAGAGCAATGGCGGAAAAAGGTGGAGATCGTGGTTGCTCCGCCGATTCCACAACAGGAAACATTAGCACTCTGGTCAAATGATCTGTGCTTCTATACATCCGATGGTGCTTTTATCCGAAGGATCAGAAACTTTATGCCAACAGGCCTTTTGTTGTATGATTGAATTTATTTTGTTGTGATACAACATTTATGATGCCGCCACAGCCGCAGAATTATGACGCTATTTTTGTATAGTGTAGGTTTATCTTAGTAATGTATTCGGACGAAAGCTTCGTAGGAGCCCAACATGCCAACATTCGTCGGGCCCATTCCAATTGGGCTAAAAACGATTACGAGCCAAAATTGGAATGTAGCCCACTAAAAATATCTGGGCTTAAATTAGCATAAGCTTTCAATTTTTTCTGGTAGGCATGTGCCCATAGTGGGCCTTTAACAGGCCTAAACATAATTTGGGCCCTTAGTAAAAGTAGGCCGTTTACAGGTGTAAATATGTCGAGCCCATAAAAAGCATGGGCCTTTAATAGACCGAAGTGAGATTGGGCCCCGACAGCCAAATAACCCATCGACTTAGCAGTCAAATGGTGGCCAATTTATTTACGCGGATATTTGACAGTCAAATTTGACGGGTCAGAATGCGCCGACCTAATACACGGCCTTTAACAGGCCGGAACTTCGGTCGGGCTAGATTATCGTCATTTTTATATGGGCCGTTAATGGGACCAATATGACGTTGGGCCAAATATGGCCCATGGTTTACGTCCGGCGTTAACGGGCCGAAAATGACAACAGGCCGAAAGTGGGCCAAATCTATAGTGGGCCTCTAATCGCCGAATGACGATATGGCTCAATATGACCCAAATCCTTCACGATCGCTTATGGGCGAAAGTTTTGATGGCTCGTGAATGGGCCCAAATGAAGCCGACCTTTAACAAAGCCGGAATACACCGGCCGTAATTCGTCCCAATTACTTAGCGAAATGTTAACGGGCCAGAAGTGACCATGGGCTGCATTGATGACAAGTTTAGACCAGGCCGTTGATGGGCCAATTTGACAGAGAATGTTGGGCCTTTAGCTGGGTCGGCCCATTATGGTCTGCAGAATCTTGTGGGCCTTTAGCTGGGCCAGCCCATTATGGTCCGCAAAATCTTGTGGGCCTTTAGCTGGGCCGGCCCATTATGGTTCGCTAAATTTGGTGGGCCTTTAGCTGGGCCGGCCCATTATGGTCTGCTAAATCTTATGGGCCTTCCGTTGGGCCGGCCCATTTAAACTTTATGGGCCACTTTTGGGCCGGTCCACGTGTCAACATATCATAGGCCCATCTCGACCGTTGGATGAGTGACACCTGTGCCAACGCGGAGCTGACATGTCAGGACCCCGACTCAATGCCACATCGATCTAGCATGTAACACCTCATATCACTTTGCAGCCTCACGCACGGTATCCCCACGGGTGTCGCCTTATTTTTCTCGGGACCGCTTATGCCTTTTGGCACACGATATGATAGTGTCGCTAGCATCCATATGATAAGGAGCCCGGCCGACATGGCTAGTCGTGAAACCCGGTGGCACAAACTTACAGGACAGCATCCATGACCCAAAGATCGAACGTGTCGGCCATCGCCGAGTGAATCCAAGCTGTAGCACTGGCTAGCAGACTCGGTGAACTGGCAGAAGCGGCTAACAGACTCCGGTATTCATCGCGTGACATTTCCAAGCGATGCATACAGAACGAAGAAGGACACATGCCGCCAGCCTAAGTGATTCCGAGCAAAGAGTAAGCTACCATGGCTCGTGGAAACACTAGGAGACATTTCCGGTAAGAGAGGCTACTAAAGATAAACAACTAGATAGTCGATCGCACACATACCAAGCATTTCAATAGCATACACACAATATGCTCGATATGTGCAAATACAACATGGCATCACAACATGACTCTACGACTCAAGTATGTATTCATTAGGCCCGAGGAGCGAGATATTATAAACATGGGTCTCACGACCCAACATTCAGAGCATACAAGTCAAAGCACATGCGAAGCTTAACATGTCCGAGTACGACATCTACAAATGAAAAAGGCTTAGAAGCCCGACTATCTACAAGATCTCGCCGAGGGCACAAGATCGTAGCTGAGGTAACAAGCTAAACGTCAAGTCCACGTGGAACTACTAGCAAGACTCAAGTCTCTCGCAAAAACATAAAATAGGCAAACGTGAGTACAAATGTACCCAAAGAAGACTTACATCAAAACTAACTACATATGCATCATTATCAACAAAGGGATGGTGGGGTTTAACCGCAGCAAGCCAGCTTTGACTCGTGGCTAACCCGAACTACGATCGCAAGTAACTCTTTGAGGTGGCGCACACGAGTCCACATATTCACCATATCAATACACCACTATGGATCCGCCCCGCCTCCCCACGAGAACGCCATCCATAGCACTCACGCTATCTTGCGATTTTAGAGTATCCACTTTCACTTGTCTATGAACTATGCAAGGGGTCCAAGTTTCCATATCCGAGGAACTGCTATTCAATAGATAATGATAACCCCGCAGGGTGTACTTCTTCACACATGCTCGCCACTTATCGCCTCAGACACGCCATGTACCTCGCAACCTTCAAGTGGAAATCTGGCGAGGGAGTCGGCCACGACCTACCTAAACACTCAAGTCTCTCGTCCCGTGTTTATCACCTATTCGGGTTCCATCCGCAAGGAGATCCGCCGGGTGTCGCCACGGCCCCAAACGATGTGTGCAGGGTTCCCGAGCCCACCATCCGGCGCCACTCGGCACACCAGTGCCACGGTGTTTAGTCTGTCCTAAGCCCACCTCGCCGGGTGCCACTTGGTAGAAAAATAGCACTACCTACAAACACCGTAAACTAGTTGCAACTCCCGGACAGAGAACAAGGGTGATTAAGAAGCCGAGAGGGCTTGGAGCGCCTGAGCCCAATGTGTGGTAGTAACTGCTCATGGATCACAAACACGTAACTCAGTTCCCGAGGACGGCTGCAATGAGACAACCCACCATGTACTCCTACATGGCCTCTCACCGCTACCTTTTATTTAAATCGTGTTCACACACTTAGCTCACATACAAGAGGACATGTTCACACACCTCCGATTCATCCTCGATGAATCGACCGACACAACTCTAAGCAATAGCAGTGCATGACAAACAAGCATGAATGAGTAGGCACATCAGGGCTCAAACAACTCCTACTCATGCTAGTGGGTTTCATCTATTTATCGTGGCAATGACAGTCATGCAGAGGATAAAGGGTTCAACTACCACAACAAGTAACAATTGTATCGTTGTTGTCCTAATGCAGAAAAGAGAGCAGGAGCGAGAGTGGGATTGTATCGAATGAACAAGGGGTTTTGCTTGCCACGCACTTCAAGATATTATAGTTCTTCATCGGTGTCATCGAACTCGCCGTCGAAACCACGCCTATCGAGAGGGACAATTGCCGCAAACAAAGAGGGACACAATCAATGCAATGCAACAAATATGATGCATCATAATGTCATGGCAATATGCTGTTGATTGAGCTAATGCAACTAGCAACTATATTAATGAAGTTGGTTTGAATCCAAGATTCAAACTCAAACTTCATATGTGGATATTTAAATGTCATTTATATGATTTGTGCTAAACAGCAGCTATAAGTTGTTCTAACATGCATGAAAATGGTACAGATGGATAGATTAGATTTTTCTGATCATTTTTCATATATAATTTATTTCATTTGGAGTTACGGTTGAATTTCTATGAATTTTAGAAGTTTTAGTTATTTTCTGGAATTTCCTGTATAAAAATAAATCCAGAAAATAAGTTACTGCGTCAGCATGACGTCACTGTGACGTCAGCAGTCAATGGGCGCGGTCCAGGTCAACACTGACCAATGGGACCCACTGGTCAGTGTTTAGTTAACTAACTAAATTTAGTTAGCGTTAAACTATTGCTAATCCTGGTTTAATTAGTGGCCTGAGGCCCACACGTCAGTGAGAGAGGGGGTTAGTTTGTGGCATCATTAGCGCTAATTAACCATGCCACGCCAAGATCGCCGGAGCTCAACGCCGCACTGAAACGCGGCGGAGACGCACCGGTGGTTTCGGTTTCGCTTTACAAGGCACCGCTCAAGGCGCCTTTGGCCCCACGGAGAGTCGGGCGCGATGGCGCGTCGGATGGTCATGGTCTCTGTTCGGGTGGCCGGAGCCGACGGCGGCGAAGCTCGGTTATGCCGCCGGAGTTCGGGTGCCGGCGAAAACGGCGACACTGCACGGGGATCAACGGTAGCACCTACGCTGTTCGCAGTTTCACAAAGCCAACAGCATATGAACGGGGCCGATTGGCCACCGGAGCCTCGTCGGCGACAAGCTCGTGCGGCGGCGTGCTTCGGGCGTCATGGAAAAAACGGCGCTAGAGCGAGCGCTAGGCCACGGGGTTAGGGGGAAACGACGATGCAGCTCACAGTGATTACGATGATGGGTTCGGCTTGCTTGAGGATGTTCTGTGGCCGGCGAATCGACGACGGCGGTGGTCGGCTCCCGAGGATGAGGACGACGGCGATGGCGAGGCTGAGGGGCTCCCGGGGCTTGTTTTGTTGTTCTCGTCGACGTGCAGAGCCGCGGCAGAGCCTAGGGATACAGTGGGGAGGTCAGGCGAGCTCGGTGGGCGCGGCAGCGGCGAGCAGCGGCGACGGTGGCGGTCGGGTGTGCTCAGGGGAGAGAGCCAGGGGAGGGGAGAGAGAGCAGCGAGTGAGGGAGAGGGGACAAGGGCTTGAGCGCCTCCGTGGCGCTTGTAGAAGGCCCGGCCCTGTGTGGAAGCAGGAGGTGGCGGGGGGGGGCTCAGCGGCCACGCCTCCGCCATCTTGGTCAAGGAAGAAGACGGCATGCCTCGTGGGCTGGGCCAAGACAAGAGTGGGCCCCAGTCTCAGAGGTAAGCGCTGTATGTTTGGCCTGTAGGTTTCTCTCGCTCTAGTTTCGCTTTTATTAATGTTTTCTATTACTCAGAAACTTTAGGGCTTTATTAAAAATACTTAGGCGCACTCAAAAATCACCAAACTGCTCATGGACACTGTTTGGAATATATCCAACATGGAACATTTCAGTTTAGGATTATTTGGACATTTTAAATATTTAATAGAATTTAAATGTCCAAATTCAAATAGAGTATGATTTAATTCAGATCCCAAATATGTCATGGAAAAATGTGCAACACCTCTGGTTATTGTTTCCAGCATTTCCAGAAATGATGAACATTTTTGAAAGACATTTGGACTTACTGAAAATGTTTTAGGTGAACCTAGTGAATTCCTTTAATGCTAGGGTTTGGACAATCCCCATTTCAAGTTTATTTGAGAAAATTAAACATGATGCACACATAAAGGGCTAGCCTAGTGCATGCCAGGACTAGGGATGTGACATGACACGTGGATCCGTCAGCCAATGAGAATTTTACACGTGGAAAATCGGCATTGGTCATGGCTGTTAACGGGTTATCGGATCCAAAATCCGACCCGATAGCTTAACGGCATTCCATTACGGTGGATGCCACATGTCGGTCACCCTTGACGAAAGCACTTCTGGGACGCGCGATTTATCGTCATGGAAGTGGACACTCGTGATGATAATTTTGGTAATGTCATGGAACACTTCTACGACAGAACAGGTATGACTATCTTAATTCTGTCATAAATTTGTCATGGATGTACATGCATGACAAAAATGCGACCTACTGTGACAAACACGTATCATCACGGAAGTGTATTTTTTTGTAGTGTTGGTATGGGCTTCGCTCACACACAAAGAGCCCGGCAAGCAACCTTTTTCATTAATACGTCCCATACAGGTACAGTTTGTACGAAACATAAACATGAGCAAGGGGATTACAAGTTTTAAATTTGACTAAGGCCCATAGGCTTACAAACTAAAAAGAGATAAGGTGCCCATAATCCCTTTCTTGTCCCTCTCCCCAGGAAACGGAACAAGAAGGCAAGAGGGCAAAAGGAGTGCCTAGGCGAGGCACGAGCAGCAGAAGGCGCCAAGAGAACATATCGGCGGCCGCCTAGGAGAAGGTTGGTGATGATGGTGCCTGGAGAAGAGCTGGGAGATGAGGCAGCGGTCCGCCAATACGCTACGAAGGCGTCGGTGGCATCTTACTCCGACTTGACGGTCCGCCACCCGCCTTCTTCGCCCTCTCCGGCCTTCCAACGCCAGCCATCCAAGGAGGCGACCCCGAGAAGTTCAAGGAGCCAGCCCCGCCAGGAGAAGGGGCCTGATGCAGATGTTGCTGCTGCCGGCACCGCCCGGGGACGGCGGGTCCGACGCCTAGTCAGACCCATCATCCGCCCGCCTGCTACCCTCGTCGTCGTTGTCGCTGTCCTCCTTGTCACTTTCACTCGAGGAAGAGTCTTCGTCATTAGAGGAGCTCTCCACACAGCACTTTAGGCGAGTCCCGAAGTCTCCAAAGACCTTGACGGAGAGTAGGCCATTCTCCATTAGTTTGAAATAGAGAACGAGCCCCGCCGTCAGGCTATGGATGCGAGCGAAGGTCTTCCAGCTGCGGCGGAGATACATGACATGAGGGGCTGGGAAATCAACGTCAGCCCATGTGCCACTATTCCCGTAGCCCCTCATATGCAGTCTTAGACCCTGCTGCGGGTCGAGGTCCCTCTCCCGAGCGAATGGAGTAGGGAGACGGAGATGACGACGCGCCGGTCGGCGCAGCCTTATGAAGAATTCACGAGGCTGGTCCCCGACGTGGCACTCCATTGGGGGAGGGACCGCCGGCGGAAGCGAGGCCGATGCGCCACCCCGTCCTCCTCTTCCCCGAGCGCCACGGCAACCTCGGCCTCGCCCCTGCCCCCTTCCCCTCACGGTCGGCTCTGCCGCCATGAACTCTTGGGGAGGAGGGACGCTTTGTCGAGCAGAGACCCTCGCCGCCACCATCAAAGCATCAGCGCGCCCTTTCACCATAGCAGAAGGAAGAAGGGAGCCAAGATGGGAGGAGGCAGATGGCGAAGGATTGAGGGGTGCCGTCCCTCCCCCTCTCCTTCTTATAAAGGGGTGGGATCGGGGCTCGGCCGCCTCTCTCAACCAATCCAGTTCATCTAGATGGCATAAGGCGAGGCTGTCAACCGCCCTCCTCACCCAATTGAAGGCGCATGGGTATCAACCCACGTGCGCGTCTTCCCATATTCCACGCGCCTATCACCTGCCCCACGCCGTGCATGCGGCGTACGTGGCGCAAGGGGTGGGAGTAGCGGGAAACGTGGATGGCGGTTCCAAGGCGAAGTAAGTAAATGAGCAGCGGCCCTGCGGTCTTAAAGGGACACGCAAGCCGCCTCTTTACTGTTCACCACAAGATGACGCCAGCATGCTTCAATCACCCCATGCACGATCCCCACGTCACGCATTCAACACAAGTCGTGGGGAAGCGCGGCGGACGAAGGAGTTACCGCAGTAAAAAAATCAGGCCCGCCTACTCGCGCACCGTTCTGGGCCTAGCCCAACAGCGCATCGCGCTTATGTGTGGCCCAGGCCCGGGGGCTCCTGTCGGTGTACAGAAGTAGGGGTTCTACTTTGTACCCCTTTACCTGTGCACGGGCAGTCAGAGTCATGCCCATGGCCACACTGAGTAGGGAAGGTGAGGGAAGCCGAAGCCACAAGACGATCAAGGCAACACCAAGGCAAAGACACGAAGAGCAAGAGGGCAAGGTGGGCTCCCCCGGCAAGACCCTTGTCGGGGCGGCCTCCACGGCCCTGGCAAGGACCTTGCCGGGGCAACTTGCCCAACACCAGCGGAGTGTGCCACCCTTGAGCACGAGGTTTCGAACGTCACCAACAACATTGGAACCAAGGCTCGGGAGGCACCTCCATGGTGGCATGCAGATCTTTGTGAAGATCATTAAACACACAGAATCCGATGAAGACCAGAAGACGAGACCTTCGGCAACATCCTTGTTGGGGACGACCGCAGCGCCACGGCAAGACACTTGCCGGGGCCCCGGCAAGACCCTTGCCGAAAGCATCAACGGGGCCGCGGCCAGGCCTGCGCGCACCAAGACCCCAGTGCCATTCCCATGCAGTTGCCAGCACAGCCAGCCAGGCGGGCACCTGCGTGGCAACATGCGGTCCCGAAGCCAACTCAGCAAGCACCTACGTGGTGGCATGCAGATCTTTGTGAAGACGCCGCCACCATGCCAGCTCAGCAGCCTGCCAGCCTACATGGCGCTGCCCACCTCGCTGGCCTAGACGCGTGTCGAAGCAAGGCGAGGCGGCGATAAAGCGAGGGGACACCTCAGGGGCGTATTTAATGTGTTTTGTCCCGTAATGACAAGCGATAAGCATAGCCGCTGTACCCTTTCCACCTCCTGTGTGCCACTATAGCACCTCCTTCGACTATAAAGGGAGGCTCGAGGCATACTAGAGAGGGATTCGGCACTTTGAGCATGTCACGCTCGATAGCTAGCTGAAGAACATTCAAATACACACCAAAGCAGGACTAGGGTATTACGCGATCCCTGTGGCCCGAACCTTGGTAAACGACCTTTATGCTAGATCTTAGACCCTCTCTTCTCACAACCCTGCGCCCGCCGACCACAGTAGGGATTCCGTTGATCCCATAGGTCTCGTTCCCACCGACATCTCTCGTGAAACCAACCAAGCTAGACTTCCCCGCCCTCAAGCCTTTTAAAAAATGTGTACTTTTGTATAGTAGTAGTATCGATGGATTGCACCAAGGAGCAAAACTTGAAATTAAAAAAGGGGGTACATATAGAGAGCGTCGTCGCCAAATTATGCATATAGTACTATGAAAAAAGCTAGTACGTGCTTAAATGGGGTGCTAAATTCTATTAAAGAAATACTAGTATGTATGTACTGAAGAGTTAAAGTAACGAGAAGAAACATAACATAGTTTTGCTGGGGGCTCAGCACAACACACCCCTAAAATTAAGCTAAGCACACCAGAAATTAAACTATGCAACTAATCCGGTAGACACTGCATTAGAACCACCATGAGCAACAACACTGCCACCTTACTCGGAGTCCTCATCCACGTCCTCGACTTCGTCCTTGTCCCTCTTCCTCTTGGCCAATACTTCTTTGCTTGAACCGCACACTTGGCTCTTGTTCTTCATCCAACCCTTGTAGATATTGAAACAAAGGTAGCCATCCATTGCAGCATAGTGGATGTGGTCTGTATCTAGTACATTCCGCCGCCATGCATGACGATGAAACGGTACGGAGGTTTCTCCGGTTCATCGTATGAAGGATGAACCATGGCTCCTTCCGTGGTGTGCATTGAAGGTCGACCATCGAGGGTAGCAACCGATTCTTCCGAGGTCAAGGGTTGTTTACAATGAGGACATCCGACCCAGGACTCTTTTCGCTGCTCAGAAGTCTTCAAGAATAAATTTGACTAGGTCGCTCTTGAGAAAGTTCTTAAAATCCCGGCATTCAAAGTCGGCATGGTATATGTGGTAGACCAAGCATAAGTCATGCACACAAACCTGGATCACAGCGGGCTTCTTCCTCTCTTCCTCCTATAGATCCTTCTCTCATCCCAGGAATGTGGTGTACTCAACATCTAGCCCAGCGACCCACTCATCAATTGAGTTTTTGAACATGAATCTGAGGCGAGCAAGGCATCCTTTCACCGTCGCGGAAGAACAGGTGTAGATGACATCGAACTCATCGCCGGTGATGGTTCTAACCTTGTACTCAGCACCGATCATGGAGATTTGGGACGCCATGGATTTGGGAGGAGGGTTAGGATTAGTGGAACTTCCGTAATGTGAAAGGACGGGACGACTAGGAGAAAACTGCCGTAATATTAAAGGACGTGCGGGGACGAGTAGGAGCAAACTACCAGCGTGTGAACGGCAGGGTAGTGGCTTTCCATTCTCACATGATACGGGCTTCTGAGAGCCCTTGGATACGAGATCGAACGGTTATATGGCGTGATTCTAGACCTATGGGTGAATATCCTATCCTGGAGGGTTATTCTGCAAATTTTCAGCAGCTTAGCATGCGACCGTTCGATCTCAGATCCAAGGGCTGCCAGAAGCCCATATCATGGTCGTGCCTACCACGACCGCCGCGTCGCTCGCGCAGTCGCGCCCTTGGAGATTTAACACCTCGCGTTAGGCTATCTGATGTTGGCATGTCATACATAGTCATCACTTAGTCACTCATACTACAACAAGGTTAGCTATAAATGTATTGTTTTTACTTCTCTCTATCTCTTTCTTCGTAGTATTTATTACATTTGCCAAGGAGTGACCTCTTCCAATGAAATGGTGCTTAGATGAGGTGCTAAGGGCATTAAATGGCTTAGCAATCAAGTCCCCAATGCATAGGTGCTTAGATTTTTGTTGCTAAGTTTGCTTCATTTAATTAGCTATAGACTCAAAATTGTCTTTTCACCTAGGTACGCGTGCTTAGCACCATTTCTTCCTTTGGTCACTAAACTAGTCTCTCTCTTCTTAATTAAATTGCCACATCAGAATTTATCCCTATGCGGCAGGCTTAGCACATGTAGGAGCAAGTAAGTACAATAGTGGGCTATAAGCCCGCTTTACATGGCATTTTTGCATATGTGGAGGAAAGAGGCAAGGAAAAAGTGGAGAAGTGGGCTCTCATGCAAGAGCCAGCCTCTACATGGTGAAGCATTGGGAGAGGCACCTGTATGGAGGTGGTTAGGAATCGTGAGACTCACGCCGGTCGTAGCATCCCAATTAAAATGATAATGGCAAGTCAAATCACGGTGCCCCACCTGTCCAGCAGTAACTCACTGTCAAATCACACAACCCTAGTTTGCAGTAGCCTACTCCCTCATCTTCTCGCGTCTCTGTCAACCCGACTAGGCAGAACTACCCCGCCTACCACGTAGGAAAAGCCCCTTCCTCGACTTTTAAATAGTACAGTATAGTCCTAATTTTGTATCCATGGATTGCGCCATGGAGAAAAGCCTCAAGAAAACGGCGGTATGCATGTACGGAGTATACAGCACATCCGTTGTGTTCGCATCGCACCCCAGACGGTTGGTCGGTCTGGCATGCTGCTCTCCGAATGGAACGCGCGTCATATTGCGTTTGCAAACACATGGGGGACCGTAATTGAGAACCGACCATAGGCACACTCCCCGGCTCCAGAAGAGAGAGACGAGCGATAGTACTAGAGAAGTGTTGTACTACGTTGGTGCCTGGACAATCCCTGCAAGACACGGAAGATCAGTTCGTCCATGCATGTGACCAGACTCCAGCAGACACGCCTGGATTGGCTATCATCTACATATCGTGCAGGCTGTGTTGTACAGGGCTGTAGTTCTGGTGGGAAACCTAAAAAGGTTTCTTGTCATCTCGCAGAATTAGGTGTCATGTGCTTTGGATCACTGCGAGGGTTAAACAGCGACAACTAAGTTGGGCTAGTCATTGGGGGCACATGCACGAAGACTACTTGGTTGCCATCTAGGTCAAGCCGGCTATGTTAATTAGGACATCTATCGACAGACCCCTTTTCTATGAGTTTATCTTTAATTTGAGCTTTGATCCTCGTCTAGTTTGTCCGTCGGGATTCATGTTGTTTCCTTTGGGTAGTGAGGTTATGATTTCTTGTCATGTGGCATTTTTTCGTGTTATATGTTATAATCTGGTGCTTCAGATCAAAGTGACGACAACTGTGCCTCCGGGGCACATGCATGAAGACCTAATACAACACTTCTCTAGTACTATCGCAATGGAGAAGAGGGAGAGGCGAGACAGTGGTTTTGGAATGGAGATGATGGAGAGGAGAGGAGGCGGTTTTGCAATGGAGAAGAGGGAGAGGAGCGTGCGGCAGCGATTTAGGATTGGACGAGAGGGCCGGCATGCTGTGAGTGGATCAAAATCAATATACCCTTCAATTAAGAAAGCGACCCCACATTAACTAGTCTCCCTTTTATTATGGGTCATAATTGACCATGATTTTTGCAAATAAAATATATGTTATACGTTGCAAAAATAATATAATTTGAAAGTACATTCAGATACGAACCAAACGATACAATTTTTTGGTGACATGCATTCACATTTTGCTTGTCAAATACAGTATGTGGTCAAACTTTGACCCAAAATACGCAAAACAAAAAAATACTTCCAAGACCAGCGCTGCTCTTCTGCTCTTCTCCTCTTAAACCACCGCCGCTCCTCTCCTATTCCAATCTAAATCCAGCGCCGCTCCTCTCCTCTTCCATTTCAAAACCACCTCCCCTCCTCTCATGTTCCAATCCAAACCAGTGTTGCTCCTCTTCTACTCTAATCCAAAACCAGCGCTGCTCCTCTCCTCTTCCATTCAAAAACCACCACCGGCGAGTGAAGGTGCTGTGGAGAAGTAGATAGATGGAGGAGTACAACCGATACGTGAGATCGCAGACGGCGACCCTGTGAAGCTAGCTAGGATGTTGGAGATACAGTCTTGGTTTGACAACAAGGACCAACTAGCGGCGACAGCGACATCCATGGCCAAATATCTGCAACAAAGTGAAAAGGCGGCAATACTCCCGGAGGGAGTCGCGCGGGTGTACATAGAGCTGCTCCTCTGGGCCACGGAGCAAACAGATTCACCGAATCCGATCGTGAGGGAGCGGTGGTGGGAGTATCGATCCCAGATGGAGCATCCACCAGAGATTGAAGGATCGAGCATCTACAGGGTGCCTTTTGTGAGGGTGGCGTGCCAGAGCGAGCCGGTGGAGTCTTCGTCGACCGAACCCAACTGCAAGAGGAGAAAAGCAGTTCGCCCGACGACGCTTCCCCGCCATCCTCTCCCTTGCCTTTCACATCGTCTCACGGGGCGGCTGTCTGCCGTCGAGGAATAGGAGGGGACTGCGCCCCCCAGCCCAATAGTCGGGCAGGTTGTGAATTGTTAGGAGGAGCTTAGGGTTGTCAGTATTGCAGGTTGTGAATTGTGTTTTGTGTTGTGTATTTTGAGAGTACTTTCAGATATGAATGTCTTTTGAATTTCATATTTGCAGTATTGAGCATATGAAGTATTTTATGAATTCTAGAGATCTATTTTTAGCACTTAAAAAATGTAGTTTCATAGGAGTATAAAAGTGCATAATGTGATTCTCGAGAAGAAACCGCAAGTTTGAGCCAGATAAGAAATTGCAAGTTCAGTTTCAAATAAGAAACTGCAACTTTTAGAGGCAGAGCATTTATATTAACACGGCCTTTTCAAACAGGGTTAACATCATGTTGGAAGTTTTATTCATGGTCGAAAATGGAACTACCAGCAAGTTAACATCATGCTGATCAACATTCATGCATAGCACATCTTCATATGATGCACAGTCAAAAAGATATGCTATTTTCAAAATGCCCACACAATGTCGAAAAGTAAACACGAGAAAACGAGGGATAAAGTTTTGGCAAGTGTTGGACGTGGTGTGCGTAGATGACAATGGGGACCCACATGTCAATAAAGGCAGAGGCAAAAAATTTGGAGATATTTTCCCTGCACAGGTGGAATCGAACCCGGGCGGAACAGCTGTCGGGTAGTGTCACTTGGCCACTAGGCTAGTTCAGTAGTTTCGTTACTAATAAGGCACTTCCTCAGGTGGTCAGATCCCCTCCGGCGCCTTTGTGCGCTCGCCGTGACGCCGCTATCTGCCGTTGTGAACATGCCGAACAAATGAGAGGAGTCTGGAAAGGACTGTACGTGGAGGGGCAGACAGTCGGGACGCACCAGGTCTATGGCCGTACGCAAGCAAGTGCCTCATCGAAAAAATACTTCCTCCTAATGCTATTCTTACATTGGGGCCCACGGGTTTGTCAACATAGTTACATTTTTTAGGTGCTTCAACGTAGTTACTATAGGAGATTCACAACGAAGCCGGTGAGCTGGCATGTATCATTTATTATCACTGGGGCAGCAAGTATCAGCTGGGTTTGGGGTTGCCCCGTCTAGGCTTTCTTTTTTAACATGCGCAGCCCACGACATGCCGGTTTGTATTTTCTTGAGGGCCGTCATGTATCGACCGGCCTATGGGCCTCCCATCCGAGGTTTTATTTTTCCTGAAACATCGGTAGCCCAATTTATGTATTTTTTTTAAGAAAACACTGAGGTCTGTTCTATTTTTCTATATAAGAATAGGAACGCCTGGTCCAACTTATGTTTCCCTTCTAACTATATTATATATACTTAAATTACTTTATATGTTATTATATATTATTTTTATTTTCATCATATATTTAACAGATACTTACATATGTAAGAAAACACTATCCCACATCTTATTAACTTATAAAAATAATTTCTTAACAATAAAATCCTAGATTTTTTTGGCACGAAAATCCTAGTGATTGTGTACAAAAGCTTGGTAAGATTTAAGAACGAATGTAATTATAAATCACTTATTATTTAAATATATTTATAACAAAATTCTCAGCCCATGTTTATTTTTTGATTACATTGCTGGCCCAACCCAACATTATAATTAGAATCAGCCCAACAAAATCGTGTATTTCGAGAAAGTGCAAATGACCTGTAATTTTTTTGGAAAAAAATAAATGGGCCGCATGGACGCTACATTATTTGTTCACCCAGCCCAGTTAATGGACTGTAATTCAAAAAAAAGATAAAATTGACTGTAAATTCTACCCCGTAAAAAAAGACTGTAAATTCTGGAAAAAAAATTGTTGAATACGTGCCACATTTTTAGAGGCTGAAATGTGGGCCAATAGGTCGAAGCCAACGCAAGTCATTGTCAACTTAGTCAACAAATGATTATGACATTGTTAGCCGTTGGATTTACATCCAACGACCGGCATCCATCTTCAATCTCTCGTCTTCTTCCTCCAGCGCCTCCAGGACCACCTCCCGCCTCATGCTGCTAGCAGCTCTGCTTAGCACGCTTCGCTGTGAAGCGCTACTCCACTATTGGCCAGGCCATCCCTCCACCCCTCCACACCTCCTGTTCTTCTCCAACGACTGCCGAACAACACTGCACCATAACTAGTTAACCCTTGTACACCTCTCCGTCTGCGACTCTACTCCCGCGTCTTCCCATCTCTGGCTCGTTGTTGTCTGGGCCTCGCCATCGTCCACCACCTTGGATGTGCTCGGCGCGGCGTGGTCAACATGGTCAACGAAAGACACCATCGAAAGTAGACTGTGCATGGAGAGGCTGACAGCTAGGTCCACGGCCGCACGAAAGGAAATGCATCCTTATTACGCGCAAAATAATGATTCCTCCACCTGAAAGCTGGGACCCACCGAAGGGCCTCTCAGATTTCACTTAAAAATGTCCCCGGCCGATGTGTCGACCCACCAGCTATATCTTCGCAAGCAAGGAAGTGCCTCCTTATTACGCACAAAAAAAAAAGAATACCCCCTGCTAGCTGGGACCCACCATAGTAGGAGGCTGACTTGTGGGCCAACGAAGTTGACGGGGACGGAGGGCTTTGTCAACTTAGTCAATATGAACGATTCTAGCTCCAGTGACCGTACGATGTCCATCCAACGGCTGTAGTGCTTCTTCAACCTCTGGTCTTCTTGCTCCAGCCGCCCAAACCAGTGCCGGTCGTGTTACGTGCTCCTGCCTCCCATGGCTGGCTGTGATGCCAGGGAGGCCTCACCGCCCCCTACTACTCCCACCGCTGGCCAGGCCATCCCTCTACTCACCCACGCCCCCTGTTATCCTGCGGCGACGGCAGCCTCACATCGCAGCCGAACCAATGAACCCTCATAGTCCTCTACGCGTGGGCATCCACTACCGCATCTTCCCCAGCTCTGTGTCCTCCCCTTCCTAGGCCTCACCGTCATCCACCGCCCTGGTGCTCTCGGCGCGGCGTGGTCAACGTGGTCAAGGAACGACTTCCATCGGAGGAGTACTGTACATTGATAGGCTGACATCTGGGTCTAGGGCAGCCGCAAGGAATTGGCCCCTTATTAATTGCAAAATAATTATTCCTCCACCTAACAGCAGGGACCCACTGGACGGGCCACTATATTTCGTGAAAAAACGTTTCCCTCCTGGCTGCTGGGACCCACCAGCTACATCTTCGCACACAAAAGAAGTGCGTACGGGCAAAAAAATGATTCGCCCCCTGACTTCTGGGACCCACCAGCTACATCTTCGCACGCAAGGAAGTGCCTGACAGTCGGGACTCACTTGGTCGAAGCGTACGTAGTGTTGTCATCCTGGTCGCAAACGAGTACGTACATACTGGTCGATATAGACGAGCACATGTCGTAGTAGAGGTGCACACATAGCATGTACACGTACATACAGCGGCCCGGGTGCAAGAAAGTAAATACGGCCACGTACGTACATATAGGTGGGGTCTCGAACGCCTACTCGCGCATACATATAGCCAGGGCTCGTCTACATGGCTGGGTCGGAACAGAGAAACTGTGTCGTCGTCGTGTTCATGGGGAGCCAACCGGCTGGGTCGGAATGGAATGCATCGTCGTGTTCACTGGGAGGGATTGGACGGAACAGCCGATGGAAACGAGGCCTGGCGTACCGCAGAACGGAGGAAACGGCCTTGTGTTCGACCGGCCATGGTCGAAACGGGATCTTGTTCATCGGGAGGGGTCTGGCGTACTGCAAAACGGAGGAAACGGACTTCTATTGAACCTCCTACGGTCGGAACGGGGTCCTGTTGATCGGGAGGGGTGTGGCGTACCGCAAAATGGAGGAAACAGACTTGTGTTGGAGCCCAACGGTCGAAGCGAGGGTCCTGTTCATTAGGAGGGGTGTGGCGTACCGCAAAACGGGACTCCACGGGATACTGTTCATCTCCACCGTCGACCTCCTCCAGCCTCCACAGACTACTATTCATCCACCGTCAACCTCCTCCAGCCTCCACCTGCGACTGTTCATCCTTGGACTCCTGTTCATCTAGCCTCCACCGCGCGCTACTCCACTGGCTACTGTTCAACCAGCCCTCTCCACGGGCTCCTATTCAACCACCCTTCACAGGCTACTGTTCATCCAGCCCTCCACCATCCATTGTTCAACCAGCCCTCCACGGGATCGTCCCGTTCATCCAGCCCTCCACGGGGTCCTGTTCATCCAGCCCCAACCGGCTCCATCGATAAGGGTCCTGTTCATCCAGAGGCAACACCACGGGGTCCTGTTCATCTACCCCCACCGGGAACAATTCATCCAAACCACCCAGCAACACTCACTATTCATCAAGGGAAGGAGGCAGCAGGGTTTGATTGGCTTCAGTTAGCAGCAGTAGCGAAGGAATCACTCGGGTTCAGTAACATAGCTAGTGCAATCGCTCGGTTTCAGTTAGAGCCCAACGCCTCACTCGGGTTCAGTTAGAGCCTAATGCCTCGCACACACGCGCGTACGTGTACCAGAGAAACGCGCATCGCTCGCCCCGACCACCCACCGCGATCGGGAACTCCCTGGAATTTTCCTCGCCCTTGCTTCTGCCACGGTTTTTTCCGTCATGGACGGCCCAAAGAATGACATGCAGCTGCATCTCTCGCCCGCCCAGGACGAAAAGCCCATTTTCTGTCATGATTTTTTGTCATAGAAGTAGGAGCCCACCACATCTATGATGATACCGGGTTTTGTCACAATTATCATAATAGAAGTGTCATAAGTATGACAGAAAAAAATTCATAAGGCCCAAAATGTCACGGATGTGTCTTTTTTGTAGTGGGAGCCGTCGATGGCTTGAAGAGCCGCTCTTCAAACACTCCTGGCTCCCGAGGTAGTCATTTGGATGCCCTTTTGGCAATGTCGTTCGCCTTGTTGGTACCTCGCGGCACGTGCTGCAATTCCAAGCCCAAAAACCGTTTCTCCATTTTGCGTACCTCTTCCAGGTATGCTTCCATGTGCTCGTCCTTGGGTGTGTACTCCTTGTTGGAGAAGTTGATAAGGAGCTGGGAATCACCCCTGATGGTGAGACGCTTCACACCCAGTGCCGCCGCGGCTCTGAGGTCGGCGAGCAAGCCTTCATACTCTGTGATGTTATAGGAGACCTTTTCATCTTGCTGGAAACAGAGTTGTACAGGGTAGTAGAGCTTGTCCTTGGCGAGTGAGATGAGGACGGCTCCAGACTCTGCGCCTTGCCGTGAGAATGCACCGTAGAAGTACATGATCCACCCGTCTGGTGCCTCGTCTCTAGGCGAGAGGGAGCGATCCTCGCATATTCCGCGGTGAGGGATGTCAGTCCATAATGCCACAAAATCTGCGAGGGCCGCGCCCTTGATGACCCTGGTGGTGCTGAACTCAAGCTGGAACACCTGAAGCTCGATGTTCCACTCTGCAACCCGCCCAGCGGCATTAGGTCTTCGGAGCACCCTCTCTAGTGGGTAGGCTGAAACGACCTTGATGGGGTGGCTCTGGAAGTAGTGGCGCAGCTTTCGGGAGGCGACGAGGAGTGCGAGCAAGAGGTTTTGGGGCATGGGGTAGCACGCATGTGCCTCCCGTAGCACCATGCTGACAAAGCTTACCGGGTGCTCGACGACGGAGGTGGTGCTAGTGAGGTCTTGTGTCTCTTGAGGATGCTGACCTTCGGGGGTCCCATCACCTGCCGCGTCAGCTGCGGCCTCGCGAGCCTCAGCCTCGGAGCCCCTCCGGCCGAAGGGTCAGTTTGAGCCTTGGAAGGGATGTTGGCTGTTGAGTCAGCCGAGGCCTCAGGAGCACCATCCCAAGGCTGCTATACCTCGCTTGCTGACCGGGCGCCCTGCCGATGGTCCTTGATCGGGCACCCTTCTCTTAGCGCCACCAGAGCAACGCTGGCGGAGTGAGGAGTGGCGGCCAAATAGAGCACCAGGGGCTCGAGAGGGCGCGGCGCCACCATCACCGGCGGGCTGGTCAGGTATCTCTTGAGGTCTTGAAAGGCCGCATCAGCTTCAGGGGTCCGCTCAAACGGCCCCTTCTTTTTCATCAGCTTGAAGAATGGGAGGGCGCGTTCCCCCATCTTGGAGATGAAGCGCCCGCGAGGTCACGCAGCCCGCCAACTTCTGCATCTCCTTGAGCGTCTGCGGAGGGATCATGTCTTCTATGGCCTTGACCTTCTCCGGATTGGCCTCGATTCCTCTGCGCGACACTAGGAAACCCAGCAGCTTGTGATGACCCGCAAGTATACGGGATAGTTGTAGCCTCTTCCGATAAGTAAGAGTGTGGAACCCAACAAGGAGCTAAAGGTAGAACAAATATTCTCTCAAGTCCTATCAGCCACTGATACGACTCTACGCATGCTTGACGTTCGCTTTACCTAGAACGAGTATGAAACTAGAAGTACTTTGTAGGTGTGATAGGATAGGTTTGCAAGATAATAAAGAACACATAAATAAAAAGTAGGGGCTGTTTAGATAAAGATGCAATAAAGTAAATATAGCGAGTGTGGAAAGCTGGTGGTAGGAGTTGTGAAATTGTCCCTAAGCAACTGACTATGTTACTAGACCGGTAATCACTATTTCAATTCTATTTGAGGGAGAGGCATAAGCTAACATACTTTCTCTACTTGGATCATATGCACTTATGATTGGAACTCTAGCAAGCATCCGCAACTACTAAAGATGCATTAAGGTAAAACCCAACCATAGCATTAAAGTATCAACTCCCCTTTATCCCATACGCAACAATCCCCTTACTCGGGTTTGTGTTTCAATCACTCACGCAACCCACTATAAGAAAATCATAAACATATTGCAAACCCTACAGCGGGAATCCCTCACGCTTGCGTGACACGGAAGGCACAATAGGACAGCACCAATAATAAAACATGCAACTCAAACCAATCATAGCAATTCATCAATCACCGATAGGACAATAGAAATCTACTCAGACATCATAGGATGGCAACACATCATTGGATAATAATATGAAGCATAAAGCACCATGTTCAAGTAGAGGGTACAGCGGGTTGCAAGAGAGTGGACCGCAGAATATAGATGGGGGAAGGTGATGGAGATGTTGGTGAAGATGACGGCGGTGTTAGTGAAGATCGCGGTGATGATGATGGCCCCCGGCAGCGCTCCGGCGCCACCAGAAGCAAGGGGGAGAGAGCCCCCCTTCTTATTCTTCTTCTTCCTTGACCTCCTCCCTAGATGGGAGAAGGGTTTCCCCTCTGGTCCTTGGCTCCCATGGCTTGGGAGGGGCAAGATTCCCTCCGAGAATTGATCTATCTCTCTGTTTCTGCATTCTCAGATTCTACCCCTTCACCGTTTCTTAAATATCCGGAGATCTGTAACTCCGATTGGGGTGAATCTTTCGCCCAGATTTTTCTCGTAAAATTAGCTTTCTTGCGGCAAAAGAAGGGCATCAACCGCCTTACGGGTGGCCCATGAGAGTCCAGGGCGCGCCCAGGGGGGAGGGCGTGCCCCCCTGTCTCGTGGCCACCCGGGACACCGTTTCGCGTTGATTCTTCCTCCAGAAAACCCCAAATATTCCAAAATAATTCTCTGTCCATTTTTATCCCATTTGGATTCCGCTTGATATGGGTTCCCTGCGAAACATAAAACATGCAATGAGAGAACTGCACTGGCAATCGGATCAATATGTTAGTCCCAAAATAATATAAAAGTTGCCAAAAGTATATGAAAGTTGAAGAATATTGGCATGGAACAATAAAAATTATAGATACGACATAGACGTATCAAGATCCCTAAGCTTAATTCCTGCTCGTCCTCGAGTAGGTAAATGATAAAAAATAATTTTGATGTGGAATGCTACCTAGCATAATCTTGATCATATGTCTAATCATGGCATGAATATTAAGACACGAGTGATTCAAAGCAATAGTCTATCATTTGACATAAAAACAATAATACTTCGAGCGTACTAATAAAGCAATCATGTCTTTTCAAAACAACAAGGCCAAAGCAAGCTTATCCCTACAAAATCATACAGTTTGGCCATGCTTCATTTTCGTCACACAAAATGCCCCCATCATGCACAACCCCGATGACAAGCCGAGCAATTGGTTCATACTTTTTAACGCGCTTCAGCTTTTTCAACCCTCACACAATACATGAGTGCAAGCCATGGATATAACACTATAGGTGGAATAGAATATAATGATGGAGGTTTTGTGGAGAAGACAAAAAGGGAGAAAGTCTCACATCAATGCAGCTAATCAACGGGCTATGGAGATGCCCATCAATTGATGTCAATGTGAGGAGTAGGGATTGCCATGCAACGGATGCACTAAGAGCTATAAGTGTATGAAAGCTCAACAAAAGAAACTAAGTGGGTGTGCATCCAACTTGCTTGCTCATGAAGACCTAGGGCATTTGAGGAAGCCCATCGTTGGAATATACAAGCCAAGTTCTATAATGAAAATTCCCACTAGTATATGAAAGTGACAACATAGGAGACAATCTATATGAAGAACATGGTGCTACTTTGAAGCACAAGTGTGGAAAAAGGATAGTAACATTGCCCCTTTTCTTTTCCTCTTTTTTTCTTATTTTTTCTTTTTTCGGTGGGCTTCTTTGGCCCCCTTTTTTATTTAGGCTTCTTTGGCCTTTCCTTGTTTTTCTTTTTTTTTCTTTTTTTCATGAGGCAATGCTCTATAATGATGATCATCACACTTTTATTTACTTACAACTCGATATTACAACTCGATACTAGAACAAAGATATGACTCTATATGAATGCTTCCGGTGGTGTACCGGGATGTGCAATGATCTAGCGTAGCAATGACATCAAAAAACGGACAAGCCATGAAAACATCATGCTGGCTATCTTACGATCATGCAAAGCAATATGACAATGAATGCTCAAGTCATGTATAGGATGATGATGGAAGTTGCATGGCAATATATCTCGGAATGGCTATGGAAATGCCATAATAGGTAGGTATGGTGGCTGTTTTGAGGAAGATAAAATGAGGCTTATGTGTGATAGAGCGTATCGTATCACGGGGTTTGGATGCACCGGCGAAGTTTGCACCAACTATCAAGGTGAGAAAGGGCAATGCACGGTACCGAAGAGGCTAGCAATGATGGAAAGGTAAAAGTGTGTATAATCCATGGACTCACATTAGTCATAAAGAACTCATATACTTATTGCAAAAGTTTATTAGCCCTCGAAGCAAAGTACTACTATGCATGCCCCTAGGGGGATAGATTGGTAGGAAAAGACCATCTCTCGTCCCCGACCGCCACTCATAAGGAAGACAATCAAAGAAACACCCCATGCTTCAAATTTTTCACACAACAGTTACCATACGTGCATGCTACGGGACTTGCAAACCTCAACACAAGTGTCTCTACAATCCACAACCACCCACTAGCATGACTCTAATATCACCATCTTTATATCGCAAAACTATTGCAAGGAATCAAACATATCATATTCAGCGATCTACAAGTTTATGTAGGATTTTATGACTAACCATGTGAATGACCAATTCCTGTCATCTCTCTAAAAATATATAAGTGAAGCAATAGAGTTTAATTCTTTCTACAAAAGATATGTCCACGCTCTAACAAATATAAGTGAAGCAAAAGAGCATTCTACAAATGGCAGTTTTCTATGTGAAGAGAAACAGGCAATCCAAACTTCAAATGATATAAGTGAAGCACATGAAGCATTCTATAAAGCTATACTCAAAAGATTTAAGTGAAGTGCAATGAGTATTCTATAAATCAACCAAGGACTATCTCATACCAGCATGGTGCATAAAAGAAAAGTGAAAACTAAATGCAAAAGACGCTCCAAGACTTGCACATAATGCACGAACGAAACAGATATGAAAACATACCGATACTTGTTGAGGAAAGAGGGGATGCCTTCCGGGGCATCCCCAAGCTTAGACGCTTGAGTCTCCTTGAATATTTACTAGGGGTGCCTCGGGCATCCCCAAGCTTGAGCTCTTGCCTCTCTTCCTTTTCCTCATATCGAGACCTCCTCGTTTAGACACTTCATCCACACAAAACTTCAACAGAAAACTCGGTAAGATCCGTTAGTATAATAAAGCAAATCACCACTCTAAGTACTGTTGCAAACCAATTAATATTTTGTTTTTGCATTGTGTCTACTATAGTATAACTTTTCCATGGCTTAATCCACTGATATAAATTGATAGATTCATCAAAACAAGCAAACTATGCATCAGAACAGAATCTGTCAAAAACAGAATAGTCTGTAGCAATCTGAACATCCACCATACTTCTGGTACCCCAAAAATTCTACCAAATTTAGGAAAAATAAAAAAGTGTATAGCAACACAGTGCAATAGTAATCAAAACCAATTGATTTTCCAGTTAAAAATGTAAAATTGCGCACTACAGCCAAAGTTTCTGTCCTGCACCGTACAAACCAACAAGCATTGTAAACATCCTAAAGGCAAACCTTAGCACATTATTTTTATAATACAATGGAATTGTACAAGGGGATAATTATTTTTGATGAATAGTTTCTGTAATTAAGATTCACAAAGTTTCCGTGAGCATGAACAAAGTTCAAGGAGCTCTCCCACTTCAACAATGCTTGTCTTTCTTACTTTCACTTTCCTTTTTAAAAAGTTTTTAGGTTCCCCTCTTTATTTTTTTTGTGATTTTAAACTATATAAAAGCACTCAAAAGAAATAAATGACTCTCTAAAACTTCCGGGTTGTCTCCCTGGCAGCGCTTTTTATAAAAGCCATTAAGCTAGGCATATAGTGCTCAAGTAATGGATCCACCCGGATCCCAAGGTATATCAAAGCCAATTTTAATTAACAAAGATTTGTAATTTAGTAGTGAGCACAAAGTAACATATATCATGCAACAACGAAGTCTAACTCTCTTCCTATGCATCGGCATGTTATAAAAGAACAATTCATGCACACAAAGTAAAGGCCAATGCATAGTATAAGCAGTTTCTTGCAATTTTATCATATTGGAAACATAAAGAGGCGGAGATGTAGTTCCCTTCTCATAATAATTGCAAGTAGTAGAAGCAAGCACATGCATATTATATTCATTAAAATCATCATGTGCAATGGTAAAAGGCAACACATCAATATAATCCTTAATAAGCACAAACTTCTCCGATATAGTGTAGTTTGGAGAATTCAAAAAGATAACAGGACTATCATGCATGGGTGCAAAAGCAACAATTTCATGTTTAACATAAGGAACTATAGCAAGTTCATCTCCATAAGCATAATTCATATTGGCATCTTGGCCACAAGCATAGCAAGCATCATGAAAAAGGGATATTTCAAACAAATTCAAGGGATCATAGCAATCATCCTTCGGTAAGCACGAAGGGGAATTAAATAATGTATGAGTTGGAGGGTTACTCTCATTAGAAGGTGGGCACGGGTAGCTAATCCGCTCTTCCTCCTTTTGTTCTTCGCTCTCCTCATCATCTTTTTCATCCAATGAGCTCATTGTTTCATCAATTTCTTCTTCCATAGCTTCCTACAAAATATTAGTCTCTTCTTGGATAGCGGAGAAGTCCTCAATATATGGTTTAACATAGGCATTAGAAGCATAATTATCATAACAATATTGAAATATGGCAAAATTTTCAGATTTGTAAAGAGTAGCATCATACTTTTCAATCAAAGAGGCAATCTCATAAGCACCTTTAAAAGCAACAAATTCTTTAATTTGTTGAACATCATAGTAATTGTAAACATCCTCAGCATACGAAGACACGATTCCATTATCACTAAACAAGCATTGATAGGGTAGGTGTTTCTTAGGGTCTTCAGAACAACAAGTAAACTCATATATTTCACATAAATTCCAAGCATATCATTGCAAACGTTGAATTTGATCCCATAATAGTTTCCCTTTTTTAGATATATGATGTCGCACAAAACAAGCATGCTCATCTAAAGATTTGCCCTCAACTAAACTAGTGGGGGTTTCAGCACGAGCACACAGGGATCGAAGATGATCCAAGTAAAAAGCTTTAGGAGTGTGATAGATTTGAGTGGTTCTTCAACCATTGGTTCAAGAGGTACAACTAATTTTTTGGTATTTTATGCTTCCTACCCATAACTAAAGATAGAAAACAACTAAGAACAGCAAATAAAAATTACTTAGTGATAAAGAAAACAAGCACACACGAGAATATTCACCCCATGCTATGACTCCCCGGCAACGGCGCCAGAAAAAGGTCTTGATGACCCGCAAGTATACGGGATAGTTGTAACCTCTTTCGATAAGTAAGAGTGTCGAACCCAACGAGGAGCTAAAGGTAGAACAAATATTCTCTCAAGTCCTATCGGCCACTGATACGACTCTACGCACGCTTGACGTTCGCTTTACCTAGAACAAGTATGAAACTAGAAGTACTTTGTAGGTGTGATAGGATAGGTTGCAAGATAATAAAGAACACGTAAATAAAAAGTAGGGGCTGTTTAGATAAAGATGCAATAAAGTAAATATAGCGAGTGTGGAAAAGTGGTGGTAGGAGTTGTGAAATTGTCCATAAGCAACTGACTATGTTACTAGACCGGTAATCACTATTGTAATTCTATTTGAGGGAGAGGCATAAGCTAACATACTTTCTCTACTTCGATCATATGCACTTATGATTGGAACTCTAGCAAGCATCCGCAACTACTAAATATTCAGGTAAAACCCAACCATAGCATTAAAGTATCAAGTCCCCTTTATCCCATACGCAACAATCCCCTTACTCAGGTTTGTGTTTCAGTCACTCACGCAACCCACTATAAGCAAATCATAAACATATTTCAAACCCTACAGCGGGAATCCCTCACGCTTGCGCAACACGGAGGGCACAATAGGACAGCACCAATAATAAAACATGCAACTCAAACCAATCATAGCAATTCATCAATCACCGATAGGACAATAGAAATCTACTCAGACATCATAGGATGGCAACACATCATTGGATAATAATATGAAGCATAAAGCACCATGTTCAAGTAAAGGGTACAGCAGGTTGCGGGAGAGTGGACCGCTGAATATAGATGGGGGGAGGTGATGGAGATGTTGGTGAAGATGAAGGCGGTGTTGGTGAAGATCGCGGTGATGATGATGGCCCCCGGCAGCGCTCCGGCGCCACCGGAAGCAAGGGGGAGAGAGCCCCCCTTCTTCTTCTTCTTCCTTGACCTCCTCCCTAGATGGGAGAAGGGTTTCCCCTCTGGTCCTTGGCTCCCATGGCTTGGGAGGGGTGAGAGCCCCTCCGAGATTGGATCTATCTCTTTGTTTCGCGTTCTCGATTCTACCCTTCACCGCTTTCTTAAATATCCGGAGATCCGTAATCTCGATTGGGGTGAATCTTTCGACCAGATTTTTCTCGTAAAATTAGCTTTCTTGCGGCAAAATAAGGGCATCAACCGCCTTACGGCTGGCCCACGAGAGTCCAGGGCGCGCCCAGGGGGGAGGGCGCGCCCCCTATCTCGTGGCCACCCCGGACACCGTTTCGCGTTGATTCTTCCTCCGGAAAATCCCAAATATTCCAAAATAATTCTCCGTACGTTTTTTTCCCGTTTGGATTCCACTTGATATGGGTTTCCTGCGAAACATAAAATATGCAACAGATAGGAACTTGCACTGGGCACTGGATCAATATGTTAGTCCCAAAAATAATATAAAAAGTTGCCAAAAGTATATGAAAGTTGAATAATATATTGGCATGGAACAATCAAAAATTATAGATACGATGGAGACGTATCAGCTTGCCAAAGGGAACCCCAAACACGCACTTCTCAGGATTTAGCCGTAGGTCCACCTTGCAAAAGCTGACAAACGTTTCCTTCAGATCCTCAATCAGGGTCTTCGCCTCCCGAGACTTCACCACTATGTCATCAACATAATCCTCAGCGTTCCTCCCGAGCTGCCGGCCTAGGGAGATGTGCATCAGCTGCTGGAAGGTAGCCCCGGCATTGCACAACCCAAAAGGCATGCAGGTGTAATAGTACACCTCGTAGGGGGTCAGGAACATCGTCTTCTCCACATCTTGCATGGCCATCTTGATCTAGTGGTAGCCCGAGAAGGCATCCAAAAAGCACAGCAGGTCGCACTCGCTGGTGGAATCGGCGATCTGGTCGATGCGTGGAAGCGGGCAGGGATCCTGAGGGCAAGCCTTGTTGAGGTTGGTGAAGTCGACACACATGCACTCCTTCCCTCCTTTCTTGGGGAGGATGACTGGGTTTGCCAACCACTCCGGGTACCGCACCTCCCTAATGACACCAGCATCCTGCAGCTCGCGGGTTTCTTGGATGATGAATGCCTGCTTCTCGATGGACTGCCGTCGGGCCTTCTGCTTCACTGGGCGCACGTTTGGGCATACCCTTAGGTGATGCTCGATAATTCCCCTTGGAACCCCGACCAGGTCCTTGGGCTCCCATGCGAACACTTCCTTGTTGGCACGCAAGAAGCTGACCAACGCTTTCTCTTGGTCCTGGGGGAGGTCAGCTCCTATGGTGAAGGTGGCGCCAGACGCCCCATCCTCATCAACTAGCACTTGCTTCGTCTCGGCTCGGTCTTGGGAAAACAGCTGCTTCTTCTTGGCTGGTGCTGCCCCCGGAGCCTCAGGGCCCCCTTTCTTGCCCGGCTGCGCAGACGCCGCAGTCTTGAAGATGAGATTGAGGGCCTGCAGCGCGTCCTTGGTGTCCCCTGCCACCGTGAGGACATCGCTGCTACCTAGCATCTTCATGAGGTTGTAGGCTGGATGGGTTGTCGCCATGAACTTAGCCAGGGCTGGGTACCCAAGGATGGCGTTGTATGGCAGGTCGATCCAGGCGATGTCAGACTCGATGAGCACGGTGCGGTAGTTGTCGCGGGTCCCAAAAGTGACGGGGAGGCGGATTTGCCCCAGGGGTTGGTGGAGCCATCGTCGACCCCAGATAAGGGCTTGGTGGGGCGGAGTCGTCCGTGTGGTACGTGAAGTAGGCCAAATGCCTCCACAGAGAGCGCGTTGAGGCTGGCTCCACCGTCGATGAGGGTCTTGGTGACCGACACGTTGCACATAGTGGGGGTGCAGAGCATCGGGAGCACGCCTGCTCCCACCGTGGTAGCTGGATGATCTTCTGGGCCGAAGGTGAGGTCGGCCTTAGGCGCCGCCCAGCCCGGGGGATCCCCCGAGCTCACCAGGGTGGCACTTACTTGGCGGTAGAATTTCTTGATGTTGCGGTCGGAGGGTGGTGCCTGTGAGCCACCCAGGAGAGCTGCGATGATGGGGGGCACCGGCGCCGCGAAGTGTGTGACGAAGAGGCTGCACGGCTCCTCCTAGGAGGCCACAGAAGACTCTGGCAGGATGAGCAGCCAGGCGCGCGGTGCGCCTACGAGGGCCATGGGGAGCCAGTTGGCCATCACCTTGTCGTCTCCGCCGGCCACCCAAAATGCTTCCTCGTACGCCTGGAGGAAGCCAGCCGAATCCGCAGCACCATCGTAGCGTGGCGGCATCTCCGGCGTGAAATTGGGTGGCCACTCCACCTGTCACAAGGTGGGGGTAAAAGTGCAGAGGCCCATGGCTCCCCCGAAGGTGCACGACGGCCTAGTCGACGAGGGAGCGCCTGCCATCGGAGCCGGCGGCGGGATGTGGCGGGCGGAGCAGCGGATCTCCGACGCACCACTACCTGGCGCACCAAATGTCGGATCTAGGGTTCCGCAAACCCTTGAGAGGTTCGAACTTTGTGGTGCGTGCGGAGATATCAACCTACCCAGCCTAACCTACTCGCGATCCTCCCAGCCTAGCGCGTCGAGCTCAAAGGGACAAGGAGACCTAGTCGTTCATCCTAGTTCGAGCCACCTTGCGGTGTAATACCCTACTCCAGCTTTTTGGTGGATTACCTCGAGGGGCTGGGGATGAACTAGTACAGTGGATGAACAGCCTCAGGAGGTGAGGTGTTCTTGAGATCAAGTGAGTTGGTGAGGTGGTGAGGGAGGAATGGATTCGCCCCCTCTATGGTGGTGGCTAAGTCCTATTTATAGTGGCCTTGGTCCTGTTCCCAAATGTTGGCGGGAAGGGATCCCACAACAGCCAGATTTGAAGGGAGACAACAGGTACATCCCATCCTGACTAAAGTGGTCTTCACCCCCTGGTCGTGACGCTGTGGTGGGCTCGGCGATGGCCTCCGTCCTGGCGGTCTTGGTCTTGTTGCACCAGAATGGAAACCTTTGGCTGATTCCTCGGGACTCCACGCCTGCTGCTTGCCTCCTTTGCACCAAAGAGGAAACTGGTACTCTATGCCCGCTGGCGCCTGCCTAGCCTTGGTCGTAATGGCTCACGTCAGTTGAGCCGCGTGAGGTGCACCTTGCATGGAAATCTCTGCTCCTCGGGAGCCAGCCTGAGGAGGCCGATCCCCTTGGAGGTCTTGGTGTAGCCTACCTCGCGAGGGTCTTGAGTTGTTGGTGCTGAAGCTAGGCCATACCAGGCCGTAGATGGAGCCGCGCCATGGGACACAGGCAGACAAGTCCGGGTACCCCCGTATCCAGAACGCCGATGTTTGACACGAGAAAAATCTTATATGCACTCCGTATGAAGGGAAGAGGGGGAGTATGGATTTCTCTCATGCGCCGGGGAAAAGAAAATGCGGGCGTGCCAGTGTACCATAGTACACAAAGAAAAGTGATACGGGAAACAAGTATTTCATTTATCTCTTTGATGAACAAAATTACAAGATCCCATAAAATGCTTGCGCCCGTGGCCTACTAGCGCCTGCCTGACTATGGCGATGTACGGTCTCTCGGTTCCGGGGCCTCAAAAGCTCCCGTTAATTACTCCGCTGGTTGCTCGCGAGATACCTCCGATTAAGCCGTGTGGTCGCTTTCGTCTCTCGCTCGCGTTATCCATGCATGATGATGATGGTGTGTGTAGGTGTGGGCGGCGGCAAAGCCCGTGTCCTCGTCGGTACACGTGCCGCTCAAAACATGGCTTTGTGCTGGCCACGTCCGCCCTCGCCGTCGCACCTCGTCGGTGTTGACAGCGTTGATGTAGTCGGTGTTGAAGTTGCATGGGTCCTGCTCGCTCGGACTTCTTGACGATGTAGCGTTTCTTCGGGCACGCAAGGGGTTCGCCAAGGAGTACTCTTATGGAGACCGGCGCCGATGTAAAACCAACACTCGCCATACCAAAGATAGCGGTGTGGTTGGTGCCTCGCCTCGACTAGACGCCAAGGTTACGATATCTGGAAGACAAAGACTCCACCACAATACGGTGGAATGTAACATCTTAGAGGCGTGGTGGATTCCTCGCCTTGGCTAGACGCCCTATTCGGTGGTCTCGCCAAAACAAGGATCACGCCGCCCGACGACAACCGAGACCTGATGTAATGAAGGGTGCACCTTGTCTCGCTTTGGATGCCGATTCGTGGTCCAACAAGACAAGGGCAAAGCATCACGGTGCCGAAGAAATGTGACATCATGGAAGGGCGTGGTTGATACCCCGTCCTAGCTAGACGCCGTATTCGGTGGTCTGCTAAGACAAGGGGCACGCTGCCTCTACGCCGAGACCTGACGCCATGAAGAGTGCACTCGCCTTAGCCGGACGCCGATTCGTGGTCCGCCAAGACAAAGGAAACACATCGCATTATCGTGGTAAGGGTCGGTGAAGACGTGTCATCACGTAGCGCCATCTTCTTTGTATCGCGGGCCCGTGTTGCGGGAAGTACCGGGCGTGTCATCTTCATGGACTCTACCTCGTGGGCTCCGCCTTGATGAGTTGTCTCGCGAGCTCCACGCCCATCCACCGCAGCACCAGCTTGTTGATGTTGACGATGGGACGTTGTCCTAGCGAGCTCGGTGTCGCCATCCAACGCGCGTACGGCGGCGGCACCCTCATGAGCTCCACGATCCGCCCTCCATGGCGCCCGGCTTGATGAAGAAGACGATGGGCGCCGTCTTAGCGAGCTCCGCTCGCCATCCTCTATGGCACGCGGCGGCATCCTCGCGAGCTCCACGCCCCGGCTCCAGCTTGACGAAGTAGACGACGGGCGCCATCCTAGCGAGCTCAGACGCCATCCTCCGTGGCACGCGGCGGCATCCTCGCGAGCTCCACGCCCGAATCCAGCTTGACGGCAGACATCGGCGATGTCCCCAACGGGCGCCACGCCCGCCCTTCTAGCTCCAAAGATGACGGCAGATGGGGGCGTTCTCCTTGCGAAGCTTCGTGTTGCCATCCACGGCGCACGGCGCGAATCCTCATGGGCCTCCATGCCTTCGCCCTTCGCGCGCACCGATTGATGATGTTGACATTGGCGTCGTCTCGGCGAACTCCGTGGCACCATCCACCACGGCACGGGGGCAGCATCCTCGCGAGCTTCCACGCCTTCGTCCTTCGTGGCGCCAACTTGATGAAGAGGACGATGGGAGTCGTCCTGGCGAGCTCCGTGTCGCCATCCACTGTGGCACGACGATGGCATCCTCGCGAGCCTCCATGCCTTCGTCCTCCTTGGCGCCAGCTTGATGAAGAAGACTCGGGCGTCGTCCTGGCGAGCTCCGTGTCGCCATCCACTATGGAACGACGGCGGCATCCTCGCGAGCCTCCAGGCCTTCGTCCTCCATTGCGCCAGCTTGATGAAGAAAACTACGGGCGTCGTCCTAGCGAGCTCCGTCCATCCACCACGGCACGACGGTGGCATCCTTGCGAGCCTCCACGCCCGGCTCCATTTTGACGAAGTAGATATTGGCTTGAAGTAGAGGGTGGCGGCATTGTTCCATGGGCGGTCACCACGTATGTGTCCAGCGGGCTGCGCGCCGGCAGTACCTCGTCGTCTTCAAGGGAAGTCACCATGAAGGAGTCGCCAAGCTCGATGGAGTCCACAGCGGCAAGCATCACAATTATTGACCTTCATCTCCATGGTCTCCCGGTGGATGCTTGCTGCTCCATGGAATCGCCCCCGGCTGTGTGGTGCTCCGAGACTTGCATTGTTATGTTTTCTCCGTCGGACCACCTCTCCTCGGCCGGTCCTACGCTCCTAACTCTCCTCGGGTGTTCTTAGGCATCCTGCAAAATAGATGATAACACATAGAAAAAGAAGATTATTGCATGGTTACGTGTGTATCCTCGGGCACACGTGTTTCGCGGCCGTCGGCGCGGCACGCCGCTTCCGCCGCCATCCTCGACGCCGCCGCAATGGGCGGTCTTCTTCACGTGTTTTCTTCCTTTCCTCTGCTGCGACGTGAGGTCTTTGCTCCAGCGTCGTTGCCGCCGCTGCGTGTGCTAGCTCCTCGTGTTTTCTCTTCAGATCCTCAACGCTGCTGCAAGGGACGGCGCGTCTCCTTCCTGCGTGGTTCTCCGCCTCGCTGTCCGGGCTTCATGTGCCTGGTCCATCCTATATTTATAGGACGGAGGGCTGGTTCTTACGCAGCTGCCGCTGATTCCTTGATGTCCAAGTTCGCACAAAGAAAAGGAAACAGACCAAAACATACCTTGTTGTTTGACTCATGCCTTCCAACGATACTTCGAGGTCGGTTGTTTTCTTTGTTTCCTAATCTTGGTGACTTGTCGAATATACGCACACGTCCGTGCCCTCGGTCATTCAATTCCAATCCTCTTACGTGCAATTTGCACCCATCAAGACACGATATATATTTCGTATTTCATGTACCTGTCCAAATATATAAAAAAAGGATACGAGTACAAGTATATCGGGTATTCGAGAAGTATGCGCTCTCGCTGGCCATACGAATACTCAAATATGTACCTATACGATGTATGCATACAAACAGGTATTTGGATATGTAAAGCGAGCTTGCCCGTAATCAAATACGTAAGTATGTATATGGGTCTAAACTAGCTATGTGTGTAGACAAAAAAAAATGCCCGTGGCCAGGACGTGTATGTGCATGCACGTAGTAGTCCCACCATGATTTCATGTATCCATGTGCACGCATAAGTACGTGTGTGCGTGTGCCATGCAATGGTATTTTCCCTTTGCATCAAAATGTCTCTTTGTACGTGTAACCTACATGAAAAGCTCATCACAAAAAGAAACTATTATTTTATGTAATATTGCACAAAAACTCGTCGAACAAATGCCCCCTCGTCGAGTTGAGCTTGAGTGCGAAGCAAATCGAGCTTGACTCGACGAAAAATTTCTCTCTCTTTTCTTGGCGCATGATTCATATGCAGCCTGAAGAACCGCTTCAGAGTTAACATCTTCGCGACGAAGTGTGCGCCCTTCCGAAGATGATTAATTAGTAACGACATGTCTTAGTGTAGGTATGTCCATCCACAAGTGTGTTCTTTAGGGAGCTCGTTGGATCGTGATAACAAGCACGATGCCTACCAACGAGGCAGCCCTGTCTCGCCTTCATTCCATGGCGAAATAACATGCCTTGTGCTGGAAACAAGAATAAGCAAAATTTACCAATCTTGTCGCGACCACCTATCCGCCGCGGTGCCAAACGACTTGATTGGAGGGTTCCACAGATTAACACCGCCACACCGGCACGCTGTAATCGCTCCCAAGATCTCCGTGTGCCGATGTAGGCGAGGCGCCGGTAGACCGCTGACAACTGCCCTTAATGGAGGAATCGCCACACCATTCATGCCGTGGCAATTTGTTGGTACGCCGACACCATCGGCCTTATGGATGATCGAGGGACGATGTTGCCCCACGCTTCATTGTTGTTGGAGATGGGGCCACGAAGATACATCGGCACCAGCTTCATGAGCACAGTGTTGCCTTCGCGCCCATTGTGCTCGCCGGTGTAGACCGCTGGTTGCCGGGTGTCGCCGGCGCTTTCATGGACGATCGGTATTGCTGCCCCTGCACACCCATGATGTAGTTTGATGTAGTGGTTTTTTATCGTAATGCCGTTGACGATGACAGGAAGCGCATCTCCATGGCTGCAAAGATGTTGGAGGAGCACAACTAGGAACACCAAACTAAAATAGGCGACAAAGAGAGGGGAAATTTTTTTGTGTGTTTCAAAATGTTGGCTTTCCCGTTATACACCAGCTATAGGCGTGATATCCGAGAAGACTACCGAACGACTTGTCATTGGGAACCGTCGAAAGACCTTGACGATTGCAACTCAAGAACTTAAATAGCTTTGGTGTACGTGTATGAAGACGTCGTGTTTCGGGATGCTTCCGTGAGGCAACAAAAATTCATACTCTAGTCCATCATCATACTGAGGGCCCCCACAGCTCAACATGCCCCCTACACACGCCCCATGAACCCAGAGACTTGGGTGTGGTAAGTTCAGGGTAAATGGTTTTGGGACAACAGCTTGGCGATTTTTCTTCGTGCATATTGAGGGGTGGTGAACAACTACCTCCCGCCTTCCTTCCAGTGGGTTCCTTACTGCTTGGGACCGCTTGATTGCTTTTTGGACTGTTGGGATTTTCTTTCTTGAATTTGCTTCTTGTACTTTCGGAATTTCATCTTGATTGCTCACACGGATGATTGATCGTCATGACTTCATTGACATTTTTTTTGACATTCGCTAAAACTTCTTGGGGACTCTTCTTCCAGATTCTTGGGACCCACCTTGGGAACTTGAAGGAATTGTTCACCTCGTGGACTAGTGAAAACCCTCTAGCACATTATCTGGGGCTTCGTGGCGCACCCCAGGGTTGCCATGTGACTACGCACCAAACAACTTGTGTTGGGTCGCAGCCCTCCATGATCTTTTCCTATGGTCTTCCTCGAAAGCGAGCCTCAGGAACACGAGGCATGCCGGAAACATGAAGAACGCGGGTCTCAATACTCGGTGCCCAAGTAATCATCTCCGTTGCCTCCAGGAAGCATACACTGCACGTGTCGTGCATTGTGGGTGTAGGAGCCGCCACCGCAACTTGACACATTGTGCCGCCTCCAACAAGTCCTAGGGTAGCCAAACTTCAATCACAGCAGAAAGTGCGATAGGGGAAAGCCATTTTTGTTGGACTTAGTCCTAAAAAAATTGGGGAAAACTAGATATATCCACGAAATGCTAAGGATAATGCATCATGGATCCGAAGCCCACAGAAAAATTTTCCCCAATGAAAATCCAAAAGGCAACAAAAGAGGCAAAATTTTAATAATTTTTTTTTGAGGAACCTTCCATTGATTGGGGGCATAGGCCGGATTCCCTCGGTATCGATGAGCTGGTATGCTCGCTCGTCGTAGACTTGCTCGATGATGTATGGTCCTTCCCACTTTGGTTCGACTTGCCCTTCGCCCCGCAAGCGCCACGGTGATGGGTCATTTGAGCACGAGAACCAACTCGCCTTTTCGGAAGACGTGTTGCTTGACGAGCTTGTCGTAAGCTCTCACCATATTCTGGCAGTAAAGCTCCAGGTTCTGTAGGGCATTAAATCGTCCCTCTTCGAGGGCGTCGAGATCCTGGAACCGCAGTTGTACCCGTTCGTCTTGGTTGATCTCATCTTGATAGCCACCCTCAAAGAGGGTAGCTGGACCTCCAATGGTAGGACCACCTCATTCCCGATGAGAGAAAACGAGGTCGCTTATGTTGGGGTATGACCACAATGCGGCACGCCCCACAAGGACTCGAAGAGACGGTCATGCCAGTCTCTCCTATTTCTTTTCTCCATCTTCATGAGTATCTTGCCGAGAGTCTTGTGGAAGGCTTTGATCGCGCCGTTGGATTGGTGTAGATGGTGGGGATGTGGTGATGAAGTGAAGGGGAGAGCGGTACGCCCATCGCTCCGGCCATGCTTAGCCATATCCCTCCGTCTTGTCGATTGTCCGATGATGAAGTGGGCGGCCTTCGCCTCGTCGGTGCCCGGCCTGGTGGTGTCCGCCTTTGTCGGTGTCGGATCGATGACTTGCCTTTGCCTCATCGGTTCCTCGGCAAGATATGGGTGCTTCATCGAAAAGACATGTCGGTGGAGTACAGCGCATTGCCGGAGCTTGGACGATGTCGGGAAGTATGTTCATGTAGAAGTTGGAGAAGACTTGCGACGCCGCATGACAACGGTGCTTAAAGATAACGATAATACTAGCTCATCGATGTAGACCTTGGGGCATCCCGATTCACGGGACGACCTTCGCCGGTAGAAGAAAAGCGCATGCCGGTGTAGTACGTGGTTCCGCGGGTAGTAAGTCAAAGAAGATGACCGCTATGTGGACATCCGCTGGCATCAATGTAGATGACACCCTTGCCGATGAAGAGTTGATGAAGATTGCGACGCCGGTCGATGTAGTCGGATGGAAACGCGTGTCAATGAAGTCGGCGCCCCGCCGAAAGTGTGACGCCGATGAAGTTGGCGGCGACATGTTGATGTAGCAGCATTCCTTGTTATGTCGGAGATTGATGATGACGCCCAACATGGTCACGGGTGGTGTAGATGGCGCCAACTTTGGTGCGCCCATGTTGGCGAGGAGCTAGCGGCACGCCCACCATAGGCATGCTCCAAGGCTATGTAAATGGCACCTGCTCGGGTGATGCTTCACGTTGAGGCGGTCGGACGATGCTCCACGCCCGGTGAACTCCACATTGGCGGCGGTGTGGATGTCACCACGCCTTGGTCGAGCCCCTGCTGGTAGAAGCGCAAAGTCGTGCCCGCCTTTGGGGAGCTCCAAGATGGTGTAGACGGTGCCCCTTAGGTGAGCTCGGTGTTGGTGACGATGTAGATGACGCTCCTCCGGGCGCACATGTCTGTGACGGTGTAGACCGACCACCACCCAAGGCTAAGCTCCGTGTTGGCAGCGGTTTAGACCAAGCTCCGCCTGCACTAAGCTCCGAGTGGGAGGCAGCAACGAGATGATATCCCGTGATTCGGAAAGTTGTGGGATGATGGACCAAAAGCCGCCCCATCTTTTGAGATATCTGTGTCAACGGTGGAGAAGAAAGAGCTCCGCTGGCTAAGCTCCATGCCAACGGACGATATGGCGCCCGCCGCCGGGCCGCCCATGTCGATGGCGGTGTAGATAGCGCCTGCCTTGGGGCACTCCATGTCGGCGAAGGTGATGCAGATGAATCTCCACACCTTGGGCAAGCTCCGCGACGATGGTGGTGTGGACAATGCACCACCTCAGGATAGCTCCATATTGGCGATGGGTGAACAACCCCACCTTGGACCACCACGATCACGCCGGAGAGCTCCAGCCAGGTTGCATTAATGATGCTTCACGGAGAGAACGGGTGGCGATGGTGCCGAGTGGGTGATGCAGCCCTGTCCACCATCACCTTGAGTTGTGGTCGAGCCCCCGCCTAGGCGAGATGCGTGTAGTGGTGGAAGTGTTTGTTGTGGAGGTCCCCTGGCTGCCCCCGTTGAGTAGGTCGAGGGTTTCTCTCATTGTCTTGATGTCATGACCATCATTTTGAACATGGGGGCATGTTAGGATGCCCCACTATAAGTGGTGAGTTGGTGAAGACTGCCATCGAGGAGCTCATGTTAACGATGATGACATGGCGATTGGCACCCCATCCTACACGCAACCATGAGCCCACGCAGGTTATGGGAGATGGCCTCCAAGCCTTCAGGTGTCTTTACCTCAGTGCGTCGTGATGTTGGCATTGGCGGCTCTGAGTGGGAGGCGAGCCGGATAGATGATGAAAGGATGTCGCACTAGCCCTCCCGCTGACGGTTTTAGCATGGAGGATCGAGCTGCCTCCACGCCTTCATGGATGTCTACCCTTGATGACTCCTTCAACAGGGTGCCCCTCAAGCATTAGCTCGTGGCGCTCCATCGTCTTGGTGGCCGCCCTCCTTTGCGCCTTTTTTTACTGCACAGTTTGAAACTGCGCGGGATCTTCGGCTTGGTAGATGTGGACCCTTGTGCCATGCTCGAAGAAGACCATAGGCGGCAATGATCCATACTAGATCATCACGGCTCCGATTTTCTACTATGGGAGAGTTCATCTGCCAAAAATAGGCTTACTGGCGAAGATCCTTGCAGCATGCTGTGCACATTGGAGATTGGCGAAGACGATTTTGACGACCACAATGAAGCAAAGATGGGAGGAGAACCATGTCCCACCGGGCGTGCCAATTTGTTTGACACGAGAAAAATCTTATATGCACTCCGTATGAAGGGAAGAGGGGGAGTATGGATTTCTCTCATGCGCCGGGGAAAAGAAAATGCGGGCGTGCCAGTGTACCATAGTACACAAAGAAAAGTGATACGGGAAACAAGTATTTCATTTATCTCTTTGGACACGAGAAAAATCGGAGCACAATACTAGATCATCACGGCTCCGATTTTCTACTATGGGAGAGTTCATCTGCCAAAAATAGGCTTACTGGCGAAGATCCTTGCAGCATGCTGTGCACATTGGAGATTGGCGAAGACGATTTCGACGACCACAATGAAGCAAAGATGGAGGAGAACCATGTCCCACCGGCGCGTTAATTTGTTTGACACGAGAAAATCTTATATGCACTCCATTATGAAGGGAAGAGGGGAGTATGGATTTCTCTCATGCGTGGGGAAAAGAAAATGCGATGCGTGCAAAGTGTACCATAGTACACAAAGAAAAGTGATACGGAAACAAGTATTTCATTTATCTCTTTGATGAACAAAATTACAAGATCCCATAAAATGCTTGCGCTCCGTGGCCTACTAGCGCCTGCCCGACTATGGCGATGTACGGTCTCCTGGTTCCCGGGGCCTCAAAAGCTCCCGTTAATTACTCCGCTGGTTGCTCCGCGAGATACCTCCGATTAAGCCGTGTGGTCGTCTTCGCTGCTTCGCCGCGCTATCCATGCATGATGATGATGGTGTGTAGGTGTGGGCGGCGGCAAAGCCCGTGTCTCGCCGGTACACGTGCCGCCAAAACATGGCTTTGTGCTGGCCACGTTCGCCCTCGCCGTCGACCTCGTCGGTGTTGACAGCGTTGATGTAGTCGGTGTTGAAGTTGCATGGGTCCTGCTCGCCGGACTTCTTGACGATGTAGCGGTTTCTTCGGGTACGCAAGGGGTTCGCCTCGCGGAGTACTCTTATGGAGACCGGCGTCGCAGTAAAACCAACACTCGCCATACCGGCATAGCCGTGTGGTTGGTGCCTCGCCTCGACTAGACGCCAAGGTTACGACGATGCTGTGAAGACAAAGACTCCGCCACAATACGGTGGAATGTAACATCTTAGAGGGCGGTGGATTCTCGCCTTGGCTAGACGCCCTATTCGTGGTCTCCGCCAAAAACAAGGATCACGCCGCCCAGACGACAACCGAGACCTGATGTAATGAAGGGTGCACCTTGTCTCGTTTGGATGCCGATTCGGTGGTCCAACAAGACAAGGGCAAAGCATCACGGTGTCAAGAAATGTGACATCATGGAAGGGCGTGGTTGATACCCGCCCTAGCTAGACGCCGATTCGTGGTCTGCTAAGACAAGGCACGCTGCCTCTACGCCGAGACCAGACGCCATGAAGAGTGCACTCGCCTTAGCTGGACGCCGATTCGTGGTCCGCCAAGACAAAGGAAACACATCGCATTATCGTGGTAAGGGTCGGTGAAGACGGTCATCACGTAGCGCCATCTTCTTTGTATCGCGGGCCCGTGTTGCAGGAAGTACCGGGCGTGTGTCATCTTCATGGACTCTACCTCGTGGGCTCCGCCTTGATGAGTTGTCTCGCGAGCTCCACGCCCATCCACCGCAGCACCAGCTTGTTGATGTTGACGATGGACGTTGTCCTAGCGAGCTCGGTGTCGCCATCCAACGCGTACGGCGGCGGCACCTCATGAGCTCCACGCATCCGCCCTCCATGGCGCCAGCTTGATGAAGAAGACGATGGGCGCCGCCTTAGCGAGCCCGCCTCGCCATCCTCTATGGCACGCGGCGGCATCCTCGCGAGCTCCACGCCCCGGCTCCAGCTTGACGGCAGACGACGGGCGCCATCCTAGCGAGCTCAGACGCCATCCTCCGTGGCACGCGGCGCATCCTCGCGAGCTCCACGCCCGAATCCAGCTTGACGAAGCAGACATCGGCGATGTCCCCAACGGGCGCCACGCCCGCCCTCTAGCTCCAAAGATGACGGCAGATGGGGGCGTTTCCTTGCGAAGCCAGGTTGCCATCCATCGGCGCACGGCGGCGAATCTCATGGGCCTCCATGCCTTCGCCCTTCGCGCACCGGATTGATGATGTTGACATTGGCGCTGTCTCGGCGAACTCCGTGGCACCATCCACCACGGCACGGGCAGCATCTCGCGAGCTTCCACGCCGCCCTTCGTGGCGCCAACTTGATGAAGAGGACGATGGAGTCGCCCGGCGAGCTCCGTGTCGCCATCCATCGCGGCACGACGATGGCATCTCGCGAGCCTCCATGCCTTCGCCCTCCTTGGCGCCAGCTTGATGAAGAAGACTCGAGGCGCCGCCCCGGCGAGCCCGTGTCGCCATCCACTATGGAACGACGGCGCATCCTCGCGAGCCTCCGTGCCTTCGCCCTCCATTGCGCCAGCTTGATGAAGAAAACTACGGGCGCCGCCCTAGCGAAGCTCCGGCCCATCCACCGCGCACGACGGTGGCATCCTTGCGAGCCTCCACGCCCGGCTCCAGCTTGACGGGCAGATATTGGCTTGAAGTAGAGGGTGGCGGCATTGTTCCATGGGCGGTCACCACGATGTGTCCAGCGGGCTGCGCGCCGGCGATACTCGCCGCCTTCAAGGGAAGTCACCATGAAGGAGTCGCCAAGCTCGATGGAGTCCACAGCCGCAAGCATCACAATTATTGACCTTCATCTCCATGGTCTCCCGGTGGATGCTTGCTGCTCCATGGAATCGCCCCGGCTGTGTGGTGCTCCGAGACTTGCATTGTTATGTTTTCTCCGTCGGACCACCTCTCCTCGGCCGGTCCCACGCCTCCTAACTCTCCTCGGGTGTTCTTAGGCATCCTGCAAAATAGATGATAACACATAGAAAAAGAAGATTATTGCATGGTTACGTGTGTATCCTCGGGCACACGTGTTTCGCTGTCGGTCGGCGCGGCACGCGCTCCGCCGCCATCCTCGCACGCCGCCGCAATGGGCGCGTCTTCTTCTACGTGTTTTCTTCCTTTCCTCTGCTGCGTACGTGAGGTCTTTGCTCCAGCGCGTCGTTGCCGCCGCCGCTGCGTGCTAGCTCCTCGTGTTTTCTCTTCTGTATCCTCAACGCTGCTGCAAGGGACGGCGCGTCTCCTTCTGCTGGGTTCTCCGCCCGCTGTCCGGGGCTTCATGTGCCTGGTTCATCCTATATTTATAGGACGGGAGGGCTGGTTCTTGTACGCAGCTGCCGCTGATTCCTTGATGTCCAAGTCTGCACAAAGAAAAGGAAACAGACCAAAACATACCTTGTTGTTTGACTCATGCCTTCCAACGATACTTCGAGGTCGGTTGTTTTTCTTTGTTTCCTAATCTTGGTGACTTGCCGAATATACGCACACGTCCGGCGGCCCTCGGTCATCCAATTCCAATCCTCTTACGTGCAATTTGCACCCATCAAGACACGTACATATTTCGTATTTCATGTACCTGTCCAAATATATAAAAAAAGGATACGAGTACAAGTATATCGGTATTCGAGAAGTCGGCGGCCTCGCTGGCCATATGTAAATACTCAAATATGTACCTATACGATGTATGCATACAAACAGGTATTTGGATATGTAAAGCGAGCTTGCCCGTAATCAAATACGTAAGTATGTATATGGGTCTAAACTAGCTATGTGTGTAGACAAAAAATGCCCGTGGCAGGACGTATGTGCATGCACGTGTAGTAGTCCCACCATGATCCTATGCATCCATGTGCACGTACAAGTACGTGTGTGCGTGTGCCATGCAATGGTATTTTCCCTTTGCATCAAAATGTCTCTTTGTACGTGTAACCTACATGAAAAGCTCATCACAAAAAGAAACTATTATTTTATGTAATATTGCACAAAAACTCGTCGAACAGCCGACACTGAAATAAACATCCAATTACATAAGTGACTATATAAATCATTCGCACACACCTCAATAAACAATTGCATGCATTCTAAAATAGGAGAAACAATCGTCTAGTCATATACTTCTTGCGACGCTCCCGCCACTGCTCTGTGGCTCGATCCCTCGTCTGGGGTAGGAAGAAAACATTTCCTCATGTCAACGATCCGCCTGTACATCTCGTAGCTTGTGTACATGTCCTTGGTCGCGTACTTGACATGTTGTTCATCCAGTCTCTCATGCCACACACTGTGCCAGGCGTTCTTGTCCTTCTTGCTCTCATTCTTCATCTTTATGTAGTAGGGGTAGATGATGGCCGAGGAAAGGTCAACCAAGGAGTTTAGTTTGTTTTTGTCGTTTCCCCAGACCTTGTAGTGGTGCTGGATGTTGACAAGATTCGAGCATTTCAAGACCGAATCCTTGAGCGCTTTTAGATCGTTGGTGGTGTCCACCGTAGAGAAACTGTAGTCAGAGTTGTTGATAAACACGGAGAAACGCTCGCAAGGCCTTGTGGCCAGGTGGTAGTGGTAGACAAGGACGTCATGTCACACGAACAACTGGGCGACGGCAACCTTCTGATCGTGCCCAGCACGACCAATGGTGTACTCGAGGTCGAAGCCGACCACTTGGTACTTGTCCTCGGCAAGGAATTGCTCCATTTTGGATGGAGCTCTAAACCGAGTCCTGATCGTTCATGTACACCACCGAGAGGGCCTTCCCCCTCACGTGGGTGTCCACTACGTGATGTGTGGTGAACTGGCCGCCGTTGTCGTCGTCGGCCGCTGGGAGCGCCATTGGAGCCATAGGGAGAGCCATTGGAATTGCTGGGTGTCCTCTCTGTATGTGTCGTTGTGGGTGTGCTTATTGTGTCGTGTGATGCAAGAGATGAAGGTACATGGCCACAGGAATAAAAGGGGGCCGGGTGGCCTGGATTCTCGGCGCGTCTGCATGGCAGTTTTTGCAGCGGGTAACTGCATCGTCGCACCGCGCCCGGCCCAACCACATGCACACGAACGTGCGTGATCGTGAGTCGACCCAAAACACTGGCATCATGTGTGTTGGGACGAGGGCAGAGCACCCGAAGGGACGCGAGAGCAGAGCGCGCCACGGCCGCCTCAACCGCAAGAAACCACACGCATAGAGCAGTTGAACACGCAGGAAATGGTCGCCTACAAGCCGGCCGACAGTTGCGTCGCTGCGTAGAGAGCGACCGTGTGCTACTACCTCCGTCTTGGTCTATAGTCCCCTTTATATTCTGTGCCATACTTTGCCCTTAAATTTAACCAACGAAATGTTAATGCATGTTATAAAAATTATGTAATTGGAAAAATGCTCAAATATAAATCCAACTATATAATCTTTGGCGACATGCATTCGTATTTTATTAGTTAACTTCCCGACCGACTCGGTGAAATCCCCCAAAATCCCAATGCTTACCGGCCTGCTATATAAACCCTCACGGCCGGCGAGTCCTACGTCGCATTTTCCTCTCCCTCCTTGTAGCTTATCTCGTCTGCTTCTCCACAATCGCCAATGGCACTAGTCCATCATCGTCGCTCAGCCACTCTACCGTCATCGGAGGACAGCTCCAGCTGGGAGGCTACACCACCTCGGTGGCGCAGTCCCAGACGTAGTGTAGTGCGCATGGCATCCCTGTTTGGTGTGCGCAAAACACCCACGCATGCTCCACAACGATGCCCGTCGACAGCTGTTGCCGACTGCCATTGCCGCCACACCACCGCTGAAAGCTAGGACCATCGCCCGCTCTGCTGCCGTGGCACGATACGTCTCCAATGTATCTATAATTTTTGATTGCTCCATGCTATATTATCTACTGTTTTGGGCAATCACTACAAGGATTTCGGTCTATTGCAACAAAATTTATTGCTACAACTACATTTTGTTGCAATAAAACACAATATTACCACAAATTCTCCGGTTGTGGTAATAACCCGCACATATTGCCATAACTTAGATTGGTCATGATAAATACTAAATTTGTTGCAATAGAGGCCTCATATTGCAACGAATTGTGTCGGCGTTGCAATATGATAACGATATTGCGACAAAAAATTCTGTTGCATGAGGGCAGTCATTTTGTTGTAATAGAGACTAGGTATTTCAACAGAATAACTATTTGTGGCAATAATCAGAAAGATATTGCAACATCAGTGTGACGTTCCATATGTTACATGTATTGCTGCAAAAAGTGGCTACCTATTGCAACAAACTGCATCGGCGTTGCAATATGGTAGCGATATTGCGACAAACAGATTCCATTGCACAAGGCAGGCACTTTGTTGTAATTGAGACTAGGTATTTCAACAGAATAACTATTCGTGGTAATATTCGGAAAGATATTACAACATCGGTGCGATGTTGCATTAGTTACAAGTAAAACAGTGGGAAAATATATTATTTGATTTTATAGATATTAAGTTATGATTTTTGCAAGCTTGAAGGAGTAATTAAATATATTTAATTGCACCAATGTCAATTAACCAAACACTACATCAAAACATAGATTAAGTAACACATTGATGTAACATATAGAAAAATGTTTTACAGAGCAAAATATCCGTAACGCATGCACATGCACGGAGAGTAACACATGGTTGATAAGATTCGAAAATGTGTTACTGGCACATTACCACAATAACATATAAGTTTGTGTTGCTCCTGGTGTGTTACACCTATTGATATAGTAACTACTATCATGGGTTGATGCATACTGTTACAAGTGAAAGGGTCAATATGGTTGACTAGAGGGGGGGGTGAATAGGCAACTAACAATTTTTAAGCTTTTCTTTACCAATTTAAACTTTGCAACAAAATAGGTTGTCTAGATGTGCAACTAAGTGAGCAACCTATATGATGCAATAACAACTAGCACATATGCAAGCAATGGATGTAACACAAGACGGCTTGCAAAAGTAAAGGCACGAAATAACCAAGAGTGGAGCCGGTGGAGACGAGGATGTGTTACCGAAGTTCCTTCCTTTTAAGGGAAGTACGCTCATAGAGCGGTGTGGAGGCACAATGCTCCCCAAGAAGCCACTAGGGCCATCAGATTCTCCTCACGCCTCACACAATGCGAGATGCCGTGATTCCACTATTGGTGCCCTTGAAGGCGGCGACCGAACCTTTACAAACAAGGTTGGGGCAATCTCCACAACAATTGGAGGCTCCCAACACCACCACGAAGCTTCACCACAATGGAGTATGGCTGGAGGTGACCTCAACCGTCTAGGGTGCTCAGACACCCAAGAGTAACAAGATCCGCTAGGGATAAGTGGGGGGAATCAAATATCCTGTGGTGGAAGTGTAGATCGGGCCCTTGTCACCCAATCCCAAGAAAATCAACAAGTTTGATTGGCTAGGGAGAGAGATCGGGCGAAAATGGAGCTTGGAGCAACAATGGAGCTTAGAGGTGGAAGAGGTAGTCGACTAGAGGTAGAAGACGCCCCTTATATAGTCACGGGAAAAATCCAACCGTTATCCACATGTTCAGTTTCACGACACGCCGGTACTACCACTCAGGGCGTGGTACTATCATGAGGTCACATGGGTACTACCGTGGAGGACCACGGTATTCGCGATAGCAAGACAGCGGGACTTGCTCGATTAGGGCGCAGAGAGTACGCTTATGCGGTACTACCGCTCCCCTTGCGTACTACCGCAAGGCAGGAAAGTCATTGTTTAGAAGGGCGCGATGAAATAAATTACATCCGCGCCTACTCGCTGAAAATAAGGTGGTACAAAATTCGACGCGTACTACCGCCGCGAGGTGCGGATATTACCGTGGCAGCGCGGATGTAAAATTACATCCGCTCCTACTACCGTGACGCTGCGGTATTAGGTAGGAGGGCCACGGCACTACGACTCGGGAGCGGTACTACCGTGGGCCCCTCGGTACTACCGCTACCGACGAGCGGTATTACTATGGGTGGCACGGATGTAAAAATTACATCCGCCTTACTACCTTACCGAGCGCACTAGGCTCGGGAGCGGCGGTACTATCGCTCCAGAGGAGCGGTATTATCAGGACCACAGCAGTATTATCATTGCTGGTACTTGCGGTACTACCGCAAGTACAATAGTAGTCATCGATTTCAACACAACCAAGATAACAAGGAGAAGCTCCAAAGTGCAGGAAAGGTAGGACAAGTGTGCGTGATGATTCCACCCAAACCTTTCTGACGCGAACCCCCACTTAATAGTATGGCTCTCCTACGACTCAAATCCACCAAAGAGAAACATAGAACAACGCCGACTTCAATAGTCTCCGAGGGGCACCGAATCGTCTTGTGCCTAGTGATGAAGTATCTGAGAAACTCAAGGCACACGATTAGTCCGCAAAAGCATGGTCATCAATCACCAAAACACCTAAGGGATAAATATGCCCTTACAATCTCCCCCTTTTTGGTGGATTGATGACAACACGGGATTTGCACAAAATAAGATAATTTAGAGCAAGGGCAAACCCCACCTCTCTAAAATATAGACGGGCTCCCCTAGATGTGTGTACTCTAGATGAATGCTTTGGACTGCATAGCACACAGACTAGGATCAACACTCCCCCTATATTTTAGAGACCAAGGCACGATAAATAAACATAGCATAGCATAAAGATAGCACAATATAACACAAGCTCGCTAGGATAGATAGAGTGCATATGTCTTACACCATACGAAGTAAAGCAACTAAGGTTCAAACAAGAAAGCAGCAAATAGTTCAACCGAGAAAGCAGCAAACACATGACACACTCGCAAATCCCTACACTCTCTCCCCCTTTGGCATCGAGATGCCAAAAAGGCAGAGAGGACACCTACACACAAGAGGTGGCTCAAGCAGGGAACTCGTCCCAACCCTCTCCGTCGGTCTCCTCGGCAGCAGGGATGGTCTCCTCGACATCCTCCTCAGAATCAGTCCACCTGTAGCCTTGCTTCTCCATCCACTTGGCCTCTGGAGTGATGCGCTCCTCAGACCCGCTAGACACTTCCTCACCATAGAGCTGCATGATCTTGTTGTCCCGGCAACGACTCTCCTTGGACGCCATGTGAGTCCTGTAGTGACCCTTGGCTTGCATGCAAAAAAGAGTCTTCATCTTGTCCTTCGGCTTCTTGGCCCATGATGGCATAGAGGCACTCTGGGAAGGCCTAGCAGCACGACCCTCAGCAACATCCTTGGCGCCAGCATCCTCCTCATCAACAGTAGCCCTAGAAGCAATCGCCTAGGCACGAGTAGCGGTGTTGGCCCAGTTGGATTTCATACGCAGACAGATGGGCTCATGGTGAATCCAGTCTGGAGCAAGGAACTCCTCACCAGGGAACATCTTCTCCCAAGTCTTTGAGATCAGCAAAAACAGGTAGGGCCCATAGATAGGCACCTTGCGGTTGAACACTGCAAACCGAAGCTCACACCACATGATGTGTGAGACATCAAGTGGCTGAGACTGAGACGAACGAGCCTCCTCACAAATGAGCATCATATCCACATATAGGCATGAACCTTGTCTTTGTCACCGATGCAAGGGAACAAGGAGTTGCGGAAGATGCGATACATGATATCCAGAAAAGAGTTGAGCACCAAAGTTGTCTTGCCATTGGCGAGCGCCTTCTCAACCATGAACGGTGCAAGCTTGTCCTTGTTGGCAGACTCAACATTGGCATGGGGGCGAACACCCACTAGAGTGTTGAGCCCATCATCAGGAACATGGAGCAGATCCATGAACTCCTTCCAGGTAGCAGACAGTTGACGGCCATTGGTCATCCAGGTCATCCTCCGCTCTTCATTAGGGTGAAAATAAACTGAGGCAAAGAACTAACAGATAAGCTCAGGGTCATAGTCCAGGTGAAAGGAGATCACATGCTCAATGCCAAACTGCTCCACCAAGTCCAGAGCCTCTCCAAAGTAGTCACGGAACTTGTCCTTCCTCATGTGATGCATATCAATCCATTTCACCTCCACGTAGGTATTCTGCTTGTTCTTGATGACATCCAGATAGATGTTGGTCTGTTGCTTGTTCCAGAACAGCTCACAGCCTCTGACAGTGGAACGTGGGTGCACATATGGGTGAAGCTGCCTGAGGCGGACATACTCAAATGGGGCTATCTCATCCATGCCCTTAGCGGGCTCCTTGTGCTTGCTAGCTGAGGTCTTGACATTGCGCTTGGAGGCAGAAGAGCCCTTTGGTACTTCACCGGGGTTGAGCAGACGCTTGGAGCCACTGTCACGACTAGGATTGGACCGGTGAGAGCCACCACCTGAGACACACACGCAAAACACCAAAGACGCGAAGAAGATCAATGCAAAGGCCACGATAAAGCACAAGAAACACATAGAAGGCATACGAGAAAGTTGGCATGCAATAGATGTGAGCCACGGTAGAATGGCCACTGCCTGCGGTACTAAAATATTAGTACCGCTCCAAAACACGGTAGTACCGTGCGAGGTCACGGTAGTACCCTGGTTGGAGCGGAAGTAAAATTTTAGTGCCGCAGAGAGCGCGGTAGTACCGCTCCCGAAGGGCGGTAGTACCGTGCGGGCGGTAGTACCGCGCCAGACGGGCGGTAGTACCGTGTCGCGTCAGATCCAACCGGCGGTTTGAATCTGAAAAGAACCGCGAAACAACGGCGGTGCTACGGTGATCAAATCTAGTGCAAGACAACAATACAAGTATAAATCCTACGCAATACCACGCTCCTTCATCCTACTCTTGCAGAGATTAAGCCTATGAATCTCAAGAACACACAAGGCTCCCCCAAAACCTAGAAACACCAAACACAATCAAAAGGAGAGGGAGTTGGGGAAAAACCTTGGTCCATAGCAAGAGCACGTGGTGGGGAATGATCCCACCAGACGGAATCACGGGAGGGCAGCCGGTGGAGGAGATCTGGCGATGAACGCCTGCTCCGTTCTTGAGCGAGGGAGAGAAGGAGGCGATGTGGGGGAAGAACTGCGAATGGGTATGGGGAGTTAGAACTCCCCGTCCTTATCCCCACGCCCCCAAACCGGCGCGGTAGTACCGCGTATCATCGTGGTAGTACCGCTCGGGCGGAAGTACCGCACCGAGGCGGTAGTACCGCTCAACCAGGCGGCAGTAAAAAATTACTGCCGAGTGGTGATGGTAGTACCGTGCTCCTGCAAGCGGTAGTACCGTGGCAAGATGCGGTAGTACCGTAGCTGGCCACGGTAGTACCGTGAACTCAAGTCACCGCAAATTTCAACACGAGAAGAAAGCCTTTGCACGGAAACTTTTCACACACAAGAAACCACAAGAACACGCACAAACCAGAGGCAGAGAGACAACAAGAAACCACCAAGCGACAAAGCCTCTCGAGGAGAGAGGGCGGTGGCTGAAGCCACCTATGTTTCAGTTGGATGGTATGGCACCGCAAAGAATTATCCTTCGGCCCATGACCAAAACTCGTCTTTGAAGCACAAGTACCATAAAAAATGGCTAATGTGAAAGAGGTGATCGATTTATGCATAATGGGGGGAGGGAGAGTTCATTGAGAGAACAACACTCCCCCTATGTCCATGCCTACACCTAAACTAGACAACAAGTTGAGTGTGGTGGGGGGTGCACGGGTTCAAGTCACATTGCTCAAATCAATGATATTTAGCTCATGCCTTAACTCGCAAATCTTGCTTCATCCAAGGGCTTCGTGAAAATATCTGCAAGGTTATCATGAGTGTTGACATACTTGAGCTCGATCTCCCCTCGCCTAATGTGATCCCGGATGAAGTGGTACCGAATCTCAGTGTGCTTCGTCTTGAAGTGTTGCACCGGGTTGAGAGAAATCTTGATGGCACTTTCATTATCACACCAAAGAGGCACTTTGTCACAAATGACACCGTACTCCTTTAAAGTTTGCCTCATCCATAGGAGTTGAGCACAACAACCACCGCCACTACATACTCCGCTTCGTGGACTAGAGAGACACACAACTTTGCTTCTTGGAAGACCAACTTACCAAAGAGCAACCAAGAAATTGGCACCCTTCGGAAGTGGACTTCCTATCCACTTTGTCTCCCGCCCAATCGGAATCCGTGAAACCTTCAAGCTTGAAGTTTGCTCCTCTTGGGTACCATAAGCCAAAGTTTGGGGTATGAGCCAAATATCGAAAGATTCGCTTGACCGCCACATAGTGACTTTCCTTTGGTGCGGCTTGAAAACGTGCACACATCCCCACACTCAACATGATATCCGGTCTAGATGCACAAAGGTAAAGCAAGGAGCCAATCATGGAGCGATATACCTTTTGATCCACCGCTTTACCATTGGGATCGATGTCAAGTTGGTACTTGGTAGGCATTGGTGTAGTAGTCGGCTTGACATCACTTAGCTTGAATATTTTAAGCATGTCTTGAGTGTATTTGGCTTGGTTGATGAAGGTTCCTTCTCTTCTTTGTTTGATGTCAAAACCAAGGAAGAACTTCAACTCTCCCATCGAAGACATCTTGAACTTGGAGGTCATGAGAGCGGCAAATTCCTCATTGAAAGCTTTGTTAGGAGAACCAAAGATAATATCATCAACATATAGTTGGCATACAAACAACTCCCCTTTGACCTTCTTAGTAAAAAGAGTGGGATCGATTTGTCCTATTTCAAATCCACGATCTTGTAGCAACTCGGTAAGGTGGTCATACCACGCACGTGGGGCTTGTTTAAGGCCATAGAGTGCCTTATCGAGTTGATACACATGATCCGGGAAGTAGAGGTCCTCGAACCCGGGGGGTTGCTTGACATAGACAAACTCATTAATAGGACCATTAAGAAAAGCACTTTTCACATCCATTTGTTGCAACTTAAAGTTGTGATGGGAAGCATAAGCAATCAACAAACGAATGGATTCAAGACGAGCGACGGGAGCAAAGGTTTCACCGTAGTCGATACCCTTGACTTGGGAGTAGCCTTGTGCTACCAATCTTGCCTTGTTGCGAATGATGTTCCCATGAGCATCTTGCTTGTTCTTGAAGATCCACTTGGTTCTAATGACGCTGGTTCCCTCGATGGTCTTGGCACCAATCTCTACACCTTTTGTACTCGGTTGTTGAGTTCTTCATGCATGGCATTGAGCCAATCTGAGTCTTCGAGCGCCTCATAGACCTTTTGGGGTTCAACACAAGAGACAAACGCGTGATGTTCACAATAGTTTGCTAATTGTCTACGAAAGTGCTTACCCCTTTCTTAGGCTTCCAACCACGTTTTCCATGAGATGGCCTTGGGTGGTGAGCTTGAAGCAATCTTTATGCACGACGCCTAATTCCTCCTCGGGTGTGGAAGGAGGAGGGTTAACTTGATCATCTTGAGCGTGCCTTGAGCTTGTTCTTGATCTTGAGCTTGCTCATGATCTTGAACTTGCTCGAGGGGAGAACTTGACCTTGGGCATCATTTAGAGGTTCACCACCATCTTGAGGTTGATCTTGCCCTTGGTCTTGTTCATAAGGATGAGGGCCTTCACTTTGTTCTTCGGCGTGCAGGGTCTTGGGAGGTGATGGCTCCACTTGAGTGGAGCATTGTCCTTCTCCTTCGCCACAAGGGGTTCCTCAACGGTAGGATTTGACCAATACCCATTCTTCTTATGGCTTGGGGAGGAATTTCATCACCTACATCACAAGTACCACTTTCTCCACTTGGGAGCCGTTATTTTCGTCAAACTCCACGTTACATGTCTCCTCAATGAGTCCGGTGGACTTGTTGAGGACACGGTAAGCATGAGAGTTTGTAGCATAACCAACAAATATGCCCTCATGAGCTCTAGCCTCAAATTTAGACAAACGAACACATTTCTTGAGAATGAAACACTTACAACTGAACACCCGGAAGCACTTGAGGTTGGGCTTGTTGCGGTGAGTATCTCATACGGAGTCTTGTTCAAGCCTTTATGAAGATAGAGCCGATTGGATGCATGACATGCGGTGTTGATGGCTTCGCCCAAAAGTTGTATGGAGACTTGAACTCTGCCATCATGGTCCTAGCCGCATCCATCAACGTCCGGTTCTTCCTCTCCGCAACACCATTTTGTTGAGGGGTGTATGGAGCAGCATATTGGTGCTTGATCCCCTCATCACTAAGAAACTCATCCAATGTGTAGTTCTTGAACTCGGTGCCGTTGTCACTTCTTATTGTCAAGATCTTTGCATTGTGTTGACGTTGAGCTTCATTTGCAAAGTCGATGACGGTTTGTTGAGTCTCACTCTTCCTCTTGAAGAAGTATACCCAAGTGTATCTTGAATAGTTATCCACAATCACCAAGCAATACTTTCTACCTCCAAGACTATCAAAAGATGGAGGCCCAAAGAGATCCATGTGAAGGAGCTCCAAGGGTCTCTTCGAGTAGATGATGGTTGATGGAGGGTGAGCCTTTTCTTGAAGCTTTCCTTCGATACAAGCACTGCAAGCACGATCTTTGGCAAAACTAACATTTGTTAGTCCACGGACATGGTCCCCCTTGAGAAGACTTTGCAAAGATCTCATATTGACGTGGGCTAAACAGCGATGCCAAAGCCATCCCACGTCAACTTTAGCCATTAGGCATGTCGCGGTCTTAGTGGGTCGCTCTGAAAAGTTAATCACATAGAGACCGTTCTCGACATGCCTAACAAAGGCTACTTTAAGAGTCTTGCTCCACAAGAGGGCCACGGTATCAATGTCAAAGAATGTAGCAAAACCCATGAGTGCAAGTTGACGAATGGAAAGCAAATTGTATGCAAGCGACTCAACAAGCATGACTTTCTCGATCGTTAGATCATGAGAAATGACAACCTTGCCGAGACCCAATACCTTAGAATGTGATGCATCACCCCACTCGACATTGGTGGGCATAGATGGAATCTCTTTCACGTCCACCACCAAGTCCTTGCTCCCGGTCATATGATTTGTTGCTCCACTATCGAGCAACCATGATCCCCCACCGGAAGCAAACACCTACAAGAGATCAATGCTTGGTTTTAGGTACCCATTTAGTAATGGGTCCTTTGATGTTAGTAACAAGGGTCTTGCGAACCCAAATAGACCATTCAATGTACTCATAAGGAGAACCAAGAAATTTAGCAAAGACATGTCCATCACTAGCACGGCACAACACATATGACGGGTTAAAGTCGCCGGCTCTGTTTGAGGAAATGCTTTTGCCCTTTTGGACATCAACTCCCTTCACTTTTTCCTTCTTCTCCTTAGGAGCACTGAGGGAGTCTTGGACTAGGGGGTGTCCGGATAGCCGGACTATCATCATCGGCCGGACTGCAAGACTATGAAGACACAAGATTGAAGACTTCGTCCCGTGTCCGGATGGGACTTTCCTTGGCGTGGAAGGCAAGCTTGGCAATACGGATATGTAGATCTCCTACCATTGTAACCGACTCTGTGTAACCCTAGCCCTCTCCGGTGTCTATATAAACCGGAGGGTTTTAGTCCGTAGGACGAACAACCATTACAACGATCATACCATAGGCTAGCTTCTAGGGTTTAGCCTGCTTGATCTAGTGGTAGATCCACTCTTGTACTACCCATATCATCAATATCAATCAAGCAGGAGTAGGGTTTTACCTCCATCGAGAGGGCCCGAACCTGGTAAAACATCGTGTCCCTTGTCTCCTGTTACCATCCTCCTAGACGCACAGTTCGGGACCCCCTACCCGAGATCCGCCGGTTTTGACACCGACATTGGTGCTTTCATTGAGAGTTCCTCTGTGCCGTCATGATCAGGAAGGATGCCTCTTCCCGTCTTTAAAGACGGTACCAAAATCCGTGCGGTACTACCGTAAGCGAGGCGCGGTACTACCATGGCAGGCGCGGATGTAAAAAATTACATCCGCTCCTACTACCGTGACGCTGCGGTATTAGGTAGGAGGGCCACGGCATCGCGACTCGGGAGCGGTATTATCAGGCCCTGCGGTACTACTGCTGGACAAGCGGTATTATCAGGTGGCGCGGATGTAAAAATTACATCCGCCTTACTACTGCATCGAGCGGCACTAGGCTCGGGAGTCAAGGTACTACCGCTCCAGAGGAGCGGTACTACCGTGACCCACAGCGGTACTACCGCTGGTACTTGCGGTACTACCGCAAGTACAATAGTAGTCATCAGATTTCAACACAACCAAGATAACAAGGAGAAGCTCCAAAGTGCAGGGAAAGGTAGGACAAGTGTGCGTGATGATTCCACCCAAACCTTTCTGACGCGAACCCCCACTTAATAGTATGGCTCTCCTACGACTCAAATCCACCAAAGAGAAACATAGAACAACGCCGACTTCAATAGTCTCCGAGGGGCACCGAATCGTCTTGTGCCTAGTGATGAAGTATCTGAGAAACTCAAGGCACACGATTAGTCCGCAAAAGCATGGTCATCAATCACCAAAACACCTAAGGGATAAATATGCCCATACAACAAGTTATATAACTTTATTGAAAAATGCAATAGTGTAAACTATAAAAAGGAATGGTGCCACAATGCTTACAAACATAAGTTCAAATTTTCACTCAATTGATTTTGTCAACAATCTTTGTCTTTGACATAAGCTTGTACATAGGTCTTGAACCTTTTTTCCATATTACTTGAACCTTGATTGAAATACATATATGACTCAAACTGGAATTACTTCCGATATGTACGCATAAATTCATTCACTCAACCTATTGAAAATACAGAATAAAACATTGTTCTCAAAATTATACGGGCAACAAGTATTGTGGTATAAAGGGAGTAGATATTAGCATGACAGCATATTATATATACATATTCTTGATATAAAAAAATAGAACATGCAGGCCCGTGAACAAAATAAAATGACCAATAATGGGGGCATGCATGAAGAAAAAGAAATTATCGGTACAAAGAATCAAACATGCTACCTCCTACCGGGTGAAACAAGTGATTACCAATGGACTACCACCATTTGTACACTTATTGTTTTTTTTGAGAATCTCACAAAGCTTTATTACTGAATCGTAATGTTCATAGGTACAAAAAGAAGATCGTCGGGTTGTCCTAGCCAAGTGTGTCGGTCAAACCCTAAAGATAACGCATGCTTTGCGAGATTATGGGCCTCCGTATTGGAGGTCCTATACTCATGAGTAAACGAACATGAAATAAAGGTAGTTGCTCTAGCCTTGATTTCCTCGACAATGGCTCCAAATTCACCGAGCTTCCTCGTCGATTGCATCTACCACCACCTTGCAATCGGAGGCAACAAGTAAATGGTTGATATAGAGATCTTCCGAAAGTGCTAATGCCTCCCTAACAGCTAGTGCTTCTAGCACTGGGGTTGTGCAGTCCTTCGAAAACGAGAGCCGACGCCCCATGAACAAACCTCTCTCATCCTCGCAAACCACACCAATCGCGCCAAACGCATTGGGCGTGACACGCCGCGCCCACATTGAGTTTGTAGTAATCTGTTGGTGGTGGAATCCACGACGGGTCGTGGTACTCGCTATCCCATGTGCTTCCTCCTTCTTCTTCAAAAACTCTATGTCCGATAAGTAAGCTTTGATGAAGTTGTCGCGGCAAACGGAGTCTGGTATATATCCTCATGTATAGCTTTCCGCCTTGCACTCCAAATCGCCCATAAAGTAACAATCATCAACTGAAATTGCTCCGTGGAAGAGAGTCATTCATGGCAAAGAGCCACAGCCGCAAGGCCAGTTTCGAGGTTGCCCACATGTGCTCGACCATCTCGGCTTCAAAGTGCCCACACACACCTAGACACATTACACTCCAGCAAAGAATGCCGCCACTATCCCTGCCTCCGTGATAGGGAGCAAGCACTCAGAGTGGCCATATGACGATGGTTTAGGACATCTCCGTAGGGAGGAGTGTTGCGCCAATCGCCAAGTGAAAAAGCGCAGTTTCGGTGGCACTGACATGTTCCATAGCGAGTTCCACCCCCTCATCTCATGTTCAGAGTTGGAAGGATCCTCTAGCCATGTCTCGCGCCCAATCTTGATCTTGACAATCATCTTATAAGCTGACCGCATGTAAAAACGCCCCTTGGATCATCATTCCACGCCTGTAAATCGCCCACAAGCCGGTACAGAGCGGTCTTTGCAAGATCGCCTCCACATCAATGGGTATGAACACTGTCTAAGCAAGTCCTCTCGCCACGGAGCTCTAGTGTGGTCGATCGATCGTAAACCAGTTATGTGGGTCAGAACTAAGGAGGCTACCGGCTTCATCATTCCGCCCCTTGGGATCCAACTATGTTGCCATATGTTCGTGGTAGTTCCATCACCAATACGCCGGATAGCTCCTTGGGTGATAATATCTCCCATCAAGTATAGATCGCCACACCGAGAAGGATGTGGACCTAGTTGAGCTTCAAGGACTGTACATTGTGGAAAATATGATGCTTTAAGGATTTGTGCACTAAGAGAGGAGGGATCATTCAATAATCTCCAAATTTGCCGAGACAAAAGTGCCAAGTTGAAGATTTCTATATCCCAAAGCCAAGTCCTCCCAAACTTTTCGCCGGGTCATCAAATCCCAAGCTATCCGACATGGTTTCCTCTTGCCTCTCTTGCTCCCCACCAAAATTGATTAATGAGTGACGAATGCTTCCACAAAGGCCTCGAGGTAATCAAGCAAGACATCGAAAACACTGGTAAAGCTTGAGCCACGATTTTATGAGAACCTCCTTTCCCGCCATCGATAAAAGTTTCTCCATCCATCCCTTTATCCTTTCCCAAACTCGTCTCAGAATATTTGAAGGTGCCATTTTGGACTGTCCAACATCGGTCGGCAGACCCAAATACTTTTCACTCAAAGACTCATTCTGCACATTAAGTATATTCTTTATCTCCACCCTAAGGGTCTCCGCATCCCTCATCGAAAAATATGGACGATTTATCATAGTTTACCCTTTGGCCCGGTTGCAATATGCATCAAGTAGGTTTGAAACCTCATTTGCCCCCTGGACACTAGACTTGAAAAGCAGCAGGCTGTCATCTGCAAACAAAAGGTGGTTCACTACCGGAGCCGTGGGTGCCACCTTTATGCCACCGAGCACTAATGACCGAGAACTGTGTTTTAAAAGGCACGAAAGGCCCTCCGCTGCAATCAAGAATAAGTAAGGGGAAATAGGATCTCCCCGCTCGATACCCTCGGAAGGTGAGAAGCTCTAATCTTTCTCCATTAAACAAGACCGAGAATGAAATAGAAGTGATCATGCTCATAATCAGATGGATCCAATCGGTGCAAAGCCAAGCTTAACCATAATTGCCTTTAGATAAGGCCACTCTAGTCTGTCATATGCCTTCATCATATCAAGCTTAAGTGCACAAAACTGTTTGTCTTGGATCTGCTTTCTTCATGAAGTGCAAACATTCATATGCACAAATAATATTATCCGTGATCAACCTCCCGGAACAAAGGCTGATTGCTCCTTTGAGTTAATATCCGCAATATCAACTTCAATCTATTCGACACCACTTTAGAAGCTATTTTATAAATCACATTGCAAAGGCTGATAGGCCTAAACCGGGTAAGGAGAGGGATTTTGTACCTTGGGTATCAACACGAGTACCAGATCATTAATGCTTGCAGCAATCTCCTCTCCACGGACGATCCAAGCACCACTTTAGTTACTTCATCCCCACAAATGTCCCAAAGGCGCTGATAGAAGTGTGCAGAAAACCATCTCGCCCCGTGCCTTCAGAGGGAAACATCCAAACAGGCCTGCTTTACTTCCTCATTTGTGTAAGGAGTGCAAAGTTAAGCATTCATCTCTCGTGTCACTTTTCGAGGCACATGTTGTAATACATCATCTACCCCAGACACCTTCCGTCAGGTACAAGGTTTTATAGAAATCTGTCACAAGTTGTTTCATCTCAGCCTTGTCCTCTACTCTTATACCCAGCGATTGTGTAGAGCTCGAATCATATTCTTCCTATGCCGCATATTTGCTCTCATGTGAAAAAATTTGTGTTATGATCACCCGCAATCACCATCAGATGCGCGATCTTTGTCTCCACATTAACTCCTCCCTATGATAGAGCTCAACCACTGCTCATTCAACTTTTGCTCAAGGTGATTTGGAGCAGTCCTAGACGGAACACTCAAGCCTCTCTAGCTCCGCTTTTGCCTTCTTGATCTCCTTCCTAACACTTCCAAAAGTTGCATCCTCCCATGCGGAGAGGTTCTTTGACGAAGCTCCAATTTTCTGCGAATCCCTCAACTCCTTGATCCGCTTGCGTTCGCTTCCATCCTGAGCTGATAGTGTCACGCCATGATTCATGTGACTCTACATCACTTCATACCGAAGCTCGGTTTAGGGCGTGGTAAAACCTCTTCAAACCGCACAGTATTGGTCCATGATCCGAGGACGCCGGGTTAAGTTTGTAACCTTGGCCATAGGGAAAAGAGCCGCCTAATCAGTTGTGGCCATCGCCTGTCAAGCCTCACGCGGTGTAGGATCCCCGTCACTTTTTTCTCAAAGGTCCAAAATCTGCCATGATAGCCCAAGTCCATCAACATGCAAACGCCAACCGCATCCCGAAACCTTGTATTTGTGCATTACTCCGATTAGCAGCTCCCTCATGTTCATCCGGACGAAACTTCGTTAAAATCGCCCAAACACAGCCAAGGGAGGTTGCTTTGAAAGACGCCAACCCTTTAGGAGATCCCATGTTTGGTGTCTCGCCAGTGTCTGCGGCTCGCCATACACGCATGTCAACCTCCATGGGTCTTTCCTTCCTCTACCACCTTTGCATCAATATGATAAATGTAATCACCCAAGATCTCAACCTTTATTGTATTATTCCAAAAATCCCTATTCCTCCACTTCTTCCTTGACTATCTATCGATAGGCATTATCATAGCCCAAAGTGTTAGCTAAAGCTTCTACACGCACCCTTTATTTGAGTTTCAACAATACACAAAGACGGTAGGGGTAAATTTCTTCGCAAAGTCGCTGAAGCTCATTTAACCGTCGCGCTTTACCCACGCCGCGACAGCCCAACAGAATGAACTCATCATTGCGTCCGCGGCACTCCTCGTGAGGAGCCCGCCGATCCATCATATCGTCCTTGCCACGCTCCACTCCATCCGTCACCATAGTCGGTGTCCTCGCATCGCACAGCTCCTTAAACAGGCTCCTTTATTGCCAACATCTTTCTTCCGTCGCTTCACCTCTTTCCTTGAGACACATATACAGCCGCATCGGTGGAACCCCGGCCGCTCTCCAGAGATTACAAGAGTCAGAGCTCATCGACCACGCCCCTTCTCCATCATCGCCGATCGAACTGCTCTCGGGTGGTTCTTGTCCAAGATTGCCTCTTGTTACTTGCCACCACTACCCCCAAGATTGCAGCAATGGTTCCTCGATCATACCCTTGGGCTCGCTTGGCCCCGACACTTCGTGGTCATTGCATTGTCCTCTTTTCATCCCGCCTCCCGCCTCCCTCGCGAGGTTCATTCTCGATATGCATTCAAGAGCCAACTTTGATTGGGGTTATATCGCTCTCGCCCCTACCTCTTCCTCCTTCATTCCTTGGGCCGCCTCGTCCCTCTCGGGTTACCAAAACCACCTCTGCCAGTTGCTCAAGCTTAATATTGTCACCGAACAAAGTCACCCCACTCAAACTTTGTCTCATCATGAACACCATCACCACACTCCTCGTGCCAATGCCCGATTCACCACAGCTTAAAGCAAAAGATGTAATTTCGTATTTTACTTGATATCTAACCTGCTCATCCCCTTCTTACAAAGGACAAACCTCTTAATTTTTGCGCTGATATCAATTTTCACCTCACCCGACAAATTCACCAAAGAAACCTGCAGGTAGCTTGAGTTGCACTTCTTCCACCTCGCCAATTTGCGATGCCATCCCCGATCGCAGCTCGATCAAAAGTTGTCGTAAACGATGGATTTGCGCCAAACCGCCAACTTATCCAACTTGATGCTATCAGGGTTTTGAAACCATCATACTCCACCAAAATCACTGCTTGGTCTCTCAAAAGCCATGGCCCTCTAGCATGGCCTTATTCCAATCCCCTAGACAACCAAACTGCCAGGAACAAGTTGTCCTTCACCTTCCTCCGCACCACCGCTGCTTAGATTCCGTGCTGCACGCATGTCCCCATAAAGAGCATTAGGGCTAAAAGTCCTTGTAGTGTGTACCCTGGCTATGGCTAGCCACTTCGTCGGCGCCATAATGAACGGCTGGGCCAAGGCCCATTAGAAAGAAAGGTGTTCGGCTGGCCGACTAGGAGTTAAATTGGGCTGCCATCCCGTGACTTAGGCCCGGTTTTGCTTCTGGAAGTTTTGCATATTTTTTCTTTTGTCTAAAACAAAAACCTAGTTTTTCTTCTTTTTCGGCTAGGTTTATCCTCAGCAGCTTTTTGTTTGTTTTTCTTCCGGTTTTCTATTTGGTTTTTATTTTCCTTTCCTATTTTCTTTTACTTTTTAGTATCCATTTTTTTATTTTTCTTTTTAAATTTCAGTAACTTTTTCCTTGAAATTTGGGTATTGCTTAAAAAATTAGGAACAATTTTAAAATTGACCAAGTTATTCAAATTCGTGAATTCTTTTTGTTAAATTTGGAAACAATTTAAAATTCGTGACTTTTTTGGAAACTTAATTTTTTTTGGAAATTTACAAACATTTTTTCGAGTGGCTGAACATTTTCATTTTCGCCAATATTTTTTTATGCCATGATTTCTTCAAATTCGTGTTATTTTTTAAAATACATAAACTTATATTGACTTTGGTAAAAAAAATCGAGATCACAAACATTTTTTTAGAACGGATGACCTTTTTCTGAAATACATTAAAAAGTTCAAATTCATGAATCTTTTTGCAGTCTGTGATTTTTTTAATAGTTATCTTTTTTGGAATTGAGAAACATTTCTTTCAAATTCTTGAACTTTTTTCAAAGTGATGAACATTTTTGGAAGCCACAAACTTTTTTCAAACTCGAAACACTTTTAAAATTCTAAACTTTTTATAGGAGTGAACGGTCAACTATGCCATTGGTCAACGGTCAACTAGTCGACCGGCCAACATGGTTAACCGGTGGAAACAGCCGAGTGAGCGAGCTGTGCAAAGCGACCTCGCTTAGCTCGGTCAGCCAGGGCGCGTGGCAGGTGAGCGTCAATTAGCATTGCTTGCGCCACAAGTGATGTATAGGCGCTCTCTATATTTTAATATGCAATAACACGAAAAATTAAACACATCCAAATCAAACAACGCATAAATTCAAAATTGTTGGAGCATGTCATTGAATCAATAATTTTGCTATTAGTTTTGCATGCAAATTCAAATTGTCTAAAATTATATGTTTTTTCTCACGATGAGATATAAATATTTCTTGTATGTGATGTTTCGTTAGATATGAGATGTGAAAGTAGAGAGCTTATTGGGAAGAAGGAGCCTTTAAATAGGTAACCATAAAATTAACGGTTATGAGGGCAACCCATAGGTTATCCCTCATATACTGGGCTAAGAGCAACTCTAACATATCCCACTTATTGGCCCGATCCCCAAAATCGGACCGATATGCGGTTTATGGGCGAAAATGAGTATTAGATCCCGCATATTGGCCCAGCCCGCATATTTTTTTACTGGAAACCTAAAGTCGTCCCCCTTGGAGCGGTATTTGTACGGGATTTGGGGGCACATTTCTAGGACCCTAAAAAAATCCATTTTGGTAGAAGAGATTTTACCAGCATCGACCGAGCATCCTGGTCCAAAGCGAAGGGAGGTCTGAAGATGACTGTCAGGCGTCTGGGTCGTCCTTCTTAGCTGCCCCTTGACTCGCCAACCAAAGGGAGTTATGGTCGGTGCTGTACTGGAGTGAAGGAAGGTTGGAGTTGAACTAGGCGAGATAGCATACCAAAGACGCTAGCTCTCGCGAGGTAGAGAAAGCATGGTACATTTGGCCGTCGGGATAGCAGATCAAGGACGCAAGTGGTTCCGGCGAGTCGTCTGCAACCTTAATACTTTTTTGATATTAACTAGTAGCTCGTAATCTCAACGTATAGTAAAGCCACATTGGCCATAATACATCACAATTAAACTTATGGTTCGATCCCTTGCTTGCTAGGGTACTCGATTATAGTGTGCTCGGGACACCCAATTTCCCATGTCACAGACAGTAGCCAGTAGCCCCTGTCCTTATCATTTGATGTGGGATATAAATAGTGTTGCATCAATCTACTTTGAGGTAGAGTACATGCCAAGAACCTCTAGAATGTCCCCGCTTTGATGAAGCCTCGACACGGTCTCTTGTATAGGTAGGCATGGCTTGGTAGTTTAATATTGCTGGAGGATACAATACGATCAGATTTACCCCCCCCCCCCCCTCCCTGAGCTCCCCGCTTTGATGACCCCATTGTGGAAAAAATGAAAGAAAACAATACAAATTCAATGAATGCAATCCTTTCACATCGAGTCTTTTTATGTGTACTAGTTGCAAGGAAAAATACTAAACTTGCAATATGATAATTTAAAAAAAAATCTTCACAAAACAAGGTATCATGTATGAACATTCATGACTTTCCAAGGTGATGGCCATATTCATTGCATAGCTTATGATAATGTGCCCAATTTGGGCACATAGGTGCATCTTGCCATTACAAAAAATATTGACAAACATCAAAACAAAAAAAATGTTGACAAATAGAATTTCTAACCTTTTGGTTTTTTTTTTAAAAAATCTATTTTCATAGTGTAAAAAATGGGTATTTTTTGTGACGGTAGTACGAAAATAGGTTTAAAATGGCACCACTCAAATTTTCACAGAAAGTAGACCATATTTGAGTGACAATTCCCAAGTTTCATGTATTCTTTCGTACATTTAATGCATTTCTAGTCATTTACTGCATATAATTCAAATTTAAATCACGAATGCATAAAAATGTTGGCAAAATTTTGGTTTAAAAAAAATCTTATTTACATCCTTTAATAGGCCTTATTAAAAAAAGCAAGAAAAAGAGAAGGGAAGAAAAAAAGGAAAAAAATTAAAATTTTAGGATATTTTGCTAAAAAGTACACCGTATTTTGATTGGTGAAGACCACCCTCCCATGGATCACAGTCGGGACCCTTGGATTTGCTTAGATCGAACGGCTCCGGCCCTGCGGGTGCCCTATCCTGTTATCTCCTCTCTCCCAATCACACGCCTACCCATCGAAGCCACCGCATACCACGCCGCAAGTCGCCACCACAAGTCGCCTCATGCCGCCGCCGCTCGCCCCTTTCTCTGTAGGTCGCCAACGCAACCCTGGGCCCCAGGGTCATTCCCTCCTCGCCACCAGGCTCGAGGAGGCCCGAGGAGGCGGCCATGAGGAGCGCGCAGCCGCCGCAATCCTGGGCAGATCTAGCCGGGGCCGTCGGCAGCCATCCCTCCCTCCGGGCAGCCATGAAGAATTGAAGCGGCTTGAGCAGAACTAGCGCATGAACCATGCGTGCCTCCCGCGCTAGGAGCCACGGGTCCTCATCATCTGCTAGCATCCACGAGGAATCAATCCATATGTAAGCTACCTTCCACAATAATCCATCCAACAGGCTGCTTGCTTGTTGATGCGAGGACGACATAGAGTACATGCATGCCCTCTGCCAATTAATTCTCCTGGTAATAATAGTAGTACGTACGTGTTCCTGCCCGTGGTGGAGATGCACATACCCGAATACCCATAACATATCATACATACTCGAATACTCCCAAACTGGCACGTATACATACATACCCGAATACCTGTGCGATTTTTTAACGGAAATGTTAACGCCCACACGTATGGGCGTTGACCATCTCGACCACACGCATCCATCACCGTTCAGTACTATATGCACGAATCTTGGCACAATCTGGCCGGTTTTTTGTGCCACGAGACAAGGCGTGTGGTGTGTGACATAGTTCGCTCACACATCCGTTTTACCACACGGAGGGTGTGTGGGCGCTTAGCGATTCACCCACACACCAGTTTTCAACACGCACAAGGGTGGTGTGTGGCGCTTGCCATCTCGCCCACACGCCCGCCTCCTCTCCCACACCAAGCTGCCCATGCCATGCGTTTTGCAGTGTACATGGCAACTGCCCTAGTGTGATTGCAAGCAGATGGCAACTCTTTTTTTTTTATCTGAACATGTCAGTTGCCATATGTTTTGCATGGTACATGACAAACTGCCCTAGCGTGCACGTAAGCAGATGGCAACTCTTTCTTTTTACATGGCAACTGCCCTAACATGCTTGTGAGCACATGGCAACTCCCTCTTTTACCCGAACATGTTTTTTTGCCATGCCATTTTTTCAGTGCTACATGGCAACTGCCTAGTGTTAGTAGGTGGCAACTCCTAAAGTTTTGAGAGTTGGTGCAAACTTCGCCGGTGCATCCAAACCCCGTGATATGATACGCTCTATCACACATAAACCTCCTTATATCTTCCTCAAAACAGCCACCATACCTACCTATTATGGCATTTCCATAGCCATTCCGAGATATATTGCCATGCAACTTTCCACCGTTCCGTTCATCATCATCATAACATACATTACTTTTGTCATATTGCCATTGCATGATCATGTAGTTGACATCGTATTTGTGGCAAAGCCACCATGCATTATTTTTCATACATGTCACTCTTGATTCATTGCACCATCCCGGTACACCGCCAGAGGCATTCATATAGAGTCATATCTTGTTCTAAGTTTTGAGTTGTAATCCTTATGTTATAATCAATAGAAGTGTGATGATCATCATTATTAGAGCATTGCCCAAAAAGAAAAAAAAGAAAAGAAAAAGAAGAAAGGCCAAAAAAGGCCCAAAAAAAGAAGAAAAAAAGAAGAAAAAAGGGGCAATGCTACTATCTCTTTTTCCACACTTGTGCTTCAAAGTAGCACCCTGTTCTTCATGTAGAGAGTCTCATATATTGTGCTTCAAAGTAGCACCATGTTTTTCATATAGCGAGTCTCATAAGTTGTCTTTTTCATACTAGTGGGAATTTTTCATTATAGAACTTGGCTTGTATATTCCTACGATGGGCTTCCTCAAATGCCCTAGGTCTTCATGAGCAAGCAAGTTGGATGCACACCCACTAGTTTTCTTTTGTTGAGCATTCATAGCTCTAGTGCATCCGTTGCATGGCAATCCCTACCCTCATGTCGACATCAATTGATGGGCATCTCCATAGCCCGCTGATTATCCTCGTCAATGTGAGACTTTCTCCTTTTTTGTCTTCTGCACACAATCCCCATCATCATATTCTATTCCACCCATAGTGCTATATCCATGGCTCACGCTCATGTATTCCGTGAAGGTTGAAAAAGTTTGAGATTATTTAAGTATGAAACAATTGCTTGTCTTGTCATCGGGGGTATAGAAGTTGGGAACATCTTTGTGTGACAAAAATGAAGCATAGCCTAACTATATGATTTTGTAGGGATGAACTTTCTTCTGCCATGTTATTTTGAGAAGACATAATTGCTTTGTTAGTATGCTTGAAGTATTATTATTTTTATGTCAATATGAACTTTTGTCTTGAATCTTGCGGATCTGAATATCCATATCACAAGTAAGAATTAAAATGAAATTATGCCGACTAGCATTCCACATCAAAAATTATCTTTTTTTTATCATTTACCTACTCGAGGACGAGCAGGAATTAAGCTTGGGGATGCTTGATATGTCTCCAACGTATCTATAATTTTTTATTGCTCCATGCTATATTATCTACTGTTTTGGGCAATATTGGGCTTTATTATCCACTTTTATATTATTTTTGGGAATAACCTATTAATCGGAGGCCCAGCCCAGATTTGCTGTTTTATGCCTATTCCAGTGTTTCGAGGAAAAGGAATATCAGACGGAGTCAAAACGGAACAAAATCAACTGGAGAAGTTATTTTTGGAAGGAAACCTACCAGATAGACTTGGACTCTACGTCAGAAGATACGGAGCTGGTCAAGAGGGTGGGGGCGCGCCACCCCCTAGGGCGCCCGCCTCATGGGGCCCTCAAGATCCACCGACGCACTTTGCACCCATATATACCTACGCACTCTAAAACTTCCGTAATGTAAGATAGATCGAGTTCCACCGCCGCAAGCCTCAGAGCCACCAAAACCTCTCGGAGCCCGCTTTCAGACACCGCCGGAAGGGGAACCCATCATCGTGGCCATCTTCATCATCCCGGGCTGTCCATGACGAGGAGGGAGTAGTTCACCCTCGGGCCGAGGGTATGTACCAAGAGCTATGTGTTTGATCTCTCTCTCTCGTGTTCCTCTATGGCACGATCTTGATGTATCCCGAGCTTTGCTATTGTAGTTGGATCTTATGATGTTTCTCCCCTCTACTCTCTTGTGATGAATTGAGTTTCCCTTTGAAGTTATCTTATCGGATTGAGTCTTTTATGAGAACACTTGATGTATGTCTTGCCATGATTATCTGTGGTGACAATGGGATATCATGTGCCACTTGATGTATGTTTTGGTGATCAACTTATGGTTTCGTGACATTCGAACCTATGCATAGGGGTTGGCACACGCTCTTGAGTCTCCGATAGAAACTTTGGGGCACTCTTTGAAGTACTTTATGTTGGTTGGATGAATCTGAGATTGTGTGATGCATATCGTATAATCATGCCCACAGATACTTGAGGTGACAATGGAGTATCTAGGTGACATTAGGGTTTTGGTTGATTTGTGTCTTAAGGTGTTATTCTAGTATGAACTCTTTTATAGATTGATCTGAAAGAATAACTTTGAGGTGGTTTCGTACCCTACCATAATCTCTATGTTTGTTCTCCGCTATTAGTGGCTTTGGAGTGACTCTTTGTTGCATGTTGAGGGATTGTTATATGATCTATCTATGTTATTATTGTTGAGAGAACTTGCACTAGTGAAAGTATGAACCCGAGGCCTTGTTTCCTATCATTGCAATACCGTTTACGCTCACTTTTACCTTTAGTTACCTTGCTGTTTTTATTATTTCAGATTACAAAAACCTTTATCTACTATCCATATTGCACTTGTATCACCATCTCTTCGCCAAACTAGTGCACCTATACAATTTACCATTGTATTGGGTGTGTTGGGGACACAATAGACACTTTGTTATTTGGTTGCAGGGTTGCTTGAGAGAGACCATCTTCATCCCACGCCCCTATGGATTGATAAACCTTAGGTCATCCACTTGAGGGAAATTTGCTACTGTCCTACAAACCTGTGCACTTGCAGGTCCAACAATGTCTACAAGAAGAAGGTTGTGTAGTAGACATCATGGCCCGAAGGCAGGAGATGGCCGTCGTGGCCGCCACTCCACTGCCGGCCATCACCCACTCTGCCACCGCGGACAGAAGTCAGGAGGTGGTGGTCGTGGCCGCCACCCCATCGTTGGCCGCCGTGGCCGCCAGTCCACCGTCGACCGCCGGGGTCATCACCTGTTGGGGAACGTAGCATGCAATTTCAAAAAAATTCCTATGCTCATGCAAGATCTATCTAGGAGATGCATAGCAACGAGGGGGAGAGTGTGTCTACGTACCCTCGTAGACCGTAAGCGGAAGCGTTTATCACGCGGTTCATGTAGTCATACTCTTCGCGATCCGATCATGATCCAACTGATCTAGTGCCGAATGGATGGCACCTCCGAGTTTAGCACATGTGCAGCTCGATGACATCTCATCCTTCTTGATCCAGCAAGAGGGAGGGGAGAAGTAGATGTGATCACAACCAACACGACATCATGGTGGTGATGGAGCACCGACAACGCTTTGCTAAGCGTCGCCGGGACAAGGCGGTGGAACTATGAAGTAACGGGAGAGAGAGAGGGGTGCCAAGGGCTTGGTGTATCCTCTTGCAGCGCCCCCTCCCCTCTATATATAGGTGGAGGGGCGTGGGAAACAGCCCCTCCAAGCCCTAGGGCGCAGCAAAGGGGGAGAGGACTTGGACTCGAAGTCCAATCCTATTCCTACTAGGACTCCTTCCTTATTTGCCTTCCCTAGCCACATGGGTTTTTGAGGACTTGGCGCGCCTAGCCTAATAAGGCCAGGGCACCTCCCCGCAGCCCATGCTAGCCCTTGGGTCATGGTGAACCCACTTGTGGACTTCCGGACCCCTCCGGAACCTTCCGGAAGCTTCTCGGTACAATACCGAAAAAACTGCACCTTTTCCGAAACCCAAAATATGACTTCCTAAATATAAATCTTTACCTATCGACCATTCCGAGACTCCTCATGACATCTGGGTTCTCATCCGGGACTCCGAACAACATTTGGTTACCACTCATCAAATATCCCAATACTACTCTAGCATCAACGAACGTTAAGCGTGCGACCTTGTGGGTTCGAGAACTATGTAGACATGACAGAGACACCTCTCCGGCCAATAACCAACAGCGGAACCTGGATGCCCATATTGACTCCTACATATTCTACAAAAATCTTTATTGGTCGAACCGTTATGAAAACATACGTAATTCCCTTTGTCCATTGGTATGTTACTCGCCCGAGATTCGATCGTCGATATCTTCATACCTAGTTCAATCTCGTTACCGGCAAGTCTCTTTACTCATTTCGTAATATATCATCTTGCAACTAACTCATTAATCACTTTGCTTTCAAGGCTACTTATGATGTGTATTACCGAGAGGGCCCAGAGATACCTCTCCGATACTCAGAGTGACAAATCCTAATCTCGATCTATGCCAACCCAACAAACACCTTCGGAGATACATGTAGAGCATCTTTATAATCACCCAATTACGTTGTGACGTTTGATAGCACACAAGGCATTCCTCCGGTGTCCGGGAGTTGCATAATCTCATAGTCAGAGGAATATGTATTTGACATGAAGAAAGCAATAGCAATAAAACTGAACGATGATAATGCTAAGCTAACGAATGGGTCTTGTCCATCACATCATTCTCCTAATGATGTGATCCCGTTTATCAAATGACAACACATGTCTATGGTTAGGAAACTTAACCATCTTTGATCAACGAGTTAGTCTACTAGAGGCTTACTAGGACACAGTATTTTGTCTATGTATACGCACATGTATTAAGTTTCCGGTTAATACAATTCTAGCATGAATAATAAACATTTATCATGATATAGGAAATATAAAATAACAACTTTATTATTGCCTCTAGGGCATATTTCCTTCATCACCTGCTCCGCCACCGCCGCCCGAAGGCGGGAGGCGAAGGTGTAGGCCTGCACGTGCGTCAGCGACCATGTGCGCTACACCGAGTTCTTGCGGGAGGAGGAGGAGAGCCTCGTCGAGCACGCAAAGAGCCTTACCACCGCTGTGGCCGCGGCACACGCCACCTCAGAGGCGAGGAATCAGGAGATCTATGAGGAGAACCACCGCTTCGAGAGGGGTCGTTTGGAGCAGCAGAGGGCGTTCAAGGTGAGCGTCGCTGAAGCTGCATCACCGGCAGGCACCGTATTGCAGTTGTCTAGCTCGTCGGTAGGCTCCTCCTCCTCTGCCTCTTACTGAGCGCGCTCGGCAGAGGAGAGGCTGCCGGAAGTAGTACAAAGCCCCTCCGTAGTAGTAGTATTTAGGGGCTATTTTGTTTGGTTCATCTGACTATAGATGTGGTGGAACTGTACAACGTACTTAAAACTAGCTAGTATATATAGTTGAATTAGCTATTCCAGTACGTGGTTGGCGACAATTGGGGAAACGTTTGGTCGGTTCAGCGATCGAGTTGAACTGTTTGTATAAAGAACGACTGCTTAATCTATGAATGAAATCTATGCTTAATTACTGAATTTTAGTTGCAAAAATTAGATAGTGCTAGTGATTTTTAGCTGCATATTTTGACAAATTGTAGTGTTACAAGGATTAACAAAGGGCAATGTTACTAGATCAACAAATGTCAATCTTTCCAGTTTGACAAATGGCAACATACCCAATATGACATATGCTAATATTACCAAATTGTTTGTACGTGGTGCACACGGGTCATTCAAAACAACCGTTTGCATTGAAGGGGTGCACAAATCCTGCGCTGCAAATTTTCCCTTGACTTAAGGGGGAAGACCATAGCTCTCACTCTGCATATGGGTGTTCTATCAAAAATGTTTGCGATCAAGAGGTGCAGAAATCCTGCTCGGCACATTTTTTCTTGGCTTCCTGGGGAAGCTGTCAGTGTGCATACGTGTGTTCTAACTAAAACGTTTCCGATGAGTGTTTTATATTTAAAAACCATTGACGTTTTTCAAAAGAAAATCATTTGATAAGTCTGTACATTAAGAGAGAAAAACACAAGTTCGTTCAAACCATATCTTTCATTCAGTCACACCGTGAATTTATATTCATATGATCAAAAATTCGAGATACAATATTAAACCCCAAAAAAACTATTTCCGGCGGCGGCGGAGGTGGCATGATGTGCCATCATTGTTGTTGTCGTCCTCTAGGGTGCCGTTGTTGAAGTCTTCAAGGCAGCACATAATGTTCTTCACTTGTAAATCAAACATCATGTCATCGCGCGATCCACAGGCAGGGAGCGGGAGGACGGGAACTGGCGGCACTGAGAGGTAGCGGTCGACGGCGGTGTCCCATGCTGCTGAGGGGGGGGGGCACGCGCACACGCACGGGCGCGACGGGTGCAGCCAAACGACGGGACCGCACCGCAGTTGAGTGGAGCGCAAGACGCGCTGCCGCGCAGTGTAGCCAAATAAATGGGGACCGCGCGCGATGGTGGAGGGCGCAGACGGCACGGGCGCTGGCGCTGGCATGTACACGAGCTCACGCGGGTCCAGCTCTGCGATAGTGCTCGATGACCAGCCCGCCAATGCTACGGGGATAGTCGCTGGCGCGAGCGCGGGGATGGGAGCTGGGACAGGAGCGGGGGCAGCAACCACCGCGGCCAGCTCGTTTAGGGCCATGTCCATGAGTCCCCATTCCTCCTTATTTTCTATCTCCTTCGGCTCGGATTCGACTTCACCAAACTTGAAGACTAGTGGCAGATGATCATTCTGAGCCATGGCGTTGGTGGAGGTCTGCAGGAGGGAGGGGAATGGGAGGCGAACAGTAAGGCCGCCTGTATTAAACAGCGGCTCGGGTGCCATTAATGGAGAGGAAGGCAGGCGGCCATGGAAGTCAAAGGGCTTGCTTCCAAGTGAGCCGCGCAGTGTACACCTTGCACGCTTCCCGGTGAGCCTGCGGATTGGTGGACAACTTGCACGCCTCGGTCACTCGCACACTGGCCCGCCAGACGCCCCTGTTTCACCAAGTAGCTGTCCGCACGACACCTCCTATAGCCATTAAAACCAGGACACGTGGCGTAACGTGAATGGTTAACAGAACGTGCACGATTTGAATTATACACATGTTTGACATATTAAAGTGGCAGCTATTTTTTTTAAATGCCTTTGTTGGCTGTTATTCGAGCGCACCTTCTCTCAAAATGGAAACAAAAAATACCACAACATGACGGGTGCCATTCCATGATAGCATGCCAAGTTTCATGAATTTCAGACAAGTTTTGGATTTAGTAGAATTTAAAAACAACGTATCTCAATGTTTTGCCGACAATCAACAGTGCCCAGGTGTTTGAAATTCATTCCCATTTCTTGCATGGGACTAAGCATGCACCCAACGACATAGATTTGATTTTTCAACCAATTTATATGCACTGGAGCATGTGCATGTAGTTCAAATTTGAATTATGCACATAAAATGCCTAGAAAACCCAGTTAATGTATAAAAATGTCCAAACGAACCCCAAAAATATCCAAAATTTAACACAACACTCCTATTGTTCTATATTGACACTAGAAAATTTTTAAAAGCAATAAGAGGCAACGGATATCGTTTCGTCCCCAAAGGTGCACGTTTATTACCGAAGCCGTCAGGCTTGTTCTGAGAAGCTTATGCCCAAACCTGCCCCCAAATGGGACAAAAAATTACCACGACATGTTGATGCCGCTCCATGATAGCATGCCAAGTTTCATGAATTTCAGACGAGTTTTGAATTTACTAGAATTTAAAAACCAAGCATCTCAATGTTTGCGGCCGAGTGACGGCGACAGTGTGTTTAAATTCATTCTCGTTTCTTGCATGGGACCTAAGCATGCCCAAGGACACATATTTGATTTTTCAACCAATTTGTATGCACTGGAGCATGTGCATGTAGTTCAAATTTGAATTATGCACATAAAATGCCTAGAAAACCTAGTTGATGTATAAATATGTCCAAACAAACCCCAAAACATTCCATAATTTAACACAACACTCTTGTTGTTCTATGTTGACACTAGAAAAATTTTGAAAGCGATAAGAGGGAACGGATATCATTTTTTCCCCAAAGGTTGCACGTTCCCTACCGAAACTATCAGGCTTGTTGTGAGAAGCTCTAGTTTGTGAGAAGCTTATATCCAAACCTTCCCTAAATGGGACAAAAATTTTACCACGACATGTGGATGCCGCTCCATGATAGCATGCCAAGTTCCATGAATTTTAGACGAGTTTTGGATTTACTAGAATTTAAAAACCAGGTAGCTCAATGTTTGCGGCCGAGTGACGGTTGCAGGGTGTTCGAAATTCATTCCCGTTTCTTGAATGGGACCTAAGCATGCACCCAAGGACACAGATTTGATTTTTCAACCAATTTATATGCACTCGAGCATGTGCATGTAGTTCAAATTTGAATTATGCACATAAAATGCCTAGAAAACCCAGTTAGTGTATAAAAATGTCCAAACGAACCCCGAAAAATTCCAAAATTTGAAACAATACTCCTGTTGTTCTATGTTGACACTAGAAAAAATTTGAAAGCAATAAGAGGCAATGGATATTGTTTCGTCCCCATAGGTAGCACGTTCCCTACCGAAACTATCAGGCTTGTTGTGAGAAGCTGTGATTTGTGAGAAGCTTATGTCCAAGCCTGTCCCAAATGGGTCAAAAGATTTATCACGGCATGTTGATGATGCTCCATGATAGCATGCCAAGTTTCATGAATTTCACACGAGTTGATGTACTAGAATTTAAAAACCAGGTATCTCAATGTTTGCGGCTGAGTAACGGTGGCAGGGTGTTTGAAATTCATTCTCATTTCTTGCATGGGACCTAAGCATAGACCCATGGACACATATATGATTTTTCAACCAATTTATATGCACTAGAGCATGTGCATGTAGTTCCAATTTGAATTATGAACATAAAATGCCTAGAAAACCCAGTTAATGTATAAAATGTCCAAACGAACCCCAAAAAATTCCAAAATTTAACACAACACTCCTGTTGTTCTATGTTGACACTAGAAATTTTTTGAAAGCAATAAGAGGCAACGAATATCGTTTCGTCCCCAAAGGTGGCACGTTTCATACCGAAACCATTAGGCTTGTTGTGAGAATCTCTGGTTTGTGAGAAGCTTATACCCAAACCTGCCCCAAATGGGACAAAAAATTTACCACGGCATGTTGATGATAGCATGCCAAGTTTCATGAATTTCAAACAAGTTTTGGATTTACTAGAATTACAAAAGCAAGTACCTCAATGTCTGCCGGAGAGCCACGGTGCCGTGGTGTTCGAAATTCATACCCATTTCTTGCAAGGGACATTAGGATAAACCCACGGACACATATATGATTTTACAACCCATGTTGGTGAACCGGAGCATGTGCATGTAGTTGAATTTTGAATTGTGCACCTGAAATGGCTAGAAAACCAATTTAATGTATAAAATGTCCAAATGAACCTTGAATAATTCCAATTTTTTATGGCACACATATAGTTGCATGTTCATTGAAGATAAAAGTTCTAGAAATTCAAACACCGTCCATTGCCGCCGTGACCCCATCATGTAATTCGAATCAAGATGAAAAATCAAGTAGATCCCACACAGTTTATTATCACCAACCGTGTGAGATGCAGTACAAATATCCTGGAGCACCGTCGGTGTATAGTACGCCTATGGATTACGCGAGAAGGTGTGTCGGCTATAGTCCACAGCCGGCGTGTCAAGCACACTAGCTCGCTCCCCAAATATCATTTCACTGTTCCAACGTCGCCGGTGAAAGATGGTGACGTGGACCCGCGTCGTGAGGGCAACTTCGGTGGCCCACTCCAGCGGGAGCGCGGCCGCAGTCACCAGGAATGTGCTAACAAGCTTCGTGAGGGCGACTGCAATCTGTGACCGGGCGGCCAAGGCAGCCCAAAAGGTCGCGGTTGCTTCTCAAGCAGCGGCAACAACATCTGCCTCGGGGATAGCATCTCACGAGACCGGCACATCAGCTGTCCGTTCCACAGAGGCGGCCTTAGCACTAATGGAGGCCGCCCACGACCATGTCGAGGCCGCCCACGCCCAGCCCGTGGCTGTCACTGCACAAATCGAAAGAAGCTTCTCCGACAACAGTCCGCAACCCATAGCCGAAGAGTTGGAAATTGTCGAGAGCGTTCGAGCAGCCATCTATTCCTGCGCAGCATACCTTGCCATGATGGAGCCCGCCAAAGCCCAGATCGCGGCCGCTCAAGCCCAGCTCTTGGCGGCCTATTCCAAAGATATGGCAGACGCGGATGGCGAGATGCTTGTCGAGTATGGTGTGATGGATGCCATGGAGCCCCTTCCCCGGGAGACCGTCGGGCGTGAGCTGGACATAGAGGCGGCAACGGAGATTGACGAGCACCAGCCATAGTAGTACTCTTTGTTTTGTTTAATTTAGAGTGCTAGTCTTTAATTTTTTAGAGTAATGTTTAGGTCAGCTAGCTTTGTTTAATTGTTGAACTT